>JAEIFG010001637.1:16250000-17500000 GCA_018901795.1 Drosophila sp. st01m
TCGGTTGCAAGATCAATATCTTTTCATAATTTCATTCAGGCCTCGAGTGTTGTGTTATTGCTTTTGCCGCTGATACTGAATTCGAGTTCGAATATACGAGTACTAAATGCACAAGTGTTGTTCGACCGGAAATGAAAGCTATTTCAACGTGCGCTGTGGTTTTTTTATTTTATTTCTTGTTAATTAAAAGCCGCCGGTCTGTGGTTTGATTACCTACGAATATTGGTTGTACTTTATAGTAGCACTTTTCTCTGTCCGCACTTCGTTTCCCGATTCCCAAGTTCTTTTAAATAACGATGTTTCCCTTATAGAGGGGATCTCGTGTACTTAGCGACTGTGGCGTCGCAATTTCAGACAAATATTTTGTTATGGTTCCCTGACTTCCGTTTGACGACTTGGCCAACTTGGCCTGTTAGTTCGACAAATGCAACTGCTATTTATACTGCATTAGTGAGAACGAAAGGAATTATATTAAATATAAATCAAGTTTATTTCATAGAATAATGTGAGGAAGAATATCTCAATATGTATCTAAAAGTAAAACTATATTTAAGTTCAATATAAATGCACAATTTTTTGGGTTATTTCCCTTATTTTTATGAAGTACATTTCGTTTATTCGTATTTTAAAATATTGAAATACTGAAATTATAATATTTTTGTTACTTTGTCTCGTTTCAATATCTCCATATATTCTGTTATTTTTTAAATTAATTTTTATTTGTAAAATCAAATTTTTTTTTTTAATCAAGCTAATAAATAAACAGAATACTTTGTAAATTCAACTGAACAATTTAGTTTGATAATATTATATAAATATAATGAAATTGCAAGCTTGTTTTTTAAAAAAAATATCGCTTAAAACACGAATTCTACAAAAATCGAAGAATGGTTTTACTTTTTTTTAATTTTTTCTCTAAAATATGTAAACAATTGAATCAGTAATAATCGAATAAAAATGTAGGAAAGGGTATCTCATTTCGACTATGCTCAATCTTGTTTTTGTTTCCCGACTTTATCAATGGACAACTGCGTAATATTTGCTGCTGGAAATTGTTAAGAATCCAAGACGTGAGCGACAAAGGGAATATAATATATATTTTTTTGTTTGAGAATTACGACAACAATGGGAGTGACAACAACAATGACAACAACAATCAAAAGGCGGTAGAAACAGCGCTAAGAATCGGAAGAAGTAATTAAATGGAAATGGAAATGGGAAATGGGATAGGAAGAGGAAAAGAAGTTGCAGCTGAGACGCAACTGCGGAAGCGGATTTAAGCGGCAGATGCGGGTTGCAATTTGATGCAGCAGCAGCGGTAGCAGCAACTGCCACAGAACGGAAGTAGCCAACGTTGCCGTTGGCAGCGGCAGCGACAGCGGCAGAACGGATGTGAATGCTTCCGCACGTAGGCGAAAGAAAGAATGAATGAGTGAGGGAGTGAATGTGAATGAAAGATAGGAAAATGAGGTAACCGCTCCAAATGTAAGTAAGCACTTGAATGAAGTATGTATGTGTGTCTGTGTTGTGTGTTTGCTGCCGTCGACAGTCCGCCTACAAAGGGGCGTGGCAGTGCAATCAAGTCGGAAGTGAATGAACGACAGAAAGTGCAGACATTGGGACATTGAGGGAGCTAAGCAATAGGAAGTTCTTGAGAAACCCTCTCATGGGCAGGTGTGTGACTTCTTAGCCGGAAGTTGAATGAAAATTTTATGAGTGCAAAGCCATGAATGGTGCCGTTGACTCGACTCTCACGAGTGTGAGTGTGTGAATGAGTGTGTGCTTATCATAGAATACACATACATACCATATACATATGTATATGTATTTTTCATGCTGAATTTTGTGTGGGCGCAACACAGCAAGGCAACAATAATAACATCAGCAACAACAACTACAACAAAAAATATATAGTAAAAAAAAAAACAAACTTAGATACATATAATAATAAAAGCGTATAATGTAAAATGGAGCAAACAGACCATAAAAACCAATAGCAACGGCAATAGCTGTGGCAAGAGGCCCATGAATGAAATCTACGCTAATAGAAAACTATAAAAACAAGTTTTGAAATAGATTCACACATCGTATATACGATTCATAAATACATACCATACATACATACATACATACATACATACATACATACATACGCATGTGTGTACATATCATAAAGTGCACGGTAAAAGAGAGAAACACATGATTTTGTGGATTTTCACTTAAGTTAAACATTTTGCACGTTACTGTAAGTGGATCTCTAGCTGTAGCTACAGCTGTATTTCAATCTGTATCTGTATCTGTATCGCTATATGTATCTGCAACTGTATTTGTATCTGTATCTCGCTCGCAGTCGTTTCATTCATAAAAATGCTTATTTCCTGTTGTTTGGCTAGGCGACCGCCTAGAGCGCTTCATGTTTCGAGTGTAGTTTGCACAGTCATAAAAAAACAAAGCACACACTCACACACACACAGCGCACACACACATGTGAGGAGACTGAAAGTCATTCAGGCTCGCGATAAGATAATAAAATCCGCTTAGATACGCGCTTTTTTGCGCTATGTCTTCCTCATCTTGTCTCCATATATCTGCATCTGTATTTGTATTTGTATTTGTATCTATATCTATATCTGTATATGTGTGTGTGCAGACATGCATACACACACAGTCTTCTGCAAATATATTTTACTATGAAAACGAATAGCAACAACTAAAGAAATTAGCGTAATTAGCAAATTACTCGCCATACAAACACATATAGATAGATGTTTTTTCTGTTTTGTTTCATTTTGCGGCTTGGAATTGACGTCGTCGGTCTGACGATGGGTCGCTTGGTCAGTTGGTCGCCTTCGACGTCGTCGCATTTCAGTTTCTTGGCCGGATATGCTGAATTTGCACAAAAGGCGGAAAAATCGCATAAATACGTATTTGTTGGAGCAAAGCATTTCTCTCCCTCTCTCTCTCCTTCTCTGTCGGTCTGTCTGAGTGTCGCGTGTGTGTGTGTGTGTGTAGTTCATTCTCATTTTTTTTGTATCTTTTTCTGTGTTTTTGGTTACACGCGCTCCCAAAATAAATATACTTAATTGACGTTTGTTAATCGCAACGAGAGATGAGGCGGGAACCCGCTCGGGTCGCAGGCGTACGTGTCTGGCATTCTGCAACCCGTAGAATTTGAGCAAAAAAAAAAAAAAAAAATAAATAAATAAAAAGAATAAATATAAGAATATAAACTCGTACTACAGAAAATTGACGACGTCGTCGACGCTGCACAGTGGACCTTTTGCGAAAATTAGGTCGGTTTAATTATCAACGCTGTAAATACATTTTTGATCTTCAATCCGTTGATTAATTTATATAGGAAAAACTAAGATACCTATTAATATTTGCATAATTATATTGGTATTTATTCATTTAATTAAAAAAAATAAACAACTTGAAGCTCAAATTTGACGAATTATCAACTTATTCTCCACAGAACTGACAGATTAGTCTTTAAAATCCACTTGTAAAAATATATGATAGCTTCTAGACTTTACATCTCATTGAAGAGTAGCTCAAATAAGTTGGTTATCAATAAATGCATCACTTACACATATTGCATTTTAAACAACTTTGAGGAATTCGAGCCGAATTGCCGAAAAGAACCACGGTACACTGACGCCCACGAATCTTTCTCAAAGTAGAACAATAAACCAAAAAGGGCTGACAGTTTGTCTGGTGAGGTTGGTCGCTTGGTCGCTTTGTCGTTTGGCCATTTCGTTGTCATGTGGCCAATTAGTCGAGTTCCACGCGTCATGCAAAAATAAATGTTGGAGTCAGATTGAAAATGATTACGATTCCTATTACGATTCCGTTTACGCTTACAAGCTCAACTTGTGGAGCTGGACATTAGACAGTCCATATAATGGCAATATCTGAAGTATTTCCACTGAGAAAATTAATTTATATTTTTACACACTTGAACATATTAAACAAATATAAATGGGTCTTCGAAATGCTTTGATAAATGAACAAAATATTGATAAAAATCCAGACTTTACTCTTCATTATATTCAATCATCATTCGTATCATAAAAATAAGTTGAAGTGCTTATAAATTTGGACAGACGGCTGAAGAACCTTGAACTACAATTGACTGCATAATGCCATTGAACCAACGACGAGCTGATCACCTTGAAATAATTAAATTTTGGCTTAATCACTTCCTAGAGTGCTCAATCAACTCAGTAAGTCAGCCAGTCAGTCAGTCAGTCAGTCAGTCAGTCAGTGAGTGAGTGAATTTAGCTGTTCAATCAAACTTTGGGTATTGCAATTGTGAATTGGGTATTGTTCTTATCAGACATTTGCAGTTGATTCTTATCGATCAGCGGGCTTATTTGATATAGCACTTGTTACTTGATGTGTTTTCATTCATTATTGTTTTGCACTTGGTTTCAATATTCGTATGGATGACTGATAAATGTATCTTTAAGTGCTACCGATAGAAAACTGAACAGTTCAAAAGGAGACTCATTGGCAGAAGCAAAGTGTTTTTTGTTTTTATCATAGTTGTTATCGATGGAATGGTGTTATTGTTGTTGTTGTGGCTAGTGTTGTTGGCACTTTGCAGCACCCACCTGAGTTGATACTTCAATTTGAATCCCACTGACTTCCTGTGAGTGAAAGAAAGACCTTTGTGCCGGTTTCCTCCTACGAGCTTTCCATATCTAACGTGTTGCTGTTGTTTTTGTTGTTGTTGTTTTTGTTAGTGCTTATGTAGAGTGACTATGTGGGCGTCTGCTGCATTCACAGCGGATGCTAATGAGCATGACTAGACACATGGCTGATAGCTGGAAACAACAATATTGGTATCTGCCTCTGCCTCTGCTTCTGCTGCCCGGCTTATTCAATAGGTGTTGTTGCCTTTGTTAACGCTGTTGACAGCCCTCAAGTTACAGCCAAATTGCCGAGGCGTTGCAGATGAGCAACAACAGCAACTGCAACTGCAACTGCAACCACTTGACTTATTCTCAACTGTGGTGAATCGTATAATTTGCAATCTATTGAAATGCCAACTGTTGCTAAGATACAAATTTATAGTTTGGTCAACTGTTTCAGCTTCAACTTTCCATATTCTCAACAGCTCAATCAAATGATATTAATATGCTCAATGAGTATCAAATATATCTTTAATTGGGAAATAGATATAAATTGAAAATTTGACAACTTGGTTTTAGGTGTAATCGATTTTGCAAGAATTTTGTTTATGGTTTATTTTTATTTATGTAAACACGACTAAAATCAGTCGGCAAATAAAAGATAATTTTAAAATAAATATTTTAAATTAGACTATAAAAATAAATGTGGATTTCAACAACTACGAGTACATTTTAAACTTTGGGTTACCTCTTATTATTTATTTAGTTTCAGTTTAATTTCGACTGGAGTTGGCCAACTTGGCCAGTATCTGAATCCAATTTAAAAGCCCGTTCCACGTGGGCTTTAGGCCAAAGCACTCGAATAAGACGACGCCCAAAATCACAAGCAGTCAGCACTTGTAATTGACGTAGGAAGCTTTCTTAATGTTGTTGTTGTTGTTGCTGTTGCTGTTGTTGATTGTTTGTTTATGTTGGCTTCATTTGAAATGCATAGAAAAGCAGAGTAATGTGTAAACAGTAAATGCTGAAAGCCAGCCATTGAATATTTGAAGAACCAAAGAACTTGTCGTCGTCGATCTTCTGTTTGACATTCTGCAGCTGCGCAGCTTAGAATTCTTCAGTCTACTTCATTCTTTGGCATTCTCCATTCTTGATGACGCTGGCAACAATTGATCAGCGATTCGCTTCGCTTCGATTAAAGCTAAAACTAAAACTATGCGTGTTTCACAAATGTATCTTTTTTTGTTATATATATTTCTCGATGTCGGATGTCGCAAATTTTGGCACTCTCTGATTTGCCTTTGCCAGATACACACACAAACACACACACAGATACAACTGCACATGTGTGTATGCTATATCTATGTGTGTGTGTGTTTTTTTTATGTCGAAATGCCGTAATTCTCTCAGCCGGCAGCTAATTTAGTGTTTCCTGCTGACAACTGCAGTTTAAGCTTCGAAGACAAAGCACAATATGATAAAGAATGAAACAAAGACAAAGAGAGATAAAGAGAGAGAGAGAGTGGGGATGGTGTGAAAGAGTCAAGTGAATCGAAAGGGAGAGGGAGAAACCGAAATATTTATAATGTAATTTACAAGAAAACTATCTGTAAATTTCAACTTTTGTCAACTTCAAAATATCGAGCATTCAAATAATAATAATAAGTGAAAGTCAACAATTAAATTAATGTATTTAAATTGTTGAGCATTATAGGAAACATTAACAAAAAAGGAATTTATTGGAAAGAGCTATTAAATAATTCGAGTGTTTAATAAATTGTGATTTTGTGCAAACATTAAAACAAGCTGGCAACATCTCATGTCCATTTTAATTTTGTTGCTGTTGTTGTTGTGGGAAAATAGACAACATCCGGTCTGTTGAAAATATATAAATCATATTTTTAGATAAACGCTGATACACACACACACACACACACACCGATTGCGAGCTGTGCAACAAACAAATCATTAAACTACTTGCGGTTATAGATCATTCAACAAACTGATTATGATTATGATATAATCGTTAAACCTTTGGCAAAGTGTAGAGTCAACAGTTATATTTTCCCACTTGTGTGTGTGTGTGTGCGTGTGAAGATGGCAATAAGTTAACACATTTAATGAAAAGTGCGACGAGCAGACCAAAAAAAAAAGAGCTGAAAACGGAGCGTATGAGTAATCAACGACAGGAAATGGTGACAAATGCGCCCCTGTGTGTATATATGTGTGTGTGTGTGTGTGCGCCTATCTATGTGTGTGCGTGTCTCCCTATGTATGTAAATGTGTTGTAGCTATTTGCACCGATAGCAACAAGCCAAAAAAAGAGGGAAAAAAAGAATTTCAATAATTTATTTGGTTTGAATGAAATACGAACGAACGCAACGGCGACGTGGCCGCCATTGGGGCGCCCACAGGAAACGTTGACGTTGACGCTGGCAGCGCAGTCGCAGTCGCAGTCTATGGCTGCGTTGGCTTGGCGACAGTTTCCTGTGTTTAATTTGTTGTTGTTGTTATTGTTGTTGTTGTTGTCGAGTGCAAACGAGTTATGACAACAAACATATTACAATTTGGTTCAATGACTTTGCCCAGCGATAGAGAGCTGTGTGTGTGTAGTTGTGTGTGTGTGTGGCTGTGTGTGGCAAGTCGCATAGTTTTCTGTTTCAGTTTGTGTTGCTGTTGTTGCTTTGGGGGCGTTATCTAACCCGCTGTAAACACCCATTTAGCCAAAACACCCACAAGCTCGTTTATCAGCAGTAGTCGCAATGTTAAGGAAGCGCTTCGATGCCACACACAAACACACAAAGGGTATGGGAGTGTGGTTTGATAAGCACATTTGATTTTACTATTTCAACAAAGTATTTCAGCATTTGTTTTCCATTTCCATCATTTTTCCAGCGATTTGCCGTTTAAATGTGCAATTATTTTTGTTGCCTTATCACATAATTGTTGCACATAATACCACTTATCAAATAATCCAAAAGACTTTTCCATTTGCCCCATTATAATAATTACTCTATTTTTGTTATATATATTTTGATTATATATATTCTATTTCGATATCTTTCAGTTTGTGGACATTGGCATAGTCACCTCTATCGAATCGAATCACAAGCAAATTGAATTCGCGCGCAAAGGTCAAGAGATTTGCATCAAAATAGAACCGATTCCCGGGGAATCACCCAAAATGTTTGGGCGTCACTTTGAGGCCGATGATATGCTTGTCAGCAAAGTAAGTTGAACTGCATTTTATGTATTATCTTTTATGATAACCCTACAGTCTGGACTTTAACTTTGTAGCAAAGTTGTATTTTGATCGAGCGACTATAACACATTATTTTGCTATACAAATAATCTATTAAAATGTAAGATTTATTGTATGGTAGAAATTTTAATTCAATTTTACAACTTTAATTTAAAGAAAGTTTCACATATTCTGCAAAGTTTTATTGAAACCATTATTTAGGAAATTAGTTGTTTTGTACTAAATATTATATTTTTACTAACATCTCATTTGAAATTAACAAAATGTACGTTTTCAAAAAGGTACAGTTGTAAACCAAGTAATATACATTAAGCTACAATTGAAACAATCAATCAGAAAATTAGTTGTTCTTTAAAAAACATTCAAAAAATAGAGTTGTATTTCAAAGAAATGTTTAAATTTTGAGCAAATTAAAGTCGGACTTAAGCCAAATAAGACAAAATTAGATTGCAATATTATAAACTTAATTTCTCTAGATAAATTTTCGTATTTTTGACACTATTGATATAGTTTTATGTGCTTTTTTTTAAATTTGAAACCACCTACTCCAGGTTCTATTGTCGTTATTAATGGGCCAATTTAAATTGACAAGCTGTAGATAAGGTGTTGGGCTTGAAGTTTATTAAGTTTAGTATGGCAATCGAATCTGTTGTTATGGCGATTGATTTCCGTTCCACTCGCTGAGTGGCACCTGCAGCAAGTAAACAGCAGGTAAACATCACATTAATAACACTTAGACTTTGGCAATGCGCCATTCCACATTTTCGATTCTCATTCCATTTGCCCAACTGGCTTATCAAATTACATGGCCAAGTTGTGTTAAGTGTGGGCCAACTTAAATATGTGGCATTAAAAGGTCTTGGCAACTTCCGCTCCAGCAAATTACAAGTGCAGAGGCGGCAAGCGGACAGTGGGAATCGGGGACAATGCCATCATTTGATTAACAATAATAATTACTTCAAAAAATGCTTACGTCAATCGCAGGTCATTTTGGGTGGTCGAGAGGGACTGGGGACTGGGAAATTTTCCTCAAATCGATAATAACTTAATTTTCGTGCTATTTTAGTGTCGCTTATCAATGCGCTGGCAACAGTGACGTCAGCAGCGTCTGCTTGGACTGGGGACGGGGGAGTGGACAGTGGGGCGACTATGGATTGTCGTTGAGCAATTGCTCATTGAGCTCCACTTTACCGCGAGTTTGATTCAATTAATTTGCCGTAAAAATTGTCTGCCTGACGGGTTGATTAATAAAATTTGTACCGCACCATGATGTAAAATACTCACACAGAACAAGACAATAGCAAATTACTCGACTGTGAGATACCCTAACTCCCATAAAAAACCTTTTCATATCTACCTTTTTTTAATATTTACTTCTGTGTTCTCAATCGATCGAGATTAAATTTGTAATGCATATAGAAAATTTGGTGGATATTCTTAATGCTTTTCTATGTTGAATGCTCTACTCAAATGTATTTTATTGTTTACTTATTAATAAGTAATGGTTACTTATTTATTATATGATTTTTCGAGCATAGTTCTCATTTCAATTAAAAACCTCGCTTAATACTGATTTGGATTATATATATAATACTTACATAAATTTCCACCTAGTTATTATAACCTTTTTTTTGCATGTTTTAAGTAAACATCAAACGAACATGCCAAGGACGAAGTGCATGTGTGTGTGTGTGTGAGCGTGTAACTATGTGTGTCGGTGTGTGTGTTAGCCATTCTGCAATTTATATCTATTTACAGCCGCCGAGCTAAAAATAGCTCTCAATGCTTTTTATGCTATCAAAGGGTATTATGTCATGGCTAACCAGATTTAGAAAAGGGAATGGGGAGGAGGGAGGAGGGTGGCAACCAACCCAGTGTCCACTTGAGAGCAACCACAGTGGCACTCCCATTCGCTGGCTTGCTCCCTGTGTCGTTCGCTGACGTCACGTTTCACCTTCCACGGCATTGCACTTGCTGCTCCGTCGTTCATTGACTTTTGCCGTTCTAGTCGTCACCGTCATCATCGTCGCCGTCGTCACCGTTCGTCGCCGTCGTCTCGTCGCCGACGTTGTCATTGCACAGCAATAACCTAGTTTTTGGTTGCGTTGCTTTTGGGGTACTCACTTGACCCAGTTGCGTGCAACGGGTTCAGCTTTCGCATTGTGCCGCCAGCCGAGAGAGACAGAGAGAGAGGGAGAGAGAGGGAGGGAGAAGCTTCAGTGGCTTTGGCTTTTTATCAGAGATTCTGACGCAATTGGCGACCCGGTTCAGTGGCAGCAACAAAAAACCAGAACCCAAATACCATCGTATGTTACATCCCTTTAACTTTTGATGGCCTTTCTGCCGCATCCATTCCAAAATTAGATAAGCCTCTTGGACAGCTAAATACAAATAGCAGCATTAAGCAAGAAGGTCGACAGCCATCAATGTCAAAGCGTGGTTTTCAGTTAGTGAATTAAAATAATAAAAAAATAATAATATAATTTATTTTCCTAAATAAACTTAATTTGAAGAGTGCCATGGTTATCTAAAAAATGTACTTTATTCACGATTTGTGGCATAGATTACATCAATCAGAAATTAAAAATATATTTATAAATTTCTTATCGAAACCCATTTTGCTTTAATAAATATAAAAACCATTTAAAAAATTTAATTATAGAAGTTTGATTTCCATTTTAAATTTTCCCGTTAACTGTTTTTTTTTTACTTATTACGAGGAGCTCGGGAAATTATCAATTGCTTGCTCTCCACTCCAGGGATTCTAATTCAAAATCACAGAAACATATGTTGATTCATTGAATTGGCTAAAGAAAAACTATTAAAAAACTTACGTAGAAGTAGTTTTTAATTATTATCTCGTCTCCGAATGTCAATTCTAGAAAAATATAATAATTTTGTTTACTGGGTTTTGATTATCACGTAATTTTCATATAGAGTTCTGAAAATTAAGTCGGATAATAGTTTTTATATTGAATGATGTAGTTTTCTTAAAAATCATTTTCACATTGATAAGTTGAAAAACCAAAAAGGTGTCGTATATCTGATTTCTATATTCTCACCTCGATGGGGGGATATGTCTGCTATATTCATACTCTCAGCTGCATAATAAAATTGAGTTTCGCTTAGGCAACAATAGCGAATGCTATTCAGCATTTTAATGTGCACGACACATTGTCATTGTGGTGCGATGCCATTTAAAACCTCCATCTAGGGACAGGTAATATGTATGCAATTCTCAATTCTTTGGAAGAATTGTTTGCTATGAAAATTAATATGCAACTGGCAAATAATATAATTAAATGGAATTGGAAAGTAAGCGGATGTGAAGTTGAGGCAGACTCTGAAATACATTCTTTACAAAAAAAAAAAAAAATAAAAACACATTTTTATGACGATTTCCTGCTTATATTGTCTGTATTTATTCATGTATATCATGAAATATCTAAAAGTTTACTCTAATTTTAATTGAGATCGCACTTCCTCGCGGAATGTGAATTTTATTTTTTTTTATTCTCCATAAAAATTAAAAAGTAATTTGTTTTTTCATCACAGTGCATTTTCTTCATTTAAGTTATTTAATGTATCTATCGACATCTGGTCTCTTTTTCTATTGATTATTAAATATTTGGCTAAAAACTCGATGACTGATGTTATTTATGTTATCTTTATCTGTATCTTTCTTTGCAGATATCTCGCCAGAGCATTGATGCTTGCAAGGACTATTTCCGTGATGATTTAATTAAGACCGATTGGGCGTTGATGGTCGAGTTGAAGAAGCTTTTTGAGATTCTCTAAACTAATTGACAAAACATCGCATACTACAACAGCAACAACAAAAGTAACTGCAACTGCAACAAGATGAATAACCGCATTTAAATGTACTTGTAACTCAACTCAACTTTAAACAGTTTGAGATTTTACCGTCAGCGGTATTATTTGTAGTTTTCAATGTTGGTTTATGGTTTGCCGTCTCGCTTACAATGTAATGTGTGCTTAAAAGGTTTTGAATCAGATTTGTAAATGCTTTTTGCACAACAACAAACAACTAATACAACAACAAACCAACATTTTTGCCTGCGCTTTTTTGTTACGCCTCAATAAAGATAAAGAATAAAATAAAATAAAAAGTTGTAAAAATAAAAATAAATATGAAGAAACTACAGCTACTCGTACTGTCTTTTCAAAAACTATGTCAGCAATGACGTCACAAGCGCCCGAAATGGGCTGCTAACCTTCATTGAGGATGTTGACCCAGTAGCATGCGCAGTGGAGGCTCAGCTCCAATTCATTCATGGTCCGTCATTGAATGCGCCAAGGATGTGGACGTAGTCGTGACTGTGGATGTGGATGTGGCTGCGGATGTGAGCTGTGAATGTGAAGATGGATGTAAATGTGAATGTGAATATGGATGCTGCAGATTGTGAATGGGGCAGAGCTTGCCAACCATTGTGGCAGCGGCTAAAGAATCTGGGTCAACCCTGCGGGTTCGTTCCACCTGCACACTGACGTCGCGACGTGGAAGGACTTTTTGTTTCGCATAACATGCCACTGTCCGAAGTGGCCATAACATACATAGATACATAGGTATGTGTGTATGTAAGCACTGAAGAGGTTGCAGTTGTCCGTGCAGCAAGTGCGTCAATTAATGAATGCCAACGGTGTACTTGAAGCGAATGCAGGATTCGATTATAGCTGAAGGACTTGTTCGAATGCTGGCAACGGATTACGCAACATCCTTTTCATAATTGAGCCGATTATTCTGGCAGGAGTTTCATAAATGTCAGATTTACATGCACGTAAATCAACTTAAGGGATTTCTTTTAGCCCCTTGTGAACATACAGCTCCTTCGTTCAATTCCAATTGCACTGCACGTTTTATTAAAGTCAAGTGTTTTTAAATTCCTGCTGAAATAACGTTTAAATTTCGAATGCTACATAATTTTTTTTATATTTAAGTAACGAAAAAAGCAATAATTTTGTGACTTTTCTTTTACACTTTTGTAAATGAAACAAATTTTAAAATAGTTTAGTGTTAGAATGTGTTAAAAAATAAACAAAGATAATATTTTAAGTGTTATTTGAATAAACAAGAATGTTTATTCATTTGACAATTACTTATTTTAAAATCTTCACTTTGTAATTCATAATTCATTTTAAATCAAAGTGATTAGATTAGATAAGACATAAATAAAAGCATTTCTATATTCCTTAATACATATTTAAAAGACTTCAAATGTAAGTAAACACTAAATGTTTAACATTAACATTCACAGTTCTGAGTATTTTCATATAGATGTATATTTAAAATGGCAAATACATACATACCAGAGAAATGACAATACAATTTACTCCAGTTGTGCTGGGAGTGACAGGGCAGCAGAGGGGTCAGGGGTCAGGCTGGGCAAACAGGATAAACTCAAGGCGTATTCAATGACGCCACAAAACTGGGCTGCCCATTGAAAAAATCAGCTAGCTGCAAGAGAGCAGAGACGGAGAGCGAGAGAGAGAGAGAGAGAGAGAACAACGCAGTAAGCGACAGATAGAGAGAAAGAGGGATAGAGAGAGCGAGAGAAAGAGAGAATGAATTTCATTCACAAGGCGCACTGAATGGCATCCACAAAGGCCGCTCTTTGTTTTATTGTTGTGGCTGCGTCATGTGTGGAATGTGGAACTAGGGCAACAGGCGGCGATGCGGCTGTGTGCCGCAACCTTCTCGCTGTTGTTGCTGCAGCAAGTGGTGATAGGTGACAGGTGTGAGGGGTGGAGTGTGAAAGGAGTGTGCGGTGTGGGGGTGGCATTTTCATTGAGAAAAACGAGCTTTGGCCGCTACAAAGGATTCGTGGCCACTTGAGTGAGGCTGCTTAAATGCTTAGGGTGTTTAGTGAGTGTGTGTGCGAGTATGTGTGTGTGTGTGTGTGTATCTGTGTATCTGTGTCATGAATGAAAGGAGAAATAAAAGTCAAATTGAAAGATTTGTATAACCAAACCGAAAATCAAATCAACGTCAATCGCAGTTTCTGTTTCTGTTTCAGATTCAGCTTCAGCTTTCAGTTTTCAGTTTCCGCTACCAAAAATGCCAATTGCACGTGCTTTCCACAGTTTGTTTTGTTTGTGGATCTGTTGTACGTTGTACGTTGTACCTTGTACGTGTATTTTGTTTGCCATGATTTCATGTTTACGCGTATATGTACATTTCACCTCGACGTTGCCGTTGATTATCTAGGACACTTGTGACGTCAGGCGGCGCACAATTTATTGTAAATTTTGTACATTTTGTGCACAGGCCGCAGAAATGGTAAAAGCAAAGTCAAAGCCACTCAGCCTCACAATTCAGATGGCCAATTTAAATACATACGAGTATTACATATACATATATACATAATGCTTAAAAATACTTCTTACACAGACACACATCTATGCAGAAATTGTTGTTTAATGAATTTACAATTTGTACGCATCGTAATTAATTGTCGTTTATTTTCGTAGTTTTTAACTTATTTATAGATTCTACATTCATATATTTAAATGCGATCTAGCATATACTCGTACAAGGATCTTTAACTTCCATATACCATCTATATCTGGGAGATTTTCCCATACTATTGGAACTAGAGATCGTTTATTCCTTTAAGCTTATTTTTAATATAGAATTTCTATAAGCTTTGTCTGATTTTTCTGTACAATAAGTTATTGCATAAGTTAAATTTTTGGATAATATGACTTAAATGATATTCTGCATATAAATAGAGAAAAATGTAGACACAGTTCAAAATAACTTTGATAATATTTTAGCTTGCCAAATGAATTTAAACTAAATGAAGAATCAATTAATAGAAATTTGGTACTTTTTTATCAAGTAATGGAAGCTTAAAGAAGCTGAAAATCTTAATTTAAATGAAAAGCCAATGTAGAGATTAAAATCATATTCCAAATGCTAATTTATTGAGCTTACACAAAGTTATGAAAGTGAATTAAATCCATTAAATGTTGGGGATTAATAAAAATATTGTTTTTTTAATATAAATAAGTACACAAGTAGCTACTTTGAGAACTAAATATGATTTAAATGATATTCCGCGTGGTTAGTCAATGAAATAATCCTTAATGTGTTAAGGAGAAAGTAAGAAAATTATTAGAAATTTGCATTGAAAATGATTACAAAAACTAAATTTGATATTCATTTTGTGTTCAGTTAGGAAAAAAACGATATAGCTATGATAAAAACTACAAATTGATGAGTATGTGTGAATTTTATTATGAATTTTATGAATATCTGTTGATTTGTTGAGTTGATGGGGCAAGCAAATTGGCTGCTTGAATGCGGCACGACTGTCGACGCCAAGTTTGGTGTAGCACTTGACCGGATGTCGTTGAATATTTCGATATATGTGTGTATATAAATATAGTATATCTATAGATGTATCGCTGATTAATTTATGGCCAGTTAGAGGGGAAAAATAAAAGGCACTCGTTGTGCGATGCGATTTGAGAGTCGCGCCAAATTCGATTAAATGAATGAAAGACTGAATTCGATAGAAATGTGATTGTTTGGCGGTAACTCTGGATATCAGCTGGAAAGTGCATATATAGATAGATATATAGATATATATGTACATATATATGCAGATGGAGGAGTAGAAATGTATGCTTCTTGTTGTTGTTGGCTGCTGGTGACCTTGGACTGCAGAAGCAACCCCCAAGCGGAGCAGCTGAATTCAGAGCCAATGTCGAGGTTACGCCTATCGAAGGACGTTGCCAAGGCAACGACGCCAACGCAGCGGGCGGGCTCCGGTCTCAGGGCCAGCTCATTGGGCAGGAAGTGCAGCTTGCAACGGGCGGCCATTGAACGGCAAAATATATTCAAAATGGCCGTCAAAAGCGGTTGACCTTGAACGCAGCACGTTCATTGGCTGCAGTTGCAAGTTGCACTAGCAGTGGCAGTGCGTGGGTGGGGGGGGGACAGCGGCAGAGGGACGAACGGAGGGAATTATGCTTTGCCTTTGGGGTTAGGATGAACCAGGAGCTGGATGGTCGAGGTCCGAAAATCCGGAACCTGATCTGTCCATGAGCAAACCGAATTATGAATCCAAAAAACTGCATTACCCTCGACCATTCCAAGCAAGGATTGGATGTGGCAAGTGGAGCTGCAGTTGCCACATCAACATTAGACCTTTACTCGAATCCCACGCAAACCGAATGGACTTCGAATCGCATCGCTTCGTCTTGTCGTGTCAGGCAGTCGTCGCATCCTGTCGTCTGTCGCTCGTTTGGCCGAGCATCGACTCGGCTGCCAGCCGACGATGGCCGATGCTGCCAGCAACTGCAGCCCAGAATCTTTTGGCCAATTTCCTCAATGCAAATGGCGATGCAGTCCCCGGTCGTGTCAGTCTCTGGACGAGTGTCTCACTGCATTCAACGTGCAATCTCTGCGATTCAGCGATTATTCAGATAGGATATACTCCACTCTGTACTCTATACTCTGTGCATATCCATTGCAACAATTTGCAACATTTCAGCATCGCAGTTTCTCAGAAGTCGCAATTCAATTGCAATTCGAAAAATAACAAGATTATTTCACCGAAATTCGTTGTCGCACATTGCGTATACGTAATCGCTTTACTCATCTCATAAACAATTAAATTTAATGTTTAATATAGTGCTTAAGTGAGATAGTTTATTGTGTTAACTAACTAACAATTATTCCCCTCAACATAACTAAACATTTTAATAAACTAATTAGTGAGCGTCTGCACATAATTAACCAACTAATTAGTAGTTAATGTAATTTGTTAAACAACTAAATGTATAGCATAGTGAAACTAAATTGTAAATGGTATTTAACAAGTTTTCATGCATATTAATCAAACAATTTAAGCTTACACCAATTATAAACGAGTGTAAAAGAAAACATTCAAACTAAAAGTGAGTGACATTCACCTGCAACACTCGAAGTCGCAATAGCAGACACTATTTAATTGGTGAGTATTCGTTTTATTCTTTCTGCTTACACATTTTCCACAGAATGGCCCCTGGGTACTTCTTGAAATTCCCTACGACATCATTAATTCTCAGATTTCCATTTAACTTCTGTGTCGTTGTGTCGGCTTTAGTGATGACACATATTTCAATATTTATATTTGGAAATGTATAAAGAATCTACCTTTTTCCAATATTTATATTCATCGATGGGAGTTGAGATTATCCAGTCCAATTATCTACAAAGCAAACAGTTTGTGAAAGTCCTAAAGCTTTCATATTTCTATTTACACTTCTGCCTAATCACAAATCAATTTGGCGCGAAATATTCAATGAAGTGGAAGCCTAAAGCACAAATGATCAGTTTCAAGAAATAATAGTTTAAAAGTTGTAACAATTAAACTAATATCGAATGTCCATTCTTTATTTTGAATGAGAAAGTTTGAAGCACAGACAATTTTTCCTTTAATAAAAAACTTGTTTGATGTTTTCAGATGCACAAATGAATAATAAAAATAAAGCAATATATAAAGTTATAATGTAAAAAGTTGCACCTTTCTTACTTTGGGTATTTTTTTTAATTTCATAAAATAATCGATTATAAAGCATCACAATCAGTTCTAGCATATCATTCCGAAGATGGATATTTATCTATCATAATCTTATCTCTCGCTTAGTAAAACATCTACAAAAAATTCAATAAATTACCAGCCATCGATATTTCAAAGTATATTGCTTGTACTGAGCAAATTTTTAATCTACATTCAACATCCAAAAGAATATTTAGTCAATTAGAGAGTGATTTATCTTCTATTAAGCTTATTTTTTAGAAAGATATATATTTCAAGTTAAAGTCTTTGTTTAACAATAAGAAATTATCATTGTCTTTTATTTTTTATCTCGAGAACAAACTATTAATGTTTAAAACTTGGAATTTACAATTTATATTGTTTTTCGACATGTCATTTTCACTGCCTATTTTTGAATATGTACATCTAAAATGTTAGGTTTTATTTGATATCCATGTTTTATTTTTTTTCTTCAATACAGCAAAACTCACTTTACATTTACATTCTCTCACATTTTGCTATATTCAGAATTCTCTAGTTCATCTGCCAAATATTATTCCCAAAACTGAAAACATGGATTTCCATTGTTAATCGGTTTCACTTTAAAAACATAACTTTCCCTTCGACTCCTATCTTTACTTTCTGAGAAAAAACAGCTAAGTTAAAGCCTTGGCATTAAGGTTCTTAATTGAGAACTCGACTTATGCCAGATTACAATCTTTTGGCAATTGTGAAAAAATGCAAAACAGTAGTCAACAAATTCCAATAGCTGAACGAATTGGAGAATATCAAAAATAAAAATAAAATAAAACTTATAACAGAATTGAATTGGTTTGGAGCTCGGGAGATCGGTAAAAATCAACATTTAAACCCCATTGTAGAAGAGTCCGACGACGGAGTCAGACTTAGGTAGACAGAGAATTATTTTTGTTGGTTAAATTTGGTATCATAATAACCCGAAAACAAGATCAGGCAGACACAGTTTTGCTTTTTGTGTGGACCTTTAGTCGGGGCGTTGCCCATAAGCTCACTTCACATTCAGAAGACAGGCCTTACCTCTGAGAGGGTGAGAGAGAGAGAGAGAGAGGAGAGGAGAGAAAGGGAAGGGAGAGAGAGCAGCGTGAATAACTGCGTTAATTTCCCAAGTTGACAGCGGATGTGGCTACTGTTGCATGGCATTCCAGACTCTGCCTCAGACTCAGACTCAGCCTCGGACTCAGCCTCCAACTGCGATCATTCGCATCGCAACATATTCGCATTTTGGCATGAGGCATGCAACAATCTGTGGCATTCCGCGGGTGTGTCAACTGTCTTCATTTTGGCCAGCAACCGCTGCCTGCTGAGCGCCATTTATGGCCAACAACAACTGCACATATCTTGTGCTTTTGTGAATAAGCCTGAATGAATGTCTGCTTTAATTGTTGGCAACACCCGCACAATTTCCCTGTAACTGCAGATCGAAGGGAAAAAGGGTTTCCACTGAAAACCGACACATAAATCTGTTGACCGTACCAGACATAAAATCTGCCTATAGATAAAGTACGTATTTAGTATCCGCAGCTGAAAAACAGTATTAAATATCACCTCTTACTCAATATCGATGTTATAAAAACACTCACATAATCGCCCTGGAGGAAATGATTAGAAATGACCAGAATATACTCAAAAAAATATAATATTAAAAAATGGAGTATTTTATTTATAGATTTACACTTTATTTTCAAGAAAGTTCACATATATTCAGCTCTAATTGACTTATTTATAGACAGGTGTTGAACGAGAATGCGATAATATGATTTTATCCACCTCGTGACATCCTCTTCTGTCATCTTATAATAGGTTTGTTCTATAAACATAGTATTTTAAACTCTTACGTCTCTCTTCTTATTTTAATTCGTGACCAAATTGTCAAAGTTTAGTGCTAATCATTCATTCATTTATACATACAATTTGTGAAAATCTCCGCCGCGATATCTAAAAACCTTACATTCTAATGATGAAGAGAATGATATTCTCTTAAAAATTTACACATAAATTAATTAACTAGGATGAGTATCTGAAAATAAATTCAGTTTTTCTCTATTTTTATGATTTATTTATGCGTGTGAGTAATTATAATTATGTAAAAAACTTGCTACTTGCATTTTCATCAAATTAAATTATTTATTTTGATGCATCAATGTAAAACGTTTTAAAATTAGACACATTTCATTTGTTTGCTCAGGTTACGCTGAAATCAGCTTTTGAATAGTTCGCCATTAAGTGATTATCTTCATTATTATATTTCAAATTGTTTATTTGTTATCTAGAATATTAAATATCAACTATGTTTGTTACTTACATGAAGCGCATAAATTTTGAATGGTGTCAACCGACAACGAGTTTAATTCTGTTATAGATATATTTATATCTAAATATTAAAAAGTCAAACAGTTTTTCACGCGTCGGTTTCGGGCACTTTCCAAGTCTCTTACATACATATCAGCACGTATATATATTTTTATATGTAATTATTTATTTATATGCAAATCTAAAAAAGCCCACATCGAAGGCGAGTCCAAAGCGAATGCTTTACATTTAACAATTTTTGGCTGACTTGGCAAAGACTTAAAACCTACGACGAGTCCAAATTTGTCTGTAATTTAAATATGCATTTATTATTGGTCTCTTGGTATCTTGGTATCTTGGTCTCTTGGGCGGGCAACATAAAAACCGCATAAAGTTGGAAGTTTTATGGTTAATTTTTCAGGCATTTAAGTGTGTGGAAATAACATGATGTCCGTAAAATATATGCACAAATTTATTGGCTGTAACAATATTTCTGAATTTCTGTATAGATAAAATCTGGAATTCTACGATATATGTCCAATTTGCAAGGCATGTAACTTATCTACTTATAAACAGTTATAGAAGCAGACTAAATCCAATTATGCGAGAGATGAGTTGTTTATTTTCTGTCGTGACAGATTTAAAAATATATAAAAACATATATAGATATTTGATTGATCTGCAGAAAATCGAAATCGAAATCGAAATCTTTGAGAGAGTCCCCAAATAAAATAAACAAACGCAAATGTTGGACAGTAAAAGTTTGCGTGTTTAACAATTTGCATTTTATCAGCTGACCCAATTCATCAAACTTGAAACTTATAGCCAATTTTGGCTGTCAAAAAGAACTTGAATTGGAAAAACCCAAGAAGAGGAAAATGAGAACTTGTTGTCTAGAGTTTTGAGTGGGTAAGAACGAAACTTTAAATGAGCCGACGGCTTGATTTACATACAAATACACACATATGCATCTACACATTGTATGCCATATGCTATGTGCATGTGTGGAAGTGTCGCAACTAACAGATACCAGATTGTCAGCCTGCTGTCAGTCTGTCATCCGCTCCGCCCACATTCATCAGAAGATGTGGGCAACTTATTTACCAAAAACTGTCGCAGTTTCATTATGCCCAAATTGTTCGTGTGCGTGTGCGTGTGCGTGTGTGTGTGTGTATTCATAAAAGAATTCTTTCATTAAAGAGTTCCATGAAATTTAGTTTCAATCGATGATATTGTTGCTGCCACGTCTGATTTGGGGCGACGGCAAGTCTATCGAATATTGACCATTATTCACGAATATTCACCTAGTCAAAGCTGAAAAGCACAAAAATACAGTAACACTTTCAACAAACAATATAAATAAAAAGCAATAAAACACAATAAATATTAATACATTAAATAAAATAGGCAAAGAAAACAACAAGAGTTTTAAATAAATCAAAAGCAGAAAATAAATTTTGTCTTTGTCGCAGCCCACACGACAATGGCAGCGACGCCGGCAGCGGGGCAGCGTCGCTGGCAGCGCAGGCCTCCATTCATTATAATCGGTTTCATTCATAAAAACGACTCTGGCAAGTGAGTGAGCGAGTCGTTTGCAATTCGCCGCACGCCTCTCTTTGACTCAGGCAATTCGCTTTCGGCTCTCACGAATTCGCTTTCGCTGCGCTCTGATTTGTCGCTCGCTCAAACGAATTGAGTCTGCTGGCATTTGGAGAGGAAGTTTCGAGTGTCGACCGTTGATGTTGTGAGCGTGAGTGTACGTATGTATGTATGTATGTATACACACGGACAGATTGTATGTGTACGTGTGATAGTTACATATGTATATGCTTATGTATGTACGTACGTATGTAGGCATGTTAAGTAAGAAATTTTGATAGTATGCTTTAACTAAAACTACTTGTATATTTCTACATTGCATGTAGTCAACGATTTCGCTACTCTACCTTTTTGCCCTGAAAAGCTCAGGCGAATAATCTGTGGCAAGGCACCCAAGAGTCTATATGTACATATGTATGTATGTAATTTTCTGTTTCTTCAGTTGTTATCTCTAGTCGATCCGATTTGCCTCTCTGCTATCTCCAGTGTTTTTTCTGTTTTTTTCCCTTTTTTATTTTTTGAGGCTTGGCTTATTAGACAACAAACAACACTTCACGCTCGCTTTAACTTTTTGTCGTTGTGTTGTTGTTGCTCTTGCTGTTTTCAACGCACTTCGACGAAGTCGTTGTTGCCATCGTCGTCGTCGTCGTCGTCGTCGTCGTCTTTGTTGTTGTTGTTGCTGCTGCTGCTGCCGCGCACTTTTTTATGTCGAAGCCAAGAAAAGTGCTACTGGTTTTGAGATTTTAGTTTGAAGTCGTTGCGCACAGTTGCCAACGCGCCGCAGAGACGTGTATTTTTCTTTTTCTTACCGACTGCGCAGAGCACTCGGCAACTCTGCCGAGCATCAACATCACCATCACCATCACCATCACCATCAACAACACCAACAACAACAACAATGACAACAACAAGAGCCACAGCAGCCCAGCCAGACAACGTTGAACCAGTCGTTGATGTGTTTGCCTTTCAATATCATTTACGCTGGAGACGCGACTGTTGTTGAAATCTCAAGTTTGGTTTGGCATTAAGGTGAATGATGTGTAATATTTATTAACACACGCAAATCATAAAAATTGTATTTTCATATTTACGTGAAAAAAAAAAATTATGCTTCATTTTCCATCATGTGTTTTAAACTCCAACTCTTAAAATGTTTGTACATTGATAGAAAAATCGTCTGTAATTTAAATATTTACTTCGTTTTAACTAATTTGTAATTTTGCGTTAAATATGAATATAGTATATAACTTTAACATAAATATGTTTATTTTAAATATATTTCATATTCAAGAGTTTTTTATGAGAACAGTAGGCAATATAGCTTTTAATGCAGAAGAATAAGATATAGTAAGTTATTTTTGAATTAGGATATATTAAAGATAGTGCAATAAAGATGTAGAGAGCGTAGTTATGTAGTTTCTAGTTTATTGATAAAGATATTAATAAATTTGACAGTTTAACTCAAAGTATACCTTAAATTAAATTTTAGTGAACTTTGAAGAAATGTAGATGAGTAATTTAAAAGGAAAATCAAATGCATTAAAGTGTGCATATGTTTTTGAATTGTTGTCACAGGTGAATGATTTGTACGTAGGGTCTAGCCTGTTGTTAATTTTTCTACTCCCAACTCACACCATTCTGGTACGAGAGCAACAACAACTTATGCTTACCTCATGCAACATTCAGATACAGATACTTACACACACGCACACACACTTGCGCATTCACACACATACAAACATTTACACACTTGGCAGCTGCAGCTATCCATGCATAGGCAGCGGCAACAGCAACAACAACAACAACAGCAACAACATCGTTGTGTTTTTGTAGCTACTTTCGCCTCGATGTGTGCGTATTTTTCATTCATATTGGCAGCCAACGCGAAACAGATAGAGGAGAAGCAACAACAACAACAGCAGCAACAACAACAACAGCAGCAACAACATACACAGCAACAACAACATCGCTCATTGAGGCTGATATTTTATGGCACAGCGCTAAAAAAATGTTGTTGGTGAAAATATGCAACTGAGCAAAAGATTCATTGAAAAAGATCGACAATATCGAGCAGGAATATGCGCTGAGTATTGGATGGCGATGGGGGGGGGTGGGGATAGTGATTGAATTTAAATTTTGAATTGGAATTGAAATTGGTTTAGGTATTGAGAATTACATATACTTATGTAAACACTCACTCACTCACAGACACACGCATTCACACACACACTCAATGTGTTGGTTTCTCGGCGTAGGCAGCGCGGTTAAAATGTGTGTGTGTGGGGGGGGGGGCACCCTGCAGGGGGTGGCTGTTTGCTTTTAAATTTAAATGAATGAAAAAAACTGACATGAATTTTGTCACAAGTGCCCCCAGCATAGCCCTCCCCCCTGCACCACACACCCCTCCTTTGTCCCTTGTCTTGCCGTTGCGTTTCTTTCCATACCGTTCCGTTCCGTTCCGTCATCAACAACAACGGCAACAACATCAACAACATGGCCGCGGCGAGCGAGCGCGCCTACAAGTTGGCATATTTTCAATTTCCGTTTTTTACACACCAACAGCAACAGCAACAACAACAACGAAAACAACGACAACACCAACATTCACATCGCAGCGAAGCGCCCAACACTCACACACACACACACTCACTCACTCACTCACTCACTCACTCTCACACACACACAGCGACAAAGCTTCACAGGCCCCAAAGCTTATGTTGCCGTCGTTGGCTGCTGACGGGCATCGTGTATCGAAATATGAACAGAGGGAGGCAACGGCGGAGGCGGTGGCGGCAACGTCCGGTTGGTTTTTAGCCCAGTCCAAAAAGGGTACACAGGCTACTGAACTTGTGACACTGTCTGCCCCTACAGATGTACAACTAGATTCCCAAAGATAGAAAAGAGTTGGGCCTAAGAAAGCAGTATAACTCAAATCGGAGCTGAGAATGGAGCTGAAGGCAGAGTACTAATCGGAGTATATTGCTTTCAACTTAAAATACACTATTTATTGCTTTTGGCTTTTATATGTACGATAAGTGTATTTAGATGGCATTTTATTTAGAATATCCAATGTATAAAAACGCAGCATTTAAAATTCTGGCCACACTAAAAGTAAACTGATTCAGAAATTCTCTGAAAAAACTTGAAAAAATTTACTTTTCTTTATAATTAATTACTTATATGCATAATTATAAATTTTTGATTTAAAATATTGTTTATTAGTCTGCAAATATTGCAGAATTTTTAGAAATTTACTTTTCTTTATAATTAATTACTTATATGCATAATTATAAATTTTTGATTTAAAATATTGTTTATTAGTCTGCAAATATTGCAGAATTTTTAGAAATTGTTGTTTTTTAAAAATGTGTACTCGGCATATTCCGATACTGGGCATCTATCAGTGGAGCAGCTTGACCGTAGCGTTCCTACTTGTTAGTACGAAAATTCGTCGTCGTCGTCGCAGTCGCAGTAGCAGTCGCTCGCAGCATAGGCTTCGGTGTGTGATGGACACGGGGGCTGCGAGCTGAAAGGGGTGGCGGGGGGCACTAAGAAAGGCCAACCATGTGTTGTCGCCTCACAATGCTGTGTAGTTTAAAATTGCTTTATAGTCACTCAAGCAGCGACTCGGGCGAATTCATTGAGTGAAAGAGCGAGTTCGCTCTTGGCTCTCGTAAATGATCAACTCTATATGTATGTACGCACACACACACAACTAATAATGTGCATGTATACAAATACAGGCATACAAATATAAAAGTATATATAGCCAGACCCAGTGGGATAAAGCGAAATGTGTTAAAAATACAATGCATTTACATACAAATCCTGTAAGTAATGCTGCTTGTGATTACAGCAATGCATAAATATTATAACATTCCTTATAAACTACCGTTTAAATGCAAACCGAGAGAATGAGAAACAAATGCAGCATGAGTACATGACATAAGCAGTGAATTTGACATGGCCTCGAGTCCGACTGGGTTGACGGCGCACTCACAGAGCGACGCGCTCAGCGTGCTCTTTTCGCCGCACAGACAATTTCAGAATGAATTGAATTCGCCGGTGAAAAAAATCCAACGGTTGCCAGTACGTCGCTTCGAACTCGGCATTCATTTCGCTTCAAAAACTTTGAGCGTGTACACAGTGCAACGTGAACGGAGCTGAGCAGAGCGGCTGCCGCGAAGAGTACAATTTTTTTTAGCCTGGCATATTCAAACATTTCACATTTCACTTGAAACAATTTGTAACAACAATTTCATCCGCACAAAACGAACGACGAATCAAATAACAAGAGAGCAATAATTAAGTTCCAAATAAATAATTATCGATAATATTGTGCTAAATATAAAGTGAGTTTGTTTTGAATAATACAAATAATACAAATAAATGAATTGCAATTGCAATTGAAAATCTATTTTGGAATTACAAATTGCTTCCAAAGGAAATCATGTGCCTAAAAATGTAAATGTAAATTGCGCAAAGAAAATCGACGTCTATTTAAAAGTCCAACAAAAGCAACAACACCAACAACAGCAGCAGCAACAACAACAGCTACTACAACAGCAGCAACAAAACAACAAACACGGCAAAAGTATCTAGCGAGAAAAAAAAAAACAGAGAAAAATTCAATTCAAATACAAAACGTGTTAAGCAAAAAAATAATACAACAGCAAACAGCAAACAGCAACAACAACGTCACACGAAATTTGTCTATATAAAATTGCATAAAAATATTTTTTTACTGTAGTGTGTTGTCGTTGCGCACAAATACAGGTACAAAGCGACACTCACATCTACAGTCGTCGACGTGGCCCTCGCCTCAGTGTGTGTGTGTCCGTGTGCCTCGCCGATGTGCATGTGTGCGTGTGCGAGTGCGAGTTTGCATGTGTGTTTGTGCTTGTGTGAGCCGCAGTCGCTGTCACCGTCACCGTCAACGTAAACGACGCCGTCGTTTGCCGTCGCTGTCACCGTCGCCGTTGTCGTCGTCGTCGTCGTTGTCGTCGTCGTCGTTGCCGCTGCCGCAAACGTTCATTATTATTATTATTATTATATTTTTGGCACGCAAACCTGTAACAGTCGCCTGCTCTGCCAGCGTCGCTGTCAACGTCGCGTTTTGTGTTAATTAAATTTACTTTTGTGAATGAAATGCGAAAAAACCAGTAAAGCGAATAAAAAATATTTTTTAATATGTACATAAATGCTAAATAAATAACACAGAAAAGCAGCAGCAGCAACAAAATCAAAAAAAAGCAAATCTACGGCCGTCTCTATTTGTATATACATCGCGTACACATACAACATACATCAATACACACACACACACACACACTCACACAAACGTGTGTCGCGATCGCGAGTAGAATTCAAAGCCACCGAAATTAAAGCCAAATCCGAGCGACCTGTGCTATCCCCAAAAACGGCAACTTTGGATTATACGAGTATACGACGAGCTCATCATTAATTGGATATATATGTCATTAATTAACGATTTTCGATCGAAAAACGGATTATAACTGCATCATCTCGCATCGAAACGAAATTATTATTGCATTGGATATATTATTTCGGATTGCTTTTGAAAATCAATGTAAGTTTTCATTCTCCAACATAGTAGTTAACTACTATGTATATTTGATGAAAGATATAGGCTATAGGAAAAGCCATATTTAGTTTTATAAATTCCATAAGCGTGTGGTAACCTTCACGCCAATTCTCTATTTATCAGGAAGTGTAGAAAAATACGAGTATAGACGTTTATTCTTCAAAATTTGTCGCATTGTCGTGACAAATGCAAATCGTACTTAACTATTATACAAATACGTGAACATACATGCATGTTTATAATTATATATATGTATATGCATATATCGTAGTACTACATATATTTATGAGCATTTAAAAAAAATACATATCGTGAAGAGACTTCAACTTTAAAATTTTATCAATTTGATTTACCAGTCTGAATGGAAATGGAAAACTTTTATAAAGTATATATAAATGTTTCAAAATAACATTTAGTTTAATAAAACGTTCGTATGATTTTTGCAACTTGTTCCCTAGTGTTTTTCTAGTTTTTCCTCATGAATAACTTTAAAATACTCGATAAGCTTGAACTGTCGATTTAATCTGAGGTTCTTTCTTATGAGGAAATATTCGTAGTACTTTCGCCTGGGAATAATGTATAAATAAACGTTTTATTCTAGTACTTGATTACATAATGGCAAATGTTTAACTGACTTTGCAGCTGTTGTTTTGTTTGACTTGCCCCGATCGACCAGACAGATAGTACAAAATAGACCGAAACTATTGGCTATATAATATACATATAATCATATCAGAATCAAATGTGATTTGCGACTTGAACGCTAATCGATTCGAATCGATTTTATTGGAGATTTGAATCGATTCGATCATTCGTTTAGTTTCATTGTTGCTTGTGTGCTGATAAGAGTGAAATGATTATCGGACTTCCATTCAGTAAATTTGCCACTGGCATATGTCTAATCAGTTTTTCACTCATTGTTGTCATTTTCCAAGCACAACCAGCACCTGAGCACTCGAAAGTGTTCAAAAACATACACAAAGTCGTTCCAAACAGGTTTCGCTCTATAATCTCAATAGGCAACTAAATATATTAATATCACGTGCAGTGTTCGGTTTCGGGTTCGGGTTCAGATTTTGGGCTCCATAAACATAGGATAGGGCTAGTGAGGTTCTATTTATGGCCCGATTTCGTCATCGATACTTTATTTTATTTATGTATTCTTTTTTTTAGTTGCATCCGCTCGATAAGCGTTACACTTTCGAATGGCTTTTACTTTCTATTTGTCACTACTGACACACGCTTATAATATCAGACCCACAAAATTGAAGGAGCTCACTTGTCATTGTCGTGTGAGGGGGGGGAGGGTGCTAAGAACGTAGCCAAAGGTGCCACCATACGACACCACTCCAAGAGAGAGAGAGAGAGAGAGAGAGGTGAGGTGGGTCGAGAGTCCGAAAATAAATGAAGAGGCGTAAAAACTTTTCAACCGATAAGTTCGATGTGGGCATGTTAACGTTTTGTTGCTGTTTCTTTACTTTTTTTTCTGTTTCTTTTTATTTTTATTTGATCGATGGCCTCTGCGTTCCACATACGATTACGATTACTTGTCGAGCGTTTTTCTTGTCTTTATCTTGTTCATTTTTTGGCTCGTGACTGCATTTTTTTTTTTGGAAATAAATTTGATTTCGATCTGATATGTTTTGATATTTCTGTTTTCTTCACGTTTTCTACTGTTCTGATAAGCCAGTTCCAGCTGTAATGCCCTCTGTATTTTAAGAAACTGATGAACATGGAAACATGATGCCCATTAGTTGTATAATTTTGTCATAAAATATAATTTAAATTAATTTGACATACACACAAATCCATGCATATAAATTTATCTATGTCATAGCCAAAAATATTCTACAAACAAGCAAATTCATTCATGAACGCAAAGTTCTCACTCAGAATAACTAAATAATATATTTAATTTTTGATTAGCCAAATAAATATGAACAGCAACAACAGCAAGTTGGTATTCTAAGTATTAGCCAAACATTCTCTGAAATCTACAATCTCGTTGATGACGCAGAATACAGAAAGAATACAGAAAACATGGCCAATGAGCTACATGACTTGGCCCAAAGCAGCGGCAACTGCGGCAATTTGGGGCAACTGTGGCAACTGAGGAGGAACATACGCAAGTTCAGAAAAGCAAGGCAAAGCAAAGCCAAAATGAAATTACATTAAACGTATTACTATAATAAATGCATAAAATATACATCTACAATAGATAAATACTTAATAATATGTACACAGAAATGATCTCGATAATTATGATACAACATTAAAACAATTAACTTGAGCTAAATAAAGAAGAAAATCCACCTATTAGTTAGTTAGAATATAGTAAAGAATCTCTCTAACTCATTCTTAATTTTATAGTGGGCTGCTTTCGGACCTATCTTCTACAAGTTTTAATATTTTTTAGAATATATATTTGAGATTTTCGAATACAAACTCAACAGCATTTAAAGCACTTAAATCATCTTTAAATGCTCAGCTTTCCTTTTCTATTTTAGAATTGAGTACTGTTAATTTTGCAATATAGTTATTAAGGAACTTTCCTAAAATATAGGAATTGTATAAATAAATTACTTATTTCGGTGTATGCATAACAGAACCGTCAAATATATAACTGAGTTTTGTTCTATATGTAATTCTTAACATTGTATATTCAACTTTGATCTTTGCTGCCATAGAATTAAGATCTACAAACTATATACATAGATAAGAAAACTCACATAGTATTATATATACTCGTATTTATATGGCAATATCAATATGTAAGTAGGCAAATAATTTGCTTTGACGAAAACGCTGAATTTCTGCGGCTTTTTGCGCTGCCAGCAAAGCGAAACACCGAGTGAAAAGCCAAGAAAAGAGCCAAAATACAGAGAAATAACAAAAGCAAGAGGAAAGCACAGACAGACAAGAGAGAGAGAGAGAGAGAGAGAGAAAGAGGGGGAACAAAATAATAAATACATGCATATATTAAAAATAAAAGAAGAGACAAAAAAAAAACTGCAAAAGTCTGAAAACATTTTATGCCGCAAGCAAACATGTGATTTTAATTATTTTTGTCGTCGCAAAATTGTTATTTTTGAAAATTATAATTTTTAAAAATAAACCCAACAACAACTACTGTAGGGCATTGCAATGGATGACGATGATTGTGGTGATGGTGATGATGATAAAATTAATGGCACACTCGCTATAAGAATATTTTGTTGACTTCGTTGTTTGTTGTTTAGCTAACTTCTAAGTTTACTTCAGATACAATAGTTCTTGGAGATTGTAAATAATGTGAGTGCCAAGTCAACTTATCAATTTGTTAACTATACTGATAAGTTCTGGAATTATCTCAGATGTTTTTACCCAGTTCTGTCATATACTTTTCTGTAATAAAGAGTTTTAATTAAAGACATAGAAGCTGCCTCTATTTATTGAGATTATTGAGTATGTCTATTTCAGATTATATAATTTAAATATATATACTTTTATACCGTTTCGAACTGTAGTTAATTAAACAATTTAATATAATTAAAACTAAAACTAAAGTTGGTTTTTCTTGATTCAAAGAAAGATTAAAGAGCATCATTATTATATTTAATGCATATCGGTTTGAATGGTTTTTAGTTCTCAGAATTCACCTATTCATATCATAACAGATTATTATTAAGTATAATGAGCGTAGTAAAATGCCTGTAAATATTCTTGAAATATGTGGAAACCGTTGTGCCATTGTGATAAAATATAATCACAAATCTATCTTAAAGATATGTATAAAGTTCATTGACTATTCCAGTCGCATTCTAACCCATTTATTCATTTATTGAAATGTCTTTTAAAATGTCATATATATGTTTTGATTCCCCTGCCCCCCATTTACCGCAATATTCACCCCGTTTATGTGTCCGTTTTAAGTTGCCATCCGTTTGTTAGTTTTGACATGTCTCGTAATTTGCGTAATTCGCAGTTCCCCAATTGCTGGCCACCCAAATAGTTGTCGCTCGAGAAGCGCATACAAAATGCTCATTAATCGAGCGCCATTGAATGTATGTAGTATATATAATTGATATACATATATATTTATATATATATACACATAATACAGTCGTATAAAAACAAATCCGCAGAGAATGTCGTCAATGAAACGATAGCAAAATAGAAATAGAAATAAATATGAATGTATTAAGATGACGCTCAAAGCAAGCTGTCAAAAAAACTGAATGGCTGCCTTTGATGTGGATGCCACAGGAGGTAGGAGGAAGTCGGGAGTGTCGATCTTTGCCACCTGTAGGTGAGAAAGCATTTATATATATATAAGTCTGCCTTCACAGATCCTTGACCATCTTGCTGCAGTTGCCATAGCTTTCTCCACTTCTATTTTATTTTTCGACTTGAGACGAGCCCACGCTGTTATTGTCCTGTTTTTAGAAATTCATGGCACGACAGACACTTTAAGCGACACTCACCTCTTTTTGTAGCTGTCAGCTACGCACGCACACGCACACACACACACACACAGGCTAAAGATACAGATACAGATACAGATACAGGCTAAAGATACGAATACAGTGCAAAGTGTTGGGCGGGATGCTACGTTTTTGTGTTGGCCAAAAAGTGTGGCTAAAAATAGCAAAGCGCAGACAGTCAAGTGTTTGTGACTCTCTACACTTGTGTGTGTTTGTCTATCTATGTGTATGCTGTTGTGTGTGTGTGTGTTTGTGTGTGTGCTGTGCTCAAGTCACGCGCCTGTTTCTATGCTTTGATAAACTTTTGCTGCCTGCTCAGCTGTTTGTCTCTGTGTGTGTGTGTGTGTGTGTGTGTGTGTGTGTGTGCAAGTGTGAGGGTGTACTTCAGGGCAAGTTAGGGCGGGTCAGGTTAATGTCGGGCGCTGTGAATTCACAGCTATTCAATTCCTTTTTCTCTTTTTTGGGTGGCTCTTTGAGACCCAAAAAAAGGAAGGAAGACGTCGCTCGTTGTTTGCCTCTCATTGTGGTTGTTGTTGCCGTTGTCACAGTTGTTGCTGTTGTTGTTGCTATTTTTGGTAGCATTGGCGTTCTACAAAAGTGGGGAAAATTAATGTGTGTATCTGCGTGTGTATAGCACACATACATACATAGGTATAAAGACGCAGACGACAGACGTGCTGGCGTTCCTTTCAGCACGTGTGTGTGTGTGTTCTGTGTGTGTGTGTGTGTGTCATTGACGTCATCATCAGCATGTCATGAATTTCGCTTATTTCATTTTGGCGTATTCTGTTTTCTTTGCTCCTCATCTTTTGCTGTTTTTTTTTTTTTTTGGTCTTTGCTTTTGTTTTTGTTCTTTCTTTATTGTGTGCTGGGCAGGCCAATGAACATTGTTGTCTATGCTAGATACGCCTATATATATGTACATATACATATCTATATATATGTATATATATAGGTACGTTTATAGGCAGTGAGCGGCCACCAGCTGTCGCCTGCGCAGTCGACGCTGACAGCGACAGCGACGTCGACTGCTGCGTGGGCGTTGCGCGTGTAAGGATGTGACCGGAATTTTTGAACAGCACACGAAAATTTGATATAGAAAATTATGTGTATGCTTTCTCTCCCTCTCCCCTCCTCTCCCTCTCTCTCCCACTCTCTCTCTCTCTGTCGGACACACTCCCTGTTTGTCTATGGCTCTATTAGTGTTCTGTTTTTGGGTTGGGGTCTTATCAAATGGTGGGCGTTACTTGCTTAAAGAAGACGAAGAAGACGAAGCAGAAGACGAAGAAGAAGAAGCGGTAAGCAGGATGAGGATTTTAAAATAAATATGGAATTAACGTGTACGGAATATAATACGAATTGATTACTAGCAACAACAACAACAACAGCAGCCACAGCAAATGAAGGTTCAAGTCTTTGAAATGAGAAGAAATTTATATCTTATCTTTAATCAGCGTATTTTTAAGATTTTACACGCAGAATTAAAGATACTTGTAAAATTAATAACAATAAATAATAAATTTTAATAACGTATACCTTTTATAAGTATTTAAGTGGCACATATTAAGTTAACAACTAATTTTTGAGTCATTCATCGTTGTGAAATATATTTGATTTTGACATGATTTTCTATAACTTCAAAATATATTAAAACTAGTTTTTGAAATTACATATTTTGTATCTTATATTAAACCAATCCTAAAAATATATTTTATAAAATATAATATAATTCAAAATTACATAATTTAATCCTGAACTTCAATTACTTAAATAGATATTTTGGAAAATCAATTACAATTTTAACTTCAGTAATTCAGGCCTGAAATTAAATTTCTTAAATGGTGGATCTTTATTTATAAATATAATGTATCTATTGTAATAAATTTTATTGGATATTTATTTCCTTCTGCAAGCAACCAATAAAAAAAATCAAATAATGGAATATAAAAATAGTGATATGTGAATTCATTGATCACATTTTGCTATTTTATTCAGACTTTAATGGAATAATATGCAATCTACTTTTTATAACTTTATTAAGCTGCGTATCGTTAACTGTTCCAGTTGTATATGGGATTTTATATCGTTTCATTTAGTTTATGTATGGAAAACCTGACTCATAGACAATTTCAATGATTTATTTGTCTTTTCTTGGATCCGAAACTTCCCCTTTTTGAACTGGAAACAGAGTGAACGAACATTTTGAATGAAAATTTGTAAAAACATCTGTTGTGAGGGTAACTACTTATAAGGTTGCTCGCAGTCGTTGTTGTCGTTGTTGTTGTTGTTGGGAAAAGGTGTGCAGCAACAACAATGAAACAGCACTTACGCACTTCAGCAATAACAACAACAACAACAACAACGAGTGTTGCAGCTTCCTTTTTGGCTGCCACTTAACTGTAACTCACTTTAGTCATTATAACAACAGACTGTAGAGATTCTACCTGAAATCTATCTGTCTACCTACTGCTAATGCACCAGCTGACGCAGACACACACACACACACACACACACAGCTGCTTTTTCATAGATACAGCTGGAGTTACAGATACAGATACAGATGCATCTAGCTAGAAAATTGAACGAACGACAACGACGACAATCAGTGCTAGAAAATCTTGAGGTCGATCATCTGTAGTTTATGGGCTTCCTTCTCATTCAGTCAACAAAAGCAACAACACGTTACCAGCTTTTTTTTTTTTTTTTGTTGTTGTTGCTGATGTTGCCCAACTCAGTCTCATTTGCTGGTGATTTGATCTTTTGCTGTGCGTTTTCTCTCAGTTCGCTTCTCCTCTTAACCACGTTTGCTTCAATGATTACTATAAAAGTAAAGTGAAGTAAGGAAAATCAAATGAGTATAAAATGTAGAAAACATCAGCAAACATCATTATGAGCAGCAAACATCATTATGAAGCAACGCTACAGATGCGCGCATGCGTGAGTATCTTTTTTGTGTCGTCTGCTGGTATTTGTATCTTGTATCTTGCGATGTGTGCGTCTGTGTGTGTGTTTGCCACATGTGCTGCTCATTTGCTTTGAAAACTATTAGCTGCCCTTTGTTGCCGCTGTTGCCTCTGTTTCCTCTGTTGCAAATCCACAACATATGGCCTTTTAGACTACTTCTGTCTGCTTTTCAGCTCTTTCCAAGTTTCTGTTTCATTACTCGTAGTTTTCCGTTTCCAGTTGCCAGTCTCTGGCTTGAGCTGTCTCTGTCCGTCCGTCCGTCCGTCCGTCCGTCTGACTGTCACTGTCACTGTCGCTCTGTCGTTCGGTTGGGCACTTAAATAGTTTAATGATCTGTGCTCTGCTCTCCGACTGTGGCAATGATTCTCGGCTGTGCTGCCTCATTCAACAGGATTGATTTCCCCGTTTTCTTTCCCTTCCCTTCTTTTTATTTCCTTTACTTTCTTCATTTTTCTTTTTTTCTTGTATTTTATCTTCTTTTTTGCCGCAGCTCTTTTGCTTTTTCTTGGAGTCATTAGTGTTTCCTGTGTAGGTTTTTCATTTGTCGCTGTCGCTTTCTGCATTTGTATCTTTGTATCTGTATCTTTGTATCTGTATCTGCATCTGTTGCACGCGCGCTTTTGGCACATCCGTGCATATATTTTTAGCAGTCCAAAGACAACATATTTTCTACAGCATAAATCTTTGGATCTCCCCTCCCTTTTCTCTTCAATAAAACACATTTCTTCACTGTATATAATTTGATTAAAATTACTTGGATTTAGTGTAAACATTTATGTGTCTGTACAAATATGCCAACTCTGACTTAAATGCATAATATATAAATTATATATGTATAAATATATATACTAACATTGCTGACTGCCTCGAAAGTGTTCTATATATTTGATTGTTCAGCAAATTGTGCATATTTATATATATTTATTTGTATATAAATGTCAAGTGCAAATGACGTTAACTAGGCGTTTCCTTTGGAATCATTTTATTGCATTTAATTACATTATTTTTATTTGTTTATAATGAAACGCTTATCTATTGAGCGCATGGTCATAATAATATTATTATTAATTTTATCGCTTGTTTCCTCTTTTTATTGCCAGCCATAATTCCACAATTTATGCAGCTTCCACATTTATTTAACAAAATGTTCATAATGATCCATTAATTATTGCATATAAATATTAACGTTATTAACGCTGCCTGTTTCTTTATTTTTTATGTTTTGTTTGGTTTTGTCTTTTATGATAATTGGGTCATGCTGACATTTCTTCAGTGGCAATTAACTAATATGATATTTGTGTGTATAAATGTTGGGTATAAATGTCACTGCCCCGCCCCCTCTGACAGAGCCAAGTTGTTGCCGGCTTATTAGCCAGCACAACAGCAGAAAAAGAGAGAAAAATGAGAGAGAGAGAGGGAGGGAAAACCTGCTTGCATTCGATTTGCCTGTGTTTAATTTTATTTTTATTTTTACAAGTTTAAAAGCGCAACGATCTGTTGTTGTTTTTGTTGTGGTTGTTGTTGTCTGCCTTAAACGAATTTATTTTATTTGAATTGAAACACTTGTTTGTGCTAACAAACAAGAAACAACAAGAGCAACAAGCAACAGACAAACAAAATACAAAGACAATTCCGTCGAATTCGTTGGTTTTCGAATCGTTTCAATGAAGACAACAACAAATTCAAATTGTTGACAGCAACGTCACTAAGATGCTGCTGCCGACGTCGCTGCCGACGGCGACTGCAGCAGCGACTGCGACTTGTGACTTGTTTCGTGGCGCCCGCAACGTCAAGTTCACTTATTAATGAAAACGTTTCAAATTCGAATGCTACATTTCGTGCTGAATGAACAGCAAACGCAAGAGCAACAACAACAACCACAACAACAACAACAGTGACAACAAATGTTATAAATATATTGTGCTGTGTACTTAAAAAATTGGCAGCACTTTTTCACTACACTGCGCTCCAAGGTCAAAGTTTGCCAGCTTCGTTCGCGCTGTTGGCGGCAAAAATAAAAATACAAATAAAAATACAAATACAAAGACAACAAAAATAACAAAATTAAAATCCAAATGAAACAACAACTAAAACAACGCTGAAATTCTAAAGCAATTAAAAATACGAAAAATCTTTTTAAATTACGTGATGCTATTGTTGTTGTTGTTGTTGTTTGTGTTGTTGTTGTTTGTGTTGTTGTTTGACTGTGCCAATTAATTTAAGAATGAAATCGAAAATCTTGGCATTGCGTGTTTTTTTTTTCTTATTTATTTATTTATTTTGTTTTGTTTTTGCATTTAATTCTTATTTGTTTGTTGCGGGACACGTTAACTGTATTTTAGGGCGTGTCATGAGTTTACTAATAAGACTTCTTAATTAATATTCAATTATAAATTCGGTTAAACCTTTAAATATTCATTGCCTTCTGAAATTTAATTTATTTAACATATCATTTGCATATGCTCTGACTTGAACAACTTATGTTAATATTCTATATTTAATGTTTTCAATCTGTGTAAATATTCTTTATTTAACATATTCAATTTATTATTTGAATACTTTTTAACTAAAACCATTTATGTACTTTTTATTTATATGTGTTTTTTTATGATCATCAGGCACGTATTTATTTATAGTTTATAAATGATTTCGATTATTATTGTCAGAGCATTGGAAATATTTAATTGCATATTTGCGTTTACTATTTGTACTCTTTTTTGTTGCTAATAAATTACTAAATAATTTAGCGATTCTCTGACAATAACATGCTTGCAGAATTATATTTGCATTTGTGAGAAATTAGGGAAAAATCTAAAGAAATGCTCAAAATCACGTTTACAGCAAAAGTGGTCAAGACGATTGGCAAACACACACACACACACACACAAACACTTGGCCGCTTTTCTTCTTATTGGCAATCAACGGCAACGATTTGCCACAGCTGCCCCACCTCCACCTCTCCCTCTGTCCCACCTCTCTAGTCCGTCCCCCCTCATCGAAATGCTCGAAACCCATTCCTCATCTGTTGCCTGTTTATTTCGATTTTGTTTTTCTCAATTGTGGTCATTCTCGAAAATTGTTTTTGAGTACCGGACATGACGTCAATAAGTGGGCGTTTGTGTTAATTTTTATACCAACACACGCCACACACACACACACACACACACACACACACACACATTTATATAAATATATATGTTTACTACTTATGTAAAGGTGAATCTATAAAGAACCATTTAGAACATTTGTTGTGCTCATTCTGCCGTTTTTCTTTTTTCATTGCTATTTTGTAAACGCCAAAATTATTATTAATAATAATAGGTAATAATAATAAAATTGAAAATTGTTTTGCGCTTTTTATCGGCACCTTGACATATACATAAGTAGCTGTAAATATACATATGATATATGTATATGTAGCAATATATGTGGATAATCTTTGTCTATTTGTGAATCGCACATTTTTCGCTCTTTTATCGCATCTTATTAATTTCCCGTATTTCCTTATTTGTGACTCGTGCCACGGCTTTAAATATATGTAAGCATATATCATATCGGTTGCTTTAAAAGCTAACATAAACGACTAAAAAGGAGAGTTTGTAATTGTAGCATATTAATACATTTTAAAAAGAAACATAGTTAATCAAAATAAAAGCTTTCATCTATAATATATTAACAACTACTTCCATTAATAATAATTATTGCAAATGTGAGAGCTATTTTTGGAGTATTCCTATAAATGATTGTAAATGTTTAACTAGCTCTAAGGCTTTTAGAACCCATTCCAACTCTAATTCTGCAGAATCGCTATAAAACATGACACTCGGACCGCTAAACATAAAAAGAACACAGTCTAAGTTAGAAAACCTAAATTTAGTCTGGGAATTAGAGTCATAATCTCGAAATATATCATGTGTCCAGTGGCTGTGAATTCAAGTGAATTTTAATTTTTGTGGAGACAGTTGAAAGCATAATTAAGACACAACTAAAATAAAAAATAAATAGAATAATGATCACATAAGAGATGCCTCTTAAATACATAAAATAAATCAATACTCATGTAAAGCATTATAAAATTATGCAAATATTGAATTGAAATGGGAAACTAAAATGTTAATATATTTGAAAATTTATTAAAAGTATCTTTACATTTAAATTATTTCTGAAATGATAAAAAAGATTAGAAATATTAAAGTATTAAACAAACAACTCAATTAAGCAATATAATATTTTAAATTTAAAACGAAAAGGTTTATGGTCTGGGAGTTATTGAAAAGTTAGTTAGATAGTTACGGTTATACAGAACTAAGCATTAATTTGTACACATATATACCCGGCTTGGAATAGCGCTTAAGTGCGAGGTATAAAAAGCTTTGCATTATGTTTACACAAAAGTCACGCCAAAGATTTTGACCTTCTTCTTGGGCGTTGAGCTGACCAAAGTAAATGTTTGTTGGTTGTTTTTTTTCTGTTTTGTAGTTGTTATTGTTGTTGCTTCTTTTGCTGGCTGAGCGCGAAATTAATTACAAACAATGAAATTTACTCGCATATGAAGAAAAGTTTAAAATTTTCAACTATATAAGCAGAGTAATAATAATATAAATAACAACAATAACAAATAACAAGATAATTTTACTTGGCACTGAAATAATAATATTTATGTTTATATATGTACAGAAACAAATTCGTGCCATGTTGCAAGGGCACTTAACATGAAGGGGTACGGTGGGGGGGGGGGAGGGCGGTAAGAGGGGTAGGTTGCCCCTCGCTTTGAATATTGAACGTGCTTATTCGGAGGCAGTTGTTTTAATAAAATGCAAATATAATAGAAATTCGTTTCCTAATTCTTATGGAATATTAATTTCAGCTTTGCATATTTAATTCAAATATTTTATCTAAGACGGAAATGTAATCGGTACAATCGTAGATACCCGATTACTAACCGATTAATTTTTATCGGTTGGTTTCCGTTCAATTTAATAATATTGCCAAGCTGCAAATATCGTTTCGACAATTAATTTTGATTTTACATGATTATTATTAAATGCAGTGATACGATATACACAGATTCGACTTTACCGATAACTGAAACACAACAATCGAAATCGATATTCGCTTCACCTTTTTGTTAATAATTAATATGGAAACACAATTTGTAATTTTCCCCTGCATTTTCATTGTATTTTCTTACAGAAAGCAATCGGCGCTGTTTCTGGAAAAGACAATCGATAAGAAAAGAGAAGAACGTGCTAGGATGAAGGCAAATCGAGTCGATTTCGATTTCGATTTCGGGCACAGCAATTATCGAGGCCTCAGCAGTTATTGAGAGCAGCGGAGAGAGGAGAGTGGTGAGAGAGAGTGAGAGAGAGAGAGAGAAGAGCAAGCAAGGCTGTTGCTTGGAATTGGTTACAACACTACATGGATCGCAGAAATGGCGGCGATCCCTTGGCGCCACCCCGGCCCCCAAAGCTCCTACCGCGCGTGCATCGACCAAGGGCGCCGGAGCCAACAGCGTTAAGCGACAGCAGCAGCAGCAACAGCAGCAGCAGCAGCAGCAACAACAATTGCAATCAGCAACATTCTAGTATTATAACAACAGCAACAGCAACAAGCGGCAACCACAGCAACCACAACAGCAACCACAACGCAACCACAACAGCAACAACAACGTTATATCGATAATACCTGCCACGGCCGATATCGACGATTATCAGATACATCATCTGACGTTTCTGCCACAGCGTCCGAGCAGCTTGAGCCGCAACAGCAGCAACGCCTCCTCGTCGACAGCGACGGCGAACAGCAGCACCGGATCCACATCCAGTTTTACGCGTCGTCGTCCGCCGGTGCCGCTGCTGAGCATCACCAGCACAACCAACAACAGCAGCAACCACAACAGCAGCAACAACAACCACAGCAACTTCCTTAGTCATTTCCAAAGCGCTGAGCCCGTGTCATTGTTGTCAACGGGTCAGCCGCCCGCCTCCCCCGTCACGCTGGCGCAACCGCGACCCGAATCCGAGAGGCTCACCAATGAGTATGTGGATACACCGCTGCAGCATGCAACACGAGCGCAGCATCCCGCTGGCCAGCAGGACAATGGCCAGACGACGACGCATCATTTGTTGTTGCTGCCGCAGCGGCAACATCAGCAGCAGCAGCATCATCAACAGCAGCAGCAGCACACACATTCGGCAGGAGTGGGAGTGGGGGGAGTGGCAGCTGCAACTGCCCATCATCACAACAATCGATTGCTGGCAGCGACGGCGGCAGCAGCTGCAGGCAGCACAGCAACGTCTACGTCAACGTCGACGTCCGCGTTAGCGGGCGGCATCGATGGCACCGATGGCTTATTACATTCACATTTGCACACAATTCCCGCGCAACATCATCCACATCCGCATCCGCATTCGCATCTGTTAAATGGTCACACCAAAGCACCCGCCTCCAAATTCGCATCGCCGCCGCCGGCGCCGCCGCGCAACGGACTTGGCTTTGCCGCCGCGGCGACGGTGCAACCGTTGACGCAACCGATAACCAAACAACCCGCCTCCGGCAAGGAGCACATGCATGCGTTGGAGGAGCTGCTGCAGCATCAGCAGCAGCAGCAGCGGCAGCAACTGCAATCTCTGCCCGGCAGCGGCGGACAATTGGGCGCATCGATTGTGATGGGCGGGGATCCGTCGCTGCTCAATCCGATTGTCTGTCCACACTGTGGGATGTGCCGCTGCGAGCAGTGCCAGAGTCCGCGCCCGCTGCCCCAGACCTGGGTGTGCAACAAGACGTGTCTGTGCAGCGCCGAGTCCATCATCGACTATGCCTCCTGTCTCTGCTGTGCGAAGGCCTTGTTCTATCACTGTGCCCGGGACAATGACATGGACTGCGACGATGGCACCGGTACCCCCTGCGTCGACAATCCCTGCTCCTGCGGCCCCTACAAGCGCACGCAACGCTGGGGCTGGCTGGGCGCCCTGTCCATCGTGCTGCCCTGCCTCTGGTGCTACTGGCCCATGCGGGGTTGCATCAAGCTCTGCGAGAAGTGCTATGCGCGGTTCGCGGGACGCGGCTGTCGCTGCCAGCACTCTGGCAACAGCGGCATCGGTTCCACCAGCAGCATGATGCCCATTGTGCCGCTTGGCGGCGGCGGCGGCGTTGGCGGCTTGGGAGGAGGAGGCGCTGGAGGAGACCTCAATGGCAGCGGCAACAATGCAGCGTCGAATGGGGCACAGGCCAATGGCAAGGGATTCGATCATGGCTGCAGTGCAGCCAGTCGCATCCTCCGCAAGGGCGATCTGACGCCAGAGAAGCGGCTGCTCGACTCCAGTCCCGATTACTGAATCGTACAAGCGGCAAAAGTCGCGCGCGCGTTTTGTGCGCGTTTTTTCGCACTGAGCGAAAAAACGCGTCACACACAGGAAAGTCGCTGGCGAGGAATGCAACAGAAATTTCTATATATACGCCTATATATACAAATATTACATGTATGACTTAAAGATATATGCCTATATATACAAATATTTAATGTATGATTTAAAAATGAAAAATGAAAAGAAAACAAAACAAAACAAAACAAAAAGAAAAAGAAAAACAAGAAAAGAAAAAAATAAATAACCAAAGACTGCAAACAGATAATTATTAATTTTTAGAAATGTTATTTAAAAAATAATTTTCGCTTAATTTAAAAACAAACAAACTAATTAAAGAATGAGCAACTGAAACGAGCGAACAACAGTAACAAAATACATGAAACGCATTAAAATTAACACTATTTCGAACGATTTATTATTGAATGTTTTCATTATTTACATATATATGTTTCAATATCTGGAAGACAATTCACGACACTTCAGTTCACGTTCACATTATATGGAGGAAGCTTTTCATGCTTTTGTACAAACTTTTATTTTCCAATTTTTGTTTTCTTTTTTCTCTGTATCATTTCGTCTGTTTGATAATGCAAATAAATATATAATTCCATTTCAATTGACTTTTCGATTAATTACAATCCATAAAGTAAACTTGATTTTCTTATATGTAGCAATAACTGAACTATTTGGAAGAACCTCACCTGACATTTTTAGATAAATATTTGTGCGATAACGATTTAAAAATCGATTTTAAATAAAATATATATAACTTTTACATATACCGTATACTTATTACAAGTCACAAAATCTAGGCAAAATGTTTAAGATACCAACCAGTCCATTTTTGATGTTGTAGAAAAAAGGTAAAATTAAAAGAAGTAAACAAATTATGCACAATATATTATACTAAAAGTACGGTACGAATTTAATGGGTAATATTATGTTTGAGAAACAAATTACAGAATATTACAAGTAGTTGTCCAGCTATAGATCAGTCTAAATGTGCTTATATATGTACTATATGGGAATTTAAAGTCAGTTGGCCATAAAAAGTTTACTTTACTACAGGAAAATAAGCGAAAAACTGATAACATACTTTATTATACATAAATACTAAAAATAAAATTTAAAACAAAAAAATAACACAAAAACAAATGAAACGAGAGATAAAAATTAATTTCTTATAAATGTATTTTATACGACAAATTGTTATCATTGTTTTTTTTTACTGTACAAATAAATTCCCTAAATTCCCTTATCCCCTATATGGATTGTAAATAAAAGCAGTAAATTACTAAAAACAATTATAGAATGCAAGAAAAATTCCAAATATACAAGAAAATAATAACACAACAAAAATAAAAATAAAATGATGATAAACCAAACAAAATCTGAATTAAATGCAGCAAAATACAACCACAATTTGATATAAGTGCAGAACTAGAAAATATCTAAGATCAAAAACCAATCCCGATTAGCAAAGGCGAAAAAAAACAGCAAGAAACAAATTTCTAAAAAAAAAATATTAAGCAAAAAACAAAAATAATGTTGAAAGGAACAAATCCAAGAAACATTTTACCATATGTTATAAATGTATATGTAATATTTAAGCTAATAGCTTAGTAATAATATCTAAAAGAAAAACAACAAAAATGTACGTATGCTTAAAACCTAACTATTAAACAAGAAACAAAAAAAAGAACACACATAAAAACCAACTAAAAGAAAAACTCCTTAAATATAGTGAAAAACATACAAAAAAAAAACATACAAGAGAAATGAAATATTAAGTAAAACGATTAGTATTTAAGGCACTATACATACAAGTACATACAAGCTATACATAATGAATATTTATTTTATTTGTACATTTTAATATAATTAAATAAACTGAGTAGTCGACGATTATGATGAGAGAATGAAAATGAAGATGAGATGATGACGATGATGAGGATGAAGAAGAACTTTATGTAATGTTTTTAGAATGTATGTTCCGTTAAAAACTACAAAATAAAAAAAAATCATATAATACTAAATACATATGAACAGAGTCTTTTCTTATTATTGCAATACATACAGACATATTATGTATGTATGTATGTAAATATACGTGCCACGTTGAAATGAACGATGACGTGGACGACGATGCAGCCGTCGCCTAAGTCACTGCTGTGTCTGCTGTCTGCTGTCTGCCTCCTAAGTTCTCTCTGTGTATGTGTGTGTGTGTGTGTGTGTCTGTGTGTGTGCTGCTATGTGCGTGTGTGTGTCTGTGTGTGTTGCTGTGCCAAATGGCTATGGCAAAATAAAACTAAAGCAGCTGTTTCCGGTATTTGATTGATAGTGAACTGGCAGTTTGTTTATCTCGCGCACACGGACCGACCGGAGACGGCGACGGAGACGGCTGCTCTCCAGCCCCAACCCCAAGCCCAACCCCTGACCATTACTCTCGTCTCGTCTCATCTCATCTCATTTCAACTCATCTCACTATCTATCCCTCTCACTCGGTTTATGCTGTACACGCATCTTATGGCTTGGTCGGGCCTATCCAGTGGCAACAATAACAACTGCAAGAAAACAGCGTCTGCTTCTGATTCTGCTGCTCTGCTGCAGCGCTGCCACTGCGCTGCTGCTTATGCTGCTGCTGCTGCTACTGCATTTCGCGGATGCTATTTAGGGCCGCCAGTCGTCGGCGCACTTATTTTTAAATTACAGAAAATGTTGCAGGCACACACACACACACACACATACACAGGCAAGCACACACAAATACACAAATACACATTCAATTTAAATTTAACTGCGAAATATTTCACTCAAACTGGAAGGGAGGCAGCGAGCGCAACACAACAGAACTAAACGGCAACAACACTTTGCTGACGCCTCTCTCTCTCACTGTTTTCAATTCGCTCTCTTGTCAATTCGCTCTCTGTTCTACTGCGGCGAACAGCTGTTCGCTCTGTAAGCTGAGCTTTAAGCCTAAGCATGACACGTGCAAATTGTGTGACAAGAGTTTGTTGTTGTTCTTGTTGTCCTGTTGTTGTTGTTGCCTTTGCCGTTGCTGCTGCTGTTAATTAATGCAAAGTGCAGTAACCGTTTTGCATAATTGACTGCCAAGTGACTACGACCCTCGTTGTGGGCACACATTATTCAATCATAATTCGCGCGGTCAGTCAAACCGAGCAAACCGAACGTACATACATACATATATACATTTTCAAACGCCTCAACTGAAGAGAGACGTGTGTGTGTGTGTGTGTGTGTGTATGCGTGTGCATGTGCGTGAGTCTGTTTGTGTATGTGCCTGTGTGCCTGCATGTTTGTCACCGCTGATAGCCTCACAGTTCGCCGGGTCACCTTTTGCCTATGCAAAAAATAAGTAAGCAGAAAAAAATAAATGTAATCAGCGGCGACTTTGCGGCACACTACACACCCAACAAACAATCTGAGATGGCGAACGGGTCTGATAAGAGCACGAGACCTGCCAATTCGCTTCAAACTGGTATTTGCTTCATCGTTGTTGTTGTCGTTGTTGTCGTTGTTGTCGTTGTTGATGTCGTTGCTGCTGATTGACACAGTTTGGGTCGCTTTCTTATATTGATGAATGGAAACCGAACTGAAACGTTGCCACGCCATTTTATAGCTTTGCACAGGGTATTCTCATTTTCTCACGAAATGTGTAACGCATTCAAGGAGGCGTGAGAGACATCATAAAGTAGGTGATTAGTCTGAAGAGTTGATCCAAAATCAACTATGTAAACTCATCTCTCAGTTTGAATGGTAACTTTTATGAAAATAGGCTGTCTTTCCGCCAGTTCAGAATTGCATATAGTCAGCATAGAAACAATCGATTGAAAATAAATACTGACAATGAAAAATTTAATTTATTCATTGAGATTTCTCAACCAATTTAACAGTTAATGAAATTTCGTTTTGAATGTACATACCAAATTAAATGTTGATGCTATTGGTATGTACATATTTTAAAACTGTCAAAAATCAATCTTAAGTTGGTTGTTTTCCAAATCGGAAGATTGTATCATATAGCTGAATTGGTAAAGTCACTGAAAGGCGAAATATCTTAACAAATGTCAACGATAGAGAATTGAAAGGGAATAAAACGATCAGTTGTATTTTGCAAGTGTATGAAATCTTCGGTGTGCCAAAGATTGCATTTATTTCTTGATTTTATTGAAGTGTGCTATATTTAACGATGTGAGTACATAGCATGCAAGTCTGTAATGGGTCGCCTGCTCTCTCAATAACTAAATACACACACACAATAACACACACACTCACACATTGCACTTACAGCTCTAATGAATGAAGTTGATAAGACGGACAAAAGCTAAACTATTGCAACAACCGCAAACGGTTGCCAAGTGCCACAAATGGTAAATGGTAAATGGATTAAATGGGGAGGCAAGATGATCAGTTCAAATTACTGCGAATACGTGAATTGATGGCAATACTTTCCCACAGTTTCCACTGAAAATGTGACTGAAAACACTAGACGAAAGCATGTGTGGCATATTAAAGACCGATCAGTTCACAAATCTTGAATAACGTTAACATTATGCAGTTTACATATGTTATGCATGTACAGAAACTCGTATTTATCTTGACACACAACATTTAAGTTTAGATATGCGCCTTATAGATAGACTAGGGGTCATTTCCTGTCTTTAGTATTTTCAATGCGGCATACCCCATTTCCTCTACACACACACACACACACACTCACACACACACACACACACACACACACACACACACGAGCTCAAGTTTGATTGGCAGTCTAACTGCATTTTGATGTGTGCGCCCGCATTAAAATTACCGCTGTGTTGTACGTCAACGTTAACAGCGACGCCGACGCCGACACGACAGCGACTGCAACTGCGACGCCGACTGCGATGCTCCTCTGTCATCGCTACCCGAAGGTGAAGCGTACTCGTTAATCGACTGCTGAAATGCTGAAAACATGAGCCAGGAAGCGTTATCAGTCTGTCTAGTATATATACTTATACTATATACATATTTATATACATATATATACACATATGTATTCATGTATGTCTATATAAGATCTGCATTTAAAGCTCAAATGCATAATTATACATATAACAGACAGACATGCTGGAAGCTCCTGAATGACAGATCAATGAAATCTTTATGAATTCGCATTCGCATCAACAGAGTGAGCAAGACTGAGAGATAAAGAGAGAGAGAGAGAGTGAGTGATCCGTGTGATCGTCATTCGATCTTATCCGTTGCAAGTTCACCGAAAAACAAGTAGAAGAGGCTATTTTTGATCACTGCGAAGTTTTAATACTCTTGCTCTTGTTCCTGTTCCTGTTCCTGTATTCAATTATCAACTCATCGTTTTTATAACAGAGTTCCTAAAGCAAGGCTTCGTAGTCTCATGAAGAATGCTTTTAAAATTTAAGACATGCTTATAAATGTATAAACAGATCGACATATTTTTACACATCAGTAATAATTCAATGCCTAGTCTTATTTGAAATTCTCAAATTTTTTTTTATTATTTATTTGATTTTTTATCGTTTATCGTTATATTATTAAATCGTTTTTATTTCACCTTTTACAATAATTGTATGTGCATATATGGCGTTTCTTTTTAAGTCGTCGAAAAAAACGAGTTGGCATAAAAAAGTCAAATTTTAATCATAATTTTAGTTTAGTTTTTATTTAAAATTATATTGATTTTATAAATAATTCATTTGCTGATGAGATGTTTAAAATGATTCAAAACTTCTCGTATTACATTGAAACAAGTTTCGAGCATAATCCTGGGGCTGTGGGGCTAAATATATAAACCCATTCATGCCACCAAACTGAATCTGATGCACTATAGATTTCGTGACACAATTAAAATGCCCTCGGCAAGTGTATTAAAAATATAACCGATGCACGATTCGATCGAGAGAGGAAAACAGGTCCCAGATGTGGACTCTGATTGATCCTGTCTCCGAAGACTGCAGCGGAAGTCGCTTGTGGTTGCTTTTGTATGCACTGCTCGTCGTTTCTCGTTGCTCGTTTCGATGTCGTTGTCGCTGTTGTTGTCGTTGCTCGTGTTCCTTGTTCGTTGTTGGTTGTTGCTTGTTGCTTGTTGGTTGCTCAATGTTCGTTGCAGTTCTCTTTGATGTTCTTGCCGTGTAAGTGCAACAGGTGTAAACGAAATTCAACAAATACGCATATCCGCTCGACAACGGAAGCACCTGTATATGCACAAACACACAGGTAGCTATGTGCGGATGTGTGTGAGTGTGAGAGTGTGTGTGTGATAGTGGGAGATGAAAGAGTGGGATGAGAGAAGAAGCTCAAGTGATTATTCGTCATTTTAGCAGTTTATTTATTGTATATACATAAATTCTCTTTCTTTATGGTAAAGTGTGCTGGCTGTTGTTGCTGTTGTTGTTGCTGTTGCTGTTGTTGTCCATGTTCCGAGTCCGATTCCGTTTCGATGCCGAGTGCGACAAATTCATTTGACACTTTTGTGCGGTCGCCTTATCGCTGCTGTTGTTGAATTTCCACTCTGGAAACTTGTTTCGGTCAAAGCCAAAGTCGGGATGTGAATTGGGAACTGGGAACTGTGGACTGAGGACTGTGGACTGGGGAGGTCGAATCTTGTCGGTTTGTTTGCTTGTTTGCCTTGTTGCCTATGTCTATGTTACATCGAGTGTAGTGTAGTGTAGTGTAGTGTAGTGTATTGCGGTTGCTCTGTTGCTTCAAGTCGAAGCACACACAATAATTACCGCGGCGCGTATTTAATCCGACAAATGGTTTCAACCTTACTTGAACTTTGGCTCTCGACAACAACAACCACAATCATAAACATGTGCAACATGAACAACTTTCCTGATGTTGTTGTTGCTGTTGTTTTAAGCACTTTTGCGTTTGGCGTTTCTAATATTTCATGACAGCCGCTTGATGCCAACGGCTTTTGTGGTTGGTTACATTGTAATAAACCTTGACAAGATTCGTTGAGGGCTCAGAGCCCTGAGGCCAACTGATGAGCATTGTTGTTGTTGCTTTTGTTGCTGCTGTTATTATTATTGTTGTTGCCGTTTGAAGTTGAAGTTGTCAAGTGTTCTCACAGAGACATCTGGCAATGTCAGAGCCATGTATTCCACAACATTGACAAACATTGTAATTACAGTTTTGGCCAAAATTAAATGCATAGATGAAAGCTTAACTTTAATACTTTTATAAATTCTAGAAACGGATATAATAGTTTCTTGCAAAGATTTAATATAATTTTTTGATTAACCATTTAAGGGCTTATTATCCTTTTAATCAATTTATTTCTTGAATATTTACTTTAGTTAAAATTAGATAAAAACAACATTTTCAGATATATTTTTTTACATATATAAGTAATTATTGAATTTTCATTTTCTAATTTATAATTGCAATAATAAATAATGTTTTATTTTTAATTTTATATACAATTTACGAAAGTAACTTTAGCTGAACACTTGTATTTAAGAATTCAAATATTTGAATAACACTTATCTTCATTAAGTGTTAAAAAAATACTCCATAAATTAAAAATATATATTTGAATATGTAGTTTAAATTATTAATACTTTGTAAAAGCTAAAATGCAATATGTGTTTAACTGTGAAAATTATTAAAATAATGTCATTAAGTATAAAGATATTTATTATGATATCTCATTAATTATATTGCCATTAAGTCAGCTTAATTCAATTAAATTAAGATATATAAATATTGTCATAAGTAAATACTTAATTTAAATTCAATCGAAAAAATTTTAAAAATTGTTAGGATTAAATCAAATTTGCACTCAGTTGTACGTGAAAATTGCCCCGCTGCTTTATCTTTTCCGGCCATCAATCTGAATACATAGACAGTCGACACACACACACACACACACACAGAAACACACAAAGATACATATACATACATGCAGATACATATGCATATACTTGCACATCATCAGAATCGGAATCGGAATCAGAATCCGAATCAGAATCAGAATCATCGACATGGTAGGATGCTGCACCCTCTCTCCACATGTTGCTTGCTTCATTCATCCCAAACGTACAACGTGCAACGTGCAACGTGCAACGTGCGGCAGCTGCTCTGCTTTTCTCTGTCTCTGCTCTGCTCTGCTCTGCCGGCTATGATAAATAAAGTAAAGTGCATTTCCGTCAAAACAAGTTTGTTCTATTAATATTTTCAATACTTCGAATTCAGACAGTCGCAGCAACTTTCACTGCAGCCTCAGACTCGCACAGATAACTAGAATCTTTTTTCTTCTGCTCCTCTCTTTCTTCTTTTTTTTTTTTATTTTTAATTTTTTTTTTTTTTTTTTTTTTTTTTGTGTTTGTGAGCATGCAACATAATTTTAATTTGGCTGCGACGTCTGCTGATCTCCCCCTAGAAATCTACAGTCGGGGGATATAGCAGCATTTACAGTTATTTTTATTGGAGTCAAGCAGCGCGACAATTCATCCATCATTTTTTGTTATGATTCTGAATACGTACATATATACATACATATATATATTGCTCTGTCCCTCTATCTTCAGCTCCCGCTAGCTATCTTCCTCTTTTTTTCACTATCTTTCTTTTTCTTTCAATCTCTCGCTGTCTCTTTTTCGTTCACTCTTTCTCTGTCTTTCTACGCTTGGCATGTGCGTTGAGTCCCAGTCCCAGTCCCGATCCCGGTCCCAGTCCCAGTCCCGACAGCATCGTTCAACAGCATCCGGTAATTATGCGACACGCTGATTAAAATGCCTGGGACTTAGGTGGGTCTGAACTGGGACTGGGACTGGGACTGGAACTGGCAGCGGCTCTGGCTCTGGCTCTGGTTCTGGTAGACCGACCTCCAAGTGAAATCTTCGCCTGCATTAACGAGTTTTCCGTGACGCGTTTAGTTAATTTTTTTTATACTCTAGATAAGAATATTACTATTGCTACATGAGCTTTGTAGCTCTCAAGTTGGTAAAAAAAATAACTCATCTTAATTTATTTCAGTTGCATATAACTCGTAGTATAAGTTTCAATTGAGAAATAATGAGATGCATCGGGAATAACATTTAAAAAAAATAAGAGGAATTCATATTATATAACTATACTTATGTTTTGCTTAATAAGTTTGTCAGCGATACAAATATAAACTTATTTTTCAATATACTAGTCGTATTTCCTTTGATTTCTTCTTTTAATTTCTGGACTGAGTGTGATATAGTAAAAGTTATACATCATATGCCTAAATTGTTTAATCAGAAACAATTTATTAACTTTAATTTATATAATATCTGAAAAAGACTAAAAAATGGTAATGAATATTAAAATTACAGCATTATACACATAGTTTGATACGTTTAATTCAAATTCAGCTTAAGTAAATTGCTTAATAAGTAACTTGGCGGTTAGAGTATTTGGTGTTCGTAAATGGAAATTATAAAGTTCTTTCTTGTTGCTTCTCCTTCGTCGCCTTCTTTCTCAAGTCCGCTGCTCTTATTCTTTTACCTTCACATTGCTTTGCTACACTTGATTTCCACACACAAACACACACACACGGACACACTCACACGCATACTCACTAAGAGAGAGATGGGAGGGAGAGAGAGGGAGAGACTGCGTCTTCTCCAGATACTGGCCATTAGGGATCAGGTTCTCTTTGTGGAGCGGAGGCTGCGCAGGTGAGCAGCGTATTTTAGTTCTCTGTTGTTGCTGTTGTTGCCGGTTGCATGGATTTATCTGTAGAGCAGTTGTTGTTGTTGGTTGTGTTGTTGTTGTAATATTCTTCTGCTTCTCCTTTCAGACTGTCTTCTCTGCTTCGTGTATGGCTCTTTCTGGCATTACACTACACACGGCATTCGTCCTCCAACAAAAACAACAACAAATACAACAACACGCCGCATTCAACGCTGCCACGCCCCGTTTATATAACCACAACAGCTACCGCCCATCTTTACTGAACCTAACTGCAATCTAAAGGATTCTCCTTATGTCGGATTACACGATGAAGTCAATTCATGAATTCATCATTAATAAAATCAAATCAAATTGCAAATTCCCACAAAGAAGTTTGCTATCGAAGGGATCTTGCTTTTGTAACAGGAATCAAAAAGATAATCATTGTAAAATAAAATTTATTAAACTTAAAATAAATAAACTTCAATTTGTATTTATAAAACTAAGTTGTAAATTTTTGAATGTTTGCCATATAATAATCTTCAAGTTCAAGATCGTTTTGAGAATTATTATGAAATACAAACTATTCTGTATATATTTACATCTCTTTTCTGATACATCTTTTAAGATATTGTTTTTCTACTCTCTTTAATGCGCCACCATTGCAACAATTTCTGTTTGTTATTTTTACAGGGTATGTAGAAGTCCAGAAGCTGGTGATAATGCATTATTACATACTTTATTTTATCGTATTTCTTCTAGCCCAACGTCGTTGTGTGTGGTTTGTTGTTGTTGTTGGCTTGTCTCGTTTATTGATCGTGTTGCTGCGCACACACATCCCCCCACACACACACACACACACACACACACATACACACACAGAAACGCACACAGTTGCAGTTACATACGCAATTCAATGAAGAAATGCTCCAAGTCCAAGTCAATGACCCGGAAATTGTGTCTAAAAAAGCAGCAACAATAACAACAACAACAGCAGCAGGCAGCGTGCAACAGTCACGCAGCCAGGCAAAAAACAACAACAACAACAACAACAGCAGCATCACATTGACGACTTCAGTTTATAAGTTATACCTATGCAGCAAGCAGCGCATGCGTCTGCGTGTAGTGTAGTGTAATGTGGTGTGTTGTGGTGTAGTGTAGTGAAGTGTGGTGTAGTGTACTGCATTGTAGTGTAGTGTAGTGCAGTGTAGTGTAGTGTAGTGTAGTGTAGTGTAGTGTAGTGTAGTGTAGTGCAGTGTACTGCATTGTAGTGCAGTGCAGTGTAGTGTAGTGTAGTGTACTAGTGCAGTGTAGTGTACTGCATTGTAGTGTAGTGTAGTGCAGTGTAGTGTAGTGTAGACTAGTGCAGTGTAGTGTACTGCATTGTAGTGTAGTGTAGTGCAGTGTAGTGTAGTGTAGTGTAGTGAAGTGTAGTGTAGTGTAGTGTAGTGTAGTCTAGTGCAGTGTAGTGTAGTCTAGTGTAGTGTAGTGTATGTTGTAGTGTAGTGTACTGCAGTGTAGTGTAGTGTAGTGTAGTGTAGTGTAGTGTAGTCTAGTGCAGTGTAGTGTAGTCTAGTGCAGTGTAGTGTACTGCATTGTAGTGCAGTGTAGTGCAGTGCAGTGTACTGCATTGTAGTGTAGTGTAGTCCAATGAACCAGACACGCAGTTACAACCCGCAGCTTTTGCCAGAGCTGAGATTGCAACAGCAGCAGCAGCAACAACAAAAACAACAACCATCACAACACCAACAACAGCACGCGTCGATGGCTCGCGACAAATGCAAACTGAGCAACAACGACAACAGCAAGAACATCAACAAAAAGAGGAGTAACAACCGCAGCAACAACGACAACATCGACAATCAAAATCAAAATCAACGCAATTAATGCTCATCCGGCTTCCAAAGCGCAACTTCAGTGCAAAAGTTAAAAAAAAAAAGATACAAGATAGAATTTTCATAGTAAGTACAAGTCTAACAAGTTCGCGCACATAGATAATACATTTATTTGTATTATTATTGTAGACACACATACTACATATGTATGTATGTACATCAGTTATAAATTCTATGATATATTGGCATGCTCAATTTTCTCAGAGTATATCGAAAAAATTAAGCACAAAAGTTCAGTGCCATCGGGCCATGTCGTCCAATTGGTCTACACTCTACAGATTGCATATATGCCCATATATATATATGTACATTTATATGTATGTACATACAATATGCTCGTACTATAATGAGAATTTATGTGCTGACAAGATGCTCATAAGTTTCTAACGTGAAAAGATCCCACGAAACGGGGCTAAAGTGCCGGAGAACATGCAAACTGCAATTACACTATGCAGCAAAATTACATCAAAATATATGCATCTCAAATTAAAGCGACGCATTATACTTCTTAAAAAAATATATATATTTATAATAAAACATCTACTGATCTCATTGAAAATGCAAACTGAAATTGTCCTATGCAACTAAAAAAATATATTCCTGATTTTGAGTGGAAAATATCAACTAAAATAATAAAATAGATTAAGCATATAAATCGATTTTTATCGTATTTTTGTTAGATATTTTATTATGTTTCAATTACCTAATTATTTAACTCATAATATTTTTCATTCTTGAGTTTACTAACAAATGATTCATTTTTGTTTTGATTTTTATTTCGGTTTCTTAAACGGTTTTTTGTTCTTTGTTGTTTTCTGTATTTGTGTTAGATACCTTAAAAAGAGCTGAGCTTTAATGCACCTGAAACACGGTGATGAACTATGGTTTAACAATTTATCTTGAAAGTGAATCATTTAAAAAAATGAGACGATTTTTCAAATTGGTTGGCTAATGTTGCATGACAGATATCTGAGATATCTGAACAATGATAAGGATTGTAGATCTGTAATTCGCCCATTCGCAATATGATTGCTTCAATTGTTCCATATTTTAAAGTAAATTTTCGGTTGTGCTGCTTTTATTTTCGCATTTAATGCAATTAACCTCAAACTAAATGGCAATCACTTTAATTTGTTTTAATTAAGCTTTATATGCCTACATGCCGCAGCGAGGGAACTGCGGGCAGCGACGCCTACGTCGCGGTCGCCATGATTAATTAATTACAAAGTGTGTCTAAACGGGAGAGAGAGAGGGGAGAGAGAGAGAAAGAGTAAATGCTTTCTACCCTTCTGTCTTTGTCGTTGTACCCTCAATGCCCACTCAGAGATTGATAAGAGCGGACGGGATGCTAGAGTAAATCATGTGCTCCTTTGACATGCTCAACGCAACGATTGCAAACAAAAGAAAAAGAGAGACTGCAACTGCAGTCGCTGTCGCAGTCGCAGTCGCAGTCGCCGTCGCAGTCGTAGCGCATGCGCGCACACTGCTTAACGAAGAGACTGCTTAACGAACGCTTAACGGATATTTCGGTCGATTCGTGGGCTGGCACTTGTAACATAAACGCCTGACATTTGTTTCCTCCAGATCTGGTTTGGCTACAGCCTTAGCAACCACTCCACATCACTCTACACTCCACACACTCGCTTGAGTCTCGTACGTGCCCAGATGCGTGGGAATGATGGGACAAAGACAGCAGCAGCAGCAACAACAATAACAACAACAATAAACCAACAACAAATGAGAGACCCCTAGCGAGGCTGCTTACGAGTATAACTCAAAGATCCCGGGACACTCCACTGAAATTTGAGACTTGTTAATGTGCCAAATTATATGCGGCGACAGCGTTCTTGGTCCATAGTAATACTTCTACTTCTACAACAACAAACTATACAAAACATGCTCTCGTGTTTTTATAAATGAAAAATATGGAGTCGATTCCCTCTAAGAATTTAAAAAATTCCAAAAATTGGAAACGTAGAGATAAATTGAGGAATAATTTTAATGGGAAATAAAATAAACTATTAAAGATAAATTAAAAAATATTTTATGGGAAGAAGTTTAATAACATACAAATCATAAATATTTTATCTACAACTAAGCTTACTCTTCATTTCGCACAATATTCTATTCAACTTACTACTATTAAATATTTTAAATACATTTATTACCGCAATGCAATTAAAAAGGAATTAGCTAAAAAAAAAAAAGCAAAACATTTTATTGCACCATTTATTTTCAGATTATCAAAAACGCATAGATGTGGACCTATAAATACTGTTAAAGAATTCGAAATTATATAATTTTTATGAACATTAATGAAATCGATTTTTCTAACATTTTTGCTCGGAATGTTTATACTAAATAAATGTCTGAATTTGTGTTTACTTTTATATGTATGTTTATTTTAGATTCATTAAATTTAATTGTGCTATATCTTTTACGATTCCAACTTGAGTTCAGGCAGATATATACAGAATTCATATGAGATTCGGTAGTGTAAATTGAAAACTGCCTAATAAAATACTATACACTTCGATCTGGTCAAAGTAACGATGTGAATTTATGAATGTGTACGATTACGAGTCGTTATTCCGTTCAAAATAGATTGGAGAAGGGGGGGGGGAGATGGGGGAAAATACGAATGTACACGCGATGCAATCTGTGAAGGATCACGTCTGGAATGTGGCTTAAATTATGACTTAAATGGCGTTGGCAGTTTATGTGGCTGCCGTGTGCTTCATCATCATCATCATCATAATGCTGATAATGATAATGATAATGATGACGCTGATGATGATGATGATGTTGCTGAGTAGCGGAAACGCACTCGAGAAGATCTTGACTTGAAGCTGCTTTTAAGGCGTCTCTGGCTTTTCAGGCTTTCTTTCTCAATGCTGTTTCGCCCATTCTTAAGAGGTCCAACTCCAATTTGGACTCGAACTCGTTCGCTGCTTTTTATGACTGACTCTACACAGGCATACATACATACACAAATACACATGTATATACATATGTATATAAATATATATTTCTTGTTGTTTGTTGCCTGACTTTGGCTTTATTTGGTTAGTTGCTCTCGCTTGACGATATATTTCGCGGCACTGTCGCACATTCTTAGTTACATCCTTCACAAGGTCATGCGAGTGCGCGGCGAGCACACACACACACATACACGCACGCACACACGCATGCACTGTAGACTCACAGTATCTGAGTTTTGTTTGTGTGTATAGCCAAGTAATCTTTAAACAAATAATTGTAGTTGGTATGTGGTTTCTGTTTGACTGAACTGCTCCACTCCACCGCTCCCCTCCTTTCTTCCTCGCTCACTTTCTCGCTCTCTCTTTCTCTGTCTGTCTCTCTTTACACTCCGGGCTGCTGCTTTATGTTTGCTCAAATTGTTAGCGACTGCCACAGAGATACAGTTTGTTTTGGTTGTTGGTTCTTTTTTTCAAGCTTTGCTTCGCAGCATGTTCAAAAATAGCGTATCTCTCTTTTTTTCTCTTTTTTTCCCTCTTTGTCACTCTCTCGCACTCTTATCGAAGTGAAGTTGATTGGACTTTATGCTTCATTTCTTGCCAAACAGCTCGACTATTTCTCTAAATGCCTTTAACTTACATCTCTAACAATACTCCTCTCTATCTCTCTTTTTCTCTCTCTCTCTCTCTAAGGAGCAAGCCTTACAGTCAAGTTGGAACAACAACAACAACAAATTTCTTTCTTTAGACACGTGTTGAACTTTGTTGTGTGTGTGTGTTTTGGGGCTAATAATATCCAACATGCAAGTGGACAATCTACGGAACAGATCCCGCCTCAGATACAACAACAAACAAAATTACAAAAATACATAATTAAATAAGAAATACTCAGGATACTGTAACTAATACTTATCGATCTGATTGAGTTTCTAGGTTTTCTGCAATCCATGAAACAAACGTGGAATCCATAAAAATACCCCAAAACATCAATATTATTCAATAAAAATTAGAACAGTCGATGTTAAATTTAACTCAAAGTTGTGTTTATTTTTTTGGCAACAGCAAAAGATTAAACAAAAAGACACGTGTCTGCAGTTGAACGAAAGCGAGATACTCTACACTTACTTATAGAAAGAAATTAACTGTAAAGTATAGAATAAGTCGAATACTATCGTTTGATTTCAGCTCGCTTCTTAATTATTTGTTTTCATTTAAAAATTAAACGCTGCAACATTAAATGAGCGCGTGCGCAACGCCAAGCTAAAAGCTCAGCTGTATTTCGCGCAGTGTAGAGACGAGAGCAGAGCGTAGCACGGTAGCCCACTTTTTTGTGTGTGTGTGTGTGTGTGTGTGTGCGAGTGAACGATGACGCTAGTAAAAATAATGATAAATAATAAAAAATACAAATAAAAGCTGAACACAACAACAACAAAAAAAAAAAAGAACAGAAGAGAAGAAAGAAAAAAGAGACAGCAGAGAAATAAACCAAATAAATACAAAAAAAAAACTTCGTCATCGTGTTTAGTGCGTGCGGCGCAACTGCAGCGAAGCAAACGAAAACTGGTCGACAATGGGAGAGGCAGACGCTGACGTCGCAGTCGACACAGTCGACGCAGTTAACGCAGGCAATGAGAGCAAGCAACGCCAACCTGATCGCATGCTGTTGTTCACCTCTCCCAGTCTCACCACACTCGCACTCTCTCGCAACTCCAACTTAGCGTCGCAGTTACTGTCGCCTGAGCCTCGAGTTCGAGTCTCTTACTGCGACGGTGACTTCGACTGCGACTGCGATTGCGATTGCGACTGCGACATTCACTGCCGGCACATTTGGATAAGAATTGCTTGTTCTCTGAGCGTTCTGGTTTTTGTCATTGTGGTTGCTGATGTTGTTATTGTTGTTGTTGTTGTTGTTCTTGTTGCAGGGGCTGGTGGAGTGTGGCAACAGCTTCCTTCGAGTGCTGCACTTATTATTATGTACTTCTTTTGCCTTTGCTTTGCTTCTGTTTGTCTCGCTTCGGTCTCCGCCTCTGCTTCAGTTGCTGTTGCTGCTTTTGGGTTTTCTTTTGCTGCTTTCAGTTTTCTATAAAAATCACAAAACACTTTTGCTACGTCCTTTAAGGTCATTCAAAGTTCATTTGCTCTTGTTTCTGTTGTTTTTCAAGTAGTTTTCTGATCTTTTTATAACCTGTAATAATGATAATACCCTGTAAAAATAGATATTGATTAAATTATTGACTTAAAAGCATTTGTAGCAGAAAATTCAAATGCTTAAATTATTAAAAATTCACTTTTTTGTATAAGCAAGTATATTAAAATTACCAAATGTCTACAGTTTCTACAATACTTTTTATAAATTCGACTCAAAAACTTGTCAAAATGTTAAAGAAATACTTACTTGATATTTAGTCACATATACTTGAAAACTTTTCAAAACATTCTGATTATCTCAAGAAATTCGGCACTATCAATTGACATAATCCAATTTATAAATAATGAATTGTGACGATTGTGATGAATGTTGATGTCTCATTTTGAAAACTGACTCACATATTTTCTTGCATCATTCCAAGTTCACAGTGAGAGGTCGCCAAGTATTTTAAAAATGTAATAACGGGTATTTAAAAGTGACAATGCCGACACTTTAGGAGACACCTCATCCCCTATCCCCCATCTGCTTCCGCTTCGCCACTGCGCTGCCCATCTGCGAATCGAGCGTGACACAAAAGGGTTGTGCTTTAATTAATTAATCAAATCGGTCAAGGAATTCTCCACATCGTGCGTTGAGTCACAAAGTAACACACATATACTATATAAATATATATATATATATATACATATGTGCATATGTGTGTGGCATTCTTGGATCTGAGCTTGGGGTCACTTTGGGAGTCAGCATGGCTACATTTATAATATTCTCTGAATTTTTCAACTTAATTAACATTGGCTAACTGTAAATGTAAAAGCAACAGAAAAGGAACAACCCTTCCGCTCACCTTCCCCTTTGAACGGAAATGATTGCGTATACGTTGAAATGCATTCATGCTATTCATACTATTTAAATCTCAAACATATACAGACATTGCAGACAGGAACTTCCTTAATGTAAGACGAAAGCCGATTAATCGGTTTAGTGGTGTGCGATTAAACACACACACACACAGACACATTGACATACATACATATATGTAAATTATGTTAGTATGTGTGTTTGTCGTCTACTCACATAGATTCATCATGCACAATCAATGCAGATGCAAATGGAAATGTAAATGTTCCAATTGTAAAATCCACATATTGTTGTTGCTGCTGCTGCTGCTGTCGTTGTTGTTTTTGTTTTGGTTGCTGCTGCTGTTGCTGCTGCTACAGATGCTCACTGAATATCAAATTACTCGGTTTTGGTTTCAAATCGAGTCGAATGTGTGGGATAATGTGTTTGTGTCGCTTGGCTTTATGTTTATCCAAATAAACCGCGGCACTTTTTAAAGTAATAGTTGCGATGTTGTTGTTGTTGTTGTTGTTGTAGTTGTTGATTTTGCAGCTGCTTTTGGTGCTGTACTAACTGTGGGGTGCAAATAAATAAATCGCATTTACAGACATCCAAGTACATCACGTATACGCAAGGTAGAGTTTAGTTTGAATCGTAACTAAACATGCCATCAGCTACACAGACAAAATGCAAACGTTTGCCTGTGAGATCAACATCACAAGCACACGGATACACAGATACACGCACACACACACACAGACACACACACACACACACTGGCACTCACACAACCACATGTACAAGCTCTAGTCAAAGCAACTAGTCATTCATTCAGCTCGTCTGTCCATCCGCAAGCTTATTCAAAATCACTTTGTCGTTTGCCGTTTTCTGTATGCGTAACGCAATCTATTCATAAAATGAAATTAAATGAAATAAAAAATAAAAATCAAAAACAAATGAAAAGAGAAAAAAGACCAACAACATCACAAAAAAACAAAAGAGAAATAAATATTTTCATTTGTAAGACCGGAAGAGCACTTCCTCTCTGTGGCTCTGCCATCAATCCGCAAGATAGACAACGACAACGACAAAAACAACAGCAACAACAACCACAACAACCACAACAACGACAACAACGATAGCCCCATGCTGTCCTGTATGTTGTTGCCGTCACTGCCAGTGGTTGCTACACAAAAACTCACGCACAGTGAATCAACTAAGTATTGTGGCATCTTCAATTTTATACATTGCTCGCTTTGCTCGTACGCAGACCTACACATAAAGTTTCAAAAATATTTTTATTAAAAGGTTAATATAAATATTTTATTATTGTTTAAATTATTTCGTCTTTTCCACACCACCAAAAAGCTTAAATATATATCTTAATTTGTCGCCCTTTTCAACCTAGTGGCGCCATCTATTGTACAATCCTTGAACTTTGTTGGTGTGTCACATATTTTTAGCATGCACTGTACACACTCGAGTGTATGCTAAATGTCTGTCCTACGTTTGCCTGGCCTAGACCAACAACACTGGAAATGCAACAGTGGCTGCCAGCTGCTAACGACACACATGTCCCTATTCATATGGAAATATGCTTTATATATATATATATATATATATATATATATATATATATATATATATACTGTTTGTTTGTGCCTGATTCTACTTACTAATCATGTTTAGTTTTGTTATCGGTTGAGGAAACGCCTCCATCCGCACCGCTCATTGAAAATGCAACGCAATGTGTGTGATTTTTATTGAAGCACAAAGATATCAAATAAAGATTTATGCGAAATGCATACATATAAGTATAAGCATACAAATACTCATATACACACGTATATAATCACACATAGCTAAAGCTTGGAGAAACAGAAGCTCCGATAATAGTTTCGATCTTATATAGACTTTATTTAGACACTAAATTAGGTCTTATCAGTGGATTTCTTGTATACAACTCAAATTCAGTTGAGCTTTGATCAGGAAACAATAACGAAGTCAAGAACTCGTTCCTTTAATTGATATCATCAACTTTCCATCCCCAATATAATGTATTACTTTATAATTGTTTATAAAATTAAATGTATTTCAGATCAATCTTATTATATTTTAAATTTTCATTTTAAAATATGAATTGGTAAATGAATGATAACAGCAAATATTCCAGTATTTAAATATTTCACATTTCTCCATTCTCTTCAATCCAGTTCAATCAGTTGCTGCTCCTACACTTAAGATTTAGCTTTGGAAAACTATTTTGAAATTTTGCTCGTAATTGCGAGCAAACTTTTCACAATATTTAAACACATCTCAGTCGAAACATTAACGAAATGCGAAATTTTCCGCAAATAAAAGAGGAAGGGGGTGAACAGAATCACGAAGCAGAAGAAGAAGCTGAAGAAAGAACACCCATCAGCAAATATTTCGAATAACATTTAGCGAAAAACTGGCGCCAGCAATTGGCCCGAACCGCTCGACGGCTACCTGAAATGCTCATTAAATTGAAGCGTGAAAAATTGTGAAAAACATTGAAAATACTCAAACTCGTAAATGGAAAATGGAAAATAATGACAGACAGTGAGAGGGCCGGCGAATCGACAAAGTGGAAGTGAGTACATTTTTCGCTATATGTTCACATATTTGAGTATGAATCTATAAGCATTGCTGGGGGGAGGAACAGTTGTGATCTGAGGCGAACCGTGGATATATATACATTGATATTAGCGTCATGGGTATTTATAGTTTGAACTCAAACAGGTGTAAGCCGTAAACCGTAAACCGTAAACCGTAAAACGTAAAACGGGCAAAACACATCACATTGTTTAAATCATTTAAATGTAAACTTTTAGCAACGTCAGCAGCATTCGAACAGCACGAGGCGACATCGAAATCGAAATTGAGTTCGAAATCCACATTGTTCAGTTCGCTGTCTGATAATACAATCAGTGGGAATAATAATAACCATAACTAGTGGCAGTATAAGTACCAAATCCGAATGATTCCAGGAACTGCCCCCTCATTGAAGTTCATAAAAGTTTTTGGCACGCGGCCCCTTTTATTATTTATATTTTTTGGGTCCATTGTTAGACCCATTGTTGGTGTTGATATCCCCGAAGATATCCGAGAGATACTCGTATTCAAGCTGCGCATGCGCTGCTTAATTTGAATTATTTGGCCGTAAATAACGCATAATAGGATCAGACGAAGACAGAGACGGAAGCACGAAATGAGAGAGAGAGAGAGAGAGAGAGGGAGAGGAAAAGACGTTTAGGGATAGGGACTGGTTCACTCTCAACTTGCTCTTGTCTGTTTAAAATGAGATTTGTATTACGTCGTCGATTTGAATTGAGGCAGCAAACAGAGAGTGAGACTGAGACTGAGACTGAGACTGAGACGGAGACGGAGACGGAGACTGAGATAGAGCCTGGAACAGGCCAGGCATAAATATTTATAGTCTCAAAAACTTGGCTGAAAGGAGCAGCCAAGCAAGTCCAACTGAAAGGAAAACAATTTCTCAATGTTTTCTATATGGACAATACCAAGTGCAAGTTCAAACTGTGCTCAACTTCAACCTCTACCCCTAAAAAAAAAAAACAACTAAAAGGAACACAGCAGTTGAGCGTGCTCGACTGCGGAAGACCCCGCTCTAAATCTGTTAAGTTAAAGAGTAACAAATACTACAACTATGTATTATTAAATAACTTCGAAGACTCTATATACTTGGCTGAGATACCGCCAGAAAAATCTATGCTAGTTTACATTTTATTTAATTTAAGATATTGATGGTAGTGTACTGTTATTTATTGTAATTTATCAATATAATGTTAATGTGTAACAGATGTTAAATGATGTGCAAATTATGTTTATGTTAGGTTATAGTTATGTCATGCAAACAAGACACTGTTACATACATTGCAATAAATAGTACTATACAATTGGGAGTTGATAAACTGTTATTCGAACTTCAGGATTCTTTTAACGAGCTAAAGAAAACTTTCCATTCCTTGACAAACTTATTGGACTCATTGTACATTTTGAAGTACAGAGTGTAAAAAGAACGACAAGAACTGAAGACAAACCGAAAGACAAAAGACGATCTCCGATGCGGTGATTCCACGATCAAAAAACTTGTTTAGCACGCGTTACAGCGGCTGCCTGTGTTGCTTTTCAAATTATTTGCCTTTGGTCTCACTCACACTCTCTCTTTCTCTCTCTCTCCCTTCGATCACAACTTACTGCTGCCCCGACCACCCCCCTTGGTCCTGCGTACTCGTATTTGTTTTTGCCACATGTAAAAAGTCGGCAGGCAGTAGAGATTCTTTTGCCTTACTCCGTAATCCGTTCAGCTAAACGTTGATCATACAACACTACCCCCACCTCCGACCCCCTACCATCTACCACCTACTATCTACCATCTACCCACTACTCTCTTCATGCTCTGCCCTCCTCGACCGGTCGCTGCGTGGGCTCATTCTGGAATTTCTACACTCATTCTTGATTGTTTCGTTTAGTTATGTTTAACGCTTTGGGCCATATGTGTTGCATTCCAGCTGAATTGGTTTTGCTTCACAGCCAAAACGAAACAAAACGGGAAAAAATCAAACCAACACAAACCAAACCAAGCCGAGAAACAAAACCAAACACCAAGAGAGTCTGCGAGTTGACCAAGCTGGGGACAAGCTGGGCCAAGCCCGAGCTGAAGGTAATAAATTTGAATTTCAATAAATTATTTTGTTGCTACAAGACAGGCGGTTAGGAATCTTCTTCACTTAAATAAGTCCCACATCAATGATGAACGTAGCTGATACTCTAAAAAGCAGAAAAATTACAACAACCATAAACATAATTATGCCAACTTAACAGGAATTTGTGAAATTATAGTCCAGTTATTGTAAAAAATTACAAACAATTTATACATGTTTTCTTGATATTTACGTTTTTACTAATTTTTTGTATTTTATGTACTTAGAATAAGCCAAAAAAAGTATATATAATACTCCAGTAAAGAAAGAAGAAAGACTTGCCAAATTTAGTTGCATCAGCATCATCACAATAATAATTCACTAACTGCATTATAGAGTATCTCCTAGTCACTCTCAGCTAGAGCACTCTTACTTGTTCTGTTCTTCTCGTATCTTTATTTTTTTTTCGTCTGTTTTTTTCTTAATATTTTTTGTTCATTCTGTGGTTGTTTGTCTGAATCGCTGGAATTTCATTCAAAATTTTTTTACTTGACCAATTTCTTTTTTTTTTTTTTTTTGCCATTGTCGTCTCTTTTATGGCCAGAGTCCATTGTTGACCGTAGTTTGTAGTTTTTTGTAGTTGGCAGAGAATCGATTGTGAGACACACTGATGAAGTGATCAGGCCTTGACATTGACGGGAAGTTGGAGGTTGAAATTAACAGAATCGATCAAAAGATCAATTCAGTGTATAACTGAATCCTGTAGCGAAGCTGCAAGATCTTGGCTTAGGTTATAGAGAGACTTATCTAGTTGCCATCGTCAGTTGTCAGCTCAGATCCGCTGATCAGCATAAATAAGCACCCGAAATTTCCAGCTTGTCACAGCTGGACATCTGTTGAAGCATCAGTATCTAATATATATACACTATATTAAAGTGTGTAGACGAGTATAAAGTGGCAGACACCTGAGGAGAGGCCACTAACGATGAAGATGATGATGATGATGATGATGATCAGTTGGCATAATCCGGCCCAACATTAATTCATGGAGATTCCGTCAAAAGAAATTTAGAGCCCTCGGTTTACCTTTGCAGCCTGCACACATGGCAACCAGTTATGGGCAACAAAGTCTACTAGGTAAGTCACAAAAAAAAAGAGGAATATAAGAGTGAAAAAACGAAGAAAAAATTAAATCAACTGACAAAGCTAACAAACAACCTTCGTCATTAGCCTTAGTCAAACTATGGCATGTCAACGAAAATTAGCATTTTCTGTACTGAGGCAACTATGGCTATAGCTTTTGGGTTTGGGTTTTAGCTGTACGATAACAGACAGAGACAGAGAGGGAGAGAAAGAGAGAGAGAGAGAGAGAGAGAGTCGCAACGGGACGACTCGTTGTCTGTAAAGTTAGGGAACTGTCATATTGTTGTGTTCAGTTGCTCGCAAACTGTGCGTAGGTAAGAATGGAGAATGGAGAATGGAGAGCGGAGGAACGATGCGAGTATTCACACACACACACACACACACACTCAGCCATATTCAGAAACAGCCTACGCATATTTTGCAATTTCGTTTGTGACGCCCACGCATTTGATTTAGCTTAGAAATAAATAACAAACGCAACAACAACAACAACAACAGCGACAACAACCTACAAACTCAAACTCATTCAAATACTCACATTTATAGTTGAGTGAGTATTCACATTATTTCTGAGTGTATGAGCTTGTCTATCTACAACCTATACAACTTACAAAATACATCTTTGCTTTTCCAGTCTATTATACTCGTATCTCCTTTTGTAAAACTAGATAGATTCTCTTAAATACTCTGAAAAACATAACCATTGGTAACAAAATAGAGAATTTTCCGTTTTAATGCAAAATTGACATTCGGCAAGGAAATCTGATCTGTGACTCTTTAAAATTTTTTAAATAAGCGTTAAGGGGAAACTATAACTGAACATCAAATTGAAATTTAACTATAGATTTAAGTAGTTGAAAATTTCATCCGTGAAAACCGCGATTTTATTTTTAACATCTGTATTGAGTGGGCAAAGCTTTGGAAATGTATGTATGTACGAGTAGGCAAATACAACTGCAATTTATGGCATCTGCCACACCCCCATTCACCATACACCATACACCATACCTCATACTCCATTCGCCATACGCCATACGCCATACGCCATTCCCCATAACCGATACGCTATGCAAGCCACAAAGCAGCAAATGTGGTTCACAGCCGCCAAGTACGAGTATGTTTGTATGTATGTACATATGTGTGTTATGAGTAGAGTTCGATGCGGGTAAAAGCGCTGCCAAAATTCAGTTTAATCACCTCAAGACACGGCCCATATGGCCACATAACAAGCGAACAAACGCAGCCCACGCCAAATACATGCATATATGTATATGCATACGTGTGTGTGTGTGTGTGTGTGTGTGAATGAAGAGCAATACTGTGTGTGAAGAGCAAGTGGTGAGATGAATGGCGAGTGGTGAGTGCTGGTGAGAGCAGAGAGAGGTGGGCGATTGATCAAGCGATGCGTTGTCGACTGCAGATTTAATTACCCAGCAGAGAAGCAGAGCCTGAGCCAGCATATTTTCACCAGCCTAGCAACAGCTGCAGCAGCGACGGCGACGACGACGACGACGACGGCGACAGTAAATTTAAAAGCTGGTCTCTTTGGCTATCGCTATGGCTATGTATTTTAGCTATGCTTTTGGCTTGAGATTTGGCTTTGGCGTCGCAACGCCAACGGAGACGACGCGTCCGTCGCTGTCAACGGTAACACCAACGCGTCGACTACGCCAACGTTGTTGAATAAAAATTTCATTCACAAAAATTCAGAAAACGAAGTAACAAAGCCAAAAAGGCAATGGACACAAGTCACGCATGCGCGGCACGAACTGTGGCAAATACTTGTATGTATATGGAGAGGGGAAAATTACTTGCAAAGTATGTGCGAGCACACACACACACACACAGATGTATGTTCAATGGAAAGGCTTGCAACGTCGTTGAGCCGGATGTATTAAATTCCAATTATGACTACAAGAATTTGCATCGTTGATTTTATTACTACTCGTATTATGCATATATACATAAACATTAGTCTAGGAATAATACTCAACGGCAGAGAAACCTCTTAGCCAACAGCCTCAATTAGCTGCCGGCGTAAATGATGACGCACTGCATCAAATTCCGGCAGCGACACCAGATTGAATTCTTCGCCGGAGTCCAAGCGATGATCGTACAACTCCTCGCCGTAGATATTATGCCAATCTGTCAATACAAATGGATTCTTATAAGATACGACTTTCCAATTGGAGCGCTCTTTGTACTCACCACGACTGAAGTTATGTGCATGGAATCGCACCCAAAGCGTGTATCTGTAGAAATCGGTGCGCAGACTATAGCCCATGATTTTGATATTACGCAGCTTGGGCTTATCACTATTGGGATGCTTTGTGGGCAGCATGCCAGGACGTGGATATTGGCTCAAGGCGACATATTCCTCAGCTGCAGATGATATGTATTTATTTAAGAGAGAAAGTTTAGTAATACTAAAATAACTATAATATGACACACGTTAAGAACTAAGTTTAAGGTTTACATCAAGATACTCTCTGCAGGAGTATAATTATCACATAGAGATCGTGGTGAACTCACCCAAACCCACTCCCTGCAGCTGGGGGTACAAACTCTTGCCTTCACCACATGTCAACTGCTCTGCAGAGCTGTTTCTATTACAGACTGGAAGCGGTGGCAAATGAGCGAGATCCACAAGCGTGGGAAACACGTCCAGGAGCTCAGTGATGCTGTGCAAGCGATGTGGTTGCATCAGAGGAAACTCTGGGCTGCGTATGATGAGAGGAACCCGCAATGCCACCTCGAAGTTGCTGTACTTGGCCCACTCGGCGTGCTCGCCCAGTGACCAGCCATGATCACCCAGGACAACCACCACTGTGCGATCCAGATCCAAGCGAGACATCAGCTTGCCAAAGAGATCATCCACATAAGCAACGGAGGCGTAATAAGCCTGACGAATCTGCGCCGCCTGCAACTGGGAAATTGGTCCGTAGGGAAAGGAGATGTTTCTGTTCTTGAAGTCATCGCGAGAACGCACATCGGTGTACGGATTCCAAGCGACATCTGGCATATCTGGTGGCTTCACTGCATCCACAGTATAATTGTAGAACTGTTCGAGGGGAAAATGTTCCAGGAACTGCCTGGGAAAGCGGAAATTAATATGCGGCTTGTGGAAGCCCACGGCCAGGAAATACGGCTGACGACTTCGCTTGCGGGAATCGAGAAATCTCAAGGCTTCCGTGACGGATTCAATATCTGGCAGCGTCTTGTAAGGCTGCGTTTGCAGTTGCACTGGACATATGAGATAGTTCTTGCGAAGCACACCTCCTCCATGGTCGGGACAGACAGGTGAGTTCATGAACTGCTCGGTGCGGGGTCTAAACACGGGCTCAGACCAACTTAGCGGATAATCATCGCTGTTGTTGGAGGAGAGGCCGGGATGGAAGACCTTGCCACAACTGTAAGTGTAGTAGCCTTGTTCCTTGAAGTACTGCGGCAATGTGGTAAAGTTACCCACAAAGCTCCGCCAGTAGCTGTAAAAATCGTACAGATGCAAGGTGTCAGGTCGCCGTCCGGTCAATAGAGAATTGCGGCTGGGAGCGCACAGCGCTTGCTGATGGAAAGAGCACACTGAATGTGGTCCTAAAGATTCCGGTCCAAGGATTAGCTCACCTGACTGTAGGCTCGCGTGAAAACGGTGCTTCCCTGAGCAAAGGCATCCAGATGTGGTGTATGCGCCAAAGCATCGCCGTAAACACCTAAAACCGGTCTCAGATCATCGAAGATCACCATCACCACATTATAGCGAGAGTGAGCGAGAGTGGGAACAGTTCCCGAGCTGAGCAAAATGAGCAACAGCAGTAGAGCTGACAATTTGGACATGTCTAGGCGAGAGACTTTTGCGACTGCCGTCTGGAAGTCGCCCTTACGGCGGATGTCAATGCCGGCGACTTTGTGGACCATTCAATAAATCCTAAAGGGCGTATAAGCGACTGGGAAGATCTTGTGACCCTCGAGTTATTCCACTTTATCAGGCATGACTCTCATTTCTATGTCAGATAAAATTGTCTTTAGTATTTGAAATTTATATTTTTTGTAAATGAGGTAACAATTTTATATTAAATAAGCTAAAATAAATATATTTTGAAAGTTTGCCACCACACCAAATTTAATAGTCCCTTCCCATTTAAAAAATCACAAAATACTATTCTGGGAAATCAATTAAACAATTTTAAAAACATACTAATTATAAGTATAATAAATGAATAAGTATAGTTCAGATATACATTATTCATTTTTATTCGGAGTTCGAAGAAAAATGTTTAAATTCGATATGTTGCGGGTTAAGCTAAGATAATATAAATGGAATTGTTCACATTTATAATTGACGTTTCACGAATATTTTTTTAAATTATTTACAGGGCATGCCAAAGTCGTGCTTACTGTAGTCAACATTTCACACTTGTTTACATTTCACAAAGAGAAAATATTTGCGCAAAAAGGCAGCGAATCAAACAAGCATCGTAATTTAAAACCGCCCCCATTATATTTCAATTAAATTTAACGGAAGCGGACCTCGACCAGAGCAACATTCACAGTAAAATCAACATCAATGCGAACTGATAAACCAATGGAATGTGATGTCTGGATAAGTCTGTTGACGGAGTCGGAGAGCCGCCGATTTATATTTACATATGGTTTGTGTATATATAGTTTAATTATTAACAAAGCTAACGGTTTTACAAAATTTTGTGAATTAAGTGTATAAACAGTCCAATGTGTCAGGGATTAGCACCCAGTTCTTTATCAATACTTTTCAATAATAACAAGTGCTGTCGCATTATGCAATTATATAAGGTGGTGAATTTGCTTAACTTCTGCTCTTCTTGGTATTCTCCACAATGAGAGAAACAGAGACAGATGTACTCCAGTCCAAAGAGGACGTGGAGAGCAAAGACGCCAACTATAAGAACCTAGAATGTTGCACCGCAGTTAGTACAACGCTTCTCTCGCATTGCCAGGCAACAGAGAATGCCAACGGGGAAGAAGAATATCGCACAGCATAAGCCAAGCGGCGAGAATGTATCTTCTAGATAACCAATCCTGCACGATGGACATCCGCCAATGACAATTATCTCCGATGGAAGTGCTGCTGGCTGCACCACAATACTAACTGGCGTTGTCTCAAAAGCTCCATAAGTGGACATGTTTGGTGGGGCTGTCGGTGTCCCATGGTGTACTCCAGCTATTAGTCTGGCATCTTCAAAATAGGCATACGTTAACTTAAACCCAATTTAAATATACATTCAAGTTGCACTTGGTTTACCTTGGTAAGGCGGCGCACTCGCATTCATGACTTCTTCGTAAGTGGGCGGTTCGTTCTCCTTCTGTGTTTTCGCAGCCATTCTGGCAAAGAAGAAAGCTTTTTACGTTCCAATGAGTCACTATGATCAATAGTCAATTTACAGCTTTAATTAGTTACAACAACTATTGCTGTTTTTATTTTGTTAGCTGTTCTTTGTTATCTTGTTTTTGTTATTTTCATTTTGTCTCTTATACTTAAGTTGCCACCGGGCCCAAAAGCTTGATCCCAGAAAATAACTTCCGATCTGGCAAGTTGTACCATTTAAATAAAATTACTAAAATTGTGGCACAGTTATGCTTTGCCACCAGACAAAAGGTGGCGCCACAGTATCGTGACTTGTGGCAACATTGTTCCTCGAAAATTTACATTATTTATTACACTTATTTAAAGCTTATTAAAAGATAATCCTAAATTTTTTTTGTATTTTATGAATACATAAAAAATAAATCTGTTTTATATGAGCAATACTTCGTTTTTCAACATACCTGATACATTTTTATCGATAGTTTAATATGTATTTATGTAAAAACGCAATGAAACGCTGCATCTCCCCTCATAAACATATAGCCGCACTCTTCTACCGCCATTGGTCTCTTGTATCTGTTGACGCAAAATCGGTGTAAAAGGTTTGTTCTTAATAATAGATTAATAAACATTGTGAAAAATTATTAAGAAAGTGCAATAAAGTTTGCAAAAGGCTGCTGCGTATTTGTATGTAACTGGCAGCAAGTGAGTGTTGAGTTGTGTGTATTTATACATGGTTTGTTGTGCATATTCTATTTGCTAAATCGATTGGCATTTTTTCTCTATGTCTATTTCCGCTGCTCTGTACGCTATCCCACTCCTACACGCATGAATGAACGAACGCATAGAGAGAGGAATCAAAGAATCGCCGCCAAGCAGTCCGTAGTACTATAAAAAAGAACAGCAATAACAAGAAAGGCAGGTAAACAAAACAGAGTACCATTGATAGCATCTACTACGTGAGGTTTAGTAGTTGCTCATGCGCGACATGGCCGATTTAGACGCAGTACATCTCGGCCTAGATGAGAATGAGGCAGATATCGCTGAGGAACTGCAGGATTTCGATTCCTTTGACACGCGCAGTGAAGCATCGAAATCACGAGGCGGATCCATGGCATCAGATTCAGAGCCCAGCATTAGTTCGGTAAGCACAGCGCCGTCTTCCGTAGATGGCAGCAGGAGCAGTAAACGCTTGACCAAGTCAAAATCCAGCACCAAAACCGCTAAAGAATCTGCTGCAAAGACGACATCTGCAAATACAAATGCAGCATCAACATCAACGGGAAGCAAGAGTAAATCATCTAAGAAATCATTATCAAAGCGATCTGCTTCACCCAACGAGCTAAATGGCAAAAAGAAAAAATCAAACGGCAGCGAGTCCAAGTCGAAAAAAGCAATGGAGACGGATGAGAAGTCCAACTCCAAGTCGCAGGATGGAGACGAACGCGAGACGAGCAACAAAAAATCGCGTAATAAGAAAAACACAAGTAGCAGCAGCTCCACAGCTGCCAATGTGAGTGGAGCAGGTGCCAAGAGCGATGTAAGCGATGCGGAGGATGAGAAACCATCCCATCTGCCTGCTCTGGAGTCCGACAGCGAGTCCTCGGACTCCGATTCGGGCACACAGCACAAACGCAATGGCAGTGCTCGCGGCAAGACGACAAAGCCGAGCAGCTCCAAGAGTTCCACACCTGAGAAGGATGGCGGTGGCAACAATTCCCAAAAGTCCTATGACTACATGACCAAGTTGAACTATTTATTCCGCGACACTCGCTTCTTTCTCATCAAATCCAACAACAGCGACAATGTGCAGTTGTCCAAGAACAAGAGCGTCTGGGCAACGTTGCCACAAAATGATGCAAATCTGAATCAGGCCTTCAAGGAGGCCCGCAATGTGCTGCTCATATTCTCAGTCAACGAAAGCGGTAAGTTCAAATCGGAATACAATTTATAGAAACCAAAAAATGGATGAAAATTATTTAACCAGAAACCTCAAAATTTAAATAGGAACAAACATTCAGACTAAATAAAAGTTAGAATTTGAAATTAGAAAATCTTATTGATTTTAGAGTCCTTATTTGTTATTACAAAATAAGAATATTCTGTATTCATTTTTTTAATGATTGATTTAATATTCTTTTACATTATCAATTTCTTATATTTATTTCAAATGTCCTATGTTATTTTTTATTATTAATTTACCATAAATATTATTGTCAATTGTTCTCCTTGCTTTGGTTTCTTCTTATTGCTAACTTTGAAACTATAATATCATATGTAGCTGACATAGAAACAAGGATAAGAAATCTTCGGCTTGCCGAAGAACACATTTCTTTCAAGAGTTGTAGCAATAGTTAATGTCTATGCTCTTCCCATTTTGTGGCAGGCAAATTCGCGGGCTTCGCACGAATGGCAGCGCCGTCGCGTCGGGATATTCCACAGGTGGCCTGGGTGCTGCCGCCAAGCATTTCTCCCAAGGCTCTGGGTGGTGTCATTGAGCTGGATTGGATTTGTCGCAAGGAGTTGTCGTTTAATGCCACCTTGCATCTGCACAACTCGTGGAACGAGGGAAAACCGGTGAAAATTGGACGAGATGGTCAGGAGATTGAGCCTAAGATTGGCGGCGAGCTGTGTCGCCTGTTTCCCGAGGACGAACAGATCGAATTGACGCCCATCTTGCGCAAGTCGAAGGAGACGGCACGCGTGATGCGGGAGAAAGGCATCCATGTGATTTACAAGGCACCACGCAGTCTGTCCACTCGCGGTCACAGCGGAGGACGCGGCAACAGTCAGCTGGGACCAATGCGGCACAAGCGCAGCTACGGTCATGGTGCCCCACATCATCATCAGCGACCCTATCGCCATCATCATCATAGCATGGGCATGGGCATGTCCAGCAGCGGTGGCTTCAAACGCAGCGGTTCTCCCTATCGGCAGATGGCTGGTGGTGCAGCTGCAGCCGGTGAGATGGGAATGCCATCGTGGGAGCGTTACATGTCCACAGCTGCTGCCGCCGAAGCTTACGTCGCGGACTACATTCGCAATATGCACGGTCAGTTGCCGCCTCTTCCATTTGTTCCACCCTTTGGACAGTTGCCAATGCCAACGGCGGCTGGAGCTGCAGGCGCATTGCCGCCCGGCGCTCCAGCATCAATGTACGAGCAACTGCCGCCACCGGTGCGATATTATGACGGACCTGGCGCACCACCGCTGCCGGATTACCCGCCACCACAACCGATGCGGCCACCGCCACCGGGTTTCGATAAGGCGCCTAGCTATGAGGACTTTGCCGCTTGGAAAAATGCCGGTTTACCCACTGTGGCAGCACCACCTGGTTTTCCCGGGTATGCTGCCAATGGTGGTGGCAGCAGCAACACCGGAGGTGGCAATGCTGGTGGTGCAACAGTGTCCGGCATTAGTGCTGGCAATCGGGATAACAACAACAGCTCCGTGGGCGGTCGACGACGCGATTATGGTGGCAACCGCAGCGGATCTTCGCGACAATTTCGTGGCGATCGTGGTGGTGGTGGCGGGGGCGGTGGCCAACGCAGCTATCGAGACGCCAGGCGTTGAGTGTATCGTATATTGAGTAATGTTAACGGGTATTTGAAAAATGAAAAGTGCGCGAAAATCCTACTCCCAATCCTCATCCACAATTGATGCACAGAAAAGTGTCGCGTGTGTGAAGAAGTCATCAAAATTGCAATGAAAATTATAATGATAATGGTAATGAAACGTAATCTAAGTGAGCAGCGGGAAAAATGTTGGCTCCACCCGAAATTGGACACCGCAACGCCAATTATTGAAATCCAATGATCGATCGTATGAACAGCTCGTCTCTTATACACAACACTCCAACTCTCTCTTTCTCTCTCTCTCTGTCTCTCTATTCTCACTCTCTTTTGCTTAGCTCTTTGTCTGGCGAAGAAAGTTCTATAAATTAAAACATAAAACAAAAACTTACAAAATAAGCAAATTACAACCACAAAAATGAAACAAAAATCATATTTTAAAACACGAAAAAGAAAATACAGAAAAGAGAGAAAAAATATATATCAAGCACAAAATGTGAACTTTATTTAAAAGAGACGCTACAACAACAACAACAACCATACACAACAAGAACGTTAACTAACTAACTTTTATTGTATATGCTGATAAATCGAAGCAGCAGTGATCTCTGTGTGTGTGTGTTTGTACATTGTGTGTGTGTGTGTGTGCTTCCCCTCCTGTGCTGTGCTGTGCTTTCCCCAAACGAGAGTTGGACATTTTAATCAGCAAATGCGCAAATGACAATCGAATCGCAATCGGAGTTGCGAGTCGATAAACGCCCACACTTCGCATCCGCCCTCAAGAAGCCGACAGCACTCATATTTCGAAATATATCGAAATGCAACGAGCATACGATTCACAAATTACATATAAACTGAAGCAATAATTAAGCCCGGACTGTACAAGAATGATAAACAAAACTTTAACTTGTGACAGAGCACAAAGAATTCTTATGGCAGCTAAAAAAATTACCAAGGATTTTCCTTGCGTATGTGATACATAATAATGTGATATTTTTCAACCATTTGGTTTACGGTAAAATACAACTGTATGACTTAAAATTTCTGGTTCCATTGACTTTCACAACTGCAATTATTCTTAGAAAACAAAAATACTGCCAAATTCTGCTCCATTAACGGAGCGAAAGACCAAGACAACTTGGAGACCGACACATGAAAACCACTTTTGGACTGAATTAGGAACAATAGTTTTTTGTTTCGTACTTTGCCCTTTTTCGTTACAGATGTTCTCAATGCAGCAGGAAAGTCTAATGGAGATGGAAGACTGCATCTCAGGCATCCTGGAAGCCACCAAAAACGCCAGAGCCCCAATTCGAAGACTGATATTAAATTAATGAAAAAAAGAAATTTAAGCATTTATTTTTTTGTAATATTTAAAATTTTTTATTAAAGATATTAAAATATTGAAAGAAAATCATTGTTTTTCTATTGTTATAGCTTTTGGCAACTACAAAGGTAAATATAGGGAATATATATATATAAAAATATAAAATTGACAAATTAAGTTGCTAGTGTCCGTTAATTTCCGCTAAAATGCTGTGCTTTTTGCATTATAAAATATTTGTAAAAATACGAAAACGAATGAATGCAACTGACAATTGTAAAAAAATTGCATTGCCATTAGTCTACTCATACAAATAATATAAAAATAGATTTACTTATACTGAGTATTTTAGCCATTTGGTATTTTAGCGTTCCCATTTACGGTCACACTGAGCAATATAATTACATACATATCCAAAAAAATAGCCGATTCAAAATCAAAACGAATGTTTCTGGTCCTTTAATTAAAAGAATTGTCCAAACGTCTACATTATTATTGTTTTTTTTTAAGACTTAATATTTTTTAGCGGTACACAATTGCGCGCTTTAAATTGAGCAGGGTGAGCGGTTCTTGGCCGTTTGCTTTGTGCATGTCATTCGTTCGTCTTCTTCCCTCGACCCACAGCCACTGTTGTTGTTGTTGTTAACATGCACACATAACCCAACTTTTTGAGGCCGAACAATACATGACGTGTGCGTGTGTGTGTATGCCATGTAGCGTCCCATGTATTCTTAGTTTGCTACATGGCAAACACCGCAGAGAACACGTACTTAAAACAATATAAATATTGATAAATCTTAAATTGCTGATCAATTGAAACTTAAATATAATATGTAAATAACTCTGAGTGAAAGTTTGATAGAATTTAATTAAATATAGGGGGATCGACTCCAGGAGTCTCACCATGTATTTCATGTACATGGGCTGTTGCTCGTGACGTTAGCGTATACATGGCAACTATTCTAGCCTACATGACAACTGCAAACTGGTTCTTGGGTAAGGGCGGCCACCGGGGGAGTTCAAAGTCGCAAGAAGCCTCCCCATAACTGCAGAAGCAAATGGAAAACAAATTCAACTATTTCTTTTAATATAGAATCTTTATATTTGACGAGTGTTTTTAAGCTTAAGTTAGTTTACGAATGGTGTGTGGACATATTAATTTTTAAATATAAATCTTTTGCATTATTTACAATGGACGCAACAGCTGTAGCAGCTGCAGCGGCGGAATATCTGCAACTGGGTCTGGCCCCATATGCTACGGTTCGATCTTTCGAATTTTTAGACTGCCGCTTCCAACGCTGGCCACTCGGTTTGATACAAGGGCACCAGAGGCACTGTTATTGTTGCCAAGGGCCGGCGAGCTAATTAATTGTGGCACGAGCTGATTGCCGTTGCCGTTGTTGTTGCTCTCTCCTCCATTGTTAGCTGGACCGGAAGCAGCACCGTTTTGGAGTCGTCGTTTTAGAACAAATCGACGACCTGTGGTACCCGTCATCACATTGGCGCTGGTGTTTGTGCAATTTGCAGTCACTGTTGACGTCTTTGCTGCCGTTGACTGCAACTCCTCCGCCGTGGGATCCACTTCCATCTCAGTGTTGGCACTGTCATCATGCTGCCATTAGAAAAGATACATTAGTTCACATACGATATTGCTTTGTGATATTACTTACCACATCACTTGCATGATCTTCATCTTCGCGTCCCTCCTCTTCCTCAAACTCGGCACTCTCCGTCTCCTCGGGATATTCTACCAGTTGCCCATTGAGTGTGGGGAATTCAATTACTGGCAGAATGAGACGTGTTTGATGTGCATTGCTCTCGTCCATTAGCTGTTGGATCAGCTGTGCAATGTCCTCACGCTTTTTGGTCACAGTTAGGAAATCAAACCAATTCGTAAGCTGCTTAATGGGCAGTCTGTAATCCTTGATGGGCTCCTTGAAAAACTGTTCCACATACTGCAAAAGATACAGGCCGCAATCGGTAAAGTTGTTCTGTTGAGGAACCTTGACACAATGTCCTGGCATATTGTCCTTATTAAATACGTGCGCCTGCGCATCTGGCTTCTTAATCTTATACTCGCACGTCAGATAATCTCGCAACGTTGCCACCACACGACTACGCGATGCGCCCGCCAACGAGTCGAAGATTAGGATTAAGGGTTGCTTTACAGCCGGCACATCATCGTTAGAAACCCGGGCGGGACCAGAAGACGTCTGAGGTGTTGGTGCCGGCGAAGGCGTTGCGGTAGAGGAAGTGGCATCCTTACTTAGAGCTTGATTCGAGTTCTCGCTATCTTCAGAGGCCATGTCACTCTCGTCACCCTCTGCCTCATCACGTTCGCTTTCGTCGTCGGCAATGCGACAGATTTCGCTGGGCATAGTCGGCAGAGTAACTGTCTCGCGTTTCGACAGAGGCGTGATGGTTGTATTGCCAATCTGAAGCGAGACCTTCTTGCCACGCGGTCGTTTGAGTTGCTGCGGCTCCACGGGCTGATTTGTATCATATGTAACGGGACCTTTGAGGCAGGGGAAACAAATGATGGCTAGAAACCAATGGGACTGCTCATTAATTGGCACTATAATAAAATCCTTGTCAAAAATGTCCACCAGCTTTGTCCATTTCTGGACTCGGGCGTGACGCTTTTGTGCCGCCGTCTGCTTCATATCCGTAGGACGAGTCAGTGTCGTAAGGCGCTTGTAGAAAAAAGTGCTGAATATGTGTGTTCGTTCGCGTAGCGCCTCCGGAATGAGCGTGTTGCGCAGCCAGAGCAAATAAAAGTCTATGATGATATCATTCAAATACGATTCCTTCGTCAGACAGACAAAATCCTCCATCCGTATGCACAGTCCGCCCGTGCCCTTGGGCGGATACATCAAGAGACTAACTTGTTCATCCGGACGCAACTGCCGGGGCGGCAACTGTCTAGGTTTGTCCACTATCTTGCGATCCGAGTCTGCTATACGATCAAAGATTTCCGCTGCATCACTAGCTGAAATCTCATCCACAAAGCTGAACATGGATTTAATAGTCTCGCGTGCCGGAATACTGATCGTATCAAAAACCAGAATTAGGCGACGCTCATGAAAACTACCATGCCACTTTATGCCAAATTCTGTTAATAAATAAAGGAAAGAAAATAGATATTAAGTACTTTCTTTTAATGCTAAGTAAAACAAGTTGCATTCTCCGGACGTGTTAGCCCACCACCGATCTAAGTATAAAGTTTAAGGCCAGATTCAGATACTTACGTTCATTGGGCGGATCCTCTGGCAGCTGAAGTTGCGTCTTCACATACTGAGCGCAGGTCTTTAGCATGTAGAGCGTTACCAACGGTTGTGCCTGCTCCGAGCTGGCAAAGTGTGCAATAACCTTGATTACCTCACGCTTGTAGATGTGCAGTACGAATTTCTCATCCTTATCCGGAATCGTGCCAGCTATTCTCAGGCCCTTGGAGGTGAAGTTAATCTGCCATTGCAAAAAAGGTTGGGTAAATTAAAGCAACAACAACACAAAATTGCACAATTACCGGTTCAGTTATGTTGAAGCGATAGGGCATCAGGCGCAGGCATTTGCAGGTGAGTTCGGTGGTGAATGCTTCGCCTTCGGCAGTATCCGACTGATCTGTAACATCACCACGTACAAAATCTGAAATAGAATATGATTTAATCAGTACAAAACTTCATTTCGATTGTTAATTTCCTTTTCTATTTTTTTTTTTAGCACATGTGGCGATGTCACATTTTTCGTTTATTGGTTACAATTTGTTTCTTGTTTTCCATGATTACTTACCGTCATCGTCCATTTTGTTATTGTTCATTCAAAAATGTTATGCTCAAGCATAAATAAAACGCACATAGAGTAAAAGAGGAACGTTTTTAAAAGCAAACAAAATTGCAATTTCATAAAAATGCAATACAATCTCGCTACTTGTCAAATTAGTGTGCTGTGTGTTGTGCTTCTTCTTCAGTCTCTCTTTCATTAAAAATGGCGTGGTGATACAGCGCCCTCTAGCTTATCGAGACGCAACTATAGCACAAAGCGTAAGGCATTGCCAACAGAAAAATAACAGCATGCTGTGTATATAGCAATTTAAGCAGCACAGGGCTGCATAAACTCCCAAAATATTCACAATAGGCTCAATATTTAAATATTTTAATTTAATAGTGAGCTGCAAATATTGATTACTCACCTTTGTATAACGCCTCCTCGTCCACATCGGGCAGTAATGGCTCACAGGCAAAGGCGGCGGGTAGTTGATGCACATTACCATTGGAGTTGTGATTGTCATTGTTGGAGGAAAACTGTGGAAATTTCTATAAGAAATTGGCTTGCATGTCAAATTGATTGAGATTCACTTACATTGCCATCGACATTCGCCTCATCCTGTTCCGCTTCATCCTCGCTGCTCAGCAGCACCACAGGATCCACTTCGGCAACGCGGCGTCCGCTTCTCGTTCTTCCACCCCTCAATGCCATGCCCCTACCACGCAAGTTGCTCGTACCAGGTGCGTAGGATGCTCCTCCTGTACCAAGTTGTTTGTTAGGTCGCGCTATTTCGCGTTTCTTTTCGATTGCTTTCATTGGCTCGCCAGATGCTGCTGAAGCAGCTGCAATGGAAGCAGCCGTGGCATTCGACTTGGTTACATAGGACATTCGCTTGGGCGGCTCCTGGAAGACACGTCTGCATCGCTCGCATTTAGCATGATCCACACCAGTGAAGCCACATGATTGACAGACGGCATAGTAGCCATCAATCAACTTGGGTCCTTCCGTTGGAGCAGCTGCAGTAGAAGCTGGTATTCCTGTTGCTGAATCTCGTTTTGCCTGCTCCGCAGTTGCAGCAGCATTTGTTGCCTGTTGTTGTTGAGTGTATGTCGGTGTAGTCGTTGTTGTTGCAGCTGTGGCTGCTGCAGCGGCTGTTGCTGCCGCCGCTGCGGCAGCTGCATTCTCCTGCTGTCGATTCATTTGGAGACTCTCTTCGGCGCGGGAAATGAGCTCGCTGGCCGATTCGTTGACGGAGAAACCTACAGTGACCACAAAATCCACATTGGCACCGCGATGTTCCACACATTGAATGGTCGTGGTGTTGTCAAAAGGGACACACACCTGCTCCAAAAGATCCTGAACCGTACACGATTCCCTTGGCAGTGTAAACGTGATCAGACGCTGTTCCCCCGAGGCGAGGATGACCAACATTTTGGCGCTATTGCGATCGCGATCTGCAATAGGTTGTCCAGCACGATTGTTCAGTACGTGTTGCGAGTGAATCTCATAGTTGTTATGCGACGTTTGTTGCACCGATGAGGTTTGCGGAGGCGCTGCAGCTGCTGCATGTTGTTGTCGTGGTTGAGGCTGCGGGATTCGCTGAGCGGCAGCATTAGGTTGCTGTGGCTGCTGTGGCGCCGTCTGTTGTTGCTGCTGCGGCACCGGCTGCGACAGTTTGGGCACAGGACGCACAAGAGTTCCTGGTGTCGGCTGACGCATTGGCGTTAATCCGGCGGTAGGTGGGGCCGTTGGAGCCGGTGAAGTTGCCAGGGTCTGCCGCTTCTTAAACTCTGCCAGCGTCATACTGTTACCGCTTGCAGTGCGCACTCCAGGTTGTTGTTGTTGCTGCTGCTGTTGTTGTTGTTGCTGATGCGTCTGCTGCTGTTCTTCCTCACTGCTGCTGTTGGCAGCTGATCCCGGCTGATAGTAGGTAGTCAACGTGGTGTTGCCTGCCGTAGGCAGCTGCATGGGCATATTGGCGGGCGGCTTTTGTTGCTGCTCCTTCTTCACCACTGCTGCCTGTATGCGCTCCTCCAGATCCAATCCCATGCTGTTGCTAGGTGCAGGTGCAGCCACTGTTGGCGCAGGCGCTGCAACAGAACGATACCGCAATGGTTGACGCATCACGACCATCTGTTGGTGTTGCTGTTGCTGCTGAGGATTGCCTGACGCATCGGTCACCACATGCCGATAGACGTGACGAGGCTGCATCTGCTGGCCAGGCGCCGCTACAGCCTGTTGCCCCAGATGCGTAATGGTTATTTGCTTCGTCATCTGTGACTGAGTCACAATTTGCATCGTCTGACCGTCGCCGCCTGGACTTGCCTGCACCAAAAGCTGAGTCCGAGCGGGTCGCACTCCCTGTGGACGCACGCTCCTCACAATGCCGCCGGCGACGGTTTGCAAACCACCACCACGTGGTCTTGCGGGTCGCATTATTGTGGGCGTTAACACTGGACGTGTTGCAATTACAGTCCCAGTCGGATGTCTGGCAATGACAGCTCCTCCACGTGGAGATTTACCTCGAAATGGCGAACGCACCATCTGTGTTGCAGTCGACACCAATTGCGGTTGCTGCACTACCTGGGGTTGCTGTTGTTGTTGTTGCTGCTGTTGTTGCTGCTGTTGCATTGGAGACTTTTGCATTTGAACCTGTTGATAGACTACGTTGCCCGTTTGCTGTGGCACAACGCGTGTCTGCACAAGATGTGCGGTTTGTGCCTGCAACTGAAGTTGTTGTTGTTGTTGCTGCTGCTGCTGTTGTTGCACTTGTTGCAGAACGTGCTGTTGTTGCTGCTGTTGAGGTGAGGTCGTGTATACCACACGATTGTTGTACGAGTGAATGTTGATCCCCTGCTGAGGAATGGCTGTCGCCTGGCGCATTATCAGCTCCTGATGCTGGGGGGCCTGTATTAACACCTGCTGTCCCGTTGGTTGTTGCACTATCACATGCGTGTTGTTAAGCATCTGCTGTTGAATATAAAAAATAAGAATAAAATAAGATTAACAAATACATTTACCATTTTTTGCGATTTTGGGAGTGGTTCACAGGTTCAGAGGTTAAAAGGCGTGGCAGTTACCCCACGAAGCATAAACCCTTAGCAATTTAATTGTATTGAGAAAAACAAAAATCACCATATTTTGATTTTCTTATATTGTGATAATTGTTTCTATGCAAACTCAAAACTGTTTGAATCAGTGATGAGTCTTTGCTTCGTCTTTGACACAGACACACAATATAGTTGCCATAGCAACGACCAGTTGGAAATTAAATGCACAGCTCTGCATTTTCAATACTATTAAAGAACCATCATTTGCTTATCTGAACAGATAATAGGAATTTTTATAACGATATACCAGAGAGGGATTTGCATAATAAAATATGTCGAATATTTACGACAAATCATACTTATTGAAATAAAAATTGGTAAGCAATCAAGAAATTATGACAGAAAAACGAAGGAACAAAACAGAATATTTCTCAACAAAATATAATTTGCTTATACAACTATGACTACACTTTGAATTCTATACTTTGCATAATTTATGCTTATCATTAAAACATGTTCATTAGATACTTACGCTTATCTGACGTTGCTGCTGTTGTGTTGTCGTCATGCGGTAGACAATCTGTTGATGTGGTTGGGGTTGCTGTGGTTGTTGAGCAGGCGATGCCTGCAGTTGCAACGTTTGCTGTTGATGCTGTGGACTTTGTAGTAACTGCTGTTGTTGTTGGGGACTGGCTTGCACCAATGGTGTGCTCTGTTGCTGATAGGCGGGATGTTGTTGTTGCTGTTGATATTGTTGCTGCTGTTGTAGTACTTGTTGTTGTTGCTTCTTTTGCTGTTGCTGCAGTTGTTGCATCGATGCATGTTGCACAATTGTATTTGGCTGCAGCACCTGATCCGATGTATAGTAAATTTGTTGAGTATGTTGAATGGCGGGCTGTTGTTGCTGTTGTACATATTGTTGTTGTTGCTGCTGCTCTAGATGCAATTGCTGCTGCTGTTGAGCTTCTTGTTGCTGTTGATAGTGAACCTGCTGATGTTGATGATGCATAACCACCTGCTGCTGTTGTTGTTGCTGCTGTTGCACTTCCTGCTGCTGCTGCTGCTGTTGTTGTTGCTGTTGCAGATCGGCACCAATGATATAATGACTGGCGGTTGCAGTCTGCTGTGGTTGTTGGTACTGTGCGGGGGCGGCGGTTTGATAAACAACTTGCTGCTGATCATTGAACACTAATTGTTGATCGTCCTGCAACACAAGAGACTGCAAAACAAAACGAAAATATTCATTAAATGTTGTACTCATATTGTCATTGTTCTTTGTGGTACTTACGCCAACTTCATCGTGCGGAACTTGCACGACTTGCAGATCCGAATAAACGGGCTGTGTATCTTCAATCGGTACTATGTATTGCTCCATGGCAAGTGCTGTAATGAAGACATATTACAGTTAGAATACACAACATGCATAAATATGTACGCTGTATGTGCGTCTGTATGTCTGTGACGTCACATTCCCCGTAAGGCAGCAGCGCAATTTTCCTTTTCGCATCGTCGTTTTACCTTTTTGGGCCTTGGCCAATCGCTGCTGCTGTTACGCCGTACAACTTGCAATATATAACACACACTTCCACCCACAATTAGCTATCAAATCATTTTTCTTTCTTTTTTTATTTATGTTAAAATAGGTCTCAGCATTAAATTATGCTCAAGATTGTATGAAAATTCGCTTTCTTTAACAAACACCACAGCGACGAGGCAGAATCAAATATGGCGTTTACTTGCAGTTGGCAATGCCAACAAGCGAGGGAGGCAAGCGCCCTCTATTGGCGGTTTCAACTACAGCTGTTTACAAACATTTTCAGTGTTGCGTTTTGTTCTGCACTTTTATCGACGTTTGCCTCTGGCTCGTTTCCGTCTAATATAGAGGGGTACCTCTATTTGGCATGTAGGGCACTGAATCAACTTTGTGGTACCACTAATTGACTGAAAGCCACTTATCACTGGAGTTTTCTTAATCTTTACACTTTTATTAACAAATCGCGAACGCGACAGTTTTGTCTTCATAATACACATTGACAACATGGTTAACCGATTTTAATTAACAAATATTCTAGTTAATTAAAATTTGATTTAATGCCAGTTTGAACTATGTTTAGTGCAGCGCGAAAGGAGCGCGCAGCTCTTGCGAATTATTGTGAAGAGGAAGATGAAAAAAGCAACAACACGCAACCAGTGCTGCCAGCTTGTTGTTTCTGGCTAAAAAGCATCAGAAAATAACTGAAATCAAACCCAAACGTCAAACGTCTGGCAGCCTTTCTACACAATTGAAATCAGCTTTATTTTGGTAAATTTAACAAATATGTATCTTTTTATCTTTCTTTCTTGAGATTTCAAAATTTGTTTGAATTTTGCCGAGTTTTTGACATTTGTATGTTTGTAAAAAGAAAGTGTTTTATTATATTTCCTAAAATTTTTTTTTTTAAATAAGCAATAAGTAAATTTTAATCTATTTTGTGTTTTAATAGCAATGGCAACACTTGCTCGTGACGTCACATACACAGTTTGTTTTCTTTAGTTCATGAATCATTCACAAAGAAAAAAATCTATTGTAAATAAAACTCTGTGAAAAGAGCTACAGGTGACAGAATGTTCTCCAGCGGTCCAAACTATAACAAGCTTAAGACAAATCTGCGCCTAGCGCAGAATCGTCTCAAGTTGCTGGAAAAGAAGAAGGCGGAAATTACACAGAAATCGAGAAAGGAAATTGCAGATTATCTTGCCACGGGAAAAACGGAGCGTGCTCGAATTCGGGTGGAACATATTATTCGGTATGGACCTATCTTCAGTGTCTACCTACATTATAATTATATTGTGAAAATTGCAGTGAGGATTATTTGGTGGAGGCCATGGAAATTGTGGAGATGTACTGTGATCTTCTCCTGGCACGCTTTGGTCTTATTCAGCAGATGAAGGAACTGGACGCTGGGATAGCCGAGCCCGTGTCCAGTCTTGTGTGGGTCTGTCCCCGTTTGCAAAGCGACGTTGCCGAGCTGAAAGTTATCTCCGACATTTTTGTGCACAAGTATGGTCCACAGTTTGGGGAACACTCACGGACTGCAACCGGAGACCATTATGTGTCGGAGAAGCTGATGCATAAGCTGACATTGCAGGCGCCGCCCAAGTTGCTTGTAGAGAACTATTTGATAGCAATTGCTAAGAACTACAACATTGAATTCGAGCCAGATCCACAGGTCATGCAGGAGGAACAGAAGCCTGATTCACAAGCTCATTTAATTGATTTGTCAGACCGCAATAATCTGAGTGGAGGTGGTGCATCCGGCCCACCCCAAATGGGTTTCATTGGCTATCCGGCAATGCCGCAGTTGCCAGAAATGCCAGCACCACCAAGCAGCAAGCCATTTAACTATCCGCCCTTTGGTGGAGGCGGTGGTGGTGGTGGAGCAGCTGCCTGTGTCGGTCCAGCTGCGTCTCAACCGCCACCGCCGTTTGCCTACAATATACCGCCTCATCAGCCAACGCCGGCGCAGAGCAAGTGTGCCGAGGAGAAGGATTTGAATACTAACTTTATTAATGTAAGTCAAGATTTTTTTGCTTTTCGTAGAAAGTATTGGCTGTAATTAGCATGTATCTGCATGATTGGGCAATTACAGCATGAAACTAAAGGCAGTCCCGAGCAGCCGTATGGCTCTGGCAGTCCGGACGAAAACATTTTGGTAGGTTTTCACCATGTAGTTTGTGTGGACCTGGTCCAAAACTAACTTGCATTTTGTTTCCCTCATTATTATACCAATTAACCAATCGCATCGATTTCTCCGATGTCTTCGTTCTGTGACGTCTCAATGTGCGTGTAAGTGTAGAGAATCCCATGAGTCATTGTCGTTGTGCCTGCTTATCTACTTCCCTTGCTTTTCGCTGCTTGTGATGCATACATATCTCTTTTGTGTTTATTTTTTTTGATTTTATTTTGCATTCTTATTTTGCATAACAGCGCCCCAAACCGCACGATCCGCCGCCACGTTACTCCTCGATTAATCCTGTTAACTTGCAGGTCAGCGACTCGAATTTTACCGACGACGCAGACACATTACATTTTCCGACTCATACAATATCTCATTCATGTTTATTTTTTCGCTGTAGAATGCCAACAAACCGAAACCACAACCACGTTCCAAGCTGCCGCCTGGTGGACCCGAACAGCCCAGTGCACCGCCACCATTGGATTTGCCATCGTTGCCCAATGTGCCCAACGATTTGCCAGATGTGCCCGGCAGTGGCAAACGTGAAGACGATGATGAAATAGATTTTGATGAGCTATCGCGTCGTTTTGAGAACCTGAAGAAACGCAAGTGAAGCAACACTTTCCAGAATCGACCATTTAATCTTTATGTTCACATGAATATCCAGTTATGATTAATATAAAAATGTAATCACATGTTATCTCACATCTAAAACAACTCGTCGCTCTCCACAACTTCTTTGAGTTCAAGCAGCTCCAAGAGACCCTTGCCTTTAGTTTCGTTTCGGACCAGCTCGTCTATGACGCGATATTGCCCGGGATCAATCAGTAAAGTCAAATGCAATGTGGCATCTTCCCACTCCTCATGCTCCACGGCATTGGCCAGCTTGACAACAGCTTCCTTCAACTTTCCACCGCCCTCTTTACCAGCAAATGTCACACGTAGTTTCATGCGAGATCGCTCAATAGGCATGTGCTCTCGGAGCATTTTAATGGCCTCCAGTGTGTTCTGCTTGATGTTTTTGTTCATCTTTACAGAGAAGTGTGCATCCTTAAGAGATTTCTCAATGATCGATGATGAGTATGGACGACGTGTCTCTGGATTTACACAAAGTGCCGCCACACTGTTGACTATACTATTGAGCTGCGAATCCAATACACTCTGTCGCTCCTTCTCCGACACCTGCAGTTCACCTTTACTCAATATTTCCTTGCAAATTTCTGTTTCGTCTTTGGCACCGAATGCCTTCTGCAGCTCATCCTTCTTGGCAGCTTGCCCCTTGGACACATTTGTAAATATTGTGTGAGTTTGCAGAACTTCATCAATGTCCTTTTCGCTGAATAGAATTCATTTGTTAGTTGGAAATAATGTGATTTCTGTTAATTGTCGTTAACCTGTTGTTACGCCAGGACAGTACTTTGTTCTTGTAGCAGGCAATTTCAAAACGCTTTCCAGCCTTCTTAAGCCTCACGATGGCCACATTTGTAAGGCGAATTTGATTTGTTGGTGTAAATATTTTGGACATGTTGAATATATTTCATTTATAATTGTATAGTGACAAATCGTTGCCACCTGGTGCAAAGGGCTGCCACCCTGAACAATTTTCCAACCTGGCAAGTCGTTCCGTTTTAGCCAAATTACAAATGTTACAGTTGTAGTTCGAAAAATAGTTGCAATCATTAAATTGTTCACAGCTGACTTCCAAATAAAAGTTTGTTATTTTTTAGGTGTTTTTTTTTAGTACATATTTGTACCATTTTTTTAGTCGCTTTATTTGTTGATAAATCACGTAAAACATAAATCTTTAACAATATTTGCTTACTTTTGCTGCAACGATTTGGCGTCAATGTTATTGTGTGTGGCAACATGCGGCCAAGAAGCGTCCGCGTGTTGCCAAACACAAGACAAAGCGGCTCTTTGGATTTCTTAGTATGCTCTTTACGACCGCCGGACGGGCCTCAAACTCAAAACTTAACTTAACCAAATCATATCGCATTTTATTCATAATTCCGTTCTTTATAGATGTGGCGGTGATGGCTGCGGCTCTGGGCATTCCGACATCTCCGTTTCCGGTTCACAGGGGCACGTCTCCATGCCGTCGGTCATGCAGCCTTCCTCTTCACATATGCCGGCGTCCGATGCCGACAGCTCGGATACACCCTCCTTGTAGCCCATGTAGGCCGATGCGCGTTGTTTGATAATCTCCTGAATGATGGCTGTGAGAATCTCACGTGAATCCACAATATGGCCCACTTCCTGGGCAACCTCAGCAGATAGCCAGGGGCAGACATTCTTGATTAACTGCTCCTTCTTCACTGCATCACTGGCCGGCTCAATGCTCTCCAGTACCTCGGGCACCAGGCTGGCAATGTGTCCTTGCAGGAGCTTAGCTGCCGTGACGCTCTTTTGCATCTCCTCATCCAGCTCCTTGGCAATTGCATCCTGGCGCAAGCGACGCTCCTTCTCAGCCTGCAAGCGCAGCTCTTCAGCCTCCAAGCGGCGCAGTTCGGCCAGTTCCGCCTCGCGTTGAGCCAGGAATCTGCAGATTAAACGTTAAGTTTATAGCTAGAATCTTAATCGTGGAATACTTACTCCTCCTGCTTGCGGCGTAGGGCTTGGAGTTCCATTTCATGTGCAACTTCAAGCATGCTTTGCTCAATGCAGGCATCCACCAGTACATCAATGATGGGTTGAGCTTCAGCATCAAAGTGGAACAGCTCACCATCGGCAATCTCTGTGCCCACATCGATGCCCACCTTGGCCGGCACATATGGTGGAGTTGGTGGCTTCTCCAGAAACAAATCCGTCTGTGTATCTACTGAGAATTCTGGCGGACGTTGTACCAGTTTCTCCAAGTATTTCTCTGTCTGCATGTTTTCGTGTTTTCTGCCCTTCACCGGAGGCGGCGTTCCCAGGACATTGCGTTGATTGCGGCACTGCATCGATCGTTTGCGTAGCATATTACGGCGTCGTAATTCTGCAGCTTTGTCGAACGGATCCACATCCGCCTGTAAATGCACAAAAAGCGATTAGTCATGGGTCAGGGTTGCTGTCGGTTCACACTTGCAATCATTGTCGGGGTACCAAAGTTGCTTCCCTTTATGACGCGACGGTCGTACATCATGTTCATGTAAGGCTCTGGCGGCGGAACGACGGGCCTGCAATGAGTTAAAACAGAAGCAGCCAATTAGGAAACCTCGACCCAGTTCAAACACCTCTTGCTTATTTTTATATAGCAGTATAGACCCAAATCTGTTGCACTCTCAAGGCGATAAATATCAAATTTGTGCATTGCATTTAGACTCAATGGGGCGTATGCCTGTCAAGACATCTCCGATTTGAATCAATTTCCGTTAAGTTCACTACACTTTTGGGTCAAATGCTTGGGGCCGTTTTGCAGCCCACTTTGAAGCAGCTGAACCACGGTTAAAGTCATTTTGCCCAATGGCTTTAAGAGAACACAAGTTGAACCTGGACTGGTCAGTTATTTATGACTTGCTAATTTATATATGTAGAGGAATAGAAATAGGTACATATACATAAATGTTGGAGGCAAAAGGTTGCGGCACAACTACATATATAACATTGTCAGACATTGCACTCCTTTGGACTTTGGAACCTGAACTCGTGACCTATGCAAATTTGAGTTTGTTGGCGCAGAAACTGGCCCACAAACAGGAAGTCACATTGAAGTTTCTAGCCAAACAGAGCGGCCTCAAATGGCAAATGTCTGGTATTCGCATGTGTGAAGCGAGTGAATCCGGGGTTACTCCATCCGATTCTCTCTGGGTCTGGGTCCTTAAGAACAAAGCAATCAACCAAAGTGACGACTCAGATACGAGTACGACTTTATACGAGTAGCTAAAATGAACGGAATTGCACCCTATGGGAAATGTTTGGGTGGCACTTGAAATACTTTTCATTTGCTTAAGTATTGTGGTCATAAGTCAAATTTACATTTTACCTATAGCAAGGAAAATTCACGCACTAGCTTGAAATACAAATGATATACTCGTATAATGAACATAGAGTGGTTTCAATGGGATAAAGGAAAAGCCCGAATTTGTTTAAATTTAGAAATAGACTTGAGTAAAAATATTCCTAGAGCACTAATTATAAAAAAAATGCACAATTATATTTATAATTTAAATAAAGATACTTATATTATAGTAAGTAATTATATATAATAATGTCATCGATAATATTAATATATTGCTCAATCTCAATCATTATTATTTACATTGATAAGAAGTTATACTTGGATTACTTAAATTAAGGACAGTTATGATATTATAGGCGATCATTTATCCTACGATTGTCAATGCAAAAAAAAATGTAGATTCCGGTATACAAATATGAAATTAACTTTATGTGTTATTTGATTACAATTCGTAATGAAAGCAAGCATATAAAGTGAGGTCATTTATAAAAAAATTCACTTTTCTGTAAACGGGACAGTAGCAAAAGTTTTTCATATGACCACACGGATGGCATATCACATATATACTCGTATATTCACTTATAAGTACGAGTAGATTTACTGGAACTAGATGGTATTTATATTCTCATGCCTTTGTGGATCCCAATGCCATACATGTATGTAGAATGAATGTCCTGCTGCCTTACTTCACACTCATTTCGTTATTTTGTAGTTTTTGCCTATATATTTCTTCTTTTATATGACATTTAAGGCACATTTCCGACTATTGTGGCTCTTTTGTGGTTTTGTTGTCGTTGTTGTTGTTTGCAACAAAATCTTGATTTAAATTATTTAAAAAAAGTCGAGAATGTGGATGAAAGTCCAGAGGCCCGTTGCATGACAAATGGCGATGTTGATGTCGATGTCGATGTCGATGTCCTTCCATATGTGTGGGGGCGGGATTAGGTGATGAGAAGGAGGTAAAAACGTATTATCAACGGCAATGCGCTAAATAAATTAATCAGCATTTGAGTTGAAAATTTCAAAGGTATCGTAGCACATTTCTAATTGAATTGTTGACGCAGCAATCGATATAAGGCTGTGGTGCGAGAATTGACCAGTCAACCACTGAACCAACCAACCAACCAACCAACTGCTGGACAGCCAAAAAATAAGTATGTGGCCCTCTCACGCGCATTTGAATTTATGGTAATATTTAGAGCTGCTTGTTGGCCCACTTTTGCACTTGGGATGGTGATTTGGGCCTTGTTTTTGTTTTTATATTTTATAGACCCTGTACTTAAAGCGTTTCAAATGGTCTATTCGATTTGTCGATGTGGAATATGTGCGTAAGAGCCAGAAGTAGTAGAAGGGAAAGCCTGATAAAGGTACATTTCTTGATCCGCATTAAGAACTGAGTGGTCACAGAGTTATTCGTTAGCTGTCGTTTTGAGAAAAGTTCATAAATATTTAATTACATTTATATTATAAACATAAGCTTGCTTTCTTTAGAAAATTCCATTTTTAAGAAACCATTATATTGGCTTATAAATCCAGAAAAAATTCGAACTGCTGAGAAAGTAATTATTATTTCATTTGACACAAATTGTATCAAAGCTCGAACTGAAACCATTGCATAAGCACCTAAGTCTCAGAGGTTAAAGATCTAGAGACACTAAACTTGGTATGTAGGTTTATGAATATTTATAAGGGGTAATACGAGTATAAGTTTGTCATGACTTTTATCGACAAAAGTACAGGGCCTCTCACAGAGTTTGGCTTATTCGAATTACTATTTTTAAGCTGTTTCATTTTGCAAGTTTTTATTACCTTTTGTCGCCGTTGCGTCGCTGTTGCACTTGCTGCTGGAACTGGGCCTTGGTTATGTGCAGGCCACCGGCGAGCGACTGTGACTCGGATTTGGAGGCCACTGCAGCAGCTGCGGCAGCGGTGGCAGCTGCCACAGCGGCCGTGGCTCGCACTCCATTCTGACGAGTTGCCGCTGTCGTTGCGTTGCCGTTGTAGTTGTAGTTGCTGTTGTCGTTACCTTGTTTTCCTTTTCAGCTGCAGGCATCGGTTTGTTATCCTTATTTAGGTTACTGTTGGCGTTGTAGTAGCTGTGCAAGATCATGGGATAGGAGGAGTAGGCATAGACATGGCGTCGCAACATCGACGCCGGCAGCAACTGCAGCTCATGCGGCGGAGGCAGAAAGATGCCCGTGGGCACCGTTGTCTCGAACCGTGGACGCTCCATTTGGCGGGCGACGTCGCTCCAGGCGCCGGTGCCGTGGCCGGCACTGCTGTGACCACTATCACCGCGTCCGTAGTTCTCCTCCGGCGCCAGGAAACGCAGCTTCTGGCTCAGCTCATCGGCAAAGCTGCGCGCCTCCTGTGTGCTCCTCGAGAAAAAGGAGCGCGTGGTCAGTGGCGGATTGCTGGATAAGGTACCTGCCGCAGCACGTGACTCAGCTACATGTTCCAATGGCTCACGTATGATGGGACGCACTATGGCTTGATTCGGCTTGGGATTATGGGGATTGTTGTCGGAGTCTATCTCCACCGAATTGTGCAGCACCGAGAAGGAGTTGGTGACCACGTGCTGGAAATTGTAGGGACTCTGATAGCGTTGAACGTTGTAGGAGGATTGTTGGTTGTTGTTGCTATTGTTGGTTCGTCCTGGTGCATAGGGATAACTGCTGGCAAAGGAAAAGTTCTGTGCTCGCTGTTCCGGTCTATTGTCAGGGAAGTGTTCTGGATTTATGTGCTGCTTGGGGCTGTTGCTAGTCTCTGGCATGGTCCGATTGAATCACTCGCTTCGCATTCGCCGTCTTTTAAATAGCCACAGTCGACACTCTGGCACTCTGTCACTCTGTCACTCTGACCCTATGACACTCCGACAATCCGACACTCGACACACGAAAAAGTTAATCAATATTACTAGTTGTATTTTTTTTTTGCTGCCTTCCTTTGTTATGTTGCTTTGCTGCCCCTTTTGTCCTGTTGCTGGACGGCAAGGAGCACGCGTTTGTACCGCACGGTTCGACTGGCGAACGCCAAATGACCAAGGTGCTCGGTCCTCGGTGCTCGGCCCCAGCTCGGCCATCGCATGGTCAGCTGTCTGCTCTGCAGGGTTCAGAGTCGAGGGTTGGGGGTTGAGGGTTAAGGGTGGAGGCGAGTGCTTTGGCCCCAAAAAAACTCCCACCATTGCCAACCATTAACTGCCTTTTGCTGACTGTTGCCGCACAATTGAAATGCCGCCAAATTCGCGTTACCAAGAAAAAGTCTTTTGCATGCCACATTATGTATTCAAACACTTGACGTTGGCATTATTATATGTTAGTTGAACTCTTTGTGTGCGTTTCCAATTAAAAGTGCTTCCTGGCTGTCCTTCTGTCATCCTGTTCTCCATTCGCTGACACCTTGCTTATGAGTCGAGCTGCGTCCTTGAGTTTGCCAAAGTCCAAAGCAATTCATAAAGCAAACTGCTAGTGTCAAGTGGCGCATTTCCTGCCAATTTCAACCCACTCCAAGTGGAGATGACTTCACGCATTCGTCGCTGACATTGAAATAAGGTGGGCGGTGGAGTCGTCTACTTGGAATTGTCCACCTAATGTCAATTGCCAAGGTCACTTGTATATTCCGCCTTAAGCAGCTCCCAGGGCCGCTGATAAGCGGAATTAATGAAGCAGCTGAGTTTGTTTCTTGGAACTTATCGATGTGTCGCAAGCAACTGGCGTGGTTGTCACAAAGGTCAAAGGTAATGTTCGATTCGAATTGGAGTTAAAGATGGAATCGCAGCCTATTTCGACGATCTTTAATTGCAGCATTAATAACATGAAAAGGGCGCGTATTTCAGATACTATCATATTGTATAAATACAAGAGAAAAATAGGCGGATTTTTTTAAAATTGAATAAGAGAATAACAGACGTAACAATGCTCTATTAAAGAAATGTATATGTTGGTTTACATGTTATTCTTATGATAACATTTTATTAAATAAAAAGTTTTCTTACACATTTAAAATGCCTTCATAAGATAATTATTTGCCAACAATTTTTCAGGGGCTAAAATTAAACTGTTGGTTATGAAATATATAAATTTATGAAAATTATACAAATTTATATAAATGATTGATACCCATTTGTATTCGGGTGGTTGACAGAAATTTAAGTTCCCCCATTCTTAAAATTTAAAGAATTGGGGCAATAAAAGGGCTGGCGCCATTTAATATCATTTTATCTATTAAATGACCTTAATATGACCCAGGAATGTCACCAATATCGCAATATTATCCTGTCCATTTTTGCATTTAACGACATTTACGACTACAAACTGCGTCAATTTAAGTTTTGAGCACCCAACAACCATCGTAATATAGTTCTGTTCCGTCGGAACACCTGACAACACACGACAGTTCTCATTCAGAACGCGTGCTTGGGAACTTGGCCAATGAGCTACTATCTGACCATTCCCGTCGATAGCTCAATAATTCATTTACGCAATTTATGACTGGCCTTTAGTTGTTGTTGCCACCAACTTTCGTTTTCTGTTCTGCTTTGGTGGATTCATTGACCTCTCTGGCTATGACGCGTGTAGATTGCCTTATTAAAAACAAGAATATCTGTGTAAACTTACTTGGGACAACCTTTGATTTTGACGGGCTTTGGCTGACTGGCCCACCAGAAGGCCTGTTTGCAGGGTGGGGCAGGACAGGGTTTGTCCTGCCACTTAAGTTGCATCTCGGTGACTTCCGTGCGTGTTATTCCCGAGCTGAGGAACTCCATCCCGGTGCCTTTGTTGCCCCCGGTAGCACGCTTCGGAATCGTTGGCATTGTTTTGGTTTCTGTGCACTTTTTGTTTTTGTTATGTATAATTTACAGATATATATTTCAAGTTGTTGATTAATTTTAGGTATATAAAAAGTCTATAAACTGACACATTTTACAAAGCGTTTGATTGATATGCTTTTAAGCATTTGCATTGAATTTTAAATTATAATTTTATAAATATATTATGTCGAGTTGTGGACTTTCTCGACATTTGTTATGTTTCTACTGCGTCGTATCCAAAATAAACAACAACGGCGGAATTTTCTTGGTCGTCATGGGAATTGATTGTCGGCATTGTTGCATTGTTAAACTGTTGCCTTGTGTGGGCTGGGATCGGGAGGATGTTGCAGTAGGTGTTATCTATGATGTGACTAATTCCGCAGTAAACTAGAAAAACTGGACAAGTGCGTTGTATAGTAAAGTAAAATTCTGAGCACTTTAAGAGCTCTCAAAGCTATATTATATACTAATTTGTTAAGTGTTAACTGATTATTTTTGGTGTATCGCACTTTACAAAAGTCTCGTCAAAACTATACCTATATTTGCAGTTCAGCTAAAGGGAATACCAACTCCAAAAGACTTGCCATATTTACAGCCATTTCATTTTTACAAAGACTTTTTGAATTTCGTATTATAGTAACGAATTTTTAGTGTTGCCAACTTAGCAGTTTTATAGCTAGTATTGGCTGTTCTGATTCTTGAAATCTGCAATCCTAAAAATTTTGTATTTTAACATTTTTTCATCACATTTCAGCAATATTTGGGGTGATTTTTGGCCAGAAACAGCTATTTTTTGTTCCAGAAAATTTAAAAACAGTTGTAACGATTTATGTTATTAACATTGAGCTGCATGTTCAAAGTAAAGCAGTAAACACAAGCAGTTTAAATGAACTGCTTGTATTACAATGCTGACAAGCAGTTTGCAAGCGGTACAAAGCCAGTTAATTTTGAATGAAACAATATCAGGTAATACATCTAAATGCACGGCAAAAATACTGCTAAATAGAAGTCTCGATAAAATAAAAAATCGCTTTGACTATTATATGCATTTCCCATAATGTTAATTGCATTTACATGAAATCTTGATAGCGGTCCTGCCAATTAATTAGATTCTTTTCATTTCGCTTAAATGTATTATTTTTTGAAATGTTTGTCATTTGAGCTGCACACTGTCGGCATTGTAGGGGTCAATCGGATCGGAGAGGAATAGGAAAGAAACGTTTTGTTGAAATTACATTGCCTTCCTTTATTGTTTTGCTTATTCATTAACACTGGGCCCAGTTGAGAGCACTCATTGAGCAATGACTTGCCTGTCAACGATGACGTTTGGCTTTATGTCCAAAGACGAATAATATCGTACTTCGATGGGGGTGGCTGATAATTGGTGTGCGCGTGTGTCGCCGTTTGCCTCCTCTGGTGTCCTTTGTGTGTACCCCTTTGTACAATACATATAGGTATGTAAGTATGCTTATGTTTGTATTTGGCTGCCTAATAAGATCATTGGAATGGGCCGAGTATCGAGCAAACATCAATAAGGGCCATGACGTTTGACATTTGCAGAGGTCTCGACTCAACTCGGCTCGTCCCCTTTTCTGTCCCTCGTTCCAGTTGTTTTTGTTGGCATTTAAAAGGTTAATGATGCCCACTCGAATGGCCACACAGGCGATGATGACTCTCGATGCCTGGCGACGTCTGGTGACGCTGACGACGAAGCTGACGACGATATCGATAATCTTTGACTGCAATTTCCACAACGTTTTGTGTTCGATCATTTGCACTGATAGCCGGACGGGACTACCTTTCTGCGAAAGGCCAAGACTCAGTGTCCCACTGTGTGTTGTTGTCAAACAAATCATTTACAGATCTTTCTGTGTAGGTGTGAGCTGCAGTTTTCCAAAGAAAACTAGGCAACCAGGCAACTAGGCAACGAGGCAACTGGGCAACTGGACACACTCAAATTTTGATTAATTTATTGCCCTACCGTGTACTGACAGACTGTGTGCGCTGTTCAGGCCCAAGAAAATATAAAGTAAACCCTCTAGGTAACGGTTGACTCCCATAAATGCATAAAAAACTATTGTATATTGTAAAATTCTGCGGGCTGTTTCCTATTTTTGTTTTATCGATTGTTGGCGCCATATGAAAAATAAATAAATAAAATAACAAATTAGACATAAAAATTTAAGCATTAACTGTAAAAACCAGTTAAATGCGGATCTCTATAAAAGTAAGGATAATAAAGATAAAAGTAGTTTTTGTTTGTCTGCTACAGTTATTGAAATTTTTTATTGATGGATAATTTCTCTTAGTTAAAATCCAATATAAAACACATATCTTATGGAGTTAGGAAATGGAGTTAGCATAACGCATATAGCATTAAAAATCAGAGTAAAAATATTAATAATTCTATATTATTGTTTATTGATTATAAAATAAGAGTCACAGAATATGAATATTTTTGTTTGTTTGAAATTAAAGTAAGTAAAATAAGTGATTTTTTTTACTAGTTTGTATTGTGGCTTTGACTGAAAAACTGCATTTGCAATTTTCGCAGCAAAATAAATCTCAGCTTTACCAATGAACTCTGTATTTTTTATTGTTGTTGTCTTCAGTTTCAGTTTTGCCAGCAGCTTCTTTTTGTCGGTTTTGGCATCTACATTTTTTTCTCTCTCTCTGTCTCTCTTGGTTTTTTAAGGGATGTGTTCAGGAGGAGGTCTGCAGGACTTAATTATGAGAAACGGTTTCGGAATCTAAGCCCAGGTCCTGCCACAAACATTCGCATCAATTATGCATACGCCAACGCACTCGGCATTCTCTCAACCTCGGCAGCTCGGCATTGGCAGCATTGCGAATGTGGCATAAACAGGGGCATGGGGCATGGGGCATGGGGCACATACAGTTGCAGTGGCAGCAAACACACACACACATAGATGAAACAATGGCCTGAAGCAGCAGTGGCAGCAGTAAGGACTGCTCCTTGTGCATCCTTTATGCTGGCTGAGCCACCAGTTAACCGCATGGCAAATTCGACGAATTTCCTGCGGTTTCCAAGCATTTCGGTTGGTTGCAACTTTGATTGCTGCACTGGACTGGACTGGACTGGACTGGACTGGGCGTTGAGGGGGCAACTTGACCGCAACAGCATTGGTCGAATTCAATTTATTGTAAATGGCAAAGGATTTGTGCTGGCCTCAGATTTTGTGCATTGCGATTTGAAGTTTGCAGCTGTGCGAATAGTTTGCAATGCCAGGCATTATTTTTTGGCTAAAACAGTTGTCTTCGAAAGGTAGAGAGGGGAATGACTGTGGATACGGGGGACTCGTTAACATGGCACATCCGCATGTCAAAAATGTCGCACAAAAATCAAAAATGTCGTCAGAGGGGCAATCGGACAAGCAGACAGACAGACAGACAGACAGACAGGCAAACTGACAGACGGACAGACGAACGGACGGACGGAGACGTACCAGGAACACAACGTTTTCGAGACCCTCGGCCCAGACCCAGACCCAAGCTCTCCACACATCATACAAAACTCAAAGCGAGCCAAGCAAAACTCAATAGCAAATTAGCAATTCCGATGCGGCCATTTATATTGTTGATTCTTATTGTTGCTGTTGTTGCTGTTGCTGTTACTGTTGCGGTTGACGAGCAGACGATCGCATTTTTATTTTTATTTCATTTTCTATTTGAATGCTTTTTTTCGGATTCTTTTTAATTTTATTTTTGTGTTTTGCGCAACGCAGCTTTTTTTAAATTATTCCGCTCTATAGTTTGTAGCGATCGAACGTTCTCCGTTATCAAGTCGCGACCCGAAACCGAAACAGAAACCGAAGCGGATACCTATACCGATATCTATAGCGATACCGATACCGAAAGTCAACCTGAGCCTCAACTCGCAAGCCGCAAGTCCAATGCAAATTAGCACTTGGGAGTCAGGGAGCAGTTGGGGCATTACAATGTCTAATGTCTGGTTGACAGACGCTTTGACTCTCCGACTCTCTGACTCTCTGACTCTCCGACTGACACTTTGACAGAGTGAGCTGAGCTTATTCACTTAGCAGGCACATTTGTTAAAGAGTCATTTCTTTGGCAAATGTTGGTAATCAATAATACCACAAATATTTTCAGTCATGCAAACTGTTCCAAAACAAACCCACAAAGCTTGCGTGCTTTGCATTTCTTATAAACCTACACGATTTGTCATTAAAAGTCAAAGCAAAATTTGTTATATTTATTATAATTTGGTTTCGCTGTTGTTTATTGTGACCAATTGTGAGAGCAGTTGCTTTTAGCCAAGTTTCCCATTGCCTTTATAAAGATATTGGGTTCGTTTTCACCGTTAGGCGCCATCGGGATAAACATCTCACACTTTCACTTTTAGTCCGAGTCCTTTCCAAGAACCAAGAACAACAGGTTTACCCGAAATCCTTGCCACACTTGTCTTGTTTTTCCTGGGAAAGGACAACACTGTAAATGATAGTGTATTTGTCTGATCGTAATCGATCTTCGACTTGGCTTGTTATCGTCTTTGTTTTTGCTCATAACTCAATTTGGCCAAAAACTACGTGAAGTCTCTATTAGAGGGTGTTCATTATACGATGACCACACCGTCACCACGAGATCGACTTCCGTTTTAGCTGGAAACAATGAAAATGTGTGGAAATTCTTGTTCCTGTCTCAGCATTTTTACGGTGAACAAGTGTTAAGGATGTGCGTGACAGTCATTATATGGGATATAAAGATATCTCACGTAGCGCACAGAGGCGTGTAAATTCAGATTGAACCTCTCCCTATAAACAGTGAAAACGTGATCAATGTTTGTGTGTGTGTACAGTTATTATCTGAAAGGTAAAGATTATTTTTTTAAACATCTTTCTTCCCAAAGATTGTATTATTTCTCCTAATTCAATTTGTGTATAAATCAGTATTACATTTATATGAAAATTTATTACTTCGTTGAAGAATTCATATTAATTTTTCTAATGCACATTTTTAAATAGGAGTAACTTATGTTAAAAATTAACCAACAGATCATGTTGCATATGTAAAAACTTAATAACATGTTTGTCACATTTTTATAATAAGTAGTTAAATTTTATTGAAAAGCGTTGTGTTTATTTATTATAAATTAATCAGGTATAATGCATAATTACCAATAATAATATTTTGTAAGCCGTTTCGCCTTTTAAAAATTTTCTTTAAGTGTCTATTCTCCTTAAGTGCTTTATCCTCTTACAATAGATCGCATAAACAGTAGTTTCCCCAATTAACATCGTAAAATTATCAATTTCATAGTGAATTTTCTCCATCCTTTTGCTTTTACGATGCCTACAAATTGATGTTTAATGATGCCCCTTCTTGTTTTCCACTCCGTGCTCACAACTGGTCGTAATAAATGCCACGCAACAATCTCACTTCATCAAACTTTCAACAGTCATTCGTCTGAATGTACCATCTATTGTTTATTGTCAACATATTGCAGTTAAAGTCGGAGTCGAAGTCGGGATACAAACATCGTTTTGTGGGGACCATAAAAACACAACTATGAAAGAAATTAAGCAGATAGCCAATCAATTGGAGGAATTGGGGTATTGTTTCGACTATATCTTTTACTTTTTTTTGAATTTGGGTGGCACTGCGTGTGGTGTCTACCGACTGGTTTATAATGTTTACAGCTTGCCTTTCTTCGGAGATTTTTATTTGTTTCGCATCGTAATTTTTCGTTAGTTTATTGTTGAAGATTTTGAGGTTTATTTTAATATCAAATTTTGGTCAGAACAAAGCAGCAGCACAGCGACATTTAATTAATATAATAAAGTAAATATTAAATATACTCTGTTCTTTTTTATGGGCCCAATGATAGCTGGTAGCGTGTGATGATTAAATTGGTTATTTTGCGAGCGACAACTTCATAAAAGGCAGCCTCACATTTCCAGAAGAGCTGAAATTTATTACACTTGGCCGCAAACAAAAGACGCACAGGAAGTCGTCTAAAAAATGTATTCCAAACACAATCATATATCAATGAGGTTGTCCTGGGAGACATTGGGCCGCCGTGTGTCCAGGATGCGCTTAAAAAGAAATCCCTTCCGCTCTGCCGCTGGCCAAATGAGTTGAACTTCCGTTGCAGCGCGTGGCCGACTTGTCGCTTGCCACGCCCCCGTCCTCCACTTCCCTCCTGACACAGCCCTAATGCAGTTGTCAGCGCATATACGATATCTATATATCTATAAGTAAACCCAAGTATCTGGGCAACAACAACTATGCTAATCGATGTCATGCCAAACGGGGCAAGAGCCAGAGTTGGCCATCTGAAGGGGGTCGGGCAGAGGGGGTTGGGTGCGCCGGGCAAGGAGAATCAGCTTGTCTAACCAAGGCGACGCCATTTGCAGTTTCACACTTTTTTTCGCCATGGCTCGGACCATTTTTTATGGTCAAGCGTGCCAAATTTGTAAAATGCGTCAGCGACAAGTGTAAAGTAGACTTTAGTTGTTGTCAGTGCTATCGTTATTGTTGCATTTATTTATTGTTGTGGCAAGGCTTGTATAATACCTAACAGGCCTTAAGGTGCCTCTTGGTCGCGGGCCCCTTTAGATACATTCCATAATTTGTGCAATAAATCAAATGAATTTCACTCAAAACAATCAAATCTCAAGGCGAGCAGCCAATTATTAACAAATGCCTTGCCACCACTGCAACAATCACAGCAGCAACAACAACAATAACATTAGCAACAGCAACAATAACAACAACTTAAACATATCAATAAAAGTCGGCACGCAAACAAGCGATTGACACGCAAAAACACATTTAAAATTGATTAGCCCGGTCAGTTTGAGATTCGGATTGGAATCCAACTTAAACATAGAAGATGTCTAGACATGGCCCTGGTGTGACATTTGCCCCTGGGGGCACTACTTTTGGAAGATCTCCATCTCTCTCTTTCTGTCTCTCATTTCATCTGAGTCGCGTGCTATAAACAACAAAACACAAATTATTTGGCCAACAATTTTAGGCATTTGTTAAGAGGGAAATAACAAGAATATTTAAGATTATTATTATTAATATTAATAACGAAGACATAATACTCTATGTATGTATATGTATTTAAATATATGAATATGAGGGCAGAGAGAGAATAAAAATAATAGTCGAAAGTTGCGATTTGTCCAATTGACTGTAGAAAATCGTACTTATGAAACATCAAATACAGTAAAGTAAGTTGATACTCTTTTAGTTAACATTATTTTATTTGTTGAATATAAAACCATATAAGAAGAATCTTACGGAAATCTATTTCAATCGGTTTATTTTAGAATATTTGTAGACCTAAAACTTTGGCCTTACTAGCCAAGTGATAAGCAAAATTGTTTGTTGCCAGCCGCGGGCCTAATAAAATGTATCTTATAGATATAGAATGTATCTGTCTGTCGTTAGTTTTTGGTGGCTTAGGTTTCACTCTCAGTTTCTCGGGCAGAGGGGCATAATTATTGGGTCAGCACTCAAAGGGGGCAACGCACGACGGACGACGGACAACGGACGACGGACAACGGACAAGGGACGATGGACGACGAACGCCAAAAACTAATTTGAGAGCCTGTCCCCACTGCGGGCAATTTCCAGTAAAAGCTGTGCGCATCTTTTGCTTACGAGTAAACTTTAAAATGTTATTTTGTTTATTATTATTATTTCTCATCTTTGTGGCATTTTATGATTTATTAGCTTTGATCAATTTGATGGATACTTTTCTCTTTCTTTTGTTTTGGCAAAATCCGATCGATCGATCCATGGGTTAGTTGGATGGATGGATTGATGGCTGGATGAATGGATGGATGGATGGATGGCAAGTAAGTATGTGCCTACCTTAAGGGCTTTCCAAAAAATGCTTAAACCAATTTTCACAAAAGCGCGCTTAATTAAACGGAATCTCTGGCTGCCTGTCGTCTGCTCCAGCTTTAGTTTGTCTCAGTTGGAGATTCAGTTAAAGTTTCAGCTACAGCTTCAGTCTGAGCTTCAATGGTGGTCGTCGCCCCAGAGACACGATAAACGCGTACAATTGTTTGCACTTAAGATTTTTACACATGATTCAGTAGCCAGGGCCAAGACTGTCTGCCTTCATGGACTGCGATCCATGGGCTTTTGTGTCCTGGCAGTCATGTCTGCATATGTTGCACTGGCACTCAAATCACAGCCAGACTCAGACTCAGACTCTGACTCCGACTCTGACTCCAAGTCAGAGTTGCAGTTGCAGTAGCAGATGGAGTGGCGAGGGGCCTCCACTGTTGTTGTTCTATCAGATGCAATATTTGCTAACGAATAAATTGGCATTTCACAAGTTGCCCTGACAGACGACTGCCAACTGACTGCCTTCTTTCAGGCTGAGAGACTCCCGGGCTGTTGTATCGCTGTCTCTGTTCAAAAACTGGTTGCTTTCTTGACTTGTTGTCCGTCTGCCTCTGCATCTGCCCCCGCCTCTTGTCTCTTCCCTCTCCATCAGCTTGTCGCTTGCTCTCTTCCTGGGCAGGCCAGCATGCATTGCAATCATTTTTGTTGAATCTAAAATTGACGCATCGCATCGCGGCTATGACTTCGTCATTCTGTTGCTGCAACAAGCCGAGTTTTCTGCATCAACTTCAACTACCGTGTTACGCGGCCAACCGACAACCGGCCGGTTGTTCAACGGGGCTAAAATGGCCAGCGCGTCGCGCATTTTTCGACGACATCTGAATCTGATTAGAAACTGAGGTTCAAGCTGAAGCTGAAGCTGACGCTGTGTCCCGGGGCATCAGCAGGAACAGCAGCAGCGGCAGCAGCAACTCGTCGTCCAACGTTGACGTTGACGTGCAGCCTCACAAACACAACAAACAACACACAACAAACAGCAAAACGGCAACAAACTCAACCGCAGGCAAGTTCAATTCAAGGAACAGGCACACTGGTATAAACCCTATTGTAATTAAAGCTTTTCTTCATTTATGATCAGATTGTGGAATATAATTAATGGAAATTAAAGCGCTGGAGTTTTACTTAACTTAAATAATATAAATAGTCCCTTTAGTTTGGTAAGTGCTCAATAATGTGTGGAAAGCAATTTAATTTATCTATTTTATGCAATAATATCCTCTTATTTTCAAAATAGCAATATTAACATTTTAATTGGACACCATAGATATTATATTTGTAAAGTAATTAAGGTTTAAGATAATATTATAAAAGTTATAAGCATATTTCTCTATACTTAAATATATCTCCATACTCTGCATATTTTATAGATTCCAGTTCTTAGTTGTGAGACTTATAAGTCTGAAATTTATTTTTGATTTTAAATCCACATAAATATAAAATATACAATAAAAATATATAACGTCAAATAAATTTGAGTTTGCATTTTTTGGTAAGTACGGAAAGATAGTAGATCTTTATATTGCGTAAGTATTACTTTCTTCCTCTTTGCTCCACTGTGCAGTTAAGGGACGTGTGGGGGCTGCTGCCTACATACATTCTGTTGGCCTGTATTACGCGGAACTGTTGCCTGTTTCGATATGCCCTAAACAATATTTTGTGTCCATTTCGTTGCACATAAATTCCTCATTCTTATTACTTTTTTTGTTGTCATCTCCTTGTCATTGTCATATGCATGTTTCTGCGCCTTGGATATGAAGTATCTTTTAGATATTTTGTTGACCAAAAATTGTTTATAAAATAAAAATGTGTGCAATGCTTTTGCTTTTGCTCTGTTTCTGTTCTGTTTGTTCTGAACTGAGCCACGTTTTGCACTTTGCATAAATTGACCTCAGTCGGCATCGCTGGCTCTTAACTTAACTCCTTTCCCCTTCCTCCTGTCTCCTGCTTCGATCTCTTTTCCTTTGCCGAATCCTGTGCATAATCGTGTCCTTGTACAACAAAAGCAATTGCTACTGTTTGCCGCATTGGCTGCTTAGTCGTGGTCATCATGTGGCATATATCATGTCGTCGAGGCGCAGCCAGAGCATCAACAAATCCCGACGCTGCCACGCCCCCGCCTCTGTCTGTTGCTGTGACTGTTGCGGCTGCGCGGATTCGACTCGGCTGGCAAGTCTTGAGCCGCCTGCGAAATTTACATAAAATTATGCAAAATCATGCAATGCGCTTAGTGTTTGTTGCATGCCCCATCTGATCCCTCCTGCCACTGCCCCTACTTCTTCCTCTTGTTTGCCTTTTATGCCAGAGTGCGCCCGTTTTATGAATGGAGTCGCCGTAGCCAATGATGCTGCAGGAGATGAGCCTGGGGATGGGGATGGGGATGGGGAATGAGGATGCAGATGAGAATGAGCATGAGGTTGCCATCGTTGAGGCGACTCTTCGACTCTTTGCCAGCCGTGCCTGCAACTTGTTGCCGCTGTTGTACATTAATGAAATTTGTTAGTATCACGACTTTTATGCCTGTTGCCTGCCAATTTTGCTTTTGTTTTCCACTTGAGATGTTTCTTCTGTTGTTGCTGTTGTTGTTGTTGTTGTTGCTTTTACCTTTTCGATTTTCGACCTGTGCATTATTTTTAAATATTTTATATAATATGAATACTTGCAAATTCTTCTTGCGGAACAGCTCATGTGAATTGATATACAACTATCTATAAATATTGTTTAGCTTAATCTTATCGTTTTACCAAGTCAACTTATTAAATAGTTTTTATCTAAATTGTATCTAAATTTTTAATTATATTTGCTTGAATGTAAATTTTATTATTTTATATTAATATTAACGAACCATTGAGTGCGAATAACCAACGAACGAAAATTTCATATTGTGTTAAATATCGATTTTTTTTCTATATTTATAATGCAATTGTTTTCTTCTATTTCGATTTTTTGATTGTCATTTTAAACCCAATCACAGTTTACATTTGCGTTTACATTTTTAATACAAAGTAAGATTATCATTTATAGCATACTTTTTAGAGCCGACTAACAGTTGAAATAGTACATATTTTAAAACACATCTGTCAAGAAAACGTATCTATCAATAACTTAAGTTATCGTCAATTTATTCTCCTAATCTTCTTTTAAGAAAAGTATAATTTGAAAATAATTATTATTACAACATTGCAACTTATTGAAAGTCACAAGTAATATAAATTTGGAATTTAAAGCAGATAACTATAGCTCATATATTGACAATCTTCATAAATCGCTGTTGAGTTGGACTCACGAGTGGGGCAAACTCAAATTACTCAGTCTCAACTCAGTGCTCGGTACTCGGCAGCTCAGATAGGATCTGTCTTTGTTTCCCCGTGCAGCTGCAACAATTGCCAGATCTTGCTTACCCTTTGCCCTGCTCCCCACTAACCCCTGCTCGCAACAGAGCTGAGATTCGGAGCGCGGTTGTGATTGCTGTGATTGTTCGTTGTTGTTGTTGTTGTTGCAATTCGATGCCAACATACAAAAGCCATGTCAATCAAAGTTTGTCACAACTCGCAGACGCAGCCGTCGGTTGTCGCATTTAATCGCAGTTTTTAACATATCGATCTGTGACGCTGCAATGGCGACAAAGGTGGGGAGAGTGACTGGGGGATCCCAGCACAGTGTCACACTCTGAGAGATGCGATGCGATAGAAAAAAAGTCGTTGAAAAATGAAAATGAAAGAAAAACCCAAAAGTGGATAGCGTTTAGCCAAACGTTGATGCGTATCTGACGCGCTCTGGGGATGTGCTGTGGGATGTGGATTGTGGATGTGGATTGTAAATGTGGATAAAGATTATGGATGAGTTGTCGATGTGGATGTGGTGGTTTGGGTTGAGCCTTTGGGGTGTTGGATTTGAGCTGCTTTTGGTTTAAATGGCGATGACTTTTGGGCTTATCTTTTAGCAAACAACACAAGCAGCAGCAGCAGCAACAACAACAACAATGACAATAACAACTGCGATCATAGCCACATGCTGCTGTTAAGGGCTTGGAGGTAGGTGAAAGAGGAGGCAACTGGAATCGAAGCTATCGTGTAATTTATGACAATATATGCAGCGTTAATGTCGTTGATCGATGTCTGTCAGTCGCAGTTGGATGCTGACTGCTTATATAAGTGTCAGTAGCAAGATTGTTATCAGAACTCTTTGCAGTCCCTCCTCCCAGTCAGAGAGACAGAGCGACAGAGCGACAGAGAGAGTGAGAGGGAAACGACGACATATTTGGCACCGCCAGCCTAAAGAGTTGGATACCCAAGTTTGATTATCGCCCGGCTGTTGCATTTTAATTGATTTCGGATGCGATTTGCATGATCTAGAGCGACGACAACGTTGCCTAAGGAGGCCAATCGAGCGCATGTTTTATGGATGTCAAAACAATTGCTACATATTCTAAGTGGGGATCGAATGGTCGATCGATGATTGCGCAAGTTCTCCTGCCCCAAACACCATTCAATCAATATGTATACACGTGTACACGAGTATGAGTGTGTACTTGAATATTTTCATGAATTCATTGCATATACATATACTATATACATATATAAGATGTATATTCCATATCACAACACATCATTCAGGCCAAAATCAGAAATCCAATGCCAAAAAAAAACATGCAAGAAAAATACTCTACAAGGTTTTCTGACAATGGGAAACTTCCTTTCATATTGACAAATATATATGACTTAATTTAGTATGATGTAATCAAATCAAATCTAACTATAATTTCTATGCCTTTTATTATAAATATTGTATAAGAAGATATTATTATGCGTACTATTAAACAAAAGGAATACTGTTATATTTTATCTAACTTAGCTATTTATTTAGTAGTATTCAATTCCTTAATATCAATTATTTACAATTTAAGTAGTAATAAGTAGATCTTTTATTTGTTTTGTTATTTAGTACTTGCATGTTTGATAGTAATAAACTTTAAATGCAATGGTTATTTAAAATAAATTTAAATAACCAAGTGATGGCATTTTCCTAAATTTTTAAATTAATTCATATATTTTATATTATTTTCTGAAGCTATGTCTCATTAGATATTATATTATAATTACCAATGATGTGCTGGTAAAAGGGTTTCCAGATTTACGGTCCTTGGGCGTTACAAAGGTGATAAGAAAACTGTGGATAGTTGGCTTTTGTCAAGGGTATTAAAAATGCTGTCCATATAATTTATGCACTGGCCGTTTTGGCTGGCAGCGCAAATAAGGGCATGTCTGGCCAGTGGCCATCAGCTGCGATTGCAACCAGGACATGCTTGCCATGCATGCAGCAATGCGGCAGCTCTTGGCCTTCAATTAAACGGCAACAGCAACAGCAACGGCAACGGCAGCAACAACGCCAACAACAACCGCAACAGCAACGCAAAATACAATAAATAACTGGACGGGCCAGCAAATGAAGAGATATAAACCAAGTCCCACTTCGTCTCCGTCACCGTCTTACACTTCCAACCCCTCCCCTCCTTCTGCTGCCTGTCTCAACCTGCTGTTGTTGTTGTTGTTTTGGTTTTGCGTCTGCGTACGCAAAACTTATGAGGAGGCCAGAAGAAAACCGTGGCCAGAAAACGCCCTAAAACGTACAACGATCGGTTCAGTTGCTGTTGCTGTTCTCGGTGGTTGTCGTTGTTGTGGTTGCTGCGTTTTCGCACGCATCGTCAAACGGTGGCCACTGCCAGAGGGGCTGTGGCTGTGGCTGCGGCATGGGGCAGGGTGTAGGGGAGGGGCAAGGAAACGGGCAGGTGGACAGCGGATCGAGGTGATTGCTGGTGAAAAATTCCGTTTGTGACAATGATAAAATAGTTTAACCTCGGCAAAAATCGCGTTTTGAATTTGAAATGCGCTCTTTTTTTTTTGGTGTATCGCTTCAAAAATTTATTTGTTGTCGTCGTTTTGCGGCTGACGCTGGGATCGGTCTCGAATCCGGGCTACTGTTGTTTAGTGTAAATCACTGGTGCCTGGAGGTGGTGCTTGTGGTGTTTGTGCTGCTGGGCATTATTTGGTGACAGTTTCGAGACGTGGCATAGGTGGTTGTTGTTTTCGACGAAGCGTCGTCTGTTGTCTGTCAAACGTTGTTGATGACATCTGTGGAGGCGTGAGTGCATGAAAGACTTTGTTGCTGAGATTCTGATGCAAGAGACTGAGACTGAAATATGTATACAAATGAAAAGCTATAGGTTAAACTGATGAAAGAGAATGAAAAATTATATAAAAGAAAATTATATAAAACCTATAAATATTAGAAAAATATAAGTTAATACAGTCAAGTGATAGATGCTAATTCAATGATTTTAGAGAAATTACATATTAACCAATTGGAAAATATAAATTCAAATAGTTATGCTGAAAAGCGAATGAATATGATGTTTTAACATGACAAATAAATTTGTATTTCATCTTTAAATAGCTTTTATTAGCTGTGTATTCCTTAAACCGCCATAACTATTCTACGTGCCTTTACTAACTGCTTTTGCACAACCACCTACATGCTTCTCCTCCACTGTTCTGTGTCATTTTGGCAGTGACTCGTCGCCAACGTCGTTGTCGTCGTCGTCGTCGTCAACTTTGCTGTTGTCGTCTGTCGTTGCGCGGTATAAAAACCAGTAGCTCCGACGACAACAGAAGCGAGTGGCATATCATAAGTTGGAAACATATTTTGACTACGAAATCAGACTGCAAAAATTCAGAGACTATTGTGTGTGTTGCGTGTGTGTATGTGTGTATGTGTGTGTGCGTCTGCAATGACAATATAAATAAAATAATTGCCGACATAAATAAATTCAAAACTCTTGTACACAATATGTGTGTTGTGCCGCTTTGGAGTTTTTTTTTTTATTGTGCGTGGTACACATTTTATCATTTTTAGTATTTTTCGTTGTAGTTGTCGTTGCTTGTTTTTGTTGTTGTCGTTGTTGGGGCTATGTGCGCAAATTGTTAATGGCATTTTGTATGCGCAGACACAGACGCAGGGTTGGGTGCGGGCAGGAGACAGGGGTACGGGGACTAAAGTGCAACGCTAGCTTTCATTGTCGCCAAAAAAAAAAAATAAAAAGAAATAATATCAAAATCACAGAAAAAAACAAAAGACTTAAGACACGAACTTGCCAAGCGACTTCAGCGACTGCATTGTTGATTTGCTTAGCTGGCGGCGCGTGTTTTGGGACATATTCTATTTTTATAACAATTTAAATTCAGCCAATTGTCAAGGTGTGTTAACCGCAGCAACAATAACTACAACAACAACATCGACAATGGGGCGAAGCACAGCAAAAAATTAAAAAAAAGAAAGAAAATTATGTCTGCATTTTCGCGCCTCTTTTGTGGCAAATTGACAACAATTGCTGCTATTAGTGAGATATGTACTCGTTTGTCTGCTTGAAACGCTCTGATTTATGCCTCTGGAATGTTTGTCAAGGGCGTGGAGAGACGCAGAGAAAGAGAGAGAGAGAGAAAGATAAAGTAGAGAGAAAGAGACAGAGAGCAAAGGAGATAGAGATGTCGGGTATTGCAAATACTTCCGCTTTTTAATTGAGTTCTAAATGTGCAACGCCCTCTTCCAGCACCACCAAAATAAAAAGTATCATAAGAAATTGGACAAAATATAATGCAAAGATCTCAGCTGAGCGATAGTCTGGATGGATGCCTCGAAACGTGCACAAGTAGCCGGCAGAGGAAGTCTCAGTTCATGCATATTAATTTGCGGCAACCTGCACCATAAAATCGTGGCACATTTGCTTTGGTTGGGGCATCTTTGATTTTATGCAGCCAAATTAAAAATAAAATTCATTTCATTGCTCGACGAATCGTCGACTGTCTTCATTCAACAATGTTTGTACATTTTTCGCACATTAAGCTAGAGATTAACACTTGAGCGTCGTTGCCTTCAACCTGGGCCTGACATTATCTTGTGCATCTGGTGGATAAGATTTGTGGGCGCACAGTTGCAAGAGACTCAATTTGTTGCAGTGGCATTGCGACTTTGATAGCAATTGTGGTGCCTGATAAACCTCGTAAAAGTCGAACGGACTACGACGGATTCCGTTTTTTAATGTTGATCATAAAATGGCTAACACTCGCCTCAATTAATTGTAGGCGGGGTGTGTTGCTTAGGGATGCAGTTAGGCAGCAGGTCGTTATGTTCGTCAGAGGAAGCCATCAATCAATTCCAATTGCCCAACAACATTCTTCTGAGAAACAAAGTCTTGCATATGTATTCAACAATATTCAACAATCTAAATACTTAAACTAAAAATATAAAAATATAAAAAATATATAATATTAATATAAATAATTATTTTATTGTTTATAATTAATATTTCCTTTCCATTGGCAATAATTGAAATTTTTTAGTTAATAACTAATGAATCTATACATAGTGTGTGTATGAAAACACATACATATATTATTTTTAATTGCACATCAGCAGCAAACAATAACAATAACAATAATAATAATAACAACATTAACAGCAACATGCCTTGCAGTTTTCTCACACTCTTCGCTTCTGCCACTTGCATGAGATGCAGCAATTAAACAACAACGAGCCGCATGTTTCTTCAAGCTTTTCTTTCACTGATTACTATATTTAAACATTTAAAGCAATACAACCGAGACAGAGATAGAGTGAGAGTGAGAACGAGAGGAAAGTTGGACGGATTGGCGAAATCAATGGGCATGCGAAATATTTGTTACCTTCAAAACATACAAATAATGAGTCATTGTTTTTGTTGTTATTTGCTGGTCATGAATTGTTGCTGCTGTTGTTGTTGCATTACTTTAAGTGTTGGCAATCAGGCAAATCGCCAAAATATTATTGTGGCCACAATCAATTAGCACACGTATAGCTGGAAATTTTTCTAAGACCATCTATTTACTACTTCTCTCTCTCTATCTCTCTCTCTATTTCTCTCACTTGGTCTATCTTTTGAGAAGGGGAGCCTACTTATGTCTCTGCTGGTTTGCGTTCTTGTAGCTGCGATCGTGAGCGGATTGTCTAATTGTGGCTCAATTCAATCACGTGCAATGCTCGGCAATAGAACCTTTTTGTCGTTAAAGTTTTAACGATTTTGACGTAGCTGCAGGTGCAAACTGTACTCGGAGGCATGTTAATATGGCCGCTTTGGTTAGTTGTTGTTGCTGTTGCTGTTGTTCCTCTTGCTGTGGTAGAGAGCAATGAAAACAAAGCGAACGGAGAGTGGCAACAACAATTTACAATGTGTACATATGAAAAGCACCAAAAGACACCACACACACACACACACACACACCTCTCAGACACACACACACACACTGGCGCACTTGGGAGGCAGTCAGTGAACTCGCATGGCCGCACGAATAACGTTTCGTGACAGGCAGCGGCACAACTACCAACAGCAACTACCAACAGCAACAACACCTACATGCAATTGAAGGTTGAAGTTACAATGCCTGTGCGTGTGTTGGTGTGTGTGTGTTGGTGTGCGTGCATCGCCATTCGGGCGTACCAAAAAACCCAACCGAGGCCACGCAGCAATCGACCCAAACCGCCCGCCCCCTTTGTTATCGTTGTGTTTTTAATTGTTGCTGTTGTTGTTGCCACTCTTTTCTCTTTATATGCATTATGTGCATTATTATTATTACATTATAGTATTGTGTGTTTCAAGTCTGTTGTCGATGCATTGCTGCGTTGTTTGGTGGCAGTTTCAATGCCTTCGTTTTGATTGAGGAAATCGTCGCATTGAAAATTCAGTGAAATTTTCTTAAGGCCATTGCCACACAAAATGGACGCCATTTTAATGCAGTTTGGTTGGTGCTTCCACATAATGTGGTGCATAATACTCGTATATTTACATGTCTATTTGTTAATATCTAATTATTACTAATAAAATTTTATGCAAGACACAAGCAAGTTATGAATTGAAATTAATGAAAACATAGACATATTCTTAAACGATTTTTTTGAAGCAGTAGTTTTTTGTCAAACAAGAGGAGTTTACTTCGAAAAAAATAAAGTATATATTTAAAATATAAAAATAGGAAATTAAATTTAAATAAAATACAAAGTTTAAATTATTTATATATAGCTATAGCTATTGAACTTCTTCGCATACAGTATGACAATGTATTAAATTTTAAAGTGTATTTTGTTAAACAGACATTTATTTAAATAAAATGATAATCGTGAGAAATTATTGATACGCGTAATTGTGTTAAATTTGGAATTATTTATCGAAATTTATGAAACAGTCGGGCAAAGAACTTGTTATCAGCATTGAAATGATTGAGTTAGGGCCAACAATTTAGAGCAACTTCAATGTGAAACGAATGACTTAGGCAACGAACTTGTTGTCACATGCAAAAGAGCCAAGTTGTGTTAGGCTTTTGTTTTGTTTGTCTGTGTTTCTGTAATTTGGAATGATAACCTGCTTGTAGGCTTGATTGGAGTGCCCGCTGGCTCCTCTGTCCTCTGTCCGCTGATCCCGCCAAGATGTCTGTCAGCGCCTGTAAGCCTTTTAAGCTGGGCCCCAATAAAAATTAGCTGCGTTGGCTGCTGTTTTTTATGGCGTTTCTCTACGATTTTATAACGTTGAGTCTTTTGTATTTGTCCCCATTGATATTGCTGTTTGTGTATCTGTGTGTGTGTGTGTGTGTGTCAGCCGTTTCCTTCGACAATATTTTTAAATTAACAACATTAACAGCGACCTTTTAATTAAGTTTCTTTTCTCTCTCACTGTTTCATTTGGCATTGGGAACTTTATTGATTTTCTGCTTGTTGTTGACTTGATTTTCGTTGCGTTATAACTTTTAACTGATTGGCCCGGCCAAGTTGTTGCTTTTTGGTATTTTATTTGACTCATTTTTATTCGTCTTTTCTTAGTTTTTGGTTTTCGTTTTTGGAGACACATGTGAAAGCTCTGTTACAAATCGACTTCGTTAAATGATGTTAGCCCACACCATCGGCCACCACCTGCTTCAGTCAATGCTAGCACCACCACAACCGCCACAACCACCTGAGCCACCTGAGCCACCTCAGCTTTCGCTCGTTATCGCGCTGACCTCTTGGACTGTTCGTTTAATGGCCGCTTTGATAGCCACATCGAAAAGCAAAGCAAACCAAACCAAACCAAGTCAAAGCAATCCAAAAACCAAATCTTTCCCATGATTGTCGCCAAAGTGTTTTCGTATCATACATCGACTACGTGTCGTTGTTGTTGCTGCTGCTGTTGTTGTTGTTGTTGCTGCCTTTCGACTATTTTATGTATACACGCCTCACATTTATGCTGTGCTACAACGTCCCCACAACTTATCCGATACTCATCAAGTTATCCATCAAGTATTGCCCCTCTTCTTTATTTTATTTTTTTGGGTTTTTGTTTCTTCTATCCCTCTCTCTCTCTCTCTGTCTCACATTTAGTTGTGTTAGTGTGCGTATGTGTCTTAGGCGCTTAAAGCTTTTTAAGGGTTTTTAAGATTTTTATCTAACAAACTCGCTGTGCATACTTAATTATGTATTTTGAAATGTGAGACAGGTTGGCATAGCATCGTACAACGGGCAACGGACAACGGACAACGGTGCCCACAAATGGATGTTTTTTACTTTTTCATTTTAGACAAAAGCTACTGTCGTTGACAACAACGCGAAGTGAACAAGTGAATTTTGTGGGAGCAGAGAACAGGCAGCGGCAGGTGCAGTTGCCAGTTGCCAGTTGCCAGTTGCTGGTGGAGATTGAATAGATTACCAGAAATGTTGAGGGAGAGCATAAATATAAAGTAAATGATGATTCAACAGACACCCAACTGGCATATATATTCATATATAAATGCTTTTTAATCCTAATAAAATAGCGTTTCAAATTATGCAAAATACGACATTTTCAATTGAAAATATTTGACAAAACACATTTTTTTATATAACAAACATTTTTCAATGTTAATTTCCAATTGAAATAAAATAATTAATTTATTTACAATATTTTTGATCATTAAATAATATTTTAGATTTATTTTGGATATATTCTTTACATGTTTTAACTGTTGGACATGTCATGCTTTGATGCTATTTTGTTTATATAATATAATCATAATAACTTCGAATTAAATTCATTGATTTTATTTAACATTAAAATGGAACATAACATGTCTTCTTAAAGACAATTACTTGCATGTCCTTATCAACAATTTAGTAATTTTCCATATATCTTTGAAAATGTGAAAATAAATTTACTTATAAAATTAAATATGTGCCAAAAAAAAGTATAAATTCAATATGTTTGTACAACTAATGAAAATTCTATTTAAAATTGTGGCTTACCTTTTGGGCCTTTCTAGGTTTGTTCAATTCTCAATCACGCTGCTCGTTTGCCCCTCAGCACATATTAAACCATTTTCTGCAACATTTATCTAAGCAGCCCCCTCCCTCACCTCGTCTTCCCGTTGGCGCCCTCGTGCTCGTGCACCACCTTCAACATTGCAACGCCCCATTTAATAATTTATGCGCTGCATTGACACTTGCTCATGACCTTATCGACGTCGTTGTCGTTGTCGTCGTCATAGTTGCCTAGCCTGGGCCAGCAAACTTGGCCAGCGGCGTACTTTGGTCGGGCAACCAGTCAGGCAGTCCGCCAATAACAACAATTAGGCACACACACACGAGAGTCCAAAGAGCAGCAACAACATCAATCCATGGAATTGTATTGTTGCCATTTTTCTTTATGGCTTTATGCGTTTTGGCATAGACTGCGACTTGGCAACTCAAATAAATCAATTGATTTCAATTATAATTATAGGCTCGAGTGCAGGCTCCTTTGCAGAGAGCAGTCCTCTCATTGCCCAGCTGCCTTGAGGCCTTTTTGGCATTCACATTCGTATTCGCATTCGTATTCACAATTGTGGAATGGTTTTAAGGAGCGCGTGGCGAACTGCTCATTACTTTAGTTGTGGGCCCCCAAACGGGGACACGCCCCGTTGCGGATTATTGAGGCGTATTTTTCGGTCAATTGTTGAAAAATGAAATGGTCTGGCACATAGTTATGACTCGTATCTTGTATCGCATAACGCGTATCGCGTATCTTGTATCTGGTATCTTCTATGCAAGTCATGGCCTGGCTGCTGGCTAGCATCCATAAGCATCGCATATGGAGATGTATAAATTGTGCTTGATTTTAATCCATTGAACGTATGTAGTTGAAGCTGGTCAAGTGTCTGGTTATTTATTTTATGCGCTACTTCACAACTTTATTCAAATGCCGCAAGCCAAACAGAAGAGAGTCTGCAAATTATATGCATTACGCATACGCAAAAGTCCTGCGGAGAACTACGTAAATTGACTTATACGTGTGTGCAGGCCAACAAAGCTGCAACTTTTGAGGCGATATTGCAATAAAGATACGTCTGAAAATTACCAAAAGGGAATGAACTGCAACTGTTTTTTATAGTTTGAATTAACATGTGATTTTCATTTCCATATCTTCTAATCATTGATTTCTTTTTCTTTAAATGTTGCTCGTTTGTTTGTTTGCAAGCGCCACAGTGCCAGAGCTTCTGGGATCTCCGTCCATTATGTCTATCATTAAAATATTTGATTCAGGCTTAAGTTGTTATGAGAGAGACGTTCGTTGGCTACTGTTAAATGAGCACGTTGCGGTATGGTCAGTCATCTGTTGTTGTTGTTGCTGCTGCTGCTGTTGCTGGTGGTGGCACTCCTTTCTAACAAACACTTACAAGTGCGGGAAATAATCTAAAAGCAACAACAACAACAAGAACAATAAAAATTGAAACTGATCGTCTTTCAGAATGCGTGGCACGTAGCGCAGTTTATTAAAATAACTTGGCAGGCGGAGGGAACTGAAGCCACATCACCTGCTATAAGAGTTGAGGCCAAGAAAAATTAGTTTAATCATAAAAATGCTCGACATCGACGGCAGCAACAGCAGCGACAGCAGCAAGAGCAGCAACAGCAGCAGACGACGAAGACGTCGATGGCGATGATGACGATGACTGTAGAGGCAGCTACCTGTTTTGAGCAAGAAGATGACTTCAATTAAAAGCTTTTAACAATATCACGTACGGCAAATCGGCAGCGCGCAGTGGGAAAAGAAGGGAGGGGGGAGGGGCAGTCTGATTACATCACAACAGCATAGCTAAGTTGCAGGTCCTGTGCCAGAGAGCTCAATGAATGCGTCGATGCGTTGTCGTCTTCGTTGTTGTCTTGGTTATCAGGTGTAAAGCATCGCAGGCAGACTGCACTGAAAACGCGTTTGTGTCTTAAGTCTTTTGTTTTTTTATTGTACTCTTGCGCAGCTTCAGTTTCAGCCAGATCTTATTAAAGTAAGCAGCAGCAGCAGTCTACGGAGTTGATAGCATCGCCCTCAGAGAGTGCGAGACCTGCACGTGCTACACCCCCGCCGACCTGGCTTTTAGTCTTCTTAGCCGACGAAGATCAAAGCGCGTTATCCTTGACTCCGACTTCAAGTCCGGCAACTCGGCCATGTCACGTTGGGGCGTCAAAACGTGGCTTTGTCGGCAGCAACTTGACGCTGTCACTGGCCCCAAACTTTATAACAATAACAGTTAGCAGTTAACAGTTAACAGTTAAAATAATACGGGTACCACAAGCGACGTTCAAATTCGGCGACTCGTTTCGATTATAAAAATTTCATTTATGTCTTATGGGCGATTTGCAATTTCTGCGCAAATTGCGCCGCTTATTGCTTTATTTTTTCTCAACTTCTTTTTTTACGATAAATAAAATGCCTTCATCATTTAGCGCGTGCGGTTTTGCAATAAAAATGGCGTTTATGTTTCAATTAAAAGGCGTTGGCCAAATTATGCAATCCGAGAGGCGCTTTACAACTACAGATCCCGCCAAGATCCCCTGCCACTTGCCACCGTCTGCGGGAATAATGATGCAATTAAAATACACCAAAAAATGATGCACTCACATTGATTTATTGTTCTGCTTGCATTACGTGAGCTCTCTGATTGATTTCAGATTTTTAATTAGCTGTTGATCAAGTCTGGAGAATTGTATTTTATTATCAGCAATTGTAGCAACTAAAGTTGAAAAATATTCAGCATCCTTGGTGAATTTTATCTTATTTCTAAAGCAAATACTTAAATTTTTTATAGATGTCATTTCTTGTCTTCTTTTGAAACTATGCTTTAAAAATATTAATATTTATAGATCCATTATATTTCTCTCAATTTATATATTTATACTTAACCTTAATAGCTTTGTTTCTGTATTTATTCATCTCTTTAAATTTATACTTTGAATGCAGCATATTTTCCAGTTAACTTTGCCTATTTATATTTTAACTCAAAGAATATAATATATTTAATATCCAGCATATAAACGTTTACATCTCAGATACTTTATCTAAAATATCTACAATTTACCATGCGTAGTTTGTATTCAAGAATTTTCTCAATTACATCGTGTGTTGTGTTTGTTTATAGCAACACGGGAAACTCACCACACATCTGAGCTCGTGGTTTGTGCACAGGCTAAAGCAAGGGTTAAGGGTTTAGGGTTAAGGGTGGACTTCCGTTGCCGATAAGACACACAGCTAGTTGGACAGACGAGTTGATTGGCCTTTGATGTGTGGCAGGGAAACAAGCAGAGTTCATAAAAAAGTGTCAGTCGGAAAATGTGTGCCAGTTTTTTTATATGCTGTAGCTCTAATGATATGCACCCCTGGTAAGGCAACTCCTCCCCACTCCACTCTCGGATATCATATCGAAGCGTTTGTTTTTTGTCGAAGGAAATAAACATGCGTGCCATAGTTATAGCAGTAGTTGTTGCAGTTGTCGTCTTTTTGATGTTGCTTGCTTGTTTTTTTCTGTTGTTTTATCGTATGTCGCCTGAACTCAGCCCTCACCTGGAAAATGTTCTGGGTCTGGGTTTGGGTCTGGCTCTGGAACTGGGACTGAGTCCGACGACAGGAAAACCAACGAGCACTCAATCGTTGGTTGAGGCGACGTTTGCCCTTTTCACTGCATTATGCAAATGAATATCTAAAAGATTTTTATTGACATATGTATTTTTCCTTTTGTTCTTCAGACTTTATAGGAAAAAAAGTGGTTTCATTCCCCACCACTTCCTGCCACTGACACTATTACTCTGACTGTGACAACCACGTCGCTTTCGGTGGGTGTGAACAGGATTTTAATTTCTCTTAGCGTTGATCCATAAGCGTTAATGCTAATGCGAGTGGGTTGGGATGGGTAAGGGCCTTCAAACGTTTAATGCTTGAAAGTGAGAGCACAAATCTCTGCTTTATGGTTATTTAACGTTTTAATGAATTATTCAATTTTCTATTTTCCGTTTTCGACATTTCGTTTTCAATGCTCGAGATGGAAAGAGAGTTTAATGCATGAAAGTGAGTTGGAAACTTAAATAAAAACACATTAGTTATTATAAAAGAGTAATGATAATTAATGCATATTTGTCAAGTATGGATTGATTGATAATAAAACAAATAATATTTCGTTTATCAATTATATTATATTTAAATGCTTTCTTTTGTTTTAGATATATTTATTTTAATTGACGAAGAAAAGCTTTAAAGTCTTGCAGAAAATATTACAATTTAAATTAGGAATAAGTTGTTTCCAGTGTTAAATTTATCACTTTAAATAATGAGTTTAACGACTGTAAATACTATATATAGCTACTATTTAATGTATTTAAGCTAACAGAAAATGCTTAATATGCAAAAATTATATAATTCATATTTATATTTCCATAACAATATATTTAAATTGATTTAATTAAATTAGTTTTAAAGACTAATATAAATTTGGATGTACCTAATAGTTATTGTTGACTATCTCCAACTGGAATCCTTTGAGTGGCTCAGAAAAACAACTCTTTGCTTTTATTAACTTTATTATTACTTAGGCAACTATTTAGCGACCTTAATGGCGACTGTCATCATCGTCAGCACAATATGTTCTCCACACACACGGGAAGGGACAGTAAAAGCCGCGGTAAAGTAAATTAAAGTAAAGTAGAGTTAAAATAAAAAAGAAAAAAATGTATCCAGGTGTTGCAACGCTTTTTGCTGCGCTGTTCGCTGCCATTCGCCAATATTTCACGACCCTGGCGGGTTGCCTATGGGACACAAACGCGGATCCGGACGTGTCACAGCGGCGCAGAGATAAATTAGTTAATAAATAAAAAAAGGGAAATAAAGAAAAACAGCCAACTAATTTGCATATTTGCCCTTTGCCTTTGGTCTCATTGACAGTCGCTCGCAACGCGTCGTTCGCCTCGTTCGCGTCGCTCAATGCCAAAGCCAATGAGGCGCACCAAAAATGCATTTAACTGGCATCTAACTGGGGATGGATGGGGTTGGAATCGACCCCGGTACCCCAGGACGGTGCAGGACCCAGACAGAGATCGGGGTCACGACTGACGGGTTGTAAGTGTAGCTACAAACATTTTTTGCCATTTGCTGCCCCGTTTGCGTATTTCATGTTTTGGCGGGACTCGCAAAATTTCTATTCTATTTTTCTTTTTTTTATTTAGGTCTGAGCTCATTTGCATATGACAGCGGTGATTGTGTGTGTGTGTGTGTGTGTTTAGGAATTTGGCAAACTGTTGGCTCTGCTAGGCTGTGTGTGTGTGTGTGTGTCTCTAGGTAGGCGAAAGTGAAAGGATAAAGGCCAAAGGATAAGCGGCCTGTTTCCTGATTGCAGAGATAGAAAGAGAGAGAGTTATAGAGTGAAAGAGAGTGCGATACTTAACGGCCGTTGCATGCAAAATCGCAAAATTGCACAATTTTCAAATTGCCCAAAAACGGGAAAAAATGATAAATGGTTCGTTGCATCCAACTATGCAAAAAACTCGTGGCAAGAGGGAAGTTCGAGTTCCACATTTGCCTATGCAATTTGCCTACGTGAGTCGCCTGTTTGACCTTGCCAAAAAGGGTTGCGTCCAAAGGGGTTGTCTTCCCATGTCTTGGGTAGCTTCTTCAATTCAACTCTTGTTCCTTGTCAGTCTCTTTAGCTGTATCTGTATCTCTTTGTGTGTGTGCTACGCTTTTTGGCGCGCAATTTTTACTTGAGCTGGGCATATGGTAAAGAGTTGACCGACTATCTGAGATGGGATGGCCCTTTTTCGGTTGTTGTCTTTCGCCAGTCCCTGAAAATTGCAGCTGAGTTTTGACGTATCTAATGAAACGTTTTGTTTGCCAATGAATATTTGCGCTGAAGGGGTGAAGAGGATGCATATTAAGTAGGGATTAGGAATCTATTCAAATGATCAAGATGATGTCAGTCGAAAGAAATTGTATCTCTTCATGAACTACTAAAAGTTGCTAAAAATTGTCACAACTTCCATTGAGTAAGAGTTTCCTTTACATCTTTTCTGAAATTTCAGACTACCATTATAATACAATATATATATAAATTTGATCATTATGTAATCTGCATCCAAGTTGGAAACTTAATCTGTCCATTTCTTTACACTTTATTTTTGCACTTATAATGTATTCAACATTTTGAAATATAAATAGCATATAACTGAAATGAGTGCCTATCTAGTACTTTTATTTTTATTGCGTACTTAGCATTATTTTATATTGCGTAATCCACTTTGTTTAACAGTAGTATTATGGAATTGTGGAATTTCCAGAATTCCTTAATCACACTCGTTTCTAGATAAATTTGTGTACATTTTGGGACATGTGTTAATGCAGTTAATTGTGGTATTTTCCTTTAATTTGTTGAAATTTGCTTTTTTTTTGGTAAGGTGTAGTTTAATAACCCGACAATGAGCCACTCAAGTGGTCAGGTGCCAGTTTAAAGTCTCTCCTCCCGCGCATTGCCTTAATTGTGCGGGACGATAAATAAAGCGCTTAAACCCGACCAGTTTATGTCTGGTCTCAAAATTATATGGCACTGTAATTACCAAAACAGATGCACAAGTTTACGTTTAAATATATTTTTATTTTTTGTTATTATCATATCTATGTGTCTGTTTCTGTTGCTGTTGTTGTGCTTGCTGTCGGTTAATAAACAAAACAAACACACACAGAAATTAATGCAAAATAAGAAGAAAATTATGCTAATAATTATAAGCAAGTGCGCCGACCAGACACCTAGGTGCGAGTGAGAGAGACAGAGAGAGAGAGAGAGAAAGAGAGCGGGAGACCCGAAACTGAAACCGAACTGAAAGCGAACTGAGAAACCGGAGCCGAATGGCAGAAAAAAATGCAGCCAAAAATGCTAATCAAGCTCATTATCATCAAAATCAACGGCGCCAATGGCGGTGAGAGAGACAGAGAGGGAGTGAGAGTGTGAGCGAGAACGAGAGAGAGCGAGGCAGAGAGGGAGCGAGATCTTCATTCATAAATACAACGCTTAGTCAATTTTTTTCTCTCATTTTTTTTATATTGTTTTTCTTTATTTTTTTTTGAATTTACTCGCATGCGGCGCATAATTATGCAACAAGTCCTTTCATGGCCACAAAACGCGGCGCGTGCGCATTTAGCATATGACGAGGGCCAGGGGTGGGAGGTGGGTGACTGCCGGAAAGTCGAAGTGCCGGAGAGCTGACGAGCTGGCGAGCTGGCAAGCCGGAGAACTGCAGAGCGTGAAATAAACAGGATTTTTTTGACATTTGAAATTTAAATACATTTTTTTTAGTCCGCTCGCTGTTGTTGCTGCTGTTGTTGCTTAGCGCCGCCACCTAATTATCATGTAAATTTACCCAAGGACCGTTGTTCCCGCTGCCGTTGTTCTTGTTGTTGTCGTTGTCGTTGTCGTTGAGTGACAAACTTTGACGCAGTGACTCCGACTGTTTAACTCGGTCTGCGGCTTATTAATTATGCCCAAGTGTGTGGCCAAAAGGACAACACAACAACAACAACAACAATAGCAACAGCAACAGCAACAACAGTAGCTATAAAAAGCCAACAAAAATGTAAATAAAATGATGCAAATATTGTTGAACTTGACGGTGTGTGTGTGTGTGTGTTTTGTATTGTGTGTTGTTGTTGTGTGTTTATTTGCTGCTGTTGCTAATGGCGTTGACCTTAGTTTGCATAACTTTTGACACAACCTGGACGCTTGACCTGCCGCAAAAGTTATGCATGCGAAAACGAGACAGACAGTGCGAGAGAGAGAGAGAGAGAGAGAGAAAACATTATGTGGCACAAAATTTAAGGCAAAGAAAATATTGCGAATTCAAATTCAAAGGTGTCTAGACAAGTTCTAATGCCGGCAAATGAATGAAGCATATCGAACAGGTTGTTTAAGATAGATAGTATCTCATATTATGAGTATATTCACTTATTAATTAACTTCTTTGAAATGTTAATTGAAAAAATTAATATACCTATTGCTGAAATATTATTTTATTAAATTGGTACTTTCATTTACTTCTTTAACCGTTAAAGAAACAGTTTCAAATTTAACTGACTTGTTTAACTTGATTCTGATTTGATTTTATGCTTAGATTGGACTGTCAATTAAATTATAATCGGACATTCAATAACATTGAATAAATATATAATATTTTGAATAAGCTTATTATTTCACGTATATATACAGATATTCTATAAAATAAGCTATTCATAACATTGTATCAACCCATATTATTATTTTAATGTTATAAACATTTAGTTACAAGTCAGAATATAATAGATATTGCAGTTCAGGTTTTAAAATACAATGTAAATGCAAAATCACAGAAATTGAAATTAATTTTAGATTAAAACTGAACTCAAATTTAGCACTTATATTCTTAGGAAATTTATAAATTGTATTTTCACTGCAATTTTTGTCAGTGTAAAAAACTGTTGCTTTACCTGTAGGCCACATTCATTGGCATTCAGTGGAAACTTTGATGACACTATAAAGTAAAAAGCCAAAATGTGTTTAGCTATTTTGCTATTTTTAAATTGGACGCTCTATTAAATCAAATTTCGAACAACAGCAACAATGACTGTCACACAGACAGATGGACAGATAGATAGAGGGAGAGACACAAAAGGCGTTAAAGTTGTCAAAGACGACAAAGAGGCTTGTTCCATATCCAAATCGCTGTCTATATCTATGCAAATACTGTAAAACTCGCAAATCAAATAAAATCAATGAAATTGTTGGAAATCAATAACTTTTAAGGAGAATGCTTTAAACACACACACACACAGTAAACACACACACACACACGCACTTCAGTTTTAAGTAGTTGTATAGACAATGGACCTTTCTTTGAAAACTGTAACTGACTGAGATGATATGCATAACAAATAAATATAGTTAAAAAAAATAACTCAATGAAGATTAAAACATTGTCAAATTTGCATGCTAATTTTTGGTTTCGTGATACAATTCTATTAATGTGCGGACGTATTTTACAGTTCTGCTTGGACGCGTTAGATGATTCGATGCGAATATAGCAGATATAATAAATATATAGATATAGATATCGGTAGATAGCGACTTTGTTTGTCCAGTTAACCGTTGTCCGTTTGCCAGTTGCATTTGCCCGCCCATTCGCCCATTTGCTTAATGCACACGCCCCAACTCCAAGCACACACACACACACACAGCACACACAGTACACACACACTAACAAAATGAAAGCAAAAGTTGGCTGCCCAAAGAGCGATGATAGCGAACTGAACAAAGCTTCCTGAAGTCAGTTGTCAGTCCTTAGCAAAAGCTTTCTCAATGCCACACCACACACACACACACACAGACACACACGCTCGCACATATGTATATCCAAATGCTCTCTTGCGCTCTCGCTCTCCCTTGTGCTAGAGCAGGCAATTAAAAATGTCACTCTGCATGGGAATGTTGCCGAAGTCTGTCTGATGTCTCTGCTCCGCTCGTTCGTTCGTTCGCTCGCTCGTTCGTTTGTTCGTTTGCTCGTTTGTGCGTTCGATGGGCGTCACTGGAAAGTCGCTAGCGAGCTCCAATAGAGCGCAAGTCGACTTCCAGTTGCTGTCGCTCTCACCAGCCATCTCGCTTGCACTGGACGTGCTCTGCTCAATCGGCAGCTTAGCCATCTCGCTCGCACGCCCAACGTATGGAAAGACGGGTGGAAAACTGGTTTACGCTGTGCGACTGTGTGTGCGAGTGTGTGCGAGTGTGTGCGTTGTCGTTGTCGTCGCTGAACGTCGAGCGTCGAGAGCGCCGTCTACGTAGCGCCGTTGGCCGCTGCATGACGTTAGTTCACTTCGATAGCTCTACGAGTTTGCACGTGAATTTGTCCCATACATAATCACTCCGTCTGTCTGTCTCTCAGTGTATTATTATCATCTGTCTCTGTTATGTGCGGCGTCTCTGACACAAAATCGCAATCGCAAACGCAATCACAATTCTGAATAGCGCAATTCAATACAATTCGGAATATTGCAACGATGTGTTTTTTGACAACTTGACAACGATATATCACAAATCAAGCAACAGCAACAGCAACAACCACAACAACCACAACAACCACAACAACAACAACCACAACAAGCAACAACTGTGCAAATTAAAAGTTGAAAAATCCGATGCAAAAAAAAATATACAAATATATATTTTATGAAATGCGACAACAACCAGAAAATTAGTACAAGTGCCAAGTGTTGAAAGCAAGCCAAATAAGTGCAACAACAACAGCAACAACAACAACAACAACAACCACAACCACCACAACAACAACAACAAGCAAATTGCAACTGATATAAAAATTAAAAAGTCAATCAAATTTTGATCAAAACTGAAGAAAACGAATTGAAAATTTGTTCGTTGCGCCGTCGGTGACGAAACTTGTTGAGTGTCAAGTTTGCTGTGTGTGTGTGTGTCGAGTGTGTTGAGAGTGTGTGTGTGTGTGTTGAGCGTGTGTGTGTGTTGAGTGTGCCGTTGTGTGTGTGTGTGCGAGTCGCGCGATCGTCGCGCCTCCGCCCGCCACGCCCACAAATTTGTTGGTCGCCACGTTGCCAGTAAAAGACTTCAAGACGGTTGCCTCACGGTTCGAGTGGAATGAGCATAGGGACCCAGGTCTTCCTTTCGATCGATCGGTCTACAAAGTCGTTAAACTGAGCCCCAACTTGGAGCCCTACCCCGCCAGCGTGGAGGGCCTGAACAGCCCCAGAGCGGTGGGGATGGCCGCTACCTCCTACATGACACCGCCGAGCGGTGATCTCGACATGGCACTCGGCGGAGGCGGTGGCGGCGGCGGCGGCGGTGGTGGTGGTGGTTATCACACATCGTCGCCCCGCTCCGCTGCGGATGCTGGCGAGATGAAGTACATGCAACATCACCATCATCATCATGCGGCAATTGCTGCCGCGGCGGCACATCAGCAACAGTTGCCGTCGTCGCCGTCGCCGAATGGACAGGTGCAGGGCCAGGGGCAGGGCAACAGCTTGGGCGGACTGACGCCCGGCTCGGGTTTGGGCAGCTGGAGTGCACTGCATCCGGATCCGTGGTCGCTGCCCACACATCACACGACGCATCATCATCCCGCCGCCGCCAGCGTTGCCGCCGTCGACTCAGTGAAGCAGGAGATGTCACACTTGTCCCAGCAGACACGCATCCAACAGGGCATGGCCTCGCCACATGCCGCGGCCGCGTGGCATGCCCCACATGCGGGACACTATGCATCCACCGGCGGCTCGCCGCTGCAGTATCATCATGCGGCCATGAACGGCATGCTGCACCATCATCCGGCACATCATGCCGCCCAGGTGGCGCCACTGCATCATGCGTTGCGCGGCGAGTCGCCGCAGTTGCACATACACGCCCACCACATGGGCGTCGGCGGTGGCGGCGATCGCGACACGATCAGTGGCGGCGAGGAGGACACGCCCACCTCCGACGACCTGGAGGCGTTCGCCAAACAGTTCAAGCAGCGTCGCATCAAACTGGGATTCACCCAGGCAGATGTCGGTCTCGCCCTGGGCACCCTGTATGGCAATGTCTTCTCGCAGACAACAATCTGCCGCTTCGAGGCGCTGCAGCTGAGCTTCAAGAACATGTGCAAGCTGAAGCCGCTGCTGCAGAAGTGGCTGGAGGAGGCGGACTCGACGACCGGATCGCCGACGAGCATCGACAAGATCGCGGCCCAAGGTCGCAAGCGCAAGAAACGCACCAGCATCGAGGTGAGCGTTAAGGGTGCGTTGGAGCAGCATTTCCACAAGCAGCCAAAGCCATCGGCCCAGGAGATCACCTCGCTGGCGGACTCGCTGCAGCTAGAGAAGGAGGTGGTGCGCGTGTGGTTCTGCAATCGGCGGCAGAAGGAGAAACGCATGACGCCGCCGAACACACTCGGCGGCGATATGATGGACGGCATGCCACCGGGTCACATGCATCACGGTGGCTATCACTCGCACCACGACATGCACGGCAGCCCGATGGGCAACCACTCGCATAGCCACAGTCCGCCGATGCTCAGTCCCCAGAACATGCAGTCCGCTCATCAGTTGGCGGCTCACTAGCAATCAGAAATCCAGGAGTCGAACTCAGCTGCAGCTGCGTCCACTCCTGCCAACCAAAACAACAACAATCTGCACCAGCAACAACAGCAGCAGCAGCAGCAACACCAACAGCAGCAGCAGCAGCAGCATCAACAGCAGCAGCAGCAGCAACAGCAGCAGCAGCAGCAGCAACAACAGCAACACACGCCCAATACACCATCCTCGAGTGCGGGTTCCTCGGTGACAATGACTAGCCAGGGACAAGTCATGTCGCCGCAGAGTCCCTTGGGCAGCTCCTCCGCTGGTGGTCAGACAAACAACAACAATAACAACAACACAAGCACTGCTAACAACAACAACGAGGAGCAAGTGAAGCAACAGCAACAGCAACAACAACAGCAACAGCAGCAACAACAACAACAACAACAGGCATCCAGCATTGCAGCCGCTGCAGCAGCTGCCATGTACATGGATCCGATGCGTTACCAACACGCCCACCATCCACATCATCCACACCAGCATCCACACCTGAATCCCGCGCATCATCCGCATCTATTTCACACCAGCGATCAGCTGCAACATCCGCACGCCCAGCACCTGCAGTCACAACAGACGCCCGGCAGCAACAGCTCACAGTTGTCGCCGGGTGCCGGCAGCAACAGCGGCCTGCCGCTGCAACCACCGAGCGCGGCATCGCCAGCGGGCTCGGCGTCCAGTGTGCTGGGTGGCCATCTCAATTTGAATGCCCATTCGGCGGCGGCACTGCACCAGCATCATCACTATCAGCACCATCATCATCAGCAGCATCATCATCATCAGCAGCAGCAGCAACAGTTGCACGCCCGTCGCCTCTTCGAGCTGAGTTTGCAGTTTGGTGCCGCCGCCGCGCCCGGTGCAGTGCGTCATTTCAATAGCTTTGGCGGTGGCGGTGGTGCCGGTGGCGAATAGCATTCGTCGGCCGCCTGGTTCGGCTACGAGTCCTCCTAGGACACAATGCCGGACGGGTGGCCGTGACTGCAATGCAAGCGCGAGGATCCATAGATTCTCCCCAGCGTCAGCTCCAGCTCCAGCTCCAGCTCCAGCTCCCTCACCTCCCCAATACCCTCAACGTTCTACCAGTGCATTAATCTGTGTTACAACTTCAAATAAAATACTAAGTTAAGACAGTGGATCAAGTGGATCAAGCGGATCAAGCGGATGAGTTAAACATTTAGCATATATATAGTTGATATTCCTGCGCTGTCCCATCTTCTTTTCATATTTTTTGTTTAAACGTTAAAGTTTCCAAAACTTTCAAAACAATGTAAAAATTTTTAAAAATTACAATTAATGAATTAATGAAAAACAAAAACACGCAATTCAAATCAAACGTGAAACCAAGTGATGTTGTTTTTTAAATCTAAATTAAATCGCAATCGGATTGAAGTCATTATCGATCAATAACTACTTAGCTAAAAAAACGAATATAAAGTAAAGTAATAAAGTAATCAAGTGCGACAAGTGCTGAGATTAATTGTTAATAATACCAATTACAATTTTACAATGTACTATATGTATATGTATCCATATACCATAATATCGAACCTTTGGCCTTCAGCTGCGTTACCACCAAGCAAGGTAAATCTTAAACCATCCCACACTCTCCACACTTGCAACTTGTCGCCCAAAACAAGTGACATGAACGACAGAGATATAGAAATATTGACACATATTGTTTGTAGCGAGTGCTCACTGTGGTTCGAACTTCGAAGTTCGAACCGCCAACCAAGACTCGAGGTCTAGCTAGGGTTTTAGTTTATAAAGCGGCCGTGCAGATACATATATATACTTTAAATATATATAACTATATATATAGCCAGTAGATTGTACTCTAAAAATTATAAACAAAATACAAAATGCAAAAAAAAAAACACATACACAGAATTTAGAATTTAACGCGCGGCGCGGAAACCACAAAATATAAAAAATTATTGATAACAAAACTAAAATTTAATTGCAAGAAATACATAAAAGTAAATACAAAAGATTCTGTAAATAAAACTACAGTTAAGTCATATTTTTAGCTTTAAATGCAATTGTAGATTTTTTAATAAATATTACAAGATAAAAAAAACACACACAATTAAGAAAAAGGCAAAAAATATTCATAAATAATAATAATAATAAATTGTAATATCTAGGCGATAATTTAATAAATTAGGCACATGACGTTTAGTTACTTAGTAAGTACTGTACTTTATCTATAAGCAAAACGTATACACACACACACACACATACACCTATACACAAACACACAGACACATAGCTAAATCTTAAAATAATATAATACAAATGAAACGTAATCAAATAAACAAAAATGCTAAATTGTAAAATATATAAAATTGATGTAAATTTAAAATACAAAATGAAATTATTTCAAACAAAAATAATAGATGTGTATAAAAACGAAAACAAAAAACAAAATATATAAAACGTGCTTCGTGTTTTTGATATACGTACAAGAACTTTTATAAAAGTGGCCGTTTTTTAATTTTTTATTGTATAAAAGAATGAAAGACATAAATTAAATATGCAACTTTTTAACTATTACATAAAATTGCTTTTCGTTTTCATTGAATTCCTTTGGGTGTAATTAAAATACAAATATTTTTGTTTTTTTTAGTTATTTTGTTTGGTATGTTGAAAACTAAATCGTAATCGAAATCGAAATCGAATTGAGATGAGATAACTTGTCCAAGTTGATAAAGATAATGATAATGGTAATGATAAAGCTAATGACGATGATGATTATTATGAAGATGAGAAAATATTTAAGATTAAGCCATGCCCTCAATTGTATAATAAATTATGCTATAATAACAATGGATGCACCAAGTCAACAAAGCGGTACATTCCACCCACACACACAAATACACCCAAACACACACACACACACACATACACCTACACTTACACAGAGAAATTAAAAACCAAGAAAACAAAAACAAAACAAACAGAAAACATACAAAAAAAAAAAACAAATAAAAAAGAATAATATTCGAAAAAAAAAAAACAAAAAGTGAACAATTTTATTGGATCAAAGGACATTGTTGTATTATTATTTAATTAGCATTAACGGGCCATTTACAGTTTATGAGTCATTGGGTTTGACAGTTTTACAGCCGCATTACAGAGACGTTTGTTGATATCGATACGCGATTCGCGATTCGCGATTCGCAATTCGCAATTCGCGATATCAGCGACTCGAGAAACGATACTGACCGATTCCCAATTGGTTGCGATTTTTATTGCGATAATTGCGGGTATTGTTTTTGTTTGTTTAAAGTGTTCGAAAAGCAATTAACAGTTAAGTGGCCATATTATAATGCGATTGCCTACGTCACAATTAACTAATAACCATACAGCCTTTTCAATTTGTTGCTGTTACTCGGAGATCGTTAATGAAAGTTGTCATTAACAGACATTTCGGTTGATTCAGCTTTTATTGAGCCTTTAACGAGATGACCGCCGTGGTCATTGCTTGTGGTCCAATTGACGTCACTTACAGGGTGTTAAAAAACCAAAAAACAGCACAACTCATTGTACTTGCAATTAATTAATTAATATAATCAAATTGTTAATGGGGAAATTAGCATTTAGTTGCACATATAAATCACACACGTTGCTCCATCAATTAATTGATTTGTATTGTCGTTTATAGCATTCGCATTTGGCCGAAAACAAAATCATTAAAGTGTCAATTTGTCTCATTGCCCTTTTGCTCTAATGTGGTTCATGATATTGGCATTAAGCTCATAATTTAAATGCATATTATTTCGGCAAATATTATTATTATTATTATTTGTGAATCTCACAAAATATATCGGTTAGTAATTTTGCATAAGTATTGCATCAGCCTGCTAACGAAATATCAAAATAAAAATTTCGAAAACAAATTGCTGAATAAAACAAACAAATTCCAAATGCGCATAATTGAAAGCCAGTTTGAGGGTGGTGATAAGGGGGTGAGAAGGGGGAATCCCCCGAAAAGATATGCATGTAAACAAGTGAATTATACATATTCATATAACACAGAAGCGTAATTGCAATAATTTTTATTTATATTTTTTATTAAACCAAAAATAAAACAAACAATTATTTATTTTACTTTATTATTATAATTTTTGTTTGACAATTTGAACTCTTGCCACGCGCTTGATAAAGTTGCCTCGAATTGTGTACAGAAATTATTGGAATACTTATTCATTTTTAGTTTTGCTCATTTCTGACGCCCTCGCGATGCGCCTTGTGCACTTGAACAATATGTTTATAGTCCGATCTCTTAATTGCGGGTATATAACATATACAACACTACCAAATTGAATGTGAAAAGAAACATGGCTGTCTACAGTGTGTGTCCATATATGAGTATGTGTGTCTGTATGTGTGTCTTACGTATGTATGTATACGACGCCACCTGCCTTTTTGGGGTTGCTGCTGACAGCACACACACACACACACACACACACACATGAAACACACCCACATAGATAAAAACCTGCCCCTAGGCTATATAACATTTTCAACTACTTAAGTAACACTGAGAGAAAATAAACACATTAGAATTCTCTTAAATTTTATTCGAAAATATATTAGAATTGATTGATGAAAGGCAAGAATATTAATAATGGGACAGGTGAATAGTAAACGTACATAATATACATTTAAAAGTATGCAATTTTAAGACAAGGTTTGTCATCAAACATGTCAATAAAACAGAAGTTTTAAAAACGTATTAAATTATTAAAAATATTCAGCTTGATAATCTATAAATTTAGCTTACCTTATCATATTGAAGAATATTTTCTAGAGATTCAGAAACATTATCAGAACATTCTATTACTCGAAATTCAGTAGAAAGCGAGTCAAAAATGAGATCGAATATTATTAATACTTATTTATTCAGAAAAAATATCAAGTATTGAAAATGAGGTGAGAGTTATATAAATATTCCATCATATTACAGCGCATTCTTTTTATTTATATGCATTAATTACTTAGACAGGGAATTGCTTGATATAAAAATAGTTGTAGGTCTTTATTATTACCTCAGTCATTATCATTGCTTTAATGTATGCACAAAAGAATTTATTTTGTTTTTGTGTTATTTGGGTGGTTTTATAGGTTCTTTAGTCCAACAGTTACAAACGCAGTGACATAGTTTCCATACCCTTTGCACATGGCAATAAAAAACGTAAAAGCATTCAAATTACTGAGTCGGAGTATATGATAAAAAATTAGTAGTATAAGCTGGCAAATTGTAGTTTTCATTGGTTTTAATGTTGGCGTGCGTGTTAAGTGCGAGCGGTATCGAAGCCACACTCCATGCTCGTCGCACCACCACAGCAGCACATTGGCGCACCAGCTTGCCGCACCACCTTGCCACAACGACTGTCGTTCCCTCCGCTGCCACCTTGGGGCACCTCGACATTCCCTTTACTATGCAATGCCGAATGCCGACATTTTCATTATTATTTCGAGTCGACTATTTTTTTTATTATTTCGCGCTGCTTTTGTGCGCGTTGTGTTCGGTTTCCCTTCTGTATGGGTGTGTGTTTTGTGTGTGTGTGTGTGTGTGTGCTGGTGTGTTAGTGTGTGCGAGTATTTTTGGGCTGCGTGCATACAACCGTGTCAATAATTACCCGTGGGACTGACACGACCAACGAGAATCATTCAAATGTTGCAAAAGCGGCAGCAACAGAGCCCACTAACAATGGCTAAAAACAAAAGCAGAGACAGGCAATGACGACCCAGTCGAGAGAGTCGACTCGAGACAGACTACAGGAGTGCAGAGGAAAGAGGGAAGAGGAAAGAGGAAAGAGGGAAGAGAGACAAGTGGCAGATGAGAGGGAGGAGGAGGCACAATGGCAATATGCTCGGACGTCGTTGCTGCTGCCATTGTGACTTGGCAAAATGGCTGACAACAACCGGCCAAAGTCGAGCCGACGCAACGACGAACTGGCCAACGGTCTAACCAACAAACCAACCAACCAACCTGACTGACTGACTGAGTGACTGTCAAACTGTCAGTCCGACTGGTCGGTCACACTTGCTGCGGCTGGGCGAGTTTTCAATGCTCGGGAATGGAATATCCACTGGGGTGGTGTTGTGCTCATTATCTATGCTTCCTTTGGGAATTTTCATTTTCTTTTAAAGTTCTCGCCGTTGTGCGTTCGTGTGCGACACTTACCAAAAAAAGAAAACAAAAAGAAATAAATGTATCTACAACAAAAGAAAATAGAAACTAAAAGAGATACAGCGTTTTTAGTTTGCAGCTCGCACCTATAGATAAAATACTATACAATATGTAGATGAACTGCAACAACAACAACAGTTTCACTCTTGTTACCCGATAAAACTAAACTATAGAAAACTACACTAATTACAAAAATATTAATGGGCTTTTAAAGCAGTTCACAACACTCAACACTTGGCCAAACTGATGCCAAATTGCAAATGCGTCGAATTCTCGTGACGAACATCTATTTTAACTACCCACAAATAACACCCACAAACGAATTAAGCTGTGACTTTTTTCTTAAGTGCAAGCGAATCAACCGAGACACTTTATACAACAGCACGAAAGAGCGCAAGAGAGCCAGCAATAGAGCGAGTGAGAGGGAGAGGGGAGAGAGAGACACCTTCGACAAGACACTTACTGAGCTGATCAGCAGACACCTAGACAAATAATGCGGGTATGCTGTATAAGGAACAGTGCTTAGATATGAATATAGGTGGGTATAAAATCAGAGAGAGTAGTTTGATAAGTTGTGGTAGTGTGATATCGCGAGTTGAGATAAATCTTGAATAAAGTAAACATTATGTGATTTGCCAAATATGATTATTAGCATATATAGAAGAATCGTTTTTCAAATTGAACTTTAATATATTGTTTCATTATTAGATTAATAATTGTTTCGACGAAATATATAATTGTTTTTATTTAAAAAATATTATTGATGGTTTATATTGAATTAAAAATATATCTCCTGTTAAAAAAGTCCCAAAGTCTTATTCTTTCCGTCGATGGAGGATAGATTTAACATTACAATTGCGCTCGTTACAATTAACTATTATTTCGATGTTCCAATGTCAAGTTTATTATAAGAGTATATCTTTTAAAATCTTTCAGCTATTTATCTAAGTCCTCAATTTTTTAATACACTTTTAGCTAATTATCATAGCTATAAAATACAATGTGCAGAAGTAGAGATATGAATATCATAAGGAAATGCTTTGTATTTCATTATTGGAAGCAGTTTTATGAACCTGTTAAGTTGCCCTCGCATCGACACACATATCGAGTGTTTGCCTCTGTGTAAAGTCGCAATCATCTCTCTCCACACTCTCCACTCTCTTCGTTCTTCGCTCCTCTCGTCTCTTCCCTCTCCGTTGTTCTATACGCTTCTCTAATAAGCAAACTCAATTGATGTATGAACCATGACATTGTCTCGTGTGCAGTTTCGAGTTAACTGTTGAAAATGCGCTGGTTATTAATGGCTTTATAAGCTGCTGTCCCACACACACACACACACACACACACACACACACACATACGTACACACATTATAATACATACAGCGTTGCCAACTACGCTGTAGCCTTTGGCAAGCAAGTCGCAGTGGCAACGCGAAAGTCCAGCAGCTGCAGCCAAAGAGTCAGCGATTGTGTGTGGATTGTGTGGATCGCAGCTAGTGGACCGTGGATTGTGGATGTTGAATTGCGGATCGTTGATCGCTGATCGCTGATCGCCGATCGGCAGCAGCGCAGTGTCAAAGCCAACCACTTTGCGCGTTTTCATAACAAAATTTATTATTTATTTTTATTTATTTTTTTTGATTTTGTGGTGTTGTTTGCGCACATTTTTAACGTATAAATAAAAGCTGGAATGGCCACCGTGGAGCCGAGGGGAGGAAAGGAGAGCAGAGCCACACAAGTGGTTTGGCTCATACACTCAGCAAAATTATGCCATTCCAAAATTAGGTGCATCATGTTCTTACACTGTTTTCTTCTTTAATCTCTTATTTACATAAATTTGTAATTTAACTATTAATAATTTCTTTATTAAAAATTCTGTCGGAACTTAGTTTGAATATATATGAACCTACCAACAAAAATATCTGTCAGTTTGTTTGGAATACATCAAGATATAACAAATTTGTCGAAAATCGCCTAGGATTTATTTTTATTTACTTACTTTTATTAACCTAATTTATAGCCCTTGTAATTTATTTTTGTTTAGTTATATTTTTTATGGTTTACTTATTATTTTGTAGTATTTAATTATTGTGTTCTTAAACAAGTATGTTTTCATCTTGTACAGACGTGAATTAAAAGAAAATGTACTTAAAATATGCTAGAAAAATCAAATTTCAAAATTTCTGAGATTGCGAAAAGTGAATATGAATTTGATATATGTATTTAGTGTTGGAATTTGAAAAATTGGACAGCTTTTAATATCTTTTGCACTTATGTTGGAATATCTTGAATTGTTTTTCTAAGTGTAGTTGTAGCCAAATCATATTTCTCACAGACACACACACACACACACATCGTTGACATTTTAGCAAGCAAGTGGAAGGCAACAAGGTCGCCCAGAGCTCCGATGGATATCGCAAATACAACACAAATACTGACTGTGGCAGTGGCAGCAACAGCAACAGCAACAGCAGCCGGAGACGGAGTCGCCACTGGAGTTGCAGTTGGCAGTGGAGTTGGAGCAAGTGCAGCATAGAATTTCAAATTTAAATTTTTTATTGCACAGACCGTGAACGGACGCCAACGGCGTTCTCGGTCAAGTGCAGGCAGCAGCAGCAGCAGCAGAAGCAGCAGCAGCAGCAGCAACAGCTGCTGAGGCGATTGCCGACTGTTGCCGTTGCTGCTGCCATAAATCTCTTAATGAAAACCGGCAATAAACTTGGCCAGCTCGCTTGGCAAAAACGCCGGCGGCAAACCGACAAAATCCCGCGCCAAGCGCGAAAAATGCGCAAAAGAATTAATAAACAAAGTAGTCGGGCATGTTGGCATGCCCACATTTCCCCTTGCTCAGTTCACTCGCTCTTACTCCAACTATTGCGCGCTCTCTCTCTCTCTCTCTCCACTTGTGGCATACACGGAGATGCAGCTGTTGGTCCACAGACTATGCACAGTCTCCTCTCCCGCTCCCCAGACGCCAAGGAAATGACGAGTTATTTGCTGCGCATGCGCGCACGTGCTCGCTGCTTAATGTGCGCGGCGACGTCGACTGCGACTGCGACTGCGGCGCTGACTGAGACATCGACTGCGACGTGGCCGCACGTCTTAGCGCTCGAGCTGCGCATGCGCATCATCTAAAAGCAACAACAACAGAGACAACGACGTCGTCAGCGTTGTTGTTGCTGTTGTCGCATTTGCATTTCTAATTTTTGCATATATTCGACTTGCGACTGCAACTTGTGGGCGTTGCATCCACATCCACAGCAGATCCACATCCACATTCACAGCCCCTCAGCTGAGAGCAAGCCAACTGCGAGTGGCGTCAAGCAGTCGACAGTTCGCCGTCGATAGAGGCGTCTGTTTACCTATACTATATATATTTTATTTGTATATTTATGTTTATTCAACTTCTCCAAGCTGACCACTGATCCCAAACAGCTGTTTCAATATGCTCAACCCGACGAGGGCCAACAAATCAAAGAGGTTACACACTTCCCCAGTGGCTGACAGGCAAAAATTATATAAATTATTTGCAGTTGCATATGAATTTCAAATATTTTAAGCAACTAGTTTGCATAACATTTGAATTTATATAAATAAAAATAATATATATAAATAATAGTTAAATATTATGATACAAATTAAGTTAATTTAAACATGTTAAAGTATAAATAAAAGCTGCACTTCAACTCTTAATACATACTTAAATTCAATTCAATCAATTGAGCTCGACAAAATTATTTTAAAAATATTTGATGCAAATAGTAAACTGTTTAATTGATTAATTATGGTTAACAATTTCAACAATTTATTTACGTATCATTTAAATCAATTGGAACTTTATCAAATAAAGTGTAATTACTTTATTTTCACTTATCATTCAAATTAAGTGAATCTGGACAAAGAAAAATGAAATATTATTGATAGTTATATATAAATCATCAATATTTTAGTAATCAACTAATTACCACTTGACGGGTAAGTATATTTTTAGATATTTCAGGATCAGATATAAATGATAGAGCAACATAAATGTAAATGTAAATACTTTCAGCAGTTTGACAAATAATCTACTATTTTGCCTTTTTAATTTTTAAGCCTAACTATGTCAAAGAAAAATATTTCTAGATATTCTCTTTATAGAAATTATTAAAAGTATCTTGACAGATAAAAATTGATTGTGGAACTCTATTAGCATGGCTTCCTCTGATATTAAAAATATTAAAGGTTTATTTTTAATCAGCTTTTAAGCTTTTGATATGGTTATTTTCTAAGAGCGGACGATAGATCATCGTCTAGACTTTCCAAACTGTTGAATGATTCATCATGGAGCTAAAAATATCAGTTTATTCATTGACTCTAGTTGCGGTCTGTAAAATCAACAGTTTAACAGTAGCACAACAAAACAACAACAACAACACCAACAAAGAGTTTTATAAACGGCTGATCAGTTGCGTGTTGCTTTTGTTGTTGTTTCACTGATTGCTGTGGCTTTGCTGTGATTGCTGTGGTTGCTGTCAGTGGTTGAGGCAATTGACTACCGAAAAGTATTAAACAAAAAGCTCTCTGCAAACTGTGTTCAAAACCAATATAAACACCGCAAACACAACAACACACAGAGGAGAAAGAGCGGAGAAGCGTCAGAGGGGAGAGGGAGAAATATATGCTTAAATATTTGCAAAAGAAATCGTTGGCAACGCGGTAGCCATAAATCAAAGTCGCGTTAATGAAAGCGCAATTAAAACGGGCTGCCGTCAAGTGGGCGGCGGAGTGCGGAGCGTGTGGGGATTAGGGGAAGGGATGGGAAAGGAAGGGGAGAGGTGGGGGAGCGGGGCGAAGGGCATTTACTTCAAGTCGAGGCATATTTGGGGCAGCTTTAAGCGCAGGAAATTAAATTTTATGATGCCGTGGCAGCCAGTTGGCCATTGGAACATTTGGCCAACCCAAAACCATTGGCATTGCAATTGTTGCAGTTGTCGCGCCGCCGTCGACTGCAGTTAAATTTGCTACTGTGGTTGTTGTTGTTGCAGTTTCTTTTGCTGTCTGAAAAGTTGCACAAGGTTGGCCAGCAACAACAGCAACAGCAACAGCAACAATAATAAAGCTATCAGCAACAACAACAACAACAGCAACGGCGTTGACGGCTGCGAAAAGTTTATGCTGCAAACGACGGCGACACCAACACCTACACACTCTGTGAAAAGAGACCCCTTCCCCCCTCCCCGCTCCTCTCACCCACCCTCTGCTCCCTCGCAGCGAGCATTAGCCCGAACCAGACTTGACCTACAAATTGCATGCCGACCATGACGCCCCTGGGTGTTCACTGTACTCCAACTCGCACACTGGGCACTGCACACTGCACACTGTACACTGTGCAGATAGATATACACTTTGTCTAATCATTGGCAGCTACAACTGCGCCATTTGTGTCGAATTTGGTCATGACGTCACACAACCGCATTTCGCTGGGATGGTCTATAAACAATAACAATGTCACACCTCTTTCGATAACCAGAACAAATGCCAGCCATCAAAAAAACAGACTTAAGTGTAAGAAATCATAATAAAATAATTTACAAAATAATCAGTATTTTATAATAAATTTAAGATGCTTTTAAAGGGTACAAAATGACGAAATAAACCGATTAATTTATATGAAACCAGCGCAGTTTATTTTATTTGTCAGCATAAACATATTTTCTATAATTTCAAAAATAATTTTAAAAATGTTTTCAGATGGCAAGTAAAGTCATCAATAATTTAAAAAAATACTTACAATAGTTTTTAAGAACGCATTGTTTTTATTGTATATAACGATTTCAATTAAGTACTTAATTATATAATCAATATTTTTATGTGAATATAAACAATATATTATAAATTAAAAAGTGCATCGAAATAAATAATTAGAATAATTTCAAAGTCTTGGAAAATAATTTATTAGCAATTTGGATGAAGTACACGAAATTAGCATTAAATAGATTGTCAATTATTTTCAACTCGGGGGGGTAAAAATTAATACACTGCTTCAATCACATATGATAATTAACAGTATAATGCATCTGTAGTACAAATTAACGCAATAAAATCACATTCTATTCGGTTTATTAATTAACACGTTATTTGATTGATTACCATAATTTAAGAGATTAATTGTTTGCTCATTAAACTACAATGAATAAATTTCAACCGATTTAAGTAATAGTTAATTCAGAAAGCACTGCACTCAGATTTCTTAATAGAGTTGTGATCCTTTTCTTGGTTTGAAAGTGTTCATCATTTGTGAGATTAGGTTGTTCATTTCCGCTTCCTTCCTGCGGGGAGTTGAAGAGGTGCAAAACCGACTTCAGGTGGAAATTGCAGCAAACATCGTGAGAGCGCCATAAAGTAAAAACATTTCACAGAAAAAAAGCGGCTTAATTGAAATAAAAAGCAGAGTCGTATGAGGATGGACGAGCCGTCAACTCGTTTGGCTTTTGGCTGTTTGGCTGTTTGGCTTACTGACCATCAGCTTCATTACCATTAACCGACTGTGGCCACAAATCATGCATTTAACGCCTTCTTAACAGGCCAGGAACTCGCACCGACTGAGCACTGCGAATTGAAGGTGGAAAGGAGCGGGGCGGGGACGGGGAATTTAACTGGGATTCCGAATGTAGCGCCTGCAATCAAAACGGGCAATAAGCATGCAAAAAACGAAATGAAATCAAAGAGGATCGCGATGAGAGCGGATGAGGAGTAGAGGAAACTCTGGCAATGCCTTCTTCTGGTCAGGTGTAACCCACTGTAAGTGTGTGTTGGTATGTGTGTGTGTGTGTGAAGGTTTATTGAGTTGTCAGACAGGCTGGAAGGAAGCCCATGCTTAAGCTGAAGCCCCTGAGCCTGATGAGCTGTTGATGTTGTGCCTGTGATCGTGCCAGTTGACAATTACAAGAGTCGGGATGCCTATGGGGCAAGGGGGCAGGATCAGAGAGATGAAGGAGAGTCAGGGACTGGCAGGGAGCTAATGGAGCGATCGTTGACCAATTTTATGGGCGCCAATAAGCTGCAGCAGACAATTGGCTACCAGTTTCAGTTAGCATGAATGGAAGCTGCCCAGTCATTCATGGGATTCAACTCATCTCAACTCAACTGGACTCTGATCTTTAATAATAAAAATGCAAGAAGCGGAGCTGAAGATTTGCTAAGTGGCAATGTTGTGTCAGCTTGTAAATCAATGATGTGCACATTAATCTGAAGACCTTTCCATATTTCTAGATGCAGATGAGTCACAGTTACAGATGCAAATCAGTTAAGAATCTTAGAACATTTCAATAATTCTTAAAAGATTAATATATTTAAAATGAAGATGAGTCACAGTTCTTACAATGCTTAAGCAAAAAATCAGAGATTGTAGTTTAATTAATAGTAAAGAATAAAATTAAATATAGGTATAAAATCATTTTGTATTATTCGAAAAGAAACAGAATCAAATAACTCAGCTCATTGAGCCATCCATTAAACCATAAACTTTTTTATCGCATCTCCACTTCAGATAACTTCATTAACCATCTGAGCCAGCTGTCAGTTGGCTTTAAGTCTGGCCAATTGAATGCAAATTTTGACAAAACCCAAATAGAAGAAGAAAATGAAATATATATACATATGGTAGATATAGATAGTGTCTCTTGTTGTGAATGGGTCAACAACTTAATCAAAGAGTCGACAAATCAATCCATCAGTTTTTTAGGCATTTACATTTCGGCCAAAATAGATGAGGTATGTTTTGCCTTTTGTCATCTTTTATTGACTTGTGTATGATGTATGTGTGGACAGTATGTATGCAGATGGGCATGTGTGTATTTAGTTAGTTAGTAGTCACTTAATTTATTATAAACACAGTCAAAGTCAGAAAGCACTTAGCAGACTCGACAGATTCGCCAACTCAGAGCCGAACTGGCCAAGTCAGGCCAGTTGACCACGACGACGACGACGACGACGACGTCGACGTCGACGACGAAATTAGCCGATCGTTAAAAACCTGACACAGGCGCACGTGCCATTTTCGAAATGCTCGGAGATCGAAACGCCTCACTACTCACATAATAAGCCAAAAAAAAACAAAAATTCGAAGCGCAAAAAAAACTTAAAGCCAAAGCAGAGACAACAATAATTTCACCACAACAACAACAGCAACAACGTAAATACCTTGTCGTCTTGTAGCGTTGACAATTTGCCGCTCAAATTTATTAACCAGAAATTGATTGGCCCAAACGGCTATCATCTATGGAACTGTTTCTCTCTCTCCCTCTCCCTCTCTTTCTCTCGGTCTGGCGGCTTCATAATTTACCATTAGCTGTGGCTATAAAATAAAATAAAATAGATAAAAAAATATACAAAAACAAAACTCAATTTTTATCATCTGCTTGTTTTGTTGTCTGTTGTTGTTTTCTTGTCTGTTGTCTGTCGTATATTGGGGTTTCGATAACGCAGTTGCGTTGAAATTTCGCATAATTATGATGCCTATAAATTTGTTTTCTTTCATTAGCTAAAGTTTAGTTTTTTCAGTTTTCTTGTTTTGTTGTTTTTTTCTCATCTTATTAGACGAAGGTCAACGACGATATAAAAATCCGATTTTATTTCGGTTGCCAACAAACCCAAACTCAAACTGAAACTCAAATCTCAAAACCCAAAAGACAACAAGCTAAACTTCGTAAATGTCCCCCGCACCACCTTCTGTCAAATGTCTCCAAAAATCACAAAATACTGAATATCATTCTGTAATACTTATATGCCCATTTCTCTGCTGGTTTTATGAACGTTTTAAAATCGATTAAATATATGATTGCCAGCTTATTGGGGTAAATATTTGTGCTTTTGGCATGCGATTAGTTAGTTGATTGAAGCCTTAATAACAGCATTAATATTGTAGAATTTGATTTCAAATGATTGTTGATGCTATCAAATTAAGAAATATCTTTTATGCTCATCGTAAAAGTTGGAACGAGAAAGTAGTTTTCATTTCAAACAATTTGCCATGTTTTGTAAAATTATATGATTAGTCAATTCTATAATTAAACTATATGCTATTAACTATTATTATATGATTAGTCAAATCTTTAATTAAACTATATGCTATTAACTTTCTTAAGGTTTACTTCAAAATTCATATATTTTCTAATTTAAATTTTGCAGAAACTATTTGAAATTCAAGAAGATATATTTAATTTTTAAAATAAAGACAAATGACAATCATTCTAAGAAGTGTTTTGGTAATTAAATGCGAGCTTACAATGAAACAAAATTTAATATTTTTTTTATTATATATGTATCGCTCTATCATTAAATAGTTTTCTATCTTTAGAGCTTATTCCAAAAGAGTTATATAGACTGATTTAATTCTGCAATTCTTGCTAATCTCAGATTAGTTACTATCAGATAGTTACCATTAATTAGGCACAATTATGAGTAGTACTTAATTAGTACTAAAGTATCCATAGTTAAGTCATTTGCATTTACTCTTTCATTTGGAAATTTTATTGACACATTAAATTGTTTATTTGCTCAGTTTTATTCAGTTGGGATAACCCGTATTCTACTATAGTTAAGTTTTGTGCAATTGCACGAAATGGTTTTCTTAAGTGGTTTTTGTATTGTTTTTTATGGGCTCGTTATTCGCCCATTAGCGATACAAATTCCGGAATGGCACTTGCTCTTCAGTTCCCCTTTATAAATCGGAATCTTTCCGACTGATAAGAAACTGAGCCAAGGTACTAAAATCTCAAATCAATGACAATTTTGGGTGAAAGTTGTTGGTTGTTTCGATTTGGAAATGCCGTTTAGAAATAGAAAGTAGGGCGTGTCCAGACCCACAGATCCCCCCTACCAATCTCCACCTCTCTCCCCCCTTTCTCTGAACATTTGTAGTCTCAAATTTAGGGCGATTTATATGCCAGTCCAGTGGCAGGCAGCCCACGCCACGGAATTTGTGGATGCCCCTCTGGCCATGGCTGTGATATGCCTGTGGCATCTTCGGGCCATGTTGCTGAGGTGTTGGCCAGTGTACATCAAATGTGCAAACATGCCACATAAATCTCATAAGGCGAAATTATTTTTTACTACTCAATTGCAACAGAAACGGCAACGGCAGCGGCAACGGCAGCGGCAGCGGCAGCAATGCCAACAAAAGGGTCCTGCCACAGTGCATAAATCTCCACTTGCGGCTTGTTCTCAACTCCAGCCCCCAATAGTTGCCCCCAACTCCAATTCGAATGGCAACACCAGCTTCAATTCGATTCCCAACTACGACTCCGACTACGGCTCTGTCTTTGGCTCCGGTTCCGATAAATAATTGCGTACATTTGTGCAAATCGTGTTTGATGTTTGCTCTGCTCTGTTTGTGACTCGGTGTTGTTTTTATTGGCTCCACTGACTGTCTTTTTGTTTTTTTTGGTCAGCTCTTTTATTGCTACACATGTAGTTTGTTTTATGCGCACCAAATACAACAACAATCAGAGCAACAACAGCAACACCAACTTGCAACAACAACGCGAACAACAAACAAGTGCGAATCAATCTAGAGACTCCAACTCGACTTTGCAAATATCCTATGTTAAGTTTTCAGTTCGATCTTCTTATGATGTGAAGATCATCTATAACTAATCGTAAATTTTCATTAATATTTAAGATTTGTCTTTATTCAGACTCCTTAGTAGATCTAAGCACGGAGCTCTTTCCGTTAGTTTTGACAAATTGACAATTTTGGAATTATACTAAATTAATAATTGAAGTAGAAAACATTTATAGCTCTTGACTGATTCATTACTTAGCTATAGCTTTGAACAGTTTACATATGTAATTTTAACACTTATAGTGTCAGAAATAAACTCTGGTCCAGCACTAAACAGACTCTCTACATAAATATGTTATTTAAAAATTTATTTATAACAATAAATATGTAATTTTAAATTCACAAATGATGCTTTCCTTAAATTACTTGTTGATATCAAGAGGTTTTTCAACAAGGAATTTTATGTAATGATTTCAGTCATATTTTCGGCTGACAAAGTATTCGATAGTTTTTAATATGCTTACGATCCGACAGCTTTTACAGGGTATCTGCAAATGTTAAGCAAATGTGCGTACATGGCGGTCATTTTGCCGGTTCCCCCAATGGAAGATATTTTTTTTTAGTTACTTTTTGTGTGTATCACATTTTTGTTGAAATTTATTGCATTTAACAAAATTAGCTAACAAATTTATTAAGCACTTTGCTAGTGCCGAGCAGTTGGTGGCCTGGGTGGCCATTGATGGATTCTCATTTCATTCGTTGGCCACGGCCACGTGTAAATTGGCCAAAACAGAATGAGCGAAATTCGGTTCTCTTCTGTGGCAATCAATGAACCCATTAAAGTTTAATCCCAATCACGTAAATAAAAGTAGAACTTGTCGCATAAATTATGCGTGTGGCAGCAACAAATTTGTTTGTGGTAGTAATAAGTTGAAAAAATTAAGCACAAATCTGTTAATGAATTGCAAATTTATGCGACGTTTCGAGGCGCGCCAAAAAAGAACTTGACTTCTAGTTTATTTAGACATTGGTTTATATTATTTTATTTTCTTTCGAAATACGTGCGATCTTTAGTATATATATATACTCCGTTTGGCTTAAGTCGTAAAAAGCTGAAAAAAATCTATTCAATTAAAAGAAGACAAAAGTTTAATGTGAAAGAAACCTGATGGCAAAGACTTCGACTTGGAATCGGAATTGGACTTGCCTTGGGTTTGGTTCGGTTTAGTTTGGTTCGCTTGGCTCTTCCCATTTCCAAAAATGTAACTTTCGAAATTAGCGGTACGCCTTTTTATTGAAATTTGTTGTTGTTGTTGTTGTTGCTGTTGGGAAGAGCCATTCTTTAGGTTGTCAACTCGATGAGACATAAATTTACAAAAAGTCCAAAACGAAAAGCTGGAAAAAAACTCCAAATCACCGGCCAAATGGCGGCAAATGGCCAACACACAAAGGCCGAGTCCGCTGCCGCCATGCTGTGACACTTGTGCCCTGACCCCAACCCCAACTGTCTCCCCCTCCCTTTCCCCTCTCTCCCCCTCCCCCTTAGCGAACCTAATCAACACCATGACCAAGTCGCGGAGCGATCTAAACTGGGCTCTCGAGCTACCTCGTATCATAAATTTCAGTTTTAGGCCATATGTAAAGACGCTTAGCGCTTCGTTAGCCAACGTGAGCTAAGCCCGCTGCTTTGCCAGCTTAATTACCAACTCGTCTTGGCCTGAAAAGAGCAGACAAATATTCATTTCTAGTAACAAGTGTCTTGTTTTTTTTGATTAGGCCATTATCAGTTGAATTCGATCGACTTTTGGGCTCAAACTAATTTGCCGATTGTTTTGAGCAACGATTTGTCAACCGATGAACCGATGAAAAGACTTGGCAATCGATGAGAGACAGATTCAAATTGACTGCTGTTGTTTTTGTGGTTGATGTTTGGGCTGAGTCAGCCCTGCAGCTTGCAACAACAACAACAATATGTATCTGTCAGATTGAAAGTGAGCTTGAGATTGAGCTTAAGCCGTTTGCATTACTCAGCGGCGGCTGAGCAGCATTTTTAATTGAAATAATTGCGGGTTGAGTTAATTAAACGATAAATAATGTAATTGTGTATAAAAAGGCGATTCACAGACAGTCAGTGTGGCGAGTCACGGCAAACAATGGACGACAGCAGAAACAGACAGTAAAAAATGATTGCACATAGGTTGGGTTGCAAGTTGCCAGTTGCCAGTTGCCAGTTGGCAGTTGCATAATGTACACATAATGCACACATAATGCCATGTCTTGACTGGCATTCTTAACCACAAGCCGAGAGACTCTCAATCAGACTGAGACTGCAACTGAGGCTGAGACTGAGACTGAGACTGTAATTAGTGGCATATTTGTTTCAGCCAAGTCACAACAAACTGCAATGTTTCCACCAAGTGTCTGTTGATTGATTATGGCGCATTTGATTTGTTAGAGTGGGAGCAGGGAACGGGGAGCAGGGAGAAGGAAAAGGGAACGGAGCGGAACTGAGAAAGGGATTGGGATTGAGAGTTAAGGCTGCGTGGGCAATGAATTGAGAATAACGATCGCAGTTGGCAATTGAAAATGAATTGCTGTGTAATCAGAGGCGCGTGCGCAGCGCACCCGTTTTTGGCATAATTCCTACTCTTTCACTTGCACTCACACACCATCTCCCTGCCCCCTCTCTCTCTTGCACACTTTGTATAATCTCTGTAATCGATTTTAAACGCCTAAATTATGCAAAATGGTTATTACTGTCAGTTAATAATAACAACACAGCTGACACACACGCACACACACACACACACACACACGCACACACAAACGCACACACACACAGCTGCACATTTTTATAATATGTGAGCATCGTACTTATTAAGCGCACAGCAAACATTTATATTGTAATTATCTTTTAATTTGTTGCCTTGCATTGTTCAGCGTTTGTGGCACACGGCGTATGCGCAATTTGTGTGCACTGTACAAAAGCGAATTGTTTCACTTCAGTTGTTGTTGTTGCCCCGTTTGACAATCTCTTTAATTGACTAGAAATGTGATAGAATTCAGCGGAATTTTCTGCGGTCAATCAAACGGCTAATTATTTATGGATTTTAAAAATAGATTTCGTTCGGAATAGATAGTGAATCCCAGCTGTCTATATTTTGTATTCTCTTCGTTTTTTGTGTTTCAATCCATGCTAAATGCTGTGCTGTGATAATTAATCAGTCACTTAATTGGCTGAAAAACCCGGGACGACGCCTCACACCCACTTTCTAAATTGCAATTGATAGTTTTGCTTTATTTTCTCGAGACATGTCTCGGTACATTACCCGATTGCCCACTTATCATTCCCTATGATCTTAAATTTCCATTTCCCATCTGGGATGGGAATAACAATGCTATCATTCACATTAACATCTATCAGCTATTATATCAACTCCATGTTCAGGTTTGAGTTTGGGATTTTTTTTTATACATATCAATATTACCAGTTTCAATATGATTTACTTCTATAAGAAGTGTGATCAAAAGTAATTCCCACCTCCAAGTAATTTATACATTTGTAGCTAGCTGTTTATTTTACAATAATACACTTGTTTATTATTTAATCTCTCTTATTATCATTATTTAAATACTTTGTGCCTTTGATTTTGCGATATTACAACACTTTGAAAGTTTACAATTGTGTTTAATTTATTAAATATATTAAATATATTGCATTAACTTATAAATTATACAGTTTAGTAATGATTATTATACATTTGTTAAATCTAATTTAATATATAAATGTAAGAAAATGCTTAGACTTTTTAATATAAATGTGTCTACATTAAATATTAATTTTATTTTTCTTCTTATTGTTTTAATAATGCTATTTATCTCAGTTTCCAAAATTCCTGCACAGTTTTTATGAAAATATTTTTTTTTACAAGTAATTAATATATTGTTATTTATTATATCGTTGAATTTTATATTTAATACTTCTATTGCATTTTTAATCATTAAACTCCAGCAATAGATATTTAAGTATCTTTCGCAGCTTTTCAATTGCTCAGTCTGTCTGCCAAATATGACACCATTTAGTGTCAGATCTTAACTGGCAATCTAACCAGATTCATAGCTACACCCACACACACACAACACACACAGACTCGTCCACCTACACACACAAGAATAACTGACAATCCCTTGAAATGTTTGTGCTCTTGAAAGAAGTCGAAGTTGAAGAGAAGGCAACGAGGAAATACAAATATGGCAAAGAGAAATAATTATTTCTGCGGCGATTTCAGTGTCGCTGCTCGTCTCTGGGGGCGCCACCGAGTTGCAAGTGTCCGGCTGTCCAGTTTGCCCTTTCGTTAAAGTGAAGTCAAAGTGCAGAACATGGCGCAAAGGGTTAAAAAGAGAGCGAGAGAGAGAGAGACAGAGAGTGGAACAGTGAAACACATATTTGTGCTGCGGTCTGTGGTCGACCAGAGCACTTACGAGCACGCAGTTGGGACCAGGATGATGAGATGATGAAATGATGGTGCAAGGATCGGACCTTGTTGGCCTGCAGCGCGACAAATATTGTGGCATGGAATGATGACAAGGAAGAGGACGCGGATGCTGTTGCGGAGGACCATAAGATGATGAGCTGACTGACGAGTTGTTGCCCTCTCCACCTCCCTCCCTTCTCACTCCCTTCTCCCTGCGATTGCCACACTCGGTTGCAATCTTTTGGGGTCTGCTTTAACTGATTTCGATTTCAATTTGCAATGGCCTCGTCCCGTGTGGAATGCAAAAGCCAAAGAAACCAACAAACGTCTTTTAATGGCCACATAGAAGTTGTTGTGGGCGCAACAAGGCTCGCAACGCTTCCTGTCAAGTGATTTATGCCAATGGCGCTGCCAGGCACACAACAACAGCAACAACAACAAGCAACAGCAACCCGTCCCAGTCTCAGTCTCAGTTCAAGTCTCAGTCTCAGTCTGAGTCTCTGTCTTGGTCTTGGTCTGAGACTCAGTTGAAATCCCAATCCCAGTTGGTAACTAATTTTCTTGTGTTTGTTGCAGAAAAAATTGACTGGCTTTTGTCGTCGTCGTCGTCGTCGTCGTCGCTGTCTGTCTGCTATCTGTCTTGGCCGGCCCAGTTTGTGGCACAGTGTGTGTGCCACAGCTTGTGCCTCGACTGATCTGTGATGAATGTCTGCGTATTTGCAGCATTGTCTGGCAGCAAGTACCACGCACTTTGTTGAACCCTCTTTGCACTCACTGTTTGTGTAGGTGCAATTTGCGCAATCATCGACAAAGCTGCCCCTGCCACTGCCCCTGTCTCTGTCTCTGTCTCTGTCCCTGCCACGAATCTCTTTTATCCTCCAGACTCTTGTCTTGGGCTGGGCGCGTGCGCAGTCGCGTCTGACGCTTAATGATTGCAGAGGAATGCCCCCAGATGGTTTACCAAGCATGCACTTAAAAAACAATTCAATTTGTCCATTGCCGTAGCTGGATTTATGAATGAAAAGCAAAGACAACAGGGCAACAGGCAACAGGCAAGAGACAACAGGGCCAAGAGACGAGGCAAACATACACACAAAATTAATTAATGACAATCACTCAAAAGGCACGAAAAATACGCAAACGAAATAATTAAACGGCAAACAGGTATTCCATTTTCATTTTACTCGTCGCAGCCCATTCTACACACATTAGTCAGTCAGTCTCCGTCAGTCAGTCAGTTACTCCATCAGTCAGTCAGTCAGTCTGTCTGTGATCTTTTCAGGCTCAGTCCAATCCCAACTCCAAGACCAAGTCCGAGTCCCAGTTCCGATTGCTATCGAATTGAATCGACTCAATTTATCTCCACTCAACTCGGCTCCACTTATTACCTCTCCTCTCTCTGTTTGTTTTGGTAATGAGGTTCATTTCCGTTTTGATATTCAAAAATATGCATATGGCCGTCGTAGTTGCGGTTGTACATACCAATACCAATAGTTAGGAGCAGTCATTATGATCTAATGATGATCGATAAAGTACGTCATTTGAATAATGCTTCGAATTGAGTAACTCAATTAAATTATTTACTTTATTCCAATTTTTACTCTGTTGTTGGGTTTTTTTTTGCTTTATCTATATTTAACAATCTAAAATTGTACTAATTTAAATATTACTTAGAAATTAAGTATTATTTTACGGTATATTATTGGGAATGTTTACCTTAATTAATTAAATTATGTTATTAACAATTATTGACAAGTAATGAAAAATTATGTCACTGATGATCGATAGAGTGATTAATTTAAATTATAATTAGAACTAAATAACTACAATATTTCATTGAAATATTATTAGAAATAAAATGTATAAGCAATTAGTACTGTATAATATCTTTATTTATTAATATTAACCATTTAAATATTTGATTGTGTATTTCTTATTATATTCTGATAGTTCCATAAAAAAATTCGAATTTTTTTTATTAGTTATAGAAATGCCAAATTAGCAATATATTTCAATCATCGTTGATTAAGAACTATTTATAAACAAAATGTTATCTTTTTATGACAAAGTTTAAATGCTTTTCAATTTACTCTGCATATTATGTTTATTAAATGAATTGTAAAAAAAATACGTTCAACTTTGATTTTCTGCTTTGCATTTCAATCAATCTACATTGATTGATCCATCGATCGATCAACACTGGCGCCGCTTTGTCTAATCCAAAATTCAAAGCAATTATGCCTTTTTTCAGTTAATTTATTATAATAAATGTAAAATACAATACAACATTCATTTGTTGCTCAGTCTGTTTATTCTGTTTCTGTTTTCTGATTTTTAATTTTTTTCTGTTGTTGAGATAAATTAAAATTTTTCGTTCAGCAAGTGTTAAAATATTAATTATTTAAGCAATACACGCAGCTACGGCACGCTTCTCTTGTATATTTTATTTTCTTAATTTTTGTATAAATAATAAAGACAACCACACACACACACACACACACACACACACTAACCGACAGAGAGACAACACATGTTTGCTGCTGGTTTGTTTGTTTTAATTTTTTTAATGAACGATTTCTCAGTCAGTTCGGCGTTTTGGCCAGTCAGGTTGGGAGTCAGCAAGTGAATAATTATCATCTCCATGGATAGGCATCTCTCTCCCTCTCTCTGCCTATCTCTCTCTTTCCCTCCCTCTCTATATGGTAGATTGTCAAATAAACTGTCACGCGTTTGCATTTATTTATTTGTATTTCTGCTCGCATTTCGATTTGTTTTTATTATTTAATTGTTAATTATTTAAATGTTGCATGTTATTTGTTGGCTAATTGATAACTACTCGTTTATTTTTCTGTTTTAATTTTTTTTTTGTCATAATTTGTTTTGTTTGTTTGTTTGTGCAAACATGTGTTCATTTCCATTGCAGCGGATTATCAATATTATTAAGTATTATTTGCCAAGTGCCTATCTTGAAATATTTATTATTAATTAACATTTAATAATCATATTTATTTTGGAATCAACAAAAACTAGCCACTTCTTTAGTTGTTTTTTCTCCAAGCAAATTATAAACAATTATAGTTTATGTCACGTACTTAATTCCATTTAACTGACTCTAAACGTTTGACATTGTTGTTTCTTACCTGCAATTAGCTGGTCCAGCATTATAACAACTCATTTCATCAAGATATAACCGAGATATCTAGGCAATGTTTTGTTGTTGTTGTTGTTGTCATTGCGACTTAAACGCTTTTCTTTAATTGCATTTAATCATAGATATTTACTCAGCAAATGGCGTCGATTCAATTCAATCCGATTCAATCCGAATAGTTTCGATATTGAACCGATTGATATTTGTCACACGATCGAAATCGACTTTTGTTTTCCCCCACACACTGATCGTTTTAAAAGGGAGGGGAGAGGAGGGGAAACCTGTATACCAGCTATATATCAGACTGATGTCTGGGATGCCTGTCGATATGTGATATCGTCTCAAAGTGCAACCTCTTGCCAGCTTTCACTGACGAAAACGCTAACGCCAAAGAAGTGGCCCGAACAAACACTGATACCGAGTGTCTATGGCTAAAAGATACCTCTACCTACTAACCAGCAATCCAATAACTTAAAACAAGTTTTTTTTTTCTCCTCGCCTTCGTGGGCCAACAGAGAATTAACAAAGATGGGATGGGGGTTAAAAAAACCAACGAAAATAATAATAATAAATAAACACAAGCCGAATCTAAACGCGCTTGTGTCCCACAAATAAATTATTACCCAAAGGGCATTCAATGCCTTTTAACAACAGGTCAACCTTATCATTATTTTTATTATTATTATTATTATTATTTCTACTCGACGCAAAAGGGCCAAGAGACCAAGAAGACGTCGTAGTAGCCGAAGAAGTAGAAGAAAAATCGATACCAAAAGGCGAAAACAAAAACCAAAACCAAAACCAAAACCCAAAACCGAAAATCCAAATGATCGTCGCTTAGTTATTTTCCCTCATCCCCTCCCTTCATCCATCCCACTTTAGTTTAGATGCTGTGCGTGCGTTTTAAATTTGGTTTCGTCTTCGTCTCCATAGCTGCTATTACAGCACCTCACAGTGGAAATCACAGGCAAAATACTGCCCCGACCCCAACCGATCTGATCCGACCCGATCCGAACCGAACCGACCCGACCCCGAGTCCAACGCGACTCGACTCTTGGCTTCGATTTGGATTTGGACTTGTTGGGTTTTCTGTATTTTTTTTTAGGTTTTCAACATTTAATACAAGCGCGACACAAAAGACGCACAAAAATGTCATAAATTATGCGACCATAATACCAAAGGGAGGGGCAGACACCCAAAAGAGCTCTATGGAGCTTGTTTCATATATATCTGTATACACATATACATACATACATACATACATACATAGAGACTTGCTTGCACATAAACATATCTAAACATACTCTTAAGTATTAACGGGCTACATTTGATACATTGCTCGTTTCTTAGCTGGTTATGTGTCTTGGCCCGGATCCACTTCTTGATATTTATCAGTGGTGATGATTCCAACGACAATTGAACTGTTTTTCAGTTTCAATATTATTTGATAAAGAACTCAACCTAAATTTTAGTTGTCGTTGACTCAAATTTAACTTCTTTACCTTAATATAATTAAATTTTCGCTTTCTACTTCAACATAGTATCAAATATTTAATTAAATTTAAGCTTAAATCTTATTAAAATATTATCTATTTAAATTCTTTATTATATAATTACATCTAATAATTTTAATATTTTTTTGTGTATCAAACACATTTGTAAACAAGAGATAATTTAATTTTAAAATGTGGCTTTGAAATATTATTATAAATACTGCAGTAATACTAAGACTTTTTGGAAAAGGCATTCATAATATTGAGATAATGTCAAAGATGGTGTGTAATTTATATATTCGACTATCCGTTAGAAAATAGTGCTTAATTAAGACATTTCCTATCACAGAGTCCCTAAATTAGATATCTTGATTCACATTTTCCGATGAACTCATTCTCTAATTTGATAGCGAACAAATTCCCACAGATTCTCACCATTATATGGAGTTGATCCCATCGAATTGAGCAACAGTTGCTGTTGGGGGCGATTGATTCACATGCATACGAGTATCATTGAGTTGATTCCCAGGCGAGGTGTCTAACTGTTTTCTCAATTCAATCCTTTAACGGTGCTTCCTATTGCAATTATTTCGACTGCAACGGTATTGCATAAGACGCTGACTGCGTGAGAACTGAACTCTGACATCGTCGGATAATGACACCTCAAAAACAGAGAACACAGAGCACAGAACACAGAGCACAGAGAACACAAAACACATAACACAGAATACACATGAGGAACCTGTAACTGTTCTCGTTTTAAGTTTACCTGTAGTAGATGTTTATCTCGAAGAGTGACAAACAATCTCTAAGCGAGTGTCAGGTGGCAGGTGTCTTTCTCACAGCCAGACAGAGAGAGAGAGAGAGAGAGAGAGAGAGAGAGAGAGAGGGGTTAAAAGGATGCTGAGATGTCGTTAACCCTTTGGCTGTGTTAATGCATTGTTGAACACGCGGGAATAAGGGAAAAATACGCATACCAAAATGTAGTTTAATCATATGCTCAAATGCGCAAACACGCAACACCTACACACCCACACACACACACACACACACACATGCACACAGGAGACACTTCAGTCAATGCAGCGCACGGCAATAAAAACAACAAAAATGTAATGCAAAAATGGAAAGGAAAATGGGGAATAAGGAAAACAAAAATCGAATAAAACTGCAACCAGGCAGCGTGTTAAGCTGTCCTACTCACACTTCTCTGTCTCACACTCTCTCTCTCTCTCCTCTAGCGCTTCCTCTCTCTCTCTGATTTCACACTCTCTCCAACTGAGCTCCAGTTTCGTAACGAGGTCGTTGCCTGCTGTCTGTCTCTCTGCCCGTCTGTTTGTGTGTTTGGCTGTGTGTGTGTGTGTGTGGAACGCATCCTGCATACCAAATAGCTGCCCCCAATGAGCTGCCGGAAGTGGTTGCTTCTGCTTCTGTTGTGTGTGTGTGTGTGTGTGTCTGGGTGTCTGCCTATCGATAACTTTTGCTCAACTATTTGAGCAGCGAGTGCAGTTTTTAATTGCTCACAATGCGTCTCAATTTGACAAGCAACATGTGGAAGGGGCACACACACAACACACACAACACACAACAACACACACAACATTTGTATACTATAGATAGTCACAGCTTTTTGGCGGGACCGGCTTTTGGCTTGTTTGGCATTCAGATTGCATCGCGTGTGTGTTTTGAATGTCCTGTAACGATATGAATTATTCAAAAAAAGGGAACATTTTTCGTTGCCGCCAAGGACGAATGTTGCAAGTGCTTCACGGCATACAAAAAAGGCGACGACGGAGCAAACAGTTGGATTTAGCCAGTTAGAGAGCCCAGTTACATGAGGACGCACACACACACAAGCACATCATATGTTGCCCCACTGTGTGTGTGTGTGTGTGTTGACGACGTCGTCGCTGACGTCGTCGCATCGAGTCGTACATACAAATGTCCTGTGCTGCTCAGTCAGTTCAGCTGTGTGTCCTGACTGCGAGACTCTCTCTCCTCTCTCCTCTCTCCTCTCTCCACACTGCTGCTGACTGGCTACATTTGTATTGCTGCTGTCGCGCCAGTCAAAGTTATATCCTTTGACAGCGCTGGCTGCAGCAACTGACGTTACGTTGTCGACGGCGCCAGCGTCAACGCCTCGGTTAGCGCCAACGTCGACGTCGTCGTCGACAGCGAGGCGAAAGTGAAAGTCAAGGTTAATCCGTCTGCAAAAATTCAATATTTTATGCATTAAAGTTTATGGCACTGTATGTGACTCTCTCTCTCTCTCTCTCTCTCTCTCTCTCTGTGTGTGAGTGGGTGGACGGGGCGTGGCAAGGCGCCAACGTCTGCATACAATTTGTGGTGTGTGCTTTTGGGCGCCATTTTGAAACTGTCGCTTTGTGCGAACATCGTCAATGTTGCATGCAACGCCATCCAGTTGCGTGTGCACCTTGATTAATGAGGCCATAAAAGGCAATATGCAATTCCTTTAAATTGAGTATATTTCACATCAAGCAACAATGAGCTGAAACTTATAAATTGTAATGCAAAATGAGTGCTGTAAATGATGTAAAAACTATATCCTTTTTCTCTTCACACTTTCTTTATACATTACTAAAGTGTCAGTTTAATCAAAGTTACAGTTCGCTGCGAATTGAAATCAACAAAGTTTTCAATAAATTTAAGGAAACTGAAATTTAAAAAATAAATTACATATTAATGAATACTCTATAGATTTTTAAATATAACTTAAACATTGGTCTTAAACACTTAAACAGTATGAGAAATTCAAAACAATTATACATTTATTGATTTAGTTAACAGAGTGAAAAATTAATCTCAGATATTCATATGCTTCTAATAAAAAATCTAAAATTAATGTTAAATATTCGGTTAAAACTTAAACAGCTTCAATTGACGAGGTCTTGTGGACTTGTTGCCAGACATTACAATGGATAGTAATTTATTATGAATATCTTATATATATCTTATATCAAAACGAAAGTAGCTTATGACATAAATATTCCTTGCAGAAAATGTGAATTATTAAATGTAAATTGAAACTATAATTTACTTTTTGTTAAATTAGCAGCTTTTCATGAAAGTTGCTGGCATTTACGTGTAATTGACTTCATGTACTTAAAATGTCACTTTCTCCAGCCTGTGATGAGTTACACCATTTGCTAAGACATGTTTAAATGCAAGTGCTACGCATTTTGCCAAGTGTAATCATCATCAAGATCTAGATAGCAAGAGCAAGAGCAAGAGCAACTGCAGCTGAGCTCATTGACCCACACGTATGGATGGATTCGTTTCAGTTTCAGTTTCAGTTTCAGTTTGCGAGGAACCGAAACTGTCACATCAATTTGAACGCCACGATGAGGGCCAATGAAATTGAACTTTAAATTGAGGCAAACAAAAGCAGCAACAGTCGGCAGTCAGCAGTCAGCAGTCAGCAGTCAACTGACAACTGTCAGAGAGAAGAGACAGACACACATTGAAGAAAACTAGGTTAATGGGTCTGTTTTAGCTGAGGACAGGTTGCACGCAACTCAGAGCAACTCAGAGCAACACAACGCTGCGTATACGCAATGGCCTTTCACTGCACTCAACGCGTTGATCTGTGCCTTTAATTGAATAATAAGCTCAAGCCACTGCACAAATCTGCGCTGCAACAAAATGCAGGTCAACTGCAGTTAGCTCTACACTGAGCCTCGATCCGATCGGATCTGTTGCAAGCTCCACACGACGATGTGTGGCACGTGCACGAGATGATGATGAAATTGCGCGAATTTTCGCATTTATTTTCTTCTTGTTTGATAGTTTAACATTGTCGCTGTCACAGCTGTCTCTGCTGACGTCGATGCCGACGCTGACGCCGACGCTGACGTCGCGCCAGCGCAATTTGGTCTGATCTGTTACAATATTTGTAGCCTCTGGGAGCAGCGAGGTCAATTGATTGAAACAACTTTGAACTTGTTGATCTTGTCACAAATTAAAAGAAGATTTATACACACACACACACACATCCAGAGGCATACTAGACCAGCTATGCAAGTACAGTGGGCAAACGCTATGATTAACAGAAATATTAATCAAGAGTTTAAGTAATTATAACTTTAACATTTTTCCTTAATCTTGAAAGTTCTTTAATATTTCCCAGTTCGAAAATGCACTTTTGTAATTTTATAAAATATAATAACAGAGTATTGTAAATTTTTATTAATATTTAAATAAAACAGTAATAGTTTCGGAATAATAAGAAAAGATTTTATTATATTTTTTCATCGAGAAATAAGAAATTAAACTTATTTTTCGGGAGTATTATAATGTTGAAATTGTCAATTATTTTTAACAAAATAATAACGTCATAGTTATAAATTGCATGTTGTGTAAATATATGTAATTTTTGCATTGATAGAAGTTACGTGTGTTCAAAAATTAAGAGATTTATTTATCAGTTCTTCGAGCTGTGTGAATTTGCATACATCTGACGGAGTTGACGCAATCGACATATCGAGTGATTACTGTGTGTATCTGTATCTATGACTACGTGCGCTTGGGGCGCTCGAGATGTATCTTCTTCATCATCTGCGTGTCTTTTGGCTTCTGCTTTGTTTTCTTTTCTTTTGTGGTGCTTTGTGGGTTGTTTTGTTTTGTGAAATCTTCAGGCAAGCACACTTTGATTTAGTTTTAGTTTTTCGTATGGTTGTGTTGCGATTCGATGCTGGGCATGATTTATAGTGCTCAGTGTACGGTATCAATATACGGTTTTCAGTTTTCAATTTGAAGAAGAGCTTTGATTTTTCATAATATGAATAGAGTATATGGCGCTAGAGAGTCTTCTGAGCGGCTTTCGGGCGAAGAACGTGCTAACACTTGGCATAGGACCGAAACTGAAGACCCGGCCAAACAGAGGAGAGATCTTTTTATGGCCGCAACTGATCACGCAAGTGTCTTGGCCAGCTTGTTGTTGGTTTATGTGTTTATACCAATTTTATACCAATTTTATTTGGCATTTAATGAGCGACCTTCGCGTTGTAATCGTTAAAGTCCATAAACTGAAACCTACAGCAGCGTGGCTCAAAACTCAATGGAATGCCTTTGGTCAGGTTTTAATGAGCTGAGGAGCTGGAAGAGTTGGAAGATGGAACTGATGTTTGTTTTGGAAATGCTGTATGCATCTCAAATGTTTGAGTGAAAAGAATTTCGTTTGCGTTTGCAAGGTTTCAAGTTGTGGCAAAAAGTATTTGATGAACGTCAAACTGAAACTGAAACAATAGAAATCCTTCGCCCGCTGAAATCGTTGCTTTTTTATTTGAGGAATTTCTCTTTCATTTTAGAAACAATAAGAAGACTGTTGCGGCATGGCCAAAGAAAGGGCCAAAAGGCTTGCGGCACAAACTGGAGTTGGAGTTGGAGCTGGAGCTGGAGTCGAAAGCGGTTCGTGGAAGTCTCGTGTTTAGCACACGCGTAAATTTTCTGCCTCCGTATCGAGTCCTCAGTCCTCAGTCCCCAGTTCTCAGTCTCCAGTCTCCAGACGAGTCGGAAGATTGGCGGTGGCGGCATTCGCTTTGAGACGCAGCCGCCATTCGCAACGCATGCGCACTAAACGGTACCGCTAGCGGGTCTGAGTTGACCACCAGCACCACCATCACCACCACCAAGTGGCCAACAGCACATCGGGAGAAGGGAGATGGGGCAAGAGGGAGCTAAGAAGGGGCAGCAATATGTAGCCTTGTGGCTTTTTGTCGCCGCATTTCATTGTTGCAACTCTTGCTTGTTGTATTTGTAGTTGTTGCGCACGTTTCAGAATGAAATGTCCGTTCCAAATGATAAAATTTCCAAGAGAATCGCAGCTCGTCTTCAAGGTCAAAGAGTTTCTGTTTTCTGTGTCTTATTTTTATTTTATTTTATTTTATTTATTGTTTGTTGCCTCGTTTTTTGTTGGTCTGGCAAAAGTTTATCTTTATAAACACGTCAGTGTGTCAAATGCGACTGAGTTACGTTCAACAGGCTTCAGTCAGAGCCACAAAGCAAACACTTTGGCCAAAACCGGAAAGACCAATGCGACATTAATTGAAAGAGTCTTGCTGTATTTTTATTTGAAAAAGTAAATAATCACATATGTTATTAAGGCTATATTGTCAGTCGATAAAGAAAGAAATTCACAATATTTTTATTATGAATTCTAATGTGAAATTTCTATTTATAAAAGTGTATATTTTAATTATTTTTTAGTTAAATAAAATTTGTGTCTACATTATGTTACGACTGTTATTTTATTATGTTATTATGCTATGTTCTTATGTTATGTTTTGATGTTATGTCATTATGCAATGTTATGCTATTATGTTATTGTTCAATGTAATGTTATTATGAATCTAAATTCTAAGACAATCTTTCTTGACTGACTAATTAAATATTTTATAACATTGGATAACATTTCACTGAAATTTCCATTCATATTTAATAAAACTAAACAGTACAAAAAGAAATGAAGTTTAAAAGAACCACAAAGAAAAGATAAGGCCATAAGAAAAGTAATAATAAATGAATATTTTTTAAAGAAATATGTTTAAAATCTCTTAAATTCTCTCCAAAATCTCTCTATTTCCCCTTTTGCTCCTTTCATTGTTCTGCATATTGTACATTTTATTTGTATATTCTTTTTTTGGGGGATCCAATCAAAGTGCCACAGTTCCTCCTCCTCCTCCTCCTCCTCCTCCCTCCTCATGCCTCCTCCTTGTCCTTCTCTTTCTCTCGGCTGCACTCGACGTGGGCCGTGGCCATTTCCATTGTTTGCCTTTTGGCCCTGGTTTTTGTTGTTTCTGTTGTTGTTGTTGTTTTTGGTTTTGTTTTGTGTTCTTTTTTTTATTTATTTTTATTTGGTTTCTGTTTGGTTTCCTCGGTTTTTGTTGTATTTGCTTATGAAGTGCGCAACTTGACTAAAAGGGGCAAACAATTGCATTGATCGGAGGAGACCAGTCGCATTTTGGGCATAAAGTATGAGTAAAGTATTCGGTTGTTGTTGTTGTTGCTGGTGGTGTTGTTGGCCATTTGTTGCTGTTGTTGTTGTTGTTGTTGTTCGTTTTGGTTCTGTTCATCGCATTGTTTTGGGTCATGTTGATCGTCGTCGTTGTCTCTGGCGTTGGTAGCAACGGTAGCATCCTCCGCACACAGACACAGACAGACATACAGACAGCAGGACAGCTGGACAGCTGGACAGACAGACCCTGGGCAGACCAGGGCTACAGTCTGGCTGGGTTTTTGGGTTTCGTTCTTGATCGTCGTGTCGAACGGCGAGCGCCCCCTTTTAACAGCGCATAACAGCAAAATCATGACTTGCCATTTACATTGTTCGCTCGTTTTGGACTTTATTGTTTTTGACGGTTACGTTGCAGCCACAGCAGCAGCCACAGCAGCAGCAGCAGCCACTGTTGGCCAGGCTCAGACTCAGGCTGCTGTTGCCTGTTTGCCGGTCTCGACTTGCCGGCCAGCCTCTCAATTCAAACGAAAAATAATGAAAAATTATTCAATAAAAATTATTTCGCGTGGTCGACGCGCCAGAAGATGCTGTGCAGCACAGCACCACCGCACCACAATGCACCACAGTTTGCTTAGCAGCTTGTTCGTGCGTTTACTCGCAGTTCGGCCAATACACGACGATGATGACGACGACGACGACGACGACGACGACGTCGACTGCTGATCAGGCGGCGATCAGGCTGAATGTTGTTAGCCAGGTCCACGGACAGCTACCAATGCAGCTTCCGTTGCCAGTTTGGCAGTAGCTGGTAATCTTAATGCCCCCCAACTGATCGCGATCGTGAGTTAAGTGATCGCGCTATAATTTTACGCTAACTCTGTGAACGATTCCCGAGCTGATCTTAGCTGTGCTGATTCTCCGCCTGTCTTTTCAGCTGCCTTTTCCTGCTGACTTTGCTGCTGCTGCTGTTGCTGTTATGAAATTATTGTTAAACGATTTTGTGATTTGTTGTGGGCTACTGTGCGCCCAGTGTCCAAGTGCGGGGACTATTATTAGGCCGGCTCTTTAACCTAGGCGGAGCAGAGAGCAGTTCTTTCAATTTTCCTTCTTTGTTTTGTTTCTGTTGCGGTTGCTGTTGTTGATGTTGTTGTTGCTGCTGCTGCTGCTGTGGTTGTTTGAGAACAAGCTCAAGTGGCAGCCAATGCCAATGAGAGATGGACGCACGATTTTGCTTAAGTGCTGCCTGACCCAGTTTGGGTCACCGAAGGAGTAAACGTAGTAGGCGGCTGAGAATGAGAATGGGAATGAGCATGATGATGGGGAGGAGTAGGAGGAGTTGGAGGAGGGGGCGCCCATTCGAGATCTGCGGCTATTTACGAAGATCTTTGCCTATGACTTGATAAAGTGCAATGTCTGAGATTTGCGCTTTTGCACGGCAAATGACAAATAACAGCAACTGCAGCCACGACACAATTGACACAACAATGAGCGCTGATAGTCCAAGTCCAAGACGAAGCAGCAGGCGAACGGAGAACGGACAGACGGACAGACAGTCGGACAGGCAGACGAACGGACGGACGAAGCAACCGGCAACGGATGCGCCCAATGAGCAAACAAAGCGCAGCGGGAAATTGCAGCAAAAGCCTCGACGCTGTGTCTGTGTCTGTGACTCTGTCTCTGCCTCTGCCTCTGGTTGCAAGTTGCAAGTTGCGAGCATTTCGTATTTATGCGATTGCCGCGCCGCAAGTGGCACAGTGGCTGCCACTTGAGGAAACACGCGAACAAAATTAGCGTGCTGCCTTGCAATATTTTATGTATCTCACAGATACGCGCTGATTTGCCAGCTACTTGTCTATGTCTATGACTCTGACTGTGACTATGACTCTGACTCTGACTATGACTACGACTGTGACTATGACTATGATTCCGACTAGGTCTTTCTTTCTTTCACTGAGTATATATTCTTTTTATGCGCTCAGCTGATTAAATGCAACTTCCTTGGCGTTATAGAAATTAAAAGTGCTGCTGCCTCCGTCTCTTTCTCACCTCTTGCTGCACTTGTCTAACCTCTGCCTCTCTCTCTTTGTTTGCCCATCACTCGACAATCAATTTCAATTAGGGCACCACACATTGCTTAGATTCTCTGATTTGTTCTTCACTCCACTCTTCTCTTCTCAACTCTCGATTTTTTATTCCACTTTTTTTAGATCTCGAAAGTGAATCATGAGAAAATTAATTTCGTGGAAATCGAGCATGATTTTTTGGAAGATCTCAGCGCACAGCAAACCTGTTGACTGTTGACCGTTCTCAACTTAATGAGTATGGAAATAGAAGCGTTAGATCAGAAGATTGATAAGCACTGATCGTTTTGTCCGCTGTGTCGATAGAAGGGAGAGCATATGAGTTAATACCGCATTTTGGCCTTAAATTATGCTGTTTTTTTTTTATTTATTTTTTTATTTTTACTTTAATTTTCCCATATTATCGCCTCATTTGTCTCTGTAAGTCTGTTACTCCGTGAGTCGCTACTGAAAACCACATAATTGACACATTAGCTCATTGGCCGGATCCTTAATTGGCATTGCGTCTCACCATTAACTCGCTGCGAGATCTTGTGGTCTGCCACAGCCTCGTTATGCGGCCCGAAGAGGCGTGATCGTGTCTTTTGCACGCCCTCCTGTGGCGTTCCGTTCCGTCTGTCAGTCCTTTCGTCCGTCCGTCCTTCCTTGTCGCCTGACATACGGCTGATTGATCATTGTATGTTATGTATGGGCCAAGGGTCTAGAACCAGGCCCTTAGACCTTAGTGCTAATGCCTGATGTTTTGGTAGCAAAAGTGCCAGGATTATGGCTCGCAAAAAAGTGTTAATTTACAGCATTAACAGGCAAAGAGGCAACCACATGCTGAGACAACACACAGAAGCTGCAACCAACTGAGCGTATCCAAGAGATTTCTTAATTGCTAAGCCAGATAAAGAACATAAGGAATATTAGGGAAATGCTGAAGAACTATTCTCGCTCTTAAAGAAGTGATTAAAGGTTGGCTAAATAGTTTGAAATGGGTTAAGAGATGTGAATTGTGGGGAAAAACTTAAACAATTTAAATAAATACTTAATAATAAATGTATTTCTTATTTTTTTTCTTTTAATTAATGTATTTATTTATTTATTCTATTTTTTGATAGGATTCAATTTTTCTCCTTTATTATAAATGTATATTACATTTGATTTTTTTATTTATTTTATTTTCCTAAGATCAGATTTTTCTTCTTATTTATAAATATATTTGAATAAAATGTCGCCAACTATTTCATTTATAAATCAAGTTATAAAATGTATTTAAATGAAGTACTCAATAAACTAAATTAAAAACTAAATTCGGTAGATTAATAAATCATTGTCATATATTTCTAAATAGACACTTCGGAAGTGAACTAAAGATATTGCTTAAACGCAGAATGTACATATTTAATATATATACTTAGATTGAATATTATCAGCTTTATGGGGGCTGTTCACGTTATCTCTTATCAACGTTATCTGTCGCACATAACCGAAGTCAAATGGAACTGCGAACAGAAGCCAAAGCGCAAAGCAACTGCAATCTGAGAATGTTATTTACTCCCGAACCGTTTTATCTGCTCAGATGCGACACATTTTTTATTATTATTATTATTATTATTTTATTTTGTCGTTGTATCTTTTGAATGGCCAGGTATCTGCTACCTGTCGACTGTCGCCCTGTTTCTCTGGATCCGTTGCGATTGTCTGTTCGTCTCTTCGTCCGTTTGTCGTTGTCTGTTGATTCTGCAACTGTTGATTTTATTTCATGCCGTTTATGCAAATGAAGTTCAAAAGGATAAGGCCAAAACAGCAGCAGCTTCGGTAGCAGCAGCAACAATTCGCCATCAACCTCACAACATTTGGACATAAAAATTTTTTCTGAATGAAATTCGTATCGATGACCGTTGTGTCCGTCGTTCCGTCCCTCTGTCCACCGGTCCATCTGTCCGCCTGTCGCCTGTCCAAATGCAAATGGGATCTCTCTGCATGGCCCAAAAGGGTAGCTCAAGTAAAGACCAGTAGCCGAAAAAACGCAACTGTGATATCGAATTAATTAAAATAAAATACAAAAAGCAGAAAAGAAGAATTGCCGAACGAATCGCAGTCCGCAGTCCTCAGTCCTCTGTCCTCAGTCCTGGTCAATGCCTGGCGCCAAATGTAAATGAGGTGGCAACGGAGGCAACAGTTTGGGAAATTAGTTGTAGCATTGCAGGAGTCGCCGTGTTGCAGCTCTGCAATGGAGTGGACACCTTGTGAGGCCGCCTTCAATTTGGCGCTGATTTGGTGGCCGTGTTGTGTTTTGTTTGCCTCAATTTGAGACCGAAATGAACCCCAAGACCCGAGAAGCTGTTGTAGACTGTAGAAGACTGTCTGAAGATTCTGTAGACTGGTTTGCTTGCAGAGTGCGCATGCGTGTCGTCGCCGTGGCGAACTGAGGCGACGTGCAACAAGTTAATTAAGCCGCATTTGCATGTCCAACGCGATGTGTTGGCTCCTCTTTTTTTTTGCTTTTTTATTTTGTTTTTTGGGCCACAAGAGCCGAGTACAACCCACACTTCCTGTGCCGCCAACGTTGCGGCTTAAGCAGCAAAACGTGTCACATGCGGCGTCTATTGCTGCCCCTGCTCCCGACCTCATTCTCATCCTCATCCTCATCCTTGTTCGGGCTGCTGGTCAGGCGATCGATCACATGCTGCGAACTGCGGTAATCCGCACTTCCACGCCTTAGTCGCATTTTCACGCTCGCCCCTTTTGTTTCCATTTCCAACGCTCCAAAGACATCCATTCCAATGAGAGACAGAGATAGCGAGAGAGGGAGAGCGAGAGAGCGATGCAAGGCAGACAGGCAGTTTATTTTATGATTGATTGCAAATAAAAATCGCAAATTGTGTGTGTTTACTTTTGGGTTTTTTCCTGCTCAACATATACTAAACCATCATCAATACACCCATGTGGTGTCCGCTCTGTGGTCTCATCTCGGTGGTGGTGGTTTTCCTCACATCCTCGCATCCTCACATCCGCATATTGGACATATGTCGCTGACGTGGCTGCCACTGTGTCAGGGACACACTCTTTTCATTTTCCTAAGTAGCCAGCTCATTGTTGCTACTCTTGTTGTTGTTTTTCATCTTTTCTTTTTTATATTTTTGCTATGGTTAATTATTGTCAGCGTGTAAATCGCATATGCTCAAATATCAGAATTGCCGCTTAAAAGGGGACAGTTTTTTATGCCATTATGTCACTGAATTGGAATTTAGTAGGCAACTTAGAGGGGGAATTGAGTGTAGGTTATGTTGTGAAGAGAAAAACAGTGGCTAAACATAAAAGCAGAAGCACAGATTCTCATATTGGTAGTATAAATAAATAGAGCAGCTACCTATATTTATTATCAATGAATAAAGCTTTGCCTATAATAAACAAAATCTTCAATTATTTAAAATTAATTAAAATAATACACTGAAGATGACGATAGAATTGCAATCGCAGTCTCCTATGTCTTATCGTTTTGGTGGCACAATGATCAGTCAGTCAGAACAAACAGTTAAATGTGTATCTAGAGATAGTAGATGTTTTTATGTTGACATTCAACAATTAGCTGCAATTTAAGCTTGAGAAATATTTTGAAACATTCTAAATAAAAATAGTATTCTAATTTGTACTTTTTTTTCTATAAAGAATTTTTCTGGCAGATTTTGACAATTTTTTAATTCGGTAAGAACTAAAGTTGTACATTTATCTAAATGTTTTGCAATCTTTAAGACCAAATTCTCTATCATTGTTACATTGTTATTCTTAAGGAAACTATTTTTTTAAGTAGTTTATAAATATACTTTCAAAGTTCACCGCCTTTTACTATAAGAATTTTTTATTCTTTCTGAACTATTTCATTATAAATTCCACTCTAAACAGAGTATAATAAATGCAACTATCTGAAATTTAGCCAATATTAAAATCTGCACTTCCTTGTGGGATTTACAAAGCTGAGAGAGATCTGTCGTTGTCCTTGGGAGCGGTCAGTCAAATGGTTATGCAACACTTGACTGCGATTTGAATCTAGTCGCCATCACGGAAACCATTTGAAAATCGCTTTAATCAACGGCTATTGAAGGTAAATAATGGAAACTGCAAGCGTCAAGCGTCAAACGTTGATCGGCTTTAAGTTGTTTATGATGAACAACAACAACAACAACAACAACAACAACTTGTCTCAATTTAGAAGCGGCAGCTGAGTGGGGACACCACAACGGACACCACTTGGAGCCACTTGCGGTGCCTGTCAAAAGTTGCCATCAAGAATTTATTTTACAGATACATAACATTGAAATTGTGTGTTTAACAGCAACAATTTTTATATTATTTCAAAGTTTGAATGCGTTGCACATGCGCAGCAACAGCGACGCCGCTGTCGACGCCAGCAGCGACGGCGGCGTCGCTCGTTTAATGCCGTTCCATAGATAAAAAATACACCTGTCGCATTACAGCTAAATTTATGTCCACCGGTAGACCTTTACTTTGGCGCGACTAGAAACGCGCCCCGTGTATTCAGATGTGTGTGTGCGAGGTGGTGTGTGTGTGTATAAGACGATTGCACGCTTCGATCGAGGCGATCGGATGCCGTTGTTGTTGTTGTTGTTGCTGTTGTTGCTGTTGGCCGGTGTTCAGCGTTCAGTGTTCGGTGGGGGTCCAAGTGTTGAGACATTTCAGGTTTCCAGTCAACTTTTGTTGTTGTTGTTGTTGATGCGTTGCCGCTGGCCGCTGTCTGGCTTTAGCTTTTGTTTTTGCGTCGTTTATTTTATTTTATTTTGTTTCTTTTTATTTATATTTTTTTGTTTTCTTTGGTTGAAATAAATACATAAAATTCGATCGAAAGTTTTGTGGTTGACGACGACGTCGATGGCATTTGATTTCGCGCAGATAGCAAGTCAAAAGAGATGGGCGATGACGTCAAGACGGGACAGAGACAAAGCTATCAATAGAAAGAGGCCAAGAGAAAGAGAGAAAGAGATAGAGAGAGAGAGGGATAGAGTTGAGTTCCCAAAAAATGCGAAAGACCATAAAGTGTTGTAGTTGAGACTTGGACAAATAGTTTACGGTACCCAAGCGTCAAAAGAAACGACTACTAACTGTTTTGTAGAAGCTACGATCTTTGATTAGCAAACAAGCCGAAGCGAACGGGGAGCTATCATTAACTACAAGCCAAGTTAAGTCAAGCTGGACAGCGCACTTTGATCTGGCCAGCAGCGTTGACTAGTGCCAAAAACAAAGCGCTTCGAATCAAACGTCTTAACCATCGGGGATATGCACTTTATGATGGATTATGCCCAGAAGAAGAAATAAAAGAAGTGATTTTCCTAACACAACAGTATATGGATCACTTGGCTCTCAGAGCTCTTATCGTTATTATTAAAATATAGCAACCAGACAACAATTTCTGCTGTATTCGTTTTAATATTGGTCAAGTGCATCACTTGACTCTTCTTGTTATGTTTAAATATTCCAAGTACACCACATATTGTAATGTTTTCATTTTCATTTTAATAAGAATCTGTTGAATTAAGAAAAACCCTCAGACAAGTAGCTGAGTGTGAAAATAACTTAAATTTCCCCATATTTGCAAACATTTAAACATAAATATACATTTCAGGGAATTTTCGTATTATTTCTGGTTAGTCTTTAGAGCAGCTGTTCGTCGCTTATGGAAATAGTTAACTGAATGCGTGTTTTTGAGTTTTGTATTTGCTATTTGCTTGGCCCATAGCTGCCGGCCAATTTGATTGTGGAATTTTGAGATGCTTTCGACTGGTCGACTAGTCGACTGTTAGTCTGTTGCCTGTTTGTTGGCCAAACAGAAACCCAACACATCGCATCTAAGCTCATTTATCAAAATGTCTATTGATACTTGGGTGCTTAAGTTGCTGTAAGTTAACGCTTGAATATTTTTGCACTCATCAAATGATTCATAGGGCTGAGTCAGCGGATTGCAGTGAATAGCAGTGAGTAGTTGGTAGTTGTAACCGCAGCTTGCTAATTGATAGGGCAACTCGTGAGTTGTCTTTTTGAGAACGTAGTAACCACACCTGCCTAAACTAGACACAGACCCAAATACATAATTAACTTGAGATGGAGTCCACAGAGATGGCTTCGATCTGTTGTCGGTCGCAACCCTTAGAAGTTCTTTTCAACACCGCTGAGAGGGTCCCAAAAAAGGAAAAAAAAGAATACCAAAATAAAAAAGGTCAATGCTATCGGGACAAGCTGAGCTAAACGCTATTATTAGAGGTCACAAATCAATGAAGACTTTATCGATACGACGGGGCTCACGATGGTCCATTACAACAAATCTGGAAGACCCTGGGATCCGCGATTACAATAAGAAGAAAAGCCGCGCCGAGACTAAAATTTATTGACAATTCGACTAAGAAAACTACGAAAACATAATGGACAAAAAAGTGTCCAGCCGTGAGTTGTCTGGGAGAAAGAAAGAAAGTCAGACTAGCAAAGTGATCGTCACACATTCTCTGTGACTCCCTTTCTCCATTCTTTCTCCATTGGGCAGAAGAGGGCATACCAAATTCGTTAGCCGTTGCACGCATGTCAGCTAGGCCCATAAATTCTCTTCTCTTCTCTTTGCAGGTACATACATCTGTTGCTGCCTCCTCTTCCTCTACTTCTTTTTCTTCTTGTATTTTTTTTTGGGGGATATTCAAGTCCTGAGACTGAGATCAGTTGAATAACCCGATCAAAGCTGAGTTCCGATCAAACGGATCGTTAGACGCCGCCAATTGCCAAAGGGGTATCGAAATCGAAGAGAGTCGAGACCTGAGAGTCGTCTCCGTCTCCGTCTCCGTCTGCGACTGCGTCTCGCTAGGCGACCAATAATTATGCAAATGAGATAAGTGTCTCGGCTGGATAATCCCAAAGTCGATGCTCACACATTGTCGAGAATATTAGAAGCTGTGCCGGAACTAAGACGCATTTGCATTTCTTCATTTTGATTTCTTCGTCTTTGGCACTCGAGCAACACGCGTCGTTCTTCTCGTTCTCTTCCCGTTCCTCGTCCCTTGTTCGTTGTTCCTTGAAGCGTCGCGTCGTCCTTCATAATTTAAATAATTATGCCACTTGCTGGCTTCCTTTTTTTAGTCCGTTCCCTGTTCAGTTTTGTGCCGTTGAGCTTAGAGATTTTCATGGCACGGCATTTGGCATAATTATGTAGGTCAAAAATTGTTTATTGACACGCAAAGCAACAAAGAAATTTGCATAATTTTACGCTGCAGTCGCCTGTCGAACAACCAGCGTACGGAGAATAAAATAAAAAGCAAAACAAAATTACCAACCTACCCCCTTCCCCATCCCGCCACCCCCTAAAGGTCCAGCCAACAGCTGTTAATTATAGAGCCTGGGGGGAGGTCAGAGAATTGGCAGCGTGGCAAATTGAAGTACCCCGAAAAAAGGGTTAGGGTTAGGGTTATGTTTAGCTTTAGCTTTAGCTTTAGCTTTCGCCTTAGAGTTTGGCTACGTTTAGGCCAAGTAACATTTTTGCACCTGCTGTTCGAAAAAATTGAGACATAAAATATGGAAAAAAGGGGCAGGAAAAACTGTTGGAAAATGTGAAAAAATGGCAAAGAAAAAATGAACAAGAACGTCAGCCGAATATGTCGAGCACTGTAATTTATGCTTTTTAATTAAGACGCTAAAATATTTGTGATTTTTTCAACTAGAAATTCCCCCAGACATGTCTATGGTTTATCATGTTTTCTCCATTATAAATCAGCTTAGTTCAGGTTTCTTTTTTCTCTCTCTCTATATATATATATATAATATATAAATCTATTTACTTACTTTGTGCCGCATTTTTGCCCCCCACACATAGCTTGGAACACTGTGGAAACGGGTTAAACTCGTTTTCGAAAAGAATTTTCCATGTGATTGTCAGCAAAAAAAAAACAAAAATAGAAAACTAAAGATAAGATTTGAAACTGTTGACTACCAGTTGGTTATATGGTTTTTTTTATATATATAAAAATATATATATGTGGAATGTTTCCCCAAGTGGCGTAAACTAAATTAAATGACTTGAATTACAATGTAACTGGTAATTGCAGACAGCTACTAGTTTAAGATGCACCTGCTTAACCTTCTGACTAGCCAGTGACACGGCTAAGCCAATAGACTTCCCCTTTCTAGCCCTGTGTCTTGCTTACTCCTTCTCCTTCTCCTTTTCCGTCTTCTTCCCCTGGCCAGAGTCGATAACCATCTAAGCCGCGACACATTCACTTGCTCGCATATCCTTTTGTGGTGGAAACGGATGCAAACGGAACTGAAAGGACAGGCACAATGTCAAACTGACAACAACAGCCGTCTGTCAGAGTGTCGTTGTTGCTGTTGTTGCTCTTGCTGTTGTCTAGTTGGTGTCATAAATCGTTATCGACCACGAACATCAGGTGGCACTCAGACGCACTCAGTTCTCCTCTCCCACTCTCTCTCTCTGTTTCTCTATCTCCCTTCGCTGCATTTTCGGACCATAATCCATGGAAGCAGCCACGCATCTGGCCATAGGAGCAAGTCGGAGGGGGGGGCAAAGGGAAACTGAGTGCAGTAACCATAACCAAAAAGGGCTTGTCGTAAATTAACGCTAGACAACAACACCCAGTCAAACTGCGACTGGCCAATAAAAGTGGCAATGGAGGGGGAAGGGGGCAACATTAGCGTAACCACTTCAAAAGGACACGCCAAACACGCCAAACAGGCAAAACAGAAACCGCTAAAGGATCTGCACTTTATGGTGGATTCACATGTACACAAAATACACACTTTAGATTAGTCAACATTTTATTTATAATTCGCAAGCAGCTCAAACTGTCATTTATTTTCGAATATTTGTCAATATATTTTTGTTAATTTATAGTATTGATATTACTCATTGAAACGCAAATAATACATAGAAATTACTTATAGTAATTAGTACTTAAGTGCGCCAGTCATAAATTATATGTAATAGTAATAAAGCTTAAAGAATTTATTTATTTTAGTTATGTTTACAATACAAAAGTTCATTTAATATCGTTCCTGTTTGAAATTCTTCCAAGTTCAGCTACACAAAAAATATTATTGTTAATTTTTAGTATTGATATTACTCATTGAATCCGCTGTTTACAAATATTTGCTGTCGACTTTTTTTATTTTATTGTCTTTCACTTAAATACGAATTATTTAGTAACATTGTATTGTGACTAGCTCAATAATTTATAAGTTCTATGAATTATATTGCTAGGATTCCAAAATAATAAGTTAAATAAATATTAATATGTAATAAAATGTAATCAAAATTATTCATCCAAACGTTATATGTACGTAAATTCCTATTATTCACCAGCCATAAACAATTATTTAATATTACTCTAAATTTCTCCATAGTTTAGTAATCGTTTAAGTTACATAGATATGTATATAATTTATATATCGTTCTCTCTTGTTCTATCAATTCTCACATACTTTCGTTATGTAGCAAAGTTCTCTATGGTCAAAACATATATCGTTCAACAACAGTGTTGCGGAACTTGCAACATACAGAAACAGCTGTAACTGACATTCGAGCGAAATCAAACATTTTAACACGCTTCAAAGTTTTGCACAAGGGGAAATGGGAAAATCAGAGAAAAACAGAGGGAAATGTCAAAAACGCGTCGTGAAAAGCTGGCGGGGCAAAGACAAACTCAAACTCAAACTCAATCAAAAGGCTACATGCCACACAACGAACGTCGCATAATGTGGTAAGCTCTACAACAGCAGCAACATCAGCAGCAACAGCAGCAACAGCAGCAACAGCAACGGGGGCAACGCGTGTGTCCTGCTTCGTCTGGGGGGTCAGAAGGAGGACTCGGCCCGTCAGCCTTTCTGTCTGTCTGTCTGTCTGTCTGTCTGTCTGTCCGTCTATCCGTCAGTCTGTCCGGGAACATTGAATACGCATTACAAGACCGCGCCGAAACCAAAACCAAAACCAAAACCGCGTTACCACATGTCAGCGGCTCTGGCAACAACAGCAGCAACAGCAGCAGCAACAGCAACAGCAGCAGCAACAACAATCAGCCCTGGGGCATATGGGAATACGAGAGCGTTGAATGTGCAACACATGTTGTTGTTGTCGTGTTGCCGTTGCCGTTGCCATTGCTGTTGCTGTTGTTCGCGGTGTTGCCTCGCCTGTTCTGCTCTGTTCTGTCCTGTCCTGACGTGTCTGATTTTGGCCCGCTTGATTGGTTGAAAATGTTGGCAAAACGAACATAACTTTCCCCTCTTTCCATCTCCTCTCGTCAGACTTTATAGAAAAGCCAGAACTTTTGTTATAATTTTTACGGCTGTCATTTTGTGATTTTGATTTTGCTACATGTTTCGGTTGTGGAAGGTGCAACGCGGTTGTTGCAACCACAGGGCGTTGCCATTATTGAACTGTATTCGCAGTCGATCCTGTTCTAATTGTCCTCGAAAAATGTCTACATATTACAGAATTGGTCAGTCTGAAATAAATTGACCCCCTTGGTTGGGTAAGTGTTAAGTTCAGGAAGAGAACATATACATACACGTATATCCATTTAAAGAGCATAAATCTATTTAGTGGAAACAATCCAGACGACTCTGACATATTCAAATACTTGATAAATAACTGAATCATTATTTAGAAAAGATCTTAATTTATTGTGATAGTTTTACTTACAAGTTTATCAATTATTTCTATAATATTTTAATCATATATATATTGTAAATATAATATTAGATTTATTTATTCTTAAAAGATTTTGTATTCCTTTCGAATTCGTATAATAATTATTACAAAACAAATTAATACGATAATTCGCAATCAAAGCTGTGTAAAACATAAACAAGAACGAATCGCGTAAATTTCAATAAAAAACTTTTATTTGTATTAATATTTCTTATATGATACATCTTTGCATTAATTATATTTTTATGTGATGAATTAAGATATTTAATTTTAATTTTAGTTATGAGACTAATTTTAGTTGTATTCTTGTAATTTCTCTTACTTGAAATTAATAAGCTGGATTCTTCCAAAATTATTAAAACTGAATATTTTACCTGGATGGATTTGTTTATTCCAAATTTTACTGTCAGTTAGCTTATGTCATACAAAGTACTACTCATTATTAATGATATATTTGTGGTTCTACAACTATTTTTAAGCAGAAAAGCCTGCTCTGCTTTAAACTAACTGAGCAGGAGAAGCTCTCCCGCCACACAGTCTGCTTTAGCACACACACCTTGGGCATTTCACAGCTTCCTCTCCTGCTAATCCCAAGTTTTCCTTGTGACAGGGTGAAAGAATTCCAAGAATTTTAGCAAGTCAACTAACTGGCAAGTGTATCAATGCAATGCGTGGACAATGAGCATTAGTGATGCATTAGTATTGGGCGCACTAATCTTCACACCTTGCACAGAGAGAGATGCGATCTACAACCGTGGTGGGGGAGGGGTAGGAAGATGAAGAGGGGAGAGTGGAAGAGCGGAGAAAGGGGTAAGAACTTCCGTTGAATTCTCGGACACACGTGAGCTATGCGAGGCTTCCGAAGAAATAATGCGATGATGGCGCTGAACTCTTCAGAGATGGGGGGCAACTATTGGTGCAAGCAATTAGTGTGCAACCAGTTGCAAGTTGCAAGTTGCCAGAAATTGTTGGCTATGGAAATGCGAAGGGTTAAGGGAAAGAGGAAGGGCGGGGGGGAAGCTGCTGTCCAAGTGCAATGTGTGCCAAGCGGTTAATGAACAATTTCATGGAAATATTGTCACACTTTTGTTGACAACGATTGGCGCTGAATTCCTCAGCAAGAGCAACAGCAGCAGCAGCTGCAGCTCCTCTCGTCTGCTGCCCGCTTCACTCTTCTCTTCTCTGCTCTCCTCGCCTCTCCTCTCTTGTCTTCTCTGCTCTGTAGCTTCATTGGCTTGGCAACCATTCACTTGGCTTGTATTGCCAATGCTTGCCTAATTGATTTATTGATGTTTACATGTGCGTGCCTGGCAACTGGCCCCCTCTCCCTCCTCCTCCCCTCTCCCATCCTTCCAGGAGTAGAGGGGAAGGGGACTCTGAATGGGTCTTCGACTGGCGACTTACAACATTGCCCACAATTTGCTCTAAACGCTCGTCGAGAGCGTTGACAATTGTTTGGGCCTTGTTTGTCGTCGTCTGTGTCAATCGTTGTCGTTGTCGCTGTTGTTGTATTTGTTGTTGTTGTTGTTGTTGTCACTGTTGTTGTCGTTGCTGTGGCTGTTGTCGATTTCTTCGCTGTGGTCGAGCTAGACTCTTTGGTAGCCAAAGTTTAGACAGTCCAAACAATTCGTCAGTCAGACAGATAGACAGCCAAGTAATTGTTGACCTTTTATGTCGACGCAGCTCTGGCCACGTTTGTATTTGGCCTCTTCCCTCTCACTCGTTCCTTGTCTTTCTCACTCTCTGTCTCTCTCTTTATCTCTCTCTCCCTCTCACAGTCTGTGTTTGGGCCTGTTTAAATTGCTGTAGCTGTTGTCCTCATGTTTTTATTACTGTTTGCACGCTCTGCCCTCAGTTCTCAGTTCTCAGTTCACATCTCTCATCTCTCATGGCTCAGGTCTCATCTCTCATCTCTCAGCCCGCTTCTCTTGATTCTCCAGCCTCCGTCTGTTTGCTCCTCATAAATAGCATAACAACTTTTAGTGCTGCCACAATCGAAATGCCTGAAAGTCTAACACGACGATTCCAAGTCTCGCACTTGAAATGTTGACGGCATTTCGATTTTCGTTGGAATTTTCGTATCCAGCCAGAAGGAGAAACTAACTGAACGTTGCAGCTCTTCACTCTTCCCTCTCCAGTCTCCAGCCTCCAGTCTTCACAGTCTTGAGTCTTTGTTTGATTTGGCAACATGTTAATGGAACAACTAAGCAACCAAGTTAAGAATCTGCCAGTTTTAGTCACGCTAAAGTTTTGTAGGATATAAGATGTTAGTTCCATACAATACAATTTGATTCAACAAACTTTTAGAATGTTAAATATAAAATTTCCTTGTATAATGCATTCATTATAAATTTTAAGATACAAAATTACAATTTATTAAATTACAATTTTAATAAAAAACTTTATTTTATTTGTAATTAATTTATATAAAATTACAAATTAAAATTTATATATAAAATTTAACTTAAATGTCATTTAAAATTCGAATATTAACATGAATTTGATATTTTTAAAATTATTTTTAATAATAATTTAATAATAAATTAAATATGAAATTAAAATTGCTTTTAGGCTGTGTTAAAATTAAATGTTATTTAATAATTCGTATATTGAAATTACTTTTATATTTCTTTTAAATCTTTCTATATCAAAAGATTATATACAAAGTGTGTATAAAGCACTTCAGCTGGAGCGTCTATAATCTAAACTCTCGATCTAATTGGCGTTAGCTGCATAACCTTGAACCTGCCACCAATTGGCAGTTGGCAGCTGCAGTCAGTTTCTTGTTGCACCCTTGATAAGAATGAAGATGGGTTTCAATAAAAAAATAAGAGAACAAAAAAACAGTAGAAGGAGTCGCATACTTTCTCGCCGTGTCAGCGACCCAACGAAGCGTTAATGAATTACAACCGCCGAACGCTCCACGATCGCCTAAGAGCCGAAGGGCTAGACGGATGAAAACACCTTGCCACGGCTGCAACTGCGACTGCAACTGGAACTGCAACTGCAACTGAAACTGTGGCAACGTCATCGGGCAGGACAACAACTAATTACCGTGGCTGAAACAATTTTTATGGCATTTACGCGCTCAGTTGATCGCTGACAAAGGTGAACAGTTTTGGCCAGGCTCTTAACGTATCGTTTTGGGGTAGCAAAAGACACCACAATACAGACACCTTGACCAGAAACACACACACACACACACACAGGAACACAAATTATTTTGTTATGCTGCCGGGCAATCAACGTATGTATTTTTTTTTTTTAAATTTTATTTTCACTTTTGGCCAAGCTGCGTCTGTCCTCGGTCCCTTCCATTCCTCTTGCCTGTTAACTGTTCGCTCTGCACTCGACCTGACTTCTTTTTGGCTATCGTTTTCAGTGCTTGCCTCGCTGCTGATCGATAATAATCTGCCGTGTCCCATTGTCTGCTGTTTAGGGCCAATATTGGCGTCCAATTATTAGCACTTTCTGTGGTGTTCAACAGAAATCACGCAAAGGACTCGGACAAGAACTGAACTGGCATTGAATCTGAAGGCTCTTGGCGGCAGTTGAAGGCATTGTCCTCGGCACAATTAATAACATTTTGTCAAGGCAGAGAAATTGCACTTAGAATTGGCATCGCATTTGTTGTGTGTGTGTGTCGTAGTTGGACTTATGAGCATTCAATTAAACTGGTTCTTTTGCAGACTGGTTGCAGTTTATTGATACAGTTTAACTGATCCAATCTCAATCTCAAGGCCCACAAATTGCCACCATGGCGATACCTGCATACTATATATCGGCAAATTAGCTGCCAATTGCCAATTGCCGATCGCCGATCGCCGATGTCGCTTTACGCACACGCGTTTCGGCGATTTATCAATTTTCAGGTCGCATACCGCTTGGTGACATTTAACAAGGTTCCCAAATACATTTTTCGTTGTTGCTTTTAATCGCAGCCAGGCAACAACACCAACACCAACAACAACAACAGCAACAACAACAACAACATTAAATGCAACAAGAACAACACTAGTTGCAACTGAAACTAGCAACAAGGAGAACCAGAACAACTTAAATGCGCACCTGGCGATCAAAGTGGTTTTCGAAATGCAGCCAGAATGTTGTGGTTACAACAGGCACCACACACACCACAGCAACCACAACAACCACACACACCACTGAGCCACAAGAACAGCAGCTATTACAAATCAATTCGATAAAAGTACTCGTAATAAAAACACATATTCATATTACATATGTGAGAAAATACCACAAAAATTCCATTATTTGACTACATTAACATTTATTGAACTATGCTTTAACTTTAGAACAATTAATAGAGATAGAAGTTAATGAGAAAACCATACTCTATGCTCAACAACGTTTTATCAGCTTGATATAAAGTTATTAATTTTAAATAAAAATTTCCAAATATCCGAACAATTTCCTTTCAGAGACACAACTTTTTAATATCAGTAAATCTTGTATCGTTTGATATTTTACATTATATTTAAGCACTTTTCAAAGCAGATCTTTGACACACTGTCAGTATATGGTTTACGAGTACATCAGTATTAAGATATTCTTCTCTCTGTATGCGTTAAAAAAATAATATCTGAAAATATATGATAGCTGTTTTAGGACCTTAAAAAAGTATACAAATTAATTTGAATATTATCTATAAAATCTTTAGATTGCTTAAAACATATTACATAGTTTTCCTACACACTATGTGTCAATACTTATCTAGTAATTATTGTGTTTACATTTTTAAGACTTAATTCAAACTAAAGTTTTATTAGAAATTCCATAAACTTTATTGTCTGTGCAATTCATTAAAATGAGCCAAACTCCATGTTGATTATCCCAGAGTTTAAGCCGTGAGAGTGCATTTTCACTTTCCGAAAACACACACAGAAGTTGCAACACAGGTCTGCCTCTGCCTCTGCCCCAGTCGGGGGCAGCTTTGACACCTTGCTGCAATCACAGCAAATCAACAAACTGAACATAACATTTGCTTAATATGCCAACTATGCAAAACTGTGGCAACAACTTCTGCTGTGGCCGCCAAGCGATTGCCGAGTCGGTTGCACAAACCGTCAACTCGCAACGCAGCGGGCGCCTTGCAACGTCGCGTCGGCAAACATGCTAATGTATGCAACACCCGCCGTCGACTGACGACCTTGAAAAATTATGCAAAATCAATGTAAGAAAAACAAACACACACACAGCGAAAGAGAGAGAGAGAGAGAGAGATGGGGAGAGTAACCAACAAAATGCGAAAATAAGTTGAGCAGCAGTAAAAAATGTAAATGTGGCACGAACGGAGAGAGTAGAAGTTGATGTGGCTGTTAATGTCGAACGGAAAGGGGAAGGAGAAAGGGTGGGGAGGGGAGGTGGTGTGTAGGGAATGTGGCGGGGGCATCGCTTTTCTTTTATTTTGCACTCCGATTTTTATGTATAAAAATTGGCGCAAATGAGGCAGACAATGTCGGCGCTCATGCGCGCTGCTTTGGCCAAGGAGGGGAATGAAGGACGTAGGGGGTTGCAAGCATAAAAGGGGGTTAGGGGATGAGGGGGTGACTTGCCCAGTTTAGTCGGCTGAAAGTTAAGCGTACGCTGAACTTTTGCCTGCCACTGTGGCGACTGATTTGCATACGATTCTGTCTGCTTGGCAGCCAAGTAGCAACAGCAGCGGCAGAGGCAGCGACTGCGACTGCGACTGCAGCAGAGACAGCGACAAGAGCTAAAATAAATCTAGCAATAATAAAAACAACATCAACAGAAGAATAAGAACTTTATTTTGGCACAAATGACGCTGACGCTGACGTCGAAGTCGACGTGGACAGCGACAGCGACAGCGGAAATTGTTGCTTATGCGCTGACGTCGACGCTGGCAGCGAAGTCGTCGTCACATTATGGTTTGTTTGCCATTTCCGCTTCGCGTTTGCATGCAGAGAGCAGAGCAGAGAGCGAAACAGAGAGAGAGGGAGAGAGGGACAGCAATATATACTCCTCTCTTTCCACTCCTGTTGATTTTTTTTGGCTACGTTGTCGACGTCGTCGCTCAATTTAAATAATTTAGCATAATTTTTGAAAATTGACTTATGGATTTCTCATCGTTGTCTGCTTTTCATTTCATTTTTATGCTTTTCCCTCTCTCAATCTCTCTCTCTCTCTCTCTCTCTCTCTCGGTGTGTGCCACTTGTTGATCAGAGCATTTGCTGTAGGTCATGTCTTGGCACCGACTCCAGTATTTATGCCCCTTAAATATTCCTCTTTCTCACCCACAACATTCAAGAAATTATGCAAAAAATTATGAATTTTCACGCATTTTCTTTTTGCGCTTTCATAAATTTTTTACTTGTTGTTTGTTTGTTGTGTGTTTGTGATTTTGCTTAAAGTTTTCCCAAACACACACAACATGATAAATGAGACTTTAAGTTGTTTGACAGTCGCTGCTGTTCTCACTCCTCCCTCCCGTCACCTCCCCCACCCCCTCTCAAATCCCCCTGCCTGAGGGGGAATTTGCAAATGTTTTGTGCAACTTGTTAAATGCTTTGTTGCTGCGTCGCTTTGTTTGTATCTGTGTCTTATCAGGCCTTAAAGTCGTCAGAGAGTTGTCTGTTTTGCATATTTGCCATATTTGCAGCGTTTTGCTTATCAGTCGCGAGTTGCGCGACTCTCAGATACATTTGTATCTGTATCTTGAGTTCATTGTGAGAAATAGACATGTTGTCGTCGTGTGTCGTAAACAGACAACAAAATGGGAAACAACACACGACATTTACGAGTTGCCCAAAATGTTGACCTTTGTTGATAAGAATTCGTGCAGCTGCAATTACTTTTCGAACTAGAAGAAGCAGAAGTAGAAGCAGAAGCAGAAGTAGAAGCAGAAGATTGAAGAGCAACAGCAACAGCAACAGCTCATAAAAGAGGCAGCCAAGAGATTGAAGATTGAAGATTGACTGATGGAATGATGGAATGAGTCGTGGGGCGGGACAAATACTCTTACATAATTTATGACTTCCCCCGCGTTCAAAAACAATTTGAAACAACAAATGAAAAAAATAGCTAGAAAAATACAATAAATAAATTGAGGATCGTCGCCAGTTGCCAAACACGTAGCAAACCAAACAAAGTCCAAGTTGGGAACGTTTTAATTTCTTACACTTGGCAATGGAGACGACGCGCGTGCGTTGCGATCCGTCAACGTGCGCGGGAGTCGCCTCCTCGCCTTCCCCTTTCCCTCTCTCTCTCTCTCTCTCTCTCTCACTCTCGCTCTCTTACTGCGCGCTGTCTTAAGTCTGACAGTCGTCCACAGTCATCAGTCGTCAGTCGACGGTCGACAGTCAGTTTGTTGTATGACCAAAGGCAGTCAGTGATAACGACAACAGCTCCTATGGCTTGACTCGTCTCGCATTAACCGGAAGCCTGCGCCAAACGTGATCAACGGTTTGGTTTGCGGCTGTGCGACGACGACGACGACGACGACGACAGTGAGTTCTCCCTCGCCTTCAGCTACTGCTCCATGTCCATGGGATTGAAAACTGGCGGAGCTACACTGCAAACATGCGTCATATTATTAAAAGAAATACTCTAGGGACAAAAGCATTTCCATGCCCATGAAATTTGTAACGAACGATATTAAATTAAATATATAAATAGTTGTTACAAAAAATTGTATCCTTAAAATGTTTAATTTGATACTGCGTATCGAGTGGTATATAATTCCATCTGAATAATATTATTATTCCTGTACACATTGCTAGTCGCCTTTCACATCTTTTGTGCTTTTGTACTTTCGTCACTAGCGTGTATATCATTATTTTCTTAATTTTTAAGCAGTAGAGCTGAAAACTGTAATTCAAGCTAAAAAGAAAAGGTTGCACACAACCACAAAAATAAATACAAGTTTATTTAAAAAATTTTAATTAAATAATAAGTTAGATTTTTATATATAACATTTATATATAATGCTGAAATTGAAATGCAAATTCCGAGATAGAACATTTAAACATCATTCAGAACAGATTTTATTCCAGAATTACGCATTTTTTTCTGTGTATTGCTATTGGGTATGAGTTTCAGTTTGAGTATGGGTTTGAGTATGAGTATGAGTACGAGTACGACTTTGGGTTTGGGTTTGGGCATGGGCCATTCATTCGTGCGCTGTTGTCAACGATGAGCGCTGATACGTAAAATGAAAAAAGTGAACCGCCAGCGTCCGTTTGAATGAAAAACGTGCGTGCTGCCACAGAAGGAACGTTGACTTTGGACGCAACAACAGCAACAACAATAACTGATGCCGCTTCTTCATGAACGTATGTGTGTATGTCTGTATGTCTGTATGTGTGTATGTCTGTATGTCTGTTGAGGCATTGGCACTCGCACATTTCTCAACATTTTTAGTGGCACTCAATACAATGCCTTGTCCTCTGCCCCAGCCACTTTCCCGCCCCATCAAAAGAAGACGGAGAAATGAGAGATTATAAGCAAAATGCAATACACAACGTTGGATGTATGGATAGATGGATGGATGGCTGGTTGGTTGGATGGATGGATGGATGGATGGTTTTCTTGCTTTGCTTGGGATTCATAAAAATAATGCGTTGGTGTTTTAATTTTTACGTGTTGCTGAAGGTTTCTCTTTTGCGCGATTGTCACTCACATCCCAACCATCCGACAAGGCCCAAAAAAAAAGAGAAGAGAAAAAGACAAGTCAACCAAGAGGAAAAGAAAAGGAAAAGGGACAAAAGACGGGATAGTTACTCGTAGATAGATGCAAGGAAGAGATGACTGAACACTGCGTATCGTACGTGCGTAAGGCAATTGCAATGGACTCACTTGAACCCGGGCAATGGAATTATGGTATTGTAGAATTGTGGAATTGTGAAATTGTGGCATTATGGTATCATGGAGTCCTCAGCGGTAGCTGCCTTTGGTCTTTGTCTCCACGTGGGAGGAGGGATGAAGGTGAATGCTTCATTACATTCATTTTTATTCAGTCTGCTGATGAAGTGCGGCTATTTCAAATTCTAGATTAGATCTAAGTTTATCTAATCGATATACTTTTACTTATGTATTTATTTAGTTTAAATAAACCTTTTCTCCATTCATATTTTTATACATATTAGTCACTTAAGATACGTTTAATTAAATTATACAGTGAGTTTTACATAAATATACATCTTATCTACCTCAACTAATAATTTAGCCATTTATGAATTTCTAAATATTAATAAATAAAATGATTTTCGATAAGTTATTGATTAATGCTGAGTTGCTTTCAACGAATATATAAATGTCGATCTTTATCTGTTTTATTGAAATACTCTTCGGACATTATCCAATTATTTGCTAAATAAACCAATTAGATTAGCGATATCGAAAGGATTAATATGATTTGAAAAGTTGCTGAAGTATTTCAAGTAATTGAATGGGAAAATACTGCCTTTCAAAACCATTATTCTACCATTAGAAGACCTCCATTGGAGTCCATCGACGCCTGTGGATAGGCAATGATATTTTCACAGCACACACTCCATTCGTTCGCACATCACTCGACACTCGACACTCAACACTCACTCGCAGCCAAATGAGTGCATTATTTGTAATAATATTGTTAAATGTTTTATGCGCTGTTGATGACTGTCGAGTATTTAAACTTAACCACAGAGAAACCTCAGGAATCACTGCGTCGAACCCAAGTGTCTGACACCCTGGAACTCAGACCCCAGACACCAGACCTCAGACTCCAAAACCCTTGAACCTGCACCCATAAACACACCACAGTCGACATGTCCACAGTCAATTAAATGTATGGCAGTGTGTGTGTGTGTGTGAAGGGGCGCCATATAATCAGTGTGTGTGTATGCAAAAATGGCAAACGGTCTGTTAAGCACACATGCGACTCGCACATGACACGCCCCCACCACCCACCTCCCACCTCCGCCTCTCAACGCCCAACGCTCCCAACTGCCGGCCATCAACAATCAGGCAACTGGCAACAATTTGAAAGATACGAAGCGTAACCGTAAACGCTGCCTGTACCGTTGCCTTTATCAGGAGCGTAACCGGCATTTTGCTCTTGTACTTGTAGTTTTATCAACGCAACGACATCAGCTTAAAAGCACTCAAGGGGCTGGCTATAACAAAAGGGCAAGGGTTCAAGGGGCCGGGCAACTCAGACGACAATCAACGCAGTTTATTTATGGAAAAATAAAATGAAATAAAATGATGATGATGAGCAACAACAGCAACAGCAACAGCAGCAACAAAAGGCAACAACAATCGACGCTATCTGCAAGTGTCCGCCCACCAAAAGGGGGCGGGGGTGGTGTATGGTGGGGTTACCCCTTTGGCACAAGGTTAAGGGTTGCGGTTTGTTATGTGCAGAAATTAATTTCAGAGAACACTTGAAATTATAATTCAAAATTCAACAAATGGGGTAAACTCTCTTTCTTTCTCTTGCGCTTTCTCTGTCTCTGTCTCTGTCTCCTTCTCTATTTCTTTCTCTTACTCTGCGGATTCTCATTAAGCGCTGATAAAGAATTGTTGATTATCTCGCTGGCAAATTATTAATTTTAATGGCTCTGAAAAGTTATGAGCAAGTGCGTAAATCAGAGAAAACAGAGATAGTGACAGAGTGGGAGAGAGAAATAGACAGAGAGGGAGATTGGCATTGAGATTGAGATTGAAACGAAGAGAGGAAGTCACATTAGAACAATTAGAGCAGCTTTGTCTAGCGTCGTTTGAGCCTAACTAATGTCTGGCCAACTGAGAACTGTTACAGTGACTTCCAGCAGTAAACGACACCAGCTGTGCCCCAAAAACGTAGAGAGACTAATAACCATAAAGGAGGCTACATAAATTCCAAACTCAAGTGCCAAGTGAAGTCTTCAATGTCTCTTGGCCAGCAAGAAGTTTAGCCAAGCGCAACCCGCCGATGTTGTTGTTGTTGTTGGTGTTGTTGTTCGCCAGCTTATCAACGAAACCAACTGCCAACTTATATCAAGCCATGACTTTTCCGTGTTAACGTTTCTTCTTGTTGCCTTTGCCATTGCCATTGTTGCTGTAACTGTTACTGTTGCGGTTCAATAAACCATAAAAGGCTCATTAATTATGCGCATATCGCGCCTACAGGGGCGGAAAATGTGTCATTGTAGTCAGCGGAGTCAGTTCGGTGTTTTGTTGGCTATCGCAGTCGTCTCAGTTCCTGGTTCGGGTATAAGCACTATGTCACAAAGGTCACCCACATGATAAACTCTCCCAACTAGCAGACCAACCATCTATCTCAATATTATATCTGATTTTAGTTCTGTGCCATAAATTTGAGTCAGAATTATGAGAGTTTCTAGATGATTTAATGATTAAATGTGGCAGATATTGGTATACAGATCTTTACTTAAACAATGTCATAAATATTCTTAATACATTTCATACAAACATAAAAATAAAGGTGATAATAATATCGCTGTGCAATATATTACATTAAATTGGAATCAAAAGTAGGAAACTGATTTTAAAATTCAAGAAAAATAATATTTAAAATATAGGTTCGGTTAGGGAGCAAATAGAACTACATAATGCTAAAGTTTTCTTAATATATTTCTTAAAAAATAAGTTCAAATATTTGATTTGGAAAATCGAGTGAAGTAAATGTAATAAATTCATTTAATTTCTGAATTCAAATTACTAAATTAAGTAGATTTAATACATAAATATGGAAATAAGTACTAGTATTTAATGAGTTCACTAATTTGATTGATATTAAAGAGTGCTCAATATTCGGCAAAGTGGTCCGTCTAATTTCAGCGGCGACTTGTTATCATCCCCTCACGGAATTCGGCACTCTCCGGGTTGCTCTACTGGAACCAGCCACATGTCAGCGGCTGGCGATTAATTAAACAAAGAATTACGCGGGTATCAAATGCTTGACATACTTTTGAGGTCTGGCCGAAAGTTTTGAATACAAAAAAAGAAAAACATGGCCTAGGTGTTGGTTTGAGCCAAGAGCAACCTTTGACTGACTGCGATCGTTTTTATATTTTGTTTGGCATGCAACAGTTTTGCATTGCATTAAACGAGGCAACAGAATGAAACAAACGAATTCAAAAACAATAATTAATTTAATTGACATCTTTTGAGGCACGGTCTAGACGCTAGACTCTAGAGCAAGAGACGTTGACTGAGACGCAGACGGAGACGAAGACGGGGACGGGGACGGGGACTGAGATTGAGGGCAAAACTGTGGCTAAGACTGCGTCTGAGATGGAGACTTCGACAGACTTTTGACTGACTGCCACGCAGGAAAATGCGACGATGTCGGCAAACGTCGACAAGATCTTGGCAAAGCTGGCTAAAAAACAACACACCTCGAAAGCTGTCAAAAAACACAAAACTTCAAAGCAACAACAATAACAGGAACAACAACAACAACAACAGCCGCACACTGACAATGCCAATAAAAAAGAACCCGGTCGGGCTTGCAAACAATTTTATTGCGTGGACTGATTACAGCCACATATAAATTTATATATATATATACATGAAAGTTAAGAAAAACTACTCTAAGGTGAGCTTCATGAATGAGTTGCAGTCTGGAGCTGGTCCCTGGTCCCTGGTCACATCCACATCCACATCCATAGCCATAGCCATATCCATATCCATGCCCCAGAGCAACATCATTTAAAGCCGTCGTCATCATCATCGTCTGTCTTTCATTCACAAAGATCTGACTGTCTCTCTGTCTGTCTGTCTGCCTGTCTGAAGAGTCTTCAGCCCACGGGCCAAGTGGAGCCTTGCCGACGGATATCATTAAGCCAGGCTTTATATAAACTGCCGCATCCCGCTCCTCCTTCAGCTCCCGCTCTCCATTTCCATTTCCAACTCCATCAGATTCTGTGGATGCGTCTTTTAAGTAGGCGCGACAATTGCAACAGTTTTTCATGTCTCTGTTGCTGTTGTTGTTGCTGTTCTCGTGCCCCTTTTAATGAATGAAAAGTGAATTTGAGCCGATCCGATCCGAGGTGTGCGCCAAAGGTTGGGCTGTTTGCCCCGTTGATTGACATGATCATGATTTACACCTTTCTGGGTGCGTAAGACACCCACCTCAGGTGGAGAGCAGAGGGTACAGCTTGGAGGGGACAAAGGAGTTGAATTGATGCCGCTGCAGAAATTGATTGCACATTGGATTACAGCCGTTTTTATATATGAAAAGCTATGTGTTTAATTCTCTACGAATAATATTTCTTCTTTTATGTGAATAGGAATTAAATACCATAACATATTTATTTTTTATTCCATTTAACATGTTTCATTTTGTATTAATGTTGAATGAAATCTGGCAGCAGTGTATAAATATTTTGAATTTTAAATGAAAGGTGGAACCGTATTATACAATTTAAATCAAAGTATATATATATTTCAAGCTTAATTAATAACAAACTTAGTGCTAATTTAAAGTTAATATCACAAATTAATGTTGACGCAGAAAAAACGTATTTTATTTATCCAAATGCAGCTAAAACAATTGTGAATTTCATTAATTCGATTAAATAAAGAAAATAATTTCTATTAAGTATTGTATTAAGTACTTTTAAACTTATATTCCCTCAAGTTTTAGATGTCTAAATGGAAACTATATATACTTAAAATGTGGCGAAATAAATCAGAATCAGTCAATTTCGATTGTAGTGAAAATAGTTGTATAATTTGCACTTCTTATAAATAGATGTAATACTTCCTCCAACTAGTTGTTTTGACTTGAGAGAGAGAGAGAGAGAGAGAGAGAGGGAGGGAGAGAGCTGCTAATTGTTTGGGCCAGCAAACACCCGCACATTAGTTGTCTTATGTGCGAGGTACTTGTAGGCACTCAGTATCTGTATCTTACAGATACAAATCTGCGTGTGTCGGCAACACGTCGTCGTCGTTAAACTACTACGCGACTTTTAACGCGCTAAGCACTAGAGGGGACTGGGAAGGGGGAGAAGGGACTGAGACTAAGAGTGGGAATGGGATTGGGATTGGGGATGAGAGAGAGTTCATGACCTGAACCTGGCGGAAATACGCAGCGATGTTAAGCGTTTTGCGTTTGTTTGCGCTAATAAATCAAATAAAAAGTTAATCAACAAAAGCGCAACTTCTCTGCCTTTCCTGCTCTCTCCCTTTCACTCTCGGGCTGCTGACAGGCGGACAAAGTTTGTGCTTAATTTTAATCCTTTCCGTATCAAATCATTATTCGAGTCTAAAAGCGCCACAAAATTTAACCGCAAATAATCATAATGAAGCACTCGGAGTGGCAGAGGCCACAGGAGCCGAGCTACGACTCGACAAGCCATCAATGCTGTCTCTCTCTGTCTGTCTGTCTCTGTCTGTCTCTCTCGGTTGCGGGTGGTTGCAGAGTCGCCACCTCAGCGGCACTTGCAGTGCGAGTCGAGTTTGTCTGTCGACTGTTTGATTTTGATTTCTGTTGTGTTGCGTTGTGTGTGTTGTGTGTGTTGTCTTGCTGTTTGGTTCGCGCGCGGCAAAGTCAACAACAGTTCGAAACGTCAACAGAACCTTTTAAATTATTATTTGTCTTTGTTGCTTTATTTGACTTTACACGCAATCTGAAGAGGGGACAGAGGCGATGGTGATGGCGGTGGCGGGGGCGGTGGTGTAACTTGCTTCGAAGGGGTTGCAACCCTTTGGTTAAACTTTGTTTTGTGCCTGGCAAAAACCAAAAGATAAATACAAAAAAAGCGTGAGAAATCTTTGAGCTAAAAGTACGTTACAAAATGATTGCCAAAATAATTTCCGCATTGATGATAATGATCATCATCATCATCTTCGATGGCATCCTTGCCAATCCTTTGTAGTGAGCATCTTCCCCGAAAACTATCTGTCATAGGTATTATTCTATGATCGTACCTCGATCAATGTTCGCTTCTATTTATTCGCACATTCAAATTTCACATTAATTTAAATTTTCGCATGCAAAAGACATTTCGGGAGACAGTGAGAGAGAGTGAGAGGGGTAAATTCATTTAACATAGTTGATTGCATCTTCAATACACGATCAATATTGTCTTTTGGGCTCAGCGCATTTCCATGGGAAAGAAAAATCATCTTCGCCAGCAGCATAACCCTTCCTCCTGCGGATCCCGATCGGGGCTTGGGAAAATGCAATGAGTAATATGCAAAACCCTTGCGCACAGATGTCGATGTCATCCCATTAGGTGCCTCGGTCGCCCTATCTGCCACGTAGGCAAATTACCTCAACAACCCCCTCTGGCTCTGGCTGTCTGAAGATGCCTCAACCCATTTGAATACTCATCCTTCCGTTTTGCCGTGCGCAAATAAAGAACGCAGCTCGACTGCCTTCATCTGCATAATTTTCACAATGTGTGGTGATCCTCAGCGTGATGAGCAACCCTTCTGCTTGCACCCCTTAGCCAACACCCAACACGTGCGCCCCTAAGGAAATGTTAAATAAGAAAGAAGGAAATGGTAAAGAGCAAAGAAAGAAGACGATGCAGCATAGACAACTCAAGCAGACCAAATATCAATTTTCTCCATTCTCATGCAAATCAAATCAAATGCTGCCCCGAAATAAATAACAAAATGTGACATCAAAGGCGACTCGCAGATCGAGATGAGATCGGACCCGGGGTCGCAGACAGAGACGGAATCGGAGTCGGAGTCGGGTTCAACACTAATCTGTGCGAGGTGTCTTAAGGGATGTTCCTTTCGCGTGTTTTCTTTGCTTGTTCTTGTTTTGCTTGACGACGTCAACAGCCAGCCGAAAATTCGCTGCTTGTCGGCAGCAACAGCCCCTAATGGATGACCTATTATTACCAGGAGCGACAGCCACGGAGCTCGTCTTTTTTTGGCAAACCTTTTGCCAAAACTTCTGCCATTGTAATGCAAATGTGAGGCGGCCCCGAGGGCTGTGTAGCCTCTGCCCGAGCATTCGCGGTATTGATCCTTAATTTATGCATAAATGCGTCACCTTTGGCTCTGGCACCCATAAAAAAAAATAAGAGAAAGAATAGGAAAGGAAAGAGCTCAATCCAATTCGACGAGGGGTCGATGCGTCCGCCTCGCTAATTTTTAATTTATGCAAAACACAATTTGGCCTGCAACTCCTTTGAATCCGGCGCAATGCGTAATTCGAGACTCTTGCAAATTTCGTAAAAATAAAACGAAGATGGAAATCTTGAGTCCCGAACAATCGTCAATCCGTCGTTTCCTCAACACTTGGTGGTCTGTCATACATTTTCGCGTATGCAAATCCCATTGTGAACCTGTGATGCCAACTATGAGTATCGAATGGGAAGGGTTCTAAGCTGCTCCGGGTGCAGGGGCTGTGCGGAGCGTAGCGGAGCGGGGCGGGGCAGCCTTAGGTGCTTTAGCCCATCGCACAATCGTTTAGAAAATTTAATTTATTTCCATGCCGCTGCCGCTGCCGTTTCTATTTTCCAATTCTATTTTCAGTTTTACTTTTCAATTTTTCTTCAACTTTTTTTTTTGTTGCTTTCTTTCCGCTTTGTTTTCCTCCTCGACATTTTTCTGTTGTTACCGGGGGGGCAGTTACAAATTTTTGCCATTTGCTACTCTTGTTGCCGTGTTTCGTGCTTTGTGTTTTCGGCTTGTATGCAAAAAGAGTTTGGCTCCTGTGCCCTGCACATATTTTGGCAAAAGGCGGCTAGTTTTGTGCCCTACTGTACTTCACATGCGATCGACTGAAGTCTGCTAAAAATTTCCGATAAATCTCCTTTTATTTTAAAATCAACTGCAATTCAAAACTCAGTTAGAGAGCTGCAATTTCTAACATATAAGTTTGAAATGATTCAATTTTTTGATTTGCTTTTCAATATTTCAAAAATTATTTCGCATTTGAAATATTGTAATTTAGAATTTCGACTGCAGTGCATTCAACAATTCAATTTATTTGCCATTCTTATCAAATTCAATTTCAAACATTTTTGTGCCGCACGCTTTTGTTCAATAATTTTCCAGACTATCTCTCTGACTCTCTCTCTCTCTCTCTCTCTATCACAATCTATATAGCTATCTCCGCTGCTCGCTTTTACTCATTGTGTTATGATTGTGTTGGGTGTGCGGCAATTTCTTTTCACTGTTTTATCAATTTGTGTGGCGCTCGTTACTTATTTTTATTTATGCTCCCAGCTTCAGTTTCAGCTCCGGTTTCAGCTCCGCTTTCAGCTCCTGTTTCAGCCCACCTTTTAGAGTGCCTGCAAATTTTTTGCATAACCCGCGAGCAAAGTTCCTAACCGAAATAAATTCTCTTTCTCTTTCGGTCTTTATTTGCATTATTTTCATTTTTATTTTGCATTTGATAAGCTTGGGCCAGACTACGATATGTTGTGTTTTTCCCGCCCCCAAACAAAGCTTTTCCAGTTCCTGGTGCCACATTCCATAGCTCATGCATTTTGGGGGCTGCTGTCATACGTCGCATCTCGATAGCGTTCTTCATGTCTCTGTGTGTGTGTGCGTGTGTGTGTGTGTGTGTATCTGTGCTCTAAGTGTTATGTTGTCTCGTTATTTATGACTTTACACATGCAAATGGCATCGTGCGACAAGCGCTCGAGCTTTGTTCCATTTGGCAAACATTTTCCGGCTACCCTTTTACCTGGCGGCGTATTTTATGGCATGACATTTCCCGCGTTTTCATTGAAAATTGCATGGAAATCGAATCAGTGGCAACGGCAGTGGCAGTGACATCGACAGATTCGATTTACCTGCCACAGGCAAAGTTGCCGCCAGCTAAGCGTCGTCCTCCTCTCACTGTCTCTGAGGCAGGCAGATTGTTTGCTTGCAACTTGCGGCTAATTGTTATGGCTTAATTATGTGACTGGCTTGCGACTGTCTAACGTCCCTCTCTCTCTGCCAGACCCTGTCATAACACAAAAAACGCCGGAGAATCCTACGGAAAATATTATGCGCATAATCAAAAAGTCAACAGTCAACACGCCAAAAAGGCTGCGCACTGGCATTTGAATAATTCAAAAGCTGTCCTTTTGCGCAGGCGCTCCGCTCTCTCTCTCTCTCTCTCTCTCTCTCTCCTTCTCGCTCTCTCTGATCTCGGTCTGCATTTTAATTAAGCACAACGCTTGACGCATGCCACAAGGGGCAAGAGTCTTTGCTGCCGCTGTCTCTCTCAGCCTGTTGCGCCGCCGCAATTACAAATTCTAATTTTATGCTAATGCTCCTGTTTTGGTCCTTGGCCAAAGAGGCAGCAACAACAACAACAACAACAACAGCAGCATTAGCGCCAGGTTTGCCCACCGAGTCGAGCATCGACTGACGCGTCTCTCCGTCTAATTTTATATGCACCATAAACGCAGAGAGAGAGAGAGAGCGACGTCATTTGTATGTATTAATTTGAATTTTAATAAACTGGATTTCCTGACCCACTAAACCAGAGAGCAGACCACGGAGCTGGGCCAAGGGGAGGGACAGGGACATGGCTTATTGGTCAAACGAATCTATTTTTTATGCACAAATAATACTATAATAATGAATAATTAGTTATTGTTGCTGTGAAGCTCTCGCTTCAATTTTCTTATAATTTATTTTGGTTTTTATTTGTATTTGGCATATGAATAATTCAAGTCGCTTGTCTGTCTTTGTTGACTACATTATAAGCAAACAAACAAAAGCAGCAACAACAGCAACACAAATGAAATACTAAAAAAAATTTTAGATCGAGTTGAAACTGGCGCTGGAAAAACTGAGAAAAAAATGCATATCGGTATTAATATTTAGTGGAAGCTGGAAAAACATTGCAACTGCAACTGCAACTGCAACTGCAAGTGGCGTGAAAAGCAGCTGTTGACATGAGAGCTTGAGACATAGTGATTTATTGTCTGATTGTTCATTTAATTAGCAAATGGAGTGCTACTCTAGCTACCTGACAAATTACCCAGATGGACTCAAATAATGCCCACAGCTGCGATTGTCGATGGGAATCGGAATAAAGTGCAAAGTTTGACGCGATTGTTGCAATTGTAGTTTATATTTGTTTAGAGTTGCAGCTATACATGACCAATGTTTATTGATTATGATTATAACTGCTACTAATTGGAATGCGGAATAATATTCTGGCTGATAAAACTGAAATTTTAGTGATTTAAATTATATTTATTTATTTTAAAGTTCATAAATCAAGTAAATTACGTTGTAATTGAATTTTTAATTGTATTAAATATAGCAATAGAACAAAATGTAGCTGAAACTATAAATAAATATCAAGCAGCTGATTCTTTAGTCTCTAGATAAAAGCATAAAACAATAATCAATAAATTATAAATACATTTCAAGCAGTTCCTTCTTTGGACTCTAGATATTTATGGCACACAATTTCGATATTTTTGTATAGTATAGAATCTATAAAACAATATTCAATAAATTACAAATAATATTCAAGCAGTTGCCTCTTCGATCTTTAGATATTTCTGGAACAAAAGTAGGCGAGTTCAGCACAATATAGATTCTATAAAACAATAATATTGAATAGTTTTTTGCTTAAGTGCATGCTTAACCTCTCGCACTTTAACCCTTAAATTGGGGTTAAGTGCAAGTCACTTTATTTCGTTACTAATCAGCGCATTTTTATCAAAAGTGCCTGACATCGTAGGTTAACCCCGCCCCCAACTCCAACTCCCCCAGCAACCACAAGCCGGCAATCAACCCATTTTGGTTTAGGGGGCAACCCCTTTCACATTCTTGGGCCACAGGAATCCAACGCAATCAGCATAGACAACACGGGGAACAAGAACAACGATGATATTGCGATGGGCACATAAAAAAAAAATCGTTGAGCATTGGAAAAGCCATAAAAATCACACCTCCGAGTACGTTGTAATAAAATGTTATCAAAAGTGTTGCTGCCAGTCCTTGTGAGTCTCCTTTCTCCTTTCTGCTCTCTGTTATCTGCTTTCCCCTCCTTCCCTGTGCCCAGCTCTCGAATTTTGCATATGACAGCGCTGAGAAAGCTGGACGGAGCGCAATTGTTAACCCTTCTTGGAGTGGTTCGCTGTGGTTCCCGCCATAAAAAGTCCACAGTTCTCATAATGTGTGGAACCCACTGTGGTTGCGTCCTTTGGCTTCTGCTTGTGTTTTTTATGCCCACTTGCTGATTGTCTCTCTCCCTCTCTCATTCTCTCTGTCTTCTCCTGTGTCGTATTGACAATTTCAAGGCGTTTCTCGTCTGCGCCTTTTGCCGCGTCAGCGAAATAAACAAAAATCGAGCAGTGTAAAAATGCAAAGACAAATACAGTGGAGAACACAACAAAATAAACATTTGGCGCACAGGTTCAGCATACGTATATACGTATATATATACATATATAAGACGCTGGGGTGCTGTAAAAGCAGAACTCAGAACCCGCTCAAAAGGATAACAAGCAGGCCAAGTGAAGAGGTAACAATTTTCTGCTGACTGCAAGTATCTGCTTTAAAAATGACTTGAACGTACATTTTTATTGGTTCAGCGAGTTGTAGACAAGAGTGAAGAGTGGCAAGCGGTAAGAGGTAAGAGGCAAGAGGCAACAGAGGTAGACGGAGTCTTCTGGGGGTTGCACTTTAAGAGCCCAGTTGCTGAAGTGCAGTCGAAGCGCAACAACTAAAGGAGTGCACAAGTATTTGTAAATCTTTTGAATTCCAGCAAAAAACACACTCACACACACACACACACAGAGGACTCGAAAGAGAGACAACAGACAGTCAAATAGACAAACAGACAGACAGGCAACTGACACAGGGGTGCATTTTGCAACCCTTTCGTATGAGTGATACTTGTGTAAGGGTGAGGGGCAGCGGAGGGTTAAGCAGAGCGGCAATCACAGCCAGCGACATCTATTGTTAAACAAGCGAACTATGCGCATGCTTAGATATTTATGTTTGGATTTTCTAATTTGAATTTGTTCGACTTTGCTGCACCCAAAGCGGAAATTGTTGCAGGAAGAACGAACATTCGATGCACCCGGGGTGGATTCTTCTTCTGCTTCTTCCTATTATTACTCGTAGTTGTTGCCACCGGATGTGACAAGATTTTATGGGAAATGCAAGCAAGCGAAGGGTTAAGTCTTGAGTAAAATCGAGGTGATTAGCAGTTGCATGTGAGTGTGGTGTGTTGCACGTTATCAGATGAGTGTTTGTGTGATTTGTGTGGTCACAACAGGATTGTGGATATATTTTAACATTATGGAAGTTCGTTTAGCTATGTTTAAATAATGCATATGTGGATATTACCACTTAACCTTTTCCGTTTCAATTCTTAACTTTTATTTAATATTGAATTGAATTTTACACTACGTAATTTAATTCTTAGTTTAAATAAGAATAAATAAAATATAAATAAAAGAATAAATATATAAAGATAAATAAATAAGTCAATAAACAAATAAATAAGTCAATTAATTTAAATATACATATACCAACAATTTAATAAATATGTGGAGCAGTGCTATCAATAAATAATAAATAAACATTTCCAAAAATTAAATCCATAATAGTTCGAATTTTGGAATTCGAAGAGGTTTTTATAAACTTTAATTACCATAATCATTTGGCATCTTGACCTTTTCAAATATAAAACTGATCTATCTATCATATTTAAAGCTAACACAGATTCTAAGGCAAATGCTTTGTTGTAGATGACATATGAAGATGACATAGATGACAATTTCTTGCTGCAAAGATCGCTGCCTATTTGTTGTGTTGCATTCTAAGTAGATGCCTCTCTACTGAGGCAGCTCCCCCCTGGGCCGGCACTTTGAAAGCGCCACTGGAAAGAGACGAGGACAGGCGAACGAATTCGTAAAAAATCGCGCTACAAAGGAATTCACTTAACAAATTGCGCAAATTTATTCATTACCCGCAAAACAACAGCAGCGGTAGATGGCAAGGGGAGTGGTGGAGCGGGGAGGAGGTATTCAAGACACAAGACAGAGGCACAGAGGTTCGGGCACAGTGCAACATGGTGCACAGAGCAGGAGGAAGCAGGATGGTGGCAAGTGGCTACAAAACGTTGCAAAATGAAATAATCCACACTTTTGGAGGCTTTATCATGCCGAGAAGCCGCAAGCCAAATAACCAAGTTAGCCACACCAGTGTTGCCACTGACTCGGAGCCAATGTCAGAGAGTAGAAGTTGCAGTTGCAGTTGCAGATGGAGTTGGAGTTGGAGTTGAGGCTGGAGTCACCGCCACTTGCCACCGCTTGGCCCGACCCGCTTATCACTGCGCGCATCTACAGAGGAAGAGGAACGCTTGAGCTGCCTGAGTTGCCTGAGTTGCCTGAGCCCCAGTAACTTCATCACCTCGCAGCGCAGGAGCAGCAACCAGCAACCAGTTGCAACAACAGCAACAACATCAGCAGCTTCAGTCGCGGCGTACAAATTAAAACCTCAGCACAAGAGTTTTTGGGATGCAGATTTACGCTACCCGATAGGCACCGAGGAGCGCCCGTTTCTCGTTCCCCATTCCCCATTCCTCACTTCTTACTCCCTGTTGCTCATTCCCCATTCCTCATTCCTTATTCCCCGTTCCTCGACTGCATTCTGTGCCCAGTAGCAGTTGCCTTGTCGATACACCTCGCCAAATCGACAATAAATTCTCAGTGGCCGTGCATGAAATGATTACTCCTCTTCCCCCTCTTTCCTCTTCCTCCTCTTTCTCCAATGCTGTTGTCGTCGTGTCTCTTGGCTCTGCATCTCCAATACTCTTCTCGTATATCGCTGCGTGCTTATCACATTTGTCTCAGTTTCGTTGCCTTTCATACCCGAAAGCAAAGCGCATTTTTATACTCTTCCCAAGGGTATCATCAATGACTCGTTGCGTTCGCACAGACTTCCTCAACATTACAATGTGACAACTGTGAAATTACTAGAACCATAAACACGAACAATGTTATATTAAATTTATTTTTACCAGTTAACGTTTCCTATAATCTCTGCTATATATGTTACAAATCCAAAAATAACTGGATATGTGGAAAAACATTTTTATTTTTTTACCAATCAGACATAAAAATATTTTCCTTTTCATATAAATTATAGATTATTAGTGCAAGTTTTTAACATTTCCTTTAAATTATAAAATAAATTATCTATTCAATGTCGCATTTCAAATAATTTAAGCAAATTGTTTGAGATTCTAACAAATCTATAGATATAAATATTATAACACTTCGAAATGTTGTGTTCCTGGTTTTGAAAATAATAACTATTGTTTTTAATCGAATGCTGTATTGTTTAAGAATTGTAGAGCCGAACCGAATATCATATTATTTTATTTGGATTTAATACTTAATTTATTTATTAGTAATGGTATAATATATCTTTTTATTATATAATATAAATATTAAATAGAATATATAATATTATAAAATCCATTTTGTTAGTTATAGAGATTTGTTTGTGTGTTTAAGTATTCGTTGTTATCTGTTTTTTTTATTTGTTGGATGCTACAGCTGGCGGCAATGCAGCCAATTGCTTGCCATGGTCGGTTCGGTTCGGTTCGGTTCGGCTGCGTTTTGTGTGTCTTGGTTCGGTTTGGCCATTGAAGACTTCGCCAAGTCCTCAGAGTTCTACACCTCGGGATGTTGATCGTCGCTTCGATTTGCTACATTTGTGTCTCCTACCGTGAATTTCGTTACCGCTCGTAGCTACTGCAGCAGCTGAAGGGCAACCAGCTCCCAAATTCAGTTGATTTTGTCTGTCTTTATTCAACAAACTTGTGTATGCTTTTTTATTTTATGCTTTCTGTCTATTTTTTTTTGTGTTTTTTGTTGGGGCGCCTCCCTTTTTGCCTAGGCAGCGTCAGAGAGATGTTGGCTCAGTTGCGCAATGACATAATAAAAATCATTTAAATTAATTTGCCGTTGTTGGGCGACAGAGTGCGACTCCATATGCTTTTATTTGTTTTTTATTTTTATTTTCATTTGGATTTCGCTCGCCTTCCTTCGATTCTCTGCGTCCAATGACAAACGCGGCTGTTAATTTAAGAAATGTATGCGGGAATGGGAACAGGAATAGGAACAGGACTAGGAATAGGAAAAGGAAAAGGAATCGGAATGGGAATGTGGCTGAGGATGAGGATGAGGACGCGGACACGCGGCCATTACAAGGACTAAGTCCGCATCATTAAATTAAAATTGTCGCACAGTGGAATTGTTTGGGGAGGTTTTATACTTTCTCTCTCGTTGTTGTTGCTCCGACTTTTTCATGCTTTTTTGCTGTTCTCCTATGCAAAGTATTTACTTACTTTTATTTCTATTTTTTTTCGCTTTACGCTTTATTAACAATGCGCTTCAGTTTAATGGCCGCGATTGTACAAATCGCCTTATGACAATTTAGCCAAAGCCTGGCTACAATTTTTATGGTCGTTTAATGCCTGGCAATGGTTTCTACTGTTAACTTGTTGGGTTGGTGATTGGGGGGCTGAGGCTGCTGGGGAGTCCACATGCAAATCTCAGTTGCCGCATCAGAGAAGCTCAGATCCTGCCTGGGTGTTCAAGGCGATCGTTGGCCATTTCCATGCTCCGTTGTCTGCCGATGCCCGATGCCCGATGGCCGATGGCCGATTTCCAACTGAGTAATTAAGCCTTGTTGCCTGTTGTTATTCCTGTTGCTGTTGTTGTTGTTATTGTTGTTGTCTAGTGTCACGCCATTAAAATGAAATCACAGTTAAGGCTCAAACGTCCCGTGGCTCGTTTGGTCAGTTGGTTAGCTGCTAACTTGGCCATATGGCCAGAGTTGTGCTTTTGATTTCCACGTAAGACTTCAGTTGCAACTGCGCCCAGGTCTCGTGGATACAACTTGAACATCGTCTTCGTCTTCGTCTTCGTCTTCGACTTTGGCTTTCAGTTTTGGCTTATCAGCGATGTTGCCAAGTTTGTTTAACGCCCAAGCGAACAAAATTCATTCGTAGAATTTGGCCGAAACGCTTCACTGAAATCGATTTTGGTGGCTTCTTGGCCGCAGTGGAATGGAAAGGTCTCTGGAGTCCCATTGCCATAACCATCCAAATTGTGTCTAAGTAGTGACTTTGGCTCTGTTTTTGACTGCCGCTGTTTTCCGTGTGGACCACACACACCCACACACACACGCATACGTTATCGATTAGGACACACACACACATAGACTCGCACACAGCCACATTTATATGCTTCTTTTATTTTGAACTTCAGTTTTTTCCTGTTACGCTTTAAAATGCTTCCGCTGCCGTTTGTTTTTCTTGCTCGTTTCTTTAGCAATTTGGCTTCAGCAAAAGTCCATTTGCCGCCCAGCTCCAGCTCCATTCCAATCCCAATCCCAATCCGAGTCTCAACCCCGATAGCAGCTTCTGCGTGGTGTGTGTGTGTGTGTGTGTGTGTGCACCCCTGGTGCGGTTGGTCACGTACAAGATTTTCTCGTTTATTACATTTCCCTTTAGGTTTATTGCTTCTTAGTGTCGAGGCAGCACCGCAGCCGCTGAAGAAGCTCTACAAACTCTACTCTACTCTCTCCGTTTCGGCCAGAACTCAGCCGTGCCAGCAAAAGGCGCAAAAAAATGACTTGAAAGTTGACTTGGCACTGACAGCCATCGACCTGGCTTTCGTCATGCCCTCCAGCTCTCTCTGTCTCCCTCCCCCTCTCTCACACTCTCTCTCTCTCTCTCTTTCTCTATTGTGGAACAACTTCAGCCCCTCCCTGGTTCTCCCTTTTCTGACATGTGCACTTCCCATTTGCCTTCACTTTCTTCTCTTATTTTTATATATTTTTTTTTCACAATTTTGCACGCTTTTCAAACGCACAATTCATTTGCCTATGTCCTAAAACTTGTTGGGTCTTTAAGTTGATGTCCAGGCAAGTGCCACACCTCCAGCAGTATCTGCTCCTGTTTTCCTGGTGATATATGCACTATCTGAAGGCTCAACAAAGCTTGACATGACAACTCTGGACTCCACACTCATAAAATTGAAATTACCGGAAGTTATTATATCTTCATATATATTAACTGGCATTGTCTCGGACTCTACAGCGCCATTGTCCTTTGTCCTCTTGATCCCACTCTCTCTCTCACTCTCTCTCTGTTTTTATCATACCATTTCTCTCTCTCTTTCTCTCGCTGTCTTTGTATCCGTATCTGTCGGCCTCCAGCCGTGCATCCTGTAGCGTTTAAGTTTAATTTTGTGCTTTTTCCGCTTGGTCTGATTCTTATTGTGTGTCCTGTTGGTTCACGTCCTGTGGTCCCTTCTCTTCCGTTCCCCTCCGTTCCCTTCCGTTCTGTTCCGTTCCATTCCAAGTAGGTATTTCCATATTTCCAAATCAAAACTTAACAACCACAACAAATTGAGCAGCATAACCAGCGTCAGTGTTGAGCAGAGCTTAAAGAATGTGTTGTAAAATGCGCATAGCTCGTTACTCAAAGCATTTTATGGTCACCAGGACTTTACTCTGAATGAATGTCTATGCAAAGTGGGCTAAAATGCCAGTGGTATGCACATGACCAGCTATACACACATATATACTATATTCATGGTCATTGCCAGCAAAATCAAGGTGATGTCTAACAAAAAAAAAAAGGAAGGGAGAAGAGAAGACACTATAAAACAGCAACATCAGAGGCAAGTAGGAAGCATAGAGCAACAGGAGATGGACGAGGAGGACGACGACCTTTCCACACATGCAGAATATTAAAATCCATCTTTGAAATGCAAGCGGCGTTCGCCGTTGGCCCCGTCGACGTCATAACTGCTGCCGTCTCGCTCTAACGTGATTTGGAATTTCGGTCAGGTTGGCAGCACCACCGCCAACAGCAGTAACAGCAGCAACAACAGCAACAACAGCAGCAAAGAGTTGAAATCGAGGACAATGTGTCGTGCTGCTGTTTCCGTATGCAAAGGATGTTTCACAGCGCCAACAAAGTTTCGCTTCTAGCCAAACTGGCGGGCCAAGTGAAAGTGAAATTCCCCTCCTCTTTTCAGTTCCGCATAGTTGCCCTAGAGAGAAAGAGTGAGAGCGTGAGAAAACAGTGCGAGCAGCAACTCTGACCAGAAGACAAACAAATGCTTTGCACTTGAACCCATTTCACAATTCACAATACAAATCGGAAACCAAATTCGAATGCGACTCCCAATCCCAATCCGAGTCCAAATCCAATGTTCGGGAGGTCCAAAGTTGGCCTCCTCGCGAATTTGTTATGCAAATGGCCAGCGATTTAATTATCGCGCTAGACAACTGAAATATCGCCACATGAAACATAAACTGAAGCGCATTTAATTAGCGTTAATTGCTGCAATCTCTTCTCGATGTCGTTGTTGCTGTTCCTGTTGCTGGCGACAACATCGCGCTCGCTTCTGGCCAAAACGCGATTCAATCTGGCCGGTGATATCCACTCGACTGCTACACGTACTATGTAAACTCAAACTTGGCTTATACCCTCATAGTTGCGGCCAATTCGAGCAGCGAGCGACAAAATTGTTGCCCGCCGGCCAAAACTTGTTTGCCATAATTTACTTGGGCTTTTCATCTTCTTCTTTTAGCTCACCTTGGCCTTTCTCCTCCTGCTGCTTCGTCTTCGTCTTCAACTTCATCTTCATTTGACTCGTCCTGTTTCTAGTCGCTATTCCTTTGGCGAATTTCGATCAATTTCGTTTGCGTTTGGCCATTTGTTAATCAAATGGCCTACAACATTGCAGGTTGCTGTTGTCGTTGCTCTTGCAGTTGCTGCTGCTGTTGTTGTTGCTGCTGCTGTTGTCGCTGTTGCCGTTGTTGTCGTTGTCATTTCGCTTTTCAAATTGCCTGGCCAAAGCCTGCGGGAATTTTTCAGTTGCAGTTGCACTGTTGCTGTTACTGTTGCTGTTGCACTGTTGCTGTTGCACTGTTGCTGTTGCACTGTTGCTGTCGTCACCAGCAATTGCTGTCGGGTGGTCGAGTGCTTTGGCGACAGGATGTGAAACATTTAACTTGGGAACTAGACACAAGACAAATTGGAAGTCGACTTTAAACGCATTTTAAAAACTCTGAAATCTAAAGTGTTGACATTTTCCAGCAAGAATAACATTATAAATTAGCTGAAAATCGTGTGCATAGTATAATTTAATCAAAGACTTAGATACTCAAGTGTTGTGAATCATTTGTTAAAATCTGTGGTGTCTCAATTCTTCTGAGAATCTTTTGGTAAATCATATATAATCCATCCATTGTCGCCAGTCGAATGAAAGCAAGTAATAAATCACACAACGGCAACTTAATCCAATGACAACAATAACAACAGAAACAAGCAAACAAACAAACTGCAGGCCTGACAACTGAGAACTGAGAATAGAGAACATCCAGCTGAGAATTGAGAACTGGCAACAGTTTGAAAGCCGCCAACAGCCGAAAAATCTGCATAAAAATCAAACATAAAAAAGGAATAATAATTTATTATAATTTTGTTTATTTTCTTCTGTTTTTTTGTACTTGGCGAGCGACGTCGGCGCTGACAGAAAATGCAACAGTCTGTTGGGTAAGTATGTGTACCGACTAGCTGGGTGTGTCTGTGTGTGTGTGTATGTAAATAAGCATGTATGTGTAAGTAAGGCATTATTATGTTACGTTGAACTTGAACTTGAACAATTAACTTAAAGTGAAATTTCGTACGCGAGCAGAAACTGTAAAGGGGCCTCTACAAGAGAGAGAGAGAGGGAGATAGAGAGAGAGAGAGTGGTAGAGAGAGGAGAGGAGAGGGAAGATGGAGAGGCAGACGAAGAGAGATGCCGGCGACTGCGCTTTACAGGCGCGTACGTAATACGCATAATTGAATTAATTTGTATAAATGAATAGTTTAAGTGGCCGGTCGAGTGCGACTGAAACAGCAATAGCAACAACTGCTACGCTGACTGCGACTGCGACTGCGACGGCGACTGCAGAATGTGTGGCGCGCATTTAAATTTTCATTTTCCACACGCTTTTTGCAAATGCTTTGGCAGCCACTGAAATTTGAATTTCAATTCGCTCGACGCTCGTTGTCCGTTGTTCGTTGTTCGTTGTCTGTTGTCTGTTGCCTGTTGCCAACGTGCATCAAAATTAAATTATGCTGAGGCTCAGTCGGCAAACGCTGCTGACCCAGACAGCGTGCAGACAAAAATTAATAATTTCAATGACAGAGATGGCAATACTTAATGGCGAGCGTACTACATGGCGTATAATTAACGTGCATACGCCTTGAATATTATGCTGGTGACGTCACAGACGACGCGACGCTTTGGCTGCTGCCACCGTTGAATATGCAAAACAACAACAACACACACACACACACACTCATTCAAATCATTTAAAATTCTAATTTCAAGACAAATTAAATACAAAGCAAAGCTGCAAGCGCTGATTAAATGGCGCTTAAAATAATCCAACGTTGGTCAATTTTAATGCCGTGGGTGTCTTTCAAGTGTTCGACTTCTCAACGGTTTGTCGTTGGCTGACGGTTGTGGGTCGTTGACCCACCAACATCAATCTGACTTAACAAATGTTATTCTTTTAGTGGGCTTAACTAACAAATCGCTTGGGGATGCTGTGTGGGCGGAGAAAGTACTGCTGGGGGAACTGTTAGGAAATATAGAAAGTTTAATATGGAAACATATGTAAACATGTAATAATCTAATGGAAAGGGAAATTACTTTCTAAAAATATGATCTGAAGATTGTCTAAATAGTGGATGATTTTATATGATATAATATATAAAAAATATATGAGTGTCTTTGAGGAAATGTAAAATGATGCATTAAAAAAAAAACAAAGATTTTTAATGAAAATAACTTAGGAATAATTTAGAATATTTATTATTAATACTTTGATGTAAGGAAAGTGCACATTAAATGCATAAACATTGATTGCTTTTTAATAATAGAAAACTCTATTAATAGCTAAATAATTAATGTCATTCAGATTTCTGACAATTCATGCTTTAATTTCATTTCACAGACTACATAAAATTAATACAATTAAATAACTGACTCTCACATAATTAGAATTTCAGTTTGATTAATAACTGAATTCGATTTCCAGACTGTCACTATGAAAACTGTTGAATATAGAAATGTAGAATTGGTAGAAATTCTTGCTGAAAAGGATTCAACATGTAAAAAATTAAAAAAAACCATAAACTTGATTGTGTGTTAGGCCTCTAACCTTTTCATTCTATATTTTCTATAATATTATATTTAAATTAATTAACGCCTTGATCTGTCAATCTAAGAAGTGATTCGCTTTTTAAAGGTGTATCTTTTAGTGGAATACTTTGTGATTTTCTGTATTCTTTGATTGATTGATGGGCACAACATTCATATGAGTGAATCCTTCTGGCTGTTGCTCCTAGGACACTCCTACTTATCCTGCGGTTAGTCATCATTGCCAGCTAAAGCAGATTTATTGGAGCTTTCTCCACTTCATTTCATTTCATTTCATTTCATGTCCTTTCAATTTCAGTGCCAGTTTCTTTTTTGACTTGTGCCACTTGCCGCAATGTTGGAAAAGAATTTATTACCAAAAATATTTTGACAGCGCTGAGCTTAAAATGCAGCTCGGTCCTTGTCCCCGTGCCAGTTCCCGTGGCTGTCCCTGATCCTGGTCCTTCGGAGCGGGACGTGAGGGCAACTAATCAAGTGCGCGCCAGCGAAGGCCAAGCAGCCGTTCATCAAATCCGGAGGCCACACGTCGCCGCAGGACTTTCTCTCAATGCGCTAAGCTAATCAAATAAAAAAAATAGAATGGAGTAGAGTAAAAAAAGGGAATATAAAAATAATAACACAACGAAGTCGAAGGCAATCTCCCGCCTGGCAGATACAATGCGGCAATTTAATGCTGCATCATGTGCCCGGCGGGCAACTGATGTTGCCACAGCTCCAACTGTGTCCGTCTCCATCCCCGCATTCGCCTCCAACTGCTGGCCCATCAGCTAACCTAACCCTGGCTGGCGATGAACATTAGCGCGAAGCGTTCGCTGCAAATCAAAACACACGTGGCCGCAATTGTGGCACGTTGCACGTGCAACACTGCCCAGAATCTGCCAGTCAAAAGCGCACTTGTGCAAAGCGCGAGTCAACTTTAAAAGCTGCTCAAAGTGTGCTCTCTGTATATGGCATACGAGTATATAGCATATTAAACCCCATATACGAGTTTGTCTCTGGGAGTAGCCTCAACATTTGTATGCTTCTAGTTGAATATAAATTGCTGGCTATAGAACACTATATGGGGGAGGGAGAGGGGTTTCTCCTGCCTCAATAACGGGTGGGGTGTCGCGTAAATTGAATGAATGAATTGCTCGAAATGAGACTCAGACCAAGTTGAAGGCGTCGTCCTTGCGTCGTCGGTGGTGGCACGACTGCGGTCGTTTATTTACACAAAAGCTTAAGCTAAACCTTAAAAAAATAACTGTAACTGTTATTCTTAAAAAAGACGAGCGACTCGAGTCCAATGTGGGGTGGCTCTGAGGGTGAAACACTGCCACTTGGTCGGTCGGTCGGTCGGTCGGTCGGACGGGGCAACAACATTGGAACTTAAGTCAAGTTCTGGCAGTAAATTGCGTCACGTTTCGGCACGCTCTCTTCCTATGTGTGAGTCTGTGTGTGTGTGGTGTGTGTGTGTGTGTCTGTGTGTGTGTGTGTGTGTGTGGTGGCAAACTCCGCTTCTTCTTGGCGTACGTGTGCGTTTTGCACGCATTGATTTATCATGATCAACTGGCAACCCCTTTGAACCTCCCCGCTGCAAACGGTTTTTGCAACAGTTGCACACATAACAAAAAAAAAAGATAAAATAAAATAAAAAGAGAAAAGAGCAAAGAAAAGGAAAACTTAAACTTTAAACTGCTTTTCCCTGGCGATTTGGTTCATAGGAAATCAATACAACTGCAGTGCGATTGCCTCATCCATAAGCGAATCCTCCAACTGCTGCTGCTGCTGTTGCTGCCTCTTCTCCTCTTCTCCCCTCTCCACTACGCTTCTGTTACTCCTCCTTCCTCTTGTCCCTCCTGTCTTGCTGCTCATCAGCTATGGCAATAGCCCGCGGTCAAAATTCACTTGGCTGAAACGGAGTCTGATTCGGTTTCGTATTTGGATTCTGACTCTGGTTGCCTCGTTACTTTGACTGCCATTGCATCCAATTCGTTGTCCCTGTCCGCCCAATAAGGCAGCAAAAGTCGCCTCCGGGCAGACACCACACACACACACACACACACAACTATAACACACAACACACACATTCCCTGTCCCTTTTGCCAGTTCTGTCCACAATCCTTGTATGCTTCACTTGCGCCTTTCTCTGCGCCTACGCAGTGTTTGGATTCTGGATTCTGGATGCCGGTTGCTGGTTGCTGGTTACTGAATTCTGGGCTTGGGTCTTGGTTTCCACTGCGTCCTGGGCGGCAACTACGTGATCTTATTTTGTGCTACGCTTCCCTGTCGCATTTTATGCCCAATTTTTCTCTTTCTTTCAATATCAATTCGTGCGTTTTCTAGCTTACTTCGTCTCTCTGTCTCTCTCTCCCTCTGTCCGTCTGTCAGTCTGTCTCTCTCATTTTTTGTTTGCTCCTTTTGGCTGCGTTTTATCCTTACGCCTGTCGTGAATTAAAAGGATTTAAAGTCGTTGCGCTCTGGCTAAAAAGATAGCTGTATGTTTTTGCAACTTGCGGTTGCCCCTTGCACCCTTGTCACTTTTGTCAACTTCTTTATATATAGCATACGAATAGCTGTGTGTTTGTGTGTGTTGTTTTTGTGGGTTATTACTTTTCAATATTGTCCTTGCGGATTAGAGCGACATGTGCCCGAAGGCCAACCAAGGGAAGCTGTTTAAGCAGAGCGACAGGACCATCCATATGAACTTACCATACGCTCAATTTACCACAGGAGAATAGAAGCATCCATTGTGATCCCCGTCTAGACAATTGAATTTAGTTAATAACAAATTGAGCCAGAATTTCCAAACATTGTTGCATTTCATTAGAAACTAATTATTGAACTAAATCTAAGGGAATTACAAGAGTTTCTTTCTTTGTTGACAACCGAATGCCAAGAAATCAGTACAATTATCATGAATATCATTTTACTGACTGGCTGATTGATTGACTGATTTGCTGACTGATGCAAATTTAATGCTTTTCCAATAAATAGTACTAGAAATATTATTTACTAAATAAGCTAATAAATTAAGAACTAAACGAAATTTGTACTAAACTATTAATTAAAATCTTTAATTGTATTTCTCTTTATTTATTTCTTCATGAATTCTCCATTTAATAGCCTATTGTTGAAAGTAGTCGAACAATAATTGCGAAAAAGTTCAATATAAAACTAGTAATTAAAATTTCAATATAAGCTTAAATTAAATTAAATGAAACTTATATATTTTAAACAGAAAATACTTAAAGGAGATAGCTGCTGGATTATTAAAAATTGAATCCAATTGATGCTGAGAATTTATATTTGTAAAGCCCATTTTAAATTAAACTTCAAATTAAACAAGTCTTGACTTAGCACTGAATAACCATATTTCACTTTTATATATTACAGGCCAAGATATGCATCGAAGTATCGAGAGCATCTGTTTGTCTTTGATTTGGCATTAAAGAGCGCCTCTCCCTGCGATTCTCACCCACTTTGTCCGACGACGAGGACGATGAGGACTATAGTTTAAGCACAGCCCTTTTTCACTCATTTGCAAGTGTGAATATGAATAAATTCGTAAATAAATTGCAGCTTAAAGCCCTTTTTGCCAATCAGGCCCGACGCATACACAGATACATTTACAGATTCAGCTACAGCGATAGGAGGATATGGAAAACAGAGAAGCGGGGGGAGAGAGGAGAGAGAAGAGTGGAGAGAGAGCAACAACAACAGCAACAGCCACAACAAGGCGGCAAATATTATCCTTTCAAGTTGATTTGATCACGTACGCAAAAGGGAATTCCGGGGTACGAAATATGAGCTCGACTGGCGTAGGCCGATGCCACGAGAGTCCTGTGTGGCATGTGGAGGCTTTCAGGCAAATCAAAAACAGCAACAAAAGGCGGCAACGAGTAGTGTGCGTCTGACTGTGTATGTGTGTGTGTGTGTGTGTGTGTTTGTGTGTCAGCCTAAGGGACGCACTGCCACTTAAACATTAATAGAGCAGCGTCGGAAGGAGAGGATAACAGAGAGAGTGAGAAAGAGAGACAGAGGGAAAGAGGCAAACGATATGCGTAATAAATGTCGGCAACAGCGACGAGTCCTTGGCGAATGTGTCGACAAAAAAAGTCAAGAAAAAAATGCCAAATCCTAAAATATTAAAGCGACTCGAGCACAATAAGCGAAATTAAAACAATTGTGTGCAAGGACTCGAGAAATCGAGCAGGATCTGTCTATTCGCCAAATCTCCAACTCTGCATACAACTGCCATGAGAAATATGGCACGACAAAGCCCTCAACCAAATGAGCCTTAGCCCTCGACTTTGTCTTTGTCTTAGCCATGGTTATAGCCACTTTCTGCGCCTTAGTCCTCACAATTTATGGGCTCGTCGAAGATGCCCGTTAAGCCCAAAACAAACGCCGCCAATTCATTTCGTGCGCCAGTTCGACTTCATTTAACCCGGAACCCAAACCTTTACTGCTACCACCCTCAACCCCCACCCCCAACTAACCCTTTTTTAGCTGCGCAATGTCTTCATTAGCGAGTCCTTTGGTCACGCAACTGTAGCCTCAGAAATTAACGCAACCCGGGCGAGTCATAAAAATTGCGTTTATTGATGCTTGGCCAAATGCTACAGTCGCATTAAAGACTTGAAAGTGAAAATCCCTTTGTCTTAGCAGCTGCCTCCCTAAGTCTCTCTCTCTCTCTCTCATTCTCTCTCTCCTACTTCCTTCTACTTCTCCAACTTCATTCTTTTTTAAATGTTTAATTGGCATTAGCACAAAGCACAATTGTTAGATTCCAACAAATAGCGGTCTTTTCAAATTCTACAGGTTTTCATGAAGAATGCACACGTGTTCTCCGTTCTCTAGTCCACAATCTCCATTCTCCAATTGTCTCTTAGCTAATCATTTCAATTGGCCCCGTCAACAGTCTGTCAACGGAAACTGTCAAAAAATACCATTCTCAACATCATCCTGTTGTATTCGTAGCTACACTGAAGAAAAAGAACAACTTCTAAACTCAAATCTGTCACATTGTTTATAAAATTAAACAATTTTAAGACCAATTCACTAATTCTACGAAAAATAATTAATTTGTGAAAGTTCTAAATTTGTAATACAAGAATTAATTAGCAATAAATATAGTAAATTGTTATAAAAATATAATATAGTTAGGTAGGGAAATTTAAGAACTATTTATAAAAATACAAGGTAATAAAAATTAATATATATAGAACATTATAATAAGTTTATGTTCTCGACAACTTTTGTTCGATCAAATTAATCATTTTGAGATGAAGATCTTGATTTAGATTTATATCTTGATTAGAACTCCCTTATTTCTATCAGTGCATAAGATATTTTCGTATAATTAGACGCTTTTTAATGATGCTTGACAGGTAAATTACAAAAGCTTTTGATTGCTCGATTGAATTGAAGATTGTTAATTGAAGAATCTATTGGATTGAAGTTGAAATTGTGAGTCTTGGTTTTGATTTCAATTTCAATTGTGGTTCAGTTTCCACATTGCGGCACGTCGCTTTGCCGCATGATATGTGGCCATAATGCGTGTTGTGGCTGAAATAAGTACATTCTAAAGTTTAGAGCCTGCCAACCCGCCTCGCCTCCGTCCACCAACCTATGTGGCAGGTGGCACCTTGGCTTTATTGATTTCTGCGGCTGGCTTTTATGAGGCAAGTCGAGTTGAGAGTTGAGTTGAGTCGAGAGTTGAGAGTTGAGAGCTGTGTGTTTTGGTTTTCATTTCTTGGCGTGCCAACCCCAAGGCACATGCAATTAAGCGCACATGTGTGTACCTCTCCCATCCCCATCCCCATCCCCCTCCCCCTTTCTATTCTCCCCTCTGCGGAGAAGGGGGCACCTGTGCGACAGGCCATGTTAAATTTTACAACTTTTGGCGAGCGCGCGTCGCAACTTTGACGCCTCATTGACTCGAGTGGATTCGCGCTGGGATGGCAACCCTGGTCCGTTCCCGCTCCTCCTGCTCCTGGCTGCCGGCTCCCTCTGCCTGGCGTGCCACATGCATTTGGGTCGCCTTGCCAGCTCTACTCTTTACCTCTACGTAGTTCTCCGTGCTGCTTGGCCCTATGAAATTGGCCTCCTAGATGCGCATATTGTACACGCTTTTCACTGCCTTCGCTTTTGTGGCTTTTCATATTTTCTCTTTTCGTTTCTTTTCATTTCTTTACTCTTCGTGGTTGTTGCTGACATATATTGTTTGTTATTGTTTTTGTTGTGTTGTGTGTATGTTTTTATTTTGGCAATTAAATGCATGCGGCGAATGTCGACGATGTCGACGATGACGACGTTGGCGACGATGGCGTTGATGGCCGCCCTGGACTCGTGACTGAGCTGCTGCCACGTTGCATGCCGCATACTAAGTGTCATTATGAGCGACGCTTTTTCAGCTACTGCCTAAAATCCTAGACGAGCTCTGTCATTATAACGCACACACATTCACACTCACACACACACACACACACACACACTCACACACACACACACCCACACTCACTCACACACTCACTTCGAGATACAATGTTGCAATTACGTTGCCGCTGTCGGTCAAAGAAATTTGCCTACAGCTTAATCCAATTTAAAGTGTTTAAATCAAATTTAAAACATCAGAACGAAGTGGCATTGTGTTTAAACATATATAAGCATATATATAGAGTGAGAGAGGGAGAGTGAGAGAGAGGGAGAGGGAGAGATAGAGAGTCCCTTTCTGATTGCCAATGGGCCTTGGCTCTCGTTGCGGGTGGAAATTTGTTGAATTATGTTTTAATAAATGTGGCACGGTGGTTGATTTGAAAGCCGACTTGGCCTTGGCTTTGGTTTTGTTGTATCTACGCGCCACTAAACCATGAAATGCAATCAAATTTGCGGTCGTCAAATGGCAAATATGCCGCCTTCCCCCTCGCAGATACTTTAAAGCGTAGGCTGTGGCAGCGGGGGTGGCACAGAAGGTGTGGGGGGAAGCTGTCATTGCACGTCAGTTTGCCAGCTCGAACTGACAGCCAACCTCCTTCCACCACCGTGTGTACAACTCAATTTTGAGTTTACATTTTTGGATTTTGGCAATTGCATGGACATGGAACAGAACCACAGCACCACAGCACCAATGTGGCACAGTGGCACCACCGCATAACATCATGGAGCGTCGCGAGTTAATGAAAAGGATACACATGTCAACTTCAATTTCGGTCTGTGGACTTTTTTGTTCTTCTCGATGCTGCCTTCTTCGGTGAAGGTGGAGGCAGCGATGTTTGCCACAAGGGTTGCTCAAATTAGTTACTTCCTGCCCCGAGGGTTGACTCTCCGCTTCCTTCTTCTGCAGCGTAGGTGTTGCTCAGCGCAATCTGTTACATTTTCAACTCACAATTCTCAACTCTCGACTTGCAACTCGCAACTTTCAATGCCCAATTGTCGTCATTGTTGGCTTTCAAATATTTGCACTTGTGCCTGGAAGCATCGCTAATTCGGCCACAATTTGAGCACAATTTGGCCACAATTGTTGTTTAGGCTCACAATCCGAGTATTTGTATTGCTTTGTTTGCTCTGCACTTTAATGCACAATCAATGTTTAAGCAGAGAGCTTTCGTTTAATTAGCCAACTGCGTTTCGTTTATCAACTCGAGCTATATATTTAATACGATGGGCCAGCTTCCATTTCCCCTTCCCCTTACCTTTCCCCTTACCATCGCTATGCCCAGTCCCTTTCCCACTGCCCAGGGCCATTTAGGTATATCAATTGAATTGCGCTTTTCAATGCACTTCGAGAAACGGAAAGCTATAAAAATAAAAACGATTCAGAGGTAATCAATTAATTATGGCATAGACATCGTATTTTTTCACTAACCAGCTGTTATGCTGTCTGTCGTGAATTTTAGTTGAGGTTTAACATTGTAAAATATTAAAAAAATATTAGGGTTATCATTTCAATAAAACTAAGATGAAACTTATAGTTATCTACATTCTATTTTGAAAATAAACAGCAACATGTTTATGTATGTAAAATAATTTTATTTAATTAGAAAAATCAGAATTATTATAATAATATAATAATAAATATTATTATATTTATAGTTGACATTATTAGCTGTGTCAAAAGTATTTAAAAGCGGTTCTGAAATAGAGTTTATTTTCGTTTATAAGTTTCTTTAAAATATAAGAGTGATTTAAATTGTTGCGTTTTCATTTTAATAATTATCCTAATTTCGCATTGTGTATTTCAATTTTACTATTTTCACATTGAATGTGGAACTTGTTTTCACAGCACAGTTAAACAATAAAATGCAATAGAATACAAAAGATGATTTATCGTGTGATTAAACAGGAAGATATTTCAGATATAGATAGTTATTTGCAGCGTGACTACAAACATGTTTTAGAGACTGTTGCTGCTTGTTATTGTTATTGTTAATGGTTTGTCAGTTTGCCAGTTTGTTATTGTTATTGCTACGAGTATTGTTAGTTTGGAAGGCAGTGCGACTATATATTCTAAATTATAGAATTGCATTTATAAGTAATATTAATTAGCTATAAATAACATGAGAAACAACAGCAATGACTTTTAACTGGTTTCTCTATTAACTGTTCTCTGTTGACTGCTGACTGCTGACTGCTGACTGCTGACTAAGCCGCCCCCGGAGCGCGAACAAGCACAGTGGCTGCGAAATATAAGCGCCCAGTTGATTACAAGGCCCACGTTAGATATAAATAACATATAGCGCACTATAAATCAATGAAACCCGGCGATTCAATGTGGGATGTATACAGAAAGAGGGTTGGGCTGGTAGAAGCAGACATTGATAAGGTTTATCGCACGGGCGCGTACAATAATTAAGCGGCCAAAACCAGCATTAATCTGAAGAGGAGAATATGCAGGAGTGTTCGCTCTAACACTAACACTAACACTCACAGTTACAGTCATAGTCAATCGTATGCGCATCTTATGCTCATTAGGCACAGCCTGCGCCTTGACCGCCAAACCAAAGTTCAAAATAATTAATCACCTTTGGCCAAAGTTAATGAAAGACGTAATTTCTGGGCAATATCTTACGCGTATTCGATGTGGCAAGTAGCATGTGGCAAGTGCTCATATTATGAGTGGGGTCTTCCTGCCATGTCCAGCTTTGATTTATTTATGGCTGCCCAGCTGATTAGCCCATGCCCCTTGACCTCTTAATGCCAACGAGAGGGATAGACTGAGTGGGTGAGACAGAGAGAGAGGGAGGGAGATTGGGGAGAGCTGATTGAGTGCCACTTGCCCAATGTCTTGTCTAATTTGCACAGCTTGAGCTCGAAATGTGAGATGCCAAGAGCTGAACTTAGAGAAATTAAGGAATCAAAGTGAGTAAATCAAATGTACACTTTTCTGCAATTAAAAAAATAAATTAACATATACATTAACAAGCTCTTAGTTCTATCATTGAAATTATAAAACAATTTAAATTGATACTACTATTATTGAAAATATTTAGAATAAACGTTTTGATTCGCCGGCAATTCAAAATATTACAGCACATATTTAAAAATAATCTATTTTGAGGAATATTTTAGAATATGATAAATGGTGTTTCTCAACTTTAAGTATAAACAATTAATTTTTACTCTTATTAATATTTTCCATTAAAAAAATTAAAAAATATATATATATTTTCTTTACATTTTTTGGATTAAATAAAAGGTTAACATTTTATTTTTTATTGATATTTTATATAATTATTTAGAATTAATAAATTTTGTCTGTTTTACTTTCTTCATAAATTTATAAATACCTATAGTGAAAAGGAGCTTTATATAATTTATTATTTATGCCATATCATCTGAGCCTTTCAGCCTGTCTCGGCCACATTTCTAATCCTGTTTTTGGCCTTATTTTGTGGCTGCAACTGAAATGGCTGCTCTGCTGACTCGTTGGCTAATGGAATGCAGCTTCTGATACTCATACATAGCGAAGACTATATTAATCGGTTAATCGCGTAATCGCTGCAGCTGAGCAACAACAACAGCAGCAACAAAAAACAACAACAATGTCACGTTCAATGTCAAATGCTGAGCGAAAATTAGCAAAGGAAGCGTATTAAACGTTTAAAATATTTTCTCATTAGACAAGTCGCAACTGACGCCGACTGTTGACTGTTGACTGTTGTTGTTGCTTTAGCTGTTTTTTTATTTTCTGATATTTATTTTTTTTCTGTACAAGTTTATATGAAATGTCAAACGGCAACAACAACTTGACCTTCATTTCTCACAAGCGCAACTGCAACTGCAACTGCAGCAATAACAGCGACAACAACAACAGCAACAACAGCGACAACAACCCACGGCTGCTGTGTTTATCTCTATGGTTGTCTGACTAGTCACTAGGTTGTCGACTGGGCCCGGCTTGGACCCAGGTCTGGGTCTCGGTCTGAGACTGTATCTCAGTTACAAGCGCTGGCGTCTGGCGGGGATCGGGGATTGGGGCAGCTAACTGCCTGACAGCAACATTGAATTGCTGTTGCTGTTGTTGTTGTTGCTTACGTAAGTAGCTGGCAGCAGGGCGCCTGTTGAGCAACATTGGAACAAACATGTGGCAACTATCGACAGTTATCGCCATAAATTTGGACACTCCGCCAAATGCAAAAAGTGTCGTCAGCCACAACGCAAATGGACAAATTGCTGGACTCCAAGTCTTCCCTCTTTGACTGCCAATTGAATTATGATATGTTGCCACATCAATTTGTCTCCCTTACTGCCTCCCCTCTCTCTCTCTCCTCTCGCTGTCTCTCTCTATTTTCAATGCCATTTCTTTCAGTTTTTGCAAATCCTTAAAATGTTTGCGCTGTCACGCAGCAAAAATATTCCACACATAAAATGTACAAAGATATTAAATGCCACGCCCCTTAATACATCGCCCACATCGTCTGCCGCCGCGTGGCACGCAGCTGTTCTTGTTGTTGTTATTGTGCCTGTGTCAATATTTAGTGGCAAATTAAAAACTAATCATAATGCATAATAAAACATTAAGCATGCAACGGTTTCCACCCTTCATGCCACACACTGTGCAACATATGATATTAAAATAACAATATATAGTAATATAACAAGTTGTAAAGAATATTCACTCATTATATTATTTAGTTATTAATTAAAACAGTTTCAACGCTCAGTCTCTCGATCTTCAAACAAAATTCCTCAAATTGGAAAGCAGTGCAACAATTATTTCCAAAACTTCAAAAGCAGCAAAACTATGCCTATAAAGCATGCCTCAGTCTTCTTGCCACATACATCCGTGTACTTCCCCTCCCCCCTTTCCCCCTTACCCCTTCACAGTAATCAACTAAGGTTAAAGTCACTGGGATTATGGGGAGTGTTCTCTGCCCGCGAGCGTCAATTTGGAGGCAAGTTCCCTGGCTCCGAACTCATCAGCAACTAACGCAATCATCGGCTGGCAACCAACCACCGACGAGGCCGCATCAACTCTCCACCACAGCAGGCGGAGACTCCATCAGACCCAAAAGTGTCAATCCAATTACCTGTTCGAGCGCTGGAATCTTTTGCGACATGTTTCATAACTGTGGCGAGTTTTGTTGGCCCAAACTCGAGCTCTGAACACTCTTACACTCTTACACTCGCATTGTTGGCAACGCATGCTTCGTTGGTTACACACAACACAGGGAAAAGGAGTTCTAGAAGGTGAGGGGGAAGGGGAGTTGGAGTTGGAGTTGGGGATGGTAGGAGGCAGTCAGCGTATTGCCAATGGCGTTTATCAATTTTGTCACTGCCCAGTTTCTTATTTTCTGTTCAACATCAAAATTTTCTGCTCTGCAACTCTTTTGTATTTAAGTTTAAGCAATTTTAACGTTAAGAACAACCATTATATTACATTAAAGGATTACTATTTCTTTAAATTTTAATTTTGTTTTTATTTACAGAGGAATGTCATCATTCAAAATTAAACAGAAATAATAGTAATAATCCCTATATAACTCTTTGAACCTCATCTAATAGAAATATATGCTATAGTAGTTTTACTATTGGTTTTAAAAATTAATCTTAGGTATTTGTTGATACCAAAGATTTACTAATTAAATAACATATATGTATATATAATTTTGTATACATGATAATAAATAATAATCTAAATCTAATAGAAATATATGCTATAGTAGTTTTACTATTGGTTTTAAAAATTAATCTTAGGTATTTGTTGGTACCAAAGATATAATAAATAACATAACATAATAAATAATTAATAAATAAGTCTAGTAAATTATTAATCTTTTAACTTGGATTTTTTATTGTTAGTTTACTTAAAATATATATTTTTCAATTACAAATCTTAAATATTACGAACTTTGTTTCTTAACCTGAGCGATATCTGCAGAATTAATTTGCCAGTTTTGAGTTCTCAGTTCCCTCTTGACAGTTTCCTCCTATCCCCTGGAGAAGTCCCAGACGACAAACTTCCGCTGTGGAGCCCACCCAGAACGTGCCACAATGTGGCGTCTCTCTAGCCGCCATTGGCACTCATTAACACGTGTTTACTTAGCCAGTCCTTAAGCGCTCGATCGACGCCAATAACCATAATAAAGTAACTGCAAGCTCATGCTCAGAGAATTGAGAATTGAGAGAAGCAGAGGAGCAGAGAAAAATTGAATCCTCTCGAAGCGACGATCGTTTGATCGTTCTTTCAGTTCATTCACCAAAGTTGTAGTGTTATTATTATTATTATTTTCATTGTTAATATTTGTTACACGCCTTTTGTCTGACTCGGACTCGATTTCTGTCTCTGTTTCTCCGTCTGTCTCTCTGTCTGTCTCCTCGATTTGGAGTGCATTTGATTGTGATTGCATACAGTCAGTTGATGACTCAATGTTGGCCAACTGCCGACTGCCGACTGCCAACTCTCAGCTTTCAGCTCTCAACTCTCAGCTCTCGACTCTCAGCTCTCGACTCCCGACTGTGGCTAAAAGTGCTTATTTAGTGACTCGTCGAGACAGAGACACTTCTCGACAAGATCCCTTCGTTGTATTTAGCTGCTGGGCTGCCGTATTTCTTCTTCACGTTGTTCGTTGTTCGTTGTTGTTGGCTGTCGGTTGACGGTTGTCGGTTGTTTGAGCTGTTTGCTCAGCCACTACAGAAACGAAGACAAAACGAACTCTCGGCCCTCAAGCCAAGCCAAGTCAAGTCAAGTCGAGTCAAGTCAACTCGGCAAGTGGCGCAGACAGCATCTTCCATCGATGATGTTGCTCTCAAGTGCAGCAAGATGACCAAGTTAATTTCAAGCCTCAAGTTTTTGGGTTATCAATGGCAACTGCATGTTGGATGTTGTATGTTGTCTCTGCTGCAGCAGGGCAACAACAACAACAACAACAATCACAACAAGGCTGCCTCTAATTGATATGGCTAAATGGCCGTCTATGTAGCCAATGTCTGTGATGGAGGCTGCAAGACTTGGAGACTGAAAGACTGAGAGACTGACGGACTGAAAGACTTACAGACTGAGAGTCAGTGGACAAAGATTGCAACTGGTTGCTAGACATGTTTCATGTTGATGTCGCCAGCTCGTACGTGGTAATGCGTAGAATTCCATATAAAATAATTAATGAATGTCACAGCAAATGCTTGGCTGCCATTCTGGCCAACATCAGCCACAGGTCTTCGCCCAGCAAAATCCAGCCCAGGAGCTCTGGCAATCCGTGGAGGAACGTTCTCTTTGCTCGCTGCTCGTATCGTTTTGTCAGCATTGTCCGCATTTTTGGCGTCAATAATAAGTGAAACTGATGGATGCCTCTGGGCCAAGCAGGTCCAGCTCCAGCTTCAGGTCCAGGTCCAGCTCCACGTTCCTTACGTCCACGTCCACGTCTCACAACGTTCTCAACAACAGAAATGCGCAAAAAATAATTTTGAAGCGCACTGTGGAACGCAGTAAATGACAGAGAATGGAATCGTGAAAATATTTGCGTGTGTGTCGTATGGTTACTGTCACACTTAACGGCGCAGCGGACACATGGATACAGATACAGATACAGATACATCGATGCGAATACAGATAGAGATACAGATACATTCAGGTAACAAAGGAAACTGCCAACATGGGGCACGGCAAGTTGCCTTAAATGGATGCAAAGGATGCAAGGCACAAGGCACAAGGCAAAAATGCTTTACACTGTTGTCTGCGTAGCAAATTTGTAAAATTAAACAGTCAACAGCAACCAGGGGCAACAACGACAGCACCGTGGACTCTTAGAGGCAAGGACGCTGTGGAAAGTGGTGAGTGGAGAGTGGAGAGTGGAGAGGGGTGAAGGTTGAAGGAGATGGAAGGGCAGCAGCCATACTTCAATTAAACCAACTTCATTAAATTTCAGCTAACAAAGGCGTCAACGTGGGCGTGGGATGAGGCATGTGGCAAGAGGCATGTGGCATGGCTGCTCTGTATGCTCTCCCTGCTCCCCACTCCCCCTTCTCGCTGTCGCTCTTTCTCTCGCTCGTCATCTTCTTCATGGCAGTAACACGGATATATACATACATATATATATATGTATATATATATTTGTATCAGCTTGTATATATAGCATAGCCTCGTCTAGATTGAGCAGAGTGCCTGGAAATTGTCAGTAAATTGGCTCAACAACAACGAAGATGCCATCAACAACATCAACAACATCTCAACAACAACAACAGCATTGAGAACAACTAGTAAAATTGCCAAGCTACATTTTACTTCGATTTCTCGAGATTTTCTGTTTTGTCAGCAGAAATTTGCTTATGTACAAGCCATGAATATGGCTAAGGTGAAAGCAATGAGAACAATAGCAAATGTTAAGGTAGATTGGATGAGGCAAAAGCATCAGCATGTCGAAAACCTGACACAGCTGCGAAAAGCAAAATATCAAACTACTCTAAAGGATTCGATGATTGAAACTAAGTTACATAGGACACAATGGAATATTCCATAATCATGATAAAGTTCTTCAAAAATTCGCTGAAATATGACTGAAAACTCTGTCAGAGAGTACTTTCGCTTTTAAACCTGACAGTTTATACATTATTTACATTATTTTCTTAGCAATTGAATTTTCTCTAAATCTGAAACGTTAATTACGAACATTAAACTATATGTTGATTCTGTAATTCAACTATTCATAGGACTTTATTTCAAGTTTACTATAAGATACTTCCATTATATTGTAGTGTAAGATTCACATCTAAATCTGCTTTGTAAACATATCTAACTGACCTAACTATTATTTGATTAATCTTACATATACGTGTAGTATGCTCCTTCTTTCTTACTCGCTTATCAGTTGTGTAGATCCCAGATATTGAGCTTTAGTTGTACTTACAGCCTGTCTCGGATTGAACACTTGAATCTTGCATTCGTGGCTATTTCAATTGCCACATTTTCGCATTCCCCTTAACAGATATTAGCCCTAAGTTACTGCCCTTAAAGCAGGGCTGAGAGACCCTTAGAGCAACTGCTCTGTTGGCCCATTTAACACCTAACAGATTTGCGCTATCAATACTGTTCGACCAAAGACAAATCACACGATGGTCACATAAAACTAGTCAACCCCTCCTCCCTCCGGCCAATTGTGACATCAATTTCCAATACGCGCCCTGAACTTTGATTTCATCTGAGACTTTTCGGGGAGTGCACCCATCTCAGAGAACTTGGCAAATGATGCTGTTATCTTCATTAGGTTGACATAAGTGCAGCACAAATGCGACACCCCCAAAGGAATTGTCTCGAGGAGCAATAGGAAAGTAGGAAAATGGAATAGGAATAGAAAAAAAGTGAAAATTGTTTATAGAATGCGTGGGTCGAACAATGGCGGAGATTGGAGAAGGGGAAAGTGGAGATTTAGGCCTAGGGGTCAGTTTTTTAGTGGACACTGTGGGCCAACTTAACGCCTAAGATATCAAGAGTAGTGTCAACGTCTCACTCTCCCTCTCTCTCTCTGTATTTGTGATATGGGGGCGTTTACCCCAAAGGCGTATTGTTCAAGGAGTAAGAGGGGAAACATATACATATGTGCAGAGTCAGCTTTTTGTGTGTTGACTCAAAGGACTCGTGGGTTTGTTGTGTGTGTGTGTTGTGTCTACCAGTCTATGAGTTTACTCTGCTGGCTTTTATTGTTGCTGCTGTAATGCGTATTTGACAAATAAACAGTTGATTTGCCCCAGCATCGCATTTAACTCCGACTTGGACTCTTAGATACCAATCAAAGTTGGACGACGGCACAAGTAGTTAAGTTGTTTGGCGCTGGTAAACAAGTAATCGACAAGCTCCACATTCTCCACGCTCCCCGCTGCCAATCAGCTTATCACAGTGATAGCTGCTTAGCTGTTAAGCAGGTCAAAGTTAACTCACTCCACCCACAACCTTGAGGGCCACACACGCAGTGGCGTTGGCAAGAAGGGGGCCAGGCGGAGGGGGACATCTTTGAGGCATGTGAAGCATTTTAAATTTACAAATTCCAAGCGAGCACATAAAATCAACAGACAAGCTAACAGGGAATATGAGTCGGAGTCCGAGTCCGAGTCCGAGTTAAAGTCCGAGTTTGAGTTTGAGTCGGAGTCGGAGAATCCCTAAACGCGTGACATTGTCGGGAGATGTCCAGGAATCCCACAGCTCAATATCGATTTCGTGAGCTCAGTCTAGATGCTATGTTGTGTGTTGTACTGGACACGGACATTAACATGCAGGACGCATAGCATTCAAGGCAGCAGCAACAGCAGCAACAGCAGCAGCAACAGCAGCGGGAGCAGCAGTTAAAGCAGCAACCTATTGATTGACACAACTTCCACTGCGCTCGCTTTTTGCCTCCCCTCTCTCCACTCACTTCACTCCTCTTTTTTTTGGTGTCTTGGATTCGCATTTTTCGCAGAACGCCGGAAGCGCCTGTTTTAAAAGAAACGATGCCTTTTGGATTTTGCAGTACCTTTGATTGCCGGGATTGCGGGCAAACAATGGAGTTGCCGCTGCTGTTGCAAATTTAATGAGCATAACGGTGAAGTTTTTGATGAAACAATACAGAAATACATACGAATCGAAAGCCACAAGACGGACCAGAGGAAGAAGCAGCAGACGAAGCCTTAACAAGGCCTCGTAGATCTTATCGCCTTTTGTCATATTCAGCGAGACAGGCAACAGTCTCCTCGCATCTTCTCGTCAACTGCTGACGCAGCAGAGTAGGGGTTAACTAAGGGGAGGGCTGAGGGGGGATGGGTGAGAGGGAGGGGGTTGGGGGTTACAGTGTTGAGGCTCCCAGCAGGCACATAAATCGTCAGCTGTCAAATGGTCAAGAATTTGTGGCCAACAAGCCAGCCAGAGTTGCTGGCCAACGTTGGCAATGGCGTGTTGGCCAAGATCGGAAGTGCGTAGCAGCATGGCCAGTTGCACGTTGCAAGTTGCTCGATGCAGTGGCAGGAATGAAGGAATGGTCGACCTTATCGACCAGCCATATAATGCTTAAACTTGCCTCTACCTTCGGCTCTGACTTGGACTTCGACTCGGACGCGGACTCGGACTCTGGACGTTGGACGTTGGACGGTAGGAGGTGGTTGGGGTGTCAAGACATGCGCCCGGCATTGGAGCGCGTGATTTAGTCGAATTCACGAACTTAATGAAGCCCTTTAAATCACGCAAACTCTTGCGCCACTTAGAATGCGGTTCCAGCTGAAGAGTGGTTGAAGAGGAGATGGGTGAGCGGGCGGAGGGGAGTCCAGATTGAGCCACAACAACTAGTACAGGCATGCAAAGACCTAAAGCGACCAAATGGACGGCAAACTCCTAAAGATCTCATTAACACCACGCGGGCATAATTAAAGCCGACGACTTACAAAAGTCAAATCGCGATTGCAGCTGGCTCCAAAAGCGTGCACAGCCAGCAAACAGTCTCCATAGCAGTCTCTTAGTCAAAGTTCCAGTCTCTCGGTCTCTCAGTCTCTCGGTCTCTCTGTCTTTGTCTCTTCAGATCCAATCGATCCAACGAACAAACTGCAAGCCAAAGCAAGACCCAAAACAAAACCTTAGGTTAAGATGACCTGGCGCTAAGTGTTGCCAGCCTTATAATGAGCTTGCAACGTGGCTTGCAACGTGGCCTGCTCTATTCCACCTACAACTTACCACCAATTGCTGTTTATTATCTTTATAGCTGATGCTCACTACACACTCAATCCGCGCTGTTCTTCTACTTCTTCTACTCTTGTTTTTGTGGTCTCCAAAAAGAAGCAAAATAATATATTCCAAAATTTGAGGCATCCACTTTTCTGGTTTGGCATTGAGCGACCATTGCAACATTTGTCGCTGACATTCCCCTGCAACGTGCAACTTGCAGCTTGACGTACGCACTGATTGATGGATGGATCGCTGCTTGCCACTGAAGGATGCCAGCCACAACAACAACATTAGCAACAGTTCTCAGTTCTCGTCTGTTGCAAGCTCTTAACAAATCGCAAATCACAAGTTCACACGTCTCACGGATATCTGGCCAAATTGTGGTTTTATATCTTTAAAAATGTATTAAAATAAATGCCTTATTTTTAAGATTCAATTGTTTTGACAATTTCATTTACATTTTCATGTCAATAAACTGCTAATTTTGTTAATATAATTAAGTTAAAAAACATACGAATTTACATTATAATGAATACATATTTAATGCAAAATTTTAGTTCTTAACTACATGCCACTTTTAATATTAATAGATCATTACATTTTTAATAATATATATTTAACAACTTCATGTCAATTCATCGCCTAAAGCTTTAGATGATTCAAGTGCTCCGAATGTGATTTAGATTAATTCAAGCAATTTCTTTCAATTGTGGATCTGGTCTGCTGACAGAAAGTGTTCAGCGAGGGTTTTTTGAAAAATCGCCGCGATAAGACCGAGCAACATAAACCAGAGAAATCTCACTCAGACCGATGGACCTTGCCAAAGCAACTCCCACGGCAACTTGGCTGATGGACAAAGCCCAGGAGTAGAGGCCGGGCCAAAATAGTATCATTGGCCATTAATTATGATTACCACGTGGCCAGACACACGACCTGGCGGAACTACTGCTCACGGGAGGAGTAGAAAAAGCCTGCTGCTGCTGTTGCTGCTTGAAGTGACCACCGATTCCGAAACCGAAAGCGACACCAACAGCACCGACATCGACTAATAAACGGGCATTTGTAGCGCAATCAATTGTTTCGAAATTGTTGTACACCATTATGATCATTGTGCCGTGGGTCGTGGGTTGCCCGGCTAAATGGTTATGGCCTGTCATAAGTTGCCAGCGGGTGGCTAAAGCTGCTGGGCTGGAGGGGGTGAAAGATGGGCGGACACACGCCTCAGCCCTCAGCCCTCAGCCCTCAGCCCTCATCACTCACCCCTCGCAGTTAACGTATTCCCAAATGAATATGCAAAAGTGCAGAGGAGTAAGCGAAACGAAGTGGGAGAGGAAAAGATGAAAAGAGGGAGCAGTCAGGATATCTCATGGCCATTTCCGTTTGCACAATTATGTTTATTAAGAGAGCCGTGTAGTCGGCAGAGGAGAGGGGGATGGGGAGAGGGAGGGTGTCAGAGATGTGGCAAGGCGCAATCGTCAAAGATGATTTAGTTACTTCCGGCAGAACACGAGCTCAATTTCTAGCCTTGACTCTGGATTTGGGTTAGCATTTTGGCCAGACTGCGAGGGGAAAAGCGGAGTGCTGGCAATAAAAATATATTAGTGCAATTACAGCAGCCAACTGAGCCAAGACTCTGAGTCGACCGTCTTAATTTAGGCGCTCCTTCACTTCATTCCCGCTTCTTGTCCTTGTCTTTGTTTTTGTTGCCGTTTCATTTGTTTTTGAAGCATTTCAATTTCCACATCTCTGGGGAATTGCGTAGATACAGAGTGTGGAAAGAGTGGGGATTGGGGAAGGACCTCCGCCTATTTATGTCCGTGCGCTGATTAAAGCAAATTTGCTGAGAACAAAACTACTTTTTTACTAGGAATACAATTGTGATCCTGCTCCGATAGCTGCGATACGCCATTCAATTTGCCTGAATTGGCGCATGTTAATCAGGCAGACAGACAGACAGACAGACAGGCAGAAGATGCCGAGGATGCTGAGGTTGCAAAGGATATATGCAGATACAGGGACATATTAAAGCGCTGCCAAGGAGCTTAAAACTGAATGGCCAAGGATATTCACTCGGCACACTACATTTCCTGCGGCACGCAATAACCTCAGCGAACTGCAGACAATCAATCTTACTTTGCGCTTTAATTCAATTTCGATTGTGACATCTGCCTTTGGTCGCACTCCCAGTTGGAGTTGGACTCCCAGTTGTTGCTGGAGTTGTAGTTGTAGCTGTTGCTGGAGTCTCTGTCTGCATCTTCAACTCACTGGCATTCACATGTCCTTACGCAGCCAACGTTTCTGCAGCCTTGTGCACTTTTGACACAGGATTAACGGCTGCGACTGCAATCCGTTTGCCCATGTCCTTCTCTCTTTCCACTCTCCCTCTCCCTCTTCCCCATCCCTTTTTGCTTGCTTGCTTCTTTTTGTGCTCCTCATGCGTGAGGGCAGAAAACGCTACTCAATTTTCGTTTGGCGTCGCAGGCAAAAAAAAAAAATTGACAGTCGCCCAAAGGATATTGTGACAGGCGTTTGGGAACAAAAGGATTCGCATGCCACAAAGGGTGGCACACACAGATTTCTGCTCGGCTCCCTCGCCCTGTGTTATTAGACGGTCCGTCAGGCTGAGATCCCGCGTCAAAGTCATCGACGGCCACTAAACGATTTTGCCAATCGAATTTCGGCAAATTTCACAAGCTGCCAAAGCGGGACATGAGTTGGGAATTGGCTGGGGAGGGAGAAAGGAGTAGGAAGTTCGGCCCAAAAAAGGGGTTACTTGACCGGCCAAAGTTAATCGGAAGTTAATACGCTGAGTTGCCAGATTTTTGTTACTCCAACTGCTGTGTCACGGCCTCGCAACTATTCCAGATGGAATTTTCATTAAAATCAGCTCATGCACGCGACAGTTTTGGGACAAAACAGGACACAAAGGACACTGGACACAGGACACAGAACACACAGCACAGCATAGTCGCGTAGGTGGCTCGACTGACAGCGGCAACTAATGAGAAATTCATAAGCTGCCCGCCAACCCAATCCGACCAAACCAAACCGAACCAAGTCAAAACCGAACTGAAAGGAACTTGAACATATGCGTTGTCATCCCCGCCCCTCACTGATGTCCTCCACTAACTGTACACAGCCCCTGGCACACCCCCCCCTCACCCTCACCCTCAGCTGTGATCGATCACAATTTCTGTGTACTTAATAAATAATTGCAATATAATTATGCACGTGAAAGTAAATAGCCAAAATATTGTAGGCCAAGTCGTGACAGAAGCTGGCAAACATCTGTCGCAAAAAATGAGTACGAAATGCAAAAGGAAGTCTACGATTTACCACTACAACGAAACAGAAATACACTTACCGAGAGATTTATGGGCAGGAAAGTATAAAATAAATTTGATATTATAATAATCTAAAGAAAATACCAAATAAACATCTAAGGTATTTTATAGAATTATATATTACAAGAGAAAACCCACAAATGAAAAGTAATGTTAGGACATAACATATTTTTAGGATAATAATACCATAATGCTAAAATCAGTTCTAATAATATTGCTACACTCAAATAATTCACGATTCTCTTTGTATATCAATTGTCTAAGCTCAATTTGTAACTTAGGATATTAAAATATAATAATATCACATAACATTCTTAATCTTTTTTTACTTATAGAAGTTAAAAAAGTAAGAGATACAAAGTTTAACAAACGGGCTTTCTTAGCAAGTTTCCCTTAAATCTTTTATAAATGTTAAACTTTATTTTATTGTCTAATAGAATTTCAATTTCAATAAAAATTAGATAGCTTAATATTTTAACGATTTAGTTCATTTAATACATTAAAATATGTAGAATATTTAGCTTGGCAAATCTCTTACAATTCTCACCTTTAATATATATTTCTATTTATATTTCCGTAGAAAGAAATCGGCTTGGATTGGTTTACCATAAATCTTTTAATGCCACACAAGAGTTTAGAACTGTATTTTCCCAGCAGAGATACCCTTTCTTAAATGCTGGCATCGTGTGCCAATTGCAAAGGGTATAAATGAAGCTGGTTGTTGTCTACAACTAGCATAGAATTCAAAGACAACCTGAGGGCAAACTGGGCCAATCCGGTCCAATCCGGGCCACTCCTTGTAATTGCCACATTGTGTGAAGAGGCATGGCATCGGCAGCGGCAGCGGCAACTCAGCCATTCAATTGTGCTGTCAATTGCCGCTGATGTCGAAGATGCAGGCTCGCTCCACTTCACAACACTCTGCTCCTCTCCTCTCTTCTCTCCAGTTCCCTCTCGTCTCTCATTGAGTTGCGTTGAGTGTAGTGCAGACCAGGAGTAGTTGCCAAATTACCGCCACTTTCGGTTTGTCAGCATCGTCAGCATCTGTGCTCGGTTCTTGGCCCGCGGCTAAAGGCAGCCAATGAGCCGTGTGGCGCTCCTGTTGACAAAGTCCTCAACGTATTCGAATTCGTATTAGGAATACGATTTGCAATCGCATTCATCATACTGCATGCCTAGTGGCTATATACCAAATACGATAGTGTACTCGTAATTATGGGCACAGAAGTTTGAGTAGGCTGAGAGAGGATTGTGCCCTCGATATTGGATTGAATATTTATGAATGGGGACAGGACAGGACAGGACGGTGCAGGACACGACAGGACAGGATATTCGGTTAACTGGTCGCAGTTGCTCTGACTGTGACTCTGATCAAACGGCAAGCGTAATCAGTCAGTCTGTCTGTCTGTCCGTCTGTCTGTCTGTCAGCGAGGACACTCGTTATGTTCTCGCACATTTTATTGCTGCAAATTCGATTGTCGCTGATCAAAGGCGAACGCACTTAAAAATCCTAAATTGAATTTGACGCCAGGCTCTGTCCAAAAAAAAGAAAGTCCCTCCATTCTGGACACGTTAACAGGTCCAGCTTTTAACATGACATTTTTGTGTTCGCTTCTTCTGGCTGTTTGTTGACAGACTGCGTGAAAAACACATTAAGACGCATTTACGCGCGTCAAATATGCCACAAAATGTGGCAGGAGTTGGCGACTATCCCGCAGGACTTTCAATTTCAAGTTGAAAGCACAGAAATGTCAAAAATAAAAAGGAAGGGAAATCAACTTAATATTGACACGTCGCTGACAATTCTCACACTCGCACTCACACCTCCGGCCCATAGGTGGCGCTGTTGTGCAATTTGCGCTTTTTGAAGTGCACACAATTGCGTAACTTATAGCCCCGGGTCAAATTACACTGTTAGAATAGAATCGAGCACTTGGCCATTGCAAGTGCCCATTAACAGGTACTTCACAATTGTGTTCGGCCAGGAAAAGGGAAATGAAGGCAAGGATTCAACCCCTTGGACCATGAATGGTATAGAATGAAATACCAGCATTTGGCATGGCACATCGACAAGATTTAACGCCGCCGTTTTCATTATTAATGATTAATGATAAGCTCAACCGGGAGAGCAAGCAACCCTTCTCTTCTGACTGACTGACTGACTGAATCCTTTTTGCTGTGCACGCGCTCAAGCTTTTGGCAAACACTAAGCGCCGCTTTTCGCGCCTTTCCACGTGATTAAAGGCAGACGAGGAGGCTGATGTCGCCATCATCCACGTCAGAGTCAGAGTCAGAGTCAGCGGCAGAGTCGCCCAAATATCGACACTTTCACACGCAAATGTTCATAAAACAAACTGCGCTACACATTGTACTTTACTTCTCTTTGCCTCCCACCCTTTTGGAAAGGCTTAAGGCGTTGCCCAAAATATTATGGCTCTGTGAGTGGGTTGAGTTTGTTGGATAGTGTTACGGTTGGGGTGTCCGGGTCCGGGTCCGGGTCCGGATCTCAGAATGCTTGACTGCCTGGTTGGTTGTTAATGTTCGTTGTTGGTTGTTGGTTGACTGGTGCGTGTGTCAGGCCAGTTTTGGTTCATTAGAGCGCAATAATTGGCCTCATTTGGATTAATCAAGTGTTGATATTAGTTCCATTGCCGAACAACAGCCAAACAGTTGTCAATGTGCACTGTAGTCACTGGAAAATAGATTATCTGAGATACATTTTTATCTAGCAGTCTTTGTATTTGCACAGGATAAAGAGTTTTAATTAACTTTTTAATATATTATAATATATCATCTTTATGATCTCTACAGTTAATCAAGAAATAGTTAATTATTGTGTTTTGAGAAACTAAAGTTCTTACTATTAATCTGTTTAAATGAATCTAACTGAAAAAGTATAGAGATTGTACAGAGATTTTCAAAACTTTAGGCCCGCTTTCAGTTTAAGTCGAATACACTACATTTTTAAGATAATCGATGTAATTTGTATCTCTTAATAATTAAGAATGTGCTTCAGGAACTGAAATGCAACTTTTCTTGTAGAAAATACCTAAAAACTATCAAGTTTTTAAATATATTATAATACACAATATTTTAAGAAAGCGACATATATTCAAAAAGATTTAAATACTCTGTTTTTCCAGAAGAGAACAAGAATTGAAACACTTAAATACTTTGTGTAAATTAATCTAACTGTAAAGGTAAACTCTAAAAAGACCTTAAAATGATCAAGTTTCAGGCAAATTCTATATTATTTCTCTTCAAACACTTTTAGAATTTAATTTGAAGTTCAAACTGATTGTCTAACATTACGCGGATTCGTCGTCAACAAGTACCGACTGTTTGCATTCGGCCAAACTCCGAAATCCATCGCTTATTTATCCCCCTCCTCCCTTCCTTTCCACTTCGCCCCGCTCTCCTCGTTCGTAGTTCGGCCTATGAGCACTTTTATCATTGGCATTGGCATTGGCACAAAGCTTCAACATTGACGTTGCCGCCATTTGTCGCGTTTTTGCCACTTACGCAGTCGCTTTGCCATTAATGTGGCTGCCCCTTCCCTCCTCTACACCCCCTTCCCTTCCCTTCCATTGCCTTCCCTTTGCCGCTGCCTGTTCCACTTACGCTTGGTGATGCCAACTGATAAAAATTGATGCAAAATACGCAAAAAGTCGCGAAAATCCTCGTGGAAAATTTTCAAAATTTTCACAGCTGATTTCGTGAGTGACAATCGGGTAAGGCGGGTAGCAAGGGAAATGCGACTGGTTGCTTCCTTATGCATATGCCTTACACCCATCTCCCTCTCACTCTCTCTCGTTTGCATGTCATTATTGCCACTTCCCACATCGCAGCGTCCATCGCTGGGTGGCTTCACTGTACTCTGTTTGTTTGCATTTGCGTATCATCGACGCATGTCGCGAGAGGCTTCCCAGCATTCCCGTCTCCTGGCTGGTTGATGACAACAATAATTCAGACGCATTGCGGGCCAGGGTTGTGAAATGCCTTTAATCTGCTGGAGTTGCCAACTGTCACGAAGCGAAATGAAATGGAAATCACACGCACTAATGGCAGACACTGAAACTGGACCCCGATCCCGATTCCAACTCCGATCCCTATCTCTATCCCGACAGCGAGTCTGTGACCAGCGCATCAGTAATTTTAGACCCCTTCTCGGACCTTCTCGCTAAGGGAGGCCTCAGTTTTGTTGCCGCTTTTTTGTTGCCATGGCATCAAGTTTTCCACAATGTCTAATTCGATTTGTTCTACGCCAACACTTTCATAATTTTCCATGTCCTTGCCGCTGTCTATTTTCGAACGGACCGAGGGCTGTCTTATCTGGCATCTTCACTGTGCTTTGCCTAACCTCAAGTCTCCCTCTCTCTCTCTCTCGCTCTCTTGTGGCTGTCTCTAGTTTTTTATACACTTGCCCGCGCTATCAGACGCAATCAATCTGCCCTCGCGCACATATCTCAACATTTGCGCATTTCAATCTGAGTATTTTGTGGGCTAAGTAAGTCCGCGATGGCCACGATGTCTTTGATAGCAATGCTGTCGCTTTTTCTCTCTCTCTGTCTCTGTGGCTGTCCCTTTTCAGTGCCTGTTCCCTGTCTCCTTCCCTTTCCCTTCCCTGCTCCCTGTTCGTGTCGCTGTCACTTTCGCTGCCACAAGGTTTTTAAAGCTACAACTACAAGATATGAAGGCAGCCCAGCGGGAGGCCTTTTTTGATGTCACAAAAGGATTCACTTGATATTCATCAACATCAGTGTCTGTCAAACAGTCAGTCAGCCCGTCAGCCCGTCAGCCAGTCAGCCAGTCATTCAATACCCCAGACTGCGAGAGACAGTCGCACTTCCAATCCCAATACCAAATAGACCCAACTCCAACGTCCAATTCAGCATTTGCAAATGGGATCATGGGTGGCAACTCTGACTCTGACTGTGGCTCTGGTTGTGGCAATGACTGTGGGTGTAGTTGTGGGTTGTGGGTTGTGGGTGGCTGATATGCCTCACAGACCCCGTTGCAATTTGATGTGTCTGGCTCGCATGTGCATCGAGAATTATATGACATCGCGTTGCCGATACTAATCTGATTAGTGTCAAAAAAATTGCCTCAATTGCTGGCAGACAGACAGCATTTGACAGGCCCAACAACGTATCATATTTAGAGTTGTCCATGCTGGCATTATAAGTCCTCTACCAGTTGTGTCCATAGCTTACTTTGACAACTTCCAACACAATCAAGACATAGCAAACTAGGTCTAATAACTAATTAACCTATGTTTTCATATAAAATGTATCATATTCGTCAGACATCATTGAAAGAACGTTCCTAAGTGAACTACAATTCAATTAAGTTATCTTAAAAGACACTTATTTTAATCAATGTTAATATAAATGTATCTATAATTTTTTTTTATTTTGAAATCTGTTAAATTGTATATTAAATTATATCAAATTTGAAGATACTAAATCTTTTTAAAATTGCTAGCTTAAAGAATGCTAAAATATCTGATAAAGAAATTTATTAGTAAATTATTACTTTCATTTGAAGATCACATATAAAATCGTATTGTAAATTGTATTAATGAACTTTGTATAACAAATTGCGGAAATATTTAAGCAAATTTTTGAAATGCATCTTTCTGCTTTTAAGAGATACTTTGCTTTGGTTCTGCAAGGGAAGGAAACCTGTCAGGATTATCTGCAGTCCATCTTAAGTCGGCATATGCATACATCAGTGTAAATTCATTGTATCCTGGCACATGCCGAGGAACTGATTCCCCGCAAGGGGACGACAATCTCTGGGCAGCGAGCATCACGCTGCGTTCAATTAAAACGCATTTAAACGAGAAATGTGGATGAGGCGACGACCTCAACCCCAAAAATCTTTGAAATGCCGGGCAGCGACTCCCACAATTCATTTCGCAGCTCTCGCATCGTTTTAATTTAAAGGTATTTAAGGCGATCCATCATACGTATCAGTGAGCCTGAGACAGAGACAGAGAAAGAGACAGGGATAGGGAGAGTGGGAAGGAGAGGAAGAGCGAGAGGGAGAGGGAGAGTGAGACGTCGGTCGACTTGAAACGCACACGGTTGCAACTTGATATGAGCGCAGCAATCTGTTGTGCAATCGCATCTTCCAGTTCCCTGTCTTCCCTCTCTTCCATCTCGCACATCTCTCGCATCTCCCGCTCGTCCTGTCGTCCTGTCGTCCTGTCGCCCCGTGGCGCATTATATTGGCCTGTCACAAGGGAGCAATTCGATGTCTCTGATGCCATTGATGCTGATTCTCTGGCTGCATCTCAACGAGAGAGAACGGACGCATTAGTGGCGGGTCGGTGGGTCGGTGGGTTGGTGGGTTGGTGGCTCGGTGGGTCGTTGGGTGACAGCACTTGCGTTTGACTTCCAACACTTTAGGGCAATTGTGTAGCCCGAGGAACATGAGCAGCAACACTAACCGGGAACAGTAACAGGAACAGAAGGCGGAACAAACGCCGGAACATAAAAATGCCAACAACAATGCCGACAAAGGGGATGTTTAGCAGGGGGCATCAAGCGTTGAGCGTTGAGCGTTGCGAGTTGAGCGAGTTGAGCGTTGACAAAAAGGCCTTGCCGTTTCATTTAGCAGCCTTGCAACACCCCTCCCCCGCCCACCCCGCCGTGCCGCTGCTTAGCAGCGAGCAGAGAGAGGGAGAGTATTACACCCCTCGGGTTGTCGCCTTTCTCGCGGTCTTAAAACGATGATTAGGTTGTTATTTTAATTTGCCCATTGATATATCCACGTTGTTTGGCCTGACTTTGCCTTTGTCAGGGTGGCTGGTGTTCAGTTTAGCTTGTTCTTCCCATTGTTGCTGCTGTTGTTGTTGCTGTTGTTGCTGCTGTTGCTGTTGTTGCTGCTGCTCTTTGTCTTTGCAAGCGGGGTAGCATTGTCAGCGTATTTAGCTGAAACGCTGCCTCAACTCGTCTTGGGCTCAACTACGCGTAACGTGTCCGCAATTTGTCATCGATTTTGTATTGCAGCATTCAAGGCGTAACGAGGGGGTTGAAACAACAAGCGGCCAGGGTTGCCTTCCCATCCACAACAACTATTTTATAAATATATAGGCATGTTCTCTCCCTCTCTCTCTCTCTCTCTGCAATGATGCGCAAATGTTGAAATTATACTAATTAATTAATTGACTTCTAATGCAAACATTTCGCACAAATGTCCAAATAATCTGACCGACTTTTCTTCGAGCATCGAGAGGACGACCTTGGGTTTCCTTATGGCCAAAGTGCCAACAAGTTGCCTGCTGCTTAAGCAAAACTTTGCCAGTTTATATTATTTTCATAATTACAACACGAGCAACTCGAGCAACTCAAAGAACAACTTGCCGCGTAGTTTATTTAAATTTATTTTAATGAAGCAACAAGCAAATGTGGCGACTACAATTGGTGGGGGAGCAGAGAGAGAGAGAGAGGGGGGTTGTGGAGGCCACGCACGCGGAAATTTCATGCCCGAACGAATTAAGCTCAGCAAAGACACGAAAGGGTTGCGAGGACACGTGAAAAGGATTGTCTGGCTTGCAGCAGCAGCAGGAAGGAAAGGAGACGACAGTGTTAACTCGCTCACAGACAAGTGCCTCGAGCTGGCTTTTGCCGTGAAAGGAGTAAATTAAATGATTAATACGCTTCGACTGTTCACGTTTAATTATCCTTCGGGCCTGGCCCGTGTCCTGCTTAGGCATTGGCATTCGTTACGGTTACGGTTACGGTAACGGTTACGGTAACGGTTACGGTTACGGTAACGGTTAAGGTTTTACGCTTATCAAGCAACTGTCAACGCTCGCACTTGGCTCATTAGGCCCGCACTTTGCCACTCGATACGACGGGGCGGGGAGGGGGGAGAGGAGCCAGTGACTAGGCCATCAAATAGCAAACAATACAAACCTCTCTCTCTCTCTCTCTCTTTATCTCTCTGTCAGTCTCTCAATTTTTGGACAATGGTCGAGCTGCCCCCCGAAAAACAAACAGCAACATTTCTGCTTGTCAAACAGTGCAAATCAAGAGACGAACTGTGGACAGGATAACAGCAATGTGTGTGTGTGACCAGGAAGTGACCAGGGACATGCCCATCGAGTAGAGTGTGTGTGTGCGTGTGTGCGTGTGTGTGTCCAATGCAAACTCCATGCCAAAAGCATACAATACAAATACACAAAAAGCTGGAACTAAATATGTATGTTCATCAAATGGATTCTGTATGTCCTGCAGCTGTTGGAAGGACATATTTGAACAATATATTTATCATCTTATGGAAAATATAACCCTCTATGATTGGCATTAATTTTTGTATATGTTAGGAATCACTAACTAGAACCATGTCTTCATTTCAGAAATTGCATATAAATTTAATTTGAAACTGAGCCTAACTCTAAAGTATTTTAAAACATTAGATGGTTATCCATAGCCAAGATTTCAGTTTTCACTAAAATAAACTTTTTCTCAAGTTTTTTGTTCATTTCTTGGAACTGAACTAAATGGAAATAATAATAAGGTAACAAACGTTAATATGAATTTTATGTAAGTTAATTATTATATAAGTATTTTGTCACTACTTCAAACATTAATTAGAAAAAAGATTATAAATAGTAAAATAGAGTTAACATTTGTAGAACAAGATAAGATTTTTAAATTAGGAGCAACAAAATATTCGGTAATAAATAAATAATAAATATTTAATTGCTGCTTTTGATTATACTTTTTATTTACCTAACTCAACTAGGCATATTCTAGGAATCATTAGATTTATTTAAAGAACTAGTTCTAGATAAATAAATATGACGAGCAATGCCGTCCAATTGAGTCCACAAAATCCACAAATACAAATACAAATACAACAAGAAACTCAACTAACTAAATGATGAAAAAACCGAAAACACGAACGAGAAGCGAAGCAAAACAAATACACAAAATACATCGAGCTCCATATTGTGTCCTGCACAAGCTCCCATTCGCTCTCTCTCTCTCTCTCTCTCAGTCGCTCTCACTAGCTGTGTGTGTGTGTGTATCGTTGGCTGTCAATGGCGGATGCTGCACAGCCCTTGCCACCACAACAACAACAACAACAACAAGAGCTTCAACGAAAGCGATCCTCATTTGTATTCCAGACGCGCGTTGCGTTGAGAGCACAGCTCAGAATGCTAAACAGAGAATTCTCGGAAGGCACAATGATGATGAAAGTGGGTGTTTTATATACCCACAGTGTGTGTGTGTGTGTGTGTGTGTGTTTGGGTCGATATCCAGGAAGTTCTTAGAGAATGTCCAAAACATTAAAGACCCGCAACTTTAAGAGGAAGCTGCGTCCAGATGAAGAGAGAGATGATGGCACTGAGAGCCTTGGCTAATTGAAAACCGTTAGGACCTGCTTTTGACAGCAGTTGGCAACGCCACAATTTTCCGTTAGTTAGCTGGCAAACATCTCGGCCATTTTGTCTTTCATTTCATTTGCAAATGGCGTCTGCGCAGTTTGTGTGTCTTTTAATAAAAGCAGATTTGAAAGCGCAATTAAAAGCCAAGCAGATCTGAAGTGCCTGAAATGCCAGACAGCTTCAAGCCAGGTCAAAACAATAATCAGCTGTTTCTCACTCACACACGCATATACACTCGCACACACACACACACACACACATTGATTTTTGCATGTACAGACAGAAGCTTCGTCTAGCGGAACTCGTTGCTCGTAATTCAAATGCAAAACTCGTGCGAAAATGTTGCTGTTGTTGTTGCCGCTGTTGTTGCTACTTGCCGCAATCGTCCTTGCTGCATCCTTTCGATGACGTCATCAGACAACAGTCGACTGTCGGCCAACTCTGTCGTCGATTTGTAATTCAAAATTTGTTTTCGAATACATTTTCCACTTCGACATTCACACGGCTGCGTTTCCAGAATTTCAAATTTGCTTAACTCCTGCCTCCCTCTCACTCTCGCCTCTCTCTCTCTCTCTCTCTCTCTCTAACCCACTCACTGTTTGTCTTGCTGTCTCATTTTAGTGGCTTTGCTTTCCATTTTTATGCAGCAGCCGTTAAAATTCAACAGTGTGCACAAATAAAAAAAGAAAACATTGCAAAAAATATATAAAACTGACTCGATACATAAATGTGAGGCTGTGTGTGTGTGTGTGTGTGAGTGAGTCGCTGCATCTGAGTGTCCATGTGTGTGTGTGTGTGTGTGTGTATGAAAGGGCAAGGTTACGCGCACGCGACTCCGACGACGACTCATAAACTAATTTATGATTATTACACGAGAGCTGATTTTTTATGCCTTCAGCGTATCGTTCACTAACCCCCACAAGACACACATACACACAGACACAGACAGCCAGATATACATCTGTATATATATATATATATATTGTCATCCCGGTACGCTCCACTTTCCATTTCATTCGCAGACGCCCAAAGTCTCGACTTCGCCTCCTTCGTTGAGGTAGATCACGAAAAAGTTTTTATTGCAGAAATTTTACTTTTTTCTCGACTCATTTGTTACTTTTTTCTGCTCCTCTGCTTGGCAAACAAATAAACAAACTCACACACACACACACACATGCAATTTGTGCTTTTGTTTATTGTGCGATTTTATGAGCGGGCCATAATTTGTTGTTAATATCGAGGAGGAAGACGTTGACTTCGACGTCGACTTCGACTTCAACATCGACTTCGACTTCGACTTGGGCATCGCATTGGAGGAGGCTCGTCTCTGGCTCATCAGTGATGCAGACGAGCATGTGACCCACTGATATTGAAACTTTTTATGCACTTTGCACACACACACACACTCTCTCTCACACACAAACACATACACTGACGCGTGGAGGAGCAGAGAAAATGCAGCTTTTGCTCTTGACCTTAGGCAATTTGCATGAAATGTGGATGGCATAGGAAGTTGGCGGGGAAACTTCGAGTTGGCAGAGAGATTGAGGGGTAACTGAGATAATGTAGTAGTAGTAGTTGTAGTTTAGCAGTTATATTGGGTTTAAATCGGTTCCCTTGTGAGAGCACAGGTGCAGAGAATTATGGGGATAAATTCAGATAATTTATAATATAGATTGATGATGTTTATAAATGATATAATTATTTATTAAATAAAACTACATATATTCTGTAATAGTTGAGAATAACTAACAGTGAAAGAACATTAAATAAAGCAATTATTATTTTGTTTTCTTATTGAATTATCCACTCATTCAACCAAATAATCTCTTTGATATATTCATTTATTCACCATACATTTATTATGTGTGTATGTGTTTAGATGTGTATGAACGTATTCTTCAAGACTGAAATTTATGTATAAATTGCACATTAATTTATATAGATAACGTCATAATATCTTTAAGTTAGTTTTATAAATATTTAATAATATAATTATGTTCAAGTACATTAACAAAAATGGGTAACTAGATTTACAACCTAAACATTAACTAATATGCAATATTAAAGAGAAAATTAAATTTATAAAACACAGTAAAACCAAATCTTATATATAAAAAAATATTTTATTTTGGATTATCGGCGACCCATTTTAATTATTTGAAAATATAGATAAAAAATCAAATGTCAAAAAAAAAATTAGTTGAATTAAATATAGAAAATTAAAACATTTAAATGTATTTTGTTTGTGTGCTTAACTATCTACCGGATGTCCAGTCTTGTTATTTGTTTTCATCTCTTATTATTTTTCTAGTCCTCTGATACAATACACACTTTAATGTACTTATCTTATCGACTGATCAGTTAATCCAAGCTTCAATAGCTGTCTTTAAATGCTTTAATATCTCCTCAGCATTCACTCTTTAAGAAGCTGATCAAAAGTAGTTCTTAGCGTGCTATAGTCTCGATAATCTATATAATAAAGCTTACACTTATACACCGTGCAAACTTTGTAGCCACTTGTCATGGATAAATCTGGAAAATCAACGCAATGCAATCGGGAAACTTAACAAATTTCCTGACAAACCACCGCATAAGTTTTCCCTGACGCGACCGACTCGACTCGACTTGACTTGGATAACGGCTGCTGCCACATCGATCATAATTTCCAGTTGGCTGTGATTTGTACCAACTCCTTGAATAATGTCCCAGAACATGCACGCTGAAACAAACGGAGCAAAAAGGAGCACTGAAAGGGATAAAGAGAGACAGCCAAATCGGGAGAGGGAGGGAGAAGAGAGAGCTTGAAAGAGGCAAAGCGGAAAATGTTAAAATAACGCGCTAACTTGGTTACCAAGTTTGCGCATTTTTCACTCGACTCGCAGTCTCCTGTTGCCTGCTTTCTACCCCCTGTTGTCCCCACTCCCTGGTCTCCCTACTCCCTACTCCCTACTCCCTAGTCTCTGGACTTTCTATATTCCCTTCTGTCCTGGCTCGATGCTTTTTCTCTCGCCACCTGCTTTTGTGCAATGTGGGCAAAAGTTTGGCGATGCCGCTGCCAGAGCGTTTATGCAAATGAGGTGCAAACGCATGCACAGAGACAGAGAGAGAGTGAGAGAGAGACTGAGACTGGCAGACAAACATGGCGGGAGACGCCTTCGGCTGGAACAGATAGACAAACAGACAGACATTATCCTGTGTCACTGTGCAGCACAACTTTCACTTGACGGAGACGCAGTCGGAGTCAGAGACGGAGACTTCAATGCAGACAAAACAGTTTCTACAACAATCCGAAAGAGACCTTGTAGATTATACGAGAGCAACATTCGATAAAAATCACGACACTTTCCATCATAAACCTGTTAGTTGTCACACGAATATTCATAAGGAAATTCAATCTTTGGCATATAGTATACTGCACAGGAAGAACGAAACCTGCGGGAAAACTTATGAGAAAACAAGTTGTTGTGCCTTAAGAACACCTACGACTTCTTCATACTCTACCTTCCGTTTACTATTTATTGTAATTGATTTTATGTGAACAATAACAAGTTAAAAAATAATATTAAAAAACTATAACCCAATACTTTTAAAAATATAAGTGAATTGTACACTTGTAATTATTACAGAGTTAAATATGAATAACTTCTTATACCTTTACTTACATTTTTTATCCTTTAGTGCATTTCGCACATTTCAAAGAGCTGTGAGTTTCATTTCAACCATAAATATACAAATTTAAAGTAAATGATAATTAGTATTTTTAGAACTATAATCTTTGGCTACTAGTTTATCAATATATTAAATTCCTAATTGTTAAAGACTTAATAAAGCTATCGACTTTATGTGGATTACTTTTATATTTACCCTTATTTTGACTAGGCGTTCAATATTTAATAATTTGCTTTTCTCTATTTCCCCATATCACACTCTCTCGCTGTTTTTCTTCCTAAGTTTTTTTATTTCCATAAAATCTATGAAACTATGTAATTATTTAGCGGAATATCAACAACTGCTGCAACCCACAAATCAACAAACGTTGCTGTCTATCAGCCAATCCTCGAACGTGTCCCAAACCATGAAACTCCCAACCCTCCCCTAACTTTCTCCTTCCAACTCCCACCTCAGTGTGTGTGTGTTTGTGTGTTTGTATCCAATTTGTGTCTGGCTGCAGTCACTCTCTCATATCAATTCATCATAAAATGAGATTTATGACAAAAACAAAGGCCTTATCGCAGACAGTATTTATGTAGACAGGTTGCAACTAGCACCCGCTCCCCTCTATCCCACATACTCCCACCCCTCTTCAACGCCCTGACTTATTCCCCAGTTGTGCTGCTGACTGACAGACAGACAGACACGCCATTTCAAATGACAACATGATGAAAACTGTTGGGTGTTGAGTTCAGTTCAGTTGAGTTGAAATGTTGAAATGTTGAGTCTTGGCGACTTTAAAACATGTGCTAGGAACCATATTTCAAACAGGACACCACTGCTTCAAAGCGACCGTAAATCGATGAGCTTCAAGTTAAATTTAAAGCATCTGCAGGCATATCAAGTATACGCACTGTTCGTTTTTCAATCAACGCTTCAGTCTCGCACATTTGCCAAAAAATGAGCTTTAATTAAGAAAATGGCACACAGAATGAAAGCAGTAAAACGAAAGCGATAAAGAAAGAGAGCAAGCAGTGGGCGAGAGAGAGGGAGAGAGTAAGAGGTAGAAGGAACATTGGGGAATCGCATGTTGTTGTTGCTACACCTCAATGCCAACTAGCAATTATTTATTATTTGGCGTTGCTTTGTTTCGCAGGCCAAACGTGCACAGCTCCCCAATGGGCTGTCCACACACACACTACACACACACACACACACACACACACACACACACACACACACACACTCAACACACGTACACACAGCAAAAAGAAACGACAATGAGAGCAATACGCATGCGTCTATTTCCTGTTGCTGTGGCAACCCCCACACACACACACACACACATACAGACACACGCACACACACACACACACCGACACTGCTTTTGAATATTCACGCATACAATAAACTGCGAATACTATGTAAGAAGTGGCAGGAACTCTGGGGCACCTTACCATGCAAATACGCGACATTCCCCCGTTGGGAGCTGCCACCAACCCCCAACCCCCTTTTGCTTCCTCTTCCTGTACCACCCCCCCCCTGCCAGTGCTTTCTGTTTGTGTGTGTTGTTTGTTATTTGTCGCTGCCAATGGTTTGTGCGTGTATTTGTGTGTCCGTGTGTTTGTGTGTTTGTGTGTGTCCTTTCAACCCTCGGCAACCCAAAAGCAAAACGCCGCACGTTCGTCTGCCTGTCATGTTGTCGTGCTCCCCTTCTCCCCTCACCACCCCGACATTCCCCCAAACACTGGAGGTATTTCCAGTTGGGCTCAAAACCCAATGTTGCCATTTTGTGTGTGTGTGTGTGTTTGTTTTGGACACTGTCGCCAAATAGAAAAACCCTATGCGTATGCTTACTACACACACACACACACACACACACACACAGAGAAACTCCCATCTATATATATCTGCATATCGAACTTGGTTTTGTTTTTTGTTAATCATCGATTAGCCTGAGCGATTTCATGAATTAAAGTGACAACAACAAAATGCAAATCGTTTCTCTTTTGCTACCTCGACTCCTGCTTCTTCTTCTTCTGTCTTCTTCTTCTGTCTCTTCTTCTTCCTCTTCGTCTGCCAAATCAACGCACTTTATCGATTTGCCAAAAGTGCACAATGTAATAAAATGGCACAACATGCAAATAAGTCGATAGATACAACAAAGGGGGTTCTCGGGGGGGGTGGGGTGTGTGTAACAGGGGGAGATTGGAGTGAGTGGTTGATGTTGAGTCTAACCAAATGGCAGAACTCAACACGCACGACTGCAGAAGGGTTAAGATTGAAAGGCATTGCCTGCAAACACATATAGATTTGTAACTGCCTATAAATATACATACTATACCAAATATACATATATATCCATAAGTGAACTTCTGCTAATGGGTATGTATGCGTGTCATATGTGAGTATTTGCCACAAGCAGAGGCTGAGAAACTTAGAAAAACATTTAGAGGGGGCCATAATTTAAGAATAACTGATACTGCAGATAGTATTATAAATAAAACAATATAGAAACTGAAACCGCACAAAAAGAGTTAAACATTAAGATGGTAAATGTTATAACAATATATTTGTATGCAAAATAAACAAAATAAATTAATACATAACATAATTAACTTTATTAGGCTGCCTAGTTTGAATTTTTATCAATTTGTAAACAAACTTATTACAAATTAAACATACAATTTTTAAAAAATGCTTAAACTTGAACTTAAAAGTGGAATAAAGAATGTTTAAGAATGCAGTAAAATGTGTGCATATTTTCAAATTGACAGGCGATCTAAGATACATTTTATAGCCTCAAGTTAATATACCAGTTCAAATCTTGCCACACTTCAGCTATAACTTGTTAACTTGTATGACTCTGGTCCACAGTATGAATAGTAATGTAACAATTGAAATGTAATTAAGAACCTTTGAAATATATGTAAATGCAGCTGCAGCCCATTAACTTCTTCCAATTAATTTACATTTTACTACAATTAGAATGTAATTTACGGTCTCATTCATGCTATTTAACTCAAACATACTCAATAATTAAATGTTTACATTTTCTATACTTAAACACAGTTGGGCAAGTAATAAAAAAATTAAAGATGTGTTTAGTTTTCTATTTGAAAAGTAATTAAATCGATTGAATCTTATTAAACTATTTATTAACTAGCTCAAAACCATAAACACTTAAAATCGTATAAAACAAATAAAGCGAACTTATTGAAATTTTGAATTGTTGGCTGTTGCATCCCCTCTCATTATTTTATCGCTGCACCACTGTCACTCACACACAACTCACACACACACACACACACACACAACTCACACTCATACAGACGCACAATCGTCAAACATTCACATATCTCAAGTGCTGGAACCATAATACATAACCACAAACAACACACACGCAATCCGACAATCTCTCTCTCTCTCTCTCTCTCACTCTCTTGCCCCAACCCCTCCCCCTACCCTTCTTGGGGACACCCCTGTGTTACCTTGTGTTTCGTTATCAATAAAGCGAAATTTAGTTTTGATTTCGTGTTTGGTTGTTGTTGTTATTGAAATTCATTGAACCAATTTTAATATTTTATTTGCTGCAGCACGCACAGGACATGGAACAAGGGACACGGGACACGGGACATGGGACATGGGACATGTCAAAGGGGGCGGGGACAACAGGAGGCAGGAGACAACTAACGGTACGTAAAACCCTTTCATACACACAACTGAGTGTGTGTGTGTGTGTGTATGAGTGAATGTGTGTGACTATTTCCGGTGGCCGCCATTGTCGTTGTTGGTATTGTTGTTAATGTTGTTGTTGCTGTTGTTGTCATAATAGCGCGTCTCTGTTTCTGTTGTTTCTTTTAGGCTTTGTTTTTACCCATTGCTATTGTTGCTGTTGTTGTTTTTTGTTGCTGTTGTTGTTTTTGCGCATCGTAACGAAATTTGAATATTTTTTCTCGCCGCCGCCCAGCAAATGGATTTTTTTTACAGATTTTCGTTGCCTTTTTTGTTATTTCATTTTTCGTGTGTATGCTTGTGTGTGTGTGTGTGTGTGTATCGCCTTTCGCTTTGTTCGCTCGCTTATGATACCGTTATGATGTATTTTATTGCCACAGCAAAACCAAAGCAACGCAACACAGGCGACACGCCCCCCAAAAACGCCTCCCATGCCATGGTATGTCCCTCATCCCTCCCTCTCCCTCTCCTCCTCCCTTGCCATTTCACCCTCCCCCCACTTCAGCCCCCTGTTGAACGGAAACCGGCGACATTGTAAATTTTCTGTTCCCTTACTTTTTTTTTGGTTTTTTGTCCGCTTTTTTGGCCATTACAGATATACTTTATATATATATAGAAATATATCTGCATATTCCGATTCATTCATTCTTTTTTGTTCAGCAGCCAAAGCCTTTTGTAATTGTTGTTGTCTTTGTTGTTTGTGCTTTGATTTAATGTTGATAACAATAACAAGAGTCAACGGCAACATAAAGAATAAAAAAAGATGGAAAAAATATAACCCAAAACTTTAGCACAATGTTTTGAAAATAACACAAAAAAAAAAGAAACGCAAAGTTTGACGCATTCGTTTCCAGTTCATTGGGGAAAGCGAGGAAAGTTGAGAGAGGGGTGAAAGGGGGAAAAGAAAAGCTAGTTGAAGTTGAAGTTGAAGGGGTTTGACTTTAATAGTTTGTCCTAATTCATTTTGATGGCCCCAATAAGCATGCTTAATAAGCACCATAAGTGGGTTGCCCCCAAAGACACCGATAATCATGTAAATATGTATATAGCAAGTATTTTTAGAAGAGAAATAAATCAATCCAAGCGAATTAAAGAATACTCTGCGAAGAAAGTCACAAGTATAAGTACACATGTGTGAAACAATTACTTTCCCTGTAAATATATTATTCATTTGTTATTATAAATATTTGCAAAAATATATTTATTATAATTTTTAGCAATATCATCTGTTATAATATAATTGAGTGTATGTAATTAACTTTGTCTATTTTAAATTTGACATTAATTTCTTAAGATATTACAACTTAATATCTTTAAGTTTGTTAAATAAGAATAAATACTTCAAATACATTCAAATTTAAATCAAATTGTAGATAAGTTTCGAATAGTGTGGAAAGTATTATTAAAAATTTTCGCATTTAATTAAGAAATTAAAATACTATTAACATTTCCGTTAGTAGCCATTTAGGTTTTTATTTACAGGGTAGCTGCCAAGTGTCCTATGCCCTAATTTTCCAAAATTATATTAACATTGATGTTTTGTCGTGCGTGTTTTTCTATTAGCTCCAACCGACTTATTTGTTGAATAATTCTTTGCTCTTCTAATTTATGAGTTGATATTAAGTAATGAATGTCGAGGTCCTTGCTGCTATTTTTGTGCCATTCGCAAGCACGCAAAATTCAAGAGTTACTTGGGTTAGTTGGATCCACCATCCCCCACTCTAAGCTATACAATTGGGTGCACCGTTCAACCCCAACATCCTCCCTTCCGCTCCTGGAGCTGAAGGCTTAAAGCTGCCTCAAAACTTTTGCCATTGCCTGCTGCACTTGCGTCTTTTTGTGTCGCCTCGCCGCGAGACTCATTTGTTTTTGTGTGTGCAGCAATCGGCAGACAATGCGTAAGGATATGCCAGCAAGGATATGCGAGACAGTCGAGAGACACACACCCAAAGAAATACATACATACATTTAAAATTATGCAAATTTTATTACGCAAACTGCTGCGTGGCATCGCCGTCGTCGCCGTTGACGTCGACAGAGAATGAGAGAGAGAGAGAGAGAGAGAGAGCGGAAAACAGGATGCGTGTTTTACAAAGACTCGGACACAAAAAGGACCTTTGCACAGGCATCGGAATCTGAATCGGAATTGGAAGCGGAGTGCAGTGCGCATTGTGCAGGACGTTTAAATGAAGAGCAAAGCTTTCATTATGGCAACAATGTCGGAATCATTGAGCAGACGACCCTCGAACTCGAGACGATGTCGAAGAAGATGAACAAGGAGCAACAACAGATGAACAGGAAAATAAAACATCCTGTGATCCTTCATCCTTCGCTGCCAAGAACATCGCTAGACCAACAAAATGCAACAAACGTGGTTTCTTCGTCCAACGTCACTCGTCCTTCTGCTGGAGGTGGCAGGCAGCGTAGCGTGAAAATCGCCAAGGCGGCATTTTGTGCTCGAGTGAAAAATTGTTGAACTCGAGTGCTCGGTGCTCGGTGCACGGTGCACGGAAATGCGCGCCTACAAGGCCGGGGGGAGCAGGTTGTGCAGTTCCGTAGTGGCCGTCGACCAAACCCGCCAACGACGACACTCCTAACCCAAATCGCTTAGCGAGCGCGCCAAACAGTTTACAGTTGGCGAATGGGCCAAAACACAAGCAGAAGCAGAAGCTGAAGCTGAAGCTAAAGCAGAAACAGAAACCGAAACCGAAACAGAAGCAGCTGCAGCTGAGGCAGCAACATTAGCAGCTGGGCGGCAAATGCCGGCACTGGCGCCATCTATCGGCAGTTGGCCAATGATAGCAGCCATTTTGTTTATGTCCATCTCGCTCGCATGCAGGCAACACATATAGCGTCGCCTCGCTCCTTCCAGTCACCTGCTCAATGCGTCTGCGTCGCTCTGGCAACGCCCACTCTCAGAGCGCAGCGTCTGCGCATTTGCCATACGCCGACGCTCAGTGCCCGACACGCCCACCGCGTCGACTGAGACAGACAGAGACAGAGACGCCGAAGACATACAAACACAGCCGCTCTCACAAAAACCCACACACACACACACAGAGCGCTTCCAGTGTGAGAAGAGCGCACTTGAGCCAGCAGCTGGTTGTCGCTCTTTAAGACGATATTCAACTCTGTTTCGAAGCTTTTTCGCACGCGTAGTATTTTTCAAATTTGAATTTTGCGCCCAAAAACATGTTTAATCAAACAGAGACGCGTTCGAATTGAATTTAAAATATGAATATGAATTTGTATTGCATGCTAAACAAGTGACCGCCTAATTACATAAACAAACAGCGAGCATAGCGCGACTGAGGCTCATTATCTTCCAAGTGTGTGTTCATCTGCATAAAAAGTGTAACGATAACTGGAAACGAGCTGCCTGATTAGCATGTGACGTTGTTGCCATGTTTAATAAACACTTTGCATGCCCATTAAAATTATCTAAGCATAACTTCAAGCAATCACGTTGATCAGCTGTTACTCTCACTGATACGCTCTCTGTTGCGCTGGCTCTCTCGGTCTTACGCTTACGCGCTCTCACTGCTGTCGGTGATCGTAGAGGCGTGAGTGCAAGTATGCAAGTGTATTGGTGTGTGTGTGTGTGTGTGCTATGCAAATTGCTGGCGCTCTCTGGCGGCCAGCAGGCGCATAGGCTCTATGCTTATTAGTTATTCATTCAATTATTTGTTTGTTTTAATTTAATGCTTTTTAGCCCGCAAAGTTGTTGTTGTTGTTGCTGCTGCTCGCTGCGCGTTTAACATATAAATGCATTGAGGCGACTTTTACTTTCAAGGTGATCGAGTACCAGCTAAGACCAGCTACAAAGTGCCAGTCATGGGAGCTGCTCTTTAATTATGGCCCAAAGAGAAGGGGCAAGAGCGGCAAGAGGTCACAGTCACAGGCAGGTGCGAGTCCTTTTCTTTGTGTGCCTTGTTCCTTGTTGCATGTTCCTTGTTCCTTGCTTCTGGTAGCAGCATATCAATAAACTATTTAGGGGTCCTTTTCAGATGCTTATCGCGAGCGGCTTTGGCTTGGGATCCGTTACATTTTCAATTTGGTCGCGTTACATGCTAATGACACGCTGCCGACGTCGGTGAACTTGACCGTGGCTATCAGCGTTAAGAGATCTATTTTGGCTCTCTCTCTCTCTCTCTCTCTCTCTGTCTTTCTCCTCCAGCTTTTGCACTGGCAGACGGGCAATTTTCGTAGTGCTCCCGTCCATTAATAATGCTGCTGTCGCGACGTAACGCAAGGCGATGCGGGGGAGTCGCCACGGGGCTGGCGTTGCGCTCCAGTGAACTCCTCCCAAGGAGGAGCATTTTTGGGTTTTAGCTTGTAGTTTTAGTTCACGCTCCGATCCGATCCGGTTATGATACGCTCGACGAGTCTCTGGTCTCTGCATTTGCTCAGTGCAGCGTGCCGTGCATTCCATTGAAATGGCCAAGTTAATGGATAGAGCTGTAGTGCAACTGAAAGACTTGACTCGTAGACTGGTAGACTGGGAGACTGAGAGAATGCGATAAGCAAAGTTGTCCAATTAGAAATGCGATTTGTGCTAATCCCAAGACATGCGAACAACTTCCCAACTTTGGCGTTGGCTTTGGCGAAAGTCACCCAGATAAACTGACACCTCGAGACTGTAGGAAATTCTTCTCTTCGCTTCTTGGAAATGAATCTATAGAATCATCACTCAAACTCAACGTGACTGTGACTGCCAAAAAAGAAAAAAAATACATCAAACGCACCCACAACGTTAGCTAAAGAGCAAAAATGAAATCCAAAACAGAAAGAGACAACTGAAAACCCACAGCGTTCCATAAAAATATAAAAATAATACCCATTCACATTATAATCTAGCAGTCATGTGTGAATTTGCGGTATTATCTGGCAGCCAAGATCTGTTTTGGCTCAAACACACAACACACAACACACAGCACAACACAACAATCTCTGTGGCAAGTTTTCCCACAGTCGATCAACATAAAATGAGATATGATGAGATATTTGACAGTTACGTGATTTCTTTCATGCTTTTTTATCTTTGCGTTCATTTCATTTCTCTTCTTCTTGCGTTTTTAATTTAACATGCAATTTGCTTGCAGCAACAACAATAATAATACACAAAACTTAACACTTTTCACCCCGCCAGATGGCGCTGACTTAGTGAAGCCACAAACCCAACGAACCCCCCCAAAAAAAAATAACAACTCAATGGCCTTTTTAAGGACATGCGTGCTGGATCCAACCCGCCTCAAATGGGGATTTTCTACAGACATTTTCACACTTGTGGAGTTCGATGGAGTTTCTGTGGAATTAGTGTGGAACAGCAACTGCTCGGGGGGCGGATGTTACTGTGCGATTGGTCCAAGGACAACTGATGATCCTTTAAGAATTTATAACACTTTTCAAAAATATTTTAGGAACTCTTTATGAAATTTTGATGAATATTTGTCTTCTAAGCTAATGAAGGAAATATATTTCTCTTTATTAAATTGCTTTTTATCTATAAATATCAATTAACTCAAACAAACAATTTTCTCGATTTCAAATGGAGAGAAAGATCAAAACGTTCAGATTAGGAAGCCTTCTTAAGCATTTTAAATAAAAGTCACATAAAATCTACAATTTGCTCTTACAATTTTTAATTTTTAAAGTAAAATAACTTAGAAATTATTGGAAAACACCGTCTTATAATAGAAAAGAACTACCTTATTTTGAAAACCTGTCATTTTAATTCATATTTTATACAAATGGCTGTCAAAGTAATATGTTTCTCAGAAAACTAAGAAAACATTGTCACAAGGAGCTAAGTCTAATTAATATATGCGACTTAGCGATTTACGAAAATTGTATTCGCCTTGGGGACAATTTTTATATTTATTCGTTTCATCTCTAACTTCACGAAAAGTGAGTGAAAGTCTCTATAAATGCGCTCTTCTATCAAAGTGACCATCATCCTTGCTCCTTAATTTACTGTCTATAGGTAAATATAGAGGTGGAGAGAATGAGAGTTTGAGGGAGGCAGAATTAGCATAATGTTTTTAGATGGAATAAAATCAACTAAAAGCGTGGCGCAGACGAAACATTTTACACAACTTTGCGTTAATTTTCTAAATATTTTCCAAAATTTTCTGAAATTGCATTTGCGAACAGAAAGAGATAGCGAAAGGAGAGACACGAAAGACGGAAAACGAGAGAGAAGAGAGACGAAAGAAGAGACGACGACACCGCAGGGCAGAGAAAACAGACTAAAGTTGCTACGTTCCATCATTTGCAACTTTTTCCTCCAACTGCGCGTCAAACGATGAAGTTGAATTTTATAATTTAAAATTATGAACTAAAATAATTTCATTTTTGTGCTTGGCACGCAGAGAGACGAGCGACTCTGACGATGATGCCGCAGGCAAAACCAGGTGGAAGTGATGGCCAGAGGGGGTGGAGTGGAAAAGTGGAGAGAGTGGGCAGTCAGGAAATTGAGTGCATTATATATATAGTATATATATAAAGTTAGTTACTGTGCACAACAATAAATACAAAAGCGCGTCGACTTAATAAATATGCATGAACATTGTATGCACAAAAGAATGCAAAGCCCCTCCCCCTCAATAGGAGTGAGATTCGAGGAGAGGAGAGGAGAGGAGCGAAGAGGGAGGGGAGAACTGCATCCATTTGACATCGCGTGCCGTCGAGTGATTTTCCCGCCGCATTGGCCAATTCTAGAGGCACATGTTGTGCTTCTCTCTCTCCACACTGTAAAAGATAATAACGATAATTAAAGCGTGCAGCGACAAAGCAAATCTCAGATTCAAGTGTCATGCAACCACAATCAAAGAATAGCTTCTGTACGCTCGGGTCGCCATTTTGGGGGTAACTCACTTCCGGCCTCCATCACCAACAGCACCATCATCATCAGATGTGTGACAAAGCGTGATGACTGCAGCGGGAATGAGATTTGGAGCTGGAAATGGAAATGGATGTGGATGTGGATGTGCAAGTGGAGCTTGGCCAGATTGGTTCGGTCTGGGCTTTAGCTGACATTTGATTGTTATATTCTCGGTACACCGACTGAAGAGCCGCATGCAGTGCATCTGTTGTACTTCCCATTGCGTGTAGTTGATTATGTTGTTGTTACAGCTGCACTGAGAGAAAAATTAAATTAAGTGTTCACTGTTGCACTTATGTCAACTTAAACAGTTGGGGCAAGTAAAGAGTGTCGACATTCCACAACAGATCATTGTTCTGATAACTAATATATAAGTAAAGTAATAAATACGAATTATATTATATATTAAATAATATAATATTATAAATATAAAAGAAATGTCTAATATAATATAGCTATATTTTGGACAACTTAGCTATTTCCTTAAAGAAACATCGAACTTACGAACAGTGTATCAATATTTCTACGTCAAATTGAAAAATTATGTATAAAAATATCCCATATATCATGAAAATATTTAAATAACTAATGTTTACTGCTAAAATTGTATCAAAAAATCCTCGGCACCGAAAGTATATATATTTTTTTACAGATATTCGATAAATCCCATCAAAGCTTAAGAATGAACATAATCAAAGAATTCTTCGGTCGTTTGGGACTTTTGAACCAATCAGTGCCAATTGGCTACAATTGCGCAATTTGCTTCGATACGGCAAATGATGGAACTGGAGACGCTGATCTGATTCTTCAGCATTTAGATTGTGGTCATCATTTCCATAAGAACTGCATAGATCGTTGGATTAAGTGCAAGAATATCTGTCCAATGTGTCGCCGGCAAGCGTTTGCCAATGAAGAAGAAGATGAAGAAGAAGAGGAGGAGGAGGAGGTAGACAATACAGATCTGACAACTATCAGACGTGATCCACTTGCTAGACCACCATTATCCACATATGTGGATCGCATGGCTGAGCAAACGTCCCTCAGATTGACAATGAATGATCTCTGAAATGATTAATCTCAGATTGATCTAATGTGTTTATATGTGGTTTATCTGGTGCTCCGATTTCCATCTCTGATTATTTTTTGACTTCAATCACGCCTTTTAAATCCGATCTAATAGTTTTTTATACTCGAGTTTATATTTTGTAATTTCATGTTCGTGAATAAAGAATTTTTCACACTAGACTTTGCTGGCAGTGTACTCTCATCGCTCGTTCATTGTGTGCCTGATACCTTGCCAACAACAATAGTAACAACAACATTCAACATCCAACATCCGCAGTCATAGTCAGAGTCACAGTCTGGCCACCATTGCAAATTTCTACATGGTCGCTCAACTGAAAATTGTATGTGCACTTTTATTTATTTTTCTCTTTTTTGACGCTTTTCACGTAGTTGCTGTTGTTGTTGTTGTTGTAATTGTTGTTGTTGTCGGTGCCTGTTGTAAATTGCAATTTCCCGTTGGTTAAGTTTTTGGTTTTATTTTTTCATATTTCGTATTTCTTTTGCTGTGCTGTATTATTTATTATTTTAATTATTTTATTTTAATTACAACTTGTAATCAATGCAAAGTACCCCAAGGCATACAAATTATATGGTTGATGTACCGAATGGATTATCAGCTCATTAAACTTACAATTAACCACAATTGTAACCACGAAACATAACAAAAACAACACTTCAAGTGACTGCACACATTTGTAAATTATTTGCAAATTGACGGGATATTAATATTTATACCACAAAAATGTAATTTCAATTAATGTTGAATAATTTCAAACTGACAAGCATTCAAGAAATATTATTAATATTAGAGGCTGACAATATTTGAAATGTTCATTAAAATCAAGCAAATACTATATCTAAATTATATCCAGGATACATTTTATGTACACTAAAAAAAAACTAATTTTAGCTTGTAAATTTTGATTTTTTCTAATAAATGTCCAAGATAATGTTAATTGTTAAACATCTACTCTGCAATTAACATTTGTGTTTAGTTAATTCATTTTGATCACTAAAGAAAATATATATAAAATTGTAATAATTTGTAAACTATGATTTTTTTCTATTGAATTTCATTACATATATTGTTATTATTTATTTATTATACAACTGCTATAAAATAAGGACTTTGTGATCAGTTAATTCACATTCATTACTGAGAAAAGCTCTAATTAAATAGTATTTATATTCGTTATTTTGCATTAATCATTTCAGAAAAGAGATTTAAAATTTGAATATTTAAATGTTTGAAGTATTTCTCACACTCTTTTGATATGAATATCTTAGCTGTCTGTCCTGGTGTCGTTGTCTTCCCTTCGGCCCAATTTGTGGTCAAGAAAAGCCTTTAAATCAAATTACCAGCAAACAAGATAGTTGCTTGTAGTCGGTATGCTCGAAGGGTCAGAGGTCAGGAATGCAAATTCCTTGTGCTAAGGAAGTAGCCTTCTGTTTATTGGTGTAATACGGTACGTTTCTTCTGAATATCTTGGCAAGACGGAAAGACGGAATAGGCGGAAGTTTGATTTGCTAATGAACTGAAAGGATGTCCTGACTCGAAAAGTTGTCCAGCCTTTTAGCCGTTGGACAACCGTTAACCGCATACGGTTTGCCCAAATACATTGACCAGAAAATCACATTTGATTTGTTGTCGTTCCCATTGTTTTTGTTGCTGTTCTCGGTTGTTCTTCCTGGTTGTTGTTTGTTTATATGCAGCATGTTTAGCATGCCCGGCACGTTTCCGTGCTACCAAAAAGGATATCAAGCAGGCTGTCAGTTGCCTCTTGTTTGTGTTTCGCCGCTCGTTGAGTGTCCGACTTGTTGCATGCGTCAAGTGTCAGGCGAATCTCAACTGGTTGATATGTTGTGTGTCATTGCGATATTTAAATTAAATTTCGTGGCAGTTACAGCCAAGTCAGGTGGGAATATCAACGTAATCAGCAAATGCTATTACCGCATCTTGTTGCCATTGCCATTTCATTTGCATTCCCTGGCCATCATTTATCAGCCAAACACACACGAAATATTTACTCCGCCATTTGACTCAATAATAAGCATGATTGTTTATATGATGCTGCTGCTGCCCCTTCTTCCCCCAATGGTGTTTCCCTCTTCTCCCATTGAACTGCTCTCCTTGAAGGCTTTTTATTAAATTGCAGAAGCGACTGGCAAATTTATTGCAATTTTTTTCTTAGCTTTGTCTTTGTCTTTGGCGCTAACCTTCAACCGTTACCGCTGCCATTAGCCGAGTGCCAGCCCCGCCTCCTTCTCCACCCGATTCACCGCCCCCGCTGTCTGCTTTTGTTTTTGAAGTAGGCAACATCGTGAAAGTGCATGGCGAAAAAAAAAAATATAGTACGAATTGTTCGAGCCAAACACGACTGCGGGAGACCCTGTAGTTGTTGTGTAAACAAATTAAATATGAAAATGTTAATAATACACTAAAGTAAAATAAATAATTAAGATAAAAGAATAACGAATTAGGAACATTTAGAAGCGGGAAGCGAAACCAAAGGTTTCTAGTTGTCATACCTTTTCAGAGCAATTTAAATTGCAAATTCATCCATTTCAATCTTTGTTAAATATGATATTTAATGCTGCCTACTATACTGAACACTACAACAATTGTATCTTCGGTGTTTATTATACAAATAAATATTCAAATCTCCTGATTAATCAAATCTCATGAATAATCGTAGACTATTTTGATTCTGCATAAAAATTCTAAAAATCGATTAAACTTTACCCTTGAAACTATCATAAGTATGTCAAATCTTAACTGATTTACTTATCATGACTTTTCCTTTAATTTTATGCTGCATTAAAGTGTAAGAATACAATTCTATGATATCAGACTTAATATGAATTATTTGCCTATTAATGGACAGCTCCATTTTTTTTTTCGATTTTTATGAACTCGACGAGCAGTGTGTTTTTATATCACGAATTTAAGCTGTCAATACGCTAGACCCCTTTCACATTTTAAGTACAGGGTCTAGAAAGAAAAGCGAAGCGAAGAAATAACATGGGGAACTTAAGTAAACATTAATTTACATAACTTCTGTGCAAATGACGACAACGGGCAATGGCGATGACGATGACGATGACGATGGCGATGGCTCAGTCGGAAGTGGAGTCGGGCAAGGTATATAACAGGAACCTTCTTCTCGTTCTCGTTCTTTTGTTGTTGTTGGTGGTGGTGGGCAACGCCTGGCACAGTAACAGAAGCCGGATCTGACTCCGGACACGGGCGTCAGCGCACTTGTAGCCCGGCGTTATTAAAAAATTTAAAGCATGTTTTGTGGCACGGCGAATGAGGAAAGGACGCGGAGAACTGAAGAAGGAAACAGTGGCAATATGGTTCTGCTTAGTTGTCACCGCCCTCCAATGTGTGTGTGTGTGTGAGATCGACGGTGCACATAAGCAAGCTATGGTATATTCTTCTTTTTTTGGTTTGGTTTCGTATCCTTGTCGTAGCAACCGGCGTGGTTTGTGTCAGAGAAGTGCCAGCGTCTGTTTTCAATGTTGCCAGCGTCATTTCCTTTTGTAGCCACTTGTGTATGCGTCAATGGGAAAGCCGGAGAGAAGGAATAGGAAAATCCAAGATCTCAACTATGCAGACTGAGCCAATGCGCTACAAACCAAAGGCAATAATATACCTTTAACATATATGGAAACAGTCAGAAAATTAAAGTGTTCGGATCATTTATTTTTATATTTCATTCAGCTGTAATCGTATAGTTGACATTTATGAAATGCATCTCAAATAAACCGTATTTTGAATCGCATTTTTAATATTTGAATATAAATTTATTAATTTAAATTATTTATTTAATAAAGCCAGGTCAACTTACAAAAGTTTCACTTTGTTAGGAGTGAAACAATACTATGAAATAAAATAATAATAATGCTCAAAAAATAATTTAAAAGAATAAGTATCTATAAACAATATAGTAAGATCGAAATTATAAATATTAAGTAATCCAATCTTATCCAAAAATTTGAATACAGTAGCAAATGTAGCTCATTTGACACCCTACATCGTACAGGAATTAATCAAGCGAGTTACAATGACAGCGCATATTATTTTCTTCTTCATGTCATTACCAGAGCGCCAAGTCGCATATCCTCAGCACCCAGGACACAGGACCCAGCACCCATCCCCCATCCCCCATCCCATCTACCATATCGCCAGATCCCCAGATCCCCAGTTCCCCTCAACGTCGAGCAGCTTAGCGAAATTGTTTGCGAAAATACAACACAATATTCAAGAATAATGATGACATTGTTGACTTCAGTACCCCGCGCATCATAAAAAAAATACAACAACAGACACATAGAGAAGAAAAGAAACCCCCACATAACCGCAAGGACATCTTCCGCAGGATTAAACGCCCTAAACGCCCCGCTTTAGACACTGCAACGCCCTCCGTCTGTCAAAAAGACCGACACAGAAAGAGACAGCAGACAGGCACAGAGAAAAAGAAAGAGAGCGAGCGAACTCGGGGAAAAAAGTAAACACGATTACCATATTGTATGATATGCGGCTATAACCGGAACCATTGAGACTTTGCTCGCTTTTGGCAAACAAAGTTTCTGAAATATAAATTGAAATGAATTGAAGTTATGGCATTAGACAGTTTTCGAAATTATCACGCGATATGCAGACATTTCCCCCTGTCCCAGAATAGCCCCTCTCCCTGATTAAGATTTGGATTTGCATTTAGAATATGTTGCATGGGGACCCCATTACAATAAGGACATTAAATAGAATGGACGCTTAAAAGTATGTAAAGATGTTATTAAACAAGAAAGAAATACCCATTATATAATTGGAATATAGAGTTGTGAAGAAAGTCAGATATAAGTATAAGAATCTGTCACAAAACAGTATTGGGAATTTTGTTCATAGTAAAATTTATGATTTTAAGTTGTAACTTTGCTATGTTACCATATATAAATTATATATATTAGCTAAGCGTAGACCGATCAAGAAAATAAACTCACTAATCTAAAGAACCACTTAATATTTATTTGAAACTCTACTAAATTAATGAGATAATTTAATTGTCCATTTGTATCTGACTTAAAAATAACAAAATTCATTTTGTTGTTTTTCTTTTGTTTTCTAAATGAATGTGAATGATCATTGAGTGGATGTTGAGCTAACTGCTAATCTTAGACTAAGTACTCCCCGCCCTTGCAGCAGTCTACCAGCTGAGCTCCTCGGGCAATCCTCCAGGATACTCGCCGGTGAGGCAGGCGGTGCAGTAGCCCGACTTGATGGGATTCACATGGGATTTGTTCATCTGGATGGCCTTGACGAGTCCCTCGACACTGAGGTAGGCGAGGCTATCGGCACCCACATGGTTGGCCAGCTGTCCCGCATTCAGCTTGTTGGCGATGAGCTCCTCCCGGGTGGGAATGTTGATGCCCATGTAGCAGGGATATTGCAGGGGGGGGACTGGCAATCCGGATGTGCACCTCGGTGGCTCCCGCATCGCGGAGCAGCTTGATGATCGGGCCAATTGTATTGCCACGCACTATGGAGTCATCGATCAGCACAATTCGCTTGCCCTCCACATTCTGGGCGAGGGCTCCGAACTTCTTGGCCACGCCCAGTTGTCGCAGACGTGTCGACGGCTGGATGAAAGTGCGTCCCACATAGCGATTCTTGCAGAGCACCTCGCCAAAGGGCAGACCCGATTCCCTCGCATATCCATGAGCTGCAGCCGTGCCCGACTCCGGCACCGAGCTGACAATATCCGCCTCCAGGGGTGACTCCCTTGCCAGCTGTCGGCCGCACTGGAGACGCGCCGAGTAGACCATCTGGCCCTCGAATATGGAGTCGCTGCGGGCAAAGTAGACATACTCAAAGATGCAGAAGGCCATTCTCTTGTAGTCTGGTCGCTCCACGATGTCCACGGTGCGGTAACCATTCCGCGACAGCTCAATGATCTCTCCGGGCTCCACCTCGCGCACATAGCGTGCTCCAATGGAGAGGAAGCCGCAGCTCTCGCTGCTCACCACCCAACCCTCGGCAATCTGATCGTCGATATTCGCATGTCCCGCATCGAAGGGCACGATCTTGCCCAGACACAGCGGTCGATTGCCATAGGAGTCGCGCACCGCATAGATCTTATCCTTGTGCATCACGACCAGCGAGTAGGAAAGTGGCGCCAGTGTCATAAAGTGGCGAATTCTCGCTGGCCAATTGGGTCCATCGTGCTCGGAGACATCCTCGGGAGCACAGCACAGAGACTGGGCAATCAACTCACTGTCCGAGTGCGTGGAGAGTCCCACTCCCCGTTCCAGGACCTCGCGACGCAGCGACTCACAGTTGACCAGCTCCCCATTGTGGGCAATGGCCAAGGCACCGTGGGCTGTGTGGACTACAAATGGCTGGCAGTTGACCGCCTCGGAGGCAGCGGAGGTGGAGTAGCGTGTGTGGCCAATGCCTAGATTACCCTTCAGTTTCCGTATGGCCTCGTCGTTGAAAATGTTATTGATCATTCCCATGCCCTTGTGCACACTGAAGTTCTTCGAGCTCTTGCCCAGACTGGTGCAGATGCCAGCCGACTCCTGGCCACGATGCTGCAGTGCCACCAGCCCCAGGCATATCATCTGTGCAATGTCAAGCTGAAAAATGGGAGGAAGCACTTAAGTATTTCATCATTTCATCACTTTATCATCGTTTCAATCGCAGCCTCATGGCAACAGCTGACAAAAGTCATTATCGGTCACAATGCGTTGATCCCCTGATAAGCTCACTCGTATTTTCCTGTTATTTTCCATTTCATTACAAGCAGACAAACAACAACAACAGCAGCAACAACAACAACAACAACAACAATGCAATCAATACTTATTATTGAAACTGATTATGAGCGATTACAACCGCAGCATGTGGCACTGCACAGGTTGAAGCTGCAATGTAAATTGACGTCATCGATAGACGTTGGCCGTCGCCTCAAGTTGTGGCAAGGAGGGGGGATCTGCCAGCTTACTATTGACCTACTTGCGATCAGTTTACCGTGAGGCCAAACAGATGAGAAACAGAAATAGTTCAATCAAATCACGTGATCAATGAAACTCTTGTTTGTTTTTCAACTGATCTTGATCGATTGAGCCAAACATTATAAAGATATTTACAAAATATGTAAAAGTGACAAAAGAATATAAATAGACACTCATAAACATTTGACGGCTAATCTAGGCATCAGTCGATCAGTTAATTATAGAAAAATGCGGCATGATTATAAAAGGTTCATAAAATGTGAAAGAAAGTGACAGAAAAGTATATAAACATTTGACAGCTGACCAACTTAATTAGTTATTTAAAGTAAATAATTATACTCATGATCATTTCTCAGCTGATCTATGCATTAAGTTCATCAATTAATAAAGATATTCGAAAACAAAAATGCGATTAACAATTCCCTCTTTAGCAACAAAGTGTAAAAGTGCAAAAGATCTAAACAAATTCAGAAGTTCTGAGATAGCGAAAGAAAAAGAAAATATTAAGGGACATTCTTACATATTTATTTTCAATACGTGTGGAATGGATATAATAAATACTAAAAATTCGGAAAATGTGAGAAAGATACACTAATCTTATATTTTTCAGCTGATGTAAGGAATCAAATAATTGAATAATTAAGGGACATTTGTGGAAGCTTAAAAGCATATTCATAAAATAATAATGACATAAATACGGCAGTCACAATATGCGTTTCATGTATGGTTAAAATCGCTCAAATCTTACTCAACTTTTTAAATGATTACTATAATTATATGGAATTCGAAATAAGGCGAATATAGCTCAGTATCAGTTGAAATATTATGTTCAAAACTTATCGATATAATCAGTGATATCATTTGAAATTTATCATTGATAATATTTGTTGAGTTTGTTTGCTATACAATTCAATATTCAACACTCACATTCGTCGGATACTCCCCACAGGCAATGGCTCCAAAGACACCACACTCGCACGTCATGCCCGTCACATTTTCACCTTTGGGCTGAACCGATTTGTAGATCTTATCGGGAAATACTTTAGATGCATTGCACCTTGAAACTGTTGCAGTTTCCCGTTGACAACACGTTTCCGCATCAGCAGTTGCAGCAGCTAATAAATAAATTTCATTTGATTCGATTTTATGCCTAATTGATTCACAGTCTTCTTTCTTACCACAAGATTTTCCACCGTCACATTGGGCCATGTTTGTGAACCAGTTAAATTATTTAATTAAAGTGTCTATTGTCGTTCACTGCACTCAATATGAATAGTAATGTATATTATTTTGTATAAACAAATTGAGAAACTTTACACTTGGCACGAGATATTTAGTTTAAGTTAGGATTCCTTCCACGTCTGCATTGATTGAATGCCAGCAGAATTGTGAGCGTTCAAGTTACAAGCGCGGCTAATTAAAGCTTCAAAAATCGAATCAGACATGTATTGACTATATATGCGTAGTATTCATAATCGTAAATATAAACAAGATGCTGATAGCTGCGACGATTGCATTTCTCAGCCGATGCTGCGGCGGCATCCATTTTCAATGTCCAACCGCAGCAAATAATTTGATACTGTTTTCTCAGCATCAAATTGAAAACAGCAACAATATCAATGTTTATCTGTTTATTTATTCGGCTCGCAATGATCTCAATTCATTTGAAATAGTTTCATGCAAAGAATTCTTCAAATTCAAATTCGATTAATGTTATAGTTCTAATCGAAAGAGTCGCTCTCTTTTAATGCTCGATTTGTCACTTTACTGTGTTTTTACAGTGACTCAAAGATCTGCAACTCTCACAACATTGCTGTTACACTCGTATCTCTTAATTATTGGGAAATGCGTTCATTGACGCATTTTAGTTAGACGTAACTCTTGCGTAAACAATAACAGATTAATGCTTGTTTTCCTTCTTTGCCAATTACAGTATTCAGTACTCATAAATGAGTACAGCTTTATCAGGAGTATTCAATATATATATATTCGCAGGCCCCCCCGTGAAGTCAATGAGGGTAGATCGATAAGTGTCGCTGTGAATAAAGCCTTTTCTCAGCAATATTTCTAGGCGATCACACGATTGCGATCATGCGAAGCTGTAAACAAAAACAAACCAAACACATATATGGGATACTCCGACTCTTGCATACCCTATATAGACAAGTAAAGCTACATCACTTTACTCTCAATGAATTATTACTATAGTTATTTTATAAATACAAGAAGAAATCCAAACTACTTCGAACACAACTAATATTTGATTAACTAAAGATGAGTTTCCACTAAAACAAACATATTTATAAACTAATCAATATATTTATTCAAATGTTAGAAATATTTTGGTACTCACAATCATTATTAAGAATATGAAATTTCATAAATAATGCATATTATGTACTATAGTGTAAATCAATCTAATAATTATTATTTTCTTAGCTCAATAACAAATCTAACAACTAATGCTACTTTTGTGGTTGGTTATATCTGGCGTGTTTAGCATGAACACATATATAAATATTTGATTTTCCTTGAATTACAAGATTTATACTTTTAACACTAATTTTAGAAGAAAAAAATCAGTTAGAAACAATTCAGTGTGAATTCAAATTATAACTGATCAATTGGTCTGATTTGAAAATCACTTATTGCCAAGTGGAAGTCGTCTATTTTTAGCACGTGTTAATGTAGAGACACATATTTTATTTATAAACAACAACTGATAAGTACGATTACGATTAAAGTGTTTAGCAACTTTGATTGGCAGACAGTTCGGTCGATCGATCGTTGATTTGATAACAATCTGATGCAATTGTTAAACGGTAATCATAAGATTCAGTTGAGCACGATTATAGGGTAGAGAGTATGCATACATAAGTATATGCAGTATATAGAGTATATAGAGTATCTGAGACAGACAGGTATTGACTTGCATAAGATCAGCTCATCGCAGGCTGAACAGTATTTTGGCTAGACTTGTGCGGGAAAAGCTGTGAGATTTATGTGAAGAGCGAACGCATCACCTTCTTTTATTGTTATCAGAGACAAACAAAAAAATGACAATAAATAAACAACAAGAAAGCGCTAAGCAAGCAAACAAACAAACAATGATAATGAGATGCCGCATAATGTGGAAATGAAAATGGCCAATGTGCCCAGTGTCCAGTGAACAGTGGGCCAACAATATGAGGTATGAGGAAGAAGAAAAATGACCGACCAAAAACGGAATTCTTCTTGCCATTTTCATGGATTTGGGTATTTTTTTGGGATGGGGAAGACCCCACCAAATGTGTAACCACTTGAATTTCATTTGGCGAAAAGCTTTATCGCAAATTATGCGAACGCTGGTGACTTTTGGCAAGTGGCAGCACCACGGGTGATGGCAACTTGCAGCTGCCCCGCCCTACACCTCCCACCTCCCACCAAGCAACTCCTGCTCCTAACTCAACTAGCTGCTTAGAAGACTGATAAAAATCCAGCACACATAACTAAACAAACAGATAATAAAGAGGAAAATGATGCGGCTCCTTGGCTATTTGGCAAAACAGAACCACTCCGAACCACCTCGCACCACTCATCACTCTGAGACTGGAGATTGCGGGCTGCGGACTGCGGACTGCGGACTGGGGAGAATGGGTTTTCTGTGTGTGCGGATTTTTCGCATATGTGAACCCCCCGCGATGTGCTGAACTGTTCAGTTGTGGCGTCCAGTTGCTAGTCAGGGATGCGGCCCTGTCTCATGCATAATTCAGCAGAATTCTGAATGATTATTCTTTATGGGACTGTTTATTTCTTTTGACCATTTATTTCAAGTTGGTTCGTCGTTCTGTTATCTCCCTCTCCCTCTCCCTCTCCCGCTCTCTCTCTCTCACTCTCACTCTGCGTACAGTGTGTGTTTTCTTTTTGTTCTTTTCATTATTTTTATACAGTTTCCAGTTGCTTGCGCTTGAAATGATTTTGACCAACGGTGACGCAAAAATCATCAAATGGCCACAGAAGAGTCAGCAACATCCACATGCAGCAGGAGGCAACTGGAGGCAGCAGGAGACAACTGGAGGCAGCAGAGACCAGGCCATCATCATGTGCCTGGTGGCATGTGTATTGTCTATTGAACCAAAAACTTCCCCCCAGCCAACTTTCCATGAATCGACCAACCACACACATATATGTCCCGCCTTCTCCCTTCAATCCCCCCTGGTCTAGTCAAGGGCAATACGCGCACCAATCCAATTCAGAGTCCTTTACTGAAAGTAGCTGCGGGGCTGCGGCGCTTTCAACGCATCATTTGATTTTATTTTATGTCCTAAAAGTGGCCAAAAAAAACAGAAAGAAAAAAAACAAAGACCAAATGGAAAATAAAAAATAAATTTTATTTGTTTTTGTGTGGCCGCAATTGAATAAAATGTTCTTCTAATGCAAGTCGAAAGGGCACTTTTCGATATTGTTTCTGTTTCTGTTTCTGTTATTGTTACTCGGCCAATAGAAATGGTCGAAAGCCGCAGATACCACAGATAGAAGGCAACTGCATGGAAATAACTCTATTAAGAACTTCTACACCTTCCAGTTGATAGTTAAAGGTAGAAATAAATGCACGCTATAAAAATATAATGCATATCTACGAGTATCCACAATGGAAGAATTATTACTGTTATAGGTCTGCTTAACATTTGAGTTTCACAATATTCCAAATAGGTATATCTGACATTCATTTAAGTTACTTTTCAGATTTCAATTAGTTGACTGTTGAATCTTTGAAGCCAGAAGTAAAAATCATCTAAAAAACTGAAACGATCCGTGCTTCATTTTACATTATTCAAGTTGATATTAAAATATATCTTATTTTACTACATAACCGTTGCTTTTTTAACAAATGTAGACAGCAGAGAAATACATAGCAATGAAAAGCAAAGTGGCTTAATTTTGAAATACTACAAATGTTTTCATAATTTCTTTTCATAATTCTACTCATAAGTTTCTTAAAGTACAATAATTGTTTTTTTTAATTTCTTTTCATAATTCCACTTGTAAGTTTATTAAAGTAATATTTCGATAAATGTAGTCTAAAGTGTTGGTTTTCTATTCCCCCATATTTATTTTGCACATTTATCAATTTCATAAAGTAATTGCTTCATTAATTTCAATATTTTGCACTCTTAGCACGAGTTCAATTGTATTTTTTTTTAGGAGAAATCTACACTTTTTAACTGTGTTAAAATTTAAACCGATGGTGATGCGAATTATTTTGTTAATCCAATTTAATTGTGACCTTTTAAACTACTATTTTAGGTATTTTACCCTCTCTGCTCGATCATCTCGTTGGCCATTAGGCAACTTTAATTACACCAATGAATCAAATACACTTTTGCTTACTAACAGCTTCTCCCGCGTAACCCAATCAATGGGATTTTCAATTAAAACTAATTGAAAAACGCATAAACTTTGCCTGGGATAAGTAAACAGAACCAGTTTGTCGCAAAGAAGAACAAAAGTAGAAGAACTTTGATGGCCCCGTCAATATTCGAAAGGGCATCTCCTTTTGGATTTACTTCAAATTGCTTCCAGCTTCTCCACCTCCACCTTCCCCCCTTCCCTTTCTCGTTCCCTGTTGTTGTTGGCCAAGACCAAGACTCATCCAATGCTGGACAGTTCGTTTGGCAACGTTTTTAATTCGTTTACGTTTATTATTTATTCCGTGGCAAGGACAAAAAACGTCTCCTTTTTTCCCGTTCTCTTAGATTGTTGCTGCTGTTATTTGTGTTTGTGCTTGTGTTTGTATTTGTATTTGTCTTTGGCATTTCTTTATATACCATTTGCATATACACACTATATAGTATTTTATATAGCCCGCCGCTCTCAAAATTCTCATTTAAACTCGCGTTTCTTGTATTTTTTTGTTCTTCTTGCCGTTCGACAGATTTGCATAACGAAGCTGCCACAGCAAGACTAACAACAACAACAACAAGCTGCTGGTGCCTCCCACCAACATCTCTTTGTGGGCGTGTGCTCATCGTCCGTCCGTCCGTCCGTCCGTCTGTCCGTCTGTCTGTCATCCTGCTGAACAACTTTCAAGTTTGCAGGCAAAATATATATTTAGTTGCCATTTCCTTTCGCCTTCAATTTGTGTAGCGATGCGTAGGTGCCACGCCCACACGCCCACCTCGCCTCTAATTAATTTTCCAATATACAAAAGGTAGCAGCTGTCCAGATGATATCTGTATCTGAAACTAGCCCAACATTTGTGTCAAAAGCGCCACAAGCCGCATGCCTAATGAGAATTGGGATTGAAGATTTTGTAGACAGGCAGCGAGAAGATCGTTTCCCAAAACTGATTGATGTGTGTCAGGCGGTAGGAATGAACGTGCCACCGATGCTAGAAACCTCTGGAAAGCAAAACCCCAAATAACTATACATAAAATCTTAATGGCTTTCAATTTGTGGCGCATTAAGCGACTGGTAATTGATACACAAACAAACTCGGGTCTGGAATTGTGTTTGAGAGTTGGAGTTGAAGTTGAAGTTGGACAGAGAGGCAACAGTGTCTACATGTGTAGCCAGAGACACCCAGTGAAACTCGTTCGCAAGTTAATTAAAATTTCAAAAACGTAAATTGAATTACGGACACAAATTGTGAGCAACTTCGGAGTCGTCTCCACAACACAACAGCCACCAACTGCTCCAGTTACGCGTGAGAATTTCAGCCACTCTTCGTTGTGCATAAAATTTCAATTTGAAATCGAAGGGGCAAAGCAGCAACAGAGATGGACAGACAGATAGATGAAGAGAGTAAGAGCGAGAGAGAGAGAGAGAGAGAAAGAGCTGGAGAGAGGGAACTTTTTCAGATGGCAGCGACACATTCCCAAGGTGCCTGCCCAATTGCAGCCAATAATCATAAAATTTAATAAAGGTATTTGGCTTGACCGTTAACGCGTCTCAACCCCCAGCGGACGAGTCAGATGTCTCGCAGAGCGGCAACAGTGGGTTAATGTATGCAAAACGCATTCAAATTTTATGTATCGCCCGCAACGATCTTCCCCAGTCTACAAAGTCTCTCTATCCACAACTATCCAATGCACAACAACATAATTCGCTAGCCATTTGCCTGACTACCTTTCATGTGAGTTCATGTTGTCTGCCACACGGTGTCTGCCACACAATTCCTCTGCCACTTGGTGGTTGCTGCTTGCTATCTTGCATGGTCTATTGAGTTTTTTGGGCAACATTCGTGGCTTCTTTCAGCTCGTATCTATGGCACTTAACGGTTGCGGCCTTCTCTGCATGTAAATTGCATAGTTTGAGACACTTTGGGTCACCTAATGAGGGCGATTTTAAGGCGGTGACGTTTGGCATGACAACGAAGTTGGCCAAAAGTCTCAATTCTTTCCCATTACTTCCCAATGGCTACAACAGTTAATTCTCAACAAAGAAAAGATCCAAGAGTTGTATCAGAAAGTTTCCATCAAACAGTTTTGTCAGCTTCTTTCAAACATAAAATGGATATATAAATAAATTACGTAACTCAATGAATTGTATCTATCTAAGAAAGGGAAACAAATATTTTAAAATCATTTATCAAACAGTTCTATAAAGTTCTATATTTATTAATCATTCATTTCTTACCTACTAAATAAATAAATTAACCAAAGTCAGATTAAGTTGAAATTCGTAACTTCACATAGAAAGAGTTTTAAAACCAACTCCAAAATTAATATTAAAAGTAACTTTAAAGGTGTTTAAAATTGTTTTTCAAAACCTTAGCTAAAAACTTGGGCTTTTAGATACAGTATATTAACTATAATCAACTTACAATTGATTTGTGTGAATTGTCAAAAGACTAACTTCATAAATAGTTGTTAGTAAACCAACTTAGCTTGTAAACAACTTTCAATGTATATTCGAAACTTTAACTGCAGACAACTGAAGTTGGCCAGATAAAAATCTCGCATATGTTTAAAGCGTAGTATAGAATAGTAAACCGACTTAAGGTTTACAGGCAATTGCACTTTATGAACCGCAAATCGCATCAATTATAAGATGAACTCGGTGTTGGGAAACTTTTACAACTTGGCGAACAACTCGACGCTAAGTTTTGGCAATAAATCAAATTTGCTGCGAGCCATAAAAACGCCAAACATTAGCACAACAAAAAGGACTGAAAGAGATGCCGTGTAGTGCGGAAAGGAAAGGACATGGAGTACACGAACTCATCCCTTCGAGCTGGAGTCGTAAATCTGAAAATCACTTGTCGCGATTCAAGTTCCTCAAAGAGGCGCATTAAATTTTACGCATTATTTGAAGATGATGCCTCATGGCAAGGACAATGGCACAAAGGATAACAACGAAAAATTAGGCACATTTGCGGTCAGGGATGTCAGCTTGTCAAATGTCCTGGAGAGAATCGCACCCGAGGGGGAAGTGAGAGAGACTTTCATTCCACTTCATTGGCGGCTTTTGTAACATTTGTTTGTGACGTTAATTTATACAATAATTGTGACAAGGACCAAGGGAAGCTCTTCAGTTCCTTTGTCATAGCAAATGCTCCCCTTCCCCTGGCTCCTTGGGGCTGCCATTTAACCAAATAGTAGTAAACAACGCGACATTTGACTAAAGATCTTAATGCGGATTTACTTTCTGGTCTGACCAGAGACCATTGGCCATTATGCAACTCGTCTGACGTCATTTTAATGGAATTTTAATGTATTTTTTTTGCCTGCCACATACATGCTGTTGTACTTCTCTTCGTTTCTCTTCTCTTTGCGCTTCTCTTTTCAGTCGAAATTTATTCTAAATTATATTCATACAAATGTTAAAAAAGTTGCACGTTCCACGAATTTACATAGCACACACAGACACACACATATACTTATATACTTTGCGGCACATGAATATTGAAAACGTATGTGGCGCCTGCCTCCTCCCTTCCTCCCTCCATCTCTCTCTCTTCTCACTCTTTGCTGCTCAACTTTCATTACGAAACGCATCTCATATGAAAAAGTTTTGCGGCTGAGTGACAAACTGTCCCCTCTCTCCTCCCTCCTCCCTTTCCCCTGCCTCACACTGTGTTAAAAGCCAGGGGTCTGCATATATTAATATCCCAAATGCGAATGGCACAGGTACAACACACACACAACCAACACACAGGTGTCTAAGCCAGGCAAAAGCAAAAAATAAAAAATAAATAAATGGTAAAAAAACATTAAAATTTTCATGAAAAATGTCATCAACAAAAGTTTGAAATGCAAATAATTTGGAGGCTGTTAGCTGTAGTTGTTGCTGCTGAGTGCTCTCAAGGCAGACAAAGGTTCTGCAGCAGACACACTCACACACACACACACGCACACATTTGACATATCATTTGACATGTGGAAGATACAGCAAAAAAAAGCATAGCTCACTTTTTGGGGCCGCTGCTTCATTTTGCACACACATCACGAACATTGAAAGATGAAGATGAAAGCCATCATCATCATCATGGAAGCAACATCGCATTCGCATTAGAATGCATTTAGAAACGCATTTATCATCACGTCGGGATTTGTATTTCGCCGCATTGCAAATCCCTAGCACAATCATCTCTCAAATCCAAAAATGCTGATCGATTGTGATTGATGTGTGTGAGGATGATATAAAAAGCAGCAGCAGCAGCAGCAGCCGAGCAGCAGCAAGCGGGCAATTAAAATTCAAATTAGAAATAAATATATCCATCTGATATGTGGTATAAAGCGGGGTGAGGGGGCGTGGCATACGTGATTTCATTAGCAAATAGCAGCAATGAAATCAAAGACACGATGTCCACACTTCAGTTTGTAGCTGGTGCTCCATTGCAGCTTCCCATTGAGCGAGGGGATGTTGCTCTCAGTCTCCCTTACTTTATGCTTCTACTTATCCTGATGGCTTGTCTCTCCACTCTCCACTCTCCGCTGTCCGCTCTCCACTTGGCTGCACTCAAGTGTCGCGACGTCGCCATTAAAACATTCGCCACGCTCACTTGGTAACAAGGAGGCACAAATCCCGAATCAGAAACAGAAACAGAAACACATCTAAACTGGCAAGAAGCAGAAGAATCCGAGCAGTAGAAGCAACCAAGAGAGACAACCGTTATAAAAATGGCGTCTTAAGTTAGTTGACGACGCCCCCAGCTGAGCGGGTAAGTCATTAACTCAGCTCAAGAGCTTTTATCTCGCCACTTGAGCGCATCCCCTTCCCTCTCCCTCTCCCACACCCTCCTCTCCCATAGAGTCTCCTCCGCCTGGAATGTCAACTGTCATTGGCAGCAGCATTTCTGCCTCTGTCTCTGTTAATTTCTATGGCGCAATTACAAGCAACTGATAAGCGCACAAATTGCAAAAGAAGATTAAAAAGCAAAGCAGTGAAAATCAGCAAAAGGCAGCGAGTTTTATGGTTTGCACGACCGACTGACTGGAGCCGACATAAAACTGAAATAATTCCATTGAAATTGTCTTTGACTAACAAACGAATCAAAGATTTATCTACACATACGCTTCCAGGGGGTCCCACTTCATAGTCATTAACTTGGACTTCCAAATAGTAACAGTGTATCTAACATTCAATCAAGAATTTCAAAATTGAGTTGAACTTATTGTAGGAACATTATATTTAACTATAAGCAATCCCTTGAACTTAAAATTCTTATTAATCATCTAGTATAATATTATATCATGTATATATTATTATAGTAATAGAAAATATGATAGCGGAGATATAGTAATATAGAATTCGTTTTATCATAGTTTATTTTTTATAAACATTACATATTTTAATTTATTAAAGCAATAATATTATTCATTTGAATGAGAAGCTGATTTTCCTGATGGCAGAAAGGACTTGAACTTAAAAAAAGTGGAGTAGTGAGGAAAAGATACGAAAAAATTCAAGTAGTCGCCCATTTATAAGAAAAATTAGAGACATGAGATCAGGAATTACAGTAACCGAAAAAATAAAAATTAACTTGAATTAATATAATAGATAGGTATAAAACTATTGCCAGAAATTAAAAAGCTGTTCAGGAATGAATAACACATATATTTATTAGTTTTCATAGACAAAAACATGTCTTTTATTCATAATCCTAATCATAAGGCTATAGGTTGCTTTAGCCTTAAATCTACAAAACAAATCCAAAATATTGAATATTAAAGAATAATATAATGCTATTCTCTAAATATTAAAATAGAAACGTGTTGGCAATAATTTTTCTTAAATTAACTGAATAATAGCAGGAAATAATTTAACATTGTCAATGGGAATAATAATCGCTTAAGAAAAGTATTTGCAATGCGATATACTTTATTATTATTTCACAAATATGCTTATCATATAAAATAAAACTGACAATCGTGATGTATAGAAATGTAACTAAACTTTGAAGTACAAGTTTCGTATCCATTCTCATTTATCCGAGTAACCATAAAGTGATTGCTGAGTTGTCAGTAAATTTACGAGCGTTTTACGAGCTGTATCAAGATTGCCATCATATTGTATAAATTTGAGAAAATGTGGAAAAATCTATTAACTAATTAATTGAACAAGGCCATAAAATCAAATTGTGCAGACGCTGAATCGACCAATGGCAATGATCAATTAATTTGCTGTAGAGGCGTCGATGGACAAGCGTATCAATTATTTTAATGAGTCCGAGACAGGGGAGAAACTCAATGGTCACTGGGCCAGTGGTCACATTATGATGCACCCCTCGAAGCGGTCAAACAATTGACAGTCTATCAGTTTCACGACCGGAAGAGGGGACTCTAAAGAGAGAGAGAGAGAGAGAGAGAGAGTGGGGGGAGGAGAGACTGTGCAATGAGGCGTTGAGGTGCAGATTTGACAATGTGTCGAAAGTCAACCCTCGACCAGCTGCTGTCAATGCAATTTTAAACAATTTGAACAATTTCAACAATTTGTTAAGCAATTTGCGGTTGACGCGTCGCACACGACAAACGACAAGCGACAACAATAAATTAGTTCGATTCTTTGGGAGGGTGACACCCTCACGATAAGTAATTAAAATCAGTTTGACAATGGTCAGAATCGGTAACGGACCGTGGACATATGTGCGCCTTCTAATAAGCCATTAAAATTGGTTGCCTTTGTGCTTAAATTTAATCAAATTTTAATTGCTCATTAAAACTGTTTCGCCCGTGTCCGAATAACAGTTAAGTGCGAGTTGGCCAAGTTGAGTTTGCATATAAATTGAGTTGCAAGTTGCAAGGTGTTGCAATTGTTGCAATGCAAATTATGTGGTGCAAAAAAGCAGAAAAGAAAAGTTAAAGCTAGCCACAAGACTTGAGGCATGAATAGATCTGAAGTCTTGGGTCACAGGCCACAGGTCATGGGTCACGCGTCTCTCAGTGTATTGTGTGTGTGTGTGCGGCTGAGTTGGGGCATGCCACACGAATTAATGCAGTTCGTCAGTCATTTGCATAATCGCTGTCAACTCAACGCAAAGCTCAACAGTCGACAAACCCAAATCGACAAAATCCACAAATGCAAAGACCAAAACTCTCACGGCTCGGATCCGGGAGGGGTAAGGGAAATTCATGCAATTGACACACATCATTTCACGCACTGACGCCTTTCAATAAACCAAATTTATCACAAGCGCACAATCTACACACAGGACAAACAGGAGCAACAGCAACAGCAGCAGCAACGGTGGCAGGGAGTCAACAATTTAAAATCCTTCAGCATATTGGGACACGGGACCAAAACAGATACAAGTGTAATCAGTCAAGCGTTTTGTCAGCCGCACGGTGACATCATCATCATCATCGTCGTCATCACCCATTCATTTCAACCAAAGGACCATGTCAGGAATCTGCATATCAAAAAACCCATTGACAAAAAAAAAGACTCGAATAAAAAGAAGCGAAGGATGCGTAGCCCAATTTCATCTCTCTCTCTCTCTCAGTCAGTCTCTTCCTCATCCCCGTCCTTATCCACTTTCGCGGACTAAAAGGGTTGCTGATTAGAGCCCGTTCAGAGTTTGTGAACCATGAATGAATGGCTCAGTTTGCGGTTCGGCTGCGTACCACAATGTCGTTTATCAAGCCATCACAAGGTGCGACAACCACCCAGCACATCTCGCCCATTTCCATACCATACCAATCTCCAATTTCCAATCTCTCTACTGCAATCCGTTGTGAAATTATCTACACTAATTCCAGCCAGACGAGGCTGTATTATTTGTGAATCTCGACGCGTTCTGTTGATGTTTTTAATTAATTTCAAGGCGCGAGAGGGGATTGACACTTTGCTACTACTTTCGAGTTGGCTGTGGGTTTCGCTTCTTTTTTTTTGATATGATAAACATGTCGAGGTGTTGATTTCTGATCCGCATTAATTTGTCAATCACAACTCGTGCATTGCCTGTTTTTTTGATTGTATGGTAAGAGAGGTTTACTTTAATAATGTCAGGTATGTTTCGCATTTTGATTGGTTTTCTGGTTTTGCATAAAAATATTAAACCATTGTCACGAATTGAGAGAAAGAGATGTAGTCTGAATTGGAAAGTAATAAGGATAATGAGAGCTATAAGTTCAAGACCTGCCAAACATTGCAAGCAGAAACCAATTTAAATGAAATAAACCCAATTAATTATTAATATAATTATCAACAAAAATAATTTAGTAATTTTTTATGAAGAACTAAAAAGAGTATTTTTGTTATTTATGATATAAAGCAAAAGAGTTTAAGCATTTAAGAGGTTTACTATACAAATGTATACCTTTTTCTTATTTATTTAATGAAACTCTTAAAAAATATGCAGTAGATTATCCAACTCACAACCTATGAACTTTCAATAAAACCGAAGACAAGGAATTACATATACAATATTTCTTTAGCTATTCATAACATTAAATCGCCATTTGTTTTCGCATCCTAGCTCATATGTAGTAAGTCCTGCTCCTACTCTCCGTAATGATTAATTAATAAGGACTGGTGCTGTTTGGAAGCTGCTCAATCAACATTGCTTCAACATTGATTCATAAGCCTCATTACGACACCCAACTGCAGTTGATACTCGTATGCTACACCGTCCGGGGCGTCTGTTGCTGCACCCAATGCCGGCCATACCCGAGATGTTTTCATCATGTGGCAAGTTGCAACGTTACAATTGCGATTACATGGCATTGTTTTTGTGGACCATGGACTGACTGCCGCACTGACTGCCATCATTCTGCACATTCACCAAATTGATTTCATTCACAACATGCCACGTTTGCCTCATTAAATCATCACTCAGAAACTATCAATGTTCGATTTGCCATACATCCAGCTGGCTTTGCCTCTGACTTGGACTTGATATTCATGTAAAAATCAGTTGAAGCGCTGCAAAAATGCAAGTTGAAGCAAGTGTGGAATGGCGAATGGAGAATGAGGATTGGAGAATGGGGAATGAGGAATGGGGCGACACGGACTTGGTTAAAGCAAATTAATTATGAATCAGAGAACAATGTAATTACATGAAATCCGATCGATGAACATGGGGCCAGTGGCACAAAAGGCACTAGAGAGAGAGAGAGAGAGAGAGAGAGAGAGAGAGAGAGGGAGAAAGAGAAGCCTGAAAATGCAATTGACATTTTTACAACGTTGTAGTTACAATGGAACGCTAACCATGTCGAGATCTGGTCAAGAACAGCAGGGAAAGTTGCCTCAACAAAAAAACATGACAAATATCTGTGACAATCGACTGATTGTTGGGTGCTGTTCCAGCTTTAGCTTTGACTGTAGCATCAACTCCAGCTGCAACTCCAGCTTCAGCTCATCACAATCGCTCCACTCAACTCGGGGGAAACTCGTTTGCGCACGCGTGAATGCCGCTGAGCCAGCGGGAATTGTTTAATGGCGCTAAACGGCCTGTTGTGCCAACTGGATGCACACTCAACTCCAGCTCCAACTCCAACTCCAACTTCAGCTCCAACTCCAGTTGTGCTCCCCAGTCTGCTGTACTGACTGCTGTACTAATAGTTAAAGATAAATATCACAGCGGGTTTTCAAAACACAGCTTTAAGGCAGCCGACGGACAACGCCTACTTTATCCCCGACAGCTCGACAACATCTGCCTGGCATTTTGCAAAGCATCACAACATCAACAACAACAACAACGATTTCAAAAACATAAAAAAAAGGAACAGCTCCGCCTTTTTCGCATTAGTTGCAAACAACTTTGGGAAAGTCCCGAAAAAAATAGAAAATGTAACAAATACACATAAAAGGGTTGCCTGAAAGCGTTTCGGTAAAGCTTTTAAAATATAGCATATTATTTAAAACCTGATACTTACTTTAACTGAATATTTGCAATAAAACAAATTTAAATTGTATTCTATGTTAAGTTTAGAGAACTCTTTAAACATTCTAATAATATCTTTAATTATTTTTATATTGCTTAGTCCTTTTTTCATTTGACATTCATAAATGAATGAATAAATTGATAATTTGTTAAGTCTTACAGCCCAAAAAGACACTGCAGTAAGCAGAAAAGTATTCTAATATTTTGCATATTTATTAGCATTTAGTTGTGTAAAATTTATTACTTACTTTTGACATTAGGAGTAAATAATATTATTTTTAAAGCGAATTTTGTAGTAAATACAACAAATTTACCCAACTTGACAATTCATAAATATATTTAACTGTATATATTTCTATATATTTTTTTAATATTTGTTTTTCACTTTTGCTTTACTTTGTTTTTGACATTGGCATCTGCGCATGGAAAGTTTTTGCATTGGAGCTCCTCCTATTTTGAACGCGCGAATGGCGAAGCGCACACTACACACACACACACACACACACACATACACAGCACACACACACACACACACACACACACACACACATACAGCCCACACACACACACACACACACCGATATAGAAGGATAACTGTAGGAGCTCTCACATACGGCAGCAGCTTCGACTATTTTCGTAGCATACTTTTAGGTGGTGGCTGCATCTTCGTAGCATCCAGTAGACGAGTCCGAGGATATTGTCGCCGCTCCTTATGTACCCATAGTTTATAGCATACATATACAGCAATGCTATATATATTTATTATTTACCCAACTGTCACTGCAACGCCCCTCCAGATGCTATATCCCACCTGCCACACGTACTATAGTATATTTCAATTTGTCTGCAGCTTGGAAATTGCTTTTTTGTGCATTTTGTCAAATGAATTTTCCACGTCGCTCACAGGACTTATTTGGAATTTGTTTGCAGTGTCTCTTTCGTTGATTCATACGCATTATGCTTCCTTTTTTCCATTTATTCCCTCCCCTCCTATGGCACTAAAATTCTTATCTCGTCGTCAACTAATTTTGTGATTGCATGCTGCGAGCAGACGAGAGAAACGCTCTGAATTTAAATTGGATTTTTGCGCACATTAAAATGCATTTACATGGTGTTAGTTATGAATGCATATGAGAAAGTATCCAGCATAAAGCCAAGACCCTTTAAAGATCCACAAAAATACAAATACCAAGGACCATGCAAAACTACACTAAATATTTACGTTTCCTGAGCGTCAGCAAACATCGCAAACATTTAGCAATGTCTTCACCACAATTCTCCACAAATAATTGCCAACCGGCAATGTGAATGGAGTCATAAAAAGACCCTGGTCAAGTCAGCTGACGTGACGACTGGCCACAAAAAACCAACAAATATTTTAACACACAAAAGCCCAAGAATTAAAAGACAAAAATAATAATACAAATACAGATACAGATAGAGATAGATATACAGATACAAATGTAACTCGTACTCGTTGCCGTTCTCGTTACGTGGCCATAACATAAAACATGGCTAATTCTTGCATGACAATTTCACATTCATAACCCTTTTGTCCAGAATGTCCGTTTGGCCAGCCGCCAGTCTTCCGACTCATAATAATGCTCTATAACACGGAAAATATGACAAAGAGCCCATCGATGTAGTCAAGTATTTTGTAGCCTAGGAGATATATGTTGATTGAAAATTCAAAAATTGAATATCTATAAATATCTTAAATAAATTAATAATAAAGGAAAGCTAAGTATTTATTAAAATATTTTAATAATATTTAAATGGCACTTTCTTATAAAAATAATATACAAATTTTCTAAGCATTTTTGTTAAGAAAGGTGTGAAATTTACATATATAAATTATGTAATAATAATGAACTAGTTTCCAACTGAGTAATTTATACTAAGAAAATATTGTACTCTATTTGAAAACCATTTTATTTAATTCAGAAAGGGTATTGTTATGACATCATTATTTATATTGTAAATAAATTCAACATTTTTTAATTAGCTTGTATTAAAATGAATATATTCTATAATTTTTAAAAAAAACATTTATTTAAATATAATTCATAATTTGTATATAGTTTAAAATTAGAGCGGAAATTAATTTTACTAATAAAGCAAGAGAATACAAAAACTGTCGATTAATGTATTTATGAGAAAATACTGTACATATCTGAAATTTTATCATAAGCTCACACAGTTTTTTTAATGGATTTCTGTTTTACTATGTTTTGTAGAGAAATATAGAGCAATTTCAGATTCGACTTTTAGTTATTCCTTTATTTAACTGAAGCGGAATGCTACATTTTTTCTACATTTGCTTCACGGCAATTTTGTAAGCCGCGATTTGTGATTGTGCATTTCAAGCGCTGTGTTAATTGTTAATTTTTATGGTCTGGCAATTGGCGCAACAACAACAATAACAAGAGCTGCGACAACAATCAGATAAAACCAGACAAACAGAAGAACACTGAAAATAAAAAAGGGGAATGAGAATGAAAATGAAATTGAAAATGAAGAAATTAAAGTGGCTCAAGAAACGCTTGATGACCGAAAGGAGGAGGAAAGCGCCTATAAAAACAATTTATCCAGCAATAAAATTGAGAAAATAGCTTCAAATTGAATTTTCAAGATGCGTGCAACGTCGTTTTATTGATAGCCCAATGGAGGAGTGGCAAACGTCAGGCTATCTACTTATAGAGTAGATATGGTATGGCATGGTATGTGGGAACTGGGGACCAACACCCAGAGCTCTGAAAACATCAAAGTCCAGACCAGTCAGCGATACCCATTAAAGGCCGCACTTTTTTCTGTTCTTTCTCTCTTTTTTTTAACCCTTTCACGCACTTACGCAGCTTGAGCAAATATTGAGAGAGGGTTGTGTGTGACTGTGTGTGTGTGTGAGTGTGTGAGGGGATGGAGTGTGTTTCAATTTTAAAGTAAATATTTGCCTCCAGGGTGCTTTTGATATTTATTAGCTTTCGGGTAGTGCGAAAAGAGCAAGGTTATCGATACCAATGGTCAGTAGTGGACATTAGCGCTAAGAGACTTTGGCCGAAAGCAATTTAGGCCAGTCACTAATGGCCGGGCTATAAATTTGGGACTTTCAAGTGGTTCGGTTGATTTGGTGTTTCGGTGGTTGCTCCTTTTAGCGACTGTCAATTGGCGACTTTGCCTTTAATTCAAACAAATTACAATTATGCCTCCGTCCTGAGTTTCTGGTGTACAAGTAGACAATCCTCCATGGACAACTGACAAATGATGCTGGAGCTGGGACCGACATTAAGCGATTAACTCGTTGAGGCCGCACAGTGGCTGGGGAAAGTATTCGGAGAGGGGGAAGGGGACGAGCAGAGCTTAACATATTGTTAACGTGGGCAATGGCATGTTAGGCACCGATGTCTTAAGGGGATTTCGGTGTCCTTGCCTGATGATGCGTTGACTGTGGACTATTGACGTCTGTTGACTGTCGACTGTCGACTTTCGACTGCCGACGGTTGACTGTTGACTGTTGGCCAATGACATGCAAATGTATGCAGATCTGCGCTTTTGTCATGTCATGTCAACGCAGGCAAATCGAGAGCCAAAAGAACGTTTTCTAACCAACTCAACTTGTCTCATGGATTTTGGTTTCGCTTCGCTTCGCTTCATTTCGTTTATTTTATTTTATTTTATTTTTACTTTATTTTGATTCCTATTTTGTATCTTTTTTGTATGAATTGTAGTCCTTTTTGGATATTTGCTTAAATCTGCGCGCATGTTCTCTTTTATTTTTTTGGCAAAATAAAAAATGCAAAGTAAATGCGTAAATCTCTAACTGAAAAAGGGGCCAACAGCTGCCATTTAGGCCATTTGGGGGCATGGTGAATGTGTCTGCAAAGTTTTGCAGGTGCCATGTCTTTTGTGTGTGTCTGGACAATTTCAGTTTCAATGCAGAAGAACAACGCGAACAACGAGAACAACGACAACGACAACGATGACAACAAACAGCGACAGTTCATCAACTTGACTTGTGATTTCCGGTTTCTTTTTTCCCGCTTGTTACTTACTATACTTTAAAAGCGGATTAGACTGAGACAACGCCCACGGTGGCATGAGGCAGCTGGAGAAGAAGACGTCGCAGGCTTAACGTGCATGTCTGATAGTTGAGTTGGGTATGCAAAGACCGGCTAGAATGTCATGGAAAGCGGCAAACGATGTGAAAAGCGAAAAGAGAGGTCCTAGCGACAAAGGGAATGAGAAGCGCAGAGAGATGTGACACTAAATAAAAACATATACTACTACTGCTTTACAAATAAAAAGAAAAGGCTTAGTTTTAACGCAAGAATCTTTTATTTATCATTTATCATTTACAATTTATCATGAGCATAAAGAAAGTATCCTGTTTTCATTTTTTGTCATAACGAAATTAGATAAAAGTTATTTAAGTTCAATGCTGAAAAATACTTAAATTGAGAACCACAACATACATCATTATATTATATTAAATTTGACTTACTTTATTAAATAAAAGTACATATATATAAGAGATGTTTAAACCCGTCTTTTAATCGGTTTAACAAATAGATACGCTATATAAGAGTAATAACATAATTATTAGCAATAGGATATATAAATATAAACTTAAACTTTAATCTAACTTTTGTTTTATTTTTCTAATCTCAAGGAAGAAGCAAGAAGCAGGAGAAGCTCTTTCATTCCGAGTGTTCAACAGCTGCCGTTGCTTGTTTGGAATTCTCATATTCAGCCACCAACTTCCACCTCCCAAGTCTCGCAAGGTGTGTGTGTGTGTGTGTGTGTGTGTGCCGGAAAGCCACCACTTTAGACGTAGGAGGGTATGCCAAATATATGTATATATATATAGCACTTCAACACATATATCTGGCATATTCCCGCACTGCTTTGCAGCAAAAACAAATTTCGAGCGCAGAAAAAATAAAGCGAAAATGTTTTAACGCTTCGCCGCATAATGACAACAAACAAATCGCTTCATTTAACAAATAATAGCTGCCAGCAGCAACGCTGAAGAACAAACAACAGCAACAGCAGCAGCAGAAACAACAACAATGTCGAGCAACAATGTTGGTTGTCAGTAGAATTTTCAACTGAAAAAATAATCGCTTATTGAACACGTCGCCGACAAAGACACACGGCAATGTGCCACGCCCACGCCCACGTCACTCCCACGAAAGCCAAGTGGCACTTGTTGTTGCTGTGAGATTGGATTGTGCCACACGGATCACACGAGCGTGCATATTTGGCAATTAGATATGGATGCCAAAGCTGCTGCCAAAGCACAACAGGTGTGTCTAGGTCCATTAATTATGCCCCCACCTCCAGTTAACGTTGCCTCGTCTCTATCAGCGCGTAATTGACGCACAAGGGGGCGTGCACCGGTTGCAGGGTGAACGCATGAAACATTTTGCTGCAACTTCAGCTGCAACAACAACAACAACAACTAGAAGCTGGCCTTAATTAACGCTAAGGCAAGCTTACAGTAGGCAAGCCGTAATTATCAAGATAATAACCACAATTCATTTATGAGGAATAGCCGCAGAGCACGCAGCAAACATGAACAACCTCAAAGCCACGGAACTGAAGAGTGTACATAGTACATAGGTAGGTCCAAGTGTGGCAAGTTATCTAGAAGGTGGGGCACTTGGCCCTAGCTCTGCCAATTATCCAATTGTTCCCTGAGAAACTATAGCACCATTATAATAGTCATTATCTTTAAATATATTTACATATATATTTAATACACATTTTCGTAGATTTAACTAAATGCAAATAATTTGACACTTGATAAAATACGAGTGTCAAAAATGACGCAACTTTAAAAAAAAACTTAAAATATAAATAATAAAAATTACTAAATACTAATTGTTTATGCCAAAAATATTATTATAATTTATATTTATAAATAGTACTTTGTATTTTAATATGTATATTATTAAATCAGAGTTGTTTTGTTTCAGTTGTTAACTTAACAATTTACAAGGCAATAAATGATTTAAATTAAATATGATTAGCAAATATGTGATGACACATTCATTTAATTTAACTTTAAGACTTCACTTAATTTATTGAAAAGTCAACGCTGCAACCGCTTTTTGATCATTAACTAACATGAATTATTTGCAATTAAGTACTATAAAGCATTTAATATAATTCTCAAATTCTTCTTTACATATGAGGAGCTGTAAACATGTAGAAATTATAAAATAACTTTATGTTGCTCGCTGAAAAACGGAAATCTTTGCCGGAATTGTGAAACAGCTCGAACATATTTCATATGGGTAAAAACCTTGACATGCTGCTGCCACTCACCTGCAACTTTCAACTTGCAACTTGGCCAACTTCATAGCTGAGCTGTCCGAAATGTTGAAAGCAGCAAATTGAACTTAAAGCAAACATGCAACTTCCTTCCTAACCAGGCTGTACTTCGGCTCTGGCTCTGGCTACGGCTTATCCTTGGAACTTGCTACTCAGCCACTTTATAGAATGGCATGCCAAGTTGGCATTTTGTTAGAGGACATTTTAAGGCTAATTAAATCCACAACATGTTGGGGCAAGCAAAACCAAAAAAAAAATACAGGGGAGAATGCTAAGCACTTTCCGGCATTGACATTTTTTCCAGTAAGCTGCAAATATTGCGCATACGCCACGTCCGCCAGACGAGCAGTAACAACGAATTAAGTAGCACGGTGTTCGGATTTATGTAATGTCGAATGTATTCTCTTTTTTTATTTAAAGACAATTAACGAAAGAAACGAAACGGAGGTAAAAAATTATAGCAGGAAGCGGCTGTCCGCGATATTTATGACATTTTAAAGGCTGTCATCCGGCCAACAACGCGAGTCCTTGTCTTTAAGACGCTTGAGAGAAGTCCTCCATCGTTGGACCAATTAAAAATGCAGCTTTGTCTTATCGCACGCGCACCCTTGAGTTTTCTTTGGTTAAAAAGTTTTACAGAATTTCCATGCCCATGCCCCATGCCACATGCCCCTTGCCACGACAACGGTAATGGTAAAGGTGTTGAAACTTTGACTCAACTTTTCGCCACAGGATACACGCTATCCTTCCATTCCAGGGACGACTTTAATCCGGCTTGCTTGCTTTATGGCGCTGATAAGAAATTAATGTGCTTGAATTTATTGGTGCGAGTTGCTTCTCTGGCAATTAGCAAGCTAATCAAATAAGCTGCAGATAATTGTGGCTCAGAAGATTCTCTCCCTGTTCAGGCGCGACAACCTCAGCCATTGCCACAATAAATAGAAAATCTCCAACATGGAAAAATACTGCATGACAAACGTAACAATCAAGGAAACAGTGAGATTAACGCAGTTACTCGACTGAAGCACCCATTGTTTCTCTGCCATGAACAACATATAGTTGACGTTACTGCACAAGCGATTGATACAGTGTATCGGATAAGGCATCGCATACATCCAGTTAAAATTATATCGCACCACAACATTGCCCCTCTTCACTGTCCGGGCCTTCGATCGGAACATTGCCCATATTGCCGGTATCGTATAGACATTGGCCTTAGCTAATGCTGACCAAAAGTTTAGGATCTCAACTCCCAACTTCACTTGCTTTGCTGGCGAAACTAACGGCACTGAATACGAAATCAGCCTTATTTGCAGATTAAAACTCCAACAGATGCCTGTCAATAGTATATAGGTCCATAGTAGCTTCTTCATCTGCGACTTCTTCTGCGACTTCTTCTGCGACTTCTTCTTCGACATCTTAAATAAATCAGAGTTTTCTATTGTTTGTTAAAAATTTATATTTCAATTGCAAGAATTTCTAGGTTTACTGGGAGTCAATAACAATTGTTCTCACGAATAAAACCCAAAACTCAACTGGCTTATATAATTTTAAAATCAACCAGTTTAATAACATACTAAATTTTTAATTATATCCACACTAACAAAATCATTAGATCCATCATTAAATTAAATAAAATATTTCAGAATTTAAGTAAATTAATAATATCATCTTTATTATTGTACGGTTAAAAGCATAAACTTTATATTTGAACAATTTTCTCTCATTGCTAGAGAAATATTCGCTTAAAAGATCTATTATAAAATAAACTGGCTGTAAATTATATATATTTTGCCTTTAATAGTAAAAGTAGATCGATTTACTAATAGACAGTTTTAAAATAAAATTTATCGAAATTAGTTATTGAACAATTTCTGCAAAAGTAACAAAAGTAGATAGAAATATGTAAACCATTTTAGATATAACATTGAGCTTATGAGAACTCTCAGTGGAATTAATTTAGCTTCTTCTGTTGCTGTTCCTTGGGGTGCAGGACATTGGAAAGCCTCTTTGATGCCGCTCTAGTTGCCACATCAGAAATCCTCACACCGCCAGTTGGTTAATAAAACACACGTTGACGCACCTCATGCGGTGACAACGGCAACAAGAATCGCAGCATAAAAAAAACTACTACACAAAATATGAGCAGAAGCTGAAAGTCCTTTAAGCACTCGCCACAGGACAGCACAGGACAGGAGAGGACAGGACAACGCTTTGGTGGCATGAAAAGGCCTAAACAAAAATTCGCACTAATGCCAGCGACAAGTCACAAAAGTGAAGGCTAAAATCTCCGCCAGTTTTGCCACAAAATTTATGTGCTACGGGGCGGCAACTTCATTATGCAATGACCTACAATGAAATGGGCTGCCGTTGCACAAAATTTATGTGGAAAGTTGGGAGACAGCCTAAGTACCGTTGGGCTTGCCCAGACATGTTCAAGTAACTTGGCTTGTACTACAAGTTGTCTTTTGTCATAGTCATGGTAACAACTCCCCACTGTGCCTGATAAAAAGACCTCAATAAAAACCTTAAATTGGTTTAGATATTCAATAAACCAAGCGATAACGTCGTGTAATCGGTTAACAATTAAAACTGTACAAATGACAGACAGTTTAGAATTGGTTGCAGCTTAGAACGGAATGAATTTGAAACTGTTGCTGCTCTTGGCCGCTTTTGGCCTGGCCAAGGGAGTGTCCGAGGTGCGCTACGATAACTTCAAGGTATACAACGTGCGAATCGAGGATGCAACTCAATTTGAGCTGTTAAATGACAAAGAGAAGGAACTGCAGGTAACTTATAGCTTATATCTTAAGAGAAGCATCTGTTGTAAAGTCCACACATCCTGGGATCCTTTCAGCTCAGCAGCTGGCGTGAAGCGCGATATTTGGGTGACTCCTCGGACATCATGTTGCCGCCCCAAAGTCAACTGGACTTTGAATATCTGTTAAGCAGCAACAACTTCAACTATAGCATCAAAATTGACAATGTTCAGTCGCTAATTGATGCACAGCGTCCAAGGAAACGCACTAGTTACATGGATTGGACGCAATTCCACACGCTGGACGAGATCTATGCCTGGCTGGATGTGATTGAGACGCGTTATCCAGACATTGTGACACCCTTTACCATTGGAAAATCGTACGAAGGACGTCCGATACGTGGCATTAAAATATCATACAAAAAAGGCAACGACGCTGTTTTCATTGAGTCCAATATTCATGCCCGTGAATGGATCACTTCTGCCACCATCACATATTTCATCGACGAGCTGCTCGTTCCCCGTAATCCGGGGTTAGAGATATTGCCCAGAATGTGGACTGGTACATTATTCCCGTGTTGAATACCGATGGTTTCGTTTACTCACATGAGGTGGTAGGTGCCAATAAATGACTGACTGTAAATATGCCAAATATTATATACATACTCGTATACAGTTTAGATTAGATTGTTTTCGAATTACACACGCACCGACAACTTTACGATTCGCCATTTAAACTTTATCGGTTTCTATGTAATTTTCGGCAAACAACAAATTGCTACCATAAAATTAATGAATTTAATTGATTTACCTTTAGGAACGTCTTTGGCGCAAGTCGCGTTTGCCCTCTGACCCCACCGGCAAATGCATTGGTACAGATTTAAATCGAAACTTTGATTATCGCTGGATGGGTGAGTATGGAAATCAAGAGATCTGTGCAGATCTTTCACTTATGGTAAACTTATCGGCATTCCATTGTGCCTATCCGTAAAGTTTTAACTGATTGACTGACTAATTGAATGAGTATTGACTAACTGCTTGATTGACTGACACACTTGACAAATCGATTGACTGACTGATGTCAAGAAATTAACTGACTGATCATCTAAATGTTTGACTGACTGATTGAATAAGTTTTGTATAAACTAACTGACTGATCGACTATATGATTGACTAACGTATTAAATGAAAATAATGCTACTTGTCTAGCTGATTTAGGAATTTGTGATTGACAGTCAAAAAACACGACAACTCAAATGAGAATAAATTGAATTCTCTAAGATAAGAGTTTAACAAACTGCTCCCAAATGCGTGAAATTATTTCAAATCTGTTAGTTCAATGAGAATTAAGAGATCTATTCCAAAAGTGTTATAGTTGTGTAGCAAATATCTATTTTCCTATAATAAAATTTATAAATAATCAAACTTTATTATATATTTTCAGAGATCGGCGCCTCAGACGATCCATGCTCCAATACTTATGCTGGTCCGTTTGCTGAATCCGATCCGGAGATCCATCAACTGACCAGTTACATAAACAATTCTATACCAGAAGGTAGCATCAAGATCTATATATCACTGCATTCCTATGGTCAATTTGTGCTCTCTCCTTGGGGCCACACGGCCGACGAGTTTCCCGAGCATTATCCCCAGATGATGGGGGTTGCCAAGGGCTTTTCCGATGCGCTCTTACGGCGCTATGATACCGTTTTCACCTATGGCTCGAGTGCGACAACACTCTGTAAGTTCTATCAAAATTGATCTGTCAGTCTCTCTCTCTCTCATTTTTTATTTTCTCTTTAGATGCCGTCTCGGGATCTGGCAAGGATTGGGCCTATGCTGTGAAGAACATAACCATACCTTATACCATAGAGCTGAGAGATAAGGGAGAGTTGGGTTTCCTGCTGCCACCCGAGGATATAATACCTGTAGCACGTGAGGTGACCGAGGGATTTGTGGGCATGATAACGGCTGCCCGGGGAATTGGTGTACTGTGAGCAGCTTAGCACTCAATAAAGAAACTCGACCCCCACCCCTCTTTTAATAAAAGGAACCTTACACACACACATACACACACACACACACACACACACACGCAAAACAGCCCCCATTTACAGCGGGCAAACGACAGACGGCGCCACTGTGCGCTGAGCTTTTGCTCCGCCCCAAAAACGAGCAGCGCAGCCGAAGCTTCCAATCAGCGACAACGATGTGGAAAAACTGTGAAACGAGACGAAATTTGCCGAGTTTTGCTGATAAGGAAGAGCAGCTAACGGTGCTCGTTGTCAGTCGGTTGCATTCTTTTATTTCATGTTGTTTTTTCTTGGGTTTTTTTCCCTCTGTTTTGGCCAAGTGTGAAAGGCGCCGCTGGTCGCCAAGTCTCCGCCTATTTTCAACGCGCGCGCAGCATCCTGACGACAAGGCAACTGAATGGAAAGCTCCATCATGCATGTTGGATGTTGGGCTGGGGGTCACACATCTACAGAGAGGGAAGTGGAAAGGGGTGTGTGGAGAGGGGGGAGAGGGAAGCGGGAAGAGGGGACTCCTACTCGTATGCGCGTCAGCAAACAAAAATAAACGCAGCGAATGGGAAACAGCCAAGGAAACTTCAAAAGCCACAACATGGCGTTCGTCTGCCTTATGTGCTTAGTTTATATACATCATAAGTACATATCCATATAACTGTATAACTGTATGTCTATACGAGTATATCTATATATGGCTACATATTACGGACATATCGCTATGTCTATTATTATTGCTGTTGTTGTTGCTGCTGCTGTTGCCTTGCACTTATTTTTTTCAATTTGTCTAATGAAATTGCGTTTTCCACAGCAAAGGAAAAAAAATAAGAAATGTAATAAAAAAAAACTAAAGAAAAAGAATGAAAAGTCTTGGAAAATTCGAGAAAATATAACGTTGACACTTTTCGCCATACCATAGATGCACACACACATATACTCCAAGTGTGTCTGAGTGACTGTGTGTGTGTGTGTGTGTGTGTTTGCCTTTTTTACTCACTGCTCATTCTGCATATAAATTGAAATTTACGAGTGTCTTCTTGCTTTTCTTCTTCATGTTGCTGCTGCTGCTGCTGCTGATGTCAGTTGCACCTTTATGACAATTTTCCTAGCTGCCACTTTTCTATTTTCCTTCTTCGTTTTATCCGACATTTTCCTTGTATGTGCTGCGCATATTGCGGTGATGAATTTTTCTCTTTGAGTTATGCAAGGATCTCAACACCGACAAAACTGGAAAATTGAGTCAGGGGAGAGAGAGAGAGAGAGAGACTGTGAATACCGGCGACAGCAGCAATAAAAACTTACTTAGCCAAATTGCAGAAAAGCAAATGAAGAACATGGAATTTGCCTAATAAAAGTTTCACCGAATAATCACAAGTCCACACCAAATGGATCTTAAGTTATTTAAAAAAGATTGAGAAGATTCTTAAGCTGCAATTCTAAGCTGTTATATAAAATATTAATTATAGTTTACAATTGATTTAATTTAAAAGCATTTATATCAAATAAAGTTGTTGAAATCGCATTATTGGTAATAATCTCTATCAAAATATTTAGAGGCTGAAATAAGTAACTTTTAGAATCATCGTCTGATTTAAATGAAACCAAATTATTTAAAAACATCGAAGTTTTCAAATAGAAAATAGGAAAATGTATAACAGATATATCATAATATACTCAATCAATTTATTAAACGATCACACTTAAAGACAAAAATAGATATACAAAAATAATATCATAATTCCTTAATTATTGTTGAAAGAGTTTGTTATCACTTAAACTAATTTTCAGCAAAATATTTTCATAGCTTTTATTGTTATCAGTACAACGAAAAGTTTCTTAAAGATAATTATTAAGAAGAAGATCCTTTGACCTCTTAGGCTCATATTTGTATACTAGCTGATATACAGTTAATGACTAGTTACAAAAATAAAAGTTACAGTTAAAATAAAACTTTACTATCTTTAAACTAACAACTAAAGTTATATATGGAAAGTAAACCTTTATATAAGGTACGAAAACATATTTTCTAATTTCAGGAATATCATTAATTGTGAATTATGGAAGAAACTTGAACAATTAAAAATACAATTCATCAGGATAACAAAGTTATAATTCCTCTGCACTTTATTCCTGTCCGAATCTAATTCATTCAATTGGCGACTCGTTTCGTTCTCCTTGGTCAGCAATTATATATAGAAATGAGAATTGCCGTTCACTCTAATTTGATAATTCAATTATGCAATCAATTGCGATGACAGCCAATCAAAAAGCAGAAATCAAAAATCAAAAATCAAATCAAATGCATTGGCTTTACACATGGCCAAACCCCAAGTCGCAAACCGAAATGGCTTTAATTGCTGCCAAGGCAATAAACTTCAACGCCAATTGACGCTTGACACTTGAACGCTTGAGAACTGAGCACTGGGAGACAGCTGGCTAAGGCTTGGGACTGAGATTGGGATTGTAGCTGGAGCTGAGACGGAGATGGAGACGAGGACTGAGACAGTGTCTCTCCAGCGAAAGTATGACGACAATCAAGACTTGGCTGATATTCCCAGCGCGCGTCATGAAGCTGCGGCGTCTGCGCCTTTTTAGGCCGCTTGGCAATGAGAATTGACCAGATCCAGAGTTGGAGTTGGAGTTGGAGATGGAGTCGGAGAAAGACGCATAGTGCACCTCAGTGAAGCTGAAGCTAATTCTGAGCTTGGCGCTCGACTGGAACTCTTGGTACGCCTACCCAGAGTTATGACAGTCCACAGAGTTGGATCCTTAAAAGGCAAAAGTTGCGTCCGTTTATGGACTGACGACAACGACGACGACGACGACGACGATGGTGTGTTGACAATGATGTGGTTGATTGGTGTTTTCTGCTGTTTCATAAGAACCAAGGGTACCCCGTTCCCATTCCCGTTTTCGTTCCCTTTCTCCAAACGTTTACGTTTCCCGTGAATCGGGACAGCCTCAAGAGAAGAGACAGTGATAGAGAGAGAGAGAGAGAGAGAGAGAAAGAATTGCAGAATCGCTACGTCGCCGTTACCATATACGAACCGAGGAGACATTCGTCTAGACGTGCTGGAAAAAATCACAGCAGAATCATTCAGCAATGCCAAGTTTGGAGTCGGCTACTCAATGATTGCCATGAATGAAATCCACTAAAGCGGCCAACAAGCAATTAGTATGCGCAGATTGTGATCACTCGGAAGTAATGCTAATTCCTATTCTTTTCTCTTCTCCTTCACATCTTTTTTTCCCTTATTTTTTGTAATACGAGTATCTTAGTTGTACTCCTCCTGCTTCTTCCTTCTGTTAGCCATGGCCTTTCACTTGGCAGCAGCTGAGTAACATTTTTTTTTGTAAAGCCTCCTAAAATGGCCTGATGCGGCGGCCCAGGAGATGTCATTAACATTAGAGAGCAGGTGAATGAATGCAGCTGACGGGCGACAGTTGAGAAAACTGACTGCGAGTCAATAACAGTAACAGAATGGCAACTCCATTATGCAGTCAAAGGCAGCTTGTCTGTGCCATTAAGAGCGTTAACAGTGAGCATTAGTATCCTGAGCACAACACCTGACGCAGTCACAACAACAACAGCAGCTACAACAACAGCAACAACAACGGGCAGGTCAACTTCAGACAAAGGCATGCAAATTCGATTTGCAACAAGAGGGAGAGGAAAGCTGGAGGCTTTCCTTGTAGCTAGCATAAATACACGCAGAGAAAAGTCGCATAAAATTAAAAAAAAAAATAAATCAAAAGCAATATTTTATTATTATTTTATTTGTGAGATTTAGATAGACATAGTTCCCAAATTAAATGTAACATTAATGTAAATGTTTAATGTTTAAATTATTATGAATATAATACTTATTTCATTTGTATCTTATAATTATTATTAAAATGCTGCAAATATAATGCAATTGAATTCAAAATAAATACAATTAATTTTTTATTACCTATATAAAAATGGGAGGTTTACGTATTTGGTTGAATTTTACATTTTTGGCAAATGTTTCTGTCAAATATTATTTACTTTTATTGTAGGCTTTCCGTATATATACAAAAATATTTTAGTTGCATATTTAACACAATTAACTGAAAGTTAAAAAATTATAAATTATAAGTTGTTGTACATATTTAATCTAAAATAAAATTTAAAACCATTAAACATGGAGTTCATTTTTCGCGTAGTGACCTTTCTAGGTCTATTGTGGATATCCTTAATTTTAATTATTTACAGTATATTGAACTGCATATAACACCACTTAAATAAGGTTAGAAATTTTTTTTATTCAACATTCAATGCATTGTATCCAAATTGTAAAATCATAGTGTAAATATCAAAATGTAACACAATTTTTCTTTGTGTGTAGGAAAACAACTTTTACACTAAGCAGATGAACAGCATTTGCATACAGAGCTCTGGCAGCAGCGCAGTCAGGAAGCGAAATCAAAAGCTTTTTAAAGGATATTTCATATAATTTCACGCTTAAAAGACAGCAAACGTCCGGACGTCATGGACATTGCAGGTTGTTTGCTTAGCGGCCAAGGAAATTGGGAAAAAGCGCCGGAAAATGCCTGGCTGAAGCACTCGAGACGGAGATGGAGACAGAGATGGAGATGGAGATGGAGACTGTGAGTGAGACTGAGACCAAGACCCCGTCAAGAGCAGCCGTCGCTTTACCCACGTGCCAAGCAGCTTAAAAAATACAACAGGCCTTGTGCTAGTCCTTCACGTCCTTTATCCTTGCTTGCTGCTTGCTGTCTGTTGTTATTGTTGTTGTGGTGCGAAATTTGCATGCGCCTTTTAAATCAATTATTGTTAAATATTTATTTCTTGACAGTCCATTTTAGAGGGGTTCCACTGTTGCAGGGCATATTATCCTAACATAAATTACATGATTGATTTCATTCGAGCCTAGCAAGAAGAATAGAAGAGCACGGAAAAGGAAACACACACACACACACCCACACACAATGCGTAAGCACAAGAGAAAACAATGGCAAAAAGTAAACAAAATGCAAATGCAAGAAACGTTTCTTTCTTTGGCTTTAGCTTTAGCTTTGGGCCTTGATTAAAAAGCTTCTGTATTAGCATATCATTTGCTACAGCACAAGTATTCGTATTCATATTCGTATCTGGGCCAAGTATCTATAAATACTCAGGGGTATGTGAATAATCACAAGATTGAAATGGAGGGATACTCATTGAGTACTACTCAAACACAGTAGCAACAAGAAACGCTACAGTACAAAGATTACTATATTCACTTTTGATCAATAATCAATCAAATAAATAAAAATAATTATTATTTATATTTTCTAAAGTCTCTCAATAATTCAGTTGACTTTTCAAAGCATTTGTGGATTCTGAATGTCAGCAAATAACTAAAAATCATTGTCAACAAAATATTCATTATGTTAGAGATTCCATCAAATTAATTGTCAAAATAAATAAGTAAAATAATTACAGAATTTTGTGAAACAGAAATAATAGAAAATATATATTAATGAACTAATGGAAAATTGCATTTTTTAAAATAATAAAATATTAAAACTCTTATTAAAACTTTCTCATTTCTCCGTCAGATAATTTTCGATGTATTTATATTGACTATATTGGCTACTTTTGTACACTGCAACTTTTATTTATTAAAGTGTTTTCATATATTTGCTGTTGTTGTTACTGTTTTAGGCACCACTGTTAGCTTGGGATCTGGGATCTGGGATCTTGGAGTGCGCATCTCTGGAGCAATGTGCAGCGTCGTGTGTTTTGCTCAGTGGCGCGTTGACATCGCCATCAAAATGCTTTGACGTGGTTTTTGATTGACAGGAAACTCATAAATAATTCATGTCATTAAATCATGTTACATTTTTTTTGTTCAGCTTTCTGCTTCATCTTCTTCTGCAGCAGCAGTCGCAGTCGCAGCCGTAGCACCAACATCTTCAGCTTCCCCACTGACGCTCCGAGTGGAGGTCGGGGCCACGCCATTGAAACGAGTTTCCTTGGACAACAACTGCAAGGGAAGGGAACTTCAACTGGAACAGAGACTGGGGGAGTAGAGGGAGTAGGAGTCGGAGTAGGAGTAGGAGTTGCGAGTGCCAACTGCTGGACATTCAGTCAGCTGGACAACGTTGGCTGTTGTGTTGGGAGAGGCCTAGCAATTATAAGTGAAAACAGTTTCGTTCCATTCGTTTCCACTCCACTCGTCCATTGCTCAGTCGCCCCATCGATGCGTGTGCTCGTAACTGTAACTCAATTCAGTCAGCACTCGGATTTTTTAATATTTCTTGCTGAAAACTTGAAGGAAATAAGTTTTCAATGAATATAATTATGCAAAGCAGGCGAGAAGCAGGACACATTGCCAGGACACTCGCTGGTCGGGGTGGCTGCTCGTCGGACCTTTCAGAGGCCCCAAAAAAAGCGCATTAAAATTACCAGAAATGAGGAAGGTTGCCAAAAAAAAAAAAAAAAAAAAACAAGAAAAAATGGAAAAACGAGGGAAGAAAATGGCGATATAAAAGCAGCTTGGGCATATTTACATACATTTCCCTCCACTCTGTCATAATATTTTCATATTATTGCTTGTTTTAATTCCTTGTTTCACGATTTCATATTCTATTTTCATTTTATCTACGCATTTTCTCTGTCATTTTCTTTACATTTGCTGTCAATTGTCCTTCAGCTGGAAAAAGTCTTGACGGCAGCAAAAAAAAAATAAGAACTTTTTAATTTTTATCAAAGATTTTTCGGCGCAGTTTTTAATGAAATTTCTGGCATTGGTCTGCCAAAGGATTTTCCTGCTTGCCGCGCATAATTTGCATAAATTTCTTCCCTATTTTTAACTGAAAGCAGGAGCTGCAATTTTTAATTTGTGATTTTCTAGCGAGTGTCCTTAAGGAAGTTTCCGTCGACAACTTTTTCAGTTGCGGTTTTAATTAAAGTAATTTATGAGCTTGTTGCAGCTCCTGTTTGCCGCGATTTTCTCATCCCACGGCTGCTGCTGGTTACTTAAAGCTGGCAAATCATTTTAATTGCTTTGCAATTTTTTGCAGCATCAGCAGCCACGCCTCCCAAGACCATCTTCAGGCTTGCCTCATCACTGTGTGTGTGTGTGTGTGTGTGTGTTTGTTGTGGCATTGCGCTTTGTTGTTCTCGATGGTGTGCGGCGATAATAATTACACGTCACGCTGCCACGCAATCAAAACATTATTTGTGCAAAATCACGGAACTGAACTGAAGCGGAAGTGATGAAGGACTTCAGGACTTCAGGACTTATTGGCTGCACGCGTCCTCGTTGACGACGACGACGAAAGTTTAAAAAAAAATATTGTATCCTCGACCGCACCCCATTTAAATAACACTGAAGCCACTGAGGTCGGAGTCAGGGCCAGAATCAGCGCCCAATCTAATGCTGATCCTCCCAAGCTTTGTCCCCAGAGCCGCCACTTCGCGCGTGTTAAATTCAACGCAACGGAACGCGTGCGGTCACGTGGCGGGCGGGCGGGCGTTGAAACGCGACACGCCCCTTTTCATGATAGTCGCAATCGTTTTGCTGAGATTTTAACAAAAACATGGCCAACACATCGAACATCAACGATGATTTCTGGCCAACGACAACGGCAGCGAAACCAATCAGTAACAGAGGAGAAAACGGAAAGAGGAAAGTGGTAAGCGGAAAAGCAACGAGTAACAACGGCAAATCGTTGAAAATTATGTAAATTATTCTCAATTTGGGCATGGGGATTCCCAGTAAAAGCGGTGCGAAAATTTGCCTAAATGCTTTACAGTCAACTGAGAGACATGACGACTGTCTGTCCTGCAGGGACACATCTCCAAACTGTTGCACGCTAACAATGTGACAGAAACATATGTTGCCACAATCAACGACAAAAAATCCCGTACTCACTCGACGAGGATGCAACCCTTTGACAGCTCCACAAAATTGTCAATACCCGTAGCAGAAATTGGGATTTGTGGTAGCCAAGTTGAAAAAAGTGAATCCTCATTTGTATCTGGTGAGAGTTTCTTTGAAACATATACTTCAAAACCCATTTTTCTATTATATAAAATAAATATATAAAGTATAATATTAGAAAATAAGTATTGAGGATAATCGGTTCCGTATTTAAATAGCGTTAAAAATATATATTTATGCGATATATTCCAAATTTTTGAATATAAATTTACATCAATATCAATATGCAAATATAATGAAATTATAATAATTAACTTCTGAATATTACTAAAATACTAGATTTTTAATATAGCAATTTTACGCAAGTAGAACAGATTTAAGTAACATAGAAGTACATGTAGGTAATTTTATATGGTTAGTAAAATTCTGTGTAAATCTGTAACTAAGTCTATCGAGACTGGTATATCGATAGGATAACATGGGCATTTTTTCTAATACTGCATTCAGATCAATCTTATGATATTGTTTCGCATTTGTTGTATATTACTTTCCGTTTGTCGTTATCAATATCATACTTTTCCCACCATTTACGACATCCCCTCGAGACTAACCCACCCCCTGTCAGGATAGTCGACACACGTCCGTGGCAATAAAAGCGCAAACGCTTCAATTCCGTTGCGGCTGACAAATGCACAAGAATTGCGAATGTTTCTGCCCCAAAAAATATTATAATGATAAAAAATACGACCGAAAACAAAAACTCCGCAGCAAAAACTTTATCTCGATGCTGTCGAGTGTTTTGATTTGTAACGTTTCTCACTTCATTATTATGCAATAAATCCACATGGCCAGCTCGCATAATGGGCATCCACAAACATATCCCATATTTACTAGCAAGGGGGAGATTTACCAGAATACAGGGGGTAGTTCTCGGCAATGGGCAGCAGCGGAAGTAGAGCGTCGCACTGGACGCTGAAACTGTGAAAAGTAATGAGGCATAGCATGACAATATGATTTTTTATTTGTCCGTGAGATATCTACGATATTTTCAATAGTTTCTTGTAATTTCGTTCCTCGAAAGCTTCAAATAGTTGGTTGTTAAATAAACTGAGGGAAACTTTTAATGTAAAGTGTTGCCAACCACTACGATTAAGTTCCTAAAGCCCTTAGAAGCTTTTGAAAATTTAAAATGTTAAGCTTTAGTGTGTGCAAGGGGTGCATTCGTATGAGCTTTAAGCTGCATCAAACTTTCACTACTAAGCTTAATAGTCTTATCTGACGGTAGCTTTCATCTATAGCTTTAAAGAAAACAAACCCCCACCGCAAAGAAAGCACACATTCCGAAAACAGTGCCCATAACCCACCCTTTGGACAGCGAGAGGAGTGTTGAGCATAAAAGCTCTTGCATGTGTTGGTATGTAAGCTGCGCTCCTCTCTTCTCAGTAGTTATCGCTGCTCTCACGGCTCTCTCTCTCTCTCTCTCATTCGGCGCATCGCGACGTGCCGAATGAGAAAAGCACAAAATTGCTGTGTGACACAAAGAGGAGTGTCAGGCAGCATAAATTTCAGCATACAAAATTCCATACAGAGCGTCGCGTCGCTGCTAAAACTTTTTCGGCGATTTTTCCGCAGAAAATCCATAAAAATGAAAGAACCGATTGTAAATATTAAATGAAAACTGATGCGTAGAAGTTCCTTTAGTCTTAGAATTAATGTGTAAATAAAAGTAAGCGGTAAATGCTGTACGGCAATTTGTGCCCCACAACAAATGATTCCGGAATCTCAATTTGATTGTGAATCCCTCAATGTGAATATGAATACGATCGAATATACCGAGTGTGTTTCCAAGTGGCGCTGTGTGTAAATCAAACAAGTTTCTATAAAAACGCGCAGAAGAAAACGTCGAAATGGGCAAATTAAAAACGCCAATGGGAAACGAAAATCATAAATAAAACATAAATTATGTTTTTGGCAGCGGCAACTAAAATAATATTCCATATCAAAAAAAAAACGCCGCGCAACAAACGAAAATACAGATATATTTTGATTTTTTTTTATAAATAGAAAAATCAATTTCGCACGCAGCGCGCAGTAAAACACACAAACATACATATGTACATATCACAACGCATACAGGAGCAAGCAGCAGCAAATGAAAAGAGAGAGGCGGCGAGCTCTCGAGCTTGCTCTCTTCGCTCTCTGAACAATTGTTCGGCTGTTTGGCGCCTCGCTGCCTGCCTCATTTGACAGTCTGCTGCCTGTGTGTGTATGCGTATGTGTGTCTATTATAAGCAAAACTGTGAACAAGAAAGAGAAGAGGCTGTCGCTCTGCTTTGGTCAGCGCGCTGCTCCGCTATGTGAGAATAATTGAATATAATTCAAGTGTTTTTGTTGCATTATTTGTTGTGCTTATTATTGTTATTTGTTTAAATTAGCAACAACAACACAAATAACAACAAAGCACGCGGGTGTTGAAAGCTGCAAAACGCGCGCGTCTCCACAACAAAGTATAAAAAACAAAAGGACAACAACGCACAAAAAAAAAAAGAAAAACAACGAAAGAAAGAAATTGTATTGCAACCCTGGCCAAACCCTTTTATGGGTTTGCCCTGCCCTGTCCAGTGCTGTCCTGTGCCGTGCATGTTTACAAATTGACGCTGCAAATTGAATTTATAGCTCACAGAGAGAAACAAGTGGTTGGCCAGTGGGTTTGTTGGGTGGTGTTGTCTTTGTCAGTGTTGCCTTTGTCGGTGGGGGGGTCGGCATATCGGTGGGTCGTGTCGTTCCAAGGTAAAAAGTTAATTTCCGCTACGTTTAAAAGTTTTTGCTTTTATGTGTTTGGTTCAAACTGGAAGTAGTGGGTGGACGGCCGTTTTACGCACAACGTCAACGACGCCGACGACAAATGAAATTCTTGAACAAGTGGCCTAATCGGAATGTTCCATTCTCTCAGATGTTGTTGCTGTATTTGTTGATGTTGTTGTCGCATTAAAACCGAAACGATTTCAAAACGTACACGATACAAAGCAGCGAATACACCAACAACAAACAGCTCAGCATAAGCAACAACAACTGGAGATCAAATAAATTAAATTTACACACAAAAAGTTAAATTAGTGAAAATTGAATAAAACAAGAAACAAGAAAGCAAACAAAAGAAGCAGCACAGACGTGTGACAAAAACGTAAATAAAAAAGAGGAAAAGCAATCGACTGACAGAGAAGGTGATAGCGACAGTGAGATTGAGTTGAGAGAGAGAGACAGAGAAAAAGATACATATAGATACAGGTCATCAGCAGACTACGCAGAACGTGTCGAGCAACAAATTAATAAAAAATTGAAAACATACAAAAACAACACAGAACGCCATCCTCAACATCAACGTCAGCGCCGCCGTCAACAGCAGTCACAGCAGCAGCAGCCGAACACTCAGAAAATGGGCTGTGGACAGAGCAAAATACATTTATATCCCAGAAAATCGAAGAGTAAAGCAAATGGCAAGAAAGGAGGACATGGTAAGCAGGCAGTATTTCAAAAGGAGTCTTCACTGCGTGTGTGTGTTGTCTCTGTTTGCCTAAGACACACACACACACACACATACGTATAAAAATATACATACATGCTTGTGCATACATACACATAACAAAAGCTTACACGCATGACGACATCAATTTGCCTGTGTGTTTTTGTGTGTGTATAACCCACCTGTTTTCACAATGAGGACATCATTGATTAATATGTCAGCAGCCGAGCTCATGCCGTGCACTTGCCTGACGATACACGTAGACCTAGGCCTGTAACCTGCATACTATAAATATATATGTCTGTATGTGTGTGTCACTTTAGAAATGTGCAAATTTAATACAGTAAGTCAAGGGCGTAGGCAGGGGCGGAGCAGTGCTCCTCACTTACATTTAACCATTTTTGAGCTTCCTAAATCCTTCCAGAGTTCTATCACTTCACACCAAATTACAACAAGAATTGAAAGTTGTTGAGTATGAAATTCAATCTGTAAAATCATACAACAAGTTAGTATTCCTGAAATCAAGCCATCAATGGTTTTAAATGTGAAGAAAATTTTTAATTTTACCAACGGAAATTATTGTTGCAATATTAACAATATAAATAACTAAATTTTGAATGAATATATTTACAAATTGCTTCAAACTACCTAAAATTATTCGAAAATAAATATGAAATCTCTGACATTTAATGATTTTTTTCCAGAAAGTCCTAGAAATAGAAAAGATAATGATTTCGGTCAGCTTAGCACAAAGGCGCGTACGCCCTTAGAGTCACTCTAGTAAATATTTTGACAAAGAAACGGGATCATTTACTTTTTTTATATTGATAAAAATAGTTTAACTCAATAAGTATTATTTTAAAATCTTATTTAACTTTTATTCAACTTAATTTTCTTTGATAAAATATAATAATGCATCCAAGTGACTTTATTTTCTTTGTCACAAACATTTTTTGGCAAACTGTATTTCAAAAAGGAAAAAGTGTAGAAAATAAGTGTAGCCTACATTTCAAACTTTTGGCAGTTCCCCGAGCGCCTTTTGACATTGTTGTTGTTGCTTTTTGCAGCCTTTCTCTCCCATTTTCATTCTGTTTCTCTTTGTGAGTCAGTGTGTGTGTGTGTGTGTAATTAACTGCTAAAAGGCAACTTGTTGTTGCAGTAGGCGTAGCAGTTGAGTGGGTGTGGCCCTTTGGGAGTGTTGCCTCTATTTATGCATGCGTCAATGTATTTGTGTGTGTGTGTGTGTGTGCGTTTGAGCTGCGTTCAAAACGAGTTAACAAAAGTGTAGCATACACAAAGGCGCTATTGTGCCATTACCGACCCAAATTCTGTTGGCCCAAGCTTTGTCAAGCTCTCTATGCTTCTTATTCTCCTTTTTTTTTTTTTTTGGACAAGCTAGATTAATTATAAAGTTTTTCATTCATATTTTGTTGCGGAAGCCAAATTGCCATTAATATGCACAACTCGACTTGACTATATCTTGTGATTAAGTTCAAACTGTAAAGAATTATTTATTTCCTAGTAATAAAATAAACAAAAATCAGAAATTAATATACCAATAGTTCTAATATTCTTACTGTTACCCAAATTCGTTAACCTTTGATCAATTATTTTTCAAAAGTATATCCTATTTAATTTTAACTTTACAATTGGTAATTTTCAAATAATAACTTCTCAATACGAACAAGGAATTGTTCTATAGTTAATACCTAAAATATATAAATAAACCGTATACCTTACACCTTCTGACTTGAACGAAAGCAATAAGCTTGCAATATATAAATGTAAATGATAAATTATGAAATCTTTTCTGAATCGGTCGCTCTACTTTCAACGACTTGTTTGTGACATTTCATGGCCAAGAACTAAACATTTTACAATGCTTACAAAATTTTATTATTAAAGTTTGCCACTTGCTCCCTATTTGTATTTTGTACATATGTTTCAATCTTTCCACTTTCTCTCTCTGTCTTCTCGCAGCCGATTCAGATGCCGAGACGGATGAGGACGAAGGCCACATTGAGGATGCTGAGAAGGCACAGCAACGTGAGCGCGAGAAGCACGAAGAGAGCGAGGAACAAAGCAATAAGGACATCCAGGACACCGAGGAGGACGTGGCCGTGTCGCTGCTGCGTGCCAAGAATCTATCGCTGCTACAGAGCCAGTAAGTAGTCAGTCAATGTCGCTGTGTGCTCCATAGCACACCCCACACCCCCTCTAAATCTATTCAACTAAAACTGCCTGCACCTTGCAGAGAAATATCATCAAGCCAACAGAATTTCTTCCGTATGCTAGACAAGAAGATCGACGAGGTAAGTAAAAGAATTTAACAAAAGAGAAGTAGATTTATAAACTGCTTTACCTTGTCCAGGGCCCGGATTACGATTCCGCCAGTGAAACGGAAATAGCCTTGGAGGAGGCACGACTGAATGCGCTGGTGCAGCATTGGGAGTCCGCCAGCCTCACCGCATCAATATGCTCCTCGGCCAGTCGCTCGCTACAGACGACGCCCATACGGCAGGTGGTGCAGGTGCCAATCAAAGCGAGAGGAGCAACTGGCGGTGTCACTGGTCATCTGCTGCAGCCCTCTGCGGCTTGCAATACGATGCCTCCGACGGAGTATCTACCTCAACACGTCTTGGCGGGGCGACAGCAACAGCAGCAACAACAACAACAGCAGCAGCAGCAACAAATACAACAACAGCAGCAGCAGCAGCAACAGCTACAACAACAGCAAGCGGCAAATCTTTTCCAACAGCAACAGCTCATTCTGACGCAACAGCTGTTACCTCAGCTCGATGCCAATCTTGTCAATACGTCCAATGCAAATGCAGCGGCGGCCGCGCAGCTCGTCCAGCTGCAACAGCAGCAGCAACAGCAGCTGGTCATGTACCAGCAGCAGCAACAACAACAAAGCAGCAGCAGCAGCAGCAGCAGCAGCAGCAGCAACAACAACAACTGGCTGCCTATGGCGGCCATTTACTATCGCTGCCTGCAGGTGCCAAGCCGCAAAGCGTGAGCCCCAAGCGATTACTATATGGCGCCGTACCCTCACCGCCAGTTAGCGCTCCTGTTCAGTACATTGCCGCCAATTCGCCGCTTATGCAGTCGGGAGTCACGGGCTTCCTAAATGGCGCTGGCGCAACAGCCGGACGTGCACCATTGCAGCTGTCCTACTATGGAGCACCGAGCACTGCCCCCAAATCGCTGGCCAAGCGTCGACCTCACATCCCATCGCCTCCGAATCTTACGAACCACAAACCGCTCCACACAGCCAAAGTCAACAGCAGACGTTGCAGTCGCTGCAGCCACAAACGTCGCAGCAGCCACTGCAACAGCAGCAACAACAGCCTCCACATTCAACGGGCGCTTACTACGCCGATGTTATGCACTCTGTGCAGGTAAAAAAGCGTACAATATACATATTTGATAATTTCTTTGCTCTCCATGGGTTGATTTGAACTCAATTCTGTTCTAAAAATACTGTACTGGAGTTAACGCATCAAATACTTTAACAACTTCTATTTCTATTGACAGGCGGCACCGCCAACGGAATATAAATTTCCGCCGGCCATAAGCGTACAGCGGTTGGCGCCCCAAGTTCAGCGGCAGTTGCGGGAGACGCAGGAACTCATAAAAGACTCGTGTCCGCAGCTGTATGCGGCGGGCTATGGCAGCCCAGGACCACCGATACGCAATCCCAACAGAAATCCAACTAGAACTAGACCCACCCTGGAGACGCAGTTCTCGCAGGAACTCTCGTGATATCTATATATGTAAAAAGCAAGCAAGAACCGTAGCAAAACAAAAGTTAAAATATTTAAACAAAAGAACAAAAACAAAGCAAACAGCACACACAGAATTAGTCAACTGCGCCAAAGAAAAAATTAAGCGAAATTAAACAAAAAAAAAAACAAATATGTATTAAAAATTAAATTAAATTAAAACTAACAAAACGAAATACAAAAAAAAAAAACACAAACGAGAAAATCGATAAAAATTGTAAAACTGCACTCAATGTTTCAATCCTCGCCCCCTTCCAAGGGGTAGAAACCCCGATACGACAATTTATAACAGCAAGAAGAAATGGAAAAGCAAAGAGAATAAAAAGAAAAACTACTACAACTACTAAAAGCTTTGTGAAGCAATAAATAAAATGCATTATAACTACATATTAAAGTCAAGTATGTAATCAACCGACAGCCAAAGAGCGAAAGATTGAATTAGATGGATTAGAATGCGCCAGACAAATAGTTTTAGGATCGAGTATAACATTTGATATGTATATGTGTGTATATGCAAAAGAAAATAACAACCACACCCATAAACAAAACAAATTACAAACAACAACAAAAACAAGTAAACAAAAATGACTTCTACATTCTCTCACAATTTTGTTAGTCATATAATCATTATTCATCGTGTAATTTTGAAAATTATTTCTGTAAAATGTGTGAGCTATAAACAACTTTCGAACAAAAGTGTTATACGAGTACTGTTGAAGCTAGAAAGATCTTTGCATCTAGGAATGAGATGCATGATGCTTTATGGACGGATCATTGATAATCGGAACGATGATGTCTAGTAATATTTGTATACTTTAGTTCTATTTATTATTATAATAATTTTTGATGTATAATAGTTTTTTCTTATATATAATATATTTAAAAATGAAAATAAAAGCAAATCAATTAAGTTTAGAAAACCGATGGATTTAATTAATTTAATTTATTTCTTTTTGGAAACAATTGGTGGAAACAATTTCAACTACTTTAACTCGATTATATTGATAGTTATTAATCGAACTATTTAATTTAACTTTTCTGTATCTCATCTTATCAGTACCAAGGGGTGGAAAAAAACATTTCCAAAACTCTAATTTTGATAGTATTCGATGACTTTCCTAATGGAATTTTTAAAAGTTTCAGTCGAAAATTGATTTCTTATTCCATAATATACATACTTACCACTCCACATTTTAATTACTTTAAATTAAAAGACGTATTCAAAGACGTCTAATTAATTCCTTTATTCATAGTTTGTAAATCAATTCATATGTTTACATTAAATGGAATTGTACATTCATTTCATTATTTATTTTGTTTTGTTGATGGTGTGGTAGTTGTTGTGTATGTTCCAGCTAAGCAATTAATTAGACTAGTTACATAATATGGTTTAATATTCATTTGATTCTAATAAATTGACATTTGTTTGCCGTGTGTCCGTGTAGTGTTATTTTGTTTTGAGTTGGAGCATTGCAAATAAGTAATTTTGCACATTTATATAGATTGAATGAATTGAATAGAATATTCGAGAATAATTACAGAAATCAAATACGCTAGGGTATGGAAACTAAATGCAAACAGAGAGCAGGCATATGAATGCCCTTGTTTTGAACTAAGCCATACAAAGCCTAGCCTAGCAACTATGTGTTGAATGTTGTTTATGTTGTTTGATTATGGAAATGAGAAAGAGGGATTGATCAAATAGAAAGCGTATTTGATTCCAATTTAAACCATATTATACTGCTAACATGTGGGCGGAGGAGATCTACACAAGTCTGGGACCCCAGCGTGTCTCTAGCACGTAGGTATACTCATGTGCTTGTTTCTGTATGTTAGTATGTGTGTGTGGTTGTGTGTGCGTGTGTGAATGTGTCTAGTGTCTGTGAGTAGGAAAGGAAATTACAATAGAGCAAAAACCTTGGACCTACTAATACTGAGGTCCTACAATTTAAGCTCATACAATTTGGCGTTTACTGTTTAGTTTTGTACGGGTAAAGGTGGTGGCGGCATCACATACGGCATCGCATATGGTGCACGGTATGCACTCGCTGGTATGCTGGGAGCGCCTCCATTCAAGGACACCGTCGCCATACTGCTGGACATGCTTGTATATTGTCCATAGGCCTGGGCTTGAGGCATAGCTGCTGTTGCACCTGCCAATTGCTGTTGTTGTTGCTGTGTTGGCTGCTGTTGTTGCTGCTGTTGAGGAAGCGGTGGGGGTGGCATATTAAAGTTCAAGGCAAAGCGAGATCGTTTCTGTTCCACACCATAACCATAGCCAGCTGCTGCGGCTGCTGCATTTGCTGCTGCTGCCTGAGCGGCGGCCATATGAGGTGGCTGATGCTGCTGTATAGTTGGCGGCTGAGTTTTTGGCTCAAAGCAAGCGGCATTTGGATTGAATCGTGAGTACTGCACACCATTTGCTTGCTGTGGCTGTTGCTGCTGCTGTTGATAACCAGCGCCTGGGGGACGATAGCTGGTACCCTGGGCTGGCGGCGAGTTGCGTGAAGGCTTCTGATCGTAACGTGGACCTCCTGCATTGTAGCCACTGTTGTTGTTGCCAGTCCGATTCATATTGCTGTTATTTTGGTTATTGCGATAGTTGTTGCCACCGCCCATCTGTGGATTACGTCCCTGATAGCCGCCACCATTGCCTCGATAACCCATTCCGCCACGCTTTTGATAGCCACCACTTGCGGCCATATTCATCAGCTTGGGATTAATAGTCTGCAGGTGGAGAGAAGGCAGAAGAATAAGCACATTCAATATAAAAAAACCACTTAAAACCAAAAAAAACCAAATTTTATCTCACCTGATGAGCCTCACGCAGCACTTGGATCAGATCATTGGCCTTGTTGGCGTTCGAGTGCGTAAACAAGGTGTATGCTGTGCCCGTATTATTGGAGCGACCGGTACGTCCGATCCGGTGCACATAGTCCTCCGAGTTCGAAGGATAATCATAATTGATTACAAACTTGACATCGTCAACGTCTGTTTGATTTGAATTTCATTTGAAAATTGAAGAAGTTATCAATATGTTAAAAGGATTTTCGCAATTGTATATTTAGCAATACATATTTTCAAGAACTATAAACAAAAACAGAAACTTATGTGTGTGTTAAACTATATTTATTTTGTTTTTATTAAATATTTGCTAAACTTAAATAAGCACTTGATTTATTTTGTTTATATATTTTCTTCTTAATTTTCTTTTATTTAATATTATTTAATTAGTGTTTTTTGTGGTTTTTTTTTTAATTTTGTTTGTACTTTGAACAAAAATTTCGCCATCAATACTATTTAGCGTATATTAATAACTATACATCTTTGGCAAACAGATATATGTTTTTTCTATACTGCAGAAATGTGGACCTCGACCTTTGTGTTTGTCATTCTTATACTTTTTAAAATACACAAATCTTTCATTTACAAGTATATATTATATATATATACGTATATATAGTTTTAAGCTTAATGCATACAAGAGACGGCTTGATCAAACTTAAGATGTAGATTATATAATAATAATGTTATGATTTTGGGCGGGTGCTAGGATATAGTTTAGATGGGTGGGATTATTTGTTGGGGAGGCGGTTGAAATAAAACTAAGTTGAAATGAGAAAGAGAGTGAGAGAGAGTCGGAGAGAGTGAGCAAGAGTTGGTTCAAAATTATCCTAGTACTTACCCTGTGTGCGATCTATGATTATATTAGGTAGGGCTTACATAAATAATGTTGTTACAGCTCTGTTGTTGTTGCGGTTGTCTATTTAATGTTGTTGTTGGATTTTTGTTGTTGTTGTTGTAGATGTCTGTTGTTGAGCCTGGAGCCGCGGAGCTTAAGTGATGAGAGTTCCGCGTTGCTAAAAACTTAAGAATTCAACCCTCACCTTGTAAGTATATAAAGCTTAACTTTTTCTTTCTTTCTTTTTGTGTATACAACTTTTAAAACATTTAACTTTTTCTTTGCTTTGTTTTGTATTCATTTCATATCTTTCATTTTCATTTTCTTTTTGTTTACTTTTGCCATGTAAAAATCGAAGTCCATTTCAAAAAGTGCTGATGATATTTTTGTTCACACACAAATTTAGGTTTTTAACATATAGGATCGACGTAATATACGATATAAATACATAATACTTTTACAATAAATACAAATAAGCTACTGATAATAATAAGCATCAGTCAAAAACTTGTTGGCCGCAAAATACATATCACGATTTATATTTTTTTAATATTAGTATTTTACCGACATTTATAGATTAAAAAAAATGTTTATATAAAAAAAACAATGATTAGATTAAAAAAAAGAAGGTTCCACCAGTTGACAAATCACTGAATATCTGTCTTTCTATTCAATATTAATCGGATTTTGCTAAGCCATTGACTCCTTGACTGACAACAAATTGCATATGGTACGTTAGTTTTTTTTTACTCAAATGTGATTTGACGAGGCACAACTAAAGACTATATAGAAAGTAGGCCAACAAACTAAAAGTACAACGATACATACATAGATGTATATATACAAAGAATAAGGAACTTCATATAACCAGCAAAATGCATGGAGAACACATTCCCCTCATTATTTCGACCACACCATTTTCAAATACTTTTCTTTTGTTTATACAAATAGCAAAATAAAAAGTTTAAAAAACTATAAAGGAAACCAAAAAAATGTAATGGAATAATCAAAAGAAGTCTGGATGCTTCCCCGTGCGGAAGCTGGAGAAGATGGGAGAACGGTTAGACATGCAATGCACAATTTAACCTGTAAATTCGCAACGGTCAAGTTTCTCTCGGAGAGAAACATATATATAGAGAGAGAGAGAGATACAAAGAGAAGCAATTAAGTCAGAGAGTGAAGGTGAAGCGAGTAAAAAAGAGAAAGAGGCTGGTCGGTGTTGGCCGATTCATCGCTGACGGTCGCTGCCAGACGACGACGACGACGAATCAAATAATGAAATAAACCATTTGGCCTTTGGGCATGTTGTTGATCCACAGCAACACTTGCTTGGTTATTGGTTATGGAGCGCATCAAAAAGACAACAGCGCAGCTGTTTAGCCAACTGCAAGCGCAAATGCTACGAAAAACTCACCCAATCCGCGAGCGGCCACATCGGTGGCCACTAGTATGGAGTGTCGTCCGTTGCGGAAACTGGACAATACAAAGTCACGCTCCTGCTGCGACTTGTCACCATGTATGGCGCATGCACGCCAACCCTGACGTGATATATTACGCGTTATCTCATCCACACGTTTCTTAGTCTCTACAAATATGATGGTCTTAGTCTCATTCTCGCCAGAGATTTGTGTTAGCAGCTGGATCAGCTTGACTATCTTCTCCGACTCATCGCAGACATCAACAATCTGGAGTATATTGTGATTGGCACTCAATGAGAGCGAACCAATGTTGACCTGGATGTAATTGTTTAGGAATTCCTCAGCCAGCTGACGAACTTCCTTTGGCCAGGTGGCGGACCACATAAGCACCTGGCGATCGGGACGAATCTGTTGCATAATTTTGCGGATTTGAGGCTCAAAGCCCATGTCCAGCATGCGATCTGCCTCGTCGAGCACCAAGTAGGTGCAGCGCTTTAGCGACGTCGTGCCGCGCTCCAAGAAATCAATAAGACGTCCTGGTGTAGCTATCACAATTTCAACACCTCGCTCCAGGTCACGCGCCTGCTGACCTTTAGGGGCGCCGCCAAAAATGCACGTATTGCGCACCTGCGTATTCGAGCCAAATTCACTGGCCACCTGCTGTATCTGTTGGGCCAGCTCACGTGTGGGGGCCAGCACCAAGGCAATTGGTCCATCTCCGCGCTCTAAGCGCGGCTGATTATTGATGTGCACCACAGCCGGCAATACATAGGCCAGGGTCTTGCCTGAGCCTGTTTGAGCCACTGCCACAAGATCACGTCCGCTTAAAGCGATGGGCATACCCTGAGCCTGAATGGCTGTGGGCTTCGTGAATCCCCTGTTTGCGTATCTCATTCATAACGTAGTCGGGAAACCCGCCTTCTTCAAACTCGATACTAGGAGTGGGCACCTCATTGCCCTTAATCGTGATCTCGTTGCTGGTCAAAAAGCCATCTGTTTCGACTTGGGTGCGTGCCAACACGGAATCACACGGTTTATAAAAGTTCTTGCGGAACGGGGTGAGCGATACCTCTGACCAAACAATCGTCGGTAAGTGAGCACCATGAGTCGACGTGCGATTGTTGTTCTGACCACCAAAGCCACCTCCGTCGCGATCATTACGTATTCCTGGGCCACCATTCATGCGGCCACCGTTAAATCCTCCAGTGCCGCCACCGGCACCGGGTCCGCCACGAACATATGGAGCGGATCGATTACGCTGAAACATGCCTGATCCGCCACCTGCGCCCATACGACTGTTGGGCATTCCACCGGCCGGAGCATCTCCCATAGAACGGTATACCTGACAGTTGTACCTGGAACGAGCGTTATGCGCCATGAATTATAATTTTGAGCATCAAAAGCAGTTCTAAACGTTATTTTCTACTCTTCGATGTGATTTTCAATTGCTACTCTCTCTGCCATTTTGAATTATCGATTTTTAGCCAGAGTTCGAGAAAATTTTCTATCCATTCGCCCCACTTGTCGTTAGTTTATAAAAAATACCCATTAAATATGACGAACCCCATTGAATAGATTTATTACTTACATATTCATTGTTCCACCACGTAAATTGCACAATAGTTTTCCAAATGTTATACTTTATTCACTTTTTTTGCAATTTTCACTTCACCTAAAAATTTTCCAGGTTTTGTTGCTACGCCAGGTTGCTAATAATTATATCGAAATCGTTGAGACTTGCGATTGATTTGCCGTTCACAATTTTAACATTCTGTTAAACTTTTAACAGTAAACCATCCAAAACGATAACGATAAAATTGTTTTAATAAATTAATAATTTGACGAGTGATTAACAACCGAACTTCGCTTAAAAATAGGTAAATTTTTAAATGTAGGCTACGGGGAAAGAAATTCAAATAAAATTATTTAAAAATTCTGCAAATGTTTTAACAAATTTAGATCAAAATACTCTTAGAACTAGTAACAAACTTTGAAAACAGCCAGACTAGCTATAAATCACTCGAAAAAACAGATAAATGCGCTGTAAAAATATCTAAAAATTGAATCAAACTTACTTTATGTTGAGTATTGTGGAAAAGTAATTTAATATTTGTGTTTCTAACAAGAAGTCAAACACAGTGCATGGTCTTTGTTCTAAATATTTCGAAGTTCATTTTTACTTTTTGGCTTTCGTAGAAAAAGCTGTCTGCAAGGTAGTGTCATACTGGTACAAGTACAAGATAATTTTAGCTAAAAATGCGCACCAGTTACAAGAAAAATCGCCCATTTGATTTTAAACTAATTGACCATGTAGAGCCAAATACTTTGTTGTATAAACGCCGAACGGGACTTTCCAACTATGATGTGATGAAAGTAAAAACTGAGATTTGGACCAGAATAGCAGAGACAATGAATTGCGATGGTAATACATAGTGGTTCCCCCCTTACTGAATATCATTAACGTTGGCTTACATTTCAGTGGACTTCTGCTTGATGCGTTGGAACAATCTACATTATCAGTATCGAAAAGAGTCACGACGTCCAGGGGGTTCATCATGGCCATATTTTGAGCGATTACGTTTTCTAGCTGAGACACAATTGCCATCTAAAGTTAAGACCAGGGCACAGTGCCCACCACAACAGCAGCAACCGCAGTCCCAGTCTATAGAGCTACCGAGGGAGAACTTCTTGGATCAGAACGCCTGGCAGTCATATAATGATTGCGTGGTAATGCATGTCAGTGAAATTGAACAAAATTCCGACAGCACATTTGTTATTGAGGAAATTATTGAACCCCATGATCAGATTCTACAAGAAGAAATTATTTATGAAGAAAACGAACAGGTAGAGCAAGAAGAGATGAAAACTAAATCCACGACTGAAGCAGTACCAACTTTCGCAGTGGAAACACAAATTTCCGAGTTGCTCGCTTCGCCTGCAAACAATTATCTGAAAATGGACAGAATTCTCAAGCAACTTCAGGGCAATCACAGGAAGCTGGCGGAGCGACGCATCTTGGCTTTTGTGCTCAAATGTCAATTGAGATCTTTAGTGAATGAGCCCATCGATGACCTTGTAATTTAGACCTCAGTTGGCTCACAACTTGTATATAATGTGATTTTAATAAACAAACTTAAATGAACATTTTCTATGCGTAGACTTTGCATTTGTCCAGGTCATGCCAAGCAATCTTTGGCTTCGTTATAAACTCTTCTCGAGTTAAGTTATCCAGCATGACCGTCTGCTTGCGTACATACTTGACCAGTCGCTCGATTTGTGTATAATCAGCGCACTCCATCTCAAAGAAGCGACGCCACAGGGCACAGGCCAACACCCGATCATCTGACATGATGCCCTCATCGTAGGCAATGAGCGCCGCTTGAAATTGTTCAGAGAGTGTTTCTATTTGCTGCCTCGTGCGTGAAGGATTATTGGCCTAGAAAAAAGAAAGCATAAGAGAAAGTTCCTTAAACCTCAGTTAATACTTACTCCCAGCTTTTTGGCTCGCGTATTTACATCTCCCCACATGGCCTCGACTATACAATTTCGCAAAAAGCGTCCATCCTCGCCGGTTTCAGAGCCTTCGACCATGGAGCGCATCAACAAGAGCCAAACGTGCAGTTCAGTCACTAGAAACCAGGAGTTAAACGTATTCGGCAGATTAAAATCGCGAAAGAAAGCCACATAGTTGATTTTATCGGCAACACTTTCGTACAACAGATGACTGGTTACTTTAAGGCGCTAAAAGAGTTAAATTATTTATGGTTTGTTTTACTATTTAAGCTTTCCTTATTTCTCACGGCTTTTGTATTGGGCGCAAATCCGACTTTAGTGAGTACACGCTTTAATATACTGCCATCCTCGCCTGTTTGTTTTGCTGTTTTTCCCGTACTGTCCACAACAGAGCCCGTCGAGCAGAGTCTACATTGTTCGGTAATTCTTACCGCCGCAGCCACCACCATATGAGGTTTATATGTGTGTTGTCCCACCTGCGGGATAAAAACAGTGCGTGGTTTATATAAGAGTACCAATTGCAATTGCAGTAGTAGGTGCATACATACGCTCTATGCGGTGACATGTTCACTTACCAGTGCTGCTGTGGGTAAGCCGGTAGCCAGCCTCACTGCTGCGCGTGTGCAAAACATGCTTTATTTTAAACGAATTTAAATTGTTTAAATCGTAAAGCAATGTTACAAAATGCAACCAGTGCTGCCAACTCGGCTAGTATTGATTGCGAAGCTGCTATTAAACAGCTGTTGCGAACTTAGCTATTTTAGAGCTAACGGATTTTTGGACTATATATATTCAGCTAATAGCTATTTTTTCAAGAAAAAACTTGGCAGCACTGAACAGCTGATTCAGATAGTTACCGGCGACGTAAAAATTTATATTAAATCAAATAACAGTAATGCTGCGAATTAATGCTCAAATGTGGAAACAAATCTGTACACTGCAACGCTTGCCGGCTCGCGCAAGCAAAAGCCCCAGCATCACTCTGCAGATCAGAAGAAAAATGACACAACAGACGCAACAATCAAAAATTGATTTTACAACGAGCATTCCGATTGGCGCCAAGGACAAGGATAAAATCACGGCTCTGGGTTGGTTTTTACTTGTGAGTTGAATCTATATACACACCCTTCTATTTGCTGATTTTGTTCTTGCAGCTTATACCCGCCACCACATTTGGTCTGGGTTGTTGGCAGGTAAAACGTAAAATCTGGAAAGAGCAGCTAATTAAAGATTTACATAAGCAACTCCATACGGCACCTGTGGAGCTACCTGACGAGTAAGATTACAAACGGGCATTTCATCGGTTTATTTTTTACTATGAAAATGTTGCAGTTTGAGTCAGCTGTCTGAAATGGAATACCGATTGGTCAAGTTGCGTGGTCATTTCCTGCACGACAATGAAATGCGAATGGGACCACGTTCTCTCATACGACCCGATGGAGTGGAAACCCAAGGTGGGCTCTTCTCCCAACGTGATTCTGGTAATGGCTATCTCATTGTCACACCATTTCAATTGGCTGACAGAGAGTGAGTAGTAGATATTAGCTATCCAACTGTATATTTATTTACTAAAGTTTCTATATTTACACAGTGACATTGTGCTTGTAAACCGCGGTTGGGTCTCGCGAAAACACGTTGATTCGGAGACGCGTGCCTTGGGTCAGATTAAGCAGGAGGTGGAGCTGACTGCCGTTGTACGAAAGGGGGAGAACCGTCCGCAGTTCACGCCTGATCACAAAGATGGCCACGTGTATCTGTATCGCGATTTGCCAAGGATGTGTGCAGATACTAAAGCAGCTGCCGTCTTTCTCGATGCAGTTTACGATCCAAAAGCCGTTCAAAATAGTCCAATAGGTGGACAGACGCGGGTGACGCTGCACAACGATCATCTGTCATACTTAATTACTTGGTTCAGTTTGTCGGCAGCAACTTCATACCTTTGGTATCGTCAGATTGTTAGGAGAATACCATTTTAAAATGCACAAGTTTTGAATGATTGTTGTTTATTTTATAAAAATTTACATGCTTGTGTAAATGCTTGTTTAATTATTATCGTACAATCGTACAGAAATGGAAATTCTGTAGTGATCTAATTGCGGGTGTCCGTTTGCAACGGCAATGTTAATATTATATTGCAACTGGAACGACATTTGGTTGTAGGAATAGAAATAGGAATACTTAGGCGTATCTAGCGAAATACTCGTACTTGAACTATTTATATAAAAAACAAACGCATATTTACAATATAGTCTCGTAAATACTGGAAATTGTTGACACCTTTAAGTCTTTTTGCCACACACAAACACAAATCAAACACGATTACAGCTGTGGCACAATGCCCCACGATCTTAAGAGGCCAGCGCGTTGATATTTCTTTCCGATGGTCTGCACATGAAAGCCAATCTGCAGAAGTCGCTCGTGGTCTAGAATTTTGCGTCCGTCAAATATGTACGCTGGTTTCATCATGGACTGATAGATGCGTTTAAAGTCCAGATCCACAAACTCATCCCATTCCGTGCAGAGAACAAGGGCATGTGTGGCACGCACGGCACTATATGGATCACTGTGTATTTGGACCGCCTTCTTGACATTCTCTGGAGATTCCGTTACGCTGGGATGCGTTAAATCATCAATTATTTGCTCCGGTTCCACTTTAGGATCATAGATGTCCAGCTTTGCGCCTTCCTCCAACAATGTCTGACACACGGTAATTGCCGCCGTTTCGCGAGTATCTCCGGTGTTCTTCTTGAACGCAAAGCCCAGGATGGCAATACGTTTGTCAGACACCGTGTTGAACAGGCTCTCAATGATTTTCTGCGAAAATCGACGCTTCTGATAGTCGTTCATGTCGATAACCTGTTGCCAGTAAGCAGCCACCTCAGGCAGATTCAAGTTCTCGCATATATAGATAAGATTTAGTATATCCTTTTGGAAACAGCTGCCTCCAAAGCCCACGGATGCCTGCAGAAACTTGGACCCAATGCGTGAGTCAAGACCCACGGCTCGTGCCACCTCGGAGACATCTGCTCCGGTTGCCTCGCACACCGCCGACAACGAATTAATGCTAGAGATGCGCTGCGCAAGGAATGCATTGGCTGCCAGCTTGGACAGCTCGCTGCTCCACGTATTGGTGGTCAGTATGTTCTGTTTTGGTATCCAATGCTCATAGATCCACGAAAGCTTCTCCACTGCCTGATGCCCCTCTGGCGTTTCTTCACCACCAATTAAAACGCGATCCGCATTCAGCAAATCATTGATGGCCGTGCCCTCGGCCAAGAATTCCGGATTGGACAGTATATCATAATGGATGCCAGGCTTTTGATTTGCCCGCAATATATGCATAATGCTCTCGGCGGCACGAACTGGCACCGTGCTCTTCTCAACAACAATCTTGTTAGACTGTGCAATCTCTGCAATCATACGTGCCGCACTCTCAACATATTTCAGATCCGCCGCACGACCTAAAAATAAAGCAGTGCCCATGATGAATTTAGCATATGTATATATGGGTTTTTATATATCTTACCCTTTCCACTGCCACAGGTTTTGGTGGGCGTATTCACCGATATGAAGATCAGATCCGCATCTTTAATAGCAGTAGTTATGTCCGTGGAGAAGAACAAGTTAACATTGCGACACTTCTTAACTACATCATCGAGACCGGGCTACGGAGGATAAAAAAATATATATTGTAAATTGTATATAAACATATATATAGAAATTGCTGTTTCTCCATATTTCAAATGTTTAAAGCAAGTGGATTTATATTTATATGTATTTGTTTTCTACTTTTTTATTTTAAAATTAGTTTAGCCTTATATAGTTCATATTATATTAACTTGTTTGCAAGAGTCAAATATATCTATAATTTTTTTTTAAATTAATAAAAATTAACAGAAATATGTGTATTTTTAATATTATATTTTATGGAATTCGTTAAGTCTAAGGGAACTAATTTTTTAAACTTTATCTAAGAACCGTACTGACATAGATATAGTATTTCTTTTATTTTGAAAAAAGATATATATTTGCAACAGCTAATACTTAACTGTCTTTATGTTAACACATTTAAATAAAGCCGTTAGCTGAACTAGTTTATTTTTTGCTAATGATTTTTATATGTAACCAAGTTAAGATTGTAAAGGCAGGAGTTTTCTCTTTAAAACGTTAAATTTTTAAAGCCATATAATATATTTCTTCTATCATTAGAATTATTAATAGCTTAAATTATTAGCATTCTATTCGAATTTGTAGGTTCATTGAACCTGTACACGTTAAGAATAATCTAAGAATACAAATATAAGAGAAATTAAATGTTAGCAGAAAAGGCAAATGGCAATGTTTATTTGGAAATGACTTCGCAATACCATTTAACAATAACAACGAAAACGCTGAAATAGCCTAAACAGTTCAATTTGTGTGAAAAAAAGAAAACCATTTTCCAGAAAAATTGCCAAAGCACTTTAAAGAAGCTCAATTTGAAAAATGTAAATTAAATGAGCTTGTCTTTTCTTGATAAGTGCCAAGGAACACAAAAAGCAATTGCAATTGCAATATATGTAACTTGGCAGACAGAAAAACAGTCGACGGGCACTTGGACAAATATGTGGACACGAAAAGAAGCAACGAGTTAATCAATAGACGAAGTACACGTCTGACAACTCGACATTGGCCAGTATAACTTATTCCTCTCTCTTTTTTTTGTATTGTTTGTTTACTTTTTAATATTACTTATTGCATTGCCACGACACTACACGTATGATGCAATCGCTGTCGAGATAAACGGCGATAAATTTTTAATAATTAAATTTCATCTGTGCCTTGGCCTAATCAGCAGATAATACTCGTACTTCAAGAATGTTGTTGGATAGGTTTTTAACTAATATTTACACCAAACATATAAGTTTTCAATTCCTAATTATTTTCAGATGTTTTTCTTTGGATTTACCCACAACGTAAGTTGCAATCTAACAATCTTGAGTTTGTCGCAGAAGTTTCCTGGAATTGTGGCAAGCAACAAGCACACACCATTCGCACATTATCCAGCTCCGGCTGATAGCAGCACGTATTGTGGCGTTGCTTATCTGGCTCACAAGACGTAATGTGGCCCGGGCCAGCGGCTGATAAGGATTGCGGTTGTCGTATGAGGGCGCGGACGGAAACGTGTGAATTGTATCTATCATAAAAGACGGAAATGCGACTACAAATATTAAAGTATTGTCCGAGCTAAAAATGTTTGGAATATGTATTTCTAAATTTTTAGAATCTGTATTAACTCCACAATTATGCAGTCTAGTGTAGATCTTTGGGCAATCAATAAGCATGCGTATATAGTATATATGTATGTATTGTGTATTGTTTATGAATGACTAATAAACGTTGTGTTTGCCTTGGGCTTCACTTTTAGTTAGGATGACCATTGACCTTGCTGTTGGCTATCTGGCTAACACCTGCAATTGGTATTGTGATGTACTCGATCATATGCTCTCTGCACCGATGTTAAAGACTTTGCAATCTGGCGGCAAACGTGAGGCAACGGCAAGAGGAGGTGCGTGTGGTATACAAATCAGTTTCAAACAGTTGCTGGATTGGGAACTGGTTTGACTTTACAAGTGAGAAAGGGATGGATGGGTAGGGGGAGGGAAGGGAAGGGGTCTACTTGAAACATGAGCATGAGGAGTTCATCGACGTATTCAAAAAGTATTCAGTATTCAGTCTATGCCCATTCGTATCTGCGCATCTGATTGATGTGTCTGTCTGTTTCAGTTGTTTGTTTAGGATTATTAGTCTATTCTTTTTTTTACAGCACGATCTACTCACACAAACACACACACACGCAGAGGAATTGTTTAAAATTCAAATGCATACAGTTTGTACGTAAGCGTGCACACACACACACACACACAAATGATCACCCGCCCGCTTTGACCAATTGGGGTTACAAAAACAAAAACAGTAACTTAAACTAACCTCATAAATGGGCAATTTCTCCGAATTCCACTGGGCAATTCTTTCGGCACTTTTATCGACCAGCGTTATGGTAATATCTGGGCATTTAAGTGCCATTACCGCACATGTTGGGCCGCCAACATAACCAGCGCCAATACAGCAAACCTTCATATTTAACCAGGTCGATTTTCACACGCGATTTATCGAAATAACGCAGAGCAATTAAAAATTACCGTCAAATTACGTTTAACAACTTTTCAAACTACAACAAAACATATGCAAATAAATGTTTAATGCTTCCTCTACGGCGTCCGACTAACATCTGTTAACAAAAAATCCAATCAGACTGTTAATAACAACTGCTCTACAGGCGAGATGTTAAGTGGCGGCATACACTGCTGTAAACGAAGCATATCGGATATATGATGACCCTCAATTGATACATTTAAATGCTGGCTATTTTTCTTGCGTGTAGAAACTATGCATTAACTCTTATTGCTCTTTAAATAATTTCGACGATGTCTGGCCAGTGTCATATTTTCAATATATATTTAAAAAGAAGAGCATTAACGGAACAAATTCAGTTTTGCAAGCCGTGCTGTTAAATTTTTTGTGCCATTCGAACTGCAAAGTCCAACAGAATTATGTTGTTGAGCTGTTAAATTAATATTTTAACCTTATGAGTCCATTCCATAACAGTCTATATCGATAGTGACTGTAGAAGGCTACATTCATTTGCGCCACACTGTTGTCTAACAGTGTTTTAACAGTGAATTTAAATTTAGGTAATAAAAATTACAAAAACGCAAAATTAACAATTAATAAGAAATTTGAAGATAATTTAAAATTTAAATTTATTTAAATAATAGGTGAGTTTTTAAATAAAGGATAATATAATTAATTTAAAAATTTTCATTTCAATAACTAAAAAGTGTACAAGATTTATATTTACCTTTGTCCTTTTGGAAATTCACCTCGGACATTAATCTGGGACCAACCCTTTGACCGGGTGGCAGCCCCGATGTAAACATTGCTCACTTTGGTGAGCTTTCGTTATTCTTTTGACAGCTCTCATTGGAGCGATCTGGTGAATAGATATTTTTTTAAATTTTGCATTGTAAATAAAATATCTTTGCAATTAAAATGGGAAGTTAGATAAAAAATTAAGATGAAGTCTATATATTTTTATATAAAATTTCAATTTTTATAGAATAACACTTTTCAAAAAAAAAACTTACAATACACTAGTTATCGCTATGCCTTTTACTTTATGATACTTGTTTAAATTCATTCGTATGTACACATTTCAGTTTAAACCCAGATTAATTCAAATTTTCACATCCTCTAAATTTTCCGCATTTGCACAAAAATCATGCTGCAGTTATTAAACGTTGCGAAATACTTCCGTCTGCCGTACCGAATAATTCCCAAAGTTTCGAATGTAAACACCCGATTCAAGTCTGATAAGTGTAAAAAAGACGGTAAATAAGTAACTGAAAAGTAAACAAAACAATTGGTAAAATATTGTTTATAGGGGACAAGAACAAGAGTAAGGAAGTTAAGGAACCAAAATGCAAAGCCGCCAAGAAAGACGAGAGTTCAATTTCTGGTGGCGCCAAATGCGGAAGTAAGAAAGTCAAATCCGGCCCGAAGTGTTCTTCATGTCCACCGTGTCCGCGTAAAAGTAAGACAGACCAAAATAAGCAAAAATGGTTAGCATTTTAGTAATAATTATTTAAAATATAGCACCCTCTAGTGATCATGCAAATCTCTGGAAGAAGATCTCTTTGATGGGCGTCCTGCCGCTGGTTGCCATACTGACGGTACTTGTGTTCACCTCGCATAAAGAGGGTGAGCGACCTGAATTCAAGTCCTGGGCCCACATGTACAAACGTTCAAAGCCATTTTACTTTGGGGACGGCAATCACTCATTTTTCCACAATCCCCACTGGAACGCCTTACCAGGGGGATATGAGGATGAGTTGGACGTGAATGCAGAAGGAAAGCCTACCGAAACAGACAAGGAGCGGGACCAGAGACTAAAAGACTTTGGCAGTGTGCAGAAGGATTGGAAAAAGCTGGCATCCAAACGTGAAGCGGAGGCCAAGAAAGCGGAGGCTGCAGCCGAAAAGGAGGCCAAGAAGCTGCAAGCCGCGGCCGAAAACGAGGAAAAGAGGCAACAGGCTGAAGCAGAAAAGGAACGCAAACGACAGGAAGCTGAAGAAAAGAAGCAACAGGCAGCTGAAGAAAAAGAGCGCAAACGGTTGGAAGCTGAGGAGAAAAAGAGACAAAAGGAAGACGGCAAGGCGCAAAAAGTTAACTACGTCTATGATACGGAATGGGATGAATAAACTTAAAATTTCCGTATAATTTCAAGTAGAATTGTCATATTTTTTTTGGTAGAATACTGTGGCAGCCGTCCACCCTAGTGACGAAAGCATTATAAAGGAGGCTTAAGACGACTAGCAATATATACACATCAGGGATATATGCAGATAAATTTAAAAACTGTGCGATAGGTGGTTTATTGAGAAACTGCCTTAACCCTCTTAGATTACCAGCGTATACCGTACATCGTTTTCAGGCGTACTATTATGATTAAAGAAACACACGCGTTCTTTCCAAAGATCAATTAAAAGGATCTTAGACTCCGTTTTTTTAATTGTATCATTAAGAACATTTTAAATAGCCGCAGAAATAGAGATAACTTATTTTTATGTATTTATTGTATGATTCTTAAAACGGATAAATTAATTTTGAACATATTAAATCTAACATTTTCTTACATCCGGAACAATCTTGCACTCCGCGAATGCATTTGCGGCCTTTGTTTCCTTCTTGGCGCATGGGGGACACTCAACACAGCAGATGTCGTCCTTCGGTGTAGCTTTGAGCAGTCCACTTATATTCTCTCCCGGTAGTGGCTTTAAACGTGTACCAGAATCCACACGTGCTTGTATAGTTTTACCTTTGGGTGCTGCCTTCGGTAGCGTGTAAGTGGGTCCATCTGGAGGGTTAGGCTGTCCCCAGTATTCCTGGGGAACATCCCAAATGATCAATGATCCATCCGTGCTGCCAGTGACAAATGTCTTGCCACAAGGACTGTATGCTGCACTAATTACAGACGAAGCGTGCTCTGATCCAACTCCTACAACATCGCCGCTATTATAATCCCACAGCTTGACCTGAAGATCGCTGCCAACGCTAACGAAATAGTCGCCAGTAGCATTCATGGATAAACAGTTAACTGATGACTTCTTCGAGGCGGTCAGCTCACGTATTAGAGCGCCATTATACACCATCCAGTAGATGATTCTGCCGTCCGATCCACAGGTTAGAATCTGTACGCCCGTTGGGAAATACAAAACAGACATAAACTGTGTGTTGGCAGTGACAACCTGTTTGCGAGTCATGCGACTGTAAATATGATTAATTAAAGAAGAATTCCAGTTATTAGAAGCGTATGCTACTCACCTGATGTCCCAAATAACACAAGATCCATCAGTGCAAGCAGAGATTACCTCTGTATCCAGATAGTTAATATCAAGTGAAGTAATGGGACCTGAATGATCCTTTAGTACGCCAACCAGATCCTGGCGATATGGTTCTATCTTCCACACACGCACCTGTCCTTCAATGCCACCCGTGACAATGAAGCGACCAGTGGATGCCATGGCCAATGCACTGCATCCTGATATTATGTTGATTAGAAATGAAATTAGTCTACGAATTTGTATGGATTCTAAGATAAGATTGATCTATCGGGATTCTAAGAAATGTTCATTTACTTTTATTTCTGACCTCTTCGACTATTTTAGTCCTAATTTATTGTTATTTTATCCCTTAGTCTTAGCTTGTATTTTAGAATGACTACTTTTCTTCTGTGTATATCTATATATGTATATATATAAAATACCTTTGTTGTGAGCATTGGGTATGGCATAAATGAGTCGCCCTGTCATGGGAGTAAAGGCGCGTATGATGCCATCGTTCCACACCGAGACAATGCTGGTTCCGTCCTGGGAGAAACGCACAGCGGCGCAGTTAAAGTTATACACCATGATACGGAGTAGTTCCTGCTTGCGGGATGACGACCAAATCCGAATACTCTCGTGACCAGCAGTAGCAAAAACTGCAGCATAATTTCTGCAAAAGGCTAAAGCTTTAGAGGAATATAATATGGAGATTAGATATGGATACCAACTTGGGAAATGTGATGAAGTAAACGGCTTTGGCATGGCAAGTGCGCAGCAATTTCAGCACCCAGGTTGTTATATTAAGCATATAGATCTCATTGGTGTCCGTGCAGATGTAAAACTTCTCTGGTGTGGATCGCACAAATGAAGAGATGCGTCCCGATACCCGAGTAGTCTTCACAGTGCGCAAATAGGGCCAAGTTGGTCCGGGATACTCTCGAAAATTGATCAATGGCACATCGGTGCGCTCCTCTACCAACTGCACTTCACCATCGCCGGCTCCAATTAACAGACGACCTCCCTCCAGCACATAAAGGGCACGCACACCATTTACATAGCGATTACAATCTCGTCCACTTGGTTTGCGTGGATTATGAGTACCAAACGCACCTAGAATACCACTGGATGAACCCTGACGTGTCACATTGTCCCTGTCGCAGCAGTTGAGCACGATCTTGATAATGTCGCCAGTGCCGCTTCCAAGATAAGCAAACTCATCATTCTTATCTATGCGGGCGCAATAGAACTGACGAGATTTGGAAGCCAGCTGCACGTCCTGCACATAAAGTTTCTTCTGCTCACGTACAATGCTCCACAAGCGAAGATGGCGATCGCCAGCGGTAAGAAAGAAGAACGGATTATTGTGCAGCGGACGCACTGTTAAAGCGTTCCCTGAGATGGCCCGAGAGGCTGGCTGACGACAAATGGGAGAACTGGATGCGTAGAACATTAAAATAAGAGTAGATGTGAAAACGTTACAGTCAAGATGCTCGACTGTTAGATGCCCAGTACCCAGTACAGAAAATATATACATTGCATTTGGCTACAGGGAAGTCGGTTTGACTGTGAGAGACCTTAGACTTATTTTGCAATTAAATAGCGTCAAGAACGCTAGTATTAACCTTTGGGTACTGGGTCAACAATATTTCTATTACAACAAATACATACAATGTCTGCATATCAAAGACAATGACAGAGCCATCATCCTTTCCACCAATAGATATAACAAAGCGATCTTCAGCCGTGAAGCATATGGCCTGCACCTTCACTTTGTGCAGATCGTGACGTCCAACCTCTTTACGTGTCTCGTAATCCCATACAATTACGTATCCGCGAAATCCCATGTGATTAACCTGACCGGAGGCAATATACTTGCCGCTCTTGCTGACATCCAGGCAGGATATACTGTTTGTGTGTCCGGCAATAAAGTCCTGTGTGTTCTTTTGAAAATCAGCTATGGCAATCTTGTTGCCCAGCGGAAAAATGGCCGCCTGGGTAATGGGATGCTGGCGTACGCCATTTTCCACCTTGCCATTGATGCCGAAAATTGCTCGTGGCTGCAGTTGCTTACATTCTTTTGTTGCATTCGACATTTTAGTAAATAAATATATATATTTTAATAACTTGTGTTTTACCGGTCCAACTTGACAGTAAGTATAGCAACTGCTTCTTTCTGTTTGAAAATCAAGCAACCGTTGCCTGGGAGCCGTTTTTAAACTTGCTGGCAACGCTCGCTACATAACAACTTTTGGTATTTGTTTTGGTATAATTCATATTTGATTGATGAAATCTGTTGACAACTGTTACTAATTTCATATGATATTTTTAAATGAAAATTCAGTTGGTCAATAATGTTGGTATTATTCAGGTAATACGATTTTTTCGGAAGCGAATTTATTTCGCTCGACTCGATTATTTCCATGAATAATTTTGAACAAAATTCAATACTTTCACAAACTTTAAACTACCATAACTTAGTCAAATCTTCACCTTAAGGAATGTGAATTTGAATTATAAATTGTGATTCAATTTTTTTCATTCACTGTGAATTTTTGTCCGTACTTTACGCATTTTTAAAACCTTCAAATGGTCATGACTTTGTCAAATCTATACCCTTGCTATTAGCAAACTCAACGGAAAATAAATACCAGTCTGCAACCATAATTATGGTCTTGATAATTATAATTACAGGGTATACTACAGTCAGTCGATTAGTGTAATGCAGTCTAAGTGGCAACGCCGCAGCGCAGCCGGCAAGTATGAAACAAAAACAAATAAACAGAATAAAGAAATAGGAACGTTCGCAAATACGTACATATAAAAGTACATACATGCGTATGTACATAAATAGAACTATATAAGCTGCATTCTTGTGCCGTTTTTTACAGTTATTCGGTCAAGCAGCACTCGCACTAATCAAATAACAGCGCATTTGACCCGAGTGTGCAAAACATAAAGCAAATCAAACGGACAGACAAACAAATTGTGACTGAGATTACTTCGCACACAATGTTGTGGTTCACAAAGAACTTAAAGGGGTTGGGGAGTTTACTGCTCCTCCTATTTGTGACTTGTCTAATTGCGCAGGGAGAGAGTCTTGGTTTCCGTCGCGGCCGTCAGGTGGATGGTTTTTTGGGTGAACCAAGTAAAATTGTTAGTTTGCAGCGTGCACTGGATGTGGATGATTTGTGGTTCGAGCAACGATTGGATCACTTTCAGTCGGACGAGAAACGAACATGGAAGCAGCGCTACTTTGTGAACGATGCCTATTATAGAAATGACAGTCATGCTCCTGTGTTTTTAATGATTGGTGGCGAGGCGGAGGCCACCAAGAAGTGGATGCATGAAGGCGCCTGGATCCATTATGCTGAGCACTTTGGTGCATTGTGTATTCAGTTGGAGCATCGCTATTATGGCAAGAGTCATCCAACCAGTGACCTGTCCACCAGCAATTTGGCCTATCTCAGCTCGGAACAAGCGTTGGCTGACTTGTCCAGCTTTGTGATCGCCATGAAGGCCACGTATAATCTGGCGGATACACAGAAATGGATTGCATTCGGCGGCTCTTATCCTGGATCATTGGCTGCCTGGGCAAGGGAGAAGTATCCGAATTTAATTTATGGTGCCATCAGCTCGAGTGGACCATTGCTGGCGCAGGTTAACTTTAATGAATACTTTGAGGTGGTCAAGGCATCGCTGGCCAGCTACAAGCCCGACTGCGTGGAGGCGGTACAACGTAGTTTCTCCCAAGTTGAGATTCTGCTGAGGCATATGATTGGACAGCGCAATCTCGACGATAAGTTCAAGTAAGTAACTTTAATAAAAACAATGTATAGGAAACTACAACTTAATCTTTTTTTTAGAACATGTACGCCCCTAAAAGACTCAATAGAAAATGCATTGGACATTTCGAATTTCTTTGAGAATCTAGCTGGAAACTTTGCTGGCGTTGTGCAGTACAACAAGGACAATTCGCCGCATGCCAAGATCACCATCGATGACGTATGAAATCTGTAAAACTGCTGATTGTATAGGTAAATTCTACCTCTGAATGCTTACAGATATGCGACGTCATGCTAAATACCACAATGGGACCGCCTGTGGCACGATTGGGAGCAGTTAATGACATGTTGTTGAAGGAGTCCAAGTCCAAGTGCCTGGACTACAAGTACGATAAGATGATAGCCGATATGAAGAATGTTTCGTGGGACTCGGAGGCAGCAAAAGGCATGCGTCAATGGACCTACCAGACATGCACGGAATTTGGATTCTATCAAACGTCTGAAAATAAGACAGACACATTTGGAGATCGCTTTGGAGTTGACTTTTTCATCCGCCAATGCATGGATGTATTTTCTGACCGCATGGATGCTAAATACCTCGACCAGGTCGTGTCTCAAACTAATAAATATTATGGTGCACTTAAGCCAGAGACGACGAATGTGCTATATGTACATGGTTCTATTGATCCATGGCATGCGCTAGGTCTTTATGTCTCGTCAAATGCCAAGACGCCCACCATTTATATTGAAGGTAACCAGAGTCGATCAATCGATATGCAATTTAATGCTGATATCACATATTTTCAGGCACCGCTCATTGCGCCAACATGTACGAGCCAGCGAATAACGATACTCCACAGTTGAAGGAAGCACGCAACAAGATACTTAAGTATCTGGCCAAGTTGCTGGACGGTTATGCGAGCATTGCCAACTTTTCTTGAATTTTGAATGCAATACAAAACCAAAAATGTGCAAGTTTAGCAGTAATGAAATAAAACTAGAAACGCAAATGTATCGTGAAATTTGAGATTTATCAGCTTTGTTTAACGTGTTGTGGATATGTTCCGAATGTAATTGAATCTGTTGATAGAATCTGATTTAGAATGCAGTGGTATATTTTAATCCTTCTTGGCCTGCTCCATCTTATCGTGGAATCGCTTCCAGTAGTGCTTGACACTGGCGTTCTGTAATATCTTCTCATTGACAAAGCGAATGGTCCAGGTGCCCGTCAAATAGAGTATATCATATACAAATGCCAACACTCGAAAGACGAACTTCTCCACCTGGGCCTTACTGGGAAGATTGGCAGCCGCTTCCTGTAATTGCTTGACAGCATCATCGGCCAAGTTGCCAACAGAACCAGTCTGGCCGGAACCAGATTCTTTCGACTTGGATATTTTTGGTGCCCTAGCCGATTCATCAGTGCCAATCTTTCCACATTCTGTCAGCGATGGTGTGGCATGCAACTGCGATGTTATATTCCCTGTTTTGGTCTGACCTTCACACTGCTTGCCAACCTTATCGTCGCGTGTGCCAAAAGTTGCGGCCTGCATCTGCGCACAACTGGTTGAATCGCTAGCGCTGGCTGCTTGACCCATAGCAGACTGCGATCCGATGGTACCAATGATGCCACCTTGATTGGCGCCCGCAGCTCCCTTGATCCTGTCATCTCCGCTGGCAAAGGAGCGCACAACCTGCCGGGTTAGAGACAGCGACAGACGCTGCTTACTCTGCGCCAATATGGAGTGGTCTGTGTGAGATATAATATTTAACATACTTCGGCACTTGTGACATCCTCGGCTAAGATAAAAAGGACTTACCCATGGTCTTCATCAAAATCACAGCACGAGGAAGTTTGGCACATTGGCTGACCGAAAATATTGCGCGTAACATATTATTTTGTTTAAGCTCAGCTCGAATTCCGTGTATTACACAATATTAAACAGAGCTACTTGTATTACCAGAATATTGTGAAATTATGATTGATTTATTTAAACTCAAATCTAACTTTTACAAAATCTGACAGCAAAAAGAATGAACGATTCGAGGTCAATTTGACACAGGAACAAACTCACCATTCTCGGAAACGAGCATGGGGAAATTCTTAAAAGCCAGTGCTGTAAAACGAAAACTCTCTCAAGTTCTGACAAATACAGCTTGCTAAAAAGGGATACCGCTATATCTCTCGATTATCTGTTTCACTCGCATAATTAAAGTTCGAATTTTTTAGTTGCTGGTTTTTTTGTCTTTATTTGAACTATTACTAAGAAAAATTAGTATGTTTTCTAGTTACATGTAAAAAGGGCATACAAAAATTAGGCCCACGCTCACTTCAATGGTGCGCTAAGCTCTTGGCAAAATGTACGAGGCGGCGTCGACAGTGTTGCAAAACGTGACATTAAAATGCATGGCGTAAAATGAGAGAATGACGTTTTGCGAGAGTCTGTTGATTTTGCGCCATGCAATTTAGTCACATAAATTAAACTTAAATAAACGCAAAGATAACTGGCCACAATTGTGCGCGGAGGTATTAATACAAATCTGGTCAGTTGTCTTTACTAAACTCCTGGCGCCTATTATACACTTTATAAATTACATACATACATTCGTATTTTAATTAGTTCACTTATAGCAATTTAAATTGTTAACTTAATTAATTGCAGTTTGTTATTTGTTCCTCGACTATTGGCAACAAAATCGGTTCGTATCCATATTATGCATATATATGTATATGTATAGGTTTATCTCAAGAGCATGTAAAGCATTTAAAATGTTATAATAGCATATGTATGTATAACTATACATAATGGGTCTACATACGTAAGTATATGTATGTAAGTATGTTTCTAGAATTAATTAATTTATAATGTAATGGAAATGTTTGCGCGTTTTCCTTTAATACTAAGACGCACTCTAATCGCTTCTACATATGTATATATTATTAGAATAGGCCTATTTGTTTCAGATTGTTCTTGATGATAACGTCTGTAACGGCATCGAATACGAACTTTACATTGTTCGTATCTGTGGCGCAGGTGAGATGTGTATAAATTTCCTTTTGGTCTTTTCGTTTATTGAGATTTTCAAACTTCATGCGAATATAGTTGGCGGCCTCCTCAAAGGTATTGGAACCTTAAAAAAAAAAAATCAATCCATTAACCATACAGTTTTTACAAAGTCGAAAGTTTTTAAATACCTGTGTATTCCGGGAAGCATATTGTCAGGGGAGATCGCTTGATTTTCTCCTCGAACAAATCCTTTTTATTCAAGAAGAGTATTATGGACGTTTCGACAAACCACTTCGAATTGCAAATGGAGTCGAATAGTTTAAGTGATTCAATCATACGATTCATTTCCTCGTCCTCAGCCAAGACCAAGTCATAACCTGCAATAGAAATGTTCAATTTAATACTGAGTATAGCGCAATTAACAGCTGAATCTTACCAGACAGCGCCACACAAAAGATGATGGCCGTGACGCCCTCAAAGCAATGAATCCACTTTTTACGCTCCGAACGTTGACCGCCCACATCGAAGAGTCTGCAACGAAGAAGATTGATTTAAAATGTATTTAAATAATTTTAACTAAGACTAAATGACTCACTTGAAGTGCAACTGTTTGCAACTGAAATGTGTCTCAATAATGCCTGTGGTCTTGACTCGAGTGCGCAGCACATCCTGCTGTGTGGGAATGTAGTTCGGTTGCGCAATGCGATCCAGGGAATTCAAATAGTAACCGGCCGAGTCATTCAACTGATATTCGCGAGAACGTGAAAAGGATTGCTGGACGCCAGCATCTGACCACAGCTTTCTTCATCAGCATTACAATTTCTGGTAGAAGAATGCCTTCGTCTGCCGCCGAGGCGTGTGTGAAAAACTGGCGTGCAATGTCCGTTTTGCCGGGATCCGCAAACTCGATCTTTAGCCGACCCATGGCACGGATGATGACCATCAAACTCTGAACGGTGTTGCTGTAAACAACACGACGATACTCCTCACATTCCTCCTGTGAGTAGCCGGTCTCATGGATGATCTTCATTTGTTTCACTATCGTGGATTTGCCAGATTCACCGGCACCTGAAAGAAAATCAACACAAACAAGAATTATAATTGTGTAAGCGGTCGAGAATGAGCTCATTCATTGTAATCGCAAAAGAAATTTTCTTTCTCATTTATTCATTTATGGCAAGCGTAGAATGCGCCAATGTATGGAATCAATGAGTCGCAAAGTCGTTTTACTGTCTTTATGAATGAATAAATGAATGAATACCACAAATTGCTCAATTGTCTTTGGGTTCAAGAGGCCAAAAAGCTCGCTGACTCGTAAGCTCAATTGCGATGGTCATGTAATCGTAAGTAATTTAGCTAGTTACACACATAAATACGTACGTATGTTTTATTTCTATTTTTTTTTTTACAAACATAATTTCCATTTGAAATACAAATATTCATATATTTGTTATGCTATTTTAAAATATAAATGTAAGATATATTAACTTGTATCTTATATATTTATTCCTTAACTTAACTTAGTGTCAACATACCAATATATTAACAATTATTCTGTAGATTATTATATTTGTTAGATTTATGTCAGGTATTATTGCAGTTCTTATGTTTTTCAGTTCATTCAACTTTTACAACGCATTAAGTTATCAAAAAGCGCATAAAGTTTCCACACAAGTTGTAAATAAATAAAACGTTGAGCATGATTAAATGTATATATATATAATTTTCTTCTAGGGAAAATTAAAAACAAACTGACTAGAAGGTGTTATAACCAGTTCAATAGATAACAAATAAAGTTACGTGTTGTCTAGTTTCCTCTATAATTTAATAATAATAAATGTTTCCATCACAAAATGATCTTTTAGCTACCGGTCTTAGTTATAAAAAGATATACGATGTTGACGATTGCAACAATGGAACATTAAGGTAACTATTTTTTGTATTTTAATCTTTGCAACATTCAATAGTTTGTCGTTGTTGTTTGTGTGTGTGTATACTTGGGTCCATTCCCAGACAGAAGCACACATGAAGACGGAGACGAAGACTGATGGTTAGGTAATTGCAATTCCCAGTCTGTACTTTCACTTTTACTGCGCTTAGTACTCCCCAAGCTTAACTTACAGCGAACCAAAGTGAGCATGCATTAACAGTTTGTTGAGATATTAAGTTTATTTTTTTCGAACAAAATCATAGTCCAACAAAGCGCACTAATTTAGCAATAAACAAAAATGTCGTTATGCCAAAGTTATGGCTTAAAAGACGGTCAGCCAAGCTGTTTATAATAGGGGGCCCTTGCCAATGTGAATACGAATTAGGAAATGTTTAAAACTTGCCACCGAATAATAAAACAAAATGTGAAAAGACAAACTTATCGCAACAATGCTGAAAAAAGGTCAATTTTATAAAAACAACAACAAAAATACACACACGCTTAAATTTCATTTATCAATGCACCGTTAGCTGTGCCATAATAAGCCAACAGTGAGAGGAGAACGTGTGAGAGATAGGGAGAGAAAGAGAGCTGAGAACGTTCCAAGCGGCGGTGAGTACAAAGCGTGTCTGAGCACGAGAATCGTTAACATCGCTCATCATGATAATCAGCGGTATTAAAATTAACTTCATTAGCACACACACATACACACACACACACACAGCCTCCGTCACCCGAAGCTAGACTTAAAGGCGTGTCACACACACTTCAACGCTATATTTTCCATTATTGCAGTTCCTGTGCAATTAGATACACACAAATGCATTTGTATATATATGTGTGTGTGTGTAGTAAAGGTGACTAAAAACAAACAGCGATTCTGACAACAAAAGAAAGCAGAAATTAAATCATTCGAAAAGCATGTTGCTCGATTACTTGCATGAGTAATCATAATCGAGTTTTATTGGCGCCGCCAAGCGGCTGGCGTCTGAACTTTTAGATAAGTATAGTGAGAAAAATAAGAAAAAGAAATATGTGTTAATCAAGAGTACTTGCACTTACTCGATCGTAAATAAACACTCGGAATCATTGTTTAATTGACAAACGGAAGTGAAAAATGTAATCGATATGTAAATGGGTGTTTTAAAACCTATTTAAAGAAATTATTTATCGCTTAATTCAATGTTTAGTCAGTCGCTAATCAAAGAAATCAGGGTTCGACTCGTAATTTAGTTGAAAATGCCATCTGATTATTGACACAAAGGTCATTTATTGATAATTCTGATAAGGCATGGAATGAAATATTGCGACAAGCGATAATAACAGCACATAAAGTACATTATACATGTATGCACATACATATACTTAAGTATATAAGTTCTTAAAAATTGTTGATTAAGTTACTTGTGTTGACAGTTCGTGTTTGGTTTCAGGGGTACTTTCAAGCGTGCATGTGTGTGTGTGTGTGTTTGTGTGTCGAATATTGTTTATCTGTGAAAACGTAATGGGGAAGGAAGGCATCATGTGCTTTCTTATTTATTAATTTAATTTCTTACTCATTTTCGAATGTGAGAAATGCGAGACTATCGCAATCTTATGCAAATATAATAAAAATTACATGAAATATTTAAAATTACAGACGAACATACAGAGAACCGAAATGAAAGTTGCGCTGTCAATTGAATGGCGTGTCAAAGGCTGCTCCATGGGATTCAGGCAAGGGGGGCATAGATAGTGAAACCGCCAACAAATTAAGTGGCGTAATTCAACTGAAGAGGCTGCCAGAGAAAAGAGGGCAATGGTCAGACACCCACTGCAACAATAGCAACATTTTATTAAATCTACACAATACACAATAAAAACGAAGCATCAAACGTCGCAACAACATCGCTGACAAAACACAAGCGCAGTCCAAATACACTCACCGTCACTTGCACTCAGACACTCATACATACACACACACGCAGCTGCATTTGATGTGGGGGCCATTTATTTGCGCTAATATCGTTCACCCCACTTTAAATGTCAGTGTAAACGCAACAACAACTTCAAGAGTCGCTGCCCCGACCAATTAGGTCTGCGAGATAGAGTCGGATGGCAGAAGAGTGACACTGAGAGAGATACAGTGAGAGAGAGAGCGCAAATGAGTAAACGCAGGCGCAGCAGCCAAAAGAGATCACCATAGAAATAAAAACAAAAATATCTAGATGTGTACAATTAAATAAATACGAGTGCAAATATTGCAAGGTGTTTTCTACACTCTACCAACAACACTGGCATGCATAGTTGCTGAACTTGTCACTGAACTGTTCGATTTAACGAGCAGCTGGTAGAGTAGCTAAATTAAACTCTGCTTAAGTTTAAAATAAATACTTAATTAATTAAAATATTAGTTTAGTCTGTACTTCAAACTTAAGCAGAGTTTTATTCGATTTGCTTGCTGAAATTCGTAACTATTTATTGTTTGTATTTTTGTATTATTTGTCATCTAAGTGCACGTACAGTACGTCAAGCAAGTGTTTTGGTCAAACTTCAACTTAACAGAATTTTTTTATTTTAAAAATGTGTTAGTTATTGTTAGTAATATGTATATTGCATATTTAATTTTATTTGCTAATGAATATCTTTTTATTTTCAATCCTTTACACTATGAAGAGTCTTTAAATTATTAATCAAAACACCTACTTGCCTAACTGTATGTCTAACGTTCCAGTGATATCTAGCTGCATTCTAGTTTAGAGTTGTCGAGTGTTATGATTTCATCTCGAGTAGCATTTAACTGGCATGTCGAATGTCCCTTTCACACCCCCTGCGGCTGCCATTTCACACTCGTCAGACCATTTTGAGTCATCGTCGACGTCGAGCAAACGGAGCGACGCTTCATTAACAATGCGGCTAAGTGCAACTATGTATGTATGTATAAGTTTGTTTGTAACTACATATGTATGTGGTAGCTGCTCGAAAGCTGTAAAAACCCATTTCATTGTTTTAAACATTGAATGGCAATGAATGAATGAAAGTGCGCTTGCGGGGCAAATACAATTTCTCGATGTTTTTTCTTTTTGGTATAGAAATTTAATTGCAGAAGGCTAAGACGTGGAGCGGTGTTAAATTTCACTCTGCAAGAGACTGGCAGAGGTCAAAGTTGATATGCTGGCGTCGTAACGCCTCAATGCACATTTCTCACAGAACCGCAACAACAAGTGCCACTCATATCTATATAAATATATGTGTGTACATACAGTGCAGATGTATTTGTAAGTAAGAAGAACCGCAGTACAAGCATGTTTCCATCTGCCAGCCGTTTGATGGCGCCCCAGTTGCGGGAGTCGCCGACGCCAGTTCGACATTTGGTTTCAATTTACGTTCAATTTCTTATCGCAATCGAATTATTAGACATGTTTGTTTGTACATTGCATAATTGCGTATCGAGTTGCAAAGCAACTTCTTTTACCCCAACATTTAATTGAAAAATAAACAACAAATTTATGCGTTATTACGACAAAAATTAAAAGGAAATGCAGCCTGAAAAAGTCACCCCATATAAAGGAATGTACACTTTTGTACAAATGTAGTACGTGCATTTTCCGCTGAAATCTGTAGTTACTAAATAAGGGCAGATGGCGTCATATTTTAATACACTAATTAAATATATATGTATAATAAAAAATAAAATACGATTGAAAGATCTGATGAGACGCACCTAAAAGCAGCAGTTTAACCTCAGAGGCGGCACGTTCTCCTTCCGCTCTCAACGCCCGGTCAATGTTTTTCGAACGCTCGATGGCTTCTTTATCTCGTGCTGTACTCACGGCACAACCCATTTTATTATTTAATTTATTTTCTTATTATTGTAAATCAATTCTTAAAAATTTTTGGCGAACTTTTCGCCGATATTTAATTAATTTTCACTCGCGTTTTTCGGTAGTTTTAATTGGCCACTGCAGATCGTTGCGTCTGCGCGTCGTCTGTACACTTTTTTTTGTTGCTTCTCCTCCTTTCACACAGGCACATACACACACATGCACACGCGCACTCAAAGTTAGAGCGACGCAGACTCAGTAGGGCCTTCGATGTACACTTTCCAAAACACTCGCGGCGGCTTTATTCAGTTATATAAATTTTCTAACGCTATGTCTGGCGGCAATGCTAATTATTATTTTAATTTGGCAAAATCGCTACTGCCGTTCGTTCGGTAGCGTGAATCACTTTTTAACTTCTACTTCAGTGAATAGTACTGTTGTAGCAGTGCTGCCCACTTGTTTTAATATTTATGTTGCAATAAAAAACGGTTTGGCAGCCTTTGGTTTCTGATATAACCCAGTTTTCATATTGTGATCAGTTGTCAAAGTTAAGATTTTTTCGCTGAATCTTATTAAATTTTTCTATAACCAAAATTGAAGTCCAAAAGAAATGGTGAGAAATATGTACATCGCACTTTTATTGAAGAAAAAGATTGCCATACGCTTAAGCGATCGTTAATAATGTCTGGGATTCAAAGCTGCCACATCAGTTTAAGAATGTGGCGCCATCTATTGTCTTTTGTTTGAAACATGAGTTAGTCATATTGTGACTCTGGGGAATGAAAGGTCACACTTTGTAATCTAACTATCCGGTAGCACTCGCTAGTCTCTAGCCGCGAGAAAAATAAATAGCGGTTTATTTAAAAAATGCTTTCGTTATTTTTGGAAACAACAATAAATTTTAAATAATCAAATTCTCTGAGTGGGTATTTATTAATTGGCAAATAATACATTGATGGTTTTATTCTAATGTACGTTGTTAAGATTATGGTTATATTTGTTTCCAACAATAAAGTAAAATATGCAGTGGCTGCACATTTTTTGGAATATTACAATATTTCAATATCAAATACTTGCCCTTTACCATACGTTGTTTATTGAAACAACGAATTAAGTGTAAACAAACAGAACACACAAAATTTTGTGTGCGACTCGGAAGTGCACAGCATTCGCTCAATATGGGCACAAACCGAAAAAGTTCTCAGGGCCCGAACGGGCGCTTACACATACATACATATAAATACATGCACAAATAATATTTGCTTTAGCCCTTCGGGACTATGCAATCATGTTGAAATTGAGAATTGCAGGGCAACGCTGGCGGCCAACATGGCAACAGGCGCCAAATGACAGCAAGTTGCATTCAAAACTTCTACTTATTGGAAGTTTAAGATCTGCCGGCTTTTCTGAACTAACTTGTCTATATATCTATAGTTTGTCACGAAAGTGTTTTAACAAAACCAATAATAATCGGTGGAACAAGTTACAAATCGAAATGTAATTTTCATCTAACATAATAAGTATCTTTAAAATAAATAAACAAATATGGATGTGCATTTTTTTTATCCCAACACTATCTTGACTAACTGTTTGTTTTGTTTTAATATAGACATATTAATATTATTTTTTTGTGACCATTAAACTGACAGCATTGCTGAAGAGCCACAACCGATGAGGAATTCTAAATTACAGCAATTAAACAAATTTTAGATCGTTGATTAAATGTTGAATAACACATTAAAATGAAAAGAATTGTAGTTTACATGAATTTTAACGATTTTAAATATTTTATTATATCAAAAGCTCACATAAGTATTGTATTATAGTGTTAATTTTTATTTATCAGTAAAGCGGAGGTCGCAGTGCAAAAGTTGATGCCTTTGTCGAGGACGTCACATGTTGCCCTGCTCCCCACAGCACAATAGACTATGTGGAGGCCATCAACGGGTCATGATTTACACATGTTTACACGAGCAGTGAGAATGGGAAAGGGGGAATCGGGATCCCCTCATGAATGAATGATTGCAGCATTGCTGCTGCGGTGCTGTAATTTATCGTAAGAAGTAAAAAGCCAACGGCAACGACATCGGCTGCAACAGCAGCGGCTAGAGAAATATGGATTGATGCGGTTTAGGGGTTGGGAATGGCGGGTTTGGGGGATTGGGGTTTGGGATGGGGGGGCGGGGTTTGGCAGAGTATGGCAAGAGAAAGCGCGGACAGTCGACTCTTTGGGTGGTCCAATTGGTGGCAGCGCATGCAAAGTCTCTGCCTTCTTTCCTTCAGTTTTCTCCTACTCGGCTGTCTTACTCGTCATCGGCATCAGCAACAGCATCATCATCATCATCATCATCATTATCGGCATCATCATTGCTGCTGCTGTCGCAGATCTCGAACTTGTTGTTCTTGCTGCTGTTGTTGTTGTTGCACTCTTCATTGAATTCAAACCGTTTGCCGTTTGCTGATGCCAACAATTTTGACGAACGTCGACGTCGGCGTCGGCCAAACTTCAATCGGCGCGCGCACAAAAACAAAAACCAAAGCAAACAACAGCAGCAACAGCAACAACAACAATTAAAGGACGCCAAGGCCTTGAAATAGATATGCATACGTATATGTACATACATGTATGTGTGTACTTTTACAGTTGGCTCACTCCAATACATATACACACACCCACATACACACACACACACACACGCCGTTTAGCACATGTGTTGTTGCCTTAACAGAGCAAACTAAAGATTAAGATTAATTTCGTCGATAATTTGGGGAAGAAAAATGTTTTGGAAAAACTTTACGCTTCGACTTTTTATGCGTTGAAAGGTTGAACAGATCGAAGGCGGCTGTAAATTGGAAAGATGTACGTTTTTAGATGGCACGTAGCTCCACACTCCACACTCCACACTCAAGTGGAGTTCCAGACTTTTGAGACATGGAAGTGATGGATTCTTGACCGACCGCCCGTCGATCGTCGCCTGCGTCAATCGATTGATTTTCGGCACTTTTTTAAGTCTGCGATAATGTCTAGAAGCTGATTGTTGAATTGACAAGGAGTAAAAAGAAATAACGATTTCAGATTTAGAAAGGGAGAAATGTAGTGTGACCATAGCAAACAACTATTGAATAACATTTAATGCAATTAGAATTTTAGCCTGATTAAAGCACTTGATAAGAGACAATACTTTTTTAAAATATTCTTCTGGCTATTGTAATGCTGACTTTATATAGTAAAGCCTTAAAAATCAATGCAACATTGCATGTTTGTATTTCAACATTACAACTATATATTGTGGTTGTAGAAATTATTCTATACCAGTTGAAAATGCATATGTTGCATTTGTAAGATTTTTAAATTTATCCAGATGCGTATCTTACTATCTCAAATTTATTGCTATTAAATTGTAAACCTCAAATCGATTTTGAATATTTTAATGACAGTTTGTCATTAGTAATGCGAAATGAGAGCGTTTGTAAATTTAATATCAGAGGCACATAGACTAAAATTAGCACCGTCAAATGTTGTTTACATTAAAAAAGTAATAATTACCCAAAATATAGAGAGAGCAGTAGTAAAGAGGAAGACGAAACAAATGTGCCTGCACTACCTTATGTACATTTGATGTGAAGATCCGATCGATCGTTTGAAAACCTAAGAAAAACTAAAACTAAAAGATGAAAAAAGTATTTTAACTATTGAGTCGTGGGATACAGAACAGCAGCAGCAGCAGCATCGCTCGACAAATGCGGCCCGTGTCTAGAAATTGTTTTTTGTTTACATGAAGCATAGGGAAACTGAACCATACGGCTGCAACCTGCCCGGGAACGGGTGCAGACCTGGTAGCACCAACAGCAACAGCAACAGCAGCAGCAACAGCAGCAGCAGGAAACAAATATCGATGCCAGTGCAATTGAAATGCCATAAAAATTGCCTCGTCGGGGCTGAGTGTGAAATTTATGGATTCCCATTTCCCCAGTGTTACAGGGGAAAATCTTTTGTCATGGTTGCTCAGAGGTTGAGATCAGAGAACAGCATCTCGAGGCTATGGTTACGTGGGAGCTTTAAGCACCTGCCAGCTGATATAGTGCAGTTTTTCCCAGGAATAATGCAATTATTTTCATAAAAGTTTCTTTATTTTCCGAAAATTTTCACAAAATTTTAATGCGTTACGAATTTGTTTCTTGTCAATTCCGAGCATATCCATAGTTTCGTTACAATCAAGGAATACGTACCATATGTACCATATCGAAGCATTGGTGGCATCGTCATAAAATGTCCATGGCAATTCATAGACTTTTATCACTGTTTATGGGTTATTTTCATCTGTTAGTTTCCCCTTCTGGCCAGCTATTTCTGCTCCGATTTTACTTGTTGCTTTATGGCTTTATAATGTCTGAGCGTTCAGTTTTATGATCTCTGTGTGCCTGGCCGGCCAGCCGTAAACTACTTCTACTGACTCATGTCGTTCCGGCAACATTATAACAATTTGTGATCCATTATGTGGACTGCTCCTCCCCCGGTATTTGCAGAGTAGGCGCCAGACGGTCAGTTCCCTTAGATGCTGATCTTAGTTATTTAGTTATAATAGTTCTAATTTTGCAGTGAATTTTGGCTGCAACTTTTGGATTTTACTCACCATTTGGCGACAGCATGACAGTTAGATGCTACAAATTTACTTTTTGCCTTTTCCACCCTTGCCCCCTTTTCCGTCCTTTACAACGCGGTGATGTTGGTGTTAGTACTAAACAAATGTATTATATTACAATTATACAAAATATAGATTTTTAGTTCATATAAACAATGAGAAAACGAACCTTTACTGCATAAAGCTTTTCCTTTCTCCTTGCCTTCGTCCTTTTTGCTTGATTCTGACTTCTTTTTACAGGGATCCGCCTTCTTTTTACATGGATCCGCTTTCTTTTTGCAAGGATCTGCCTTCTTTTTGCAGGGATCAGCCTTCTTTTTGCAGGGATCAGCCTTCTTTTTGCAGGGATCCGCCTTCTTTTTACAGGGATCCGCTTTCTTCTTGCAAGGATCTGCCTTCTTTTTACAGGGATCTTCCTTCTTCTTGCAGGGATCCTTTTTCTGACCGCTCAATTGCCGAAGACAGGATATATAAGACTCACCCAATTTTAAAAATGAAATATTAAACAAGCGATTCATAATGATTTAATCTGAATTTTTTTAACACGCCAAAATTTGTATAAATTTTGTACTTTAAAACAAGATTATGTTTTAATACTGAGGTCTGGAATATAAATGACACAAATTTAATGTTCATTGCATGTTGACATTTTGAAGGATGACTTTGTTTTCAACGAAAACTTTTCGTTTTTCTTTAAAAACTTAGTAGTATTTGTTAGTATATTGAAATATTCTTTATAGAACGAATTGATACGAAAACTATTAATTTTGCAGTGACTCGCGTTTGGTATTCAAAGTTTCGGTATCAAATTTCACATTCTTGTGAGCTGCCCCTACCCCGCTACCGGATCTCAAGTGTCGACCACACATTAGCCTCGATTTGTCTGGGGCAACGGATACCCGGGTCCGAACATCAAGTGGTTTCGAACCACAGTGACAATGTCTCGGCGACGCCATGTCACAATATTTGTCAGCGCCTCGATTTACGGCGGGTAATTAGACGACAGTCGCTGCGTCAGGATGTCGCCTTCGATTAACCCAAATTTACATGTTGTATTTTGTATCTTGTGGCCTCCCTTCAAGGCACTTGAGGGAAAAATACAATGAAATCAAAAACGGGACACAGCTAACGATGATCTGCTCAGTTTTCGACTGATCTATATTTAAAAAAAATACTAAACGGTGATACGGAGACTTACTAACTTAAATTATGAACAACAAGTCCGAAAATAGATCATTTATAAGTTAGAATAAAGATAATTCAGTTGAAGTTAATTTATCAAGAAAAGTATTATTCTGAGTATCTGTTTAATGATATTTTTATTTTTCTTTCATTCTTTTTCTTTACAGCTCCATGCGGCACACAGGTGCGCTGTTTTCGAAGGCCAAAGTTCAGTCGCTTATAAAAAAAGAGTGAAAGAGATTGGTATAAAATCGACAAAAGCCAAGAACAAAGCAAAAAATGTGAGCGACACCATCTAGAATAGTATCCAACAAAAAGAACAACAACAGCAGCAACAACAACAACAACAGCAGCAGCAACAACACCAATCCAATGACGACAATACGTGTCGATTGAAAAGAAACAGATGCCGAAAAAAGTACGAAAGAGTGAAGATTGGTGCACGTTGTACAAGCACTGGTAGCTTTAAGAAGGGCATCGCATGCCACATGCCACATGCCCCATGCCACATTGTTTGAGTATGTAGCATGTATTAAAGAACTCGGCATTTATCACATAATCAGCGTTGTGTTTCCTTTTTGGCGAAATCGCCGGTAATTAATTAATTACGATCTGCATTGCAAAATTGAACATGGAAATCGATGAAAAGCCAATTAAATTCCCACTCGATAATGGCGTGTTGTTGTATTTCCTGTTCCCACTGCATTCTTCATTTTCCATTTTCAATTTCTTAATTTTTCTTATTTTGTTGTTGTACTATTTCTTTTATTTTCTGTTCTCTTCCTCCGACTTTAACCCGCTGTGAGTCAACGTGTTTTTAAGTACCGGCTATTAAACTAAAAGCTAAACAACAGACTTCCAAGTGCCAAGTGGAAATGGCCTTTGTGTGTTTCGACCATTTGACGCTGCGACTGTTTGACTGTTTGACTATGTGACTGTTTAACCAATCGACTGTTTGACCTATTGACTGTTCAACCCGTTGTCGACTACTTTCCGCTTCCTATATGCGTGCTCGGTCTTTGTTGTTGCTGGGATGGAAATGAGGAGAATGTGTTGGGAGTGGTGCCTTTTAAAAGTACGAGTATTTGCTTCGCGTTCGTTGCTTTTCTCTTAATTTCTGGTAAATTTGGCGCAATTATTGCGCACCAAATGGATCGCAAGTCTATAAATTGTTCAATTTTATTGCGCCAGTTTCGACAGCTGAATGGCGCACAAAATTCTCGATCGCCCTCGATCGTCGGGGGTCCCTACATCTGTGTGTGTGTGTGTGTGCGAGTGTGTGTGCGTATGTGCTTTTATTATATGCCATAGTTTGCATAGTAGTTTGGCAATGGCACACAGTTCGAACGTTTACTGGCAGCTGGCAGCCTAAACACACGTCGTGTTGGCCATCTTGCGCAAAAGTTGTCGGCCATTTTGAAATTGTAATCGTGTGGCAAGGTGTTTATGGCCGCCCCTGTCTAACTGCCAAATGTGGCAACATGCAAGGCACCAAACATTCCCATTTCTGCCGAGTCCAGAGTGAACTAACACTTTGAAAAGTGTATTTTAAATTAAGGTGAAATTAGTTAAAGTTTTACTAGTCATCATTAAATATGGTATGTTCTTCGTCTATTTACTAGCATTAGGTACAGCAATTAATAATAAACACATTCCAAAAACATTCAAATAAAGTTCTGCTAAGGAAATTATATGAATAACATTAAGTTAGCTTATTAATAATTTAATTATTATAGTTATTCGTCTTTTCTTCAAAAAATTAGGATATTGAAAATTTGGTGAATATTATATTGAAAAACATAACTATCGACCTTCTAGCATCGATTAACATTTCTAATAATATTTATAATTATAGAATATATCTCATATGACCATTTTTATGTACATACAAATGGTATGTAGTTAAGGTCTCAGTTATAAAATGTACAGATAGTTCAGAAATTATTGTCAAATATAAAACGTTTACCTCAATCACACTTTTAATGAAGTATTAAGAGAATAGACAGTAATTTTATTTAAACTGCAATATTTAGAAAAAATTTAAAATTTGACCTTATAATATTATTTTAGTTAGTTAAAAATACTTATGTTTTGGAATTTATTGAATATTGATTGGTATTAGTATTAGATTACGTTTTAGTGTGACAAATACTCTACTTATAAACACAAATCTCGCAACTTTTCTATTTGCCGTCTATTTATGGATCCCTTTCCTTGTTTAGACCAACAGTATTAGGTTGGCTGTCACCAAAGTTTATCCAAACAGAATCCAATAAGCCAATTTCCACTTAAAAACCAATCGAGCCAACTATAAATATTTGATAAATATTTACAAATCAAAGCCGTGGGAAAAAGCAATAACAAGACCTCAACAAAGTAGCCCAAGTTAATCACAAATAAAAATTAAAATAATTTGTTTGCATTAATATTGTTTTTGTTTTTTAAAATGCGTTCCACAGCACGTGTTTCAATTTCTGCATATGGATGGTTAAATCGGGGAAAGAAACAAAACAAAATTTACTATAGAAAGATATAGATGTTGTTGAGTTAGAAATTGCACAAAAAAATAGAACAGGAATGTAAATATTTAAAGAAAAGAAAGGAATCAGAGCAGAGCAGAAAATCAAAGGGAAACAAGAGAATGAAAGAGACGGAAAATTTTAACTAGACGGCATAATTTGCTCGTAGAAACTCTATGTAAATATTTTGATTTTGGACTATTTGATTATTTATTGTCCGGCCGATCAACGGTTTAATAAACGTCCAAGCTACAAGGTGGCGACGGGGCTGCAGGGGTGGAGAGGGGAGGAGGGAGGGAGGAAGCTGCAATTGTTTGCTTTTGCCCGTTGTTGTAGGTCAGTGTGCAAAAACAATTGTGCCGCAGCTCCAACTTGTATACAACTTGGAATCGGCGGGGGGAAGGGGAGGGATCAAGTGTTTAGAGTATGTGTGTATTGTGTTTAATTGTTAAATGTTTATTAAACTACAACACGAGGCAAGTTTAAACAATGCTGCCCATGGCCGGCATTTGGTATTGTTTGGTATTCTTTTGGTATTCCTTCGACTCTCCCCGTTAGCAATCAGTGTGAGAGGGATTGGAGAGGGGGTGGCGAGGGGGCGGAGTAGGTGGAGGAGGATCGCTGTATCAATGGGATCGCCGCTTTGTGTACTACAACTCAACTCGGTGTGGCAGACGCGTCGTATACATAATTTTGTTTACAAACGTGCATAATAGTAAACAATTTGGCCATTTAATAACATTAACATTAAATTAAAAGCAAAACAAACGCCGTACAAGAAGCCCATAACAACAACTGTAAGAGCAGCAGAGCAGCAGAGCAAGCGAGATGGCTACATTTAGTTGAAGAGAGATAGACACATTGTATATGTATTGTATATGGTTGCTGCTTATCTTTATTATGATTATTTGAACTTGAAACTGAATAATGATGATGATGACGACGAGTTTGTTTGGGAATTCCCTCTTCTTGTTGCAGTTGTTGCTTTGTTGTTGTTGTTTGCTGTGGGCCTTTTAAGGAGTACTTAGAACCAGCTCGAAGATATCTTTAATGCAGTTCTAATCGGATAACGACCTCGATCACACAGTTAAAAAAAAAATAATTAGTGTGGCTGTCAATGACTGAGAATTTTGGCGGAACTGTTGACCCAGTTAAGATGACGCACGGACACGGCCCATGGACGCGTTGTGTGGCATTTGGTCTATAAATATGTGCATACATTGTACATTGTACAATTCACGATGTCATGTCGAAGAAATTTCGAATAAAACGTTTTCCAATGAATTTCCACAGAATCGATAGGGAAATTCAAATTCTAACGTGTTTTTTACATTTAAAATCGTTTCCATTAAACATTTATGGAATGTTTCTGATAATTGCGCATATATATTAATCTATTAATCATTTTTAAATGATATACACTAAAATATTATTTAGCAAATGATTTCTAGTAAAATGGGATCTGATTGAAAGACATTTTGATTTAATTGTTAACTTTCCGATTTTCTTTGTTTGAGGCTTTGTAGCTGATTAATTTGTTTTCCCTGCCTGCGTTCATTTTGTTGCCAATGTCATTTATCAATAAAATGATATCATTCTCCTGCAGTATTTTCATCCACACCTGGGCAAGGCAATTAATTAATCGCCAGAGTTAATCCAGCGGAAAGTTAAAATGGTAAATGGCGTTTTTCCGATCTGTGCTGTGCTGTGCTGGAAACCTGTTTAATTTATTCCTCACTCACAATAAATTCCGAATATTTGCACAAACGAAAACAGTACGCAAAAACCGAATAAGAAGTAATAATAATCAAACGTAAAAATAATTTATGGCCTTGCCGCAGCGGCCAACAGGAAAATAGCCAAAGAGTTTAAGATACAAATATGCAGATACATATAGGAATACATACATATGTAAATATGTATATACATACAAATATACAGTGATTATGTACAGCCACAGATTACCCCAAAATACACACACACAGAATGATTTTAATTGCCCATTGTCGATGTTGTTGCTTCTTTTGTTGTAATCGCTTTATTGTTGTTGTCTTGTTGTTGTTGTTGTTTGCTTACTGTCTTCCAATTCCACGAAATTCTCTGAAAATGGCGAGTGCTTCGAAATATTGTGTGCCCGTGATATATTTGCAAAACGAAATTAAAATATCTTTCAGGCCAAAAGTCAAGTCAAGAAAAAAATACAAAAAAAGGAAGAGTTGTTGTTGCTGTTGCTGCTGCTGGCAGCAGCGCCAATCGTGCCTGACGTGTTCGACAAATAGAATTCGTTAAATGTAAACAAAACTCCGCCTCCGTGTGTATCTGTATCTGCATCTGTGTATGTGTATCTCAAAGTGTGTGCGTGTCTGCTTGGGAATTAAAACGTTGCGCGATCTCTTGGCACCAAAAAATTAAATATAAAGATGCGTAGACAGAGAGCAGAGAGTGGAGAGCAGAGAGTGGAGAGCAGAGAGCGACAGCGACAGCGACAGCGTCGCCATCGTCGTCACGGTCGCGACTCGCGACTCGCGAGTTGGCGCAGTGCTGACAGCAATGGCGGCACTCAGGGAGCAACCGTACCAGGCAGTACCTACGACCCACAACTGTAGCCGTACCCGAACTCGAACCCATGGAACGCTCCATGGAACGACTAAATCAATTAACAGCTCATTTGAATGCCGCCAGCAGAGGCTCAGCGGCAGCGGCGTCGACAGCGACAGCGACAGCGGCAACAGTTTCCTTTTCCATGAATGCTAAATGATAATTCATTCGCCGTAATTTGGGATCGATTTTCGAGATCTGTGTTCTTTCTACTATTTATTAACTGTTGACGCTTGACGGTTGGCTGGTCGAGGATCAAGGAGCGGGAGCGGGAGCAGGAACAGAAGCTAAACAAGCTCTGCGGGAGTGCGACATTGAAATGCTAATGATCTTCAGTTCGGTTTTTGTCACTTCAAGAGCAACTCACACTGAAAGTAATTGGATTTTGCAGTTGTCAGCAGTTTAAAGTCAAACTCATGAATGTGTTTTAATCTTTAAAAAAAATTAAATTAATAAATGAAAATTATGAAAGAAATTCAACTCTTAATTTACTTAATAAACTTACTGCTGTAATTATAAAAGTTCTTATCTATATCAAAGAAACGCAATAAATAAAGTTGTCAGCAATTTAAAATCAAACTCATAAATATGTTTTAACCTTTTTATAAAATTAAATTAATAAAAGAAAAATATGAAAGAAATTAAAAGTAGATACTTACTGCTGTAATTATAAGAGTTCTTATGATATACCCAAATATATAATTCTACTCTAAACTTCGACACACAATTAATGTTTAAAGATGTAATATAGTACTTTTAATTAAGCTTTTATTAAGATCTTAGCGATTTGAATGCCAATTTGCTGCTACTTTACGTACATAATTATTTATTCAATACTAAATTATTTATTATATAAACCATTGTATATTTATTTGGTAAATGAAAGTAGATTTCACTTCTTTCTAGTTTTTGTGTCTTTAAAATGTACTAATAAGAAAATTTGTGGATTTCGACGCATGTTTTGACGTATTTATTAGGTTTATTAGAAATATGGTCATTTTGGGACCATTCGTCGAAATTAGAAATTGTTAGAAGAAGATCGAACGTTTCGATGGTGATATTTGTATATTTTTTTTAAAGTTCTGTTTTTTAAATTCTTATCTGGTATTGAGTAAGTTTTAAGCGATCGTTTAGATATTTTCAGGATGCAAAGAAGTCTGTAAGTCTAACAAAAATCAATTCATTCTTTAATGGAAGCTAAGACTGTACAATATAAAAGTGTTACTGCTGATTAATTTATTTTTTTTGAGTTGTGTAGAGTATCTGAAGCTATTCAATTGGATCGCTTGCAATATTAAACGTTTACATTTCTTAGCTTCAGTTCGCATTTAAGACCTGTGAATATTTTGCGTGCCAATGCACAGACTAGACTCCAATACCAATTTATATATGTAAGAATATATACATATGTATATGTAGCTATGTTGTAGTTCGGTAGTTGTACCTCGGATTCACCAATGTCATACGGTTCCAAGCACATTCCAATAGCGCGCAATGAAGAGAGTGAGAGAGAAAAAGAGAGCGGCGCACACAAAATCGGTAAGCCAATTGGATGCGAGTGAAACTGAGAGAGAGAGAGAGGAAGAGAGAGAGTAAAACTTACACTATACACCCACACATAGACGGCAAGTGAGCGAGAGTGAGAGTACAAATAAGAGAGAGAGCTACATTTGCGCAAGTCGTAGGCGAACTAAAAAAGAACTGAGAGCTCAAGTGGAACGACGGACGCTACACGGCACAAGGAGATCGCAGACCGTTTACAGTTTACAGTTAGGCGAGAATAGCGAAGACGCGTGGTTCATTCCACAGTGGAACGGAAGAAAACGGAGACTACAAACTTCAAACTGAAAACAGAAACCAAAAAAAAAAAGAAAATAAATCATAGAAACTATCAGAGATCCGATCGCAGCGCACGCGTTCAATAAGAAACTACAAATTAATCGTTGCTCGTTATTTGCATTAATCGAAAGATGATTAAAAGTGAAGAAGCTGTGAGTGAGTTGAATAATCGTGCCATGAACGTGGATCAATTGGGAGGCTTTGTGAGCGCCTCGCATTCGCATTATCATCACCATCCGCATCATCTATCGTCGCACCATCATCTGTCGCCACAGCATCCACACCCACTGTCCCACACACATATGCTCGAGCACGCACACGCACACACACACACACACACACACACACACACGCACACGCACACGCATCCAAATCCTCATGCATTGTCCCATCACAATTCATCGCATTTGTATCGAGCTGGAAATTTGCTGCCTGCTGGCAATTTCCAATCAATGGGCGGTGATTCCCCCACGGATCTGGTGGATGAGAAGCCGAACATTAGCTATATGGATCGCAAGTACTATACATCATCGATGGATGCCACTGGCAATGTCACGCCCACAGCGACAGCGACAGCAACAGCAACAACAACACAGCACTATGGACTGAGTTCACTGCACAGCATGGGAACCCCGCCGGCATCGTCCAGTCCGATTCCCCCATATGGGGTGCTAATGACAGCCCATTCGGCCGGCTCGATATCCCCCAATTCCAGTTCGAAGACGCCCACCGATCAGGAGATGTATGTTAGCTCCTCGGTTGGGAAGCCATTGCAGCTACAGCCGATGAATCATCAGTACACCTCCACGATTAAGTACTGCTCCAACAATACCATTCTCAGTGCCAACGATTACCATCAGTTGACCATTCACGAGGCGGATCAGCAGCAGCACCAGCAGCAACAACAGCAGCAACAATCACAACAGCAGCAGCAGCAACAGCAGCAACAATCGCAGCAGAATTCACCAGGATCGGGCAGCTTTATGCCACGGCTTTCCTCCTCGCCCACGCAGGTTATAGCAAATGCCCATGGTCTGAACATGTCCGTGTTGAATTACTCGAGTGCGAGTTCCTCGCCAGCCAAGTCCCTAAATGGCTCTGAAACGACGCCAACAAATGCAACGACACATGATGGCCCAAACGGTCAGCAGGTTAAGTCAACGGGTGCCAATGGTCAGGGACAGCAGTACGCCTGATACGACCAAAAAGTCGGGAACTAGACGCCCCGAGAAGCCGGCTCTCAGCTATATCAATATGATTGGACATGCCATCAAGGAGTCGCCCACTGGCAAACTGACGCTCAGCGAGATCTACGCATACTTACAGAAGAGGTGGGTACATATAGTATATCATATAATACATATAGTACATACCATATAGTAGCTTGAAATCAGACTCAAGCGATTCCATCTCCAGTTTATGCTTACAATTGTAACCAATTTCTCTGAGGCACTTGAGCTTTTAAGCACTTGAGTTGGAGTTGAAGTGCAGGGTATCCAGTTTCGGGGACCATATGTTGGGCTTTCAATCTGTGTTTGATTTAGTCAACTCCAATATCAATGATAGCTACAGCGCCAAAACGCAGCAAAACTTTTTTTAAATTAAAAGGGAAATTCATAAGATTCATTAAGGATCCAATAAATATATGCTTTAATGGAATAATAATCTTTCAAAGTTTTATTTATCCAAATATGCCTGTTTTGAATGGGGAAAAAATTTGATTAAGTGTTATTTGACATGAAATGTCATAGTTGACATATGTATTTTAAATAATATCTAAATATTATGATAACTTTTCAAATATCTTAAGGAAAATATGTTGTCTTCAAAAAAAAACGTTTTGCTTTTCACATTTAATTTTATTGATTAACAAACAATTATTAATGTCATAAATATTAAGGAATCTGAAAAATACTTTTGAGCTATGTTTATCACTTAAAAACTAAGGATAACCTATCGTATATTTCGCAAAAAAAAAAGGGTTTATGAAAGTTAAAATAGATTATTCTTTACAAATGTAAAAGAACATTTTGTGCCCTACAATTTCAAATTATTTGCGTTTATTTAACATAGAAAATTTTGAATTTCACGTTTAGCTAAACTTTATGAATTGTAAAATGAAGTAATTAATTAAAGTATTATAACCAGTTTTAGAGAGCATAGAAAATTGCGAAACCGTACCTTAAAATCTGTCAAATTAGAATCCGAGTTGTTATCGCTTTACGCATTCTCAGGCCTCGATTTAAACGTCTTCGCATTCTCAAGTGTCGAGTGAGACCCATTACTGACATCGACACTCCGCCAAGAGGCAATGGACGAAAGCTACAGATACAGGCACAACTACAGATACAGATACAAATCGAAATTGGGGATTGGCAAATGTGTTGGTTGTCATGTGATTTGTCGCTCGACGTTTATTTACTTGCGTCTGATTTTATTTACTCAACAAAATATGATCGTCTTCCCTCCCTCGACTCCCCCTTCGAAGACAAAGCGAAGAAGGCGCATCCTTTTGATTGCTCATATTTCTCAGCGCTTGGCACTTTATATGTTTGGATATATTGGCGACAATCGCGACTGGGAACGAGACCAAATAAGAGACCTCAGTTTTAGTTCGGTTGAGTGCGTTAATATCGTTTGTTTGTTGTTGCCAAGTCTGTGGACCCGAAAATCGTTTTAATTGAGTTTTGTGGCGACAATCAAATCTCATTAGAATGCAGATGATGATGGAAAAATGGTTTGGAATAGGGGTATTTTAATAACTGGCAAGTAAATAAACTTGCCTGATGTTGAGGGAATAGTCCGAAACCTGTTAGCCGAAATTATTTTATATTAATTATTGTAAATTTTCACAAAAGTTATATGTTGCACGGAATTTGCATTATAATAACAAAATTAATGTAAAACTAAGTCTAGTTTAAAGCGATTAGTAAATCTGTTTCTTAAGAAATTAGATAGTTTCTGAAGTATTTGTTTAGGGACAGAAATAATAAAAGTATTCAAAATAAAATATGAAGTGTTTACACAATAAGTAATACATAGTTAATTTAAAAATCGTCAATTGTATTGTTTTGTTATTGTTATTAAATTAAGAATATAACATTAAAGAAGAATGTTTTGAATGTTACAAACTAGTATTTTTTATACCGATATTAATTTCTAACTGTCTAACTTTGTCTTGCAGCTATGAATTCTTCCGAGGACCTTACGTGGGCTGGAAGAACTCGGTGCGTCACAATCTCAGCCTGAACGAGTGCTTCAAGAAGCTGCCCAAGGGAATGGGAGTGGGCAAACCGGGAAAGGGTAACTACTGGACCATCGATGAGAATTCGGCGCACCTCTTTGAGGATGAGGGCAGTCTGCGGCGTCGTCCTCGCGGCTATCGCTCCAAGATCAAGGTCAAGACCTATGCTGTGAATGCCAATGGATTCTACAGTGGCAGCTACGGAGATGCGGGCATGGTGAGTTGTCTAGCAAATAAATTCAAATACTTTACCTTAGCTAATCCTTGAATTCTTGAATTTTGCATAGGATAATGCCAATTTCTATGCGGCACCGGCTTATGCCAGCTATGATTATGGTGCATCGGCCAGCTCGGGTGCCAATGTCATTTCTTCAGCGGCTCAGGGCTTTGGCGATGCCTGGAACGTGCACGCTGCGCACAGTGGTTCACCTGCCATTGGAGTGGGCACATTGCCGCAGTACTCGAACATCACCTGCCTCACCACAGTGGGCAACAATCTGAATGGTTCGCTAACACCGCCCCTAGCCCATTCCTCGCTGGGGATGACTTCGACGGCGGGATCCTCCAGTTCGCCAGTGACGGTTGCGGCGCTTCAAAGCGACTATGCGCCAGCCGCCAGTCTCGTGGCGGCGGGTTATTCCTATGCAACAAGTGGCAGCGGCTTGGATAACGGTAAGTGTGCGCCTGGGTGTTCGTGTCAATCAGAGCCAACTAAATTGCTGACTGAGTGCGACTCTCTCACTCTGTGTGTGTGTGTGTGCGTGATCTTGATCTCCGATTACCGCCGCATAGCAACAACACATGGCACTGTTTGTCCCTCTGTCGATCTGTCGTTTTTATAGCTGACGCTGACGACGTCGCGGCTCTGTGTGATTTTTAACACCAGATCATAAAAAAATACGCATTTTAATCGAGTTTCTTGTTCTGTTCCGTTCTGTTCTGTTTCTCTCAGGTCTGCGCTCCATGTCACTCCAACAGCTGCCCGCCCTGTCCTCCATTCAAACGCTGCAATCGCAATCCCAGTCACACCATAATAATAATAATAATAATAATAATAGTAGTAATAATAATAACAATAACAACCATCATCATCATCACCACCATCATCATCATGGAACCATGACGCCGCCGCCATCACATTCGGGAAATCATGCCATCGATCGCTCGCCGGTCGATTTGAAACCGGTTTACCTGCCACCGATAACTCCGCCCCCGACTTCGGTGAATGGCGGCTACTATGAGACAATTAAATATTCAAATTAGCCTAGCATTCTATTATTTTATCTATTATCTATTATCTTATATTAATTCAAAATGTATGAGTTATTTGGCATTATTACCTCAAAGGATAATCAATTTTAGTGTTAGCTCTTAAGTAGTTGCCAAAATTGATCACATTAGTTGCTTAGTGTGTAAACATAAAAGTTATTATCAAATAAATATCGTTTAATTAGCAAGTATTTAAAAAATAAACCGAAACACATGAATCTTCATAAAATGTTTAAAGCTATTAATATTTCTGAGTTCCCAAGAAAATTCGCTATTATAATAAAAATGCTATAAAAATTTCAAATGGTTCAGTTCCCAATTGAAACTATGCCACAAAGAATGTGTGAATATTTAAAAGTCCGAAGAGAGACAAGCAGTTATATTTAAATATGTTTGAATACATTTACTTTTCGCTGAACTAGATTTTGGAATTAAATAATAAATCAAATCATTGTAAATAAAATGTTAAATATAACACGAAATAGCCCGTTACTCAGAAAGATTATTAAAAGCCCACGGAAATCACCTCGAATGTTACCAAAAACTACTCACTCATCTTTTATAAAAATAGAACGCTTGTTTTGGCAAGAAACGTTTATCCTCGAATTCAGATTGGGCAAATATAAAGGTAGTTTGTTCTGTTTAATGTTTATGTTCAATGCAATCGCCTAAAATTATGCAGTATTTATTTATTCCTAGCAATATTTAAATATATGTATGTCAATTTAGTTACAGGTATTTAGTGTTGGGTACTCGATTACAGCGTTCTTATATTTTTAAAATTTTATTACGTTTATTCTTGAGTTGTTAAATTTAATCACAAATCAAATAACCTGTAGAGAACTCAATTGATACAAGTAAAAGTGTCCAAGCAAATGCCTTGCGATTACGTCCAAGGGAAATTTTGCCGTGGACCCAATGTGCGAGGGAAATTATTTAGACTTCCCCTTCAGTTGGCTGGCAGAGCTCGTCGCTTGCTAAGTAAGCGAAATATCAAACATACGCACTATGAAATACCCTTGACGCTTAATACCTTTTTGTTTCCAAAATTTTGTATGGTAAAACACCAAAAATTAAATAAATTTATAATGAATGGCGAAAAAATAAATTTAATGTGTTGTTTTATCAATGATACATACTATTTAAAGTTGAAATATCTTAATAATACTTTTGACATCTACAGGGTATTTGATATTGCACACAAAATTTAAAACGCAGCATCGAATGTTGCCAATTTTCTTAGTGTATTCGTGCCGCCAACTGTGTGGAAATTGCTTAGATTATTTTAATAAAACTGCAAGTGCGCTCAAAACTGCGTTATGTGAAGTTGGCTGCGTTGATATAAGGCAGCAAACATTAAAAAGCAGAGCAATAGTTTTCTAAACACTGCTTAGATTATCAACAACAAGCAGTGAACTGTTTTATTTAACACTGCTTCCGATGAATGGCAATACAGTGAACAGTTCTTGCACCACTTTATTTGCTGCACAAAAAGCAGTAGATGGCCATAGCAAGCAGCTGAAATACTAATACAGCTAACATGTAATAGCAAGCAGTAACAATGTGAAGCTGTTTAACAAGCAGTGTATTTGTGGCGCACTATTTAAATTATTGTTGGTTTAACAATAAAGAAGAATTTGTATGTATTTATTTTAATAATCTAATACATAAATTGTAAAGGATGAAAATATGTATGCAAACTTTATTTTAAAATTAGATTCACTTTCTCTTAGCTAAATATGTATTTCTTTTAAAGTAATGTGAAAGTTTTGCTCGATTCCGTAAATTTTCAGTAAATAAAAATGTTGTATTAAATGCCATGTGAGATTCATCTCATCGAAATACAGGCTGGCTATAATGTAACAACAATAGTACAAATTTAAAGACAGAAGCACGAGAGAAAATTTGTTATCACCAACTTAGAAAAGCAGGTTCATTTTCGGCTGCACTTAAATGTAAAAATGTATAAACGTGCATTTAGTTTTCATAAATAGTTTAACATTTGACAAAAGATTTGGTTTCAATTGAGCTATTCCAGCAATTCTTTTACTGTACCTGTTACCAAATAGTTTTGGTCGAATTATGCTGTCAATTGACACATTGACAAAAATAGACACACAAAATGACAGTTAAGCAGATCAAAGGATAACAGCCATTGTCTCAGAGAATAGGGAAATAGATCTAATTTAAGGCACATGCCCAAAGCATTGTTGAACAGGCCAACAATCCAATTATTCAGTTAATTGTCTCACCTTTATGAGCAAATTAAAATCTCATACAGAGTCAAATGGAACACAGTGCGAGTCCCGTTGAAACCCAAGCGAACCGAAATGACCATTGACCATTGTGCGACCCAGAGAAAAGTAAAGGAAATCGCATCAAGAAGTCGTCGCCATTGATAATTATCAGCACCGGCGAAGGGATGATGGGACGAAGGACGAAGGGACGAAGGATGCAAATCTGGACATGGGAGACTTCAATCTTACTGAAATCGTAAGATAAACAGAGAAACGGACGACGAGGTAACTGTTGAGTGAAAAATTGTACAGTCAAAGGATAATCGGGATTAAATCTTCTTGAAAAGTTAATGTTTACACACGCACCTACCGTTGGCGATGCGCCGATGACAACGACAATGACAACGACAACGACAAAGGCAGCAATGGCAAAAAAAGATGCAAAAATTATGAAAATATTGTCACAAGTGCAGGACGAGGCAGCAACATCGATTGTGGCAGTTGCTGTTGCTGTTGCAGTTGCAGTTGCAGTTGCAGGACAATTGCAGGCGGCAATCAAAACATGCAATTGTCCTTTTCGTTCCGTTGCGAATCGAATCGAATTGAGTCGAGTCGAGTCGAGTCGAGCCGAGTTGCCATAAGAGGATTTGTGCGTCAAGTAAACACACGAACAGGATTCAACAGCCGAACCCAAAGCCCGACCAGGGCCAGGACCAGGACCAGGACCATTGGCCGAAACCATTGTGGAAACCCAAAAACCAAATCGAAGATGCCACAGCAGCAGCATCAGGCAATAGCAACATCAGCACCAGCCTGCATAAATAAATAAATAAAATGATTTGAACATTTTTATTTTGGCAAAAAATAAAGGAGAAACGAGCGTTTTTCTTTGCGTTAAAATAAACAATTTTTTCAAACTGTACGAGAGTACTATTTATTTTAAATTTATGTGAAATTAAAAACGTTTTTCGCAAGGATTTTCCATGGACCAAATACCAAATACCAAATACCAAATGTTTTTATAGGCGCGCATAGCAAATTGCCAGGTTCCCGAATCTCTTCCAAAGTGGAAACAATGACATGGGAGTATACTACCATATATTTTATAAGGGCTACTCACATATATAATATATGATATGATATTCATAGAGATTTCTATTGCGAATTTCGTTGGCTGTCCAATCACTTTCAATTCGAATTCGGATCGTTTATACACAAAGTCTCGAGTATGTCGCGCGTATTTCCCCCATATAAATAAACAAAAGTCTTGTTGGAATAACATGGCAAGGAATATTTATAAAATAAACATTAGACCAGCACAGCAGCAGCAGCAGCAGCGAGCAACAACCAACAACCAACCAACAACAGCAACAACTACAACAACAACAGCAACATGAGCAATGACAACGAGACAAGTTAAAGTTTTTGAATGAAATACTTGAAGAGACGCTGTTTTATGAATGAATTAAGGCGTTGCAATGCAAAGTGTTTAGGCCAAGTTGGCTCAGACAGGCATAAAAAAATAGCACAGAGGTGTGAATGAATGCACTCAACTTTAACATTAATTTTATTATTATGACTACAAGATATTCTATAGACAAGACCCATTGAACTAACTCATTCATTATTTGTAGTTTTAATGGGAAATATTCTTCTTATTTTTTTCTGATTTCATATTATCATTAAACAGGTTTCAGGTTAACCAATTCATTTAAAATACCACAGTTTATTTCTTTCCAATCTGTATTTTAAACCCGTAATTGTTAGGTTTTCTGAAATCATAATTTTAATACAATTTTTATGTTAATAAAGAGCACACAAGTTAATTTATAAAATGTTTCTTTGAATATACAACAAACAAGTTAATAGATACAATTTTTCTTTAAATAAACAATAAACAAGTCAATTAATCGTGTCATCAGTTCATTATTGATAGCATACATTTATCTATAGATTGTGACACTTTCTTGTATAGTTTCAATAATAATATATATCTAAATTAGTAATTTAAAATTGTTGTTGTTAATTTGTTATATTAAAGTTTATACAATTTAAGGTGAAATTCAGTTATGTCATTTTATTAACAACTTTATACAAATTTATTATAGATCACAATTAATAAATATGAATTTCCGACTAATTGATCATTTTTACCAAGCTACGGTTTTAGTTTAAAAAAAACTATAAATAACTAACACTTAAATTAAACACATATTATTTAAAGGAGGTAGAGAAAGAAGTACAGTAAATGTTTAATTAGTTTCCGGGAAACTGGGAAGCAACTCAGGCAACAGATCCTCGTTTAAGCAAAAAGTCCACACCTTAACGCTTCTGTATTAGCCGTGTTAACCATTTACACCCACAACCAGCGGGTCACATTTGGGCCATAAAAACTGTAAAACCGCAAATAAGCCACAAAGCGGGCCCAGAAACCATCATGTTCATGTTCATCATAATCATCATTATCAAGATATCAATAGCCAATGGGCAATGGGGAAAACCGACCACATGAAGAGCGAGCACGAGACCAGAAGAAGAAGAAGCAGCAGCAGCAGGAGAAACAGGAACAGAAGTCGACATCGATGTCCAGAAGCTGGCCAGGTATTTTAGCCAACTAAGCCCTAGGACCGGGGAAATACCCAATCGCTTCCTGTCGGTTTCATTAAGAATTCCCGCGGCGCGCATTAAAGTCTAAACATGCCAACCCCGCATCCAAAAAGTTTTCCCCTGTTGCCGCTGATCGGAGCGCGCTTAAGCATTGATGATTAGCATCCGGTGGCCAGGAATCGAGAGGCATCAGGTAGCTAGGACTTAGCGCCGTCATCAACGACCACGTCGACGTGATGACGCGAATTTCCGCTGCTTATGGCCTAAAACCGGAAGATTTTCGCCATGATTATGATTGCGATTATTATGATTAAACTAATGGCGGATATTTCCCATCTGTTTGAAGTAACAGCAACCCCTTCAACCGTAACCGCAACCACAACCACATCCACATTAAATTTCCAAGAACAACAAAGCCAAAAATTGTGTCTACAACTAATCTGCTAAATTGGCTATGCAAAAAAGAACGAACTATGGCATAATGAGAGCTCGAACCATATACAAATCATAAATTATAATGAGTTGCCAATATCGAGCGTAGCAACCACCCAACCACCCAACCACCACAACCACCCAATTACCTATCCCACACCCAACACACTCCAGCGCCAGTGTCCACCCTTAAGCATACTCGCAAACATCATCCAACGAGAGAAGCCAACAACACAATCGTTGTTTGCAGTGCAGTGTGCAAGCAGTGCAATGCATGCGCCATTGCTGCGCTCTTGCTCTCTCTCACTCTGCTCTGCTTGGCTCCGGCTCTGGCTCTGACTCTGGCTGTGTGTGCAGTGCAGACAGACCACGCCCACCAATCGCTGCGCATTCGTCTCTCTGTGTGTGTGTGTGTGTGGGTGAGCTCGTCGGCTTCTGTAAGTGTGTGTGCGTGAGTCTACGCTTTATTGGCCCAGCACTGCCAGCAGCGACGCAGCGTCGCCGCATGCATATTCATAAGAGAACAGCGAGCTGCGAGCAGAGCAGCAACAGCATTGTGTTTGTTTGTGTTCGTGAGCGATGTGTGCTTGTGTCTGTGTGTGTGCGTGCGCATATTTCGCCTTATCAGCATTTTTAGGAGTGCGCGTTTTCAACCGAAAGAAAATTTTCAATTTCTTTTTTTGCCAGAAATTTTATTATTGTTGCAGCTTAAATCCTGTTTCTCTGTCTCTGTGTGCATATGTGTGTGTTTGTGTGTGTGTGTGAGGTTCAAGTGCCGTTAACTGTCTGATTAGGGCACTTCTTGCACTCAGCACTTTAAAATAAATATTATTCTTAGATTACTTCAAGTAAAAATACTAAAATCTGCCCGAAAAAAGGAAATAAATTGCTAAAAATTTAATAGGCAATGAGTTGCCATATGTTTCGACTTGTGTCCGTCTCACTGTCTCACTGTCTCACCGTCTGAACGTCTGAATGCACGCCCCTAACTTCTATGCCGCCATGTGTTGCAAATTGCCCTCTAACATCAGTCTAGAAATAATCCCCCCTTAGCGAGGGGAGATCGTAGGCATCACACCACATCACATCAAATGTCGCGACACAAGTTTAAACATTGCGTTGTTGCTGTTGTTGTCAATTGCGGTGTCAACTGCGGTGTCAACGTTCTCTCCACTGTCTCAAATTGAGCGTGCAAAATGGAGAGGCGCCCCAACTGAGTTGAGATTGTATCGCACTTAAATTTCAGAGTACTTTTTTCTATTTTATTAATTTCTTCCTCAAACTAATTTGTTTCATATGCTTAAAGCGTGACCGGAAAGCCCATTGCGTAATCGCCATTTTTTTATTTAATTTAATTCAGTTCATTCAACTCTTCAAACAGAAGGTCTAGGAAAGGTTAACGAATTGCGTAAAGCAGTTTCTTAAATCTTATTTTTTTGTAAATAAAATAATAATATAATTATAATCAATTTTAATAACTGAAAAGGCAAATTGTTCCTAAAACAGCTAAATAGATTGAACCCTCCAAGGGATAAAATGCGTTTATAAGGTGACATTTTCTTTTGATAAGTTACAAAATTTATAAGAAACTTGCAAAAGAGAAGGTGTGGAAATACATAAAATTATCATCTTATTTATTTTAGCAGCTATGAAGCTTTCCAATCTCTCTATCCAAAAATACATAGCAACTAATTGACAAATAAGAATTGATATTAAGACTGAAATTCCTATGACCAAAAAGATATGTGCATTAGTAAATATAATACGATCTTAAAGTGTTGCAACTTGAAGCTGAATTTAATGCTGAATTTGATATGCACTCAAAATATGCGGAAAACTTTATTATTTTTAATAACAAAACCTTTCTTAAACTTAAAAGATTAGGACACGATTTTGTAATTTTACAATTTGAAATGGAAATGCACATTATTAAAATCGAAAACAAGTTGAAAATTAATTTTATTAAATACCTGGTCTGTAACGAAATTCCTTTTTGTCATAGTTAATCAATAAATGGGCTGATTTAAAATTGTCAATTGTAGTATGAATATCTGAGAAATTTCTACAAAAATGACTTAAATCACCTTCACTACTACTACTTAGAGATTGATTAAACTTTCACTGCAGTTGGGAAATTGTGCTGGGGAAAGAGAGCGAGAGAGAGAGAGAGAGAGAGAGAGGAAAAGAGAGCGAGAGAGATTAAAACAATATTTTCATAGGTCAAATGACAGACAAAATGGAGTGGGAGGTGTAGATATGTATGAATGGCCGGACTGAGATACGAGACTCCAGATACATGAGACTATATGAGACTGGGAATTGAGACGAGGGCTCAGATTGGGACAGACGGGCGAGGCAACTACGCAAAAAACAACATGAACTGAACTGTGCAAAATGCAAAGAAGTCACAGTCAAAGTACACACACACACACACACACACACACACATAGATATATATACTGAATCAGAAAGACGAAAATTTGTAAAATCAGCAGCGACGAAAATGAAATGCGAAAGTGGCGAATTGAGGAGCAGGAGAAATAATAAAAAAGCAAAGCAGACGATGGCAAATGTGATGCCTCATTCGAATTTCAAATGCATTCAAAGGACTCTTCGGCAGGATAACCGGACACAGGACACAGCACATGACACACTGGACTGAACTGGAGCTGGATTTAAAATTGGAGTTGGAGTCGGAGCTGGACTTGAGCACATGCGATGTCAGATGGCAGTGAGAGCTCTTCTTCTTCTTCTTCCTTGTGTCATCCGTAGTCCTTCATTCAGCTCGCATGCGAAAAATTATGTTAAAACAATAAAAATATTTGTCAAAATAATGCGATTGCGCTAATAGAGCCAAATATTATTCTTGTATCAATTATCCAGGCTATCGCAATACTTCCAGACAAACAAAGAGAGCACTGGAGACAGAGGGAATGAGATAGCAATATAGAGAGAAAAAGAGAGGGAGCGATAATATTGTGTTCTATGCACGAGCTGTGTTTTTTCTATCAACAGTTTCCCATTTATTGAATGCAAATAAAATTAATTATTATACTTTTAAATTATCCAAATAAATGCAAGTGTTTCCACACACACACACAAGCACACGCACACACACACTGAGATATTGAGTCGCACACACACTTGCCCAAATAAACATATAAAATTTACTTTAAAGCTGACAAAGTCAATAAATATTGTTGTACGACAAAATATTGTTTCAATAAGCAAAAACAAAAAACAAATTTTTAAAATGAAGTCTGCAAAAAAGTCGCTTGGCCTCATAACAAAAACAACAAAACAACAACAACAACGACAACGGGAGAACAATGGATGAGATGTGGAAAAAACGTGAGAACCGATGAGAAAAACAGCGATTCGGAAATGTGTAAAGAAGCGCTCTTGCTGTTCCTGCCGCGAGACAGAGAGAGGGGAGAGAGTGAGAGAGAGTAAATAATAAAAACTGAGAATAACATCAACTTTACGATTCCCAGTATGTGTGGGCGAATTAAGAACGGGATTTTACCCAATATTAAAACGATTCTTAAAATTAAAGCACTTTTCAAATATAAACTGAGCTTTTATAATGGAAAGTCAAAGTAATATCTAGGTTAAGTAGTGTTTTATTTTCTTTTTTTAATTTAAGCTCTATTTTCAGTTGGGTTTCTAAGTCATTATAAGATATTTATGAGAAAACACAGTATTTTTTTATTTTCTTAAAGTTTAATAGCTACATTACATATTATGAAAATTATAGTTATATAGCTGTTAATATTTTCACAAATATTTCAAAAATTAATATATGTATTAAAGTAATAAAAAGCTTAATACTTTTCTTCAATTTTACAGAGCTTGTTTTATTTTATTTATTATAATAAATTCTAAAAGACATTCACAATCTATTCTCACCCATAATATTAACTTATTTTTGTACTTTCAATAATTTATAGTTTTGTTAATTTATTACTAAATAAATTTAGTTCAATACATGTACAAAAAGCCACAGAAATATTTAATACACTCATCGCATTAATAGCTGGACACCTTTTTGTACTCGAAAGATAGAAATATTTCTCAATAAATAAATTTAAATTTTTATAATGATCGAAAGTTATAGAAAATCAAGATGTTCGTTAGTAATAATATTTTAAAGCTTATCTGAATTTAATTGTTATGCACTTGCGAGTAATTCCCTCTCTTCTGTTTAATCATAGAGTCTAATAACGCTTTCAATCTTTAAATGAAGAAATTAGTAAGTGCTTTTACTCATTCCCACTTTCAGGTATTGTAGACTGAAGTCAAAGAAATAGTAGAAGAAGAACTGAAAATGAAAAGAAGAGGAAAACTTGTGGCCACTAATTTATGCTGAAACCAGATACCAACTACCAACGACCAACTACCAAGAGTCAAAGCCAAAGCCAAAGCCAAAAGCCACCCACAAACTGAGCCCAGGTGCTGTGACTCTACCTCTCCTGCTCTCACCTTGTTATAGTTGTGTGCGTGCGAGCGAGAGAGGGAGAGAGAGAGAGAGAGAGAGAGAGAGCGCTGCATTTGGCTAGGCCGCATTTTAAGCATTAGTTTGAACAACATCAACATCAGACAGAAACGGGCAGAGTTCCAAACTGACAACGAGTAGTAACTGATGGTACAACTATTTCCACATCCACATCCACATCCATTTCCAACAGTCAGTTCATAAACACACTCACACTCACACACATACCGAGGGGGGAAGGAAGAGAGAAGGCCACTTTACAGGGCGAAAAGGCGGTCGTCTGCTGAAAATCATGAATGGCGGCCACCTTGTGTGCTCTCAGATACTGTATCTGTGTGTGTCTGTATCTCTGTAGCAGTGTGTGTGTGTGTGTGTGTGTGCACACATAGCTGTAGGTCTTCACTTACTGACTGCAGCACACAGAACGTGCTGCCGTCGGTGGTTGGTCACAGATACAGCTACACAGCTACACACTGGCTACAGATACACAGATACACAGATACAGCTACACAGCTGCTGTCGCTGTCCGACGCTCGCGCTGGCGTCGCTGTTGCTGCGCTGCCGCTGCCGAGATTCGCGTCGCAGTGAATCGAGCTGTATGTTATTTCAGTTACACAGATTCAGTATCAGACGTGTTACTATCCCGAACGGTTCTTCGCCGCTGCGTGTATCTGCACGTTTCGTTGTTGTGCCAGACACAGATACAGCTACAGCTACACACACATTTACAGCTACAGACTTGCCACAACTTGTTTAAGCAAATATTATTAGAACAAATAATAAACGCGACGCAGCAGCAACCACAATAAAATCATAAAAAAAAACTTTGTGAAGTGTGCAAAAAAGATACAAAGATACACAGAGAAATAAAAATAAGAAAAGAAGTAAATTTTGCTGTGAACCGAACCCGAACCCGAACCGTGATCTGTGGCGGCTCAGTCCGCAGTTGGCGCATTTAATAGGATAACACTTTGAATCCCTTGAAGTGACGATCTCTGATTCGTTAGTTATCCCGACATAATGCACACGTTGTTCAGTGATCAGAACTCATTCTCCCGGCATTATGCACAGACCGCCGCCGGCTACACATCCGCATCGGCGGTGGCCGCTGCGAGCAGCGCCTCCGCAGCGGCAGCGGCACATTACGCATACGACCAGTATTCGCGATATCCGTACTCGGCAAGCGCCTATGGATTGGGCGCTCCGCATCAGAACAAGGAGATTGTGAAGCCGCCGTACTCGTACATCGCCCTCATCGCGATGGCCATACAGAATGCGTCGGACAAGAAGGTGACACTGAATGGGATCTATCAGTATATTATGGAGAGATTCCCCTACTATCGGGACAACAAGCAGGGCTGGCAGAACTCGATACGACACAATCTCAGTCTGAACGAGTGCTTCGTGAAGGTGGCCAGGGATGACAAGAAGCCCGGCAAGGGATCCTACTGGACACTGGATCCGGACTCGTACAACATGTTCGACAACGGTTCGTTTCTGCGGCGGCGGCGACGCTTCAAGAAGAAGGACGTGATGCGGGAGAAGGAGGAGGCGATCAAGCGTCAGGCGATGATGAACGAGAAGCTCGCCGAGATGAAGCCGCTCAAGCTGATGACCAACGGCATTCTGGAGGCCAAACATATGGCCGCCCATGCGGCGCACTTCAAGAAGGAGCCACTGATGGATCTGGGCTGCTTGAGCGGCAAGGATGTCTCCCATGCGGCAATGCTCAACTCCTGCCACGACAGTCTGGCCCAGATGAACCATCTGACGGGTGGTGTGGAGCACGCCGGCTTCACAGTGGACTCCCTGATGAATGTGTACAATCCCCGCATCCATCACAGCGCCTATCCGTATCACTTGAACGATGACAACCTGACGGTGGCCAGCAGCCAGATGCATCATGCCCATCATGCCGCCGCCGCCCATCATGCCCAGCAGCTGCGACATGTTGCCCACGTGTCGCATCCTCTGACGCCCGGCAATGGCAGCGGTATCCAATCCTCGGGCGCCTCACCCACCACGATCTCAACGCCACATGGACCCGCCCATGGTGGCTGGTACACTCCCGAGACGCCTCCCTCCGAGCCCATTACGAGTGGACCCGGTGCGGTCGGTCAAAGTGGCACGCCCACTCATCCCAGCAACAACAACAACAACAACAACAGCAGCATGCACAACAACAACAACATAATAATAATAACAACAATAATAACAACAATAATAATAGCAATAACAACGCTGCCATCTCCGCCTCGATTCTGACCAGCAGTCCCAGCTCGGCCTTGGGCTTCCGCGACATGATCTTCGAGCAGAATCAATCCTGCCAACTGGACACGGGCAGTCCGACGGGCAGCATTCAATCGGCCAGTCCGCCGGCCTCTGCCAGCGTCGCAGCCGCGTCCGCAGCGGCAGCGGCGGCCGTTATCAACAGTCATCATCATCATCATCATCATGTGTCGCATCTCAGCGGCAATCTGGGCAATCTGGGCCAACTGAGCAATCTCAGTCATTATCGGCCGCATGTCGGCCATTATCAGGAGTATGGCATTAAGTATGGCGTCTAAGTGGGCGTCTGGGCGTGGCAGCTGTGCTCTCTTGTATATTCGTGTAAATATATTTTCAAGCATGACTCACAGCACCATCAACGGCAGCAGAAAGTATCTCAATGTCAACGAATTTATTACTATAACTATTATTATTATTATTATTGTTTTTTTGTATTATTTGTTTGTTTCTGCCACCTAAAAATAAGCCACAACAAATGCTGGCGTATTTAGTTGTTAATTTTATACATCTAATAGCATTAAGCAACACACACACACACACACACACACATATATATAACTACAATTAACTACTTAGTAATAATTGTTATCACTTTAGGGCGTAGTTATGTCTGGTATGCAATTTGTGATGAGTTTTTGCTACGCAAACAGTTTTCATTTTCTCGTAGCGACTTCTTCAACTGAAACTAAACATAAAAGATAACAAATCGTATGGAAAATGCAAAATATTTAACATTATACTACCATAGTGAATCGCTTAGTAATATTATATGTAATTAACTAGCCTAGCCTACGTAAGCAATAATAAATTATAAATACTTATAATAATAATATTATCATATTAGCGTACAATGCAAATACAAATACAAACACAAATACAAATACGAATACGAATACAACTATGAGCAAAAAACTGTATTAAAAGATTATGTTAAAATATCATAAAAATGAAGAAAAAAAACATTTCTGAGAGTTTAATTTTTATTTCTACCGCAGAACTAAAGTTGCACTTCCACATGGCATTACTTAAAAACAGACTTTCAGATGAAATCGATATCGTACGCAAATTCCGCTGATAAATAATATTGCACCATATCAAGTGACCATCATTGGAGGGGGGACCAAAACAAGAAGAAGCACAAGAACAAGAAGAAGCAGCTCTTTATGTGCTTAATGAATGAGTCAGGAGTGCACTGGACTCAGAAATACGATGACAATGGAATATCAACTGTTCCTTTACTATACTTTAACTGCACTTTCATCATATTACAATTGTTCCGACAGCTTTTAATTGTAGTCGAGAGTCCAAAACGTATTAATTTTCGTCTCTTTATTGCCTCTGATTAGACGAAATATCAGATTTTTATCAGTCTACATGTTAAAAGTATCTATAACAGTTACACGCAATGAATTTCAAGGTTTCCTAATAGTATTACAACCGAGAGCAGTTTATATCTGATAATAATGATTATGTTTTTCAAATTGATGGTGAACTTTTTTAAGAAATCGAAGTCGAAAATTAAAACAATTATAGAAATATACTCAGAAATATCTTACAGAAAGTAAAAACCGCAACAGGTCTAAAAATCTAGATTTCTTACTCAATGGGAGAATAGTTTTATTTTTTTTTGACTTAAAAACAATTTGTAGAGCTCGTGGGAATATTTACTAATACATATATTTGTCAGCATATATTGCTGAAATTCTTGAAGAATTTTTCAGATTATCGCGCCAAATATGAACAGTATACAAGATATGATGAATATGGTTTTATTTTTCACTATACAATTGAAAATATTAATGTATCATTAAATCAAATATCTTTATGTCAATTCTGTCACTAATGATATGTGCAATGCTGAAGATTACAACGTACTCTGATTATAAAATGAATGAGTAAAAAAGAACCAATTTGTCAGCTCTTCAAAACATTTCTTACTGAGAAAAGAATCTACTTTCGTCGAAAAACAGCAAAGTATTTGGTAAATGCTTTTTGACAGTAATACTATTACTTAGCTTTCACTTGGCAACAAACAATAAGAAGTAAATTATAAATCTTTAGTTAAAATAACTGACTGGGGCCAAGTTAGGTCTTTAATTGGCAAACAATTGCAGTTAATTGGTAGAAAGTAAAACACAAAAGTCGAGCTCGAAGTGCGTAACATTAATGATGGTTCTAGGGAAAGTTTAGGTCGAGAGCACGACTTTGTAAATACCCGGTACATATTTTAAGGAGCTTGATTGCTTTAAAAATGAAAACTCTTAAGTGTTGTTGCAAGCATTAGAAACAAACTTTACCTACCTTGGAGTCTGTATGTCAATTTGGTGACTCAAGCTCTTATAGTCTTTGAGATTGGTTTGTACAGACAGACAGTCAGACAGACAGACATGTCTATATTGACTTGTCTGTTGATGCAGATCAAGAATATAAGATGCCTCTTCTCCCTGTTACTTACATTGCAACGAACACAATACACCCTTTCACTTAATTTTTGAGTAACGGGTATAAAAATGGCGAGCGCAGCTTATTAGCCCAACGAACCAGTTATTCAAGCCATTCATCAATCGATCTATCTGTATCTATGACTCGTATCTATAGATCGATGCGATCGATGGCTGCTGTAGATGATAATGATGATGTTGATGATGTTGGTGATGATGATGGTGTTGTTGAGCAAAACGTTAAGATTGTTGTCATGGTCTGCGACTCCATTGTGCGTCTGTCATGTTCGCTCCATTGTCACTTGAGATTGAGATACCTGCCTGGCGCCACAGCGGCATTGAGATCGAATTGGACAGACGATCGCCATATTGATGTAGGCTAAACTAGGCTCAGGTGTCGCTTCAGACTCTGCTACAGCTCCATCTCCATCTACAGCTGAAGTTAAAGCTGAAGCTGAAGCTCAAAGCTCAAGCACGAGCTTGGCTAAGGGCCTTTGGGCCATTTGACCATTGTCTTCAGTGGCGTACAAGTCTTGAGCCGAAACCTTTCTGGGTGGGCAACGACTCTCAAGTGTCTATGAAAAGTGTGCCAAAGCCAACCGAGTTTGACTTGTAGACTTGAAAGTGAACACTATGTAAACTACACATATAGATGTAGTGATCAGTTCGATAAACACTATCTTTTATCTAAGCTTTTACCATAAAATAAAGTGCAATATAATATTAGGTTTTTCAAAATACAATATTGTTTTTATTTGCTAATAACATAAAATCTGCACTTTAGTATTTTATAAGCATTTGAACAGGAAAACAGTAAATTTCTTCTAATTTGATTAGTTTCTTAAAGAGATGTGTGTGTTTAATCCGCTTTAATGGTTATATTAAACCCTATCTTATTTGGCTGAAGTTTGGAGAGTAGTACTTGATATGATATCTCTTAGTCTCACAGTCTCTCTGTCGATTTGTCTCTCTGTATCTGTCTCTCCGGCTTTGTCATTTGTTCTCTCTGTTTTTCTTTGACTCTATCTCTCTATCTGTTGATCTCTTTTCCTCAATTTTTTTTCTGTCTCCCTTGCTATTTCTCTGAATCTCTATTCTCTCTTTATGTTTCTTTCATCCTATTCTTTCTCTCTTTCTGTCCTTTCTCTTTTCCTCTGTCTTCTTGTCACTATCTCTCGCTCTATTTCTCTTTTCTGCCTATCTCTGTATCTATTTCTCTCTTTGTCTTTCTGTCTCTTTGCCTTTCTCTCTCACTCTCTCTCTCTCTCTCTATCAAAAGAGCCCCTTTGTGATTTTGGCTATGCAAATTCAGCACAAATTCACATTGAATAACTTTTATTTTTCGGCTGTTGCGATTGCCGCGTTGACAAAGCTGAGTCCATGCGGTGTCAAGAGCAACAGAATTAAATGCGAAAACAACAAAAATAAAAAATAAATAAAGGGAAATCAATGGAAAATAGAATACGCGATGAGAGCAGCCGTCGAGTTGATGCAGATTTCGCGGGTGGTCCAAAAACGGAGGACAAGAAAAACAAATGACGATGGCGACAACAACAGCATCAAAATGCGGCACTGTTTGCTTAGCGATAAGGATACACACACGCACACACACACACACACACACACACTCACCCACTCGCATGTGTGTACATAAGCAAATGCAGATGCAGGACACACAGGACACAGAACACAGAACACAGGACATGTACACATAGTGCTCGGAAATCAAATCAAATTTAACAGAGAGCACAAGGCCCAAAAACGTCGAGTACAAATATTGCCAGCTGTTGTCTGTGCTGTGTTGTCGTGTGTCGTCCTGCAGCCAAGCCCGATTTACATAAATATTATTGCAAGCCTAATTAAATGCAAGTATTAGCTGCAAACACCCCCTCACCTCTCATCCCCCATCCCTCAGCCCGCTCCCAACTTCGCTTCTAATAAGGACATCTATGAATTTGTTTTCCTGTCTCTCGCTGAGCAGCTCCTTTATTATTAATGTTGCTTATTTATCGCGACTCTCCCGCTGTATACTATATACACATATCTCTCTCTCTTCTCTCTCTCTCTCTCTCTCTGTCTCTCTCTGCTGCTCCACTGAGACTGTCTATATGTACATCATATGTGTATACTTGTACATATTTATTTACCTGCCCAGTTGTGTTGATGACCTGTTATCATTGCGCCGTTATAACAATAAATTCTACTGACGACGATGACAACAGCAGCGAACAACGCTTGTTATCCTTGTTGTTGTTGTTGTTGTTGTTGTTGCTCCTGTTGTTGCTCTTTCGCGGTTTGCTGTTGTTTTGGCAGCTGTCGTTGCAATTAACCAGGCCATAATAGAGACCGCACGTTCTAAAATACATTTATATTGCAGTCATACAGACATATAAATATGATATGATATATTGAAATGTAATATCACAATATTGTTCTTATTATTTTCATTTTTATTTTATTAATTTATAAGCGACCATAATAACAACAAACATTTAAACTTAAAACTTTAATTGGTTTAATATAATTGATATTAAAGTGTTAAAACATATTCAATATATTTCTGAATAAATAAATACATATATTAAAAAATAATATTTATAAACGAAATTGAAGTACTAAATTAAGTGATAAAATGTCTATTTATTTATTCTTTAACTCTATTATTTATATCATGCTATTTTAGTTGGTTTTTCTGAGTTTGGGTTGGTTATCAAAGAAAGAAGTCTAAATTTCATTCAGCACAATAAATTGTAGATCAAAGCTTACGAAAATTAATGTATGCAGTGTCATAATTTCCAGATCAAAGCTTAGAACAATATAGCAACTATAAGTCGCCAAAGTTCTGGATCAAATATCAACTTTGTAGTGTTCATTCAAGTGGCATCAAATAATACTCGATAATGCTCCCTATACAAATGAACTATATACAGTAAACTTCCGTTTCCCCAATTGGCAGTTATAGAGCCCATAAAGCTATGGCTGAGTTTCAGTGTCTACCATATTGAACAAGAACAAGAACAACAGCAACAACAACAACAGCAACAGCATCAAGATCGACAACAACAAATGCATTTTTATAGCATTAAACAAACTTTGAGAGTGAATGTTTTCGAACACTTTTGAAGTTTTATTGAGTTATAAATACGCAAATGGCTTTGGAGTTGCTTTGCTTCAGCAAAAGCCAAAGGCAGCAATTTTCAAATTAAATTTATGATCGATTTATGCAGCAACAATAAGAGCAACAACAACAACAACAACAACAACGTGCCGCAAATATGCACAAGCAAAATTTACAAAGAACAAAATACCAAAGAAGGAAAAAAGATATTGTGGAAAAGCAGCGCCAGGCGTCGACATTTGAGTAAATTAGTCTGCCGACAGTCCGTCAGTCAGTCAGTCAGTCACGGAGAGAGAGAGAGAGAGAGAGAGGGAGCTGGCAATTTATTGGCCTAGGCTGACTGACGCAGACGGCAACAACAAAAGCAAAAATTATTCGCAACTTGCAGGAAAATTGCAACAACAAGTTTTTGATTGACTGTTGCGCTTGAAATGCTTTGATCTGTGTCTTGGCAGCAACGAGAGGGAGAGCGACAGAGATAGAGATAGAGAGAGAGAGAGAGAGAGAGTAGAGCTGGGCTACAGTTGCCAGCTGACGCCAGCAGATGGCGCTCAATCGGTGATTAAACGACGCGTCGTTTGTCCCCTTGCAAAAAAGAAACACAAAAAAATTAAAAACAGAAAGAGGAAATTTATAAAGAGATTGAAAATTCAATGAAACTATCGCCTGCATAAAATACTCTCGTATTTGATTATTGCAATCTGATGTACAGTTTATTTTGCTTATCACCAATGGGGGGAGACTTTGATGTCACATTTTGGTATTGGTATATTGGTGTATTGGTATATTAGCTCGTCAACGGGTGAATTGACGGAATTGTTTATGTGTCAGCCACCATTCAGTCGGTTTGGCCATCAGCTTTTGGGCCATTTGATGCTGCCGCCGAAGTTGCCAACCAGTTGGCGCGACATAAGCAAATAAATAAGCCGAATACAATTTCGAAATCGCATTCGCAATCGCAATCGAAATGAGAAACAGCTACAGCAACAGCTACAGAAAAAGAATTAGCAAATTCAGCACTATCAAAGTGCCGGGCCGCCGTTAGGCCCAAGTTAAATAATCAAAATTCAGAGCTAAACATCTCATCTGGGCAGCAGCTTCATCTTCATCTCCATCTCCATCTCCATCTCAATCTGAGTCTCCTTCTCCATTTATCCAGCTCCAATTCGGGATATCATAGTCGTAAAAGCAGCAAACTCTCGCACCCGGCAAATACTTACTAAACCCATTGTTTATTTTTGAATTTCGTTGTGCGTAAATCACGGAAACGACTTCTATCCAACTCGATCTCTGTCCGTCTGTCGTTCTGTCTGCTCTGCCTGTTTTGTTGTTCTGTTGTTCTGCCATTCGGAGTGTTTTTTGCTGCACGGCCAGACAAATTGTCGACAATTTCCGTGGAAGTGCCATAAATCAAATAAAAGCTTTCCACACAGTTTGTGGAATTGCCTGTAATTATGTTTTCAATTGAGATATTTTCTTAAGACTCAAATATAAATAGCATTTCATTACACATTTCTTGGCCATAAGCACAAATTGGTTTTGAATTTAGCTTTAGAATTTAGTAAACATTATTTTCATTAATAGATGCTTCTAGATGTTAAAGCTACAATAATATTAATAATAATATTATTCGTTAGTATACTTTAAATAGCGGCTAAAACCAATATTCAAACAGAAATGACCGCTAAGATCTGTTTTTAAAGTATTGGAATTGTTTTCAGACACTAAACTAAATAATTGGTTATATTTTAAAAATGTATATATATATTCAAATTGGACATTACATTTTCAGATATCAGAAATAAATGTGGGAAATAATTTTAGATCAAGTAGAATTACATTATTGATAAAAAATCAATTATATAGTTAAACAGAAATGTATTGATTATTAAAAATATACTTTACATACTTAAATTAATGCTACAGAAAGAAATTTATTTAAAGCACTTTTAGTCAAGCTGAGTTATCACTGCGTATACTTAACTTTTAATGAATTAAATATGAATACCAATATTTACTCACACTGCTTGTTGAATGCACCAACGAGTGAATGAATTTAAGTCATTCAGAAACAGAAGTAAGAGGCTTTTCCTTTCGATTGCACAACTTCCCATTATCCTACCCCCTACACTCCCAATTCCCCCACAACTGGCTAAAGTGCTAGCCAAATATCACATGCCGAGTCGATTGTTTAAACAATTAACAAATAACAATTAACAATTAACAATAACATAAATGCATGCATAATTGCCGCCATATCGTGTGTAATTTCAAGCACTTTCCACGGAAATTCACTGTCTGCTCACCGCACGACGCCCGCCAAAGAGACGTCAAGACCTTTGGCCACATATACGAGTATCTATGAGTTTCGAGGTCTGTGGTGATCGATAACCAGGGCAGCAAATAAGGAGAGACACGTTTATGTTGTGGTGGGCAACAGGTGCATGCAGCGCTTAATGAGTTCGGCTCTCAAGTGTTTTTTGTCACTTTTATTTTGGTCAAATGTTGCACATTTAAAATGTGAAATGTGAAATGTGAAATGTTCGAACAATTTCAATTGCTCCCCATCTCCGATTTCTGGGCCAATAAACTGGCGCCAAGGTGTTTATCGTCGCCTGCAAACTAAACAAACCACAACTGAGCGCTGCGTGGACCGAGGGGCAGAGACGTGTTGTTGGTTGCATGGTTGCATGGTTGCATGGTTGCATTGCTGCTTTGCTGAATGAGGTTGGCGACGGCCGAGTTCATTGCGCCACAGGCGCACTGCAGATTTATGGCCCACGGAGGTGGTAACACGTATAGCCTCGCACGTGGCTATAAAACAGACATCCAAACTGGTCTGCAGTAGCGCCAGCTCCTGCTGTGAATGCAGCTACCTCCTCCCATTTCCCATTTCCCATTTCCCACTTCTCATTTAGCATTTACCATTGCATCTTATTCCATCTCATCTCTAATCCTTTTCACATGTGGCATGCGCGTGTGTGTGTGTGTGGACAGTGGGCGTGGCTAGGATCAGGATTGAGCGAAAATAATAATATTTATACTGCGATATTGCAATGGTGTTAAATCTCCAGCTGGTGGTCAGAGGAAAATCGCAATTAGTCCGAGTCCGATTGCGATTTCGATTTCGAATCCAAATGCCGCTGCTGACAGTGAACAGTGCATGTGGTCAGCATCCAATGGATCTTGATCATTAGCTGCCACTTGCTGCTCCATTTGCCGTTGCATCCACAGCAACCATTAATCTCCAGCAACAGCAGCAGCTACAGAATTCGCTGCTGCTTTCTCAAGGGCATGCTTTTGCCTTGTTTACGGAAGCAGTTGGAATACAGCGAAAATAGTTTTCATTGTAAATATAATAATTGGAATTGCAACAGGCAACAGGCAACACACAACAAGCAACTTTAACATACGCACACACAATAAAGCAACTCATTTAGAAAATGGATTGGCAGATAAATCATTTGGCTGCATTCTGCAGCTTAGAATAGAAGCCATATGGCAGATATGGCCCAGAGTGGAAGGAGCTGATAGTTAATGGTTACACACAGCTACAAACCAAATTTCGAGATGCTTTCTCACTTAATTATCAACTTAACTTTAAAAGTAAACCAAGAACTGCCCTCGCAAGCAACTGAAAAAACCACCTGAGTGGCATTTGGATTGGATTGAATTGGATTGGAGGATTGGGGGAATTGGGGGATTGGGGCATGAATACTTTTGCACATTCATCCATTTAACTGAGCCGAAAATATTTATTACTTTGTTTATATAACCTAAATTATACACAAGAATTCAACAGCTCTCAACTCCCGATGCTCATTGTGAATCTGTATCGGACTCGGAATCGGAACCCGATCAGATCTAATCAGATCATAGATCATAGATCTGTTCTGCTACTCTGGCAGTTTCAGATCGATGGATATTAATTTGTTTGCAAACACATTTCAAACGCTTTGCCCAATTTGTAGTCGAAAGTATCTGGCAGATACAACACATGCCATATTCCGTGGACTGTAGCTGTAGCTGTAGCTGTATCTGTATCCGTAGATGTATCTGCAGCTGTATCTGTAGCTGTGGCCTCCTCAATGTCTGCTGCACTCATGCTGAGCGTCGAAAAGTCTACGATTTCCGTTCGTCGTATAAATCAACTGAAAAACCTAAAGCAACAGCATTTCTACATTTTTATCGGTGTTGAGCATTTTTTTCTCTCTATTTTCTTTCACTCTGCTATTTATTTGTGCATAATAAGTTTTTGGACTGAAGTTTTTTTTTTTTTTCTTGACTGGACGTGCAGGGAGCATGTCGGGAAGGGTGTAAGGTCGTCGTCGTTGTTGCAGTTGTTGTTGTTGTTGTTGTTGGAGTCGACTCAGACGCCAGGCTAATGTGTGGGAGGGTGTAGCCGATGGATATAGCTGGATGATGCCTGAAATTGTTGTTGTCGATATCAAAATACCAAACAAATCGTCAGCTCGTCATTTTTCAGTCAGTTTTTCCCTTAATTTGTTATTGTGTGTGAAACTAACAGGCATAACAGTGCTGCTTAAAAAGCAATGCTACCACTCTGTATAAAATTATATATATTAAGGCCACAATGCCAGCATTCTTAGACTTTCTATTTAAATGAAATTATGATTAAAATGGAAATTGAAAGATAGTAATTTCATACCATAATCAAGAGTTCAATATGCTTCTTAAAATCCAATTAAACTATTTATTTTTAAATTAAAGAAATAGTTTTAATGTATCAGATAGAAATAAATAAAATAAATAACCAAATTATACACACACTGTAAATAGATATAAAACCTAAAAACTCATTAGAATTTTTTAACTACAAATGGTATAGAAAATATGTATTTAAAATATTCCACTCAAAGCATCAACAATATTGGATTTCTAACTCAATTATTTGACGAACAATATTCAAAGAATATTCTTAAATATTCACCACAGAAAATTGTTGGTGATATCAATCTCAATACTACTAAATAATACACCTTGTGATTCTTCAGTGATTTTTATTACATTTTCATTTTGGTATCTACAAATTCTGTTTAGTTTAAGCTTAGTTGGATTAACGTTAGCTTAAGCGATGGCAAAGTTAATTAAATACTTCTCTCCTCATTTTATTTAGCTCCAAGGGGCGTGTGTTCGTTAACTTTAGAGCGTCACTGTGGCAATGCCAACCTGCTTCTCCATTTAGACATTGGGGCGCGCATGTATCTGATTATTTATGTACATAGTTTTGTTGTACGTACAGATATATTGTTGTTGTTGCTGCTGCTGCTGTTTGAGAAACAATTCATTAATGAATTATAAAATGCGTCTAATCGATCGTTTGCGCTATAATTAATGTCAGCCAACGGCAATTGGAATTGGAATGTGTTGCCTGAATTTGTCTGGGTCGCAAGACTGAATAATGGCAAAGGTATTTTTTTTTTCCTCTAGAGGTGTCTTTTTAAAGTGGCATACGAAAAGAGAAAGCTGTTCGAAATCAGGTACAGGATTCTCTTTTCGCACAACAAAACTCAGAGGGAAATGGACTTTAACCAACTGTCCGATTCTGGCTGTGTTTGGAATGTTTTCCGAGTCGGTTTCGCATCCAATGCCGTTCTAATTTTTTACATTTTTCGATTTCTTTTTTTGCTCAGATGTGAAACACTTGGTGCCGCGCTGTCTGCACGAGCAGCAGCAATAATAACAAAAACCGCAACAACAACAATAGCTACAACATCAGCGGCAGCAATAATTGTAACAACAACAAACACACATATTGCATATAAATGCAACAAGAGGCAATGTGCGGCAACATGAGGCAAAGGGGGCAACCACCAGATGCAAATGGATATAACTCAAAAAAACTGGCCTGGAGTCTGTGCGTTGTTTTTCCACGCCTTGCGTGAAAACTGAAAACAGAAAAGTGAAAAGTGTTGAGTAAAATTAATAAAACAAATGGCAAAGTCAGGCTAACAAACGTTAAAGAGACAAGACACCAGAGCAGACAAAAACACACGGATGAGACAAGAATTGTTGTACTTTTTAACCAGTTTGCTTAGCAAATATTTTATGAACATATTTTCAGAAACAACAAGCAATTGTTTGTCTTGAAAATATTTAAATATTTACATTGTGAAAAGAACGACAAACAGGGACGCTGCTCTTAAAGAAACTGCGAGGTGTAACAGTGTTTTGTGTGTGTGTGTGTGTGTGTGTGTGTGTGGAGAAGAGGCGAAATGAGCAGAAGAGGCATGTTGGTTGCAACAATATTGCACAGTGAATCAACAAAGTAATAGATCCCGTTTTATAGTGTTAAATTAATATAATTGTCCGTAACCAATTCTCTTTCAGCTCACAGTGCTCTTTCAGTTATCAGGATGGAGGTATAAAGAGGCATGACGCTTGCAAGAATGTGTCAGCGAATCAACAAGGTAATGCACTCTGTTTATATACCTCACATGACACTCTCTACTCACATTGCTCATTCAATAGTGTTAAATGAATCAAATTGTATGTAAAAATCCCTTTCTGCTCTTAGTGCTCATTCCGTTCTCAGCAAATATATTGTCAGATATAAATAATTTGATAAAAAAAAATACAAAATCTTACTTAATCTGTAACTGAAATAGCGCGTGCTTAAACAAACAAAACTGGCAAAAGATACAAAGTATCTCAACATTCAGGCAGCTAAAAAAGATGCAGTCAGGGTCTGAAAAAGTTGACTGAAGATTGAAGGTTACAGAAGAAGAAAAAGTCCATCAAGTCATCAAAGATTTTGCAGTCAATTTGACAGATACGCCCATGAAATGATTACGGTGAAGAATGACACTTATACCCTAACCAAAAAATGGAGCATATTAATTGGTGTATGACGCTTTGCGGTCTGGGGATAACAACGTTAACAAGGCGGTTTCTCAAGCTGCCATAACTCAACCCTGGCTACAATGAGCAATTTCCTGCTGCCTACACACAAACACACACTGACAATTTGTCCTAAATAAACATTTCAACACCGACGACAACGACAACGACGACGACGACGAGTTTGACTGTGTGGCAGTGGCAGTGGCAGCCTCCGCATCTTTTGGTGTTAAAGCGTTTCGAAAGTGGCGAGAGAGTCTGTTAAATTGTCTGCCCAAACATACCACCGTTTAACCGCAGCAGCAGTTGCAGCCACTTCCCTTGCCATTCCATGCCTCCTGCCTCCTGTCCCCTGCCACACACTTCCGTAGCACATTTGGCTGGCAACGAAGCGACGCGTCTCTCATTCGCCGTCGCAATATGCTAAATAAACATTGGGCCACGTCATGGCTTATTGAATTGTCACTTATGCCCGAATTTGAGTTTTAGTTGCCATCATTGCTGCTTCCCTTACTGCCACTCCCTCTCCCTCTGCCTCTGCCACTGCCTCTGCCTCTCTCCCTCCGTCTGTTCGTCTGTCCGTCTGTCTCTCTGTCACATTCTCAATGGGCATTCATAATGGCGACTATCTGGCGTTTCCTTTGGCCAACGGCTGCTGTTGCTGCCAGCAAAGTGCTTCCATTTAATTAGTTTCACTCCCTGGAAATTCAATTTCAGCAGTTTGCAACTTTAAAGGCTCAGATGCCACACACACACACACACACACATATAGACACCCTATAATCAATAATCGATTTATGCTGTTTACTTTAGGCAGCAATGGGGAAAACAATTTGGAAATCACTCAGAACACTGAGTGTGTGAGTGTGTGGTTAAAGATAAATATTCATATGATGAGAGAATTCTTTCCATAAAGACCTAATGATAATTATTTGTTTTAATTTAAATAATATGCCATAGCCTTCAAGAAGTAATCTACTATGTTGGCTTTAAACAAGAGTAATTATTGAGAAATTATCCGTTCCAGGAAAGAAATGTTTCGTTTATTGCATTGAAATTTCTATGCAATGAAATATATTCAACAATGTTCTAAAATAAGTTCTGATTAGAGAGATACACAATAAAGTTGCTATAAAAGACAATTAAGTATTATGAACTAAAGATGTATTTTTAATACAACATCTACATCTGATACAATATATAATAGTAAAAAAGAAGAAAACTCCAGGCTCTGATTGATTTCTCGTGATTTTATTGCAACGATTTCACTTTCAATCATAATAAATGGATATTTTCCTCGATTTGTTCAGCTAAAAAATCGATCATAAATCAATGTAAATATTTCATTCAGTAAATAAAATTCAGCACTTTATTTCACACATACATAAGGATTGATACAAATTATGCACTGACAATTTAATTGAAATATTACAAATCAATGCATCATAAAATGTTAGAACAAATCTTCTACAAAATAACAACAATAGAAATAACAAACAATCAAAATTGAAATGTTTCAAGCTTCATTTAAAAATACAAAAAAACGAAAGCAACAACAATATATGAAAAAAAACGTTTAGTACGCTTAAATGGGCGGGATACAAATGTATCTGGCGGATACCATTTCAAATAAATAACAACAATCGCTAACGAAATACGAAATAACAATGCTAAATTACAATTACAATTTTCCATTTCGATTTTCGTTTTCATTTTCGTTTTCATGACTTCCGTTTAATAACAAATAAATCGCATAATCCAAAGCATAATATTATCACAATTAAAATTTCAAATAAATTTTAGCAAAGCAGCAGAAATCAAAGCAATTACAAATCAACGGACAGCAGCAACAATAACAACACACAGATACAGATACAGATACAAATATATGTACATGCAAATACAATAAAATAAATTAGCACAATCGATGGCAAAAAAAAAATAGAAGAGAGAGATAGATATAGATATAGATAATATATAAAAGATTGTTGACACAAACACAAAGCCAATAAATGATTGCTGCTTTTGGGGCCAAAGGGGGAGGGGAAGAGTTCGATTGTGCGTTCTGCAAAAATAAACAGCGAAATTAGCGAAATTATGCAAAACGATAATAAACACAAAAGCAGCGTCGAAGGGTGAGGGAGACAGAAGAAAGACCGCAGATAGAGAAGACCTGACCAGGTTTTTCGACGGCTTCGTTTACGTGTTTGGCGGCGGCATGTAAAAAATCGAAAATCGCAAAGAAAATAAATAAATAATTGAGCAGACATGAAATAAAAATTAATCAACAAACATAAAAAGAATGAATTACAGCTAAAAACAATAGAAGCAGTGGTGAAGGGAGACGGTGAATGGAGGAGGGGGGGGATCGGTTGGCCAATTCAGCAGCCATTTTCGATTTGCATTTTTTGTGGGTCGTTTGGCAAACTTTTTCATAATCTTCGAAGAGCAGCAGAAACACCAACAACAACATTGGCAACGATAACAACAATAAGTTTTGCACCTTTAGCATCGTCATTGCATGTCGCTATCTCGCTCTCACTCGCACACCTGCCCAACCTGCATAGAGTCTCGATTTCTGACTGACTCTCTCTCTCTCTCTCTCTCTCTCTTTCGCTCGCTCGCTCGCACTCGCTGTGTTTGGCAGTCAGGCGCAGTTCACACCTTGGCTAAACCTTAGCAAAAGTATCTATCGTGCATAAATATTTATGTATCTAACTGGGGCGTGCCACAACAACAGCAGCAGCAACAACAACGGCAGCAACAACAACGAAACAAGTTTTAACATTTAAATGAGCGCCAAAAATTGTTTTGCTGGCTCCGCCCACTTTGCGGCCAACAGCGCAGTCGGCGTCGACGTTCAACATCGCCAGAGCTGTACAAATGTATCTCACAGATACACACACAGACACACACACACACAAACACAGCGCGCGCATAGAGACTCTCACTGCTGTTGTTGTAGCTGTAGCTGTTGCTGCTTAGAGCATTTATGAAAATAACCACCTCGACAGCGCTGCCAGCGTCGCTGTGCACGTCGACGCTGGCAGTGACAGCGACAACAGCAGCGACAGCGACAGCAGCTACAACAATTGGCATCACAACTCGTTCGGTTCGCGCAGTCGGAGTCGTAGCAAAAGCCACACAACCACAACCACAGCCAGTGGTTACTTCAAATGTTTTTGCTGTTGTTGCTGTTGCTGTTGTTGTCTTTGTTTTGACCAGTCGATCGTCGGTACTGGACTCTCTGCCATTGCCATCGCTTATGGCCGCCACATAAATTACATGCTACTTCTGCCGTTTGACCATCTCTCTGTCCATCTCCCTGTCTCTCTGTCTGTCTGTCTATCTATCGTATCTGCCTGTCTGTCTATCTTTCCAGCTATCCGACTGGCTTACCTGTCGTCACACAGATACATTACACAACTGTGTTGGTGCCTTTGCAGCAAGGCTTTCTTCTGTTTCCTCTGTTTTGCCGTCGCTATTTCAATTTGCGGTGAGTTCAACAGAATCTCAATGCAAGTTGCTTTAAATACATTACTTTTTTCAATATATTTAATTATTGTTAAATATTTATTATAATTCTTATTTATTGTTTATTATAATTGCAAGGGGTTTTACTTCATTGTAAGTTCGATAAGTTTATTAAATTAAAGAATATTTTGAGGGATCTCTATTATCTTTCCTCTATTATAATTCAAAGTGCAAATAAAATAAATATATTTGCTAATATTATAATCAAATTTAGTTGATTTAATATTGAATTTAAATAACTTCTTCAAACTATAAACCAATTAAATTTATACTATTATTTAACTTATTTTAAGAATTTTACTACTAATTATTGTATTGAATATTGCTTAATTTATTTAAGGGAATTATTATTTTAGTAAAATATTCTTTACTCGTATTTTAGCAATATTTAATTGCTAGTTACTCAGACAGCGACTGAGTTTAAGTAACTATGTATACTTTTTACATAGTAAGTTATTACAAGAATATATGGTTATATATTCTTTGATCGATTTCAAAGTATTGACGCAAACAGAATTAATAATTGCCATAAGTTATGATTTAATTTATGGCATATTTAAATAATTCATTAGAATAAGTCATCAGCTATTATTTTAATGCATTCACTTCATTCACTTTAAAATATTATTAATAATATATTATTAATAACAGAATTAAATATTGCCATAAGTTATGATTTAATTTATGGAATATTTCAATAATTCATTAGAATAAGTCATCAGCTATTATTTTAATGCATTCATTTCATTCACTTTAAAAATATTAATTTGTCATTTAGTTTTATTGTAAACACAATATGTAGACTTTAGCCAGATACTTGCGATGGTCTTTAATGCCTCTCAAAAGTCAGTAAAAATGCAATTTGATTCGGTCTGAGGAGAAGCCAATAGATCACAGCTGTCGTCCATTAAACCTCAGACCACTGCGGGCAATTGCAGCCCACAATTGGAAATTTTAAACCAATTAAAACAGCTGCTGTTGCAGTTGCAGTTGCTGCAGCCTGCAACCTGCAACGTGCAACACTGCGTATGCGTAATGAAAAGAAAATATTAATAAATCATATGTGACCAATCAATTTGATGCTGCGGGGGAATGTTCACGCATTGCAATGCGGCAATAAAGATACACAATCTCATTTAAAACACAGATACAAATATTTATGCATATGTATCAACTTGGCCAACCGGCGTGGAGAATTTGATGAGCGCCGGCAACTGGCGCTAACGACACGGAGTCGAGTCGAGTCGAGTCTAGTTGAGCCTCGTCGCCGGAGCACACGCCACAGAATCAATATTTAATTTATAATTAACTTTACAACATGAAAAACAAGCGCGGAGCAAACAAAAAAAAGAGAAAAAAAATCCCAACAGCAGCAGAAAATTCAACGGACACTTTATCTTTTTAGCACACAGACAGAGGGACGGAGAGAGACGAAGGGAGACGGAGAGACAGACAGTGGGACGGAGAGATTCGAGTGAAGCATAGGTAAAAAGCAAAGAGACAGGAGGCTGCTCTTGACATCTCGTTTTGGGGCGGATTTGTGGCGGCTTTAAACGTTTGCCACTATGGGCAATTAACGCGCCCAAACGCAAACACATCGCCTGATCCTTTAGACAAACAGTCGCAGGGCAGGCGGAAAAAATATAAAAAAAAAAAAAAGATGCAAGCGTAACGCAGCGACAGAAAGTCTGTCGAAAAAGCAAATAGATGCAGGGTAAGTTTTCTCAGCGCACAGCAGGGAGGTAAAGTAGGAAAGAGAGAGAGGGAGAGACAGAGAGAGGGTGCGGTGCGAGAGTGCGCAAGTGAGAGAGAGAGCTAGAGGGTGAACTTTTTTGGGGTGCTAATTGAAAGACTCAATATTTGTCTATGCCGGGCAAAGTTCGACTTGGCCAACACAGGGTGGTTCCCACTGTTAACTGTCGGCCATTTTGTACAGCTCTCTCCCCCTCTCTCTCTCTCCTCTCTCTCTCTCTCTCTCTCTCTCTGTCTCTGTCTCCACAATGATAATGACAATGACAACGAGAATCATCATGATCGTTGACAATTGAAACTGCCTCTATTTCCAGAAAGGAAATGTTGTGACCTGCTGTTAAGTGGAAGTGGAACACAGAAATCAGTTAAGTAAACAGGAAGAACTCAGGTTGTAAGTTCAGCTAACATGAGAAGCCGCAAGTGTCTAAATGTCAAGGGCACTTTCCCAGCGAAATCAGCGACAATTCGTGAGCTAACAGTAACAAAAATAGTGTAATTACAAACTTACAAACTTACAGACTCACAGACCTACAGACTTGACAATCCCCAGCACTTTAAAAGTGTCCCACAATTGACCCAGTTGATGATGACTGAAAGCATAGAAATGATATTAATAATAATATAAGGGTTCAACTGGAAGAGATTGTCTTGTTGCCACAATTTGTTGGGCATTCAACTGGCGCATTTAGTGGCATTTTGGCCTAAACGTTGTGGCCATAAACTGCCACGTTCTGCACCTTTTTAATGATCATTGCAGTTATGCGCTCGTCTGAGTTTTATGCATCTTGTGCACACCGTAGACGTTGCGTCGACAGTTTTTTCCCAGAAAAAAAAACATGCAATCAGCCCCCGGTCAGATACAGCAGATACGGATACAAATACAAAATACAGACACAGATACAGATACAGATACAACTGGCAGACGTTCAGCAAATGCACTGAGTACTTATTAGGCTTTTGATATATGTAGAACCGGAGACGACAACGACGAGACTGGGACTCGAAATAAAGAATGGAAATGAAAATCGTATAAGGCCTGCGTATGCCGTTGATGTTTGTATTATTGTTGGAAATAAACTCTGATTTTATATTGTTGGAATTAATGATTTTGTTCCCCTAAATTTGTTAATTACCAGCAAACAAATTTGTGTATACAAACCATGCTTGACTTTTTATGCATTTTCTATAGAATTTTTGAGTGATTACAATGCGAGTGGGAGTACTCGTATTCATGGCTTCTAAGATTGAATACAACACCAAAGGAACTTGCTATAAATACAACAAGTACTTGAGCTCCAAAGTTCCCTAGCAATGACAAGTTTAAAAGATGCAAAACTATCTTTAGGATGCGCATTTTCAAAGTTGTGTCAATTGCACTCCATTTGGACAACTGCAGCGATCAGCATTAGTTTTAAAACAATACAAAATAAACAAACAACGTCACAACATCTGTGAACACAGGGTAACTCTCCCTCCTCCTTCTTTTCCCCTCCCGTTGTAGCCAATATATCAATTACATGTCCATGTCGAACATAATGCAATGCAACCGGAAAACCCCAAATACAAATACAAATACAAATACAAATAATAACAACAACAACAACACCAACAGCTAGAGATTAACAACAAACAGTGAAAAGTGCCTCTGCCTATATTCTGAACAGGAACTGAGATGGATTACGAGTCTCGGATTTGGTATCGGGATAAGAGAATCGGAGATCGGGGATCGGGGATCGGGGACTGTCAGTTCAAGTCAATCAAATCGTCAGCCAAAGATCGCTGAAAAGCTACAAATGCCTTATTGTCAAAACAAACGGCAACAATTAGTTTACCAAATTACAAGAAAATATTTTTTAAATGCTCCACAAACATGGGGACTGACTACACCACACAACACACACCACATTTGACACATGTCTCGGTGTCTGGTGGTGCTGGTGGTGCTGATGGTGGCTTCAAGCCAGCTCCATGCTCCATGGATCATCAGTCTGAGCTGTCACAATGCAGTCCATTTGTGGCATGTCTGTATGGGATTCACTTTGCAGTTGCCCCTCATTCAGACCAGCTCCCTGCCTCCTCCTTTGCCTACTCACTTACACTCAGTGCTGTCGCTTCAGCTATGTTATTGCTTGAGTTAGCCATTTTATAGTTGAAAATTATAGAAAATTTATAAGACTTCTAGCTGCTTTCTACTTGTAAAAGCGAGAAAATTTATAAGTATATTTTAAAAATTATTTCACCTCATGTTCAGATTAAAAGAAAATTTTATTATACTTAAATACAATCAATATTCATTTTTTGAGGAAACCAAATATTTTAATAAATACATATAACAAAGTAATAACATTCATATTGTGAATTGCAAAAACGCTACAAGTGCAGTGAAATTTTAAGAGAGCTCATTGAAATGCAAATTTAAATGTATTCTAATGCTAATGACTATTTTAGAAAATGGGTAGTTAAATTTGAATAGTAGAATTTACAGAAACTTTTTAAAGACAATCAAAGACATCGCTGATTTTCGGGATTTGTTTGTTACTGCCAAAAAAAAAATGGAAAAACGAATGCCTTCTAAATTTTACGACTGCGTTTTCTTTAAACACTACAATAGATAATTTCTTTAGCTATTTATTTTTGAATAAAATCTTATTATGACAACACTAATTTCCATCTCTATCGTCTCTCTGCCTCTGTACGCAGTGTGTTTTATTTCAATTTCAAATTCACACGAATGGAGCACGCGATTCTCGATTGTCGATTGTCGGGTTTTTCGAATTCGGTTTTGGATTTGGCTGCGGGTTTTTGAAATTCGTATCATTTGTATACAATATATCAACAGAACCAACCATGGGGAGTATATGTCGTAAATTAACGGCGTTCTTGGCCGTTCAGCCGGGCAACAGCAGCCATAAAATAAAGTTTCGAGAAGCGTATAAAATTTATAGCGCCCGCTACCCAAGAAAATCTGACAGCGCACACCTTACCTTATTTTTGTGATTGACAGGACCGCAGGGGCGTTGAGTTTCCATTGTTGTAGTTGTTGTAATTGCTGCTGTAGTTGCTGGTCTAATGCAATTCGCATTTCAATGCAATTTCACAGGCAATTGCGGGCAACTGCACAATGGTTATAAGCAGCTTCCCACTGGATTCCCATTCCCATTCCCATTCCCATTGCCAATTCTCATCCCTTGCGCCCTCACGGACGATTAGGTTCATGTGAGAAATGAAATATAAAAACAGTTACAGTTGTTGTTCTGTTATTTAAGGTGCTTACATGGGTTGCTCTTTTTTATATAAATATATATATACAGAGAGTGAGCGAGAGAGGGAGACTGAAGACATTAAGACTCTTAGATCAGACAGACAGTCTGCCAATTGTGTTGCAATTTGTCCTGGTGGTGAGCTTAGCCTGGCCGCTGGCTAACAGCAGTTTTCCGAGCGGCTTCTCATTGCCCTACACTCCATGGCACTCTACAATTCAGTCCACTTCACTACACTTCACTGTACATTGTACAGTGTACAGTGTACAGTGTGCACTCTAACCTGGTGGTCCTTGCAACCCCTTTTTTTGTGTGGCAAGTTCCCCCGCCCGTCTTTGCCTCAGTTAGCATAACAATGGCGTTGCGACTTCTTCAGTTCGAGGCTTATGGAAATTAGTCCTGTACACAGCCTCCAGCCAGAATGGGTTGGACTCGAGCCAGAGAGAGATAGAGACAGAGAGAGAGAGAGGAGAAAGGGAAAGAAAGGCAGCGTCTGCAAATTAATTCATTTATATGCAGAAAATTCATCGTTTTGTTGTTGCGCTCAATGTTACAATGTTATCAATTTTGGCCCAGCGGCTAGTCTTCGCATTATTTTGAGGGCTCAAAGGTGTGCGGCCCAAAGATACTGTTAAAATTGGAATTGGTTTTAGCCAGCTGCCATGCGTTCATGTTAATTGATAATTGCCGTCGAGTCGTTCTAACTGAAGGACTGACTGACTGACAACTGACTGCCAGTTGATTGCTAACATGAGCTGATTATAATAAACCCTCCGCCCACATTATTCAATTTCTGACTCTATTCTCTCCAAAGCATTGAAGCCACAATGTTATCATACTTGGCAGCAGTTCAACGAAGATTTTTAAGGCATCAAGAAATGGAAAATTCTTTTTTCAAGTCCTTATATTCATATACTTTCTGATTATCTAATTTCAGATTGCCTTCTGATATTATTAATCAAGCTGCTGCATTTTTATAATGTTCGGAGCATAGATCTTATTTATATTTAAATTACTCAAATATTAATATATTTCTTAGATTTTTAAAGCTTATGAAATAATTGAGGATAATAATGTTTAATTATTTATCGACTATTTCAAAATTATATAGTACAATATTAGTGTTATTTTTTTAACCCAGACTCCTATTTTTAAAATAAAAATTGTCGTAGCAGATTTGGTAAAAATTTCAATGTAAGAGTATAACAGATTCAATTTACGGAATCCATTAGTATCGATTCCATATCAACTAAAACTCTATCGAAATCTTTTTTTAAGTAATGTTTTTCCTTAATGTCTATATCAATTGGAAGTTTTATTTATACACAATGTTTGCTTTTATATTTAATAATCCCATAAGAATCTTCGGATTTCTTTAATTATAGTGTGTAAATTCACTAGCATTTCCCTAAATTAAAGCATGACAAAAGTGAGCCCAAACAAACACTGAATCCACTTAAAATTAATATCCAGCGACTTAAGTAGAAGCATTTCCGCATTGCAGCAGTTGAAGACCGGAATAAGTGTAAGAAAAGTCCGACAAATAATTTCCATGCAATTTCAAGTGCATATTCAAATTACGCACACACACACACACACACACACATAGATGATATACTTAACTGCCCAAATTATTTGAATGGACCCCGTTAATGAAATGTGACACGTATTTCCCCTGCCAACTGGAATTGTACAGCTCTGGAAGAGGTTGTTCAAGCCCAATTCTCTCTCTCTCTTTCACTCTCTCGCTCTATATTCCCTATTCCTGTACCAATCCCAATCCCAAGTTGAAGCCGAAGCCCGTGCCCGTCGTCAGTCCAGTGTCAGTGTAATAAATATGAGACTCATTAAGAAAACCATAAATAAATGCAGCGTCAGTGCATGACCAACAATTAAGTGCGAGGAGCAGTCCCAAGATCGAACCCAACTCGAGTCGGGGGCAGACAATGTAGGAGAGGGACGAGGGCCAAGGCACCAGGGACCCGAGCACCGACAAGATCAGGCTGCATAATCATATCATATGTATATGTGTATGTGCATATGTAACATGAGCAAATACTAGAAGCAAGTCTAGAAACTGTCGCCCGGCAGTCTGGCAGGGTCTTTGTCAGTCTTTGAGTCCGGGTTGCGTCCAATCCAATCCACAGCACTTGAGGCAAACGGGCGACAAATTTTGGTTGCTTTACGGCCCAAAAATAGCATGACACTTGAATTTGGATTGGTTTTTGTGTTTTGGGACAGGTTTAATGGTTACGCATTCATTGTGTAATTTACTGTATGCAGATGTTGCTCGTGTTACGCACCCGGGAAACTGGTCAAAGGGCAGAGGACAGAGGACAGAGGGCAATGGGCAGGTTACAGAGCTGATCATATTTGAGGAGAGCATCCGAGGAAGCACGGGAATGCCGTTTGCCCGAAATTCTATTGAATTTCAACAGAATCCAAAGTGCCTGCGTCATGAGGCAAGTTCAAGTCGATGTGGATGTGGATGTGTGTTGTCAATGTCGTCGTCGTTGTCGATGTCCCAGTCCTCAATCTGTGAGCATGTGAACTTTTGCACCTGTGCAACAGATACAAATACGTACGTAGTCTATTATAAATGTGCCCTCGAGCTTTGTTATGGATAAAAAAAAACAATCAGGCAGCTCTCTACTCCTACTACCCTGTATATATTATATGAAATATATATAAAATAAAAAAGAAATGAGCATATCCACATAGAGGAACCTTTGATTTTCTAGCAGCAATTTCTGATTTAAGGCCACTTCGTTAGTTGCCTCCGGCCGCCGGCTTCCAGCTCCTCCTCTGTCTTCAGACAACTTGCCAATCGATTGCACAATTTTTCGCATTGTCGCGCGTTTTGGACAAGCAACCGGAGGCTACACGGCCACGCCCAGTTTGTGTCCGAGCTGTGCCCCCAGCGTGCATATGAAATGATGTGCCACACATCATAATACTCATATATGTATATACCATATATATATATACTGCAACCCCTGACGGAACGCGCAATATTTACAATCATAATATTATTCGCGCATATGGACTTGAGGTCGTAATCCTTAATTGGTTTGCCTCTTATGCAATAAGTGTAAACAGTTCTGGGATTTCAGTACTCCTTTAATTGCAATTAAAGCAATCGCTCCACAAATTCAAAAAATGTTCACCCGAAAAATAATCATATAAATAATTATATGACATTTATTAAAGATTCATAAATATATTTGATTCACGTGACCCAAGCAACAGATTTTGATTAACTCGGAAGAAACTTTTCAATGATAAGTCTGACAGACTGATTTATCCTAAAAGTTTTATTTTCAGATTATAAACACAGAAGTCTTTAAAGAACAGATTGGCATGAAATTTACAAACAAAATCCATTGATTTACTAGTTCCGCAAAAGACAACATAAGAAAACGGTTCGAAAAATAAATCAACTTCTTAATAATATATATATTCTGCTAAGCATATCGTTATCTTATTTCCACTTTGTTTTATCTCTGCTTAACTTGTTTTAAGCTAACACTAATATCTTTTTAAATTTTAAAAGTCTTAACTGATCTTGAGTGCTCTTAGTTACGAACCATTTAATTAATGTTACAAATTTGGATATCTTGCTGTTTTCACAAAAGACTGGATAAAATATTCTAGTATATTTAAAATATAACGCACTTTTTAATTGAATCGATGCACACATTTGAATGTTGTTTGAGGTGTCACTTCACTTCGTTTAAATGCCATTAATCATGACTACTTAGAGTTGCTTCATTTCATTGATAAACACGAAAACGGAATCTCTAAATCATTCGCCCTAATGCCTTTCAAATTAGCCCAGCATTTATCAAATCAGCGTTGTCCCAGTCCAGTTTCGTTCCTTCCTTAGGTATATGAATCATTCTGCCTAATGAATGTGTCTGTCACTCGCTGTCAACACGTTGCTTAGTTGGAGACCCCTCTGATCTGTGGCAAGCGTATGACGCCTCTCGACTCCCAAATTTGATATGGAGCTGGTGCAAGGGGAACCTCTGTCGGTTCTGGGATCACGAGTTGTGTGCTATATTTAATACAGAGTGACATTAATGTCAGGCACAATTAGCCAAGAAGAGCGCCAATGGATAAGCGGAAAATGCTGGAAAAAAATCACAGAAAAAACAGAAAAAAACAGAAAAAAAACAATCAAAAAACGATAAACGAGGCGCGCAGAACGCGCCACCAGAAATAATTTGACATGCCCCTGCCTCATTGGAAGAAAATGATTTTGTTATTGCAGCTTTGGATTTTGATTCATTTTTTCAATGCTCACTTTTTTCTTCATTTTTTTTTGCTTTTGCATTGGCTTCTTGTGTCTTTTTGGTACGTGTGTGAACCGCTGAACTATAAAATCTTTGGCCATGGCCTTTTGTCTGGCTTTGTTACAAACTCGTAAACAAACAATTACACAACAAAGCGGCTGCAAATGGGCCAGAGATACAGATAGAGACACCTACCAAAATAATAGTAGAGCAGACAATAGGCAATCCCAAAACTCAAGCACGGTGGCATCTCTATATCCCTACTATCCCCGAACCATCCATCAATTGTTCGGCCGCTAATCCCGGCCTGCGGCTTCCACAGCCCCTGCAGACAACTCAATATACTATATACACTTTCATTTACTTCAGTTACAGTTGCAGTTTCAATTGAATTTGCGAATTTGCCGGCAATGCTGATGTTGATACGCTTGGATTGATCTTTCTTTCTCTCTCTCCGCCTATCTTCTCGAATAGGGGAACTCTGCCGGGATCGGGATCGGCTTCTACATGTGCTGCTACTTCTGCTGCCGTTGGTGTTAATTTATAAAAAACAGCGCCCCCAGTTCGCTTAGCGTTTGCCATTTTTGCACCGTTGACGCTTTTTTCACAGCCGGCGCGTGGTATGAAAGCCAAATCATATAAAAGATACACTCCTTGTTTATATTGAATATATAGCGCAAATGATACCAACGTGCTACTGTGGAACGAACTCTAATGTATCTTTGCGCAATTACAGGATCTATGAAACATCAAGGCCGCAATAAAACAGAGAAGGTAACAGAAAAGGCAACAGAAAATGTAACAGAATATGTAACAGAAAATGTAACAGAAAAGGTAATACAAAAGGTAACAGAAAAGGCAACAGAATATGTAACAGAAAATGTAACAGAAAAGGTAATACAAAAGGAAACAGAAAACTTAAATAATTGCACAATGTACGTTTGGACATCGATTTAAATGAAAACATCATTAACCACTGTTAACTCTTAAAAATATTAATTTATGAAGAGTATTAAGTATTTTACTATCGAGAATATTGGTTTTTAAGAGATATATTAGAGATTATAATATAATTTTTGAAGAGTATTCTGTATTTTACTCTTCAGAATAATAGTTTTAAGGAGACGGATCTGTTAGCGCTTCAAAATATTAATTTACTAGGCGACATTTATTTAATTATCGAGAATTATAGTGGCATTCTATAATTTCAATTGATCTGCGCTCATGCAGGTGCAGCCACTGTGCCTCGATTTGATTTAAGTAGCTCTGGGGCAGCCGAAGCGGCGAGCTGCACAGTGGCAACCACATAAACGGTTCGACGGCGTCTGTGTCGACGGCAGAGATCAAAGCGTGCCGCCGATGCTTGGCGGCCTGCAAAATGGTTAAATCTTTTGAAATGTGCGCACTTTTTGACACCCAATTTGTTTAGAACTATGCGCCCCACCAGTCCCCCAAATAGATCTACTCAAATGCTGACAGTGGCAGGGAAACAGTTCATAAAAATCGGGACGTGGCAAGGTGAGAGAGTACTTCATTCGGTTAGTCAGTGGGCCACTTTTCCTGCGAATTTCATTAATAAAAATGTCGAAAGTGTTGGACGCAAAGTGAGCAGCAGCCACTACAAAAATCACCCCCATCCCCCCGCCCCGGACAGCGTAGATCTATTCAAAACACACACACACACACACAGGTAGCACAATCAAACGAATTTTCATTTGGCGTTTTTTGTTTTTAATAAAAATTCAAAAGATTTACAGGCCACAAGTAATTCCACTTAAATTGTTGTAATGAAGCGAGAAACTAACTGAGGGGGTAAGCGTAGAAGTAGGTGTAGGCCCACGGGGTAGGGGAGGACAGAAACAACACGTCAGTTCATTCATAAAATTGGAATTGTTGCAAAGCCAAATGCTTAATTAAGATTTTTCCAAATAAAAATGCAAGAGGGGATATGGGATATACGCGTAATAAGTTTATTGATTTGGGAAATGCCACAGCCGGATGTTTATGTCTTGGCTGCTGGGATGGATCGATGATGCAGGCAATCATAAGGAACGTGTGAACGTGTGCAGGGATTATATGGGTTCAAATGCGGATTCGTAAGCGTTATACGTTATACGAATACCGTTGCCATTTTCCCCACACCAAAACAAAACCAACGATCCTGGCCAGCAAGTTGTTAAGTTGGTAAGTCAATCTGTGCTTAGCAAGTTGCCTAGCCAAGAATCATGGAATTTCCAAATGCATTTCCATATATATATATATATATATATATATATAAACATACATACATAGTATGTATGTATTGCCAAAGTCAAAACATGCGGTTTGTGTGTCCGCGCATTAAGTTGGGAAAAGACGAGCTGCAGAGGCTGGATTTATTTGTACAAAATGACTTTGCAAATGAGATTCTGTTCTGACCACCGAATGTGTCAATATTATCATGGGCCGGACCTATGCAAACACTACTCATTTTCTCTCTTTCTTTACGTCTCTCCTGTGTTCTCCTAATAAATCTGGCATGGGATTGCCACTGGGACTACCTGCTGTGCGAGGTGTGCATAGTTCTGTTAATGTCCAACACCTTCACACTTGAAACAGCAACAACGTGACCTGTGGCCCCGTCACTGGATTTTGTCTTTCGCCCAGAATTATGAATGGAACTGTCAAGCTGCCAAGTGTCCATGTACATGCACCGATAATCGATGTGATTAGGCCGTGTCGTAAACTGTAACCCCCAGTCGACCAATCAATAATTAAAATTATAAAAAGGAAAAGGGGAAAACACTCGGTGACGTATTTAGACAGCCACTGACAGCCCAGCAGACTCAAGAGAATCTGAAATTTAAGACATCGCAAGTAGTAGAATCTCAAATACACTGACATGAAAAAATTTAAATATTTTGGCCTGCTCCGTTTTTCACTTCGAAATGAAATCCTATAGAGTAAAAAACAATCAGCGTGACAAGATATTAAATGCTATTTGAATAACAATAAATTTATAAATCACATAATTTTTATAGTTTTGCTATATATTTTAGACTTCAATCATAAAATAAATAAATCATAATTAAAACATATTCATACATTTGATTTTTAAAATAATATCAGAATTATTAAAGCCTAAGAAAATAATCAAGATTGAAACTTATTGTAAAAATAACATATCTTTTTATTATTAAATCAAATTATTAAATATGCATCTTCTGTAGGTCGCTTTTTTCCCATTTCATTTAAATATAATCAGTAATGTTTACTTTGACATTAATTTCTATCTTAAATAAGAAATGAAGTCTAGACCATTCCATTTGAATTCTGAATACAGTAAGACAATTGATACGATGGATATACTTATTAAAAATTGCAATATATAATATCAAAATTGAATAAATAAGTTGAATGTAGAAGTCACTATGCCATATTTTAAGAGAAGAGAATTAATACGACTTGGTGTTAAAAATAGCTGCATGACAATGCACAATTTTTGGCTGCCCGAGGGCGATAGAGAAGGAAATGAGCTGCACTTAAATGCATGCGAGAAAACCACTTGATACCAACAAGTGGATAAGAAGCCACCACCACGACACAAACGATGCCCAAACGAACTATCAATGTCAGTGAATTGGCAAAAAATTTAAACTCAATTTGTATGCAGGCCAGAGTCCGGCTCGAGGAAACCCTTTACTTGACACACCTCAACAACGGCTGAGGCTCAAGTGGCATCGACACCACCGTCTGCCGTTGCATTAATGTGAGATGAACACCCAGTTGGCCGGTCAGACAAGATACGAGATACGAGATACCCAGCCATACTCCAGCCAGGGGGCTAAGCCGTTGAAGCATGCGTATCATCAGTGCACAACAAATCTTAATGATCGTTAAGGCTGCGCGAGGCGTTGATGACGCGACCATTGCCATGACCAGGCACTTTATGAATGCCCAACGAAATGGTGCTCCGGCTCCAGCTTCAACCCATTCATTGATTCATTCATTTCATGCATTACCCCGAAATGAAGTGCTCGAAATGCTTTGTAAAATAATCTTGGCTTGCATTGATCTTTCACATATCTTTCGTGATTTATTTTTGTATTTTTATAATTATTAATTATTATTATGTATCGTCGTATATGCATATTATACCTTCCTCTTAAACTTAAATACATTACAAAGCGCTGGCAAATGAGTGTGGAAAAGTATTAGAATTTGCAGCTAACAGATTTGAGAATATAATACAATACAAAGTGCATTATTATTAAAATATAAGATAACTTGTTAGAATATATATAATAATTATTTTTAACATATGTTTGCGTGTGAATGTGTATAAACGCCTCTTATCTAAGTTGGTGAATACTTTTCGATATATGCAACTAAGATTGACAATATTTGCCCATAAGTTTTACAACATTCCAATTATATCCAATTTTTGAAAGTGATTTTTTACTTTTAAAGCCACAAATGCGTCTAAATAATGGATGGGAGTCCAGCATGCGGCAACACTTGTCTTGTTCACAACAATTTCCTAGAATTTATTTAATTTGGAGATGCTTTCGAGCCTGCTTGATACTAATGCTTAGTTTTTAAATTGAAACACTAGGATCAATACGATGGCCAATAGGACAGCGAATAGGATGGCAGCCAGTATCAGCTTCTTCTTTCGCACTTTGTTCTAAAATAGATTCAATTTTAATAAATTATTGATACAGCTATCGTATTTTAAATATTTACCCTGTAAGAGCTGGCCTTGCGTAAATTGTCTGTGCCTTGTGATACGAAAATACTTGTTTGCTCCACCTGCGACTCAATAGAGTCAACAACTACGCCCTGTTCGTAGACCATAGCACCCAAGTTTTTGTAGATTTCATTAACACCAACAATATTGCTCTCGAGCTCGCGTATGGCACGCTCCTGTTCCTCAAGCGCTTGCAGATCCACTTCCTCCTGCATTTGCGTTTGGATTTGTTGCTGTTGCTGCTGATTTGATTTGCGATTGAAAAAGTTGTCCTCGAAGCTATTGGCGTTGCTGTTGCGCGTTGAGCTGGGCGGATGTGCAATGCTATAGTTGTGAGCACGCGCTTGGTGCAATGCGCTCCTCTCAATGTCAGCCGTCTTACGTTGAACGGCCTGTAAAACGCAAATATAAAAGAAAAGATAATGAAAATAAGTAACTACGCTATCATTCTTATCGTTAGAGAGATTAACAAACCTGAAAGGCCGTCAGTGCCGCTGTGAACTCATCCACCAGGCGATCGCGTTGTATCTTCAAATGTCGCTCCTTGCACTTATCCACCTCCTTCAGCTGATTGTTGGTATCCGTAACCAGCTGCTTGGTGTAGGTCATTAATTGATGACTGTGTGTGGCGTGCATAGCTTTCAGTTATTTTATACAATAGCATATATACAATTTAGCTTTGCCTTTTGATATGTAAGGCAAAGACCAAATTCACACTTACAGCTTTTTTTTCAATTCTGGCGAGTCCTGGGGCGTATTCAGCTGATTAACCATACGCTGCATAGTGGACACTGTGCAGAAGTAAAAGTGGGAGAGAGAGGGCATTGCGATTAGTCATAGGCTAAACACAACGCCCCAAACAACCTACTACTCACCATTTTGTTGTACTTTTTCAATGCTTGTCGCGATTATTTGTGCCAATCGTTGAAAGTCAATCTCATTTAAGCCTCCTCCGGCCCCACCTCCGCTACCACCACCGCCTCCACTGAGGCCATTCTCCATATGCTGCAAATCCATGCTTTCGTATGCAGACACTTTGCTGGCGTAATTTTTTTAGATTGGCTAAAACAAGTCTTTGTTGTTGCTTTGCTAGAATTTTAAAACAGTTTAAGTCGTGCGCAGTTAGATTTGATACTTATATCATTATATGCGATTCACAAGTTACACCTGTATGCAATTCTATGTCACTGTGTTGTTTTCTGTTATTGCTCTTTGTTTTACTTTTGTAGGAATGTTTGTGCTTTTAAACCACCCACCTTGTTTGCCAGTTGCTTCTATGTAGCGACCTTTGCAAATTTAGATTTATCTAACACAGATTAATTAAACAAAACACACAACAATTTTTAATAAGCAAAATATAAAGGTTGCAAATTTTGCAAGAAATTTAGAGTTGTATCAAATGGTTCGGCTTAAGTTCAATTGAACTAATCATGAACGTATGAACTAGATTCTTGATTGTCGCTCATATAGTTCCGTTAATTCGACTCGTTGATTCTGCTCACTTGATTGTCTGGCAGCATTGAATATCTTTCAATTAATTTGAAAATCTCGGCTGCAAAAAAGAAATATAAATTCCTCTGATTTAAGAGTAGTTTCACATAAATACCATGCACACAACGGTACTGTGAGTGTGCTGATTTAAATAAAAAAAAAAAAACAAAAGAGCGCTTAGAAAAAAGCATTATTTGTACACTAGTTGATGCCCGGAGGAGCAGCAGAAAACTTCTTTATAGAATAGAGAGAATCTTGCCTATTGCTTTCTTTTATTTGCCAAGGCTATTGTTCTTTATACAATTATTTTCACCTACTCGTTATTGTAAGGGGATCCTTAAATTTGTATTTGTCGAGGAAAATCCCTAGAAGTTTTGAGGTTTCAGTGAGTTTATAGTTATATGCATTATATGGACTTACCTAATCATTATTGTATTCTATATATATAGTACATTCCAATCGACATAGAGTGTGTTTGAAACCAGTTTAAAAAGAATTTATATATTCAATTAAATTGACTAAGGGCAGGTTTTTTCTTCGCATCAATCACAAACGTTCGTATGTAATAAATTTAAATGTCACTGGTATTGGAATATATTTAATGTGAATGATAATTATCTAGCTCTTATACAATAACATATTATTATTAAATATTTTGCTAAACACATTAATTTAAATTCCTCTCTCTTCAACTGTCAAGATTTTAGCAGTATATTACTGACTCAGAACTGTCAAACTCACAGTCAAATTAGAGGCAATTACACTAAAACAGTCATAATTAATATTATAAAATCAACAATGATCATAAGAACTTGTTCAGAATTTATTTATATAGATGCACTTACTGCAAGGTTCTTGATAAATAAATATATCTACTTTAATAATGATTAAATCATGTAAGTTTTTTAATTACATTTCAATAGACTGATTTTTTTCGTCACAAATGTCTGTTAAATGTCTAAAAACAGTTTCTTAATGCGCTGTCTTCAAAACATATGCATTATATGCAGCGAGCTATCGATTTAGAATAACGGGTTGTCCCATATTGAATTAAATATGCAAATTAATATTGAATTGTTATACGTCACGACACACAGGGAGCGTATTTACATTATATTCTCGCCTGTGGGTTATCTAATTAGACCGGTATTTCAATATAGATCGAGTTTATTTATTTTCAACACAAAAAATTTCATTTTAGATCTTTTCAACTTTCATAAATAAGCAAGAGTTTCCTTTAAAGTCGCTTAATCAGTTCTCAAACGTCGTTGACTTCACTACGCTTTTTTAGGTACTTATTCTGACACACTCGTACTCGTACGGCTTAAAATCGAAAGTTGTTCATTAAAAATTCGTGAGCCGCGACACGATCCAACAATGCGAGCTTTCTGGTTAATGCTCTCAATCCAAGTTACTTTGTGCTACTGCCATTACAGTTATGAGCCAGGTGCGTGACTCTTTGACGGTGTCACACTTTTATTATAAGTATAAACAGTAAAAGTGCTAAAGATTGAAATCAGCATACAAAAACCACAAAGCAAACGAAATACGTTTTTGCGTAATCTAGTGATAATCAAATTTGATATCACAATTAATTTGTGACTATATAAAAGAAATTAGAACTTTCGCTTTGTAAGATGATAGACCAGTTTCTCTTTCGTCTCTTTCAGATAATACATGGAATATTCGCTCTACAAATGAGTTAAAGGATAAAAGCTTTTGGTTTCATGATGCTCAGCGCACTCTCTTCGATAAGCTTTCAATGTTACCAAATCAATACTTAGCCAAGAATGTAATTCTCTTTCTGGGCGATGGTATGTCTGTTCCGACAGTTACAGCAGGTCGCATTTATGATGGACAGTTAAAGGGTGAAGTAGGTGAACGTAATCGTCTGGAATTTGAAAAGTTTGACTACGTGGGATTATCAAAGGTAATTTCAATGCTCGAAGCTCGCAAGTAAGATTTAAGAGGAAAAGATAAGAGAAGATTTTAAAAGGATAACCATTTATGTATATATGTATTTTAATTTTTTTTGCTTTAAATTTAATTTAAACTTTTAAATAACAAGTTCAATGAAATTTTAGTTTTAATTATAGAATCGAAATTTAAGATCGAGAAAGAAAATCTATTTCTTTGCTTACTAATCTGAGACAATTTTTTAATTTTTTTTAGATTCAAATGTATTCTGAAATTCTAGTCGAACTGTTGCACAATATTTTAATCTGGTTTATCATTTATTCTATGTAGACCTATTGCGTCAACAAACAGGTAGCAGACTCGGCCTGTACAGCGACTGCTTATTTGTCCGGTATAAAGGCTAATTACCTGACAATCGGTGTATCTGCTGATGTGGAACTAAATGACTGTGCAGCAGCCAAGTTGCCACAAAATCGGCTTTCCTCTTTGGCAGCCTGGGCGCAACGTGGTAACAAATCAGCTGGACTTGTGACCACAACCCGTGTCACCCACGCAAGTCCAGCTGGTGTCTATGCGCATACTTCGAATCGTGACTTCGAAAGCGATTACAATGTCCATGAGCTGGGAATGAAGCAAAGTGACTGTCCTGACGTAGCACAGCAATTATTGGAAGATGTGGGCAAAGACTTAAAGGTCGTTCTGGGTGGAGGCACCAAGAAATTCTTGCCCAACACAATGACAGATGTTTATGGCAATGAGGGCGAACGACTGGATGGACGCGATCTTATAACTGAGTGGCAAAAGAGCAAAAAAGGCAATGCCCGTGTGGTCTTCAATCGCACCGATCTCCTTAAGACGGATCTTCGCAAAACTGATCATTTACTGGGACTGTTTAATGCCACGCACATGGCATATCACTTGGATGACAGTATAGACTCCCCAACACTCTCAGAGATGACTGAAGCTGCTATTGGAGTGCTCTCATCAAATCCAGAGGGTTACTTTCTGTTTGTCGAAGGCGGCCGCATAGATCATGCTCATCACGAAACGAAAGCTATGAAGGCATTGGATGAAACTGTCCAATTCTCAAATGCTGTTCGGAAAGCGCGTCAGCTGACGAATCCTTGGGAGACTCTTATTGTTGTCACCGCGGATCACGGACATACTATGACCATTAACGGCTACCCAGACATAGATAATAGTATTACCGGATTAAATTCTGAATTAAGCGATATTGACAATTTACCTTACGCCACCTTATCATATGCCAATGGCGCCAATTACAAAAGGTTCTATACTACATTGGGCAATGGAACAGTTGAGCGTGTTGATCTCAGGAAACTAAACATTGGTGATAAGGACGAAATTTATCCCCATGGTGTGCCCAGTTCCGAAGAAACCCATGGAGGTGGCGATGTGGCTGTCTATGCCAGTGGTACGTTCAAAGACAGTTTTCTCTTTAAATTAATTATATACTTTCAATTTCAATTATTAATTTTTAGGTCCATGGTCACACTTGTTCAGCGGCGTGTATGAACAAAACACAATACCCCATCTAATGGCCTATGCATCGTGCATTGGCCCAGGAATAAGAGCTTGCGATCTTCTGCCAAAAACGTTCAATCCCCACAATCCCTATACTCAGTTGAATCCTTAAAGAAAATAGTTACTTGATAATGATAATTTATATTTGTACATTTTGTATATAATGTAATAAATATTGAAACAACATTATAATGGTTTTAATTAATAGCTGAATTAAAAAATTCCTATTCCTATTAACAAATTTAAATTTAAAAGAAAAATTTTCATTTTTAAACTGCGCGCTGAACGAATCGAAAAGGCTTACTCGTTCATTTTAATGACCCGTTCTATTTAACTCATTCAGAGAACAACTCTAGTTTTGATAATCAATCGATTATCGATAACAAAACCGAAGTTCCCAAAATGTTAAAAAATTAAATACAAACTCTACTCTTTATAAATCACCTGTTGCTAACTGCTAAACTATAAATTATATTTAATTTAGACTTTTATTAATCAATTACTCTTCAAAATTGTCACACTTGTCTGATAGTTAGTTAAAGGGCAAATTATGAATGTCCAAACAGCTGAATCAACTGAATAAAGTAAACAGCTGTTTGCATTTGTTTTGATAAGAAAAAGTGCGTAAGAATGCAACGAACACCTGTGAGTACTACGTGTAAAATAATTCAACAATGTTGTGATTCCTAAGTAACTTTGTAGCAGCTTTGGCAATGTTTAGGCATTGCCTGTCGGTCATCTTTCCGAATTAGGCAATTTCATAGCAGAAGGCTAGCTGCGCATCAGAATCAGAACAAGCCTAGTCGTCGCAGTTGGAAGAATTTCCCCTACGGACGTGTGGGCTTCGCTCTGATTGGAGCTGGAGCAATTGGATACGATGGAATAGTGAACGATTTTACCTATGCCGGGTCGTCGGTGCGTTTTGTGCGCTCTGTAAAAACGGCGATATTAATTGCCATCGATTATCTGGGACTTGACGACAATGATGCGGAATATACGACCAAGATAAAGGAGTTGCATCTGAAAAGTGCCAACAGATTACTGGAAACATGTCTGCTTAACGGTGGGCTCTACATAAAAGTGGGTCAAGGATTTGCGGCCATTAATCACATATTGCCCGTTGAGTACACCAGCACCCTAGCAAAGCTGCAGGACGAATGTCTGACGACCTCAAGGGCCGATATACAGAAAGTGTTTCTTTCTGATTTTGGCCAGTTGCCCGAGGAGATGTACAAAGAATTCGATTACGAACCCGTGGCGGCTGCGAGCTTGGCTCAGGTGTTTAAGGCAAGGCTACACAGCGGCGAGCAGGTGGCTGTCAAAGTCCAGTACAGTGATTTGCAGAAGCGTTTTATCAGCGACGTGGCCACCATTATTTTTCTGCAGGATATTATCGAACTTGTGTTTAAGAGCTACAATTTTGGTTGGATCATGAACGATCTGCGCAAGAATCTGGTGCAGGAACTTAACTTTGTGCAGGAAGCCCAAAATGCTGAACGCTGCTCCGAGGGACTAAAGAAGTTAAAGTTCGTTGTTGTGCCGAAAATCTATTGGCCACAAACGAAAACGGTAAGTAAATTGTTACATTTATCATCAGCATTTATATTAATTCCAATATTATGTAATATAGCGCGTTCTTACAATGGAGTGGATGGAAGGCTTTAAAATCAGCGATGTGTCTGAAATTAAGAAGCATAAAATGAGCCTTTCAGATATTGACATGAAGCTGTACAATGTGTTTGCCGAGCAAATCTTTCATACTGGATTCGTGCATGCTGATCCACATCCCGGCAACAGTGGGTAATCAAATAAATTGTGACGATGGGATCATGAAACTAATAACCACTTCATTAATTTAGTTTTTGTGCGTAAAAATTCGCAAAATGGCAATGCAGAGATTATATTGTTGGATCATGGTCTGTATGAGGAGCTCCCAGCTAGCGTTCGTGGCCCACTTTGCGAGTTTTGGGAGGCAACGGTTCTGCGGGACGAATCAAAGATGAAGGCGGCTGCTAAAAAGATTGATATTGTCGAATATATGAAGTTTGCAGAAGTTTTATTCCAGCAGCCCATACGTATGCGTAGTGGAGCAATAAAGAGCAAACTGTCTGAGGAGGAACTCGAGCATATTCGCAAAATAGCCAGGCAAAACTTTGAAGTCATCATGAGCACTCTAAAGGAAATGCCACGGAGCATGCTCTTTGTGATGTAAGTGTGTGCCTTGAATTTATTTATTATTGCTATTTAAAATATACATTTCGTTCTTTACAGACGCAATTTAAATATAGTGCGTTCAATTGGCGATATGCACGGCAATGTGGTGAATCGACCACAAGTCATGGCTCGCTATGCCCAACATTGTCTCTACGAGCGTAATATGAGATCCCCGATCCAATACATGAGGTGGCTGTGCCGTCGCATTTATTTTGAGTACTGCCTGTGGATAACTTCGTTACGACCTCTTTTCATGAATTATTATCTGAATTTCTTGTATCTTGTGGGACGTGCGCCGGAATCGGCGAGGACACTCATGCGCGACGTTACGCAACAGGACAAACTCGAACAGTTGCACTAACTTAAAACCAGCACATTCATCAAAGCAAACATATTTTCATCTAATTCACTTTCGCATATGTTACGTATACGTAATTTTTATATGTGTCGTGTTTAATAATTGTGATTCATTTGTTGTTGTTAAAGTTGCTAGATAGATTGATTAAAGCTTTTAACTTGTACATTTAACACTTGTCATGTTTTGAAAATAGACAGTTAGTTAAGCTGTCAAAAGGTCACAGGAGGTATTTTAATTATATTGCAGTTCAGTTATCCAAGGTTAGCTCAGTCCAACAGTTATTGCTAACCAACATTCACTGCCACTTAGGAGCTTCAAACACAACAAATCAATAGGATTTTCAGATTAGGAAGACTTTCAATATTTGCATACACCAATTAGTATACCCTGTAAAAGTTAACAACACAGTAGGCAGTTACTCTCAACTGTGTTAATCGTAAGTCTTCAGAAGACCGTAATATGTTAAGCTAATTTAAATAATGAATATAGGGTATCTAATTAATCAGACAATTTTAAAAATTATCAAAATATTGCCGACATATGAGGAACACACACATATTTCACACCCAAAATAGGCACAAATGGGCGTCAACAACTACACATTTCCGGTTGTGTGGAGCGCCATGTCAGGCATCAACATGCCAAAAATCTCGGAGGCCAATATGTATGCACGATATGAGCAAATGTTGAGACGCCGACCCGTCGCACCTTTGCAACACTTTCATATAAAATATACCGTCGAGTATTTGGAGTATCGTGTGGTGCACACAGAACTAAATTCAATTCAATTTCATTTAAAGTTACTTTCGCTGACTGACAGACAAGCGAGTCAAGTCCTCTAATCCCAGGTGGCGCTGTACAGTGGGCCAAAGTCAAAACATTTAAATTAAAAAAAAACAAAATAATTTAGTCAATTGCCATTTGTAAACTTTTCAACGATTATGTATCAACCTTATTACTTGCGTAACTTACGTGATGATAAAATAGTTAAAAGTATTTAATTGATTTAGAGACTTCGAAATCAGAGGTAACTTAAAAATAATGCCGGAATATAGAATACCAGGCTAAACACGATGTTTGTATAGTTTTTTAATGTTTCACACCATTGTTGGTGTCGCCCTTGTTGTTGTTATTGTGGTCTTGAGCCCAAAGCTAAATATGAAATTAAAAATCAACGCTAAAGTGTGAAACGCCTGAAATGTCGGCTGTCTGGCGGCAGTCAGGCGAATGCTTAGAAGGCATAGAAGCAGCTCCGCAGCCAGGCGGAGCCAGCATTTGCAGACAAGTCGCGAAACGGAGCAAAGGTCTCGAGCGGAAATTGAAATTAGTTGAACGGAAGAGCTAAATAGTCCCGAATACTTAGTTACCAATTAGCAATGAACAAGGAATTTATTATGCAGGGCGGCACGCCCATCACCAGTGAACTGGCAACGGTAAACGATCCTCCATTAGGGGTTTAGATTCAATCGAAACCATTGTCGATTTTAGGAACTACGCAAGCTCGTCTTTGGCACTGCCGCCATTCCAATGCGTGCCGAGTGGCTGCAGACGGCCTTCGTGTTCGGAGCAGCCCCAAAGGAGGAGTTGCCCTATGGACTACGATGTCCACGGAATGCCACACGAGGTCTACTTTCCGTGGTGCAGGGTTTCATCTTGAAGTATCTGCTCTTTGCCCGCAAGAGTAGTCGCAACAACTCCACTGAGTGCGTCATTAGCTGCAGGGGAATCCCCAACTAAACTTCATCTACATATGTCCTATATGTGTCCGTGTGTGTGTACATATTTATTTTCAGCCCGCTTCTGGCCAACGCCGAGATGCAACGAGAATCGCTTTTCCATGCCCTAATCGAGATATTACGCACCATTTCGGACAAGGGCAAGGTGACTATGGTGCTGCCCTCGGAGGATGAGGTCTTTGTGGATCACAGTGCCAGTTACTTTCATGATACGGTTACTGAAAAGGTAGACCCACCGATTGCATAATGCATTACTTATTGATTTTATTTATGTGTCTTTGGTAATACCTATACAAATTACATACAATCAATCACAGCCATCTCGCCTTTCATTTAAATTTATATAAAAAGAACTGAGTCGCACACGATTTATTGCTGAACACACAGAAAACCGAGCAATTCCATCAAATAAATAAATTTATATTATATATATAACAGATATTCTTTACATGGTCTTCAAAAATGAAATAAGTTTTGGAATTATTAATTAGTTCTCTTTGTGTTACAGCTTTATGTGTTTACACTCTCACCGAACGAGGAACTGGAACACTTTATGAAGCGAAATTATAAATATGTAAGAACCTAAGCTACAGAATGGGTTACATTTCTGCAGCTATAGTCATGACCTTACGATCCATTAACTATTTGACTAATTTGCTCCCAAAAGTTTACAGAAGAGGAGACTCCGGGCACTTTGCTGTTTCTTTATAGCGCCGTACTCACACGCTCGATGGGAAAGTAAGATTTCAGCTGTAGAGAGTGTCTTTAATTTGAAAAGTTTAGCTAGAAATTCTAGATATATATATATCGATTTAAATATATTATATTGTATTTATATTACTTCAAGTTCCTAATCAGTTTGTAACCTTTGTAAATCGATGCAACGCAGAGTACGCACGGATCTGGATTCGACGAAGGGTTCGCCGTTGACGATGAGCAACCATGAGGAGGGTTCCCTGATGATTGTCACGTTGCTGCTGACAGGACGTGCCACGCCCTATATCCACAATGGCGTCATCAATGTGGGCGATGAGAATAGCTATGTGATTACCAGTAGAAACAAATGATTTTTGTTGATCTTGATGAGGAACTTCTTGCGATTGCAGGCCGTACCGCAGTATGGAGTGCTGAAGCGTTGCATGATCGGATTGCTACTCTGGGACATTGAATCCGCCAGTGTAAGTATCGATTATAGTTGAATTCATTTTTGAGCTGTTGTTACTTATCTCCGATAGGCTGCTGTCAACCAATCCCGACAACCGGGCTCTCGTTTAAAGACACCCAACTATCCCATTTGGATAACCAGCTGTACTGGCCACTATGGTGTCATCTTTAATCGAAATCCGGATCTCTTGAGGAATTATCATGCAGAATCACGATTTGATGTGAACTATTATAGCTGTTCCGGTCACCAGATACTAATGACAATCGACAATCGGACGTATAATGAGCAGGCATTGGTCATGTTGGAGCGACAACCAATTACACCGGAGAGCACCTCGTTATCAGGCAAGCCGGGCAAGGATGAGGCCGTTACGGCTGCCGGTGGTGCTGCTGCCGGAGTTGTTGGTGTCGCCAGCACTAGCGGCGGTGGTGCTAGTGGTGCTAGCGCTGGCAACGATGTGGTCGCCAAGGAGGAGTCAATGCTCAACACGCCATTGCAGCGTTTGATTCATACCAAGTGGGAAGAGGCAACTATAAGCTTTCACGTGCAGCCATCGATGTTGAGTTATCTTTTTAGTACCACACAGTAGTATGAGACCAGTCGCAACTCTCCTCTTTCCTCTCTTGAGATAGCTTACTTGTCACTCTTTGCTCCCATAGATGTAGCTTTAATAATCTTCCAACTACATATATAGAGTAGATCCTCTTGATTCCCAACTTACATTGTCAGCATGTCAGCTTGTTATGTTGTCTCTTGATCTATGATATAAATCGACTTTCTTGGCGAATGACCAATACCTTAAACCTTTCCATTGATATCCCGTACTACGTACATCTTTATCTCAACAATCAGCCAAGTAAGTTGTATAGTAGTTCTATAGTTCAATAAATGTTAAACCATCCTCAAAGTAAATTATCGTACTTCTCTCGTAGTTCCCTTATGGTCGTAGAAACTACAATTTAAGTTTATTTTTTGGTGCTCCCGCGTAGTTAATTATTATTTTATAGAGCTCAGTTAACCTTTCAGCTATTTACACTATTGCCTTACAAATATGATATATTCTACCATTAATGTGTTAGCTTTAATTACTATATAGCTGTCTAGTGCCATTAATTGTATGCTTTCTAGTCGACAAACAAATAACCCCGCACAAATTCTTATTAATTAAATTATATTGTATGTTGCACTTAGTGGAGTTCTACTGTTGCCGTCTCTAAGCTCTGTTCTAACCAAGCGAATTTTAAAGGGTATTTTAAAAAGATACATGAATTTGGAATTCCAAAACAGCGATGGTAAATACACGTAAAATATTGCGGAAATATTGTTACCAATGCCTCTCTCTATGCATCAAGAGCGACTACAGGATCTCAACCAGTTGAGGTTGCCGCCTGGAGCCACTAGACGAACAAATTAATAGACACTTAACGCAACTATAATAAAATACGAAAATTGTTAAGAATTCTATTAGAAATAAATGTTCAAACATAATACTAAAAAGTTATAAGCTTGTTTTTGAAAATATCTTAGCTTATGTTTTTTTATGTTTCCGATATTTTTACAGCTTCAGAAGTATAAAACCCACGAGTTCCATCAAATATAAATGCAAATTGTTTAAAAAAATATTTATTAATAAATTTGTAAGATATTTATTAAAGTTTCTTGTGTTTTCTTTACACAAAAATGATTGAACTTCCGTTGTAAGCCAGTTTTGAAAAGAGTTATGTTTATTTTTGTTCAAATTGTATTCTTTTTATAGTATTTGTTGGATAAGAATAGTTTACTCGTAATTGTAGATTGGTTTGCAATTGTTTCTTAAGTTGAAATCGAGAATATCATGTAGTATTTGCTTTATAGAATTTATAAGAATATTTTAAGTTGTTCACGAAATATTTACCCTTGAGATTAGTTAGTTGTTATTCGTATTATTATTATTAAATTTAAAGATTTGGTAAGTTCCTAACTAATATCGTTAAGACTCATACATAAATATGTTTAATTTTTAATTATGTATAAATTGTAGAAATATTCATTAATACCAATTTGTTTATCAGCACATCTGCATTATATTTATATAGTTTTATTTACAAAGATCTATGTAATTTGTTGAAATTTCAACTGAATATCGATTTGAGTACTGAACTCTTTTTTTTACCACTTTGTATAATTGAATTCCATCAGCAAGAGTATTATCTCAAATATGTTGTTGGCTTTTCGGTAATTTCTCAAACTGCTGTTTATTTTTTCTTTTTCCCCTTTCAATTGCCATTACCCTTGCTATCAGTTGGCACGCGATTCGAGTCCCACGAGGTCCCAGCCCAGCCCATGTGACCAAATCATTGGCCTCTGCTTTATCTGTCCCAGTGTCCCACTGTCCGCCCATCTTTCTTGATGTTTGTCAGTCCGTTGCGGGTCTGGAGTAACGCCTTGATAGACAAGTGTGCCAACATGCATTATTGAAATCGCTACGTCCCACATTTTAGCTGCTGTTTGTTTGCATTTCGGATGGCTTCGTCGTAGCACTCTCAATATAAATAAATAGTTACCCGACTTACGACACGCCCTTCCAGTTCTTGAATATGTTTATTGCTACGGCCTTGAACTATTGACATCTTTAAATTTGCTATTTTACAAGTATTCAATTGAATGTTGAGGAACTTCACAACTAAAATGAGCAGATTTGTATTAGTAAGCGAATAAGAATAAGCAAAATATATAGTTAATATTAAACTTTAGTTTTAAAGAGAATTGCTGCGAATTATCAATAGATTACATTTTAGTTGAGAAATGCAATTGAAATCGATCGGAAAATAAAACAAACTTATAATTTAGGAACAGAAACCATAGTTGTTATTGTATAGAGTGGTTTTTTACGAGATATTTACGTTAACGAACTCATTCATTCCAACTTATAAACTAAACTAAATTAGAATTAGGCTGTTATCTTTCATAAAGTAATGCACTTAAATACTTTTTGTCTTCATCTATCAAAAGTTAACCGTCTTAAATTAAGTCTTGGCTTAGGTTCATGTATTGCAAATATGTACAAAATATATATACATAAATATGTATATACAGGATATTTTAATATTTATAATATTAATATACAATACTTATAGGCATACACTGTAACTATTTGGTGCCTGTGCGACTGTCTATGATGATGCTGGTTTGGGGTCAAACAGTGCATTTATCATCATGATTACAAATATCGTATAAACGTGTGCGCTTAGAGCCTAACTAACTGCAACTGTATTCGTATTTTGATTACGTTGTGCAACACTAATGATAGTCGATATAAAGAAACGACTTTAACTCTAAAATTGTACCCTGTACAACTGTTTAAAGTCACGGACACTTTGTGAGCTCACTCGCTGCCATCACACAATCGTACATTGGATAATCTTTATCGTTAACGTAATGCCTAACTAATACTAACTACAGTTGGACCAAAACCAGCAGTCCTCTTGTCTTATGGTCGCACCAACAGCTTCTCAATAAACGCCAGATTCGTGTGTCCATATTTGGTTACATTGAGAGCAAGTGCAGCAGGATTCTTTTTCGTCTGCGTGTGCCAGGTGAGAATCTGTGCAAACAATGCATTCAAATGGAATTAATGGTATGGAATATAAGCCTTAAATCTGTAGGATGATGTTACCTCTCTGCACTCGTCGGCGAGCAACTCGATTTCAGCGTTAGCCAACGGCGATAGACTCCGCAGGAAACCATCCTCCTCATAGCCCGGCTTAAAGGGCATCTTTGCATGTGGCCGCTCGTGCAGAAACTTAACGCTCACTGCGAATCCTGCCATATCGACGGGATATTTGCGTCCTCCTATCCAACCGTCATAGAAACCCTCGAGTTTTCCATTACGTATTATGGGACTGCTAACTCCAGTCTTGGTCACTAGACCCACTGGCCACATTGACACCTTTTTGTATAGCGCATCTGCAGATAAAAATTGCAAATATATATACTTTATATTGTAGTTCTGATAAATCTCTTTTAGCTTCATTTTGGAACAGTGGGAGATTCAATTAAAATCATTACTTATCATTATCATTATTACAAAGTTGGAAATCTTTTGAAGCAACAGTTTCGTAGACTTCAATAATCAATGCATATCTAGGAAACAATTGAGAGGTGCAAAGAATCAGTTTCTGTAAGTAAAACTGAACCAGTCAAAGGTTTGCTATCTTATTTTCAATATCAGCAAGTATTTCTGGGTATTACGTGTACGAACCTGCTCAAATATGTTAATATCGTAGGTGTTATCATCGTCGGCAAAGTACAGTACGCCCTCGGTGGCATTGGCGCGCAGATAATCAAGTCCTCGATTCCTGTTCGAGACACCCCGGGGCTTGGCCCGCTTTGTCAGCTTATACTGCTCGGGCATGGGAGCTACAGGGAGTCCGGGGCAAAGGGGAGTAATGAAAATACGTTAATAGCACTCAAAGTGGAGGCTAAATAATGTTAAGTGACAATACTCACCCACCAGGTACTCGTAGGGCACGCCAATGCGATCCAGGGTGTGGGCCACCAACGGGTTCGTCCTGTTCGCATCCTCGATAACCAGCCAGAGAAGGTTGAGCACATGCTTCAGCGTATAACCGAGTCGTGTCAGCTCCGCCAGCTGTTCCGGTCGTCGATAAGTGGGCGTGATGATGTATAATGGTGGCTGTGGAGTGGATGTTGGGTTGTATTAATTAACGGTCTATACCTTACTATTATCTGTACTCCGGGTGTACTCTGTGTGTGTCTGTGTGTGTCTGTGTGTGTGTGTATGTTTGTGTGTGTGTGTGTGTATACATGCGTTCCGCGCGGCGTGTGCTTCATTTTATGAGCAATTATGCAAATTAATCCACTAGTTGCCTAGTTGACCGGGTTTAGTCTGCGTTTTTCTGTGTCCAGTTGGGTTACTAGTTACACTTTAAACAGGCCACTCAAATAGCACACACACACACACACACACTCTGACATTCGCTGGTGTAGCAAATTGTTCATTGTTGACACACAAAAATGCATTCAAATTTATTTAAAATTTTTTTTGCAAAGTAAACAAAGACATTCAAATAAATAAAGTTCACTGAGCCATAAACTAAAGCTAAACGAAACAAGTAAATACGACTAGCAGTTACCCTTTAAACAGATTAAATAATACACCAATAATTGGCACTCAAGAAAATGAAGTGTAGTGAAACTTTTAGTTCTTTATTTATTAATATAGATAAATACGCCAAGTTACCTACCTACATACATCTACAGGGTATATCTAGTACAAACCATAAGAAAACTGGCACACAAAAAATTGACAAAATTTATGTCCTGAAAATATCATATTTGAAGCATTCATGCTACCCATTGTATGCCCTGTCATTATGATAAATACTAAATAATTTGCAGATCTAAATTTAAAGAAAATTTGATATCAGACAAGGAAGTATTAAATATTATAATACATTAACTTTCCAATTCAATTGTTAAAGCTATTATATCATTTCCAACTATTGTTGAAGAAGTTTTTATTACAACAAATAATTTATTAAGAACCGATTATAATATATTTGGATGTCCCCTTAATGTTTGACATTGATGATAGTGCATCCATAGTTTCTTACTATGTATAACTAACTAGCACACAAAATATCTATAAAATGCGCTGAGAATCTTTTTCAATTGGCTTGCATTTGGAGAATCTGGATCATCGTCACAGTGAGACCTAAAGCTGTCCCCAGATTCCGCCTCTAAATGGAACAACCTTCTAATTTGGTGCTATTTTTGTTGTTGTTGTAGTTGCAGTTTTTGTTTGCGGCTTCGGTTTAGAGGTTTCAATGCACAATGAGCAATTTTCAAATTAGACTCATGCGAATTCTGTATGGAAAATCTTTTTATTTGCATATTATTTATGATTGGAAGAGGAGGTGCAGCGGAAAGGAGAAAGATGAGTGCAGTTGGTCTGTCATTTGATATATTAGCATTGCAACTGATTAACCCAGAAAAGCCAAACATCAGCCTATAATGGACGGAACTAATGTGTTTGTAAAAGCAAAACTTGGTCAAATAAATAAAGCAATTCGTTTGCATTGGTAACGCCTCGTTGGCCAAATAGCTATAATTGCATGGCTCGCATAACAAATTGTTCGATGGTTTTATACAGATAATTGTAAGAACTTGGAAATCTTTTCCCAAATGGGAAAATAATCAACTTGACGAAATTATTGTATAAATATCTGAGGAGTCATCAATGTCATCAAATAAGTCTAATTTCTGCTAACTAAAATATATTTCTACATTCCACTTCTTTTTAAAACGAAAGATCTAGATATTTGCAGGATGACTAACCATTTTATATGAACAAATTAATATATTAATAATAATAACAATAATAAACATAGCATAATCTCCCCACTTTGTGCAGTTGTTTTACTTTCACCAACTTTCATTTTTAATATATCTTTATATTACTTGGAGTTCTCATTCAATTTGATGTACAACTTTACATACGTGTAAAAAGCGAACTTTATATGAAATTTAAACTGAAGTTTCTACTACATTGTCAGCTCCTGTTGCTTCTTCTTTCCCACTCTCAGATTCCAACGCACTATTAACTTGCAATGAAGTTAAACTTAAAAAAAAAAACTTAAAGTTTGAAACTTAAAAAAGCAATTAGTAGAATTGAAAAAATGTCAAAAGCAAGTAAAGTCACTTGGAGCGGAAAACTGCAAGAAAAGTTCAACATAAAATGACAAATAAATCTGTACATCTACTAAAACTATGTTTATACATTATTTAATACAATATATATTATATATGTTGTTAGGAAAATAAAATACTGTGACAGCATGTGGAGCAAGGCGAAACAAAATGAAGATAAAGCTGGGAATGTACATAAAAACTGCGACTTTAGAATACTTAAGTAATTAGTATAGTTAATTAGTTTGTTGACTGCAAGTGCTCAATTTAGTTATAGTTTAGTTAATAAATATTTACGGGTTCAGAAACAGCAATAAATGTTGAGCGAGTTTTATGAGCGACGCCCCCGACGGTTCCCATTGAATTGTGGGCGTGGCTGGTTGTTCTTGTTGTTGCTAACAGTTTCTGAGTTGTTGTTGTAGTTGATGTTGTTGTCGTTGTTGTTGTTGCTGTCGTCGATGTCGTTACAGCACCAGCAGCAGCAGCTGCTGCTGTTGTTGTTGTAGTTGTTGTGATGATGGATTTATTGTTGTTGGCATCCGATAATGATGATAACGACAATGGCAATGAAACCGTCGATAAGAAGGACATAGCAGATTCAGCAATGGAAGCAGCGGGGGAAGCGGAGAATTCCGTTGCATTTGAGGCATGCACCTGCCCCCGCCCCTCACCTTGCCCCATTGCGGTTGAGTTGATGCTGCTTATGGGTGACCACAAATATGATGCGATAAATGACGACGATGCTGATGATTTGTCTGTATGCTATATGAGGTATTATGTAATTTCCCCAGTTACAAAATAGAACAAGAACAAGAACAAAAGACACAAATTACAGTATGAAATTGATGTATAATGTTGAGGTACAAAGATATACTCGAAATAGCTAATATAAAGTGATTGTAATGTTTATATACAAATTATTATTATTATATACAATCTATTCTGAAATTGCTGTTAAATTCAATAACGACCAAGGTTATTAACTATCTATCAGAATCGATAACTTTTATATCATTCAGAAGCTAAATATTCCTTCAAATTTTATATTAACTTATGACACTTTTAAGATGTTCTATGAGATAAAACGATTGAGAAGAATAATAATAAATAATAACAAAACTAAATCTTAATAAATAAATCACATTCCGTTTAGGATAAGTTTTTATAACTTATCGATTTTCGGAAAAACTAAAAATAAATGATATCCGTAAAATATTGCCAAAGCAAATCGGAACAAGTTAAAGACATTCACTTTCGTAAAGTTGAAGCCGGAGCTCGACTGATAAGGCATAAATACAATAAATGTGTGAATGAAGAGTGTGAGATATGTAACTTAAACAAGTCGCGAACTTGAGGGATGTTCAAGGTCAAATTAAAACATGGGCAATCAATTTGTGCAATCAACGCGATCGTCTTATCAATAGGTGCTATCTATCCATACTATCCATGAACAACAGCAATGTAAATTAAGTATTGTATCTATCTATAACTATGGTTATAGTTCATTATCTATTAGTGAATGGTATGGCACGTTTGTGGAAGGGTGGGGGGTAGGGCGGGGATAACTCACCTTGATGACCTCGTTGGTGGCGAGGGGCTGCCTGGACATGTGATATTGATAGAGCACCATATAGACACAGGTCGTGGCTACGAATATGGTCAGGTACATTTTAATGGATTTACCCAGCCCCATTTTGTTGGTGCTGACGCTTCCATTCAGTTTTATATCTTTGGCCTGTGATAGCAACATTTCTACTTCGTCTTCTTCTCCTTCTTCTTGTTGCTGTTGCTGTGTCAATGTTGTTGTTGTAGTTGTTTTTGTTTCTGTTTTTTGCGTGTTGGTCTTGTAACTCTTCTTTGGTATTTTGATTTCATTCGTTTGGTTTTGATTGCAAGTTTTCAATATATTTATTTTGTCGTTTTTAAACTTTTGCTGATTTTTCACATTTCATTTGCTTTGCGAGCATAATTTTCATTTTTCACTTTTGTTGCTTTTCTCATTCTTTTCATCTGATTGTTTCACGCTGTGGGCGGCTCTTCTTTGCGGGGCTGTAGAATCACGAGCCGGTTATGCAGTACAATCTACATGTAATTTAAATAATATTTACTTAATTAACTAAAAGTCTTCAAAGTGTATAAAAAGAAATCGAGGTTTACAATACACACATTCAAACCATTAAGTTATGAATAATTCTTTTCCTTACCTTAGTTACATGTCATTCATGGTCTTACGTAGTTGTCTTCAGTGCATTCCGAACCTGCAAAACAAAAGATACAAATATTACAAGAAAGTTCTTGGGAAATAAATCTTAAAATAACATTTAGCAGCAGCTGTAAAATATTCTAAATAATGCGATAATTTGATTGATAAACCATAAATATTGGCGAATATTTGTTGAACAAATTAAATTTAAAAGCGTTTCATCATTGACAAAAGCAGCTGATTGACATATAAATTGACACCTAATTTAGATAGTATTAACAGACGCCCCATATGTATGTATGTATATCGAGTGAAGTATATAAATATTACTTAGCATACTCAGTTTTATTGGGTATTAATAATAATTTTAGACTTGTTTATGCACTTAATGTTAACTAAATCAATTTTATAAGTTCAATGCTTTGTAAGGGTATCAATTCTTCGACGTATTACTCTTTCAAGTATGTTTAATTACTAAAAAAATATTTTTTATTTTGGCATTTACGATAATTAACGTAACTCAAATTATGTCTTTAAGTTGGCTTTAAAATCAATTGATCAAAGGTCTTTTGATTTACTGTCCATATATCAAAACGGTAGCAAGCGCGATGTCTGATAAGTTACGATAACGATAGCGATAACAAACTCTGTTTTACAATTGACAAGATAAAGTAATTTCTGTTAATTGCCTTGCAGAAGACTGCAATAAAATATTTCTAAGATATATGATACATATAGCTTAACAATTATAAATATAACAACACTTAAAAAATTATATTTTATGTTCCTCACTTGCACTTAAAGCTGTAAGCTTTTAACCACTTTGACTGCCTTTTCCTTAAACAATTTGTGTAAAGTTGCTGTTAACTTGGTCGTTAGATATTACAATGTAAAGCGGGCGAAAGTCCGGGCGGAAAACATATACACAGCAGCAGAAGGAAGTTTTGCTTGTTTCTAGTTTAGCTACCCTCTAGAGTGTGTACTAAAAGAAGGTATGTAAGCTAAGCTTTCAACTGGAAGCAATTAACAGTATAATTGTGATAAGATATGATTATTGTTTAATACCCAGTAAAGGTATATTAGTGGGTCAGAGATAAATGTTAATAAAAATTCAGAGATTCTCTTCTATAAAGTAATGTAAATATATACAATTTAATAATCTGAAGTTACAGAAATGCGGTATTGATATTTTTTGACAAACAATAATAGAATTAATAAAGTTTGCTTGTGGTATTTTAGTATCTTAATACCAGTTAATCATAGAGATCTTCTATGCTCAGTTTATAGTTGTATGTAAACATAAAAAACAAAACCAAGTAAATACAAATGTAGCTAAATATTAGAGGGTGTCTAACTGTTGTGCCTCATTTCAGTTGGGGGGCGTGACTGTTGTTCGTTCGCGTGTTCAAGCGTTTTAAAAACCATTTCACCAAGTTGCTGATATTAAAGTTCAATGGCCAATTTTAAACATTTTTTCTTGTTTTAATTTTTTGCTTTGCTTTGCATGTTGCTGGTAAATTTGGCGCCGTTTTGCTTTTTCTCTCAACGCAATTTGCATATGGACTTTGCAAATTCTTATATCTCAAACGGTATCTAAACAGAACGTTAAAATGTACTTAGAGGTTCGCCATGCAATTGAACGTGAAACGAGGTGTGTTAAAGTAGTTTCGTTTACTACATTTAGTAATTTTGAAACAACCCTTTTACATATTATGAAGTGTGTAAACTCTTTAAAACATTTATTTGTCGAAGATATATAAACACTGTCGAATAAATATCTCAGCTAAAAAATTCTTCACAAAGAATTTAATCAACTAAATGTCTTTGTTTTGTGAAATTAAATTTAAAATAAATAAAATTTCTAATATCAAATACTGTCAATCTTGTTCTGTCCTTAAGCGACAAATTTCAATTAATGCTGGACTTATTATTGCAGTAAATTGAAAACTGTCTGTGCTTCTGACAGATTTAGAAAAAGCCTTAAATGAAATTTCATTTTACAAAATGTCGAAACAATAAAGTCAAGAACTAGACAAAATTCTCTGTAAAAACAATTTACTGCAAGAACTTAACCCATTTACATGACAATTCCAGCCGCCTCCCTGCACAACGATACCAGGCACAAAAGTCTTTTCAAAAAATAAAAAGGGAATGGAAAGACACACACACAGAACAAACTACGAGACAGACACATAAACAACAGCATAATGTACAGATGTGTGGGTGTGTCAGAGTGTATAACAAAATACCACAAGTGGGTGCAAACTAAAAACGAATATAGACGGAGGGAAAATGAACGAAATACGGAAACAGCACAGAACTGGATACTACGAAAGTCGCACTTGAGGCCCCGGATGAAGCTTTCAAGCGACGACCTGACAATGTCCTTGAATTAACTATTAAATGATTGCAGTTTTTGTTTGTTTGTCTTTGCAGATATAAAAATAATATTATAATTTTAAACATTCATGAATTTTCTTATACAATTGCTTTCAATGTTATTCGAATGATACTTATCTTATTTATCGATCGATCAAATCGTTAAAATTTAAGGCTTTTCAAAGGAATAATAAATCTGTTACCCAGTTCCATTCCAAATATAAACCACACCCACTGTTGTGCTCGCTATAGAGCGCAGCCAAATTGTATAATGCGGCATAAGACTCTTAAAACTGTCTGGGATGTATTAATTTTATTGTAAGGACAACTTAAAAAGTCTCTCCGAGTGCCTTTGCAGTTCTATGTCAATTCACGTTTTACTCATAATCCCGACGCCAGGCAGCTCTTAAAATGTCCCACTGTGTTGGATTTCGTATGTGGGCGGAATCAACAATTCCGTAATATGTATGTATATTTATGAGAAGGGCAGAAAGCGAAGGATGCACGTGCTCACAAAAAATAAGTCGAATGCAAGAGCAAAAGTGAAAACGAGTCATGTGAGGAAGCAAACTCTTTGCTTGATTTGTAGCCCGGAACCTTAACCCATACCCCAGGATCTAGATCCCACACATAGCCCACAACTTATTGCGTTTGTCCAAAAAAAAATAAAAGAAAAAATATATAAGGAAAGTGTAAACGAAATTTTCAACGTCATATATCAAATTTAATGCATTGGCACAGAGAAATTCCATCTTGTAAATATCTTTATGTGAACATTTGAGTTATAGTCTATCAAGCAGCATCATATATCATCCATTATAAAAAACTTTTTATTTTATGTAATGTAATGTAATCAAAATGTTACGCAAAAAGTAAGTAAGTGAGAGCACTCCAATCGAAAGTATTCAAATCAAATATTTACCTTTCAATTTAATCTAAATTATCTTTAGAAAAGCGCATTGAATTCTTTACTGCGTCATGGAAATTTCTTTGTGTATCTATTTAAATTTTTAATTAAATAAACTTTGATAACTTCTTTATTTAGATTCGATTTGCGGACTCTGAAACAGACTATCAATAATAAACAAAAATATAACACAATCATCCCGTCGAATGTTAGAACATTTATCATATCTCGATAGTCAAAATATTCGAACAATTCTTAGTTAAATGTTTAAATGGCCAAATCAAAGAAATCAAAGTCCATAAAACCGATGAGAAGAAATTTATGAAAGCAGGCAAAGGCTTAACTCATGGCCATTAGACTAATTTCAGTTGGTCACAGTGGGAGCTATTAATATTGTGACAGCACATATAAAAGAAGAAGATTATAGGCTATAATTCTACATATCTATCCCATTATGCACAAATGGTGTGAATGCAGAGTGTTAAAGGTTTTTGTCAATTTTTCACCAGAAAATAAAGGACAGACACGCATAGTCACAGGACCTCCAAATGTGAACGCCAGATGGGGCAACTGTTGCTTCACCTTCCACCCAATATATTGTTGGGTGCGGCCCCAGAAAGTTAACAACGCAACAGTTGATTAAGGATGGTCCCTTCATAAATTTATTTGAATGCATTATCATTAGTATTTGTGTCTCATTAACTGAATAATGCGAACGCAAAATTTTGTTTAAGTAAGTTATAAAATAGACAAAAAGCTAACTATCTATGTATAGTATACCAATTAATAGCTAATACAAATAAATATTGATAAATATGTACAATAAATGAAAATTATAATAAAATAATGCATTTATTGAAAGTTCAGTTATGATATATAAATTATCTCACATTTTCCATTCTGTTAACCCACTATTGAGTCATATGTTCAATTGGCGAAAAACATCTGGTCGTCTGCTATTGAAGGTCCCTTATCTAATAGACGTGTGAAGTGACAGTTATGGTCCCAAGAATTTATTAGGGCTCTAAACCCAATTGCAAGCTAATAAAAATGATTTATATATTAACAGTCTGCTAATTAAGTGATTCGCATTAATGGTCATATAACACGATGAGTGGCTTCCACTTAAATGATAAGACAACTAACAAATCATCTATATTTATATAGATTATCATACCAATTCATGGTATTATTAAACACTTTACAATGTTATGACCACAGTAGACAGTGTAACAATTTCGGAAAACGTACAAAGCCGGAAATACGTAATACAATATCAACCAGTTATGCCTGTAAAATTTAGTAGAATTCGAAATTTTTTTGTTAAGCTGCAGCTCAATAAAAACGTATTTTATTATCGAATTCCCCAAGCTTCCGTTATTATGTAATATTTAAAATTAATTCTTCTCTTTTTTCTTTACTATACAGTTTTAAAAAATTTGTTATATGAGTTTTTTCGTATGAAGTTTAATATTTGAAAACTTTTAATTATTGCTTTGATTTTAGATAAGCTAAATTTAAAAGTATTAAATTAAAGTAATGGAAGAAAGTATCCCTTAAAATGTACAACTTTGTTATAAAAATTAGTATAAAGAAACAAATACATATACTATTATAAATATATAATTCATATCTAAAAAAAAAAGGCAACTGACTTAAGCTTGCCCGCAAGTGATAAAAAGTTATGGACATATATACATATATAAATATACATACTTATAGGAGCATATAAGTACATACGAAGTTGGTTTCATATGCAGATATAGCTATATATATTTGTATATATGAAAAGTACTTTTAACCCATTGGCACTTGACGCGTATTGTTCTCTCTCTGATAACCAAACATTTATCATGTGGTATGTTTCGGATTTGCTTTGAACTCATTTGTACTGTTGTTGTTGTTGCTGTTGTTTTTCTACTCTGTTGTTGTTGATGTTGCCGTTGTCGTGCGCCGCAGTTTTGTTCTTGTTCTGCATGAACAGCATAAATAGTGGTTTATAAGCATTGTATTTGACTTATTTACATGTGTTCCAGCATATACTTATATACATTACAATTGCAAGTACATATATGAGTGTATAACGAAGCGGAAGTGGCGAACCGCCTTTGGATATACTCATTTGCCATATCAGCGACTCACATTGTGAATTTTATTCGAATTTGCAAGGCATATCACTGAGATTTGATTGATTTTAGCGGTTTCTCCGATTTGAACTTAAAAAAAAAAATGTTTTATTTTCAATAGACAATACTGAAATTAAACACAAATACTATTAATTTAAATTTCTATGTTTATTTACTTTGTTTTGTTATTATTATATGGTATTTCTTCTTCAAACCCTGTTGACGGCTTTGCTCTCGATTTATTTAGCTGCACTTTTTCAAGGACTCTCTAGACTGCCAAAACGCAACTTTACCAAGTTTCGCATTTAAAATTATTGAAAAGAAAATGTCATTTCTTTCCACCCCAGGGGGCAAGAAAGTGAAAAATGTTCGAAATTGGCAATTAAATTACCAAAGCAATGCCAAAACACAGAGAGAAACCAGAGACAACGACATGAGAAATTGCAGTGCTGGCAGAAATTCGCAAAAAGTCTCCAGCGAAAAAAGTTCAAGTCGAGTTGGACTGTGGCCCAGAGGTGGACGGCGAGACCCACTTGACAGGCGGCCAAGAAGAAGATGAAGAAGACAGTTGAGACTGCATTTGGAGTTACAGTCCTCCAATGCGCCAATGGGGAAATGCCACTCGGGTCGGTCAAGTGATTCAACGCCAGGCGAATGAAGCTAGCAAAACAGAAGAGCGGAAAATTTAATAACTTGCAACTTGCCACAAAGCACATGCGTTGCAGCTATAATAAAAAAAAGGGGGTAATCGACCTGAATATACCCTCTATAATCTACAACATACAACAAATGGAATTAAAACTCAAGAGAATGATCGAATATATACCGCTTTATATAGAAATCGGATTACTTTTTATGTAAAACTAGCTATTTAGATAGGGATAGAAATAGTGCAACTCTGTGCTCTTTCTGTTAGTTGCATAGACATTCCTTGCTGTTTATACCCTTCTCAAACATCGTCTTCTGTGTGGAGCATAAAAAGTTGCGTCTGCTGCGGGCTACAGGGGGTTTTGGTCAGTTTGTCTAGCCTGCAAACTGTTGTCAACAAATTCAATTTAGGTTTATTTTACGAAAATACTGCTGTTGTCCTGGCTGCGAGTCTTGTGTCCTTCCACGCACGCAGTTGCCATTTTTCATTTACAGAGGAGCTCGAAATAGGTTACGAAAATGATTTTAAAAATTTAATTGCCATCGCAGGACGAAGCAAAGCACAAAGACGAGAGCTTGAACGAAGACGAGTACCGTCATCTGGATGGGGTGTCTGTGTCCATTAAGGGAGAAGGGTAACTGCTTGGTAGTCCAAATTGCAAGTCAGCTCCGGGGGTTTCCGTGTCATGTTTGTCAAATTGAGTGAAGTCCTTTTCCTGCTCGTTGCTCCTCATGTTGATGTTCATGTCCTGTCCCAATCCATTCCATTCACCTCGTCTCACGCAGCTGCCAGTCACTTGCCACAGCCAGAAAGGAGTCGGAATGAAATGGCAGAGTGAGTCCATCAAATGACTTGCGTGCCCAAGAAGACCGCCTCCTCGAGCCGCCCAACCGGAAAATTCTTGCGATGAAATTTATATATAAGACAGCCGACCAGGCGTCACATATCTTTTGGTTGGAATAGATCTGAAGCTACATAATTGAAATTCTAGAAATCTCTTAGAAGAATTTAGTATTTTCTTCTTCTTAATGTCGAAATTATATCAAATAAATTATTATTTAAATATAAAAATGAAATTACGACTAAAATAATATATTTAAAAGAAATCGGAAAAGTTTTAACTATATTTTAGTAGTTCAAGGTAGTTAAAGGTACACAATTTGGAGTGTGAATTGGAAAATGATTACATTTCTATCACTATTCTCTTCTTTTCTTTCCATTGAATATTACTTGAGCTCAAACAGAACTCTATCTAACTGAGAACGTGCAACCAACCCAAGTTGCCTGCGGATATTTTGTGTGTTTTGTTGCAGCTTCTCTTGTGGACTTTCAGCTGACAGCTGACAGAATTCTGACTGTGGCATCAGTCTAAAGGTTTTTCGACCATGTTTGCAATATGTACAGTGTGAAAAGCATTCAAAATGGCTTACAGATGCTGCTCTGACATATTTTGTCATCTTTTGTGGCAAGCCAAGCAAACAACTTGCCACCGAAATCATTTCTACCACTTGAGCCGAACATATCTCATGTCTACCAGCATTTCTGTCCATTAGAAAATGGAACATTACCCTTGAGTATTGCTAAAAACGTTTACGACGACGACATAGGGAAGAGGTACTTTAACAGAAGATTCGAATTTGTCCATTAACTTTAAATATATTTTTATTTAATGTTACAACGAATAGGGGAATATGTATAGTAAATCATATTTCTTCCTGTAAAGCTGATACACTAACAGTAAAGCCGTAATAGTTGTTACAACGCTTAAGCGTATAAAATCTCATATAAAGCTGTGCTAAAAAAGTACAAATGTAATTGCAGGGAAACATGTAACAAGCATGAAACAAGTACACAATAAACTCTGTTGAATTTTTGAAACAAAAAAAGAAAGAAAAGCTAGAAACAAGAGTTGTGCGCAATCTTAATTGTCATAATCACAGCGAGGGGAGGTCTTAAACATATGTATGCATGTATAGGTAGGTTGAATGTTAGTTACCATTCTCTTCCGTTGCGTCCTTTGCGGCGTGAAAAATTAAAACGTGACACAAATTACTCGAATCCTCGGGGCCCACACACAGACTCACACACAGAAACACATTCATATACAGTTCCATTAACCGTTGCTGAGAGATGGAGGGGCCAGGGCCGTTTGTGCCGCACTGCGTATGTCCCGAGGGGTTAAGGGCGACGAAACGCCTCCCGCATGTTGTCTATGCAACTCCCAATTGATGTATGTGTGTGTGCGTGTACTTTGTAGAGGTTCTCTGATATACCACAAGTAAGGAGAGGGCAACCGTTGTTAATAATTTTGTGCTCGCAGATTTCGCACGCACGCACATGTGTCAAGGGACAGGCCAGTCAACAGTCCGTCCCCACGCTCATTTACATATTATGTGGGTCTCTGAAAGCTTTACCTGCGCTCCAAATTTCTTTGTTTCCACTACCCTTATTTGATTATAAAGATTCTTAAAGCATAGATCATCAAATCCATTAAATCACTTCATAAAGATAATGCTAAGACGTAATCTATAGCCAAAATTTAACTGGATGGAGCCTTGTGAGAAAATGAAATGAAATACTGAATAATAAGGAATATTTTCCAATTGTCAAAATAAATCGCAAAAACATATACTTTAAGGATGGCTATACTAGGAATTATTGTTTAGTAGAGGCTCACATACATTTTGACGAACTTAGTAAGAAAAATAATCTTCATACATTTTCTTTAAGATATTGCTCTCTATATATAGTTGGATGTAATGCAAGCATATGTTCAAGTTAAATCTAGAATTCTTACGAAAGATTCTTAGGTCCCCACACAAAATTGTCGCTTTCTATTTTCACTCTTCCATGTTTAGCACTTCATTTTTCACGACCCGCCGCTCCAATTAGCAGCTGCTTAGCTAATTTCAAGGCGATTGCCTAAGAAACTGTGAGACAACACACGACGCTAGCTAATAGAATAGTGTAATACCAACACCATCAAGCATTCATACACACACACACAAACAGAGTACTCACCTACAGTTCCCAGTTTTTGGGGGCGAAGCACGAACACGGCGACAATTTGGATGCCCTCCGTCCGTCTGTTTCATGCTCATCAGGGCCCAAACTGTTGGTTGCCCCTGCAACTTTCGATTTTATTTCGGTTGATCATTTGCCGGTTGGCAGATGAAGTTCTTGTTGTTGTTTTTGTTCTTTTTCTTATTGTGATAATTACACTTATAACAGATCTTTTTTATTATTTATAACACGTTCTGTTTTGCACGAGTATGTGTTTTTGAAATGAAAAATAGAAAACAAATAAGCGGCAGCTCCTTTTGTTGTTGTTGTTAATATAAGTGTTGTTGCCAAAGCAACTCCAGGGCAGTAGCAGGAACAACAACAACAGAATGAACGTGAGGTGTGAGCACCCCCTCCCTTCCACTACAAAACATACAACGCCAAAAGTGTAAATTAAAGAGTAAAGGAACAACAAAAATGTAGGGAAATGAAACAGGAAAAAGTATCAGCAACAACTACAAAACACACGCACAAGGAAAAGGAAGAAGGAAAATCGAATGAGCCGTGAGGCGGAACAACGGTCAAATGAGAGAGCACCAGAGAGAGAGACAGACAGAGAAATAAAGTGAAAGAGAGCTTGCTGTCTGCTGGCAATAACAAAACGTTTGCCTTGCCCTTTTGTTGTTTTGTTTGTTTCACTTTTTACAGGATGCGGCGTTTTAAATACGTCTCCAGCTTAGTCAATTCGATTTATATATTAACACAAATTTAAATGTAAGAATAACACCCACGCACATTAACCGACGGATTATAACAGTGACTATTTTTAAGGCAACACTCCAAACGCACTTTGCGTTGTCCAGGCGCGCCAAGTGCCAGGCTAGAACTAAATGTTAGATTTAAAGCGACAGCGACGGCAACAGCAACGCACCCAGACACCCGCACGTACTGTTATTCCAAATGCGACTGAGCCGCAAACGAATGATACGAAACGAAACGGAAACAAGAAACCGCTGCGCAACCAGCACTTGATATCCATTTACAGCGCGCGCCAACTGTTAGTGTACGTATACGTGTAAGTGGTCTTTAATTGATTTTTGTGTACTTTAAAGTTATTTTCATTATTTTAAACTCTATTTTTATGGATGACATTAGTTAGACCATAAAAAATCAAGGCCCACTGGATTAAATTTCTACAGTCAGTTACTATATACAGAAGGTATAGCAGTCAGCAATTTCATGCGAGGATGTGAAAGCACATAAAGTCAGCTGTAAACAATGTTATAACAGTCAGCTTCACTGCTGCCAACTTAGCTATTTATAGCTAGGTCTATCTATTTTGAAAGCTCGGTTGCTAGATGAATTCAAAAATTTTCATAAGCCGTTAATCAGGCATTTCAATATATTTCAGCTATTTTTTGGTAATAATATATAAAAATGTAATTGCTCTCCATCCATAAAGATCTATGTTTGATCTAAAAATATGGCAGCACTGTGCGGTAAATATGTTTAGACTTAGAAGGTTGCCATTCAGCAAAATTTTTTGATCTGGCAAGTCGCACATTTAGACAAATTTCAAAAATAGTTGCAACCAAGAAAACTGAATTATTTATTGACGTTTCCTTATTATTGAAGAGACATTTATTTATTGTCCTTAAAAATTGCTAATTCAACGACCCCTTGAGGTTAGAACTTGGTCTGTCTAAAACTACATTGAAAACTGTCGAGCGCATAATTTTAAAAATGAATTAAAAAATCGAATGGTTATATATTTTGCAACATTACTTTAAATTGCTTTGTTTATAGAATTGAACACTTTTCAAAAAACTTAGAATAAACTTAATGAGTAAATAGTTTCATTTCAGACCCTGGAGTTTCGAGGCAAATTATGGATTTGTTGAGTCAAAAATTTTTCGAAAACGAACTGCAACTAAGTCAATAAGACCACAATCCAAAAACTAAACTACATTTGATTCGACATCTGCTTAAATACTCCATACTTAGAATATACTAAGAATAAAATCTTTGGAGTGACCGTTATGGCAGTATTACATTGGGATATTCACATCTATGGATCGATGAACGATATCATAATGTAGCGTGTGCCCTTGGTCACGAGAAGTCCCTCATGGAAGTGTGTTAAGCGACCAGGATGCATTAACATCCATCCCTTCTTTGTCTCCGTGACGGAGCAATTGTAGCGCAAAAAGTGGCAGCCGCCTCCTTCGTAATCGACTCCCACACTATTCATGGCGATATTAATGGTGTAAGTTGAGGAATCGTGATGTGGGCGCAGCGAGGGCTGCTCATCGGGACGATAACGCACCATGAAGTTCATCAGCGAGCGTGGCGGCTGTAAAGTTAAATAAATAATTATTAAATAATATAATTTCGTGATTCCCCTGCCAGCTTCCACTTACATCATGAAAATAGCCCATAAAAATGCGCTCCTGCAGAGGTCGAACAAACATTTGCAGGAACTTCAGATAGAGTGTGTCTAGTCCCACTTGACGCATATGAATGTCACGGGTGGGAACCGCTTCGTAGCCTCCCTCCAAACGCTTATCTTTGTTGCTGCCATCAGACCACTTGCCATATGCCTCCATAATGGCAACTAGATCATCACAGAATGCATCTGTTACTATCTGAAACCAGAAGACATCTGGACACGGTTGTGGTATGACCATGCTTTCATTCAACTGTGCTGAATAATTAGGATGAATATACTTTATGGTCCAATCGTATCGATTGCTGAACAATGTATGGAAATCTGGACGCACAGCGCTGCTATTGAAGTTATCTGCATTGATCAGATGACCAAAATAGCGCTCATTGCTGATGTACATAAAGATGCCCTAAAAATATAAAAAGAGACTTTATTAAACTATTTTGCGTATAGTAAGAAAGCTAGTAATGAAGCATTAGGAATATGTCTGTTAATTTGCATTACAAAATTATTGATTAACCTACCGCATTTCTTAAAGAATCGCACATGGCCATATCGGCATCGAAGTCTTTGTGATCATATTTGATGGCATCAAAGGCGCTATGCTTGATCAGATAAATGCTCGTCACATGTGGCACATTGAATATGCCGCTAAAAATCGAGAAAGAGACAAAGATATTAAAAAGATAAACAAATATAGAAGGTAAAAGATATATGAAAAATGATATTTGTTTGTCTGACACACCCGTCTATTTTGTAGATGTGCAACAATGTTGTGGAAATGGAAAGTAGTGAGTAAAGAGAGACAAAGAACGAGAGAGAGAGAGAGAGAGAGAGTGAGAGACTCGGATCGCAATTTAATTCAATCAGTATCAACAACAAGTAGCATTGTTAGACGGGGGCCAAACAGAGCGCATTCTACAGTCAGATACGAGGATCGACGGATCATACAAAATGATCAGTCCCTGGTTTATCCAGTGCAAGATCAAAACATTTGCTCTTCTCTGTCTGCTAATTTTGAGCGATTTCAATCGGGTGGAGTCACAAAGTGAGTAATCGATTCAAGATTCATATAATCTATAAAACATATATACAATTCGTTTGAAGGAAGTACTGGGGGACGCAATGTGCTCCGTCGCAATTATACGGGCAAAAAACCTGTTGTCATTCAGCACAGATCACAGGATGCAGTCAACTACTATGATCATGAGAATGTAAGATGCTCTTAAGATTAAACACAGTCCTAATATAATATATTCTTTTTTAGGGCGCCAAGATCATAAAGTCCTCACACTTTGAGCTGGACTATACGTTGGGCCGCAAGATTACCTTCTTCTGCATGGCACAGGGTGTGTATTATTTTAAAACAACCAATGAATAAATTATAAAGTATTCCCGCTTGTAGGAAATCCACGTCCCACAATAACCTGGTTCAAAGATGGCGCGGAACTTTATCAGCATCGTTTCTTTCAGGTGAGAATTTCTATCTGGCTAAAGAAATATATATAATAACTGTATAACTTAGGTACACGAAACTCATCCAGAACCGGAGATTATAAAATCTAAAATGGAAATAGATCCCACAACACAAATGGATGCTGGTAACAAATTAAGAAAATAAACTATCATATTGGAATGTGTTTTCTCTCCGTATTAACTATATCATTTTTTTCTTCAGGTTATTATGAATGCCAGGCAGACAATGAATATGCGTTTGATCGACGAGGTTTTCGGACAGACTATGCCATGGTTAATTTTTAAGAACTTCCCTAATAAATTTACACTGTTCTGAAAAAAGTATGTTTAAAATATACGTATATGATATAATCGATATGACTGTTAAGCTTCAAGTTCGTTTCTTTTATTACGCTTTGCTTTTGCGTTTCAATTTCATTAAAATATTATTGTTATTCTCGACCTTTCTTGATATTGTCTGGTTTTTGTAACGCTCTCACTGTTTCTCTGTATGCGTTTCCGACAAATTGTCTCAATTAACTTATTTAAACAATTTTTTTGCATTTATTTTATTAAAATGTGTGCAAGCAAAACTAAATCAACTGTGCCAGTTCCATATGCAAAACAGTTTATTTACGTATTGTCGCCTATCTACTAAATATACTGCACAGTGGTAATTGACCATGCTCTATGGGTAAAATATATCTAGAATTTCGGAACATTAATTAAAAAAGTAAACCAAATAATAATAAAAAATGCATAAGTTACTTATATTATTAGTTGCAGTGATTTGTTAGTTTAAAACTTGTTTAAAAATGTTAAAAGATTCAGTTAAAAAATGTTAGTAAAATTGCAAGTATTAATTATATTAAAAACAAAATAAATAACAAATATTTAATGTAGTAGTCACACAACTTGCACCACTGTGCATAATGTCAGATATGAATATTATGTCGCACATTTTGGATACCAAAAAACTACCGAAAGAGGTGGCCTTTGTACAACGGATTGTGGACAAATCAAATCCAATGAAATTGAGTGAAATGTGGCAAAACATTCGAAGCTCAAAAGCAACGAAAGCGATCTGAGAATGGAATCCAACTGTGCGAGGCACTGTGCGGCTGTGCGGATTAAATGGAAGAGACGCCAATTGTGGCAAATTAGATGAGGCACCAACAGAGTCAGAGCGAATGCTTGATGATAATGTTGCTGCTATCTGCTATCTGATATTGCTGCTGATTCAGTCGCACCGCAGACGAGATTCGCACAGCAACGTTTTGGATTAGGATGCAAGTGAGTGGTCTTCTAATCTGCCTGGGTCTGAGCCTGGGCCTGTTAATGCTCACCACACCGGTGTGCGAGGCACGTCGTGGACGCGGACGTGGACGCACCAAATCCCGAGTTCAAATTGGTTTGCCCATTACGGGAAAATACCGTGATCCCGAATCAGATCAATACTACAACAACAATAATGTGAGTAGCAACTCTAGTTATTTTCACATATTCTAATTTCTGTTTTCGTAGGGTGCTAAAATCTTGCAGGCTTCGCACTTTGATCTTGAATACGTGCTGGGCCATAAGATTGCCTTCCTGTGCGTGGCCAAGGGCAATCCTCGTCCGCACATCACTTGGTACAAGGATGGCGCTGAGATCTATCAGCATTTGTACATGCACGTGCATGAATGGCGCATTGGAGATGATCGTGTCAAGTCAAAGATCGAAATCGATCCGGCTACACAAATGGATGCTGGACTCTATGAATGCACGGCGGACAATATGTACTCGATTGACAGGCGCAGCTTCAAGACAGATTTCTCGATTGCCTTCGATTAATGTACTCGCAATATGCTAAGCAATAAAGTTTATCCATATGGAATAGAATAGTCAGTTTTCTTGCTTACATCAGATCGCGCTTGACAATGTCCACATAATCGTGGGATCTTGCATAGTAACCTCCATCGGAGAGAGCACCCCAGAAATTGCTCCACAGTTCGTGATACTTGGAAAATAGAGGCGCCACAAATTGCCTGCAAATCGTTAAAAAAAAATTACAATTAGCCATTAAGGTTTAACATGTATAGATGTAACAAGTACTTATTCTTCCTGAGCAGCTCACGAAGAACTTCGCTGTCATCGATGTGTGCATCGCCGTCGATAAAGAAAATGTAGTCACTGTGTTGCATCTGCGCCTTGTCGCTGCAACAGAAAAAGAGTAGGAATTAATCGGAAATCTGTACAACCTGACAATGATTACTTACAGCGCCAACTGTCTGCCCGCACGTTCATCCAACTCATCCCCAGAGAGAACAAACTTGGCGCTGACATATTGCTTTCCTTGATTTTTAACATAGGACTCGATGAGTTCGTCGTGTAGTGGCACATTTGTATACATGAAAAGATGCATATGATCCTTGGGATAGTTGATCTTCTCAATGTAGGACAGAAACAGATCAAAGAAGGGCACAGCTTGTGGTACCATTATAGCCAACGTAATCACTGGTAAATCGTTTTCCTGTAAAAATAAATTATATATATATTAAAATAACTTTGGACACAATAAATTCTTCCACTCACATTCAACTCCAGGGGATACTCCAGACAGAAAGTACAGATGCCGCTGAAGGTCTTAGCCAGATAATTGCCATACGCATTCAAATCAACTTTGCTTAATCCATTGCCATGGATAATGGCGGGCGTAGTCATAAAGTTAAGGTTCTGCAATGTGCCCTGATTGGATTCGAGATCTACTTTAAGCTTCACATCATTTTTGGCACCATGCAGATTCTGGAAGAGACGCGATTGCGTGTCCAGTTTCATGCCCAGTTTGGCACGTTTCGCCTCATCCAGGAACACTTTTGTATAGTACAACTGATCATCGCCAGTATCCGCGATAGTCTCCTCAAGCAGTGCATAAACCTGCGGCGCATAACCAATGAATGCACCAGAGTTCAGATAACGTGATGCCTTGCCCTCCACCTCAGGATACTTGTTGGCCAGGCTCTTATCGGGCCAACAGAACTTTTCCGCTGAGAACAACAGCTTGGCACCGGATTCCTTAAACTTCTCAACAATATCCTCAAGTGTGTTGGTAAAGATGACATCGTAGCTGCAAATGGAAACCGATTTTAATCAGGTTGACTGTTACTACAAGCATAACAGCTTACCTGTCTGTAAATAATATGATAGTATCCTGTGCATCCTTCAAGGACTCAATGGCTTCGCGCAGCAAATTAATTTTTACTCCACCGCCAGCGGTTTTCATATCTCCTCCTTTCCAATCCTCGCCCATGCCAAGGGTTGTCACCTGTTAAATTATTACATTTTTCGATATTAATTCAATTAATTTTATTGTTTGCAATAAAGTCTAGTCTATGGTTACTAAAAAACTTTAAAATATTCCTGATACCATTTCATTAACATTTTTAAACCAAATTTATACAAAACTGTTTTGCTTTCATTTATTAAAATTATTTTAAACAAATGTATATACCTTATTTAACAAAAATAAGTCATGTTAAAAGCGCAATTTTAAAAACTCCTCAATTTCGAGATTAAATGTCGAAGTTCACACATTTCTCGAAACTCAAGTGAAATATGAAATATAAGAATTGCTTTCAGAACAAAAGCTGAACTAAGCGGCTTATCAGCTGCTTTTTTTTTGTATATTTTATTCAAAATATTGTCGTCAATCGCATGTCTGTATGTGCATTGTGAAAGATCAGTTTACATAAGGAAACTGGGCTCAACTTTTGGTGATAAGAACCACATAAATGGAAAGTTCTAAGCTATCAATAGAATAGCCGGCTACTGAATTGTGCTAATTACCCCTACAATTCCAATTCCCCTCCTCCCTACCGACCAGCCGGCCGGGAGTACATGATTAAAGACTACAAAGTAAACATCGATACGGACAGTCGACATGTGTGCACTATATGGTGCCCCATAATGCCTCAGCCAATCTGAGTGAGGCACATCAGAGACGTAGAGTCATCTGGATGCCAACGCCGGATGCATGGACATAATGAATACACACACACACACACGCACACTTTGAAAAGCCCCAACACAAAGTAAAAAGTGTGCCGCAAAAGCGAGATATGTCAAGAGTTATACATAGATTGGAAACTCAGACGACACTTAATCAAATTTCAAATTCGTATATATAAAACAATATGAGCTCATTGAAATATGTGCTGACAATTCAATGAATGCAAAGAACATAGCGGTAAAGCGATCTTTATACAGCTTGTAAACTGATATGCTTTTTTAGTGAAACCTGTTTTAGACAGTATCCCAAATATTTTTATTATATATTAAAAAATTAATAAAAATCTAATGGGAAAGAGATGAAAATATCTCTTATCAAATGTTATTCAAATCATGTTCTGCAAATTACAACAGACACATTTAATATTAGAACATATTCCCATATTCATATTTCTTTTATTTTTCTAACAGGATCAATGTGTAAATTTATTTAATGTATATGGTATTGCGAATAATCAATGATAATAATATTCGCTTGGGAAATAATAGAACATAACGGGAAATTATAATAGTTTTCGATCGACATTTACTCAATAAAATGATACTAATACAAAATGGAATAAATCAAACTTTGGTAGTATGTATTAGCATAAAGTTCTAATTTTTGAGCACAATTTGCATATCAAATGTTTGCACAAATAAGAGAAAGATATATGACAAAAGAAGAATTTAATACTGTGAATTCTGTGGTCAGAACTTAACTGTTTTTATGTGCCCATTACCATAAAAGTGTTAATTTAATTACATTCATTTATTATATTTCTTTTAAGATCTCACCTCAATATCGTAGACGTTCGTGGAACGTATGAAACGACGATATCCATCGGTTGGTTCGCTTGCCACAGTGAAGACTTTGACCTTATCTGTTGAATCAGAATGAAAGATGTAAAAGTGTTAATAAAATAAACAAATTACATTCTTTTTAAGTGAAAAATAACGGATATTCTGTACCTCTGGAATAACATACTCCAGCTTAAACTTATTTACTTTATTGAATAACAATCTAAAACAAATCTATAGCGCACATAAAACATTATAAATAGTAAATTAAGTTATAGTATCTTATAATTTTACTTTAACATACATTTAATTAAGCCCATTTTAACATAATTAAGTGTCTAAACAGTATACAAAATGTCCAGTTTTGCAACTTAATAAGAACTGTTGAAAAATGTAATGAAAAAAAATTAAATGTGAATTTGGAATTGTGTGTAAACAATTACTTATTGAACTGTTTGACAAAATGTTCCTCTTGTTCAATCAGAAAGCAGGAGAATACACATTGATAACCTAGTTTTTGTGTCAGGGACAAAAGGAAGCTGGGAAATGCATTCGAATAGAAAAATTCTTCCCACTCTAAGCATGTCAGAAGATAATTAAAGAAATTCTGAGAATTGCCATAAAAACAAGAATCAGAGCAGCATCTCTATTGCACATCTTTAAGCACTTGAAATGTAAACGACCGCAAGGCAGTTCGTTTGAAGGATGGGGACGGGGGGGCAATGGAATGTAAACAAATAACCGCAATCAAAAAGAAACGCACATACACAAAGAGTATGAGACACTTTTATAAATATGTTGCTCGTTACGTTAAGTCTATGCAATTTAATATTTTTAGTGTTTTTGCCCGGCTAATTCCAGTGATGAACTCATTGTAATAGAACTAGGAACATACCATTTAAATTGGACTGCGTTGCCGTTGCAGCTGCAACAACAACTTCGGGGGCAGCCACAACGCCGTCGGCATCGGATTCAACATCAGATTTGCAGTGAGCTCCTTGCAGCAACATCAACAGCGATGCAAAAAGCAATAGAAGCATCACAGATGAGCGCATAAACAATGCGTTTTGTTTGCGGTTCTGCATGGTGTTTACTTATTCACACTCTTGCACTTTCACAATTTAAACAGAGAACACTTTTACGTTAGAATAATTGTTGCATATTCCGCGAACAGATTGTTATTTCAAAATATTATAACAATTTCTATAATTTCTCCGCTGCGCAACCGAACACAACTACGGAGAGCGCATGAATGAACTGCGACCAAAGAGATTGTATGTATGATACAACTCTAGACTCTAGAGTAGACAAGTTCACATTTAGAATGCCCCACAAAAGTTTATACCTAACTAGTTATTTTAATTATTGAAAACCACAAAATCGTGCAATGAATTAGAAACAACATTTACGACTAATTTAAATATTTATTTTATACAAATTGTGCATTCGATTAGTTTAACAATAATTTTCACTTATATTTATTTATATATTAAAAACAATTGAAACTTATACAGTATACAAACATGGTGGCAGCTTTGAACCAAAGATAAAAATATGGTTTTTTTAAACATCTGGCAGCCCTTCAACGGAAGGCAACATTTGGCGGCCAATTCAAAAGACAAAAATGGTATAGTCTTGTAATCAAAAGGTAGTCCAAAGAAATTTTGCCTACAAATAAAACACAAAAAAACATTTCCGCCAGACATAACGTTTTAAAATAAAAGTCTAATATTGGGCGCACAACTTAAAATTTATTCAGCAAAATTTCAATGTGTGCTACAAATACATATATGTAATATTACATGAGTGTATGGGTATGTGTATTAGTGTATTTTATGATATATACAAATAACTGAGCGACGTATTAAATATATGCATATATATAGTTACATATATATATATAGGGTTAGTAATATAAATCAAATTAGTTTAGTTTGCTTTGCCAGCTTATAATCGCGCCACATTGAGCTTGTACACATAAATATATATTGTCTGAGTTGAACAAATTGTATCAAAAATAAATGACAAACTCAAAAAATAACTAAAACTCATCAACTTATTAACTTATCATCAATATCATTATCGTAATTTATCGGAGGTGGATTCAGTTGCGATGCTGGAGGTATGTGTATCAACAACTTTGACAGTCAATTGCGACTACTACAGCATGCCAAAGCCCTTGGAATAGTTGATTGCCTTAAGCAGGCGCTCTTCCAGCTTCTTCTTGCTGCTGTATTCCGGCAGCAACAGAACATTGAAGCACGTATGCGATGTTGGCAACCGATCGCTGTCTGGTCCATGACGTGTAATCAACAGTCGTAAACACTTCAATCCTCCCACAGGGACACGGGCCGAGCCAGTTGTAAATTCCAGTAGCTTACGCTTGGAGTCGTGCGGCATGGCATGTACAATACTCCAGAAATCCTGTACGATTTGCGTTTCCTCCGTGTAGCCGCCCTCGTATTCCGTTGAGTGTTCCAGCTCAACAAAATCAAATTCCTGCAGTGCCCAAATTACACGAAAATAAATTCAAGTAAAAGAAGATTAAGGATTTGTGATTAGCTTACGCGACTACCGCAGACCAGTTTCTCGATCTCCTCCGGCCTGAAGAGCAGCTTCAGCGGCGACTCATCAGTTACCATTTCAAATCCCTTTCGAAAGGCTTTAAACTGTTGTTGAATATTTACATTCAGCAGAAAATCGCTGTACAAATTCACAAAGTGTCGCTTATTGTGTTGACCCACAAGCACTTCGCTTCCATGTGGCACCAGTTCATGTTCCACCAGCTCACCAAAAACATTGCTATAGCTGATCTTGAAAGTCTGCTCAAAAACTTCCTCCATATCCATGCCTTGATAATCCAGCATGTCCTGCAAGCTCTTGAAAAGCGTTGGACTCCAATCGCTTAGATCGTAGAAGGTCCCTCGGTAGCCCATTAGCTTGCGATAGACAACCATGGGAAAATTCACAGCCAAAATGACATTGTTGTAAATAGCCAAGCCAATGATAATTCCAATTAGCGTGAATTGTGCGCCATTCTCAAAGGGTGTGGCATTAAACCTGTGTTAGCAATCGAATATATATTAGTTACAAGTTTATAAATAATTTAAAAAAAAAATCTGGTAATCTTAATAAATTATATAGATAAACTACACAGATGTTATTTTTCAATTTTTTTTACACATCTGTTTTAGTGGCTAGTTTTTTAAATAAATAAAATAAGTGGTAAGATAAAAGCGACATGGACACAACTTACCACATATTATTGGTCTCCTCCTGCTGCACAAACATGCCAAAAGCTGGATTGAATATTTCTTCAACGATAAGTTGAAAGAACTCTTTGGATACGCCGCCTTCATCGATGCCTTGTTCACCCACAAATTCCACCACCAGCTGCTTCTTTAGATCCTTTGGATTACTCATCGCAACAAGTTCGAGCTACAAATATAAATTAAACACTTATTTCAAATTCAATACACAAATATGGGATGAATCTTACACCGATGAGTGCATCGTTGATCAATTGATCTCGCCGCACGGTCAGTTTGAGATCAGGCCGTGCTCCTTCTTGGCCATCCTGGCCAAAGTTGTTGAGTATCGAGTAGAGGGAGGAGTAACGCTCGCTGTACATACGCATACGACAATCGTAATAGAGTGCATCCACCTTTGTGGCCGGCGTCAAGATGAAAGCATAAAGCATGAAGCAGAAGTAGTTGGTGTGACTGGAGCCCAGTTCGCTCTCCATGGCGAGCGTCTTATAGGAGAGATAGTCCTTATGCATTTGAATGTGCTCACTGAGCGCCTCGTTGTAAAACTCCTCGAGAGGCACGAGAGGTTTGCGACAGTCAATATACGACACCTGCAAGCATTTCTCTAAAGGATCCTCAGCAAATTTGGGCATATGCGGTTGTTGCATTGAGCTGTAGACAAACAGATCTTCGGCCTCCTCGGTTGCAGAAGCAGCAGCTTCAATTTCATCCTGCTCCTGCAGTGGCAAACGACACGAGGGTCGCTCCAGCACGCTGGCCAGGATGTTGGCATAAAAAACAATCTAGATAATTGAAGGGAAATATTACAATGTTATGCATGAATAGATAAAGTACTTTATTACCTTTAGAACTTTGGTCACGCTTATGATATGCTCGTTCTCGCGCACAGACTCCTCGTCAAGTAGCACTTGCAAAGTTATCTGCTGCTGGCAGGAGGAAAGGAGCACCTGTAACTGATCCGGACAGTATTCAGCCCATATATGTGCCAGACGCGCCTGTGCTCGAACTGGCATTGCAGCAGCTGCATGGCAAAGCTTGGGCAGCACTCGATCAACATACTCCATGTCCGTAACGCTATTGTTGGCCGTAGCTGTTATAGAAGAGGATTTGGTCAATAGGCAAATCAAGCAAGGATAAGCTATACTTACTGCTTGTGACCATGTCGAAGCAGATGACGAGACAGTGCAACACCTGCTCCCATGAGTCCTGCCTGTAGAGTCGCAGGTAGCGTATAATGTCCGCCAGTTGGATTACACTGTTCGTTAGGTTTTCAGATATGCTTTGGCAGGAGGAGCTAAAGAGTAGACGCTTTGCATGACGGAGTCCCCGAAAGTCTACCTTGGTGCCTTTTTTAGAAACTCTTCTAACTGTTCCTGCTTTGATGGGCCCATTGGTTCGTCTTCGTCTTCATCTTCATCGTCATCATCCTCACCATCAGCATCAGCGGTTCTCTCCTCGCTTAGTTCACCTTCCTCTCGCACCACATCCTGCCCCTCCTCCTGATAGAGTAACGTATCTGTACGCTGTGTACTGTCCTCATCTTTATCGTGCTCACCTTCCAGTTGACGTCGTTGCTCCTTGTTCAGAGCATTGATCTCCTTAGAAGGCAGATGCTGACGCTCCTGACCCGGCCGACAGACAAAACTCTTTCCCAAACGATCGACGCTGGAGAAGACATCGCTTACAGCCTGACAGAGTCTGTCGTAACTGTCCGTAGCCACACACTGATCATAGAGCTCCTCTAGAGATTCGGCATCTAGATACTTGACAGGTGACAACGTTGGTGTGCAGACATCAGAGTCACCCGTAGTTGTTTCTGGTATTGGCGTTGCAGTTGCTTTTGTTGTTGTTGCAGGAGTTGTTAGTTGCAGCATTTCGTTGAGCGTATTGATGATCGGAATCTTGCTGGTATCAATGGCATTCGATTGGGATTGAGTACTGGTTGTTGTTGTAGTGCTGGAGGAGGTAATGGTGCTGGTGGAGCTGCTACTGCTGCTGCTGCTACTATCATTCGGTGACAGCATGTCCACATCTTGTTGCGGACTATAAAGAAGCAAGCGATGTCAGCACTTCAAAGTTTTTCTATAACCGAAAACTCACCTGTTCACTGTCGTTGCCGGCGTCTGCGTGGTCGTGGCACTATCGCATAATTGGGCATCCTGTGAGAAGAGTTGAAGTGCTCGAGCTGCCACCTCGTTGGGCGTCATGGGCGCCACTTTGCCGCTGGAAGCACAATTGGCATTGGTACAGTGGGCATTCCCACAGCCAGACTGTAACTGATGAAAGTAACGTTGAATGAGGCTACGCACCGCCGAGCGTTTCATTTCCGGTGTGGCACGTCCCCCGCCACCCGCTCCACTGACAACTGACGCCGCCGCTGATGAAGTTGATGCGCTGCATAGGAATGGCAATAATTTATTGTATACATCAAATAAAATAAAATTAACATAATTAAGACTCACCTTGAGACGCCTGGCAACGGCAACGGCGATGTCGATGTTTGCCGCGCCTTCTGTTGCTGCTGCTCGTGTTCCTCGCCGCCCCCGCTCATTGAGCGTTCGTCTTTTTATCCCTTCTGCTGGTTTTCGATTCAATAATCTAATCGCTTGTCAACGTTGCGCGTTGCTTGCTTCCTTGGCGACACTTGTCGCTCCGTTTCACGTTCCTTTGTGTGTTAATTTGCAACGCAAAATATGCACTAAAAAGGGTGTAAAAAAAATCGATGTCGATGTCCCTTTTTTCTCTCTCTGTTGCTGTTGCTCTTTCAATGACCTGTAAATTTGCACTGCATCCGCATGTTAACGATCAATAAATCTCACGGGAATATCGCACAGTTTGCACTTCTTGATGACTATGCATAAACTATAATTTATTCTATTTATATATTTAAACAAAAGTTTTGTTTAAATAAACCCAATCAAGGCAGAGAACAGAGTGCCTTTTAATATTGAAAATCATCAACATTAAGTGTTGCAAAAAGTTGCGAGTGCTCACAGTGTTGAAAATCGTGTAATAAATGATCAAAAACTGCAAACGGCGCTTAATTTAAATAAGCATAGAGAACTTCTTATTCAATAATTGATAAGACAAAGGTAAATTGTTTTAAAAATGCTGGGAGATCGTTGTTCGTCAGGAGGAGAAGTTGCGTAACTAAGTTTAATATAATTTTGATACTTTTCGGAAATTGATCACAATATAAAATTGATATAACATCGCGGGTTGTGCCTGCCAGCCTCTTTTGTGTTGAGAAATGTCTCTAAATAAAAGTTGGCAGCACGGCTTTTACATTTGTAAATCAGCTGTGCCAAGATAGCCAAAATAGAATAAGATTGACAAAGCGCAACGAGCAGGGCAGCAAAGTTGAAAAGAAAGTAAACACATCAGCAAAAACATAGTAAACACATTGCGCTGCAAAGTAAACAACATGAAGTGGCTAAAAGGAGTAAAAGGCAACAACAACTGAAGTAAAGACTGCGACAGCGACAAGTAAACAAACAACAAATTTGGAGTGAGGCAACAACTGCTGCTCTGATTAGAACGACTGGACGACTAACGATGACGTCGACGACGGAGAGTGGAAACTGCCAGTTGCAGCTGCAGTTGTGTGTGCGTGGGAATGTGGCATGGCAGGAGCTGCCGGTGCATCTACGTTCCATGCTGCACGACAATCAGCGTGACTATGAGAAATATGTCTTTAACTACAGCCTAAAGAATCAGTTGCGCTACCGTGGCAATTTGGCATCAAAGGTGTTTCGCCAGGAGCAGCGCTATTACGAGCTGCTCATCCAGAAGAATATCAATGGCCTGGGTGTGTTTCCCTATCACCTTGCGGACATTGTCACCAAGGGATTGCGTGTCACGCCTTTTAACTATTATCTGGATGTGCTCAGTCAGCTGCTACGCAGTGATAAAAGCTACGACACGTTACCCAACTTTACGGCTGCCGACTGTCTACGTATTCTGGGAATTGGACGGAATGAGTATCTGGCGTTGATCAGTGACTTGAAGACACACACTCCACGTTCCCTTCTCTTCAGTGCCAAGCCCAATCCATTGGACTTTTTGCCTCGGCTGCCTGTGCGTGTCCACATGGAGCCCTGGTGGCGTCTGGACATTGGTTATGTCCTGGAGACGGATATACGTCTGGTGACGCCTGGAGAGCGCAGTCTGTTGGACGATCTGATTGATTTTGGTGCTCAGCCGGCAGGCAAATGTGATTATCAGGTAGTCCAGAGTTTATATCGCAAGGGTCTCATCTATTTGGATGTGCCGATAAGTGGCGAGGATCGTATTTCGATTCCACCACTGCGCAATTTTGTCATGAATCGTGTCAGCGGTGATTACTTTGAAAATTTGCTGTACAAGATCTTTGTGAGCGCCGATGAGCACATGAGCATTGCCGAGCTGGCGCAGATGCTGCAACTGGAGCTGGACAGTGTGAAGCAGGCGGTGAGCTTCATCTGCCGCCTAGGATTTGCCCAGCGCAAGCAGACGGAACACGAAAACGCTGGACAACAACATGCCAGCTGGGCAGATTACAATGAGCAACAGTTGCCGCAGACGCCACAGATAACGCCGCTTAATTATAATCTGCATGCGAGCAGCAGCTTTGATCTTGACCAGCAGTCGAGTCCAAAGACGCCAAAGCATGACAAGGACAAGGAGAAGGACAGCAGTTCCATTGGTTATCTCTCATCGGATGGCAACACAAGTGACTTTAGTTTTGCTAATATGGCCACGCCCACGGCGCCCACTCACAGCAACAACAATAACAGCGATGATCAGGAGCTCAGCTCCGAGCTGGAGGATGTCAGCGAGCGCACCACCACCACAAAACCAGCAACAATTTCAGCTCCAACTCCAGTTGCATCCTCATCCGCCAAGAGCGGCAAACGTGTGGGTTTCCTCTTTGATTCCACGCTCACGGCCTTTCTGATGATGGGCAATCTGTCGCCGGGCTTGAAGAATCATGCGGTCACCATGTTCGAGGTGGGAAAATTGTGTGAGGAGAGTATCGACAGCTTTTTGGCCGAACTGGAGCAGGTCTCACTGCTCGATGCCGAAGGTGAAGGCGATGTCTCTCGTTATTTTGCCCATGCTGTGATCTTACGTTCCACCATCTGCTCGTTGCGTCCTTTGCTGCCTGGCGGCTTGGATCTGTTGCGACTAGAATGCTTGGAGGGATTGGACTGGCAGACGCGGGATCGTGTGCTCGAAAAGAAGTACAAGTTTATTGTGTCGGCCACGCCGCTGACGGCGACTTTAAGCCATATGTTTAGCATTCCATTCTTTGGGCAATTCATGCGCACCTCCGATGCGACGACCATGTGGAGCAAGCTCTTCTATAACCACATTACAGGCAAGTGTAATACTTTAAATACTCTCCCATCTGTACTTAGTTGCTTTATTGGATTCCCTTAGGATATGGTCCGCCCAGCTTACTGTTGTGTCGCGGCACGGTGCTTAAGACGCTGCCAAGGCTTTTCCTGGGCTATGGCAAGCTGCTGGTGAACATTCTCCACTCGGATGCCTATGTGCTTAACTCGGAGAACTTTCGCAATCTGAATGAACAGTTAAAGAACGGCTGTATTCTTCTCCAAGGCTACGGCATACGCTCATCCGGCCAGCTGCACTACGAATCCTTTCCATTCCAGTCGAAGGATTCCCGTCAGGCCAAGTGGGCGTCGCATCGTGGCGTGCAGAAGCTGGCCGGTCATTTGGATCTGCGCCGGCAATGCGGCTATATCACATTCCTTAATACGGGCGTGCCGGATTTGGGATGCGAGGAGTACGAGTTGCAGGTGAAGCTGAAGCTGCCACAACGGAAGCGTCCACAAGCGTCGTCGTTGGCAGGCAAAACAAATGTGCCAAATACTGATCAATTGACCAGCTATCAACTGAAGAGTCCCGATGAGAATCACTTTGCGACCACGCCGGAGCATGGCCCGGCAAATGAATACACCTCTGCGGACTGCACACAGCTGCTGGCCAGCGAGTTGGCCAATTGCAATCAGAACTCATCCTCCTCCAGCCACATCCGTGGCGAACTAATTTCCGAGAACTCTGTGGAGCTGCCCATTGACCAAGTGGTGGCGTCGTCACCGGAGCCCAGCAGCGAGGATTGGACGCTGCTTGAAGTGAACTTTGGTGTTCCCCTCTTCGATGTGGACACAAATACGCGCATCTGCGAGCAACTCGTGCAAGAACTTTGCAACGATTCCAATCTGGAGACGCTGCCTGAATGTGCCCAGCATTCGCAGTCGATGTTCCTGGAGTTTGTGCGTCAATGTTTGTACTTTGAGGATGATCCAGCGACACCAACACAGTTCAAGGAGCCACTGCAGCCAACCAGGCCATTGCCACATCCCCGCATCAATCTGGCCTTTGAGAATGGACGTGTGGGCTACTGGAATGGACGCTGAATGACGTCACACTTAACACATTCCAAGACCTGCTCCTAACCAGAAAACTGATCCCAGTATAGCTTGTCTGCATCGTTCGTTTTTATCTTCTTACCCCGGGCCCTGTATAAATAATGCTTATGTAGAACATACACATAGATCTAAACCTTATCAGCCCACGAGCCATTAGTCAGCCCGACAGACCCCAGTTTCCCCATGTATTTCGTTTTTTATTAGTTATGTAAGCTTTGGCCGAGTGGCAATAGGCGATCCAAAGGCAAACACACATCCACACACAGATTGACACAGATACTGCTCGTAAACATACCATTTATACATACATATAAATATGTATATCTCTAAAAATAAATGCAATTTTAAATAACTTGTATGGAAGTTTTTGTTTTTTATCTGCGGTTTTTTGATTGATAGGAGCTAAAATTAAGGGGGGAAATATTGGGCTTAGTTAATATAAATAACAGTTGAAATATATTTGCTGGAAATATTATCGTTAAATAAATAAATAGAAACCAATTAATGATGATTGAATTTGGGAAAATACATTAATAAAACTCATTATTATTGCTTACATAAGCTCTGCAAATATTTGCCCGATTAGATTGTTATTTTTAACATTATATGACGAACGGACATACCAATTTTTAATGCTCCATTATTTGGAAATATTTAATCTGAGCTACGCTCCGATTTGTTAGCAATACAATTTATTTATTATAGTCTTAAGTTTTCCACCTAAACTTAAATGTCCTTTATTTTGATTAGAAATGTCAATTGTTACTTAATCGTAATTACTATTGTCATAACTTAATGATGTAGTAAGAGTCATTAATGCAACCACTTAGATATCAAGTGGAATAATATGAAATAGACAACGATTAAGTGATTTCCAATCAGAATGTATCTGTCTTTGAAAGAGGTCAATTCTTTCATTTAAAATTGGTGGTTCACAGTCATCTGAAATGGCATTACGAAAGGAGCTGCTTCAAAAATACTGGAAGGGATTCGAGGTGAAAGCAAAGGAGTTTCTGAGCAGCACATCGCTACAGGGAATGAAATATATTTGGAATAGTAATCTGCCAGCTTGGGTGCAGTTCTATTTTGGAAAAATATTTATTATCTCCGTCTGTGTGGCCATAAATCTGGCTGTGAATGTGTTCAACAAATGGCAGAGCACTCCGGTTATCATTGGCTTTAGCTCCAAGATGACATCCATACAGGATATACCTTTTCCGGCGATAACGGTCTGTAATATGAATAAGGCCAAGTATTCCAAAGTGGCCAATTTTCGAGCGTGAGTTAAAGCTATAAAATTATCTGAGAGTTGTGTGATTATATCGAATATTTTCCAGTGGAACCTTGGAGTATGCAATGCTGCAAAAGACTTGCTTTCAGGAATTAAATTTCACGAATTATAAATCGATAAAACCTCGTTCCAAGAATGATACATTTCCCAACTTTATCTTAAATGTGAGTCACAAGTGCGAGGAAATGATTGTGTCCTGCACATTTAACCAAAAGCTATTGCCCTGCACCGATATCTTCAGGGAATTATTCGTTGACGAGGGTGTATGTTGTGTCTTCAACTTTCTGCATCCGTACTATCTCTACAAGTACAGGTAAAAGTACGCAATATTGGAATTATATGGAACTACTATAATAATAGTTTATAATATTTTAAGTGGGCTTTATACACGGGATTACACCTCGTCGAAGGGTCTATCGGATATCGCTGTGGATTGGAATCCCATCAATGGTTATCCAAAGCATCTGCCTGCTGGTTACTATCCACGCCGTGGTGTTGACACTGGAGTGTCCAATGGCTTGCAAATAGTTCTTAATGGCCACACAGATGATTATTATTGCTCATCTACAAATGGACAAGGATTTAAGGTATTGTGTAAACCAGAGATTCATAGCAAAACAACAATTGGAAAGAGTATATAATTAACTTAATGTAATTATTTAAGCAAAATCAAAATTATTTCAATAATAGATAAAAAATTAATTATTTTGCTTGAATTACGAATTTTGGTTTAAAAATAAAATTGGCTGAGGATCGATAGTTCTTATAAATCATATAGTTATCGTTCTTATAGATCAATCATTGTAAATTTAGATAGCAAAGAATTATTGTGAACATTTGCCAAAGCCGTAGCGTTTAATTTTATATTATTGACTAGTTACTAGTTACTAGTTTCTGTCTAAATCGTTTCTAAAATTCTGCAGGTGCTGCTCTATAACTCCATTGATCAGCCCAGATTAAAGGAATCGGGTCTGCCCGTCATGCTGGGCCATGAGACGAACTTTCGGCTAATTCCGAGCAGTTTTGAGGCAATGCCGAATATCCGAAGCATCGATCGTAATAAACGTCAGTGCATTTTCAACGACGAGCAGGAGCTGATCTTTTATAGATATTATACACGTCGTAACTGTGAGGCGGAATGTGATGCCCAATATTTTCATAGACTCTGCGATTGCATTCCATATCATTTGCCGTTGGTCTATCGCAATGCGAGTGTCTGTCATGTGGCTCATTTTGATTGCCTGGAACGTGCGGAACTTCAGGTTGTGGATCGAGAGAGTGCGGCATGCAAGGAGTTGTGTCTGGCCAGTTGTCACGATGTCTCCTACTTTCCGGATCCCTTCTCAATACCCTTCAATCAGCAGGGTATTCGGACTACCAACGAATATCTCAAGCATTTCTCCACCGAATACATTCGCACTAACTTGGCCGTCGTAAATTTCTACCACAACGACAAATACTTTCGCAGCAATGTAAAGTCCTCATACACGGGTCTCACTGAATATATGTGTAAGTGCAGTTATGTACATATATACATTTAGTTTTATCCTATAACTTTGAATTTATCTAACTTTCCAGCTTTGACTGGAGGCATTTTAAGTTTAATGGTTGGTTTCAGCGTCGTATTCATTTCGGAATTGTTCTATTTTCTCTTTCTTCGCTATTTATTGGAGTATATTCATATTTGGTGCATTAATCGGCGCAATCGAGTACATGTGTTGGATCCTATGAAATCACAACTTAACTAGAATTGCAGCACGTAACTAAGAAAATATAATTGAAATATTTGTTATTTTTAGTTTAATGCACTTAAAATAAAATGAAGAAAAACATTAAAAAAATCGTTAAAGTCGGGAGATTTATTTAGAAATGAAAACAGTAATAACAGTGAATATGTTACTGCCGTTTTGATTAACCGATCTTTAGGCTAGATAATAATAATAGATAGAGTTACATACATTGTAACGAACACAATATACTAATTTACCCAATTTTTAGCTAACGAGTACAAAAATCTTTACAGTATATATCTACATTAATTCGGCTCGTGATGATTAACACTATATATACATACCATATATACTAGATAAAGTCTTTCCGAACAGTGCAAGTCGTTTTAAACTCCTGTTTCTGTCCGAATCAATTAATATATGCTAATAATAAATTGCTGAAAATAAAAATAAATCCATTAAATAAATTTGAGCTGGGAATTTCTTTAAACTATATTTTCTATGTAAAATCATCGTAAATTATAGAAAATTGGAATATATCTAAATAATAATTGAGAGCACAGTATATTTGTTTATGACTTTTATTGCTCTTAGCTATAAATGATCTAAGCTTAAGAATATGGCTGCATTTCCTGTTCCGAGTGGGCAGCAGATAGACTCTCTGCCAACTGCTTTGTGACTGGTTGACCTGTGACCCTGTGGCGGTGGGAGGCGAGCTGGGCACGGGAGAGAACGCTGCAGTCACAGGTGGTGCAATGATAATGCGTGTGCCGCAACGCGTAGGAGCAGGACGGCGAATCGCAGGACTCGTTGCTGGCGATTTTCCTGAAGCCCGCGGAGCGCACGTATTCCAGCCGCATGTGGAGGCGACGATGGGCCACCACCTTGTTGGAATCGGTGCAAACATAGTCGCATTTGCGGCAATGGAAATGCGAAGATTTCTTTGGAATAGCGCCCAGTGTCAGGATCTCATCTATAAGGATTAAGTGGAGTTTAAAGTGATTGACAGAGTTTTATTGTTTATTGTGTGCCCACCTACCTGGGCGGCAGTTGACTGCCATTGCGGTGGTGGGCGTGGCATAGCAACAATCGATAACACCGCAACGCATATTAGCTCGATATTGTCGAAAGTCATCGCCCATTAAAGTGTCCATGCGTTCATGCCGCGCCGTGTGTTGCACGAACCGCGTCTTGTCGCAGAAACTGTAATGACAGTCACGTCGATTGCAGTGGAAGTGCGACTGATGATTCCGATAGCCACAGCGCTCAAAGCCGCAGTCTTCATTGAACCGGAACTTCAAATAGCCCGTGGGAATATCCTGATCCTTTACTCGCTTGCCACGCCCACCAATCGCCGCAGTCGGTATAGAAATCGCAATTGCAGGCGTTGTCGGAGTGGAAGCATCAATTGAAGCTGTTTCCTCCGTTGCGCCCGTTGCTGTTGCTGTTGCTGCCGCTGCGGCAGCTGCCACAGCTCCTGCCGCTGCCGCATTGAGTAGCAGCATCTTCTGCTGTGCCGCATTCTCCAGCAGCAGACGCATGTCCAATGCGGCGGGTTGACTTGCCGCAGCCAAAAAACTGGGCAGCAACCATTGACGTTGATATAAATCGATCAATTGCTTAAATTGCAACAATTTGAGTCCCGCCTCTGGTTCGCCATGCCTCACACTGGATGCCTCCACTTGGCTGCCACGCATGCTCAGATCCTCCGGCTGCTCCATGCTGCACTCCTTACTCAACGGAGGACTATTTCCAATTCTTGCGCTCTCCGTTGTCTCTACTGCGGACGCTGCAACTGCATTCTCCGGATAAAATGTTCCCGCTGCACGCACAACTTTAATTGGGAGTTGGTATGGATCATAATTTAATATTCACTTCGGAATTTTCTTCACTCACCTGAAACTTTCTCCAGGCACTTGCTGTTTGCAGAAGACTCCACCTTTGCAGCGCAGAACATCAACTGAAAACATATGAAGAGAGTAAGACAAGTTACTTAAAGTCAGCTGTAATATATTGTACAAAGTTTACAGTTTTTAAGGCGACGATATCGGAAAAAAGTAGACAGTGAGGAACAAAATTAAATTACAAAATTTTAATGCAGCATCAATTTATATAATCCGCCAGAAAATCGGTAAAGAATTGATCAAGTTATGGAAAAAGCGTAAGTAAGAAATAAATACACATTGAGAAACAAAAAATTATATATTCCAATATAGATTATTTTCAATGAAAATCAATTTAATTATATCAAATTAACTGAAGAAAACAACGAGTTTAAATAATTGAGAAGCGCTTATCTAATCTCTTTCGGCTATACAATATTATATAGGTTACGGATTAAAGTTAATAGAACAGCATATTGTCTTCTGAAGCGAAAACTCACTTGAGCTGGCGATCGGCTTTCATTTGATTCCCTTTTTGTTATGCTTTTCGGCTTCTCACTGCTCGGCACGATGGTCAAGTCGGTCCAAACGCGACCTCTCTTCCTGGTTCGACTTGGAGTGAGATCAGTGGCGATTAATCCGTTTTGTGCCGATTGCGTGGCAACTGCTCCGAGTCTCAGAGAAGACAGTGGATTCTCAGCGCTTTCAGCGGTTGCTGCCAAACCGGAAACATTGGTCTGATCATTTTTCTCCAGCTTGAAGCTAGTGAATATGGCTTGAGGCGAGTGTTGAGCCTGCAAAGGGAAATAGATTTAATAACTTAAAAAACTTAATGCTCTGCTAAGAAATTGGATTTATATGTAAACTGTAAGTGACTCAAAATTTGTACACACCTAATTCGATCAATTTATGAACTTTCCCAAAAATTTCAATACGATATCTTAGTAATTACAAAAGTTATTCAAGTTATTCTCTCACTTGGCCTTTCGTTGGGGATTATGTGGAACCAATTGTCCCCTCTGTTTCCCCTTAAATGTTGTGGGTGCCGTTTCATTGAATTTCTTTGGCATTATTGTACTTGACATTGTTGCTGTGGCTCTTGTTGTTGTTGTTGGTGTTGTCGATGTTTGTCATAGTTTCGGAATGATATGACAAACAGTCGCAACCAGTTTATTATTTCCGAAATTACTGTTAATGTTTATTGTTGGCCCAAAATGTCACTATTTAAATTTTGTTCACGCATCAAAATCAATAATAATAATAATAATAAAAAAAGCAAAGCTAAATAAAAACCAAATACAACAATAAAGAGAAACCACAAATATACTTTGGATATGCTATTTAGATAGTCAACTTATGGATACTCTAACCAAAATCGGCCTTATTAAAGCTCAAAAGATCAAGAAAGGAGTGTTAAAGAACTCCCTTTATTAAGACTTAAATACTGACTAAAATGTTAATAGAAGATTTTCGTGTACGTATTCATTTTAATATAGGGTATAAATAAGTCGAAGTGTTAGCTTGGACTGCGTCCATAATAATAATTACTCCAAAAGATTGAAAAGACAATGAAACGTGTTTGGATTTACCTGATAAGTTGTTGCACATACACAGACACAGTTATTCATATAAGTACACACACCTTATATGATTAAAGACAATATATAGAAGTTATTGTAGTTGTGTCGTTCCTTTTAATCGTCATATTCGATGATCGAGGGCGGCCACAGAGGGTCGCCACGAAACTAAGGTAATGCAACCGATTTAAGCATGTGTGAATACTTTAAAATTAATTGAAATATTATTTTTTACATTAATATTTTAGAATTTCTTTGTTGTGGTTTTCTTTTGTAAAGGGAACTCTCTTATCATTAAAATATGGCTCAAAGTTTGTAATACAGACAGTTGTTGGTTTGTCTAGATGCTGTAAAGCAACGTATGCGAAACTTTGCTTGTCGCCCTCGCAGATCAAGTACAAACATTCGAATATTCCAAATTTATAAGCTTTTCATGCATCCCAAATTTTAAATTTTAAAATGATCTAATTAAAAATTGAAACTGTACTGAGCTGTGGAAAATTGTCTAAAATGTTCCTTAAGGTACGTTTATTTGCTATGAAATATATAAAATACTTCATCTTTAAGGGAACTTAGAGAGAACTCTACGGTCGCATAGTGCACAGAAGTCCACTTACATGCTCTCTTTCGCTCTCTTTGATTTGTCTAGCTCTTGACGCGCCCAAACTAAGGCCATTGCATACAAAAGTACACATGCACTCACACACACGCATTCTCTTTGTAATTAGGAATTTGCGCCTATTTGCGTGCTGCGGTGGATTGAGGGACTTTCTGAGCGGGTGTTGAGTTGAGTGGGAGAGAGAAGGAGGGAGTAGCGGCGATAGTGGTGAAAAGGGGGTACTGACGCGTCGATGGAACCTAATGTGGCATTTTATGTGGCGTGTGTTGAATTGAGTTTTCGGATTTGGTTTTTGCCATATTCGTCATATTAATATTGACAACGAGTGTTTCCGCATTTTATTTCACTTGCGCCGCGTCGAATGGTGATAACTGTCCCGCCTACCTCTCCACATCATCACACTGCCCTAACTCACCACACCCCCACCTCACGCTCCCTTACTCACTCACTCTCTCTCTTATCCATGGTGTGTTGAACGTTTTGTGCTTTTAACTGTCATTTTCATAATTTCTACATTTTTGAGCTCAGCTTGTCGACAGTCGACAGCGTATGTGTGTGAGTGTGTGAGTGATTTGAACATGTGTGTATGTTTACGATTATCCAGCCCACGCGTCAGCCTCTTAGGACATAGAGAGTGTTGAGAAGGGGTGGTGAAGGGGGGCGGGTACAGGTGTTGGCCAAGTACACATAATTGAATGTGCGTATTTGTGTGTATGTGTGTGTGTGTGTGAATCGAATAATTTGAATAAATATTTTGTCCATTGCCATTTGCGGTATTCTGTGTTTATTTCATTTTCTTTTCTCCCTTTTTTTGGAAATTAACTAAAGTCGGGCGTTGCTTAAGAAAGGGGACAACAGGAAAGAGGGGCGGGGGAAGAATTGGTGAACTGTAGACTTGAAAACTGTTACAAAAAGTCTATTTTTAGCTCATTCATAAGCTCAAGAATTGCTGCTCTTAACTGAAATTGAAAGAATAGAGAGTGCCCGACCAGCAGCTACCCTGTTAGCATAATTAAAATTAAAAGAACAACCAAATTTAATATTTATATTGTTAGAAAAAAATATTGAAGATTTTATAAGTTTAAAAAACGGTATTGATCTGAAAACTCAATCGGAACTCATTGTTCATTTCTTTATAAAATTAATCAATGCTATAATTTGAGCTTTTATAAGCGAGCTTACAGTTTAATGGACTAGGAAACGAGGGAAAATATTCCCCATATACCTTTTGAAGATTCATAGACTTTACTTACGCTTTTGTAGACTTCTACGAAGCGATTCTTTGGTGGTCTTCCACGTTTGCGATTGAAGAATCCATCGATGGAGGTGATTTGTGTCGGTTGAGCTGAAGATTCGCAACCATCGTTATTGGAATTGGCATCCATATTCATTCCCTCATGGTGGTTGTTGTTTTTGTTGCTGGGCTCCATGTCCCCTCCCTCCCTGCAGACTGTCTACAGTTACAGGGCACGTGCTGGCAGAGTCTCAGCTGAAAACAAAGAAAAGTGCAGAATTTTAATTGCAAATTGATACGTTGGGAATGCAATTGACAATTGAAAATTGACCATAACTTTTCTTGACCAAAAAAAAAAAGAAACAACCAATATATTTATGATTCATCGACCGTTCCCGGGGGCAATGTTTAACGCCTTACAGGCGCCAGTCAGCATAAAAAAATAACCAAAAAAGAAAGAGAACCCAGAAACCGAAAAGGTTAACAGACCCATTTCTAGGTAATCAGTTGACTTCCCTGACGGTTTGGTTACATTGCCAGGTTGTAACTGCCGATTACATAAATCTTGACTGATTCCGACATATATTATATAACTACGGTAAGTTCACATAGATAGTTGCATAGATGAATAGTTTATTTTAACTTAAAGTATCTTTAATTCGATAAAGTTTGCCTTTCAATATTGAATATATTCATTAATTAGTAATTATTAATTTTAATTAAATATTAGAAAGTTTTCTGTTCTATATAATTTATACAGAATATTTAAAAAAAAATGCTAACTTTATAAATCGAAGAAGAAATGAAATCAAGAACACTATTCATATCTTGATTAATTTTAATATTCAACACGTAGTTGAAGTGCAGCAAATTTTCAACTCTCAGTTGCATGAATTGCAAGAAGAATAGAAGAAGGTGGGAGAAGAAACAGAGGAAGAGGTAGAAAAGAAACCAGACCTATCGCTGCACTGCATCTACCAATTGAATGGGCCACCAAAAGTGCATTTCAAAGGTTCCCTTTTTGCTTTCAGCAGATTCTTGAGAAATGTTTTGCATATGATTCAAATAAAATTCAAGATTGCATAAATATTATGAATAGCATATTCTTTTTAACTATGAAGTAACCAGAATAATTGTGTTGGAATAAAGAATAAAAATAGAAACCGATTTATAAGATATTTAATATATTTACTATGAACTTGTTGAGTAAGGAACTTTGTTTATTGTTTAAGACTTTCTAAAGAAAGAAAGTCATAGAAAAAATCGAAGAATATAATTTACTTAGTGTTAATTAAATTTGGGAATTCGTTAAACCAAGTAACTGAATATTAAGGAATATGTTTTTGCTAGCAACATTTCGAACTTTATCAAGTTGTTATTATCTTACTTAATTCCTAAGCTCTGTTTTTGTGTGCGAAAGAGAAAGAAGAAGAAGATGAAGAGGTGGGAAGGGTTTAACTAGTGGGCGACATTGTCAATTATAACGAGTTGACTAATTGGATCTACGTAAAGATTCGTCCTCGATCCAGACTAACTGATTGCCAGACAATGATTGGCTAATTTACCTGCTAACTTGGCCAAGGCACACCCAGTTACCAGTTTAATAGATAGAGAATCTGCAAGCAAGTATTTTTAGTCATTTATTGGTATTCATATGAATTACTTTAACTGTCCACACACACACACACACACACACACATACACTCATTAGGCTTGGCAATTGGAAATTCCATTGCAAGATGCGGCAACATGAAACCGCAAGGAGTTGGTAACAAAAGACTAGATATTTGACAACAGATAACGTTGACAATTTGAAGGGCAAGCAGTTGGCTTTATCTGATAAACATATCACACACAAACACATATGCACAAACCAGAGGAATTGAGAGTGAGCTAGATAGCCTGAATTTACCTACCAATCATAGAACTAGCATTACTTTAAAACGCAGTGTTAGAAAACGCCATGGATTAGCACACAGAAGCGAGCGCGATAAAAATTCTAAGCGGCGACAGCGAAACACGTTAACACGACCGTTTGCGCCAAACAACGTTTAACGAATAACACAGCTTGAACTGTCGTTGCAACTCCAAAGCCGAACTTGAAGCCGATTGCTGTTTGCTGACAGCTGATTGGCTCAATGCCCGCTTAGCTAGGATCGCTAGAGACAGACAGAGAAAGATAGTACTAAACTGCTATTGGCTGGCGCATACGAAGCTCTTATGCTGGTGTGTGCGCTCGCTTACAGCTTTTCCCAAGACACGAACCCACAACAGCTTGATTAAAACGACAAATGCACATTTAAAAAATTTATTTTTTTTGCTTTACTCAACTTTTACACAGAGAAAAATGAAATTGCAGTTTGTTGCATTTGTTTTTGTATTCTTTACTTGGTTTTTTCAATATATATATTTCATATTTTGATTAATTAAAATTTGTTAAATTGCTAGAATTTGTTAAGCGCTACTAAAGTTTAAATTTGTTGTTGTTTTTACATACATACACATATATGTATATTTATATATATATATCATATTGTTTGTTTTGCATTTGCTTTGTATTCTTGTTCTTGTGTTCTGTTTTTTTTTATATATAGATATATTTTATATAGTTTATGGAAATTGTTAAACTTTTACTTAGTGTAGCTACGTGATTTACAACATAGAGTATTCCCATATCTACTATCTCGCTGTTCTCAATTCCACTTTCACAACAATTTCAAAGAAAATAACTTAATTATAGCATACATTTATGCGCCAACAAAAAGACCGAATTTTATATGAAATTGCAGCGAAATTGGAATTTGGAACGGAATTTCATTATGTTTTTAATTTTAAGACAGTTTAGAATGTTTGTTCTTTGTATTGTTCTTTTAGTAAGAGTGTTCGATCGCTAATAACAACATAAACATTAATTAATATGCAGCTTTCGTTTTGTAATCTTAGTATTTTTCCCATATTTTTTCTTTCGATACTGTTCCCAAATAACAAAGAAAAAAAAAACAATTACAATTCTTGATCTACATAATTGAAAGGATAGATTTTATATAAATCACATGGTGGGATAATCGCTTAAACAATTGTTTATCATAGTTTTTCATATTTCTTTTATCAATATCAAAATTGGTTGTGTGTGTGTGGAGATTGAGTGTGAGGGAGACAGAGGATTGGACAAAGGGGGATTAATGAGGGATAGTTGCTCTGCTTTAATTAAGTTTTGATAGTACATACATATATTATTATTATTGTATTTTGTTTGTTGGTTTCTTTAAATAGAATTTACTAGTAATTTTATTCTTTTGTAGTTTTCTTAGGCGTTCTTCTAATTGATTGAATAATTTTTAAAGTTTTCTCGCTTTAATTGGTTCCCTTTTAACACACACATGCACACACACAGGCACACACACATGCAAGCATTCACACTCACTAGGTGTTATCATCATACGAGGATTATGTAAAAATTCTACAATTTAACCATACACTTTTGCACACACATACATTATAGATAACTAATTATTTATAGTTTATTCATATGGTTTATGTTTGTTTATATCATTATTGTTTACAAATACTTTGAGGAGCATTGGACGTGTCTAAGATTCATTTTACACCCATCCATTGGAATTAACAACAAAAAATCGCGTCAACTTTCGCTGGACCTTCTCAAAAATACGAAAAACAAAAGAAGCTTCATATATATAAATATATATGTATCTATGCTTATATACTTTATGTTTTGTTTAGTAAGTCGAAAAAATAAGTAAATTAATAAAGTTGTCAACATTGAAAGCATTGCGGCTCTACGTTCTTAAAAATTCATTTCTTTTCTCAAATTCAAATTCTTTTATATATATGTATATATTTTTAGGTATTTTGTGTGGTTTTTTTAAGCGTGGCGTACAAGAAATAAACCAATTGTTTGTTTAGCAAATTATATTTAAGGATCTACAAATTAAAAGTATTACATTTATTTACGATTTAAAAGACAAAGAAGAAAAACTCAAATGTTTCAATTGTTTTTCCTTTTTTTCATTTTAGTTTTTCTTTTTCTTTTTTGTATTGTTTTTGTTTATTATTAAATAGATCACATTCATGGTTCTATTTTTTCACTTGATTTTATGTTCACATCATTTTTCTTTTGTTTTTTGTTTTATTAAATACGCTTAGTTGTTCTTGTTGCTTTTGTTGTTCTTTTGCTGCTCTATTTACATGTGTTTTTTTTTTTTTTTTGTGTTTTATGGAAAAAGCAAGATTAAAATTCAATTTGTTGTTTCTATTAATGGTTTTAATGATTATGAATGTTTTTATACGGTTCACTTAATACCTTGGCAGAGACTGAATATTTTCCATAATTTTATATATTTTTTTTTTTGTTAATAATAGATACATTTCATGAGGTTGAAGAGAACTGCAAAGGGTGTTCCAACTTCGTGCAGGCCGAAGCTTCTTTTATTTTATTTTTTCGAGATCTTTTGTAGGGGGATTGATTGATTGTGTCTGTGTGTGTGTTTAAATTATTAATTATATTCTAGCTTAAATGTGTGTGTGTGTTTGAAATACATATAGCTTTCGATATCATTTATAGATCCTCTTTTTTTATTGAAATGTTTTTGCAGCGCTATCAAAATTGTACAACGGGTTTTCTTCAATAATTTGTTTACTTTTAAATTTCATTTTGTTTTAGTTAATCTACGCTATAAATTATTTTAAAATTTATTAACACAGATGACTTTATAGATTTTTCCAAACAGTTGCCCAATTCATTCAATTCTTTTCCTTTTACTCAAAAATACAATTAGCTGCCCCACTGTATTGAACATTATATATAGATATAGATATATATCATTATTGATTAATGCATGCCAATTGTTAAGTTTCTTTTGTTTGTTTTCGTTTAATAAACTACAGTTAAATACACAGCTACACACATTGAATTCTCTGTTGTTGTTTTTTTAATATTAAAATCTTAAGCTAGAAACACATCAAATATTATAAATATTTCATATATATATATATTGTATATATCTATATAGAAACAGAGTTTGGAACTCTGCACAAGAAAGAAATGTGGGAGGAGGCAAATAAAGAGAATACATTGATTATAATTATATATAGAAAATTATATGGGAACAGAACTTAGTAATAGATATTTCTTTTCTTTTTTCCTTCTTATTATTTGTTTTCTTTTTTGAGACACGGGTAATACGAAATCAATCAATTTTTTAAATGTGTGGGTGTGTATGTGTGTGTGTTTTTTTTAATATTCATAATTATTATATAATATCACATCAACTTTGTTTTTAATTTATTTTTATATTTCCTTTGCAACTTCTTCTTTAACTTCTCTGTTCTACTCTCGCTTTATTTATTGTTTGATTCCTAATATGTATATATATTATATATATATATATATATATATATATATATAAAGAGCTTTTATAGCCTAATAAGATCGTGAAGAAAAACATACATATACATGCATACATATACGCATACATAAGTGTGCACATACATGCATATGCATATTTTATATATACACAGACACATACATGCACAAATACATATGCATATATCAACTACCACATTATATAGAATCTGTATCTGTATTTGTATTTTATCCGATATACACACACATACTCATACATAGCTTATTCGATTAATACTCTTTTGTTTTTCTCTTACTTTTGCTGGTTTTCTTTTCTTATCTTTTTCCATATTTTCTCTGGTTTTGCCTTTGTGTATTAAAAAAAAAACGGATAACCGGCAACCGTTCACTGAGTGAAATTTTGTTTATAATATTTTTAATATTTGTTTTTCGTTTTTCTTTTTTGTTTTTCTTTTTTCAAAAAGTTCCTTTTTTTATAAGCCAAAAAGTCAGTCCAATAAGAGTTTTGAGTTGCCTGCAACTGCAGTTGATTTGTTTTCGTGGTTTTTTTGTTTGTTTGTTTGTTTGTTGTTTTTTGTTTTGTTTTTCCATTTTCTTTAGGTCTCAAAATACATAATTGTTGTTGTTTTTGCTGGAGTAGTTGAATTGTGGTCCAAAGTTTGCCTCTTTATGGGTTTGTTTTGTTGTTGTTGTTGTTGTTGGTTTTTAAGTTATGTTATGAATTCGTAGCAGACGCCGACGTGAAAGCTCACCAAATTGTACAGCTGCTTTTCTTCTTCTTCTTGATCATCATCTTTTTCAAGATCTTATTAATCATTTATTCTTGATTCATCATTTACTTATTCGGAGGGATTGTGTAATGAGTTTAAGCAGCGATCACACGCCCCCACGTCCACGCCTTCCATCTGTATCTGTATGCCTCATGTGGTGTCTCTACTCGGAGGAGTAAAGCTTGTTCTTGGTCAATGTAAAATCGGGACTGATCAAAATCGTATTGCTGCGTGTTAGATTTCTGTGTGGTGAAGAGAGAACACAAATTTATGTAATTAGTTTAAACGCTCTTTGTAAGATGTCCCATTTGTCCTTGTCACTCACTTGAGAAACTGTGGCAGTAGGGAGGTCCAGCCGCTCTTGTCCTGCTTCAGCGTGAGATAAAGCTCAAATATGGAGACTGTGTCCGGATCAACCTTGAACGAAGCAATGCGCCTGCAAAGAGAGAATGCGAGTGCGAGATCAATATTAATCGATTAAGAATTAAAAGCAAAGAGAGCGAGAGTGCGGAAAAGAGATCGTACTCACCTCACGTTGTTCGGCTCGCTCTCGAACTCAATGAAAATAGTGCAAGCACGCTCACCACACGGCTCTCGCTCTGACATGCGTATGATTTCGGCAGCGATGCGTTGAGTGAGATCGTTGGGCAGCGTCACCTCGGTGCAGGCGAGATGTTGACTCTTCGCATCGCGCAGCTTCGTCTCCAGGCGCTGCGACAGCGCCTGCACTGCACCCGGATTCACATCGTCTAGATTGTCAATGGCGCCGAAGCGAGAGGCCGCCGTCGACTGCATCGGGGAGGCGGGCAGCGTTGGCGGTGGTGCTGCCTGCAGTACATTGGACATAAAGGCAGCGGCAGCGCTGCCGCCGTGGAGCACTTCGATCATATCAAAGTTGCCGGCCATTGGGGAGACGGGATGCTTGGCGGCCGCCGATGAGGATGATGAGGACGAGGAGAGTCGAGGCCGCGACTGAATCTGATTGAGCGCTTGATGTTGATGCTGACGCATGTGCAGCACCGAAGCTGGATGTCCATCCACAACATCCACATCCACGTCCACAATATCCACGTCAGCCACGTTCACCTCTGCAGCTGGCGGCGCAGTAACTGCGACGTCCGTTGCCGTTGCCGTAACCGTTGCTGGTGCAGTCAGCGGACTCGTCCAGTCTGCAATTGAAGATGGTGTAAAGAAGTGGACAAGTTTTAGTCACCATTAAACATCGACCGGTAGATGAAGTGAAACCACAAAACTCAAAAACCCAAAAACCACAGAGAAAAGAAAAAAACAGCTGATGTCTGCGCTGCCACCGGCAGAAAGACTCTCACTCTCATTCTCCCCCTCTCTCTCTCTCTCTCTCTGTCTTTCTCTCTGGAGCAGTGAGAGCTTGCGCAAGCCCGAATTTGCACTCAATTCCTCTGCACACTGCGCAGGCTCGCCAACACACTCAATGGCTTCCAGAGCGCGGGGAGGGACGAAATCACCTGGCAACAACAGCTGGAAAATCAGCCGTTCGTTCAAACAGCCGCAACGTTGTTCTACCCCCCTTCCTGCCCCCCTCACCGCTATAACATCTCCACTCTTTGAGGCAGTCAACCAGCCATTAGGTAATGTGTTGCGTTCCCTTCTCCCCAACCATTCCGCTCTCTTATACACTCTTCTTTTCGCTTCATGGGGCAGAAGCCTCAACGTTTCCAGCTGACGATTGCGCGTCCGTCCCATCCGTTTTGTTGCCTCTTTCGTTCACTCGTTCGTTAGTCAGCAGTTTCTTTAATGTTTGCCTTGCTGTGCAGTTTCTGCCCCAACCCTCTCAATTGTCCATCTCTTGCTTTATGTGTCTTCGTTGTCGTTGCTTTTGACTGCACAGTTTTTATTTCTTTTGCTGTTATTTTAATACTCAAGTATACAAATACAAAAGCTCAGACTGAGACTGAGCTGAGCACAGCAGCCGCATACTGGTCAGAAGTATGTAGTAAATGGTGAAATAATAAAAATAAAGAGAGGTACCAATAGCATAACGAGTCAAATACTACATACACTCTGCCCAACATTTATTCGTACATTTAATTCTTATATTTATAAGTCAGGTTTACATAGAAAACTAATAGAACAGATAATATATTAGATAATAAGATAATACATATAATTATAATACAGACAAATACTTCAATGTTTCGTGTGTACAAATGAATGTTGGGCTGCGTGTATGTAAATGATATGATCTGATAAATATATTATCTGTTTGTTTAGATTTTTGAAATGCATTTAATAGAGAACACATGCAACACACATGTTACACATATGTAAGTTAACATTTTCATCCAATATATTTCCATTTTCAACCACTGTCACCCGCTGCCCCGTGTTTGTGTACATATGTATGTACATACATCCATATATAAAACATATGTATGCATTGATATATAGGCGCACTTATACATATACATGCACACATGTTGGGAGTGTGTTTATTTAAGGTGTATGTAGTATGTAAATAAAAAAGCAGTTAAATTTCTTACTGTTGTCCCATGCACAAATTAACTACTTGGCTTGACTCGACGATGTCATGTAATTAGCGCTGAAACTCTTGAAGCTCTCTCTCTCTCGGTCTCTCGTTCCAGAAACCTCCCACCTCTTTGTTCTCACAGCAACCTGCCTGTCTGCCCATTCCATTGCACTGGCTGAATGGATATTTTGCGCTGTCTCTCTCTCACTTTAGGCGTTGTGCACACCCGCGTAATTAAGAAATTAACGGCACATGTTTGCGGCTCTCTTTCTCGTTCTCTCGCAATGTGTTACACTACGTGTGTGTGTGTGTCTGCGTTGGCTATTGAATTTAGTCAAGTGCCGCATGAAAAGGGTTTGTGTAAAGTCAAAAGCGAAAGCGAAAAGGAAACAGACAAACAAGCGCACACACATTTAATTACACACGACACACGCATACATATATATGCATACATACGTATGTACATGCAATTTTGATTCTGTTTGAGAGCCACAGTGTGCTCTGCTCTCCCCCGCTTCTTCACTCGAGCACATCACGCGACATTTGCGGCTGTCTGTTTTATGCATTCGGCAATAACAACAAATACAATCACTGCCTAGCAACAGCATCATGCATACATAAATATACATGTGTACGTATGTACGAGTAGCTGTTGTTGCAATTCTCTCATATATTCAAAATGCTGCCTCTATGTTCAAGCTTTGTTTGCACACTTTGTTGTTATTGTAGAGCCTGCGCTCAGACAGTCGCATTCATCTTTCAAATAGTAGTTGGAGTACGGGGAGAGCTTAGATTGCATTATGCGTGTGTAGGTGGAGGTGTAGGTGTGCGTGGCCTTGAGTTTAAATTTACAAAACTTGCTCAGAGTGCACTGCACAGAGAACGAGCAAATGTTGATTCAACATGATATATACCTTGGATTTAATATCTTTATCACGCGTCGAATCCTCATGGAAATCTTAATACCACTCGAAATTACACACATTACGCACTAATTACACGTATACAATTGTGTGTGTGCTCAACACGCGCTTTTATCAAACACTGAATTGTTTAAAAATCAGTGTGACCATACAATTCACATTTAAAATTGATTTCGATATTTAAACATACCATCGAAATTTTATCGATTATTATGTGTGATATATTCAACAGATGATCGAAAGACTAAAAATTAAATGATGAAAAATGGAATTAAATGATTTATTATTATTATTGTGAATCGAAGTACTTTAGTTTGTACAGTATGTCAAGTTATAGTTTTAAATAGACATGTATCCGTTTATTTTAAATAATATTGAAGCCTCAATAACCGTATTATTTATTTTATAGCTTGTCAAGGCAATTACTTGACTAACTGTATATGGGAATATCGTATGCAATATCATAATACTGCAGACTAAGGGAATTAAGTAATTTATTAAACAACGTTATTCGGGTTCTAGATTCCCAAGTTTGAATAGCATATGAATATGCATGACTAGACACACACACAGACACACACACACACACACACACACACACACATACCCATTTGTATGCATGTAGTGTGTGTGTCCTTCGAAAATAAAATTGCATGCGCTCAGTCAGTCATGAAATTAAATTGACTGCAAATACACACATTACTGGAATAGAAGAGCGACAGAGACGAAGCGAGATATAGTGAGTGAGAGGGGGGACAGCGGGGTGCCTACAGTTCAGCCGGTTGGTTTGCAAGGTGTGCATATGAGCATGTTTTTGCATGCATATGCATGTCTCTGTGTCTGTGCCTCGACATGTTGTTGCATGTCGTTGTCGTCAACATAAAGCGCCTGGCTCCTTCTACCGATCTACGTTTGTGTGTATTTGTATATGTACCTTCCATTGCTTGCGCCTTTGGGTGAATCTGAATTTTCGGTCTGCTTGCATGTTCCCGATTCCCCCAGGCTACCCTATCCCCAGTTGGATGTACGTGTCTGTGTCTAATTTGCAGGACTGTGTGCCCTGGCCAAGTTTAAAGTGACAGGGATTAACAGGATGTTGCATAATCCGACAGACAGACACAACAACAGGATATGCTTGCAATGCTTTCAAGGGAGGCACAAAAATGCATAAAGCAAATTTTGTGTGTTTCAATCCGCCCCAAAACCAAAAAGAAAGCTCAAAGAACAAGAGCCCAAATGAAATCCCGTACAACCCCATACATTACATACTCTGTCATATCCTGTTCCTGTTTTATGCTCTGTCTTGTTCGACTTCTAAATTCCCTTTATTATCTTTGGAAAGCTAAATTCCTACTCAACCAAATTTGCCTCCCATCTATTATTTCTCTTCGTTCTAATAATTCAGTTCTAAGTTTTTAGTGTCTAAAAGATTTTTTAGAAAACATAAGAATGCGCTATAAAATTAATTGAATTAAAACGGGGCGAAAAATTAATACAAGATTTCAAAAAAACTACTAGTCACATTAAAATTGTGTTTGCAATGTGTTTCTATATAATTTATAATGAATGAATATTTTATTAGTGATTATATTTAAGCATTTCTGAAGTATATATGCATTTCGCTATGAACATATTTAGTATGCTAACCAGTTATTATTTTCTTATTAATTTTGCGGATCATGCACTATGTTTTTAAATTTCAAAAGCTTGTAGACAAATCAATTAAGGTAATTTAGCTTATAGCAATGATTCAAGAATTGAATCTGTTATATCAAGAACAGTTGATTAACGCCAATTTTGGTTCGGTAAAAGTGATCAAGGGTAATTCTCAAATTTAAATAAGGAGTCAGCTATAAGTTCTTAGAAAAAAAACAGTTACCGTAGAAGTCTCTTAAATCTGGTTATAACCGGAATTTTTTCGTTAACGGAAGACTCTTTCACTTGTCACATTTTTCCTTTTTAGATTAAAAAGTTTTTAATAAAGAACCGAAAATGTCGAAATATGCATTTTTTTAATTCAACACCAATATAAAGTTTTATTGGCACACAAGTTCTTAATGGAAATCATATTGGTCAAAAAATTTATTTCGTTTAACAAAAATGAACTTTTCTCGTTAAAATAAATAATTCATTTATATTTATTACCTATGATAATTAAATACTTTTTCAACGAAATATTCTGTAAATTTTGAATCTTTTGTAGTCCTCAAAACTAATAGAATCTACTATGTCTGTTTAATTTGAAAACCTAAATAAAATTATTTTTGATGAAACTAAAATTAAGCAACATATTAGTTCTATTAAAAAAAATTACACCGGCGTTGTCAAATTAAGAAAAGAAAACTCGTATCTCTATAAAGAGTTAGTTTTATACTAAAGGAATCAGAGGAATTAAAAAAGAAATTGAATAATTATTGATTTATAAAACAAAATCTAATAAAAACGATTTTTGTATCTGTTGGCCACACTTTAAACTTTATGAACATATTTGAAACACACTAAGAAAACATTGAAATTTTTGGCTTTAACACAGTATTCTTGGCTTTGGACAGTATTAAAATGAAAGTAATTTGAGAATTGTATTTTGAACTCACCTTTTACTTTTGTTGTACCAATGACTCCAAATTGTCCCTGAATATGATTTTGTACTGAGAGCACTTCCATCTTCATAGCGCGGACGGACAGCGCAACAATCGAATTGGAATATATCTCACTCGTTGGCGATTTGTCTCCAATTGGATTTTGGTGTTGTGCAGCTTTTCAAATTGGGATTTTGATTTGGAATTCTTAACTGTGGCGATTGTTGTTGGGTTTTTTTTTGTTGTTGATTTTTCGTTGCTTTTTATGGATGATTGAATGCATAAATTTTTAAATATGCGGGGTTTTGTGGTTGTGTATATATGTATATGTATTAGAAATGCACTTTAATCACAAGAATTTGATTTGATTTTTGTGTGTGTTTTTGTTGTTTGTGAGTGTTGTGTTGTTCTTTTAATTATTTATTTATTAATTTATGATTTGTGATTTGCTTTCATTTGATTATTTCACGTTTTTTTACGGCACACAATTTCTGACTGAAGCTTTGTCTGTTCCTCTGCCTACTCTCTCTCTCCCTTTCTCTTTCTCTATCGCGTTTTTTCTTTCTTTTACTTCGTTTAACAAATAATTGCAAAAGTATCAACAACTAAATTGGTTATTCTAGTTAAACATTTAAATTTTAATACATTCTAAAAAAAGCCGAAACTGCCGCCCGTCTCTTATTTGCTCTCGCTCTCTCTCTCTCTTTTTGTATGTTTTTCTTCTTTGCTCTTTAGAATTACGCACAGCACTTGAAAGTTGAGTTATTGTTTGTTGCGAATTAATTAAAGCTCTATATATGTATTGGTAATTTGTATGTGTGGTCTATGTATATGTATATATAATGGCTAATGCTGCTGCTAGCGTCGTTCCGTCTCCGTGCGTATCGAGTGGAGCTGCTGTGTTGCGTGCGGCGGCCGCTGCTTGACTGAACGATGAAACTCAGCCAGAAATGACGATAGGCCCTCTGCTGTGGCTACTGAGTCGCTCAATTTAATTCAACTGAACTGAACTCAACTCAACCCAACACAACTGAACTCAACTCAACTCAACTCAAGTCAACTCTTCGTTTATCGCTCACAGCTGTGTTTGCAGCTGTGTCTCTCTGCATATGTGTGTGCGTGTTGCTGGATTTGTGTGGGTGAGCGAGTATTGTCGCTGCCAGCTGAGAAAAAAGCTTGGAACAACAGCAACAGCAACAACTACAAAAACGAAGATGGAAGATGGACGACACAACAACGGCTGACTGCTAACGGCTAACGGTTGACGGCTGAGAGGAGCTTGGGCGGCAACTTCTGTGGCGGAGCAGTTTTCCAAAGCTACTATCCGGCCGGCGGTTTGCGCGTCCGCTTTTATAGCAATTTTCCGACACGGCAGCGCTGCTGCGTCGCTGCCCGCTAACGAGTGAGTGACTTTTCCCCTTGGCCGTGAATTGCCGCTACTGGTAACTGCGTCAGCGCCAGCGTCAACGCAGGCAGAGCGAGAGCAACAGCGACAGAGGTGAAAAGAGAGAGACTGAGAGAGAGAGCGAGTGAATATGGCTCTCTGCTGCGTCTAACTGCTTGAGTGATTTCAAACGCTGCACACGTTTTGTGCGGCAAACATATGTTTTCGTGCCGCAACATCAGCTGTTGTTGTGCTGCACTCAAAGAGTGCATTCTCTTTCTATCTTTGAGTGGAAAGGGAATGCTCTTAAGTTTAAGAGCGCCAAAGAGCGTGCAGCGTTAAGAGCGTTAACTTATTGACTCAAGAGCAACTTAACTTTCACAAGTTGTGAGTGTAAAATTAAAATTTTCCATCACTATCTTTCGATACTGTTTTTAATCAGAATCACTCAAAACGAGTTCAAGCAGCAAATGAAATTGGAACTTGTGTGTTTCTAATCAGCTCGCCAGAAAAGATCTGCGAATGAGAGTGTAGTCAATAATATTGGATTATTTTTAAACTAAATAAATTACATATTTTAACAAAGTATACAAATTAGATCATGTCAAAACTTGAATCACTTGAAATAAGTAATAAAAATTAAGATTAATAACAACTTCAACTGCACAAATTTCACATAGGTAAAATATATATTATTTTAATTTAAAGAATAAGTAATAAATGTGAATATAAATAAATGCAAAAAAATGTAAACAAATATAAAATCAACAAAAAGGTTATTGACCTCTGTATTTTGTTACAGTTTATTTTATTTACTTTGTGTCAACTAAAAACAGTTGATAAATATTTTAAAAAATAATAAAAAACCCTAAAATAATTAATATGTCAAATGAAATCTACAAATTTGTAAATAACATTTTAAAATTAAATAGTTATTTATATTTAATAGTATAATCTAGTGTTTAATTATGTAATTTTAAGAATTTATAACTGAAATAATAAATTCCAACATCAGGAAACAATCCGGATTTTTTGTAGGTTTATACCTGATTATTAGAGCACATTTTTTTATGTTAAATAATAATGTATATGATAGTGTGCAATAAGTTCTATTTGTTAAAAAGTGTCGAAATAACAGTACTAACTTGGCTTACGATTTGGGGCAAGTTGTCAGCTAGCAAAACTTGTCCTATTGAGGTTAAATCCGATATATAAATCATGTATTTGATTAATTGCATACTGCTGACTTTTATCCTGTTCGACGTTTGCTGCAGTGCCGCCAGTGGCGGAGAGAGGGGGTGGTGGGGGAGGTAGGGGGAGTTATTGGAGGAAGCTGCCCTTTAAAACTTTTGGCATCTGTGTGTTTGCCACACGCTGTGCCCTGCCACCGCCTGCCTCCTGCCCCCTGCCTCCTGCCACTTGCCACTTGCCCCGCCAGCAGACACATTGCCAACGTGGCAATTGTGTTGTGTAAACATTTTTTCAGCATTAACTGACATGTGTAAACCCCCTCCCACTCCCTGCTAGCTGCAGACAACAACAACAACAAAGAGAAAGAAAGAAAAAGGAAAAGAAAGGAAGCAGAGTAAGCGACAAGTTTTTGTGGCACAACTTTTGTGTGTGGCACATAGAATGTTGCCTGATCTGCCGCCCGCAGCTCAGCGTCTTGGCAACGCTGACAAATAGTCAGGCCAAAAGTGGGAGTTGGGCTGCAGCTGAAGGGGGAATAGGGGAATGGGGGATGGAGGATGGGGGGAGGGGGTGGCGATGCGGCAGTAATTCCCGGTTCAGAGCTGGGGGATTACAATGACTGGCCAACGGCATTGGCGCCATTTTTTATTTGTGTATTAAGATGAATCGTTAAAACAGTGACAGCTCCTGAGCCGAGCAGCATTTTAATCTACTTTTTCTCTATTTTTTTTCCCGCTTCCTGCCACGCCCCCATCATCCGCCCACTTGCAACAACGCTGTCGCAACTACGTTCAACTAATGGCACAGCAGTAAATGAAATGTGCAAGTGAAAAACTTCTAAAAAATTCTTGAAAATGCTTTAAAAAATATAAGCATTGAGAGTGCGCGACTACGAGACACCCTGTGCTTAACTTTGAGGCACCCAACTCATATGTAATCAATATTTAGGCAATTTCTAAATAAAGAAATCATAAGAATTAAGAGTTCGTTTAAAATATACCCTGTAGTCAGTGCTGAGGTACACAAAACATGTGTTTATTTTTAAATATATAATCAAACTAAGTGATACCCTGTAGTAAGCTTGGAAGTACCAAAATGTGCACAAATATATTTATATTCAGACAATACAATTTGGAATATGTAATTCCAATTTAACAAACTGACAATAATTAAAGTAAAAAAATTAGAAACCTGTAAGACAGTTTTAAGATATATGTACATACAGATACATTTAAAAATGTCCAACTGAAAATTCCGTCGATTTATAAGTACTTTTAAGAAATTCTTGCTTGTTTTTCCAGATATTCGGTTAATAAGAAATGAGTTTTTTAGTAATGTTAAACTCCTAAGTGAAAGAAGAAGATTAAAAAACGAAATAAAGGAGAAATAAGAGAAATTGTAAAATTTAATATAAACAGAGCGAAAGTTAAACAGTATTTAGAAGAATCGAAAAATACTTAGCCCCCATAAAACTTATATTCTTGTTTCCTAATAAATATGTATGAATTTGATCACTTGAATTTTCTTTATTATTTATGTATTTTCTAAAGACTTTGTCAAAGGTTCATTGTGAACTAAAATTTGTATTTGTTGGTTACATTCTGACGTTGAAATGCTCTAAACTTAGTTTATGTCCAAGTTGTTGCTCGCTATAAACTAAAAACAGGATTTAAATGGGGCTTATGAGTGTAAAGACGCTGAACTTATTGTTAAACGGTGAACTTTGGATGCCTTTGTATACAACTTATGAAAGGAAAAGTTTCTGATAAAATTTTGAACACGTTCAGACTTTGTTAATACACACAAATGCACTTCACAAGACGATGGGGGGGGGGGCAAAGGGGGATTAACATCAAAGGAGAAGTAAATCCCGCTAAAAGCTGCATTTGTTTGGCCAAGGCACTTAAGCTATCGATTCAAGCCTTTTACAACAACAGAGAAGAAATCGAGGAAATCGAGGAAAGAAAAGGAATCAAAACTCAAAACTACTCACATTCACAGAAAGAAGGTGCCTTTAGATGCAGGTGCTCTCCTACAATAATAAAAAGAATGAGATGTGAGGCTATCGTAGGATTCGATTGAACGGGCCCAACGAATGGACCACTTAATGCGTCTTTGTGAAGTGCTCCAACGCGGATGCTACTTTAATATATCCTGGCAAAGGGTATAACAAATCGTACACTAACTATGTAACATTTTAACGTTACCTGTCTCTGGGAACTCTGTTAATACTTGTGCTATCTGGTTGAAATTTGCTTTTAAATACATCAGATACTATATACGTGGAAATCGCATTGATTACTTTGCAACATCATATAGTTTGATAAAATTCGAACATTTCTTAAAGTCAAAATTTAGTAACATTTTTTTTTTTTGTTATACATAAGCAAATTCTGTAAAATTTATATCAAAATCGATGTTATATGATATGTTATTAATAAGTTGAAAGAAAGATAAATTATTTTGAATGTAATAAACAACAAATTTAATTGATTTCTTACACAAGAGAAATTTCTTAAAGATTTAATAAACAATATGGATAGTTTTTGGCAATGCGGAAAGTGTATCGCGTATTCGTGATTCTTCAGCTAAGAAAACGAATCGTTTTGAATACTTTATAATGCGTTGCACGTTTCACCAATAAAACAACAACCAAATGAGGAGGAGTTAAGGAGTCCAATTCGCAATCCTTTAAGTTTCGGTTACAACGGAATCGTTGCTATTGCCACGCCCCGCAGCTGCGCCCTCTGCCGCCCACATCGATTTTCATGTGATTTGTGTAGACGTGTTTGGTTTTTATTGATTTTCACTTGATTCTCTCCATATGCTTAAATATACTTAAGCCAGTACGTGCACATTTCCATCTCCCAACCACAGCGAGGGGAATGGACAAGGACAGGGAGCAGGAACAGGAGCAGGAGCAGGAGCTGAAGCTCTAATGTCAGGATCATGTGAGGTTATCAACATAATTTCCACCAAACCCACATGCAACCCATCGACTACCACTAAACCCAACCATTTCCCACATGTTTCTAGTTTATGATGTAGTAAGTTTTTTTCTCTCCATTTCCATCTCCATCTCCAAGTCCTTCTTCATCTTCTGCTTTTCCGCTGAGTGTGAGTAGAAGGACCGCAACCTTGTTGTTGTTTTTGCAGTTGTTGTTGTTGTTGTTGTTGATGATGCGAGCGTGTGTGGTTTGATAAGACTTGGGAATTCAGTTGAATCTTGTAGGGCAGCGTTTTCAATTCCATTCCTTGAAGTTCTTCAAAAATCATAGACAAAACTCAGCAAGTCGTGAGCTACATAAACTTGACTAGTTTCAATTCAAATATTGCTGTTTAAATTTCAGATTTCGTTGTCATATTGCCAGAATTTTAAAGAGTTAAATGAAAATTCCTGGCATGACAAGAAAATTCTTAATAGTTTCAAGCAGCAATTGAAGCCGCAACTAAAATGCATCCCTTAACCGGTATTAACTGATTTTAATAGATAACTGTAACTGTAAACTTAGAAGAAACTATATTTTATTTATTGCTATGAAACGGAAGTTATTTAAACAGAATTAAACGATTAGTAACCGACTCAATTTGTAAACAATCTAAATGAACATATTAAGAAAAATGATAATTATATATATTACAAATATTTAAAATTTAAACGTTCTATTAAATTTATTTAATTGTATTATTTTATTTTATTTTACAATTATACATATAACAAATATTTGAATTTTAAACGTTCTATTAAATTTAGTTAGATTTACAATTTTATTTTATTTAAATTGTTTTAAAACTCTAGACTATCGAGTACACATAGAAATAACTATAGAAATATATCTTTAGAAATATTCACAAACGCAGGAAGTCTCGATAAGTGGAAATGTCTGACGTGGTCATGTTCCTTGTGGGAATAGTTGGAATTGTAAGACAAGGTCCTTGATATTTCAGCTGTTGATTTATGCCAAGAGCAGAAGGTACTTGTTATGCCTTCAGACCGAATTAGATATGCAATTGTCAATATTTGATGGTCTCATCAATTTAACCACAGTTCCATGGCGTCCTCCATTTCTCCAATTCTCGATTTCCTGCACTTCCTCTCTTTCTTCCATTTCCGTCGTTTCCTCAATTCCATCGCTGAGGCAATTGAAATGCCTGCCACAGTCAGTGGCAGTTGTGGCACTTACTCTTCTCTACGCTTCTCATCTCTTCTCTGGACTGGGGCCAGGTTGTGACCGTCTCGACTGACATTTGACATGATTATGTACATTTGTTGTGCGGCAATTTGCATGCCAGGGTTGCCAGAGTCGCCAGAGTCGTCAGAGTTGAGAGGGGGAGAGTTGGGGCTGCTTGAAAAGGGGGTTAGGAAAGAGACCACGCCAAAAACTCTAATCTATCAGCGGCTGCTCGACTACACTGTATTTTTTGTTGCCTTCTTTAGCCGGCCTTTTATTCACACTTCCTTATTCGTGTTTTTCGCTGTCACAAACACACACTTAAAGCGTGCGTGTGTGTGTGTGTGTGTGTGTGCCTTCTAGGCAGAAGTGTCCTTACAACATTTTTTACTTTGTAACGCAAATTCTGAAGTAAGCATGAATAATGCATGCATTGTGTGTAATTCTTCAAGTACTTTGCCTTGCCAACGACAAGCACACATCAGCAAAATCTTCAGCTCCCCTCTCCCCCCTTCCCCTTCTCCTCTTGACTCCATGGAACATAGACCCAGGCCCTTCCCCCCGGTCGGACCGAGCATGCTAACCGCACAGAGTCAACCTATTTATATTTTCCCTCATTTTCTTTCGGCAGGGTGTCGAAATTTATTGCACGCTCTTTTGAATTACAAATTTATTTTAATATTTGGCCACACACCACATGAAAAAACAGCCACAACTTAATATATTTATATAGCAAAAATATGTATATATTTTCCATGTATTCTGTTTATACTTCATTCACAAATTCTTAAACTTAGCTCTGTCGCTACCTCTATTAATTGGAAAACTTGCCTTACACTTTTGTGTCTTAGCGTTTTCTTCTTTCTTATCATGAACATATTTAAAAGAATTTAAGAAGTTTCTTTTTAAAAATTAGTGACTTATTTTCTTTAGTTTAAATCAAAATTCCCAAGATTAAATTGCTTAAAATTGTCATCGTTGGAATAATTAACCTATAAATGCTCCATTCCACAATTCCGTTAACCACAACGTTTTTATTTAGTTAAACAACTATTTTTCATACCTTAAAAAAGAAGTTCAAGTTAATAAAAAGAGCATAATGAACCCGTTAATAGAGATTTAATAAATACTTTATATCAAATGCGCTTAATCAGTCAATCAGTCAATATTATCTTGACAATTTGAACTGATGACTTATACAATTTCATGAATTTCAAATGGAACCTCAATCAATAGTCATGCAATATATGAAAAAAGAGGTAAGAGCATAAGACGTGGCTGTAGAATGGGCCTAAGAGACGCCCATTTAATAATACAAACACTACTCGGAGTTTGAATAATGCAAAAGTTAAATGTCCGACCAGTTCTCAAGCTGGGGAATTGCAATGCAACGCCTACAGACCAGTCTTCAGTTCTGTTCAGTTCAGTTGGGTTCGTTTCGTTTCGTTTCGTTCCGTTTTGTTCCGACCACGCCTCTTTTAACATGCGTAACCCACATTGTCAAAGTTCCCACAGCTGTCAGAGACTACAGCTTATCATTACAATAAAAGTAAATGACAATAAAATTATAGCTGGCAAAAGTCAACAGAAGAAACGACCATATGACAGATCTTCGTCTTCCCGCCCACACAATTTTCGCCCTAAGATGGTTAAGACTGCACCTAGAAGACTGCTCAATAATTTCGACTTGCTGAATGTTATAACCAATTCAAGTTATTCATGAGTTTTGCCACTAGACGTATGTGGATGATTATATCTATTATTATCTACATGTCTACATTGTATTCCAACATGACAGCCATTGACAATTGTTTAAAATTGCATAACAATTATAACTCTGACGGAACATATTACACTGTAGACTCTACACAAGAAACCGTTTAGTTCTAAAAAGAAAAGTTCATTTAATTCTAGCTTTGAATTAATTTCAATAAGAACTTTTAATGAAGTAAAAGTAGCTACAGAAAAGATAAATCTAGGAAACTGACCATACATAATTCATATAGAAAAGGAATATTAAAATATATCAACTGCATTCCAAATTGATTACAAACTATATAATATATAAATTATTAATTTTAAAAATGAATACTGATATTAAAACTAGATTTCGATTAATTTTCAAAATATTTATGTATGTATTTAAAATAAAATTCTTAAATTATGATGAAATTGTTAAGACCCGGCATTAAATTTCACATTAAGCCCCAATTATCTTCTAATAGAATAGATCTTTAAAATGAAACCAACGATAATATTTTTTCTGAGTAGAATGAGTTAAATATCGGAATCACAAATTATTTTCTCTGTAGATCCCTTGATTGGTCCCTTAAAAACTGTTATTTTAATATGTTTGATTAAGATAAATCTTAGTACAATTTATGAAAAATAAATAAAATAAACAAATCAAAGGATTCATTAATCTCAGAATCTGTTATATACTATATATGATATATATTAAAATGAACATACCATGTATTACGTACAGAAATAAACAACTTTCGGCATAATTTCCATAAATTACAGGGTATAGAAAATAATACTATATAAGTCGGAAGGAAGTAGGGAGGCAGGATGCCATCGTTATCAGCTTTCTATTCATTTAATTCCATTTAGCTAATGAGTGTTAGCAGACTCTAATAAGGCCACTTATTTTGTTGCTTAAATTTAATGTTGTATTTTCGTAGAGTCAAACCTTAGGTATATAATGCTATTAGTGACCTCTCCAACCCAGCTCAAAGCTTAAACACAAACGAAAGAGAGACAGAGAGGAGAGAGAGAGAGGGAGAGAATAAAATGAAAATATAAGAAATTTGTGCTGCCATCTACTGAAAATTCACTTTGTCATTTACGCAGCCATTAGAGAAGCGACAAAATGAATTTCCTTGCCTCGGCCGTGTCACGTCAAAAAGTGGCCAAGCCAAAGCACCTGCCCCCTTCCGCCACTTCATCCCTACAGAGGCCTCCATCCCTACCGACTTCCCTTACAAGCTGAGTTGACCAAATGAGCGGCAGCCTTCAGCTCCAAAGTGGCCAACTTTCCAATGGGGCGGGTCCAGCAGCAACAAAGATTCAAACTTTTAAAAGTTTACAGCTTTTCACTTTTTTCTTCAACCATTTTTCTTTTTTATTTTTTGTTAGCTTCTTGTTCTTTTCTTTTCAATTTAGGCGAAGTAAACCCCACTGACTGGGCCCACAAAAAAGTAGCCACGGTGCGTCGTTAATGGTTTTTGCAGAAACTTACGAAACAAACTACACCGTTCCTGACATAGACGGCCTCCCCAACTGCCCAACTGCCCAACTTCCCAACTGTCCAGCTACCAAAGCCATTCACCAACAGCTTCAGCTTCAGCATCAGAAGAAGCAGCAGGTCCAGGTCCTTGTTGAGGTCCAGGCGAGCGACCTGTGCGTTGAGCACGTCAAAGTCGTCACTGACTTGATTCGCTGGAAGGGGGGCCGGGGTGCAAATACTCGAAATGCGTAGCTTGCAAGAGGTTGGCTTGTTAAATATCCCAAAAACAAATCATCTACTTTGTAGGTTATTTCAATTCCATAACGTTCCTAACCCCAATTAACTATAAATGTTTGAACAGTGCAGGGCGAATCAAGTTGTGAAATTTCTATATTATTTAAAAAGAATTATTGGATAGAATTTTTAAATTGTTTGGGGTTTCAAATATGTAAATTCCATTGCAGACCTAATTTTGAAATGTATTTATTAAGTAAATTGTAAACGAAAGAAGAATCAGATTGCTTATCTTGTTGTACAGTAACATAAAGTTCATTTTATTGCGATACCATTCCTAACCGCACTATTATTTAACACTTAGCAATTTAATGCTGAATGAATGCTTATTTAAGACCTCACAACGAAACTCTAAATATGTATTTAATAATTTAATATTTAATAATATGAATTCTTATTCAATTATAAAGTAGGATAATTTTTATTAATTTGAATTATTATTAATATAGTGTCTATTATATAGATTAACATTAAAAAATATTTATTTTATGCTCAACACATTTATTATCCCACTCACGGAATTTATAAAGCTAATTCCATGTGTGAAATGTATATTATTTCCATTCCAAATCTGTGGAATATAAAATAATTACACTCGTTTGTTGTAGCATTTTTTGGAGCAACCCTCGTGCTCGTAACGCACAATACAACGTAATGTCACGTACTTTCACTTTTCTGCTTTCACAAGGCTCAAACCATAGGCTTGGCCTGTGGGCGGAGATGGTGCCAGGACAGGGAAAGGGAAGGGAAAGGGAACGGGAACGGGAACTGTTTCGACAACGAACCTATTCAGAGGCTTCATGCGTTTGAATTCTATTAGCCGGAGAAAGGATTTCGCAAAGGAATGGAGAAAGGACAGCGGACAGAGGGGTGAACGTAGAAAGAAGGGAGAGAAGAGTGCGTCTTCTGTTGCTGTCATAAGCACTTTTGTAGCTTGGCCGTATCTTTGGCAATGCCTTCAGTCCCCATCTCCGGACTCAGCACCATCTCCAGTTTCGATGGCAGCCCCAGGCTGAAGGACCTAGTCCATGTCCATGTCCGTGTCCGTGTCCGTGTCGGGGTCTGAGAGCCGTTACGTTTTGCCATTTACCCTGGGGTGTATTTTCATCATTTTCGTTTCGTTTCGTTTCGTTTTCGTGGGCTTCGCCTGGTGCCGTTGCTCCTTGCTCCATGCACATCCAATTGACATTTCAGCTTAAGTCATTGTATAAGGCAACACACACACACACACTCATACACACACACAATTTCTAAAGCTGTCCGCCATTCTAGCCAACAACTTAGCAAAAAACCCCCCCACCCAAGTCAGTCAGCTATTCAGTCTTGGTTCTAAGTTCTCAGTACTCAGTTCTCAGTTCACTGTGCTCAGTTCTCCGTTCTCCTTGGTTCCGGAGACGATGTCGCTGCCTGGAAAACAAAGCGCAAGGAAGGAAGTGCAAAAGTAAAGTGCAAAAGCTGCAATGCCAACAAAGGCGCACACAATTATAGCGCACTGTACGAATCAGTTGAAGAGGGGAGCAGAAATACTGAGAGGAAAGAGTTGCAAAGAGAATTCGTGTTTACATAAAAACATTTAGAAAGATCCGGAGATGTGGGGTGTAAATGCACCAAAATGTGGGTTAATGCAGTGCGCGAAAGAGCAAAAATACTGCGAGAGTAAGACAGAGAGAGAGAGAGAGAGAGAGAGACTAAGAAGTGTAAATAGTAAGATAACTCATGTGTCCAGTAAAGGATTTCAAAAGGAAAATCAGCATTGCTATCAAAGCAAATGACAGCAGAATACTGTTGAATTACTTTTGAAAGACACACAGTTTGTGACTAGCAAATACCCTGTAGTAGGTCTCAAGTGTAATTAACATTTTAAATATTAACTCAAAGCAAATTTTCATTTGAGGAGTTTGAACTGGTTCTGATAAAGAGGAAAGATTTGGTAAAAATAACAATATAAGGAGTCAAAAATGAAAATATTACCTAATGGGAATTAAAACCAAAAAATGGCGATCTTAAATTTCTTGAGATAAATTGTGAAAAGTTTCGCAAGTTTTAAATAGCTGAACAAATGAAATCATATCTGATTGACTTAAATTCCTTTATTATAGAAATCATTTGAAATTTACCATTTTTTTTAATTTACTGAAGTCTGGGGACTAATGACAAGTCTTCTTCACTTAAAACTATGAGCTTTAAAAAAAAAAAGTCAGTTTTTTTAACAGCAAAGCATCAGTTAGAGAAATTTTCATGAAGTGCGTCGAGTTTTAACTTTGAGTTCAGAAAATGTATTCAAGTACAATTCGAGTTGGAACTTTAGGGAAAAGTCAGAGTCTCGTATGCGAAGTCTTTCAGAGAGTTCTGTCTCAGCAAATGTCGCCGTTAACAACGGACAAAATGAAGGCAATATCTCAAATGGGAACCACATAAACGAAATAATAAATACCAAATGATTTCATTATGAATGTCAGGCAGACATTTATTGCCGTACAACCGTCTATCAGCAGGGCCCAGGGATGGAGACAGGCAGCCAGGGGCGTGGCAGAGTGGGGAGGGCAGGGCAGGGGAGGGGAGTGGAATACACTCGTATTTGGTGGCATTTCTTTCATTACAAGAAATTGCAAAGGCACAAACAAAAAATGAGAGGAAAAGGAATAGAAAAAAATTTCTTAATTTCGTTTCATTTCATCAGCAGCAGCGACAAGATTTACAACATACTGAGAGCATAAAATAAAAATCTCTTTGCTCTGCCTCTCTTCCTCTTCTACTTCCACTTCCACTTCCTTTCTTCCGCTGTGCTATTCCTCTTTGTTGTTTTGCGAGGGGCGAGGGGTGAGCGAAATAAATAAATAAATAAAATAAAAACCTTAGAACTAGAATGAATAAAAATACTCGAACGTACAAAAGGCAGCGTCGAACAGACAATGTTCTCCCCCCTCCGCCCACCGCCCACCGCTCTCCGCCCACCCACTCCACCACTCACCACACTCATCCAAAGGCCCCCTTGCCCTGGCCCGCCCCGCCCCCTGCACAGAAGGCGTTGACAACGTTAATAGTTATGGGTGCGGCCCAGTGTGGTGAGTAAGGGGTGGTGTGTTGGGCGGTGGGTGGTGAATGGTTTGTGGAAATGCTATACCATCCAATTGGAACGCATATTTCTGCGAATGCAATAAAACGCACATGTGTTTCCAATCGTTCCGCTTGTCCTCGTCGTGTTCTCCGTTCCTTCATTCTCTGATTCTGTCATGCCATCATTCCCTCATTTCTTTCTTCTCTTTATCGTCATAATTTTGGTGTGGTTGGCAAATAAATTTGATTTTCTGCAAAAATTTTCTGTAGATTGACTGACTGACTGACTGACTGACAGACAGTCTGATATTTGCTGAGGGGTTTCCAACACCCCTCTCCCCCACACATTGCATGCCACTGCCTTTTCCCCCCTCCAGAGACCATCAGTTGTTTGTAGTTAACTTCAGGAATCGCTTTGCTTTTTGCTGAGTTCTGCGATTTTTGCTCCATTTCCAAACTGCGCATTGTGGTAAGGGAAACCGTCAAAAAGGAAATTGAAACCGTATTGAAGTAATAATAATTCATACAATGTAATTCCTGTTCGTTAGACAACACTAGACACAATCCAAAAGCGTTGACTAAAACGAATTTCATAAAAGACAAAATGACAAAATGAATAATTTATATGTAGTATGGCATTTTCACCATCGACTCAAATTGGAATCAATAGACTGGATTTCTTTTGTGGTAAAACACATAACTCAGAGCTCAAAGGACACTCGTCAACTCGACTAATTGACATATTTACAGAAAACGTGGATACTGCGAGGGTCTCTAATTCAGTTTGCCACCAATTTACATTCACACAGAATATGGAACTCAAATTATAGCTCGAAATTGATTCAAGTTGTTTGCAGATTGAAGTAAATACAATTAAAGCTTTTATTAAAATATTCAGTTTCATATTTTGTCAACTTTACAAATGCTGATCAAATAATTTTAAAATAAAAAATCAATTTATATATAAATTAATCGATATTACGAAATAGTACAATTTCCTAGTTTAATAAGTAATTCTTCATGTTTAAAGAAGAAAAGAAATATTTGGCGGCCAAGAAAGTTTCATTACTTGCATCAAAAGATTTTCATAAAGATAAAGTGTTTATAAAAGACAGAAAACTTTTCAGACATAACTACTAAATATATATGTATGTATTTATATAAAAACAGTATTTTAGATTTTATATTTTAAGAGTCAGTTAAAGATTGTAACGAAAGTTAAGGTAACTTTAAAAGTGGAAAAGGAAATTTTCAAATTATGACAAAAGTTTTGATATAAATCGACAACTGGCAACTCTCGCATAAGGATAATTCATTTCTAAAGAGAAGACAGGGGGGAAGAAGGTAGGAAAGGACAAAAAGAAGGGAAAGAGGAAGGGCGTATAAACCAAAGGACAAACACGCCAATGGCAAGGACAAAAGTCAGGCGACTCTCAGAGGTGTTGCCAACAGGAAAAGCCTCAAATCAGCAGAAAAAACGAGAATGCGAAAGGAAGGCAAGGAAGCAGAGGAAGGAGAAGGAGCAGGGAAGGGTGGATGGTGGATGGTGACGAAGGTGGTGGGGTACGTAAGCAACTACACATTTAGTGTTTATTTCGCATTTATTGAGGACAGTCGAGGGGCGACTCAATGGAGGTGGCAATAGAATGAAATCAGCAAGAAATAAATGTCCTTGTCGTACAGCCTGTCAAAGCGCCCACCACACACACGCAAACACACTCACACACACACACACACACTCACACACACTAGACGAGTATAAATTGTTTCCAGGTCATTGGTTATCACAGCCGCAGAAAATACAGAAAATGAAATTAAGTACAAAATGAACTAAACCCAAAAATCATATGACATTGATGATTATGATGGCTTTCAGACTGAAATCCAGACTCGAGAAATGCTCGCTTCAATGATTGTCTAAAAGAATCAGACAGCAGTTCGATTGGGGGCGGGGCAGGTGGTTCTAAGTTGTAACGGGAATATTGGGGGGGAGGGGGCTGCCAACTCGTCTGCAAGTTGACCACATTCAAAATAAATGTCAAATGCTATGGCCTTTTGTGACTGTTGCCTCAATTGATGCGTACAGTTTTAATGGCCAACAACGTTTCGCCAATTACCAATGAGGCACGTCTTAAGCCGGCTATCGACTACATTTGCGGTGGCTTACAACCCATCCCAGGACTGCTTATTATACAATAAGTTAAATTAATTCCTGAGGAATATTAAATGCATATGTTCTTAAAGAAATTTCAAGTTAAAGCTCGGAAATGTCAAACACTGTAGTTTTAAGTTAAACACATATTATTTATATCTTTTTCGATCAGCGCATTAAATTTAATGTTATCTTCTTTAAATTAAAAATATCTAAAGATTGTATAAAAAATTTGACTGACTGTAATATAAGGAATATGCTTTTAATGATGTCTCATTAAGTTTATTGCTTTAATCCTTTTCTGTCACAGCTGAATAGTCCTTAAAATGCATAAATGCTTATGTATTTATTTTTGGCATTTGAATAAAGTGTTTGCTCTTAATAAACCCATTTCGCTAAGCACTTTGTCAAGTGGAGGAAAGGCGAGTTAGGGGTAGGGGGTAGAGGAGTGTGAGGTGTTGGAGTTGGGGGTAGAACATTTTGCAAATTCAACTGCTTCCGTTTGTGCTTAACGCTCTGACCGAAAATACAATATAGAGAATCGGAAGAGCTGTGGGACGGGAAGTGGGTGGGAGTTGAAAGAGTGGAGGGGTAGGGGGTTGACAGTCCTCATCCACACGCATTTTACTGTTATTTCAGCATTAAAAGTTCATTCGAGTGGCAAAGGAAGTGAAAACAATTATCTGCAGGAAGGTGAAACATAAATCCTCGAATCCAAAAGTAAATTGCAAATTTCGTTTATTACTTTCTGTGTCAATAGCGCCCAAAACCCAACATCCAACACCCAACAACACTCAACACTCAACTCACCACCCACCACCCACAAGATTTGTGGTTAAATTGAATCGATATTTTATGTTATCGAATTTATTATGCAAACACACTCAACGCTAATGCCAATTGCCATTGAGTTTTGCCAAAAATGACACACGCGCCGAGTGCCTAAGACCAGAGACCCCTTGCCCCTTGTCCCCCTTGTCTCTTCTCTCCGCAGTCCTATTCCCACCCAATTCCACCCCAGGTGCATACGCACATATCTACAAATAGTACATATATACATATATACTCGTATATTTGGAAATACAGCTGCCTGACAGCCATCAACTTGAGGAATTGTATAAACAAGCAATTCGCTCGGTGCTTCCCCCTGTTTAGCATTAAGTGCGATTATGGCCATTCGTATTGATGATGTTAATGGCTGCCGCCTCATTTATCAAATTAAATAGACCTAAAATGCAGCCTGCGATTAACAATGAGGTAAAAGCAATGCCTAAATACCTGGAAAAGCACAAGCGATGCTTCAAATGTTAATTAATTTGCAGGCAAACATTTGCACATGTCAAGCAACATTGGAAATGATGTTCATTAAATGATCTCGCATTTGATTCTGCATTAAAAATCCATTTTTTCCTTCTGTTCATTCGATTTTCTGGCAGAGTGGCAATTTTATCATTATTTTGCCAACAATTTAATTACACATAAATATGGGAAAAGTGTTCAAATTTCTAAAATTTCCCCTACACGCTTTCCAATATATTTGTTCAACTCTTAACCGATTTTATAATATGTATATTTATGGCCTCTATTTTAGTTTTGCTTAGATTTTTTATTCCTTGTTGTCTATTTTATTTCTTTCCTCACACTTTTCTGTTAACACTTTCTCAAAGAACAAAGAATGGTAATCTAATTTCTGGTATACAAATAAATAGCTACAATCAGACCATATAGACCCAATACCTCGCCAAAGATCAGTATCAGAATCATGCCCACAAATAGACGCGGCTGCTGAGCTGTTCCACGTACTCCGGCATCTCCAACGATGCCAATGGCAACTCCAGCCGCGAGACCCGCAAGACCAACAGAAAGACCAGCTCCCAGTTGAATGTAGCCCTTCTGAATGGTGTACTCATTGTTGAGGGAACCGGCAATAAGGACAGCCACCACCAGGCCATAGATGGCAATAATTCCCGCCATGACCACGGGAATGATAGACTTCATTATCAGCTCCGGTTTGCTGAGAGCCATTGTTGCAATACCAACCCCGGACACAGCCGTACCATAGGATGCTCCCAACGATGAGAATATTATGGCCGATGCCGATCCAAGACCTCCAACGAAGACCGCATAGCTCGGCTTGTCGTTGTCGGCTGTGGCATGCGACATGTTGCACACTTCCTTAGGGATTCTTCTGGAAGAATAAGAGTATTTTACAGTTTATTCACCGATCCAGATAAAAATAATAATAATATTTTACAAAACAATTCAATTGTGACAAAATTGTGAGTAACTTTTTTAGATCAACTGAAAAGAAGAATTAACTTATTTTTATCAGAAAGCTTTCGATTTTCCTGTCTCAAGAGTGCAACCAATCGAGTGCAACTAATTTCCATATAGAATTTACAATTTTTTTATGATAATTCTAATATTTATGCTGCAGCTGATATACGTATTTACCCATTTTAGATAGCAAATAGCGTTAATAGCATGTGTACAAGCGCTTGTATACCCTGTAAGAACTGAAATGTGAAATTGGGTTTGCTAAGTAATGAATAGAAAGGCAGGGTTTTTTTTATATCGATATTAGCACCAGATTACTAACAAGATTATATAAATTGATCGATAGTATTCGATAGTATTTGCATGTTTTAAAGTTACACAATTAATTAATAACTTAGATATTCTTTCCTTGATATTTAATTCTTAAAAATTTAATTTAAAAACAATTAGGAAATCTGTTTACAAATTCTTAATAATTTTAACTTCTATCAATTGATTTCGCTGCATTAAGAAATAAAATATTAGACATAAATGTCTGTTAGACCCACTAGAGAACTAATTTAAAGGGTAGATGTTGTTAGACCCATAGGAATTTAAAGGGTTTGTTAGACCCACTAGAGAACTAATTTAATGGGTATCTGTTAGTCTTTTCTGGTGCTAAACGTTGCTTTGGTCTCGTTGCTGCTCTGTTTTGTTGCTGCTAACGAGGTTTATCTTTATGTGCCGTTAAATTTTCCGGCTATCCAGCAAAAATGTGAAAATTTATGACCCCACTCCCAGTGTTAGCGGTTTTCTCGATGTTTTTTTCGGTGCCAACCCCATCGTGTTAACCTCGAAGAGTAAACAAAAACCGCAAAAGCGAATTTTGATTATTGAAAATCGAAGTTGCGGTTTTATTTGAACATTTTCTTTACGTTTTCGCACTTGTTTCAATTAAACAAATTGGAAAATATGAACCCGGGCTGCGGTCTAGACGCTGGCAAGGGGGAAGGGGACAGCGGACAGCGGACAGGGGGCAAGGGAGAAAACGGAAAAGTTGAAAATGCACAGCGGTTTTAGCTAGCGACATTTTCCAACTCACACACACAAAATCAAATGGAAATTTTCTGCCACTGGCACTGCTGGGAGCAGCTCAAAGCAGGGAATGTCAAGGGGGGTGGGGAGAGGTGTGAAGGGTGAAGGGTATCTACGTTTGACAACAACAACTGTTCAATCCCTGCACACCGAGCGTCGTCCTGATATAGCAGCTTCATGACATTTTTATTTGTGCTCGAGAAATGTTTTGCATTTTGAATATTTTGCGTGCAGAGGGAGCAGAAAATGGCAGGCGGAATGAGCAAGGGCGACAACCCTGAGTTTTATTACTTCTGTGTGAAGTGGTGGAGGAGGGGGCGGAATGAGGAGCAGGAAACGTCGCACTGATGTGATTGTTAAGTTGGCACAAGGTGCCACAGATTTCTTGCGCCTGGGAATTTATAGGTTTTGGTTCCTTTATGGCCATAAGCTAGATGAATTTTCCCCTAACACTCTTAAGAGTCACCCCAACCCCCCCTAGCCCCTCTCTAGAGTAATATCCCAGAGCTCTTTTCCAATGACTGTTCAATAGCTGTACACATGTGTCGTGACTTTTTAATGAAACAAAACCAGTTACAAAAACTCCATCAACATGATTACTTGGTATACAGATAAATAGCTACAATCAGACCATATAGACCCAATACCTCGGCAAAGATCAGTATCAGAATCATGCCCACAAACAGACGCGGTTGCTGCGCCGTTCCACGTACTCCGGCATCTCCAACGATGCCAATGGCAAAGCCGGCGGCCAGTCCAGAAAATCCCACCGATAATCCAGCAGCCAGATGAATGTAGCCTTTGCGTATGGTATAACTGGGTCCCAAGGAGCCAGCAATTAGCACCGAGACAACCAGGCCATAGATGGCTATAATTCCGGCCATGACCACGGGAATGATGGACTTCATAATCAGCTCAGGTCGCATCACAGCCATGGCAGCGATTCCCGTGCCGGATTTTGCGGTGCCAAATGATGCACCCAACGATGAGAATATGATGGCCGATGCAGCTCCCATTCCGCCAAAGAAAAATGCATATGGCGGCTTCTCATCCTCACCCTCACTTGGCTGTTCATTGCTCATCGTTCACGTTCCGTTCTTCTCACTTCTACAACTTCTCAACAACGTTTTTCCAAATCACAAAATCTTACAATCCTCAGACGATTGTTTGCCGAATAAATTGAATTCAGTTTGGAACTGATTTGACAGTTGATTTTCTCTCGATCTCAATAAAATTCTATGCAGAGCTAGCTGAGTTATTGTTACTAAAAATATGTAAAAGTTTTATATGAATTTTTCTACAGTTGATACATTTCCATTTGATTATAAAATATTTCCTCAATTTTACAAAGACTTTAAAATACCAAGTTTTTTGCTTGCACGCCTAGTTTTTTTTGTCAATACTATTTAATATAAAGGAATACTTTATACTTAAGATTGATATATAATATTTTGTAGAAAATCATGAATTGTAAAAGTTATCATACTATCAATCGTTCCGCTTTAAATTAAATAATTAATGTGCTTACAAAAATTCGGAGATTTTAAATTCAATTAAAAACTAGGAAACTTAACGATTATAAATATATTATAATAAATTTTTAGAAATAATAATAATAATAAATAATAATTAGAGTTTAAATACAATTAAAGGAAGAAGCTAAATTTAGTGATTATAAATGTATTGTAATATAATTGAAATTTCTAACAACTGTTATTTTTATGTACATTTTGAAACATAATGTGATATATTTCCATTTCAAAAATGTGTTAGAGGTTAGAGGCGACTTATTGCAGTTCCGTGAACACATTGTTCACAAATGCATTGGGCAACCCTCGCACAGTTGGTTCACTTAGCTGCTGTGCCGCATTTCGGTGCCAAGATACATATTCCCATAAAAGATTTATGTTGCACTGGGATTTGGTATAGCAGGAAAACTTGCTCCTGGTCGCGCACATCTACTGTTTTAGCTACTACAATTGTTGTATTGTTGTTGTTGTTGTTTCTAGATATTGTTATTATTATTGTTGTTGCTGCTGCTGCGATTGTGCAACTATAAATCGTTTATGTATTTTGTTGAGTGCGAGGATTTATCGCTGGAGCTGAATATGAGAAAAGAATCACATAAATACAAATAAATCAAAAGCATTTCGAATGGGCAGAAATTGAACGAGAATTGAAAGAGAAATACATACAAATATATAATACATACATCTAAATCTACACACATATAAATATATATATATGTATATATATGTATATAGTTATTATTGTTGCTGTAGTTGTGCGAAAATTGATGTCTTCGCTCATAAAAAGTAAGGCATCAAAAGAATCGTCTATATGGGCAATAGGACAAGGGAAGAACGAGCTGGCAGAGGACATCTCTTCTTCTTCTTCTTCGTCTTCTTATTCTCTTCAAGCACAGAAATGTGTTTTTGTTGAAAGGCAACATTGTAAATTTTATGACTTTTTTATGCGTTGAAATCTATAAATTATGTAAACTGACACTGACAGCTGTCAACCGAAGGCTCTCTCGCTCGCTCAGTCTCGCTCTCTCGCGCTCTCTCTGCTCTCTCTCTCTCTCTTTCTGACAACCGAAACGCTTGCAACTGACACATGTGTCAAATGGCTTGATGGCGCGACCAAAGGCAACGCCTGGCAAAATTCGCTATGGAAGCAGCTCGACAGCCCAAAGCCCCTCCGTCCCCCTTCCCCCTACCACCTCTTCCCTCTTCCCTTCTCCCGCCACTTAGTTGACACCCAGCGATAAAAGAGAGGACAACTGATGACTCGAGATGATTAAATGATTGCGAACGACAATAAAAAATTGATGTTTCAAATTATTGCTAATATGTATATATGTATATATAAGTATATATTCAAACACATAAGTATCTGCCTCTATATGGGGTTGCTCATCACTCAAGGCGAGCAACAGTAAACCAGTTATGATGTTTGTCTTTCCTCCTCCTTTGTTTTATTACACTTTACAGTGGACCATAAGTTTCCCTATTTGTTTTTAGCTCGCAGCAGTACTAAATGTTATTTCTAAATGTTCTCAAAGTGGTATTCAAATGTTTTATAGTGAGGCATAAAAGAGTTGATTGACGGATTAATCCAACTAATGGAGCTATCTGGCTTAGTATAAAATCGCAAGCACTATATGCAATCTTTAATATTCTTTTGTTCTGTGTATCTATCGATTGATATGATTAACTAGTTTAATTTATTTGAAATTTAAATAATTTTAACCTGAAAACTCTTAAGAATCTAAAGTACTTCAATTGTTTAGTTTGGTATAAATAACATTGAAGTCTTTCTATAACGAATTTCAATCCTATATTTTACTATTTTTTTGTATTCTACAATAGTTTTTCTAAAATCCATACATTTTGTTAAGTATCATACCAATTTCAACCGGTTTTGGATAGCACTGCTTTAGATACAGAATTCTTCGCTGCGTATTTAACTTAACCTCTGATTTGTCCTTATATGCTGAAAGGCAACTCCTTGACCTGCATAATTTGTCGACTTCGTCTTCGTCTTCGTTTTCGTTTTCGTCATCGCCATCGTCTTCATATGGTTCCATTAACCTTTTTCGGTCCGTAAACTGCCTCAGTGCGTTCCTGTCAAAGTGCAATAAATGCTGGTGTGGGATTTGGATATGGTATGGTACGGTTTGGTATGGGAAGAGGTGTGGGTATGATAAGGTCCTGGGAATGGATTGTACCACCAAGTGGAGGCAGTAAAATAACAAACGAAGGAAATTAACCAAAAATAAATTAACTGGAAAATGCGGCCAAAAGGGTTTTCATTTACGCTTTCTCTTTCTCTTTTGGCTTTTTCGGGGTGTCAACAGCGACGTCGACTGCGTTGGCTTTCTCTCTGTGTGTGTGTGTGTGTGTGTGTGTGTGTATGTGTGTATGCTTGGGATTCCCAAATGTGCTCTCAACATGCAATTTTTATTATTGACTCGCGTTGTCGTGTCAGCGCGCAGCTTTTCAGCATTTTCCGCTCGACGAGTCGCGAAAATGCCATTACTGTCAATCAAGAGGAGGCAAAATCCTGGAATGAAATCAAAAACATTAAAGCCCTGCTACAGAGTATACATACTATATGTACTGTACACACAAGCAAAAGCAATGCAACCCTGACAGATACCCTGTAAGCGTTGTTCATTGAAATGATATGAAAATTGGGAAACTTGATTGGTCGAATTAATTGTAGACTTCTTTCTGTCAAAAGTAGAAATTCAAAATGAAATGAGCAGCGCACTTATAATTTTAAAGCCAAGTCTTGCACTTTATGCTTTGGTAAGAGGTGCTAGAAAAACCAATTTAGCTTTGTTGTGATAGCGGATGTTGCGATCGAGGAGTGACGGGTGCTGTGGGGGCAACGGGGGGCAACGGGGGCAACGGGGGGGACAGGTTGAATTGACAGACAGGTTAGCCACTCAGGTGACAGTAATTTCGCGCCATCGCCGGCACAGCTGGAGTTCGAGTTGAGTAGTTTGCGTGTCACGCATACATTTCGAAGAGTCGGAAAAGCCAAAGAGGAAAATGGGAGAAGGGAATCAGCAGAAGGGAAACGGGAGAAGGGACACGGGAGAAGGGACTCGGGAGAAGGGAAAGGGGCGGCGAGTTGTGGTGTAGAGAAATTGAAAATTGTTAGGCCGAAGAATGATTGCCAACATGCATCGCATACATTGGCGTGCCAAATCTAACGATTTAGGTATTACATCTAGTTCTTTGGGGGCGTAACACGCTTGTTGATATCAATCCCCCCTCCCCCTCCCCCTCCCGCGCTCAAACACTCAAACTCTATATAAGTGGACAGAGATAGACAGAGATAGACAGACAGAGACAGGGAGCGAGTGCGAAAGCGTTGATATATCTTTTATTATGTAGTTTTGTGTCATCGTAAAATCGTCGGCTATTACTTGATTGTCCTTCATGAAAAGCCATAAACCCGCTGACAGCTCAAAAAAAATGCCTAAGGCCCGTAGTCTCTTCTGGCACCCATTGTAAAATGATTTACTCGCCTCGCTTCGCTCACTCATTTGTGCTGCTGCCTCTTCTTCCCCTTCCCCTTCCCCTTCCTCTTCTACTTCTTCTTCTTCCAAGACTACTCATTTTTTATGGCCCCGTTGTTGCTGTTGTTTTTTTACGGTCTTTTACAGTTTAACGACGCATTACTGACACACAAACTGAGGCAAACCGAAATCTATTCATGATTTTTGTCCAACAAAATACTCTATACTCTTCCCGTTTTCCTTTTTATCGTATTTATTCCCTTATTGTCTATTAGGCCTCGTCGGTCCGCAGTTCACAGTTGATATTTGCTCTGCTTTTCCGCTTCCATCATTTCTTCATTGGGTTTTCCCTTTTAATTTTTGGGCGTAGCAATTTTCTCGCATTTTTATGTTATGCCATTTCATTTAGTCATTCCTTTTTGTATATATCGCACTTTAATTTCCTACGCTGATATTCCCCCCCGCCCCCCTTCTTCTCATCCACTTCTTCTTCATCATCTCTTTGTTGTTGCTTTTTGTGCTGACGATTTCGTTTTTGCTCATTTTTATTTTGTTTTATATATTTTTCACAGTCCAGCATTAAGTAATTTATACAGCCCGTATATTAGAACAATTTCGGCCTAATGGACGTCTTAAAAATGCATTAGATTAATGAAACTGGATTTCTTTCCATACATACTTATACTTACATATGCTACGGATTTCTCCGGTCTCCAACATGGTCTCCGACATGGTCCACGACATGCTATATACATATCTATATATGACTGTTCCCGCTGTTAGACGATGACTTTGCTCTAAATGTTTATTATTTCATTCGCAGCAAATTGAATGGAAACGTAGAGAATTATGCAACGATTGAATAAACATGAAACGAAAGACATTAGGCAAATATTTTATTAAAAATACGAATCTTGTTAACATGCTACACTAAGTGTCTGCAAGGAAAATACAAATAAAATACAATAGTAAATATTTATTTCATACGTATATGGTATTGTAATGCATCAAATAAATATATACATATATAATTAAAAAAATAGTTGAAATTCATTTTAAAAGAGAAATAAATATTTAAAACTTTAAAAAAATTATATATTTATAATGCAAAAGAATTAAATGCCTGACAATAAATAAATATATAAAAAAAGAATAAGTTTTATTAATATATTCATTTCAAAGTACTACATGTAATGAATTCATTAAACAAGTCATTATTATAAGCAGCATAATTTTTTTGTGTTCTGTATTTTACAGGAAAATTGTATTTGCAAATTTTACTAAATAAATATAATTCTTTTTTTATAAACTCCAAAATTTGAAATAATTTTATTTGGGTTAAGATAATCATAATCATAAGATAGTCATTATTCAAACCTGCAGTCTGGTTTCTGAAGACATCTTACCACATAACTCAGTTACTTTATGAGCTGCTGAGGATTAGGGACTTTGGTCAACGCAAAGCGGAGCACAGGTGTCTACCAGCATGGAACACAGGTGAACGGGAACGTGAAGGAGGGGGAGAGGGATAGGACTAGGAATAGGTAGGGAGAAGAAGAAATATCCTTATCGCACGGCTTGTCTACATAACTCGAACAGCGAAGCGTGAAGTTGTTGACATTGATTAGGGTGAACTCTGAACTCGCCGACGTCGTCGTCGTCGTCGTCGTCGCCTGCACCTTGCCGAGGATAGAACAACACAGCAAGAGCGACAGAGAGAGAGAGAAAGGTGAGGAAGATAGAGTCCACATATATACACTAGCTGAGTTATTGTTGCACATTTGTTGGCGATAAGCCGTCGAAATAAAGCAGCGTCTCCAACTCACGACTTGCCTCCGGTAGCTGCCACCAAAAGTTGCTCCGTTTTGCTGTTTTTTTTTCTCTGTTATTGTGTGTTTTTCTTTTATATATATTTTTTAACGTAATTCGGTTTTACATTTAATGCCGTGTCATGGTAACTGCCCGCACGGCTGACCGATGGAATACATATTAGATAAATTAGCCGTAATTATATCCAAGCATTGGGTAATTGGACTTTAGAATCCCATTTACCACTGCTTAACTAAAATTGTACCTATAAATGCATTGCAAATTGCTTAAAAAATATACTATGATCAATAAAACTATAAGAATAATTCGAATATATTAAATGTGAATTCTTAAAATATGTTTAAAATTAAAAAGAAAAAGAACAAATAATTTGAAGACAGTCTATTCCTTTATTTAATAATAAAATGAATCATATTAGGAATCAAAAGTAAATGAAGAACATTTGGAGATATTCAAAACAACTTTGCTTATAATAAGTCTGTAGAGTATACAGAATTCGCTGTGAACTAAAGCTAGTTTTATCTGACATGGTGTTTCATTTTGACAACGCTGACAAAAGTCGTTTAATTTTCTACCAAATGTTCTTCTCATGTTGAATTTTTAACCAATTTGGCCATAAGTTATGTGTCATGGCCAAGACGTGTCGACTGTGTTGGCCCAGACGTCTTGAGGCACTGTGAGATGGACGTACAATCTGTGGAAAGCAAAACTAAAACCTCATATCATTGTTAGGCGGGTGGCTCAAGTGGAACAAATTAATTTCGTTCGTTTTAATTATTTTTCTACCTCTCTCTCTATCTCTCTCACGCTCAGTTCCCTTCCATATCCAAATATGTCGCTCTCTTTCTGACGTTGTCAAGTTCTTACAATTCGAGTGCTATTAACTCGCATGCTGTTAGGATCAGTTTATGCTCGAATCATGGTTTAATTATTTAAATGAATCCACTTTTCATTTTTCTCTTTGCTTCTCTTTATAGAGAAACGGCAATTCATGCACATCATCAAGAACTTAATGATGCCCCTTGAATTTTGAAAACTTAACAATCATCCCAAAAACAGGAGATAAATAAAAAGTTCAAGCAGATGCATATATAGAATCTTACTTAATTCATTTCTTATATGACATGATAGAAATGCTAATTTGGAATTGTAATTAATAATTATAATTGTTAATTCAGATCCACCTAATCCACTGAATTAGTATCCCTAATTTGCCAATAATCCAAATAAAATAAATTCGCTTTTTTGGTACACCAAAAGTTGTATGCAAATTTTGTAAGGTGCCTTAAGACATGATTTATGCTTTTATAGTATGTCCAGGCTATAGTTTGGTCAGCCTCGGGCGTTAATAGCGAACTGTAAATGCAATCGAGCTAAAGGTATTAGCGATTATGTGAGCTGCCAACGATAACAAAGGATTACAGAACTTTTTCACGCAGCCTTTCCGGGCGGATTCAACTGTTGACCCCATGACTTGGGATGTATTCTTGTTGCTGTTTGCGTGTGTGTCAACTCGAACCCGCTTCGAAGTTCACATTCACACCCAGCACACACACACACACACACACTCACTCACACACGCACACACACACACTCACATAGAAAAGAGGCGACTTGTAACCTTTGCAGAATAACACAAGCGCACGCAATGTTTCCGACGAGAAGAAAAAGAGAAAGACGAACAATAAGAAGACGACGACGATGAAGAAGAAGAGGAAGAAGAAGACGACGTCGACGAAGTAGAAGCATAAGGCCTGGATCCTGTTCCCGATCCTGGCCCCCGCCAGTCTAAAGTGTCCAATCAAGTTTTTGAAATGAAACCTAAATAACATGTCATAATAAATAACCTTCAAGCGACCCAGCGAAATGGACACGACCACAGGTCCGGTCCCGGTCAGAGAGTCAGGGACGGACGTTGCAAGAGTTCGGGTAGTGCAGGTAGTGGGGCCTTTGGCCGGAACTTGGGGCTCACTGCACTGCACACAAAAGACGAAAATCCAAAATTCTGTAATTACAACGTAAATCCAAAATGTCTCAACAGCACACACACACACACACATACACAGTTAAACATACACACACCTTCGCGTTGAGGCCGAAGAAAACTTAATTCATATATCAAAAAGTTTGTCGGCCCGTCCTATACAGCGTCAAGAGTAGCAATTTACGCGCAAGTAGCCCAGCTCCAAGTTCGAGTAATAAATATACAGTGGCTCCCAGTAAATTCGACCCACTTTTCTTACATACTACAAATATTATAAATGATTTGATCTCTTAATGGTAAGTAGATATATTTTAATTGACGATATATTTATTTATTGCTTGAAGTTAATCAAATTATATTCGTTATATTTGTAATTTGTATGACTCCTCAATAAAGCAATACAAAAATATACTGTAAAACATATTTTCTTCTACAAGAATATAAAATGGAAATGAGTCAAATAAGCTGTGCGTCACTGTGCATGTAGAATATACAGTGTACACACTGTGCACACGCTTTATGGCTCCCAGGTTTCAGTTTTGTGGGGCGCCCCACGAAAGGCGCTGCCTCGTCTTGCGGGTGGGTTGGTCAGCCGCTCCAGCTGCCAGTCGGTCGAGCATTCTGTCGTGTCGAATGAGAAACACAGCAATTATGCAATTTGATAATACTTCATTCTCGGGTAATAAATATTAATTATTTTTGCGAATGTGATTTCATGTTCTTCTTGTGGTCCTCACTTCGCACACACACACACACACACACACACACACACACACACACGCACACACGCACACCACTGAGCGCTAGTTTAGGTTAGATTTATGGGGCCCGCTTGCATGCGAATCAAATGAGACGTTTTGCTCTTGTTTCGTCCTTTCTCTTTCTTAATTTCGTTTCCTTAACTTGGCGATATATTTATTCTTGGACATGTGGGGATTTGCTTCAAGTTTTCGTCTTGTTATTCGTTTCATACCGCGTTCCCCCTTCCCTGATCCAATTTCTTAGGTGGCATTTTATCAGACAATCATTTGGGAGCACTTCATATCTACCAAAAAGTCAAATAAATATTCCTAATGTCAACTTCAATTGGATAAATTTAAGTGGACTTTGAATAAACGGACTTTATTAAAGTAATAATAACGATAAATATATTGTAAATATATAAGAAAATATCTTGAAAATACCTTCCGATCAAAAGAACCTAATAGAAATAAAAATGCAATTTTATTTCAATAATAAATTAAATTCGCAAGCAACAATTCAGAGGGGAAACATGAAAGTTGAACGTAAAAAAAATAAATCTACATGGCATGTTGCTATTAGTAATTAATTGGAACGACAAGCGAAATAAAATGAAAATATGGTGAAGGTAAATCAGTTAACAAGCAAAACATACATATATTGGACTTTATATATGTATGTAAATCTATATATGTAGCATGCTATGTACTGTTATTTGTTGTCAACATGCATAGACATGAGTTTTGAAAACATTTTATAAAAAAGTCCTATATACAATATGTATGTATGTACATACGATTTCATAGGTCGCACCGCCGAACTCCATCCAAAAAGTTCCAGTTATTGTCGTGTTTCGTACATTCTCGGTAACTTCCAGGCCGTTACCTTTTATACCGTTTGCCCATCAGAAATCTCTCGTGCATAAGAAACATTTTAATTTTGAAAGGGACTGACTCCAATGGAAATTGCCATAATATCGTATCACACACACAATAAGAGACAGACCGACAAAAGAGAGGTGGAGAGAGACTGAGTGGGTGGCAGGGAGGTAGATAGAATGAGGGGGAGAGTTTGAGTGTGCCTTTACATAAATAAAAATAACACAGCACGGCAAAGAAATGAAGAAAGTTAAATTGAATTGTGTTCGCTCAGGATATTTACTTGTATTTTCTTTCTTTCCCTCATCTCTCGCTCACTCTTCTCCTCTCTCTCTCTCTCTCTCTCTTGAATTTTATTCCTTGGCTTACCACAACTTCTGCTGTCCTTCTGCACTTGAGGCATAAGTGAAGGTAACTTTTTTTCTCTGTTTTCTTTATCTTTTTGCTCATTCTTTTCTCTTCTTCATCGTCGTTTTCTTTTTTTTTCGGTAGGTGTAACAGAACTGTCAAAGTTGCTGAAATTGTCGAATTGCCTGCAAGGAATAGCGCTTGATTAAGTCTGGCCAACTGGGGGCTGTAACTCTTTATAAGTTCATCATTATTATCAATGTAAAGTGAGCTTTATAATGATGATAAATACATGCACACTATATGTTGCTATATATAGATAGATGTACATATGTACATATGTATAACCCGAGGCGAGGTTAATTTACTACGCACCACATAACTCAAATGACCAACCTGTCGCCAGTAAATGGTCTGCTGTCACGTTATTGGCCATGGTTTGGTCTGGATAGGTCTGGTTTTGTTTCGGTTTCGGTTGTAACTTTGTTTGTTTGCCCAAAACCCCATGCTCTCAATGCTTCTCGGTCTACTCTTTGCAATAATCAATTTCCATATACATTTACCAACATACATCCGTACACAGTGCGAAAAATTTAGGAACTTTGCATTGAAACATTTAAAACTCAAATTCTTCCAGATGTATATTTTGAATGTCGAGTAACTTGATCGTATTTCTTATATTCTTATGCTGAAAAGTCAGTTGAAATCGTATTATTTATAAAGTATTAAGAGCAACATGAAGAACTTTGAGATAATAAAATAATTCATACGTGAAAGTATGTCAAGGCAAAGTACACAAATTATCCGGGTAAGTATAGCCTTAATTTCTTGCAATATTGATTTAAATTCTCAGTTCTCTTAACAACATTATTGATATTGAATTGACTAATTTGTTCGCTCGTTTTCAATAATTCTCACTTATATTATTTATGGATATTCATTTGAATGCCAGTACGATTTTTCTCTCAGTGCATGTACATTGCCTGCCCACCCACTTGTTTATGAGTTGATGTTGATATTCGTCGTGGTCACATTAAGCCATACGTCGCCATATTACAACGCGTCACGGCACGTCACGTAACGTCACGTCATGTCAGTCAGACATAATGTCGCGGCAATGTACGGATACTTGTACTAACTGCCCGCACTGACGAACTGTCAACTTACTGTCAATATCTCGTGGTTGTCCGTGGTGGTGGTGCCCCATTCGAATTTTCTTTTATCTATATTTTTATTTAGTTTGCCGAGTTGGCAGCCCCCCCCCCCTCGACTATACAACGCCATCTTGTTGATTTTCGGTCGTCGTCGAGTGTGCATAAATTTAATCTTCGCGCGTTGTTTGACTTTCCTACTAAATCCACGTCTCTCTCACTCTACCATCTCTCTCTCTCTCTCTCTCTCTCTCTGTCTGTCCTTGCTTTTGTTTGTCATGTGTGCGCGTTAATGTTATTTCTCAACACTCTCTTTGCATGTTATTGTCTCCGATTTGAAAGCTAATGTAATGAGCCTCAATGTTGTGCCAGAACATTCTCAATAGATTGTTATTTAAAGTACAACATCAAACACATTGAAACTCTAATGTATAAACTTTAGTTGTGGTGTCAATAATCTGTGGAATTGCTAACACATTTGCATATTGGAACTTATCCTAGTCATGATAGATATTCTGAATTTATATCCACAACGCTTTCCACACTCCATTGAGACAGTAACTCAAGTTGACATCCATATAAGATCCAATTGAGTGCGCATTGCAGCAAATGGCATCCATCAATTCTTACAAGAACTGCAGATGACATCCACAAGACAACTAATTCTCACTGACATCCACAAAATATTGTATACATGGGAACTACAATTGACATCCATACAAGATCCTATTTAAGCAAACTATCGATGTGAAACTACATTCGTGAGATAGCAGGGGAGAGAGGGGAATAGTTGGATCAAGAGTTGCCAATAATTTGCTATTTTGTGCAGATTTAAAAACAACATGAATGTACTTAAATTCCTTTAAAGTTTTCTGAATCTCAGACATCCTACTCAGTAGATGTGTGTGTGTGTATCTTATCAAAGTTGTGGACAGTTGAAATACGATTTTGGATAGCGCGTTCGGGAAGAAGGAAACGTTTTATTCCCGCACAAAATGCCAGCAAATGCATTCGGAAGCGGAAGAGGCAACGTTGCGGCATTTGAGAAACAGCTGAAATTTCTTTCCGCTTATCGCAGGCAGCTGTCGCGGGTAGAGAGGAAAGACAGAGAGAGACAGCGACAGAGGGAGAAAGAGGGGGTATGGCAGCCTGGGGGGCATATTGAGTGGTTGATTGCTCTAATGAACGCCTCAATGCCGACAAGTTGTTAGCGGCAAGGACATTTTGCCTGTCCGCCAGCTGTCCCAGTCGCATTCCCATTTGTCGCATTCCATTCCCCATTCCCCCACTCCTGGTCCCCCCATTCTCGATTCTCTCAGATTCCATCCCGTCGCGGTATTCGCTGATTTGTGATGGTAATATTTTGTTCTGCTTACGACTATGCTTAAAAGCCAATTGATTAATGGTATTCCACAAGCAAAATAGATGTTGTACCCTAAGGAAGAGAATATTATAGATCTTTCATCAAACTGGTTATATCTGCGTAAATAACTATATTCTTGCTAAGAATAATGAGCTCAACTAATATACAGCTTGTCAAGTAAGTTTTTATTTTATATATTGATAAGCCAAGTGATCTCTTTATTTATTAATATAAGCAAATAGATAATATATCGAGTAGGTCGGATTTCAGGTAGGCAATCAATAAATTATTTAGAAAATGATGATATAAAAGTTACTATGTTTTAAAAAAAAACTAAGCGAGTCAAATATTAATATTCTGAACAAGTTTAAATAAAATCAGATAAAATTTTGAATATATAAAAAATATTTATATTTTTATAACAGTATGTTAGGGTGCTTAATTTTCAACACTTGGATGACTTCTTTTGAGTTCCTTAACTAGCTTAAAACATTTCCTACTATTTCTATAAAAATATACTTATTTTCAGTGTGCAGCCCTTGGGTAAATCGCAAGACAATATTGAAAGAAATTGATGTGAAGGAATGAAACTCAATATGTGGATTTATATGGAAAATAAAGCCAAGGGCAATGCTTAATTAGGTTACTTTCGTTTAGGTTTCGGGCATAATTAGAGCCTGAGGAGTTTTGAGCAGATTTAGAATCGAAGGATGCGGCAGAAAAAGTCCGTGCCCGATTTCAGTTAGGGTCGAGTGGAAATCAAATTATTTTAATGATACACAAATTGATACTTTGAGACAAAATAACAAACCAAATGAAAATTGCTGCCAGCATTTTCGACTACTTTTCCAGCTGCAGCGTAACGTTGGTAGCAATAGGAATTCGAGCAGAGTTCGAGGGGTAGTGACAGATGGAGGGGGAAAATTCCAAGAAAGCAACGCTGTGATGAAAATTAAGTGAAAATTGGATTCTATACATTTTGTTCGTTTTTTTTATTTTTATTTTTTTGCTGCTTGTGTTGCTCGTGTTCCTTTATTCTTTTCTTCTTGATATTTTCTTTATTTTTGCTCATTTTCATGTTGGGCAAATTGAGTTGGAGTAGGAGCTGTGGTGTGTTAAGGTCAGAGGGAGAGGGGATGGGGAAGGGGGGCTGGGTCGAGTGGATTGGAGTGTTTAATACCTGAAGCGTGTGCAATTGCTATTATTATGCAAATTTTCCTTTTCATTGCATGCGTGTCTTTTCCTTTTTCACCCATTGTTTTTCTTTCCACCTCTGCTTTTCTTTTTTCCACGTAATTTAAATAAGGTTCCCAAAGGTTGCGACAATTGAAATGTCAATAATATGCAATTGTCTGTAAGGGAGAGCATCCCTTTTGCAGTTAATCGGTAGTTTGTCTACAATTAGGGGTTGCATCTAACTCGATAGAGATTTCACAGCAATTCGCTTGCAACACTTACATAGATTTAAAATCAGTTTTTCATTAAATAATTTGCTTTATCTATGGGAAAGTTTATCAAAGTTGCCGAATAACCAAATATTTTAGGCCTCACATCCTACTCAAAATGAAATTGACTTGTAAAATGAGAAATTTCGCATTGCTTAAATTAGTTTTGCAGCCTGCGAGCGTAGAACAAACAAAGGCGAAAACTCCTAAAGATGATAATTTAAATAAAGTTAGAAACTTTGCAGACGTATGCACAAACACATATGGTATATGTATTTAGTATATTGTTAACCAAAATGTTGCTTAAAAGCCAAACCTCAAAGTCTTCAATCCCCGTTGCGTAAGGAGAATGAAATGAAAGCCATCCATAGATATGCCACATTTCTACAGGCTCTGCAAACAGATAAACAAACAAACCAAACAAACCAAGCAACCAAACAACCAAACAGCCAAACAACCAAACAACAATAACACTACAATGGTTGACTGAACGCATGAAATCTTGACCAGAGGCAACGGTAAAACAAATATGCTTAAAAGGGTATGCGGCGATAGCAGATATGAGGTGAGTGCTGAGTGAAACGTCGAGGAGAGGGAAGGGCGCAGCCGTGTTTATCAAAAGCCACAGGGCATTAATTACGCATACGCAACGTTGGCCAGAGCTATCCACATCCACATCCTTAACGATTGTTGCCAGTCGTCGACGTCGTCGTCAGTTTCAGCAACTCACATGTTGTGTGTGTGTGTGTGTGTGTGTGGAAGGTTTGGTGGGGAGGGTGAAAGGCGGAGGGTGACTTTCGGTCCGTTAACTGGGCTCCATCACATGCAGGTACGAGGAATGAGTAAATTAAAAAGATGAGCAAGACTTGACTTTTTGAATGCCCAGGGTACATTTTAATTAAGTAAGCAAATCGATAAAATGCTCGTTAAACGTATATGATAGGATATCTTATGTACATGCAATTAAAATACAGGCAGCTTTAAAACTCTACTGAGGTTTAAAGAAAATTTCAATAGTATTTCCAGTTTGATAAAAGAGCGTGAGCATAAGAAATTAAGAAATGAAGTCAGCTAAAGTCGGATATGATTCAAAACTGCAATTATGTTCCAGGGTATTAAATAGCTGTTCACATTTAATTGCACAACAAATTGAATGAGATATGTTGAATGCAAATTAGATTAATAAAAACTAATTCTTGAATTAGATAAGGTCAAAACTTAAATAATCAAACGAACACAAGTCGAGTATACTCTCTGCGCTTAAGTACAGAGTATTAAATATAGAAACCAAAGTGCGTGCATATGTATTTGAAAGTTTTGATAGTTATCAAGCTGAGCCAACGGAAGCGGAAGTCAATTTTTTTGTTATATAGATATTGAAATGAAAATGAAAATACGAGTAACAAGAAAATGAGAAAACTTCGCCGAGCATGAAAGAAAATGTGGCAGAAAATACATTGAAGTGATGACAGAAAATATATACTTGCAAGTATATACATATTATATATATATCATATACTTATTTATATACTCTACACTGCATAGTCGGACAGGAAGTGGAAGAGGAACAGGAATAGCGCGCAAGGTCGCACTTCAAACTCAAATTTAGCTGCCTTTTTGTTTGACATTATCGAAGGATGTGTTGTTCTAGTTGTTGTTGCTGCAGTTATTCTTTTTTTTTGCTGTCGTTGTTGTTGCTGTCAGGTCTACAGTTTGCATTGCCAGCAGCAAGAACTGAGAGATGCAGAGATACAGGATATCGTATTATCAAAAGAAATAAAGAAAGCACTTTTGTTCCCAGCGACCATGCGGGCTACGTAAACAACAACAACAACAACAACAACAACAACAACAACAACAACAAAAATAGCAACTGTTTCCGAAAAACGCGCTTTGATCTGCCGCCAGGATTCATAGCTACCAGATGTCAGACTGTAGTTATACTAGGACGAGGATAAGGACCAATACCAGTACCAGGACCTGGATCTGGAGTAGGAGCATTAAGCGGACATTGAACCGAGACAGCTCCTGGATAAGCATTGTGCTCGGGGGACGATGGGACGGGAGCAAGTTACTCAATTACCCAAGTGTCCAGTCGAGCTTATCAGTTAGTTAGCGCAGCGTCAGATGCTTCCCGTTTTGACGGTTGAATATGGTTGGCATTTTATGGCTGAGCATCCTGAACATACTGTACAGTGAGGTAAACAGTGTAATGTACAGTGTACAGTGAACGGTTGGAAATGAGGTCGAGGTCCTCACCAGGAATTTGCCTTTGTTGTTGCTTCCTCGCTTTGATTAAATGTCAAAACAATTGCGCGCTGCAGCATAATCAAAGCTCTGCTTGCGTAATTGCCCAATGAAGCGCAACTTGCACGAGAGACAACGGGCAAATAATATAAAATAAAATTAAAATAATATAAAAGAGAGAACAACTAAACACAGCAATGTTCACGGATACCAGACAAATTGCTGGGGTAATCGACACTGCAGAGAAAGAGAGAGAAATAGGTAGAGAGAGTGTGACAGAGTGGACTTCTCCTGGCTGTGGGTTTTGAATTTAAATATTTACAGAGCGTAGAGTCTGAATAAATACGAACCCGTTGTGATTTCATTAGGTAGCTATGATTTTGCAAAATTAATCTCAGCTGCAGTTTCCACACACTCGATGTTAAATTAGTAAGTTAATGGTTTATTAAAATATAACATTAAGAGATTGCTTAAATGTTTTGTTGTACAATGTCTTTAAACCGTATTCAAACCGAATCTATTAAATTAAATGACTGGGAGTTGCTTAAGTAATTGGAAAACTTTTCAAGTTGCCTTTAGTCAACCCTCTAAAATTTGCTCTTAATTTGATTATTCAATTTTTTTGAACTGTTAGGAAAAATTGTTTACTGCAAATATGCACCAAGAATACTTGAACCAGTAAACAAAGATTAAGGAAAAAAAGAAATTGTTATTTAAAAATGGCCAAAAAATATGGGAATATAAAAAAAAATAATGCATAAATATTCAAATGAAAAACCTCACGCAGAGGCGAACAAATCAGCGTCAGGATGAGCACAGGCAAATCAAATTATGGATAATTTATACATACAATTTCCAGTGGACTGCTGTTCCTCCTGTTCCTGTTCCTGTTTCTGCTGAAGGATCTGCTGGACCAAGTCAAGGAGAGCTGCTGCTGCGGCAGCGACTGCGACGGAAACTGGCCGACGTTGGCTTCACTTCTGCCGCTTGATTGAAACTCATTTATCATCATAAATTAAAGCGGGGTGGGGGTCGTTGTCTGGGTTACGGAATGTAGCACGAAATCAAGGAAAAGATTCATCATGCGCCTGCCGTTGTGGGCGTGGCAGTCAGCTGGGCAGCACTATGTAATCCAGCTCAGATTGAAAATTAATGAGGTCATCACGCTGCACACACACAGATACAGAGAGACAGGCAGATAGACTGAGAGAGAGAGAGAGAGAGAGAGAGAAATTGAAAGACTGAAAGACAAGAAACACACACATATTTAGATAACATTTCTAGTTGTAAAATCAGCGACTACAAAAATTGTCCAGCATCGCATATTTCTTGTCTATTGTTGATTATTTCTCGACACACAATTCTGTTCGTTAAGGGTATGTTAGACTTGTCTTTAGTTTGCTATTCATATTATTATAAAGTGGAATTTGATTTTTCAGTTAATAATCTATTGATTTTATGTGAACCAGTCATCACATTTGAATGACTGTTAATGTGATATGGTCTGTAATCATTTATAAATCTATACTTGCAAGATAATCATTTAATATTTCTCTCTACAAAAGCTGTATGTTTATTAAATATCAACAATATTTAGTTCCAATTCGATAGCATTATCAATGAACTTTCACAGAAATGATTGTTTATTAACATTATTGAATTGTCTTTGAATTCTTACTCTGCAAAACATGTTTACAAAATATTATTGTGTTCAAAATTGTTCTCAGGGTATTGGTAAGTCGTATATTAGAAACATTCTTAATTTGCTCTTTTTCTCTTATCCCGGGCTATTGTTTGGAGGTGTGTTTATTGTCCAACACTTGTCTCCAGCCTCGAGTGGTAGAACGTCACCCTCCTCCCTCCTTCCTCTACTCTCCCCGCACTTGCCACTAAAACTGTACTGTGTTGGAATAAAAATTAAATGCGGACACTTGGACTTGAGACTGGGGTTGTTTCTGGGGGTTTGTGGTGGTTGGGGGGATGTTGAGTGCCATCAACTTACATAAATCAAAATTCTGCACATTTAGGGCATTTAGGCATTTTAATTTCTCCAAATTTATGTTTTTTTTGCCGCCAAATGCAAATAAGATGATAAGGAATGTCTTTCATTTACAGTCCCCATTGTTCCCTTGACTGTAATTATGTGCGTCATTCATGGCGAGCTGTAATCTTAAGTTTTCCTATAAACTCGAGAGTTTAGCTTTATTCTCTTTTTTAGAAATTGTGCAAAGGTTTACAAATGAATATTAGATAATGAATTTAGATAATAGTAAGACTTCGGCTATTCTTAAGAGAATAAAATTACTTTCTATTATCATATTAACAAATACTCTTACATCTGATTATATATAACTATATCAACTATCGTTAGTACAAAAAAATTCGTTTCTTTTAGTCATTAAATTTTTTTGAATAAAAATCATCAACTTTTGCCCATATCACACGAATTTAAATAATATAGATTTATACTCAGGTCTCAGGTAAGCTACTGTCTCGGGTCAAATGCGTGGCCAGAAATCTGTTCACAGATATTGCAATTTATTTAAATAATCTAGCAATAATTCAAATTGCCGAAAAGCCGATGACAAAAAAGACATTACAAAATGCTCCGAAAAATGTTAACCCTTTTCAACAAGAAAATAAAATGTTGATGCAGCCATTTGCAATCAATTGAATGTGTATGCGACTGTGTTGTGTGTGTGTGTGTGTGTGTGTGTGTGTGTATTGGTATAGATATACATGTATAGCTGATAATTTATTGCTTTCACATTTTGCAGTGGATGAGAGAGATGGAGAGAAGGAGAGAGAGAGTTGCTGGACGTGCTGGCAAGGTAATTATTATCTCTTGGCCAATGTGGCGCATACGTAATGAATGGCCGGTTTAAACGGTTTAAGGTTATGTGACACTTTTTTAAGCAGCGCCATCATCCCCATTTGTCTCTCCCTCCCTATCTTTTCCATTTTCCATTTCCCATTTCCCATTTCACATTTATGCAATTCTTTTGCCAACAATTTATGGCTTTGACCTTTAAGTGCCGCAAGGGAAAAGATTTTCAATGCCCTCATTTTAATAAATCTCTTAAGCTTAAAGAGCTTAAAAAATATGCATTTTTAAAATTGCATTTGCAGTCAGTACATACTTTTCAAACTATATACAGAAATACATTTATATTTTATAATCAATCCTAGCAGGCTTTGTATTTTATGTAGATTTGTGCTTCGGTTCCTTTTCTCATTACATGATTTAATAATGTAACACATCTAAAACAATTCAATATATTTTGGACAATTATTTCCAATTGCAATTGTTACATTTTAATTGATTAATTGATTGTAAAATGAGCTTGCCTCGTGTTTTCTTAGAGATCAGCGCTGATGGGGAGAAACTTGGGCGTATCGTGATTGAACTACGTTCGGATATTGTTCCCAAGACGGCCGAGAATTTCCGTGCTCTGTGCACGGGCGAGAAGGGTTACGGCTACAAGGGATCTCCATTCCATCGGGTTATTCCGAATTTCATGTGCCAAGGTGGCGATTTCACCAATCAGAATGGCACAGGCGGACGTTCCATCTACGGCAATAAGTTTCCCGATGAAAATTTTGAGTTAAAACACACGGGACCGGGTATACTATCGATGGCAAATGCAGGACCAAACACGAATGGATCTCAGTTCTTTATATGCACCTCGAAGACAACATGGTTGGATAACAGACACGTTGTCTTTGGCAAAGTTATGGATGGCATGGATGTTGTGCGAAGGATCGAATCGATGGGTTCAAATTCGGGTGCCACAGCCAAGAAGATTGTTATTGATGACTGTGGGGATGTTTAGCGAGGAATGCTTACATTATTTATAAAGAATACATGCTCAAATTAAAATACATATATTATTAGAAATTCGAATTACAAATTAAATTCGTTTTGGCTTTTGTACATTTTCTTTAACATATTGTGACGCTGTTGATCTCGTCATTGAGCGAGTCCTCTCCTATCTGCAGTCTCATTTAATGTCATCGACACTCTTCAAGCTGTCTACGGAGACTGGACTCGGAATGAACTCGCCCAATAATCGAGTAGAGTACTGTCCATCAGAGTAGTTTATGCGTCGTTTAAGATACTTTCTGCAGATGTATTCTTCAGCTTCACTGTCCTCGGAAACATGAGCGGATAGAACGTCCTCGGGATTAACCACATCGATGGGATAAATGTTAAGATTGGAAATGTGATTATAGCCATAGTCGGATATCTTATGGCCAGCCACACGATTGGAAAATTCCACGGCATCGGATAGATTCATTTCCCTGATGTAGGTGGCATAGATAAAGGCGGCCGTGAAGCATGCCCCTGCCCCATGGGTGTCCACCACTCGCTTGGCAATATAGGGAGGCATCTCGTGGTAGATCCCTGCTCCCGTAAGGCAGCCCGCACCTTGGGGACCCCAGGAGCAAACAAAGCACGGCCTATGCATTTTGATGGAACGCGGCAATCGCAGGTCGGCATCCAACTTGTGGCAGGTTTCACTTGCCGATTGCCAGCCCATTTGCATGGCGAGTTGCCTGGAGAAGAGCACATAATCGCACATATCGAAGAGATCTCGGTTTTCCCTATAGCATGAGTTCACTCTGAGCGACATTAGGATGCGATCCTTTTTCCCATTATTGAAATCCGTGACCGATCGCATCATTTGGACAGTTTCCCGCACTTGACGAGCCTCGAAGTGAATCCAACCAAATATGCTGAGATCAAGTTTCTGAAAGTCCTCAAAGGTGCAATAAGGAAATTTCCTATTGCAGTGGATGACGGCACGACCGCCCGTCTTCTTGGACACCATAATTGTGGAGAAGCCCGGGTCCTCATCAGTCTTGGGACAGTGCCCCATGTGAATGCCCCTTCCCTGCATTTCCGTTATGATCGCACTCAACAGTTGCGACCGACTTAATACGCCGAGAAACTCCGATTGGGCGCTCAGGAGACTAAGGACAAAGCTCACGATGCTCGAGTGGCCGCCGCGTTGCCAATGGACTTCCGAGGAGGCTCCATGCTCACCCTCATCTGGTAAATTATCACATATAGTAATCAGATCCATCGACAGGCTGCCCACACATAAGACAGGTTTTGTTATGCTCAATGCGCAGAATTGATTCATGGTTTTATCGATTGAATTTACTGCAAAAATGCTTATTTTGACATAATTTTGATGGGTTGCTTGCCGAAAATGAATTTCAAATGAAATTCAGTTGGATCTATGTTTACAGTTTGAGTTATTTCTGCATATCTTCTTAAGGATTGTCTAGAACGTCTTTTCCCCACGCAATTGAGTTGATCTTTCACCACTTTTATCAACAAAATTGAGTGGTATTCAAATTTATTAGGATTTATTTACCTAAAATGAATAAGTACTTTGAAACTCTTGTTTGTCTAATAAGATGTTAATTGTTGATAAAAATAATAAAATTAATATATTATACGCAAATCATCAGCTTTAATATATTGAAGAAAGCTTCGAATTGTCTCATCCTACTTGTCTATTTAATATTCTATTTCAATCTTTAGTAGGCATTGACTTTTCTTTTATCCAATATTAGGTAGCTTCTTCCGTTTCTTCAGCATTACGGCTCAGGCTTTGCACTTGAACAGAACAAATAAAATACATATTATTTTTAATTCTTTTACTATCGAAATCGGTGAATATTATACAGTTCAACCTTTGTTTTCGACTAACATTTTCTGATTTTCAATTACAGATCTGGCGTTTTTTCGCACTTTCTGTACTGAAGTGAAAATGGCCCTGCCACGTGTGTATTTCGACATTAATGCTGGGGGAGAGAAACTGGGTCGCATCGTGATGGAGCTACGTTCGGATATTGTTCCCAAGACGGCCGAGAATTTCCGTGCTCTGTGCACGGGCGAGAAGGGTTACGGCTACAAGGGATCTCCATTCCATCGGGTTATTCCGAATTTCATGTGCCAAGGTGGCGATTTTACCAATCAGAATGGCACAGGCGGACGTTCCATCTACGGCAATAAGTTTCCCGATGAGAACTTTCAGTTGAAACACACGGGACCTGGTACCCTATCGATGGCAAATGCTGGACCAAATTCAAATGGATCTCAGTTCTTTATTTGTACCGAGAAGACCAATTGGTTGGACGACAAACACGTTGTTTTTGGTAAAGTCGTTGAGGGGATGGATATTGTGCGAAAAGTCGAGGGATTTGGTTCCAATAACGGCACAACTAAGAAAAAGATTATTATTGAGGACTGTGGTGACCTGTAAATTAAGTAATTGAATTATCAGTTCAATGGGAAATTAAATAAAGTATGTTATGGGAGCATTACGAGAATGTGTTTTAACGTCATTTTAGTTTTCATCTCGATGGTTTGTAGTAGCTTTTTCTTACTTGTCATTTCAGAAAACTCCATTTCCAAATTTTTATGTTCAAATTTTATTTAAATTCTTTAAAATGGACAGATGCGATAACCGGTTAAGCTGGGCGGCAGGCAAAAAGACGGTTCTGTGTGTGGGAGGCGCTGTCATCGATTGTATATCGATTGTTAGGAAATTTCCCAAGGTTATGGTGCCGGAGCGTTCTATGAAAGGATTCTTTAGGAGGGGAGGACATGCGGCGAATACGGCTACCGTATTAAGGAATCTTGGGATAAATGTGGAGCTATTTGGTTTGCTGAGCAACAATCCGATGTTTCGGTTACTTCTCGATGACATGCGATTGCGGGGAATCGAAATTGACAACTGCCCTCGTAGTGAGGATACTCCGCCCTTCTCCTCGGTCATTCTGTCCAAGTCATCGAAGACTTGCACCATTACAAACTGCACATCGTCGTTTCCCTATGTAACGCTGGAGGATTTTCAGAAGCTGGATCTTAGCAAATACGGTTGGATTCATTTTCGGGGCAACAAACCGGATGTGACTGCGGAAATGATGAAACTGGTGATCGCCCACAATCAGCATAATGATGAAAATATTGTTATATCTATGGATGTGAACTCAGAACTGAAGTCCATCTTACCCTTGACCAACTACTGCGATTATGTCTTCTTGTCCAAGCAGCTGGGATTCGATCACGGATGGCAAAACCCAAGGGAAGCCTGCAGAAGCATCGACGAAATGCTCCGCCTGCGATTTGGTTTCAATCTCAAGCGTCCCTTTGTCGTCTTTTTGTGGGGAAGACGCGGTGCTGGCCTCTTGGATCATAACAGCAGCTACTCCCGATCCCATGCGTTTAAGAACAAACGCATTGTGGACTCCCTCGGTGCCGGAGAGGCCTTTGTGGGCGCCTTCATCTATGCCGTCTACGTGAGAGAAAGAACCAATGCCGCCGCTGCCGACTTTGCCAATCGCATGGCCAGTCACAAATGCACAAAGCACGGATATGATCACATGGCCGACATTCTTGTTGCTCCTGTTCTATAAATAGACATTGCTGTTGCCTTTACTTTTGCCTAAGAACCGCAAAGTTTCCCGGCTAATGGATGGTAAGGGAGAAAGCACTCGATATAAAATATAACAATTATAGAAGTATGTCGACGTAATCTATCAATTCGTATATTCCAGCTTTGAGTACTATTGATTAAAATATGACAATAGATAACAATAAATAATAATACATCAATTTGTGTGTTCCAAGATATGTCCGAAATATAGAATCTTACTTATCTCAATCACAATTGTTATTCCAATATTCAGAGATATGTGGAATACATCTGATAAATGGGAAATTGATTGGTTTAAAATGTTCAATCATTTTATAAATTTCAGCTGCAATATTGGCGCATTCCTCGTAAGTATAGTATAGTTTAGTTAAAAAAGTTTATAACCAGGTTATGGACATCTTAAACAGCTAATACGTTCAAAAGTAGATTCCAATTAAAGCTCTACATAAAAGCTTGCAGCTTTTAAAGCTAAACTTCCTTTCGGGATTGTGTGCTTGCCATAATTGTGTCATGATTAATTCCACAGGCTGCCAGAGAAACGAGAAATAAATGCAACAACTTACAGACTTATATAAAGAGATCCGTATTTATGTATATTTTGTGGTATAAGCAGGAGAGTTCTGGAGAGAGGAGAGGGGTTAAGAGATGAGGGTGACAAACAGTTAGTGCAAATGTTATGCATAGCATCGACTGGCGGACAGGACAGGACAGGACAGAACAGGACAGGACAAGACACAGAACAAGGAATATTTGCTGGTCATTTATCATGGGAACAACAACAAATTTGTGTAAGGAATTTAAGTGACAATTTTCATACAATTTCCAACGGCAGCACTTGGCGTTTGAGCGATGACGATAATTTCGGCTTTGCCAAAATAAATCGATAAGTCGCCAAGCATTTGACAAACATTTGAGAAAGACAGGAGAGCAGACAGTTAAAATATAAAGTGTACCAAATAAAATCTTGGATATTAAAATGTGTATAATATAAAATTAAATTAAAATAAGATACATAAGTGTATAAGGGCAATAGCTAATAACAATTGGATAGACACTGAAATAGTGTGGCAATTAAAGGGTATCTGCTAGTCGTCAGCTCATTACTGTCACATTTCTGTGTATTTCTGCTGACTGTTGCAAAACTCGAAGAATGCAAACCCAAAATTATGCGTCGCAAATGCGGCAAATTCAATGTGAGGAGGTGGAAATGAAGGGAGGCGCCACTCAAAGTCAAGGAAGAAACCGACACAGTTGGAGACGGAAATACACACATACACACAGCAATGTAACAGGCCGCCATTTATGTAAATTAAAAATTATTTCGACTGTAAAAATTCAGTGGAAATTGTTTTTGGCAAGCGACGCTGCTGTCTCTGCGGCCCATTTGCAACAAAAACAAATACACTCAGACACACACACACACACAAAAATATATATATTCTTATATATACATACATATACAGACAGTTCTAGTAGCTGCAATAACAAAAGCAACAAGGAGCTTGGCAATTGAGAAAAACATTTGCTTTTTAACTACATTGGCTGTTAAGCAGATCTAAAGAATAGTTATTGTTATTATTGGCGGTTGTTTTGAGCCACACAGCGCACCACACGCCATGCGGCAGCCAACTCGCATATAGGGGGCATGTGGCAAGTACGAGTGGCATTTGTAGCATTGCCAGCAAAAAAAAACTTGAATCAAATTTAAAATTTTTCTTATTGTTGTTGTTGTCTCAAATTGCGGAAACGATAAGTATGAATAGTTATGATTTGAATTACTTATGAATATGACTCGAAATCCATTCGATATAATGTCTGCTATGGAGATATAGCAACTGTTTAAGTATCCTTTTCAATAGATATACATATATATTTGAACTAATGATCAACTCCTTATATAAAAAAAATACTTTTATTAAAAGTTATATGTATCTTGTTGGGGTTAAGAAACATCTAGGTAATTTTATTTTTTTTTTCTTTTAATTATATATTTGTGATGCACTTGAAATTTTTTGTTTGTCAGATTTTTAATAGAGGATCTATCAGTTTCGTTAAGTTCAATATATTATTACTCTTTTGTATGAACTGATGGTGTTTTAAATAATTATTAGATACCAAAGTGGTTCTGGTTTCGCTCCAATACAATTTACATACTTTAAAGTTCTATGTTTCTTATAGAAATAATAAATATATATTGAAGACATCATTACAGAATTATGGAATGTTGTGGGCTATTTAATTCTGTAAATTCCTTGAGCTCTATTAAGTTAAAATCCATTCAAGTTGACCTCTGCAAATTTAAAGATACAACTTTCGGTCATACTTTTAGCTCCGGTTAGAGCCAAGTAACTGTTTGTTTTTTTTTTTAGTAGTGCAACTGAAACATTATCTGTGGTTAAGTTCACTTGGGTTGCGACTAGACAAAGTAAGTTTTCAATTTCATGCAACGCCACTTTACATTTAAACCAAAGGAACTTTAATATATTCCATTGGCCTTTCGCAACTGTCCCATTCACTCGTACTCTTTTCATCTCTCCAGCTCTATCTCTCCATCTCTCTCTCTCTCTCTCTCTCACTCTGTCTCCCTCTCTTTCAATCTGCCGTTTGTGGCAGCATTGAGGAGTTGGGGGCTGGGAATATGTAGTCTGTTGCTGGTTCTGCATGTGAAGTGCATAGATTATGCAGTTGGCTTCAGTTTATGATTGGCAAATCCAATATACGTCGTGCACTTTGGCATGCAGTTGGGCCGCAGATTGGCACAGCCAGAGATGTGTGGCAGGGGCAGGGGCAGGGGCAGGGGCACTTGCAGCGACTGCAATTTCGACAGCGCTGCCACTTTATGGCAGTTGCACGCATATTTTCCGTACCCTGGCTCACACACACACACACACTGAAACATACACATACACACAATCAGTTAAACACACACACACACACACACACACACATACAGTTGCGCAGAAACAAGATGGCGTAGCGCCCGTTTCCGGTTGATGGGCAACGGCGTGATTATCGGCAGGCGGCTGGCACAGCCAACAGTGAAGGGCAAACCGCAGTCACGGAAAAAAGAAACTCATTCGGAAAATGCAGGCTGACAGACAACGGCACACCTCTTAAAAACATCTTCATTTGACTTAAAATATCCATCCTTCTTATATATAGAATCGAGTCAAATGAAGAGACTAAATGACAATTATTTAAATGCAATTGTACTTAAAATTAAAACATCTGTGCGACTTTTAAAATAATATATAAGACAGAATTAAGTCAACATATTTTAGGATACCTCAGACTGCAGACAATGCAGAATCTTTAAAAATGTCTGAAGAAACAGCAAAATTGTCTGACAAAAAGGCGTTTTAATTATAATTTTTGTAATAAATGACAGCTAATTAAGTTTGATTTTAGAATAATTTGAATGTTAGTTGAATATGATGGCAATATACCCCTTAGCGCTGCTATAGAGGGTATACCACACATTTACACACTCTGTAGTAGCCCCACAAAATTGCTGCCACAGCAGTAAGCTGCAAAATAAGCCAAAAATATGCGTTATCAAGCCAGGCCAATATAAAAAGAAGAAAACTCATCACACACACACACACAGGCGCACACACACAGGCACACAGCTGGGCCGCACAGCTGGAAAGACAACAAGGACGCACAGGACATTGTGGGATAGAGATAGAAAAGTGGAAAGAGAACGGAAAAAGTGGGCGATGGGTTTACCAATTGCAGTTGCCGTTGCCGTTGCCGTGGCCGTTGCTGTTGCCCGTTTCCATTTTGCATTACTTTGCATAACGAAGGGGAATATATCCCGCTGTGTGCTCTGGAGTGGCAGTTGCCGACACGTCGCGACATGTCGCCTGTTTTCGAGCAGCTCCTTTCCATACGAGTTGAGGTCTGAAGTCTGCTGTTTAACCATAAACTGCTCGTCCATGGTCATTATGTTGAAACTCCTTTTGCCTTTCCCACTCCTCTCACACTCACTCCTTAATTCTTTTTCGTTGAACTCTCCACACATTATTCTTATTTATCGGTGCACAGCAGCCCCCAAGCTAGGCTCCTCGAGTGGCTATAGCCTCGTTAGCTACGACGGAGCCCATAAACTGTTGCATATTATAAAGTTTTCTTGTCTAACAGCCCCAGGAATTCAGACCAGACATTCATTTAAAGTAATGATAAATAAATAAATAGATATACTATAAAAAAAAATCATTTCCATTAATTTAAGAGGATCGAAAGTTATGAAAATATTATTTAAATTTTATTTGTATGGTATTTGAATTACTAATATTGTTTCATTATGAAAAAATTAAACGGGAGAAAATCATCTTTTAATATAAAACAATTCTTTAATAAAAATATGTTTCTTATTGTTCGCGAATTTGACCAAAATTATAGATATAAAAATAATTATTAATTTTTTAAAAATGTCTTCTAACTATGAGTAACTTTAATGTGGGCGAAAACTGATGGAACGCAGTTTAAAATATAAAATGTGACTTAAGCTGCACATAAAAATATAATAACAATAAATTAATTCTATTTTCGTATCCCTATAGCTTCAAAATACTCCAGCTATAAATTCAATTTGCCCTAAAATGTATACTATAGTTTTTTTATGTGCAATTCATTTCAAAATGAAGTAAGAAACCGGCTTCCGTTAACCGCTTTTTGCTTACACGCTTTAAATCGTATTCGTAAAGAAGAAGAAAAGTCCCCAAATTCCAAAGTCTTGTTTGGCCTGTCAGTTTGTAATTTATGGGTTCAGGTTTTGGACATTTCAATCAAGTGTTATCCAATCTGTTGGTGACACCACCAACAACAACGACAACAGCGACAACAACGACAACAACAGTAACAACAACATCTAAATCAGAAGCGTTTCGCATGTTTTTCTGATTATTACGCTCATTACATCATCAAAAGAGACAAAATAAAGGAGAGAAGGAAAGCAAAGTAAAGAAAAACATTCCTCATCCTTTGTTTTCCATATATACTTAGTATGGCGATGCTATGTGCTCCGTTTTGTTATTATTTTTGTGCTTCGTTGCGTTTTCACAGCTCGACGGCCAAAATCGGAGGGAACGAGACAACAAGAGAGTGTAAGAGAGGGGGGATGGGGTGGGGGAAGCTGAAAAAAGTCATTGTTTACCCTTTTACGCAGCGTTTTTCGATTTTGTCGCCAAAAACTCAGCCCCTGACTTAACCTCCTTTCGATGTGTTGAAATCTTTTCAAGTCGTGTGAAGGGAAAATCAGAGGATGTGGAAATAAGGGAGTGGGTTGTGGAATAGAGGTAAGGGGATGTAGGAAGGGGGAAGGGGGAAGGGGGAAGGAGAAGGGGGAAAGGCACGCGAAATTCATTTGTTAACCCGGAAAGGGCGCCTTCTAATCCACTGGCACTGCAGTCGCGACCCGCCAAACTGGAGTCCAATCCGGAGGATGCAGACCCAAAGTCCCCAGCGCGTGACACAAGAAATGATTGATGAAGGTATTGGCGAAAAAGTTACGCAGAAAGAAAAAAAAAACGAGAAGAAAAAGAAAAGTAAAATGAAAGAAGACAATGGAAAAAATAAATGTCTGATATGGGCGAAGCAAAAGGAAACCCATTTAAAAGCATTAAAGTAAACTGTTTCAAGTCTTAAATTGAGCTAACAGTGAGTACAATATAGTAAGAATTGTACTCAATTATCAGCTAAGCTATAGATGGAGTAGATAGAATATTTGTATATATCATATAAGTAAAATATATATATCTTTATAATTTAATTCAACTTATAATATAAATTTTGCTTGAGATAGCAGCGTATTCCAAGATAGAGAGTATACCCTTTAGTTGCCTCTTGAAGTTTCACCTTTTTTGTCTGATAGTACAGTTTAATGTACATAAGTATGCTACACTTAATTTGCTTTGAAAGTTTTATGTGCAGTTTCTTTTAATAGGCACATAAAGTCATCCGTGAGCTCATTTATTGGACCGCCTTTGTTGTTGACCATTCTGTTTGTCCAGCTCCCCATCTCCATCGCCATCTCCAGCTTCATTTCCATCGACATCTTCATCCAGAATGCCATCGCCATGGCCATCTCCATCAAGAGTTGATGGCTCTTTGTGGATTCTATTTCAGTTGGCCTTTATAGTTAACCATTTAGTGCTTTTATGGCTAGTTACGCTTCTTTGATGGCATTAACATAATTTATGTATGAGCACGAAACAACAAAGCACCGCTACAAAGTATCTCTCAGTACATTCAGTGTGCATGTGTGTGTGTGTGCCAGTGGGTGTGAGTGAGTGTGTGTGTACACACGGTAATCAAGCAATCGAAGCCAATCTAAGTGTTTCTCAATCAAGAAATTAAAGACGAACTAAATAAGAGACATCAACCTCTGATATTGTAAATCTTCTTAGCTACTTTTTTATTTGACATTTTAAGATGGGACACACACAATGGGATAGATTTAACAAACCATCACCAGGGAAGGTGAAAATTTAATGACGATAAATGGTTGGTGTTTATTTAAGAAAAATACGATAGATATTACAATCATAAAACTTCGCTAAACAACGCACAATTTCAATTTTAGATAAAAAATTAATAAAAATTTATGGCTTTTAGACCGGGCACAAGTACTTTTATTTTCTATATACAAATATTAATTACCATGCCATGTCATACACGTAAACCAAAATAATTGAAAAGCACATAATAATAAAAGCTAAAAAAGAAGAATGAAAGAAAATATGTAAATATTTTTCGTACATTTAATTTTATGATATGCAAAATAATCATAAAAAGCGCAACAGCAACAATGCCCGCAAATATTGCAATAAAAACACGAGTACCTAACAAACAGCAGCAACAACAACAACAACAACAACAGTAATGTTAATAACAGCGCCAACAATAATAACAACAACATTGTGTAGCAACTTCCGTTTCCGTCGCATACAATGGCTCAAATCGTACAAAATGTGCTCTATAAAATTCGGAATAAAATGCAATGTTATTCGCAAAGTCTGTGTGGTTTGCAGAAAAGTTTAAAAATTATTATCATAATAAGAATATTGAATTTTCTTGAATTTAAATAGTTAAACTGCTTTGAAGTGGTCAATGATATGATGTGTTTTGCTGATCTATGAATATAAATATAATACTATATATAATTTTCATTTGCAATTATTCTTTTCAATTATTATTAATTGGAATATGAATAAATTAAATTTTCACTTGAATTGTTGGTTTTTTTTAGAGATTTAGCCCACTGTACGCAATGTCCACTGTGGGGAGTGATGTCCATGCTGGCATTTTTATATACCCGTTAAAATTCGGGCGCATACACGTGGTGAAGACCACATGCCATGCCACGCCTACACTTTTGAACACCCCACACAGACACACACACAGACACACACACACACACACACACACCTCTCTCTCGTACACACAGACACTGACATAACCATAACCATAAACAAGCAACGACAACGAGGAGCGCGACATTTTATAGCTAAAGAGAAAGACGGTGAGGCGGGAAGCGGGAAGCGAGGCGGGTTCTGTATTCCGGGTACCGGGTTCCTGGGTTCCTGGGTTCCTGACTATGTTTCCTGGGTCTCTGGGTTTTTTGGTGGGCAACTCCGGGCACTTGGCATAAATTAAAGCGCCGTTAAGCATAAGCTCATCCAATTACCAAAGTATCCTTTGCCATTATATTTACGGATTTATTATAGTGTTGACTGTCGTTCGCTCTTTCGCTTCCCCTCATAGCAAGTGCCCCTCCCTCTATCTCTTCCGATGCCGCCTCACAAACTGCATTTATTGTCCGTGCGGTGCCACACCTCCAATGTTGCCACATGCATGCATGTACTTTTATCGGTCCTTTGTCATTTGTCATGTTAATTTAATGATTTTTACTTTTTTTCTCCCATTCTCTCTTGTCACTCACGCCCTTCAGAACCCCCCCCCCCTCCCCCTTCCATCTCGTCACCCTTTCCTTCACTTTCTACCCTGTCGTCCTGTGTTGTCCCAAAGCGCAACTTGTATGGGTTTTTATGCCTTAATGGCGAAATGCCTCCCACTTGTCAGCTATATACTATATAGACATATAAGTTATGTCTCTGCGTGTGCATGTGTGCTTGTGTGCTGGTAATGTAACGGTATATTTGTATATACACACAACACATCGCGAGCTGTCAACTTGTTTGACATACCCAAACGTAAACACACACACACACACACACCAAATATTCCGCAGTTGTTCAAAAATTAATGTGAACGCCCAACAAATTTCAGTTATGCGTGAGTTGCCCAATTTGTAAGTGGAACCCTTGTAACCCTGTAACCCCATGACTCCCAACTGTTGTATCTACCTCCACCCGTTGCCTCCCTCCCCCTCCCCCCTCTCACACACCAACCTAGATTATACCAAGCGATAGCTCCATCAGACAACCCCAATGAATACATATAGTACAGATAGTGTGCTGTGGTTTCAGATTGAGCTTTAACAAATATTGTGACGTATTTCAAAATATCAATAAATTCTGTCTTTATATACAACTAACTTTTCGGCTACTTAAATTACTTAAATTATAATTGATAATTTTTTCCCCAATGTAAGTACATATAGTACAGATAGTGTACTTGTCTGGTTTCAGATTGAGCTTTAACAAATATTGTGACGTATTTTCAAAATATCAATAAATACTGTCTTTATATACAACTAACTTTGTCGGCTACCTTAAATTACCTTAAATTATAATTGATAATATATTAATAATAATCTATAATTCGCTCGATTTGATTTATTATGTATATTTATATATTAAATTAAAATTGATTTGTTGCTTCTAATGAAGTAGAAAACCTTTTTATGCTATAATAAGTAAGTACTATAGTACAGATATAGTACAGATAGTGTGCTCTGGTTTCAGATTGAGCTTTAACAAATATTGTGACGTATTTTCAAAATATCAATAAATACTGTCTTTATATACAACTAACTTTGTCGGCTACCTTAAATTACCTTAAATTATAATTGATAATATATTAATAATAATCTATAATTCGCTCGTTTTGATTTAATATGTATATTTTATATTAAATGGAAATTGATTTGTTGCTTCTAATGAAGTAGAAAACTTTTTTATGCTATTATATTTTAGTTTCTATAGTACTCATCGCTTTATTTATTTATTGTATCTTTTCGAAATAAAATTCAAATATATTGTAATTGTTGATAAGCTTCAAATGACAAAACAATTGCTTTTTAAATTTTCATTTCAAACTTTCCACAGTTAGAAGCCTTATATTAATATACAAAATGAATATCTTTATCATATTTATATAAATGTTGATACATTTTCATTTATATTTGTTAATTAATGTAAAATGTTTCTTAAATGCGATTTAAATCTAGCTGTAAGCATAGTAGAAGATTTCTCTACATGATTTCTAAAGGTAATTTCCAACAATCAGATACTGTATTTATATATACATCGAGTTAAGTGTATTTTTTTTATAAGCCAGTTATAGATTGGACTTTGTTGCTTTAGAATCGAGTAAGTAATATTGTTTGCCTGGCAACGTCTTTTAATTAATGTGAAATCTAATTGAAAAACTGATACGCACGCTGTTGCCATATTTTTCTGACGTGTTGTTGTTTATGTTGCTGTTGTCGTTGTTGTTGTAATGGTTGTGCGAGTGTATCTGCGGTGTTAATTGAAATTTAATCTAGGCAACACGCACAAAGCTCTGACACTCTACGAGATACGAATGTGAATGCGAATGTGAATGCGAATGAGAATGTGAATGTGAATGCGAATGGTTATTGGTGTATAGTATGGTCTGGTGTCTGTGCTCTGGGATATTGGAGTATCGCAGTTCTGGGGTATGGGAATGGGCACGGGATGTGTTTATCGGCCAGTTGGCGGCACAGATTAGAAACATTTGTGCGACTAAATAGCTGGCTGAATGTGCGAGTATCTCATGGATACGGATGCGAGGCAGGCAAAAGCAATGGCAACAGCAGCATCAACAGCAGCAGCAGCAGCTTTCTTTCATAGTCTTTTGCCAATCATTTTCCCAGCCTCCTCGTGCAGAATACTTGTAATGCGCAGTGGCGTCGACCATCTGGGGGCTGTCATATCGATTTTATTTCATACGTTTTTCAATAGGATACTTGTTGTATTAAAAACTAATTAAGTTGCAGTTTACTAGTTGTATTTAAAATCAATGTCATGCTAACGTGTTTTATAAAATATTTGTGTGTATCAATTAATATAATTTACACACATCAAAAAGCAGTCGCAAAATAAAAAATTAAGATAAATATTTTAAGAAGGTCTTCTAATCTGAAATAATTCATAATAAAATCTAACGACTCCCCTGTATATACTATATATATTGATTTAATTATTTTTCTCTATTTTATTGCTTATAAAACAATAATTTTAGTTTAAATAAATACATATAGATTTGGTTTAAACGGTGTTTCTCAGCCTCCTGTGCGACTGCCCTGCAAATGCGTTTATGTTGTTGTTTTTAAGCTATCTGCAATTTAATATCTATCAGACAGTTGCAAGTATCTTTGAGTTGCCAGCTCAGCTCGGTTTGCTTGGACAGTTGGTTACTGGATCGCTGGGTTCGCTTCGTTTCGTTTCGATTCTGTTCAGTTCGGTTCTGTTTTGTCGTTGGTTTTAAATCAATTGCCTGGTCGTGCCATTAATTTCACAAAGTGCCTTTGCTTTCTACCTTCTGCCTTCCGCCTTCCGCCTTGTTCCTTGCGCCTTGCGCCTTCCGCCTTGCGCCTTGGTCTTTGTGACTTGTCGTCGCTTTAATTTATTTTGTCTCCTCATGCGAGTTGCAAGAGTCGCCGCTCGTTGTGTTGCTGCAGCGTGCATCAAAGCCAAACTCAAAGTCAGCTCTCAGCTCAAAAGAGCCACATACAATCGTACAATGTGGGTTGCCTTGCATTTCTTTTAATTTATTTGAGTTGCGATTGATTCGCTTTTCCCCAAGTCAACCACATGCGATATACCAGCTTGTGGATACAAATGTATCTTTTGTGTACATATGCATGTGTGGTTGTTTGTCGTTGTTGTCGTCGTTGTCGTTGTTGTTGCCTTGTTTGGCTCCTCATTAATGCCACAACTGTTGCAGTCGTTGCACAATTACCAACTGCACATATGCTCCACTGCTTTACGACTGCGGCGTGCCCTTAAATTTAACTCCCCTTCCTCCATCTCTTTGCCTCTTCCTCTCTCTCCCTCCCTCTCTCTCTCTTGGAGTGTGTGTAACAGTAACCCAAATTGGTTGCAAGTTACAACAATCACATAAATAAATGTCGTCGTTCTTTGACTTTTACTTTATGTAAACAAAACTATCTTTGATGTCTTAAAGATTTATTGTATTTCTCTGACACTTATTTTAATAATCTAGATACCGCTCCAAATGATGATTAGAAAGATAGTGCAACCGACTTTGATTTAACGAAGTTATGAGAGATTGATATTTCTGCCAAATAATAAATAATTTAAGGAGAACAAACTACACATTTCTGGAGCATTATATATCCTGTAACTATAACTAATACTCTCATAAGTTGGAGTATATTTAATCAGTTTACAGAGTATCTGCTCATCGAGCATTATCATTTGTTTGCATGTAAATTCGTTGCTCACCGACTGCGACTGTTGGCAGCTTTGATTTGTAGCCAATGACTAGGCATTAGGACGCGTCATGCCACATATTCTGTTACTTGCGGCAGCTTGTGGCAACTGCAGTGCACAATGTGTATGTGGCATTTACTGTCGCTGGGTTTGCAACAGCCTAGCAACTGGCAACTGGCAACTTGCAACTAGCAACGTGGCAACCAATTTATTTCATTCATTTCAAATCATTCGAAAACTATAGATGCCCCCCGGGTTCGTGGTGCAACCCTACGTTGCAGCTTCCTCTCATTATTTATGGCATTTTGTGGAGCGGCAACATCGACGCACTCAGCGTGTGATTGTTTATGCTGACCGGAGCCTCGTCTCCATCTCCCCTTCTCTCCCCCTTCATCCGCTTGGCCATCTCCGTTCCTCTGTTGCAGATGAAACTGCAGTTGCAATCATAATAATATTTTTGCAATGGTTCGTCCATTTTGCAGAGACTGTAGACTGGAGACTGGATGACTCCGTCTCCGGCTCCATCTCCGACTCCATCTCCGACTCCATCTCCGACTCCATCTCCGACTCTATCTCTAACTCCAGCGCTGTCTTTGACAACGTCTCCAGCTCTGTGTTGTCATCGCATTATTATTCCGCTTCGACGTTTTCTGCTCTTTTCCTTTTGCTACTTTACTATTATGTGTTTCTTTGATTTCATTTCATTTCGTTTCGTTTCGTTTCTCTCTCGCCATCTTTCCGTCTATTTTTCTTTCCTTTGCCATAAATGGTTCATAAAATTTTATACGCTCGTCCATAAAGGAAACCGTTTGCTCCACTTTCCACTCGCAACGTGCATTGCAGTCAGCATTGAAAATAAGTTAAGAGATCTACACGCCGAGCGACAGTTTAGCAGATATTGAAAGTCCCCCCCCAAAAGACAAGTTAATAGCACAGAGGCCACAATTGATGTATTTTATATGTTAAAAGTGACTTCCATTTCGAAATTCTACACGAACACAAGAGCGATGAGCTATAGAAAATGTATAACAAGTTTATCTCTATGAAAAATAATCCAAATTAATAACAAAATAAATTCTCGAACTTTAATTTTAGTTGAATTGGATTAAAAGCGACTAGATCTTAGTTGTCGTAAGAGTTCGACAGCTGAAATTTAATATAACTAACTGCTTAAATTTGATTCATAGCATATTAATTTTCAAATAAAACAGCACCCAAAAAGTGAGTCAAAGCTATAACTCAGCTGGTATTCGATGTAGGTAACTGAAAATTGGTTTGTTAACTAAGTTACGAGCATTAAATATGATAAGTTCTAGAACGGTTTTATTGCCCATGAAAACTGGTTTGTTTTGGCATTAAAATAATTGAAACTTGCTCAACTAAACAGCTGATGTTTTATATGTAAGCTGAGTTTGACTTAAACCATAGATAAAGATTGAGTGGCTTACAATACTTATTCTAAATGGTCGGATAGAGATTTGATTTCGCATAGAGATCCCCAATGACTGGCATTTTTGATTTTACTGAAAGCAACTTGCAGTTGCATTGTTAAAACCGAATCGCAAAAGGAAAATGGAAAATGGTTTCGAAATCGTTTAGATGCTGACTCTCTGGCTTTGGCTTTGGCTTTGGTTGTGGCTCGAATCTTCCGCGTTGCCAAAATCAAATTGAGAGGCTTATGCAACTGGCCCAGCAACAACAGCAACTACAACAGCAACTACAACCAACAACCAAGTAAACGAAAACAACATCGGGCAAATCGTAGTTGGAATCGGTGCTTACGTGACCAGCCGAACGACTCAATCTCAGTCCGTAAAAAAATTACAAAAAATAAAAACTAAAAACACGTAAGATTAACTCCAGCTGGAGTATCGACTGAATAATACCCTGCACATTATATGAAAAGATAGACACTATTTATCGCTCGCATCAAGCGAATGAATCTGTCTTATTCAGTTGATCATTCAGCTCGTCAGAACTACGTATATTATATATATATTTAATATAATCTGTCTGTGGATTTTGTCGTTAGTTTCTTATACCCAGTTGGTTGCACTTTTTGTGCAAAGGGTATTCAAAATTACCGGTGCATGTTGCAAGCCGTCAATATGCCCACGTCCCGCAACCGTTGCACCTACGAATCCAATACGTTTTCGTATTCGTATTCGTATTCGTTTATTCGTATAGTTGTATCTTATTATCAACTCGCGTTGAGTTCGCTGGCCGTTCATGAACTACAAACGCCGCTGGCTGCGTTTTCGCTTTGCATTCGACTGCAAATTGGCAGTCGGCAGCGGCGAGTGGAAGAGGTTTGTGGTGGTTCGGCGGGGGGATGGGGGGAGAGTAGGGAAGCGGTCCGTCCTCGATGCGGTTGTTGGCTCTTGGGCTTTGCCATATCTGACGGATGCACAAGCACAAGCACAACGCACTGCACTGCGCCCAAAAACGTGTGTACAATTTGCCTTGCTCTACAAGATACACAACTTTCAGATACTCTCAATTGAATAGATACTGTGGAATACGTTATCGAGATAGGCATTTCATATTCAATCTGATTTGTATTTTCTGATGTCACATATTTTAAATTAGTTCATTCGTTGCATTCGATTGTTAAATTTCGATTATATTATAATATATTCTTTTGACCAACTTTATCTATCAATCTTCAGCTTATTTTAAAGCTTTCGATTTCGTTTATTCGTATAAATTTTGATTTCAATTTCAATCCCATTTCAGTTGTTTAGTTCAGTTTGTTGTGAACTATACATAGAATAAGTTGTTGTATTCATTAGTTAATGCTTTGTATTCATTCAATTCAATTATAATTTAATTTCCATTCAATTTCAAATCAATGTATCATATTACCAATTCGTGTTGCTCATTGAATTTAATTCAATTTTAAGTTCATTATAATTTCATTTGTGCTTAATAAATTAGTGAAAATTATATTCTTATTTCGATTAGCACATTCAATGATTAAAACACAATTGTTTGCTTGAGTTTGAGTTATTTTTACTTTGTATTTATCTACAACAAGAGGCTTCTAAAGTATTTTATTTGCAGCTGTTGATAAGAAGACGACCTTACACTTCATATAACTTGTAATCATAATCATCGGCATTATCATATAACGAATAAACGATGTCTCACTTTTGTTACAGACCAAAACAAAACCAAAACACTTTTCCGATACTTGAAATTCTGATGTGTTGATGACGATGACGATGACGATGATAAAGCAACCTCCAAATTTCGAGTGATAGACAAATATTTCAGTACTTGAGCTATGCGTAATGTAAGCGCTCTGTACACCCTTTCAGAATACCCTGTATCCCCTTAACCCCCCGCTCCTTCTCATCAGTCCCTTTTACACAAGTTGTACTCGTTTCTTGTCATTTGCATGGGCCACACTTCACTTGGCCACTTCAGTTCTCTCTTCAGTCAAGATGCGAATACGCTTTGGGCCATCAGAATAAGCTGAAAAAGAAGAAGCTGAAACTTCATTAGGGCCAAAATATGCATCGCTAGTTCCTTGGACTGGAGAGATCCACTTTATGTTTGACTTTCGCTTTTTGAATTAAATAGTTAGCAAATAAAAATGAGATTTCAAATGTGACATAATTAAGTTAAAATAATAAGCTAATGTAATATGATTTAATATATTTAAATAATTAAATAGAATTATATTATATTTAAAATATTATTTAGTCTATATATATATCTCAATTAAATCTATTTAGATTTAAACAATGCAATAACATAATTAATTTTTTAGGAGTTCTGTAGCTTGTAAGATAATAAAATGTAAATAAAATGTTATAAAACTTGTCATATTTAAGACTGATAGACTTCACCCTGCATTCCGCAGAGTACATCTATTTTATTACACACTTTGACGAATTTTAATACAATCACAAGGAACAGACATCAAACATTTGGATCCGGTTCACCATATTGAAGGACGGCTTGACGCAATCCCTTGCAGCCGGTGCACTGGACATTCAGAAGAGCCTGTTCCAGGATCTGAGAGGTTTTCCCCTGATCCAGGGTACGTTGCTCGAGCCGCAGCTCTTGTTGCAGGCAATCGGCGAGCTCTTCACGTCCAAAGGGTCGATAGTTGATGATGGTCATGTCCACGGGAAGTTGCTGCAGTAGCTCAAACTGTTGCCAGTAGTATTCCATCTCCAGATTGAAGATGTACACGACGAGCACAGTCTGGTTAACTGCCGCATTGAGGTCTCCCTCCCGTTCCAGCAACAATTTGTTGTAGATGGGCACAATGCCGTAATCACAGGTGGACAGGTTGTCAATGATGAGCAGATTCTGTCCGCAGTCGGACAGATGCTCCACAAAGTTGCGTATCATGTGGAACTTGTGGACACCATCTGGCACATAGGTGCTCCACGAATAGATATGCACATTCTCCGGCCACGGGAACTGCTGTCGGAGTCCCAAAGTCGTCAGAGTTTTGCCGACGCCGGGCGGACCGAGTAGAGCGACAGCTTTGAAATTTCTTGGACTCTTCACCACTCGCTCCAGGCGTGCCAGAGCGTGCTCCTGATTTAACACCTGCCTGGATATCTGGCGAAAGATTCGCTTCGTCTCCAACTGTTGATTGCAGTAGAAGCCACGAGCGGTTTCCTCTTGCGAAGTTCCCAGTTTTCCACTCACTCCCAACAGACCCAGTGCGCCCAGCCACAGCGATTGCAGCGTTCCTCCTGCCACTGACGCCTGCGTCAGATCCTTGTCCGACGTCAGCTCCAAGCAGTGGAACCACAGCACTCCCAACACTGTCGCTGCCCCCGTCACAATCATTAGACCCTGCATGATTTTTGCATGTTGAGTGCTTCTCAACTGCTCCCGGTACGGACGACAGCGGCTTTTCTGCAGGATTCCCCGCTTCTTGGCTTCCTCCAGGTCAGCGGAGTGTCCGGGATGCAGTGTACCCTCGAATGGCATTCCCTGATGCCTGCCCCATGAGCTTCTTTGCATGATCAAGTTCTCTACAAATTGTCAACAAATCAATACAATTAAAATTTATCTTTTAGTTACCAAATGTCTTAAATGAAATTTTGTTATTGGAGTTATTATAAAATATATATTTTAAAATGTTTACTTTTGACAGTACATTGTATGTGATCATAGTATTATTCATAAATCTAAGTCTACGATATATTTGTTGTCTGTAATTTAAAGCAAGTCTGCATAGCGATTTAAATGTGGACTTTAGGGAACTCAATTCGTACTTTAAACAGAAGACTTTTCACTTAAATACAGCTAATTTATAATACTCCATTTATTATGTTCAAAATCAATGTTTTCGTTAAGTTTTATCAATTATTGTAAGTTTAATATATATATATATATATTTATAAAGGTAAAGCCAAGAGGTGCGGTTATTCATATTTATTATTACTTATTTCTTTTTCAGTTCGTTCTGAGTACAAATAATTATACGCTTTGTTTAATAAACGCCACATGAATTCAAATAGTGTCTGCGGTTATTTTCTAGTCTCTCAAAGCGTTACTTTGCTGGCATTAAAAGCGCTTACTCATCATTATCAGACAGCAGTCATCAACGAGCAGTCATCAGCTGTTTTCAGAGGAGCACAGTGGCCAAGAGAAATGGAGAGAGAGAAAGAGAGGGAGATAGACATTACCATTAGGCCGACAATTAAGTTTAGACTCGCGCGGAAAGCCGGCAGCCAACAGCAAACATACAACAGCCAAGGGGCAAGAGGGGCAAGAGGCAAGTGGCTAGAGGCAAGAGACAGCAACTGGGCCACTCTTTGAAAGCGGCTAAAAGATCAGGCGATCGTGATTACCAAACAAACTGAACAACTGAACAACTGAACAATCAGCCAGCCAAAGAGACGACCGGTCTGGCCAGACGCAAGAGCTCCGTTCAAGATACTCCACACGAGAGGGGGTGAGTTGAGGCGGATATATGTATGTAGTATGTGCATGTGTATATAAAAGTATATACATTGTATGAGCCATTTGTGTGCTTGGCAACAAACATGGCTCAAAAGACAACAAAACACTTCAATTCGTAAACGTGTAATAGACCAAATTGAGAAAAACCTTTAACTAAGCTAACTTCATGGCTCAAGTCGCACTGGAAATGCTCTAGTTTAAACAGAAAAAGCATTACAAATGTTATATTGATTTTCTCAGCAAACTTTAAGAAATTTATAAATTATTTCTTAAGTGAATACCAATTGTTGTTGGTTTAACAATAAAGCTTATTTTGTTGCTTTAATCAAAGCGAATAGAAAGATCTATAGGATTTTTTATAACAGATCTATTCAACAGACATGCAATTTATTTCATTTTTAAGAGTACAGTAAATAATAGATTGTAATAATATTTTACATGTCAAAACACTTGTGACAGGCACTGTGAAAATGGCCAAAGAAAGAGCATGCAGATAGACAAAAGATTTGCTGAATATGCTGACAGTTGGACAGATAGACAGTTGGACAAATAGATGGATAGGCAGAGAGACAGATGGATAGATGGTTAGATGGATAGATAGAGAGACAGACAGACAGAGAGACAGACAGACAGACAGAAAGATAGACAGACAGACAAACAGAGACACTTGTTTTGAGCTCAGAGGCCCGTAACGGTTTCTCGAAAATCAAGTTGGGCGACTTGCAAAAGTGTCTTTCATAAATCAGTCAACGGTCTGGCTAACAGCGTCAGCTGTCAGCCGGAGATCATTTTTGGTCGCTTGGGTTCAGCTTTGGGTTCGGTAATTATGTCTCTACTCGTTTGAGTACACTCAGACGATATGTGTGTCATTATGATCCAAGAATACAGACAGACTGTCGGACGGACTAAAGACTTGGTAGACTTGTTGGCTCTCTACGGTAAAAGTTTGTTGGCCCTCAACATTTGGCTGACTTTCCGTTTTGGCCATATTTGATTTGACGCTTTAGCCCTGCTGCTGCTGCTCTAGCTGCTGTTGCCAAGCAATTCGAGGCAGACCAACTGCAACGGCTGAGTCAGCGTTTTTAATTGTTGCCAAAAGCGGAAAAGTTTCAAGTTTTGCAAGTGAAAAGTAGGCAATGAAATAGTCATTTGGAAAATTTACAATCAGCTAACGAAATTAACGAAAACAACTCCAGTCGAAAGCATTGCCAATCGGGTCTGCAGACCAAAAAACAATCTTCAATTAAATAATATAAAAAGCAAGATCTCTTAAAATTGCTTATGACTAGTTTTTTGCAGTTAACGAAATTACAAACATATAAGAGAATATTATTAGAAGTTTATATGTATAAAATTGCACTTGTTCCTGTTCCTGTACAGGAATTCGTAATATTTAACAGATTGCGACTAAGACTAGTCTCTTAATTTATAACAATTGCACTATGACACTGGGATTTAAAAGAAAACTAAATAAAACGGGCTATTAATATAACAGCATATTTATTAGTTTGATCTTAACATATATTTCTATCAATTAATCACTCTAATTTAAGTATATATTCTGAAAATGTTGAAATATGTTCTCCCAAGTGCCCAAAATGTATGTTACTAGTATTTTCGCCATTTAATAAGTGAACATTTTGATTATTATCCATTTATTGAGCAGTGGACTTTAATTTATAATCTGTGCATGACTAAATAAAGTTAATACCCGCTTAACGAATATTACCTCGCTGGCCAGATTTAATTACATAATTAGCAGAGTCATTAATTTATCAAATTTACATTTCTACAGGGTATAGTTGCGAACACATATTCTCTGTTCAATGCCAATAATCGTCGGCTAGAAGAAAGAGTGCTTCTTGTATTGAACAGGAACCTAAACGTGTTTGTGCCGTCGCGACGGGTTGACGCTTGAGTACGTGTATCTGCAAGATACAGATACATGCGAGTACGCAGCTCATTATTTCAGGCTCGACAGCACAGCAGCAACTGCGACTGCGGCAGCGACTGAGGCAACGTCTGCTGTCAGTTACAACTTCAATTGAAACGCATTTAATTAGTTTGTGCCTAATTTATGCTGCCATCGACAACAACATCAACGTTCAACATCAGCGTGCAACAACGAAGCTGTCATCTGGCAATTGTGCTACTTCTGATACCCTAACCGAGAGTATAAGAAACTTATAAAGCAGCGAAATTAAATAATTAATCAATAACCTAAGCCGATTGAGATACTCTTGATAGATATTTCAACAGAATTAACTTTAATTAGAGGGTATTCAAGCTTCAGCGATCTAAAGAGAAATGCTTCTTGCTCTCCTGTTATCTTTTTTATGACAGACATTAGGCGAACATTCGAGCAAATCAACGAATGACGATGACAGTTTCGAGTCAGTCGATTGCTTCAGATACACGATACAAAATGCTTAAAGACCGAGTGCATTGGTATGTGCTCAATGGCCGGACTTATAGGTCAGTACTACAAGCTGGCATTTGGCTTTTGGCCCATCTCTTAGTGATTTGGCCTGGCCTAGGGGCCCATCATAAGTTGCGCCCTCGCCAAAGACGCTTCAATTAATTTAATTAACGAACGTGCCTCGAACGCCTTCCAATTGACGTTGCGGCATTTGTTAAATTGTTTAAAGAATGGAATAGCGCAGAACTCAACAAGAACAATTGTAACACAATTCTGGAACAAGACAGGGAGGAGAGAGAGAGAGAGACAGAGAGAGAGAAACGAGAAGATGTGGGTGTCTTTTGCTTTACTTATTTTGATAGCATTGTAAGGCTTCTCAGTAAAATCTACTGAATGCGTTTCTATGATTAACTTTCATTTGATGAAATATTTTCATTTCGGTTGTCGTTATTCCTACAATGCTTTCCCCATCTCATCCCCCTACCCCTCCCCTTCTACTATAATGGGGCATTCTCTATAATACGGCTTCGCAGTTACCCCTCGTCAGACTTTGAGGCCGATTTGACCGTTTGACGCTGTTGCTAAGCGAGCTTAGGTCATGGACTTGATATTTTTCCATTTTCCCATTATCTATTCTGCTGCTGAAATAATGTATGCTCGCAAGTCTTGCATTAATTGTTATAAAACATGTCAAGTCTATCTAAGCTAATCCTCGCTCTTTTTAACAAAAGAATCTTTTGCTGTCTTGGCCTTTTTTAACTCAACAAGATTATCTATCTAACCATTTTTATTTGATGACAAAAGTTGCCAAAAAATTATCAAAGCAAATGAATAAATTTTAAGTTTACTTATATTTTCTAATCTAACAATAATAATGCAATAAAAGTGATTACACTTTAAAAATCATAAAACTTCAATAAAAGATGTGACAATCACCCAAGATTTGCATATAGTTTACTAGGCAGCAATCCCAAATTTAGTCATAAACCAATAAATTAACACATTAAAATAACTATTCATCTCATAGAGAGCTTAATTAAGAGTTCGCATTTCTTGTTTAGATATACTTACTACTAAACTACATTTACTAAACCATCGTTTGTTTTTGGGCATTATTTGCAGTTCCGGAACTATAAACTATACGGCGTGAGTCATCCGAAGCTGACCTGCTCTTTTAGTCAACAAGTTGGATATTGATGCAGTTAAATCTATGAAAACCACAACAAACTTGCAACATTATTACTATTATTACTGTTGATGTGGATGTTGATGTTGACGACTCTTTGGCTTGATGAAGGGGGCACTGAAGCCAGAGGAATATTAGCGTTTTGTGCGGCGATATCGCCACATGTTGATCTTTAAGCTCTTTTATTATTATTATTATTATGAAAAATGCAAAAACAAAAAAAGAGTGCAGCTGAGGGAAAGAGGGAAATAGGAGGCAAGCGGGCAAGTTTGGAACTGGCCCAACTGGTTCTCCTCGCTGGCTTTTTGAGGAACATTTGAGACCAGGCCAGAGCAGAGCAGAGCAGAGCAGAGCAGAGCAGAGCAGACCGGGCCACTACCGGAGTTACACCTACTCCCGCTGGCGAGTCGTGGACTTGGATTAAAGCTTCAGCTCAAGTTGTTGTCGTTCTTCTTGTCGTTGTTCTTTTTGTTTTTGCTTTTGCCTTTGCCTTTACTATTGTTGTTGTTGCCTCTGCGGGGTGTGCTCTACGTTGTTTACGTTTAGCGTTGTTTCCTCCATTCCACGCTCGTTTGTTTTGATTTTTCAAAAAGGTTGTGCCAGAAAAAAATAAATATAAAAAATGAAAGAAAAAAATAAAATATAAAAAACTGGATGCCCTTGTTTGTTTGTACACGGTTCGCTCTTTAAACGTTTGGTTTCTGTCCTCTCCTCTCTTTTGCTTTACCACAATTCGCCTTTCTAACCCTCTCCCTCTTGTTCTCTCTTTCTCTCTATCGCTCTCTCAGGTCAAAAGAGACCTCTAGCTAGGCTTTGCATTATTATTATTTTTTATTTCAAGTTGCCATTGTTGTTATTCTTTGTGCCACAAAAGCAAAACACTTTTTTCTCTCTCGAATTCTTCTATTTGATGTTGTTGTTGTTGTTTAGCGCATTGTATTCATATGATTTGGGATAGAGTTCAGGTTCAGTTTCGATTCGATTCGGATTCGGACTTAGACACGAGGATTCGTTCTCTGGACTTTTGCGTAATAAGTTTGAGTGCCGCTTTGTCTATCAACTAGTTACCCATTTGCTGAGAATTCCATCAAGGGATCAGCCCTTCTGTTTATTTTACCATCTCTTGTTGTTTTGTTTTGTTTTCTCCTTTTGCTAATTAAGATTCATGATGGGTTAATCTGCGGCTGGGCTTTGTCCAGTCCCAAGTTAACTAGTCAGTCAGCTGCCTTTTTCAGTTGACGCTGTTTTCTACAATACATGTGCATTGAAGTTTCCTACACTCAGAGAAAACCATCTTATGGTTGGTAAAAATGAATAACTGATTTAAAATATTCCTTGAATACACATCTGTATAATATTTTGTAAAGTGTATCTTTAAAATAATAATAAAAGAGGAAGTTTATATGTTTAAAACTGAGTTCACCAAAGTCAGTCTATATAGCAAAAGAATTCTCTAGAAATTCTAGAATAGAATCTCTTTCCGTATCGAATGCATTGCTGGGAATAATCTTTGGCTTGGCTGACTCGACTCCACCTTAAATGGAATTGAGTTTTTATCTCTTGTTTCACATATCATGAGTGTCAACAATGGGAACTGAAATTTGTTATTATCTAATTGTCTGTTGTTTCTACTACTTATGCGGACCACGCAGCTCCCAACCACATTTGCCTCCTGGGAGTTGTTGGGGCATCGCTGTTGTTTCCATTTCCATTTCCATTTCTGTTGTTGTTGCTGTTGTTGCTGCTGTTGCTGTTGGTCGTTTCTGATGTTGCCCCCATCCGCCCCAATGACTAACCGCCACCGCGGGAGCTGCAAACAGAAATAATAAACACCAACAAGTGTCGTAAAAACAAATTAACGGCGCACAAGCAAACACTTGTTCCCTCTGTTCCCTCCCCTTACCCCAGCCCCAGCCCCTGCCCCTGCCCCTGCCCCCTCTAAAGCCACGGCAGCCCCTAAGTTTTAAATGAGCAAACATTATTTTAATTTATTGCATCGCATGGCAAACCCCACTACACTAATCCCAACAACAATAACAACAACGAAGGCTACACCATTTGGTCGACCCTCACAGTCTCTCAGTCTCTCAGTCCCTCCCTCTTTAAATCCCCGCAGCATAGATGCCTTCTTACCCCTATGTTCCCTCGCTGCTTGTTCCCACATTTTCATCTGCAACTCAATAAGAGGGGGGCGTGGCAGAATTGGGCGCAGCTTAACAGATTTCCCCTTGGGTCCACAATTGAGCACTTCTCATATTTTCGATTTGCAGGAGAACACGATGGTAAGAGGGGATGAGCATTGGGGGGAAGAGTAAATGGAACGGCTCTAAAGTGAAGCTATTTAAGTGAAAATAAGCTATAGAAACAAATCAAATAATAAAAAAAGTATCTATAATAAAAAGGAAAAGGCTTTCTTCTTTTTCCAAAAAAAAATCTACAAAAGTTTTAATCTGTAATTTAAATTATATTCATTATAATTTAAAATATATTTACTACATCTGTATTAATTCTTCGACGTGTCTAAAACAAATTCTAATTATATAGAAACAAATTATATTATATACACTCTTATATATTACCATTTTATGTATGACTTTCATTGATAATTACTTTTCAATTTATCGAATTGTTATTTGCACGTACAACTGACGTCTGTGTTGCCACTCGAATATCGAATTAATTTGTCAATTATATAATTAACACGTCGCAAGGTGGAGTTCTCTTTGGGGTATTTATAAGACCCCTATCACAAATGTAGAGAATACTCCTGCTCAGTCCCCAGAACGTGCCTCGAATTGTTTTATACCCTCATTGAATCTATTATGAGTATCAATGGAAACTATACAACAAATATCTGTCTCCGTTTATTTGGACAGCTCGCAGATGGTTTCCCAGAAGAGAACTTCAGTTTCGTCTTCACAAATATATGTTTGGATATTATATAAGTTTAGTTGATGTGTTTTCGATGGCTTCTAGTTTTTTACGTTTTATTTGTATATTATTCAAATTGTTTATGGTTTTAATTATAGATTTCAGTTGGAGCCATCCATTTTGGTCACTTAATTGTGGCCGCTTCACACATGAACCTAATTATTTTCAACAAAAATGATATGAATTTCCACGACTCTCATTTGCATATAAAGAGCGACGCTCTAATGGATCGAATTTGCATAATTTGGTGGGGCTTGGCTCTGTTCATTCAGTGGGAATAGAAGCGGAAACAGGCGACTTTTAGTTGAATAGATACACAATTTAGTACACTCCCCTCACTCTCCACTTTCCACTCTCCACGTTTATAACAGCCAATTTGGATATTAATAACACATTTGGCTACCTCACATACTATACACACCTCGAAGTGTTGTGTTTTGTGGTTGTGTATACCCATTGTATACCCAATGGTCGGCATAATTGCCTAATTATTCAGACTCCTGCTAATTATAAATATATGCCACTAACAACCACTCTTACAACTTATTGTCTTATATGCAAATGCAATTATTGCATTTTATGTGCAACATAAAGGATATTAAAATGTATTCTACGGCACATTTAATAAATAATATGCAATAATTTAATATCATTCGAATAATAATGAACAGAAGGTAAATCTATATTTACTTGACGAGATTCGCAATTATAATGGGATAACCTGTACAGTCAGTCTATCAATTAGACATGTGTATTGTGAGATATATTCTGTTCCCCTCCCTGCTCCCTCTGAGGTTGTTGAGACAAGTCTGGCGATGGTGCGTGTTGCCAAGGGCGATCAGGCGTGGCAGCTGTACCATCTGGCAGCCTTATGACTCACGCAGTCTTATGTCTGTCCCCGATTTGAGCCGAACCGAAGTGAACCGATCTGTGATCCATATGTTTTCACTTAGAGCATAATCATTGCTATGCTCCGCAACATGGGGCAACTCGGGGCAACTTGTGGCAACTTGGGGTGGCTGCGACTCAGCGTACGATGGGGCAGAGTCTGTTCCATTTAATGATGCATTTCGACTTAAATTTAGTGGCAAAACATTGTTGAACGCATTAAGTAATTACGATTATGTTGCATGCATCGTCTTCAGCTAAATATGAAAATGCATTCGATTCATTGGCTGTTCAACTTGTTCAGCTTTCCAATTACAACACTGCAACAAGTGTATGAGGCATGCGTCGAGTATCGTGAGAAGGGAGAAGGGAGGCGAGTGGAGGGAGAAGGGTAGGAGAAAAGTTACGATTACATTGGGGCCATGTGCTGGAGCGTAGAATTTAATTGTTCCCACCAAATAAGTTCCTACATTCACTCACATGGAAGATCTACGGCCTCAAGATGATGTATCTGATATAAAGCGAACTCTCACTAAGTGATTGAATAAATCATATTGAGATTTTCCAGTTTTTCTATAAATATAGATCTAATGTTTAAAGAAATGTTTTTATAATTCAATTATTCAAATCATCTACTCAATATCCTGCACGTTGAGAGTTTATATTATTTTGAGAAACTCTGTTCTTTTCGCATTAGATAATGTTTAGATAATATCATGTAGTTTCTTCACCCAATGCCTCAAATGCTTGCTAACAACTTAAAAGTTATATTTAATACATAAATATTCATGTACTTTAATCTGGTTTGCAAACATTTCAAACATTTGGACTTGGAATGAAAGGACAACCATTCATTATGACTCCACCATTTATCAAGTGCATAGCATTGGGCGCCGTTCCAACGGAACTGCCTGTCCTTCTTCTGAGATGGGAGGAAGGTCGGTGTAGGAAGAGGGGGAGAGGTAAGGGAAGAGAGAACCAACTGCCAGTTATGGTCAGTCAGCAGTTGACCGCCGCGCGCCAGAGCAATCCATCAACTTCATGAGGAGTAAAACGCGCAAGTGTGCGTGTAATTTCTGTGAGGCCGCACACTTATCGAACATGCCAAGGTTCGTGGAGGATAGTTGAGGGGTAGGTGGTAGACAGCACCTACTATACACAGTACCCTCATAGAGTACATACACACAAGTCTACCATCCATCAGTTAACATCACTCACTCATTCAAGAACTCATTCCCATTCGCATTTCTATTCCCTTACTCTCTCTCTCTGCTTTGCTATTTTGAGTTTGTTTTTGTTTTTTTATTTCCTGTTTCTGTAGCACTTCATCAACATCACAATCATAACAGTCAAGTCCCTAAATAAACCGCTCAAATGAATCCACAGAAAGGGGTAGTACAAGCCAAATAAGTCTTCAAACTAAGGTTGTACTTCTAAACTAGAACTTAAAGCATCTTCAGAAGAAAGCAAATGATAGGAAAATGCTGAAATTCGCTTAACTTCTTTAAGAATCACATCAAAACGTTTCACCTGAAAGCCATTCATATATTTATCTGAAACCTACACAATACTTGATAGAAAATCTTGTGAAGACCTCATTAAGTATTCAATGCATTCCTCAAAAATAAGTTTAAAGGCTGTTTCTTTATAAAATAAGTCCGTTCTTTCTGGAAATATTTGGATGCCCCATCGAAATCCCATTGGCTTTTCCATTTCGATGTCGGCTTAGGACCTCACATCGTATTTGATGTCGAGCTGCTGCCGTGCATGTCTAAGCCTGTCAATCGGGCCAAGCATCCTTCAATCCAATCACTATATATTCCCCACCATCGTGCCACACATCGTGCCACTGTCTCTCAATTCCACACCGAATCCCGATGTCCTAACTCGCACAGCATGTGAGTATTTTTGTATTTTTTGAATTTGTATCTGGTGTTTGAGAGTCTGCACGTTAATATTTGGATTGCGTGTATTTGTATTTGTTTTCTGGTTGTGTTTCCTGTGCAGAATTGGTTGCGAGAGGATTTGGTTACCGGCGTCGGGAAGGGGCAGAAGGAGGGGGTGGCTGGGGGTTAGGAGTTTTTTGTACTGTGTGTTGCCAAAACAAATCCGCTATAAGCCCCTTGCACAAAAATGTTTTTCCTATTTTGCATAAAAAGTTGCGCTTATCCCTTTCGCATTCGCATATTTAAATTTCGTTTCTCTGATATTTGAAATTCGATTTTTGTATATGTGTACATATTTTTTCTGTTTCTCCATCTCTCTCTACTTTGTTTTGCTGCCTTTCACATTCACCGTTCGTCGTCTAATACGACTGTGTACCGCATCCGGATTCCGGATCCGAATTTCAGCTTTTTAGTTGCATGCTTATCATTCAATAGGTTTCGTGTGCCACGTGTCTGTTTATTTTATACTTCAAATTTACACACTCGCTCATACACACATATACGCACACTCCTACACTCCCACACTCCCACACACTCACACACAACACACGCGTCTTGTGTCGGTTGCGTGTGAAAACTCACAAATGACGAGTGGATTTTGGCATCAGGAAACGGGAATGCGGTTCGGACTCAGGTTCCCAACTAACCCAGGAGAATTTCCTACGATTTTAATTGCAACTGACAGCGAACTCAGCACAAGCGACAGTTTAATAAGCAACTCGAGACGCTAACCAAGGTCCTGTAATAATACACCCAACATGGCAACCTTCTGTGAATTATTTAGCCAGGCAAAGTGACTGGGAATTTCAAGGAACATCAAATTCTACACCAGAATTCAATTAACTTGAAGTTAAACATCAATGCTTTACATGTTTATAGCAAGTGACGAGCTCCATATGAATTTTATTAATTGGAAGATAATATTTCCTAGTTTCAATGTGAGTGGTGAAAAGCATATTTTATTATTTCCATATTTTTGAAAAATTAAAAAGTTATTAAAGTGATATTGTTCGAAAATTACATTTCCAGAAGGTTGTTAAAATATAAGATTCTTAAATTTGCATGTTATTGAATAAAAATTAATCTTGAATATACCTTGACAGAATCAGAGCTCAAATAAGTTCTACAGTATGATATATATGATATTTAGGCAGATTTTTAGTGTATCACAACCTACTTAATAAGTTACTGATATTAAGTTTAATTTCACATAGGTTAAGAAACTAGAATTTTGTTGGGGATGAGACTTTCAGAAGCAGTTATAGATGAAAATATGAATTGTTGGTTGGCGAAGATACAGCTGGAAAGGACATTGCAATGCCACTCAAGGACCTTTGCAGGAGCAGCAAGCAAGCAGTGCAGCCAGAGCAAAGGTCAGTCCAAGGACAAGGAAAGATGAGAGCGAAATGCACAAAATAAAATAAAAGAACAGATGAAAGAAAATGTTTCTCTTATTAAAATCGATATTTAGTGGGTGAGACTAGACTAAGGAAAGATGCTATATTGGTTAGAGGTTGGGCGGTATTTGCATTAAATTATGCGACGAGCTGCGGAAATGTTTGCCATCAAATGAGGGGGGATAAAGATGACGAAGAAGAAGAAGTAACAGTAGCTGTAGACTAAGAAGAAGAAGAAGATGAAGAAGAGGGAGGTGGGGTAGAACTGAGAAGGCAGCATCGTTAAGTGCGGCGGAAACAATTTCACTCTTCAGCACAAGGAAAGCCATACAAGGAAATAAAAGGAAAGCAGCTACGACGTCGATGCCAACGTCAACTGCGACGTCGACGTTAACGTCGACTGCGACTGCGACTGCGAAACATTTGTTAAAGCGAAGCGCCGCAAACAAATTGTAACAGGAATCCTTCAAACATCTGTGAATAACTCGCCCAACCTCCCAACCTCCCAACCACCCAACTTGCCTACTTACCTCCGCCCACACACTGCTTCCCCTCGCCAGTCTCAACGTCTATACTTTTGCCATTCAGCCAGAGTACACACACACACACAAACACACTCACACACACATACACACACACACACATGTACTTGTGTATTTGTAATTGTTTCCTTTTTGCTTTATGAGTTTTTCATGTATCGCACAAAGTGTCACCCTATGCCATCCCCCGCCAAAGCTCCTAGCACACATGTCTTGCACCTGTGTCCCGCCCCTCTTCCCCTTCGCCCTTCCTCCCCATTCCACCATCCTTCACCCCCACCCACTTACTGCGTGCAACTTTTGTGGAGCGCATTTTAATCGTCGTCATTAAGGCGGCAGCGCGTGCAAAATGTCCTTTTATTTCAGTTTTTTTTCCACATAACTCACTCGCAGGATGTTTTCTGTATTTTCTTGTTTTCCATTTTCTGTTTTTTCTTGTTTTCTTATTTTTTTATTTTTTGTTCTCCTGTTGAGCGTTTAGCCATTGCAGTCTGTTCAAATTCAACATCAAAGTGCTGCAACATCATATCAAGAAGGGGACTCTAATGTATCCATGCATCAAAGGATACACGGTATCCTATAATAACTGGATTCCTTTTTCTACATCGGAGATTTCCTTGGAATATTCCAGATAATGAAAGTTATTCAAAGAAATTTAATGAATTAATTGCATACACAGACAAGCATTAAATGCTAATTAAGAAAAATCAAGCACCTGAATTATTTTATGCAATCCTCTGTACTTTAAACTTTGAGCGCTAAATATAGTATGAAAACATTTAGGACATTTATTATTTATTATCATTTATATTAAGGCATTTTGTATTTTATTCAAATATTTTGTGAAAAGTTTATCATACTATATGTTTTATAAACTTCACAAATTACAACTCTTTGAAAAATTAATAAAAGCAAATGGAAATTGAAATTGAAAGCGGCAGTTGCTCATGTAAATGCACATAATATGTTTTAATCTACTCTTTGAAGCAATTATTTAATATGTTCCATAAATATATTTGAATTTTTTTCCTTATTGTATGAATGAATCAGTTTATTTTATGGACAGGCCTTTGGCCTTTCTATTAACATTTAATATTGCCTGGAAAACAAATGGAAATGGAAAAGCTGCAGCCAGGCGTTAAATATTGTGGGTCAAAAGTGGTGAAAATGGGTGTGAGTTGGTTGAAGGAAAAAAAACAAAATCATTAGACACAGCTGGACGCCAACTGAGCTCGACTAATAACTTTCAATTGCGGTTATGTTGGGAGCAAAATAGAACCGAATAGGACAGGATACAACACGATAGAACAGGATGGAAGAGAACAGGACGCAGGCCTTGTCCTTGGACGCCTATTAAATATTTATAAAATGTGTTGTAAGTAGGAAATTGTGTTCGGTCGCTTTTGAATGGTATACAAAGTCATTCAACCTATGAAGAGCCAAGAAACTGTCCCTTCATCAGGCTCCATTGACCATTTACCATTCACCATTCACCAATTGCCATTTGCCATTCACCATTTACCATTCGCCATATTCATCTCAGAGGCTCTTCTTATTTATTTATTTATTATATGCCTGTGCCTGTGACTCGTTTGCTGCCTCTTTGTGTGCCATGTTCAAAAAGCGCAAAACTTATTTTAATTTTAATAGAAATTAATGAGGTAATCTTCTTTTGGCGTTTGCTTTGCCTTTCTCAGCTTTACCCCCCAAGCCCCTCTCTTCCCATTGGCAAATGGATTTTAATTTTCAGCTGTCCACAAAAGGAAAAACTTTTCCCAAAACCAAAATGTCTGCCGCACCATCTCTTTGTACAGATTTATAATTGTAATCGGATGAAAGGGAGGAGAGGGCAAAGGGACCGTTTGGATGGATGTGTATTCTATTTTGTAATGTTTTTCTGGAAGTCACACGGGAATATTATCTTATCTGCTCTAGGGAAATTGGGAAATCAATCACATTAAGAATCAATTTTCGAGTTGAATATTACTATTTTATTATGTTGAATATTATAATTTCCTTTATAAGTTTAAAATATTATTAATATTCTTATTAGCATCTTAAGATTTCTATGCCTTATTATTTAATTTCGTCTCATTAAATCATATTGAAGGATAATTTCTTATAAGTCTGAAATTTGTATGATGATTGCAAAATAAACTTAGAGACTTTTTGTTCAAATGTGGGTTAAAAATACGGGGTAGAAAAAGCTTTATTCTCGCTTACACAGCTTCTGTTTCTGAACATGTTGAGATTTCTCTAGGTACAGGATGTAATTGAGGAGGGGAAGGCAGCTGGGTCTCCATTCCTTTTCTATTTTAACCATGTCATAAGCACAAATGAAACTTTCATAACTTTTGCCAAAGGAAGTGGAAGAGGAAGACGCTCAATTTACCTCATTTATGAGGCATTTGGAACGCATCGCTTGGTTTTACAGATCTATTTGAATTTCTCAGAAAACATACGAGCTACCTGTAATAATAATCCTTTAAAAAGTGGCCTTTATTACAACATATGACAAATTAAACGATCCGTACAGGAAATAACTAACAGTTGTATTTTTATCAATCGTGTTTGCATTGAAGTTATTAAAAATAAAAATTGTTTTCGGATTCCTTTATCTTTGTATTTTTCATCAAGAAACCTTTGCCCAAGACAATTTGAATTTCCAATTTCAATAATTTGTAAGGGAAATAGAGTTGGCCATGGAAATGTAGTTGTACTTTTTCAATATTATTAATTTTGTCAGATATTGTATTCACAACTTTAAGTAACTAAATTTTCAATTAAAATCATGGATATGTCAACAGTACAAGATAAATTTAGTCAATCGCCACGATCGATTTGGTTGCAAAAAACAATTGAGCCGGAAAAATCTGCAGATGTCACTTCTCGTGCCTTTTCTTCGGAAGAACCATTCGATTTCGTAGATTTTTTAACATATCTTCTAATAATGACCGCGGCGGTTGGATGTGTAATGACTTTAGCAGTTTGTGTATTCCTCATCTGGCAGCATTTCGCTCGTGATAATTAAAGTATTAGATACGATATGGGATATGTCCATCTCTATTTAAAATATATTTGTAAAATATTTTTCCTTTTTAAGCGAAATTGCTTTTAAAGGATTTAAGTTATTATAATATTGTAAAGCTTTATGTACTTATGTTTTAACAAGTCCATCACAATAAACGATTTGTTAACAAAACATTTAAGCCTTTAACTCACGTTACACTAAAAAACAATTAAATAACCTATTTCTCTTGTAAGGTATTTATTTTTGTATATTTATGATACATCTTCACCGGTCACATTAAATATATACAGCACTGTTCTGAATCTGAAGTTTTTAGAACATTTTCCGGGAGAAACCCATTCAAGATTTTTCGACTTTACTTCGTATATAGTCAATGGGATAGATGACCTATAATAACTAAAGAAAATGAATTTAGTGGATCGAATTTATAAGCAGAACTTGCCGAAACAATGTTTTATTCTATGTATAGGCAATAATACTCTTAGAATTACGATAAAACCAAATGGTATTATTATTTTATCTGATAGTTGTTATGTTTTTTGGAAATGTCTATAATAGACGATCTGACATTGAAAGAATTCATCGCTGCATTTAAAATGTTTTATAATGCATTATAAAGTAGTATCGAATAATCTTGTTCCACAGATTTTTTTATTTCAACTAGTTCTAAAATTCAATACTTATATATTAAGTGACTTTAGTAGAAGAACTTTTAATGCTAATATGTGACAGTTTCTTGAGAAACATTTGAAAGTAATCCCTTTGGGTTCTTCATACCTCAAGAGACTGACTTCCCGTCTTGTTCCAGTTTCCTAGATTTTCCCTACTTTATTTTGTATTTTCTCTGCACACTTTTCTCATTTCGTAGCATTCGCCTGGTCGAGTATTGACCGAACGCGTAATTTATGCAAATATTCCAATTTGCTGAACTGAAACACTTGGTTGGAGAGGGGAAACGGGAAGAGGAAGAGGAAGGGGGTGGGTAAGGGGTGGAGGAAGAGGAAGAGGAAGGCGAGCAGCACTGCCGAAATAATTGCGTCGATTTACATGAGGGAAATCGAGGGGGAAAACTTGGCGCCTGCTGCTGCAGCTGCTCATTACCCTTTCTGGCAGCCACCCTGCATCCTTGGTTGCTCCTGGTTTCTGGTCCTGGTCCTGGTCCTGGTGTGCTCCATCAAGTGGGTATTTTTCGTACACGAATAAACTTTATGGCGCCATTGTAGCAAAGTGTCGCCATCGTCGCCGACGGTCCTGCTCCGAGATGACATAATAAACTTGGATATTAGAAATTCGAGTGAATTTGGTAAGCTCTCGCCCAATGCGCCCAGTGGCCATCGTGGAAGCTGCGAGGCTTCATTATGTGAATTCTCCCTTATTAACATAATGAAACAATGAAAGAAGAACAAAGTACAGTGGCCGCTCTTCCTTCTGCTTTTGTTCCTTGTCCATCTCCAGCTGGATGCCATTGCTGGTCATAAGGGACTCAGTGAAGCCAAGCGGCAACTTGGAAAAGCTGTCAAATGAACGCGATATCTTTACGCATTATGCTAATAAATTGACAACAACACACAAGAAGAACTACGGAAAACTCTAATGAAAAACACGTAGACTGCCCCTCAAAATTGGACGCAGATTGAGGAATCACAATGGAGCGATACACCTGCCCAATATAAGCCAAGAAACTCGATAGGTTATCAGCCGTGGCCAAGGGATTTATGCGAAGAGCTTAAAGTTGACTACATAGTTCCCTTTCGGAAGCAATGTGATAGACATCTGCATACCCTGTAGTCTAACAATTTCCCAAGATTAAAGAAATTCACGACTTTATTGTAAAAACTTTAATCATACAATGTTGTTTTTCCAAAAATCAACTATAACCAAGTTCAAATTATAGAATTATTGCATCAGTACTGAACTTTTTACTGGTTACACCAAATAATGGGGCATAGTTGTGTGTTCCCCGTCTTAACAGCTCTCTAGCTATTTGATGGTGAAGGGACCGTGGGTTTCTGGACCAGCTGCCTCTTGGAATTATGTAGCACGTGCGAGCTTTCCAATCATCAGGGCGAGAACGCCTGGAGAGTTCGTCACAGGATTTGATTTGCGCCTACTCAAACCTCAGGCAGCTTTTTGGTTTATGCTCTCTGATTATAAGTCACAAATTGGCTTGGCCCAGTGCTCGATTTCTTGGTACTGAGCGGGGGGGTGTGACGAGGGCACTGACGATGAATACGGCTCGTTGGCAGCGCAAAATATTTATTTTATTTATGACAGTTCAGTTTACAGACATCGCCATCCGTTTTGGACCTCCATCCCCTGCCTGCAAATGACCAAAATTCATTTTCAGCCAAGTCCCTGACAAAGTTGGAGCTTCCTTCCATTTGACGCAATCAATTTAATGCGAGGCCATCGAAGTGGAAGCCAACTTTGATTGTGAACCAACTGCAGACCTATCCCTAGTATTACCCAAATAAACATATTCAAAATAAATTTCTTGTTCAAAACATTTATCTGTGATATGAGTATTCTAATTAATAAGTATATAATTTAATTTATTACATTGATTATCTGCATATTCATTGAAAACTTATTTATATTTTGAAATAGTATTTGTATTTTGTAAATTTACTGAATATTTATTATATATTACATTTGAAATTTGATTTGGTAAAAGTACTTAAGATACTTGGACTTCAATTCCTTAATTATAAATATTAATAATACTTTAAAATAAATAAATTCAGTGAGTGCATGGAATCAATATCTAAATTTCTTGTAGAGTGAAGCATACTCATAGAATCGTGGAATCATAAAATACCTTATACGTTAAAGCCAAATGCTTAGAGAGTTGTTGTCGTTGTTATTGTTGTTGTTGCTCTTGAAGTGGCCACGCCTCCATGTAAAACTGTTAAGAGGGCGGTCGACAGGTGTAACTCTGGTCGCATTTTGCCGCCAAATGCTTTTCGCTTAATGAGTTTTCTACTTGCGGTTTCGAGGAAAATTTGTGCAAAAATGCGCCACTTTAGGAACAACATGAAGTGGAGGAAACGCCCGGAGGAGGCTTTTACCTTGTGAGTGTGTTGCCCAAGGGGTGATGGGGTTGAACGGGCATGAAAGGGGGCGGGTGAAGCGTTTTTGCTGTGTTCGTTGTAAATGTTTTAGTGGTTACTGCGTTTAAGTCATTAGAGAAAATTCTTAGCTAAAGTGCGGCATAAAAGATGTGGGAGGCGGGCATTGGGCGGGGGCCTCTACATCTTAGAATTTGGCATCTTTTGTGATCCCGGGCAGGGAAAGACGTTGGTGGGGTTTAACAACCACAAAGGTGGCAATGTGGCAATGCTTATACTCGAAAATGGCTTGACAGTAAAGCGACTTTCATCGCAATGCCTTGAAAATGCTTCAAGTTTTCATTTATTTTGATACAAGCAATTACGAGGAAGATTGAAGATATCGTAGACTTGTCATACCTATTTAAATATTTACACAAATTTCATTATGACAACATTTTAAATATTTAATGGCGACTCTTTGCATTGTATTTTACATTGATAAATATATATATATGTATATATATATATTTATCAGATTCTTAACAAAGTGGAATAGTAAAATACAGATATTGTCAATTTCAATGCAACTGATAATTGAAATGTTAATTCTGTTGGCAAAGGTAAGTCTAATATTTACGCTATTGTTAATAAGTCAATACCATCATGAAAATCAAATATTTAATAACGTTGATAAATTCTATTATAGCAAAAATATTAACATATATTAAGTAATATTTATTAAAATGTTAACAAAAGGTGCAGCAAATAACCGATATGTATACATAGCAAAATAAATGTTGGTTAAATATTATAGAATTACAAAAATTAGTTTTTCCATTTTATTAAATGGAAAACATATATAAATTCTCAAAACAATTAAAACTGTTACGAAATATTTATAAATATTATTAGATTCATTCGATTTTGCTTTCAATAAATATTCAAAACAATTATAATATCAAAAGGTATTTAATTTAAATTAATTGAGCTTCTCAAATATTCAGTTTGAGCGACAATACAATTCAATAAGAATTTAAGTATTAAAGTAAGAAAGATTCTATCTGGAATACATTTTACTCGTTTGCCTATGCTCTTTACAATTTAATACAATTAAATCTGACTAGAAAATACATTTAGCTCAAAGTGTGAGTCTGAGTCTTGCAAAATTCTCTTGAGATTTAAATTCTACTTTATTGGCAGCAGCTGATGACCCGCTTCGAGTGTTTAGTGGAAAGAGCGCAACAAATAAAGAGACTGGGAGATATAGTGAGTTTACTCTTGAGCACAACTTAATAGACTCTCTTAAATATTTTCACTCAAATGTATGTCGCTCTTAACACTCTTTGCTTTGGCTCTCAGCTGTAATTTTAGCTCGCAACGTTTTGTATCTTTGAGTACTCAAAAGTATCTCACAGGCCAGCAGACAGCGTTGGTCTCTAGCATGGGACTATTACAAAAGTATCTTAAAATTGACTTACCTGAAACTGATAGCACGTTAAGCGTTAATATCAGATACTCAAAATATATATTATATAATCTGCATGTTCTAAACTTTACTTATTAATGTACTTTTATGTGCTATTAAATATATACGTAGCTCTGTATTTTTATTTGTACCTCAGCTAGACAGCGTGTCGTTTATTTTATATCTTCTTTGTGTCACATTTGTCAAGCTTTTTAAATGAAATATATAAATAGCAAATGAACGCTAGTATTTAGCACATATTTATCAATAAATAAAGCTAATAATAAAAAATAGAAGACCTTTTATATATATATAACTATTTTTATCTTATCGTAATTGGTTTATGTTTATGTGGATATTTATTATGAGCAGCTATAAGTATAATGTCAATATTAATATTTACTATAATAGATTTATTATTGTAATTTAAAATAAAAATGCAAATAATTCGATTTAAAATGATCGTTCTTATTTAGTTGTATATATATTTTATTGAATAATTAATTTGTTTGCTCAAACCAAGTAAACTTGTTAGTTTTTCGATTTCCGTAGATCATTTCAGTTTATCTCTACCATTATTTAATCCTTAGACAATCCCACGAAGGATACATTAAACAGATTATTTGATTTAATGGAAAACACGATTGCTGTGAAAGTGCATTACGTGAATGAAGAGTTTAATTCTGATAGAAACGAGCTTATCGATACTTCAAATTCTTTAATTGTCTTATAATTTAATATTTCTTGAATATTTAGAATATTTATTATAATATGTAGAAATATTATTATAGTATTGAATCAGTTGGAACCGGTATGTATTATATTTTTATGCTTTATTATTAGAAATAGTCTCAGGTACCAGACATATTTACTTAATTGTTTGCATTGGAACCCTTTAGTTGTTGATAATGACTAAGGCTTCTTCCCAAAATATCGCACCTTTTCGGTCTGCAATACTAGAAATTTATGAGGAGGGGGAGGGTTGATGCTAGGGGTATCAAAGCGATTGCCGACGACGACGACGTCGGCTGCGACTGCGACTGCGACTTCGGCCCCGTGCTGTCTTCAAAGTTTCGTTGGAGAAGCAACCTTATCGCTATAGTCGCACAGATGTCATATACACACACTCACACTGACACTCACACCCACACCGAGTTGTATTCACACTCGGTTCAGTTGTTGTATTGTACTCATTGTATATATGTATGTATTGTAAGTGCGAGTGCGAGTTCGAGTTCGAGTATTTTGCGGCTGATAAGCTACGCGCTCACATTCAAATATTTACAATAGGCATTTGTACTAATTGCATTGTACATATTTAGTTAGATTATATATATATATATATGCATATATATATATAGCTCATAAACACACCAGTGTGTGTGCGCATGTGAGTGTGTGTGTGTGCTTAAGTGGAACAAGACAAGATAGTTGACCGATTGTAATTGCTGAAATACGTTACAAAATGGTCACGATTTCTCAATTTACAATTGCCAAACGACAGCTTGCGAACATAAAATACATCGTTTAATTTAGAGAAGGTAGTTGCTGCAACTTAAGAATAAATAAAATACACATTCATTGTTCTAGAAATTAAATTAGTGTATTAAAAATTAATATATTCTATTATATTTGGAAATAAAATACTATTGCAAGTGGTAGCTGTAATAAATCGTTATTTTAAAAGTGTCGTTGTTATTTAAAAGTGTCATCACAAATAGATAATTTTGAAAGATTTAACATGGATTCTTTAATCTATTTGATTATTTACAATGAAAGCCATAAAAATTGATCAATTTCTCGTACGTTGACAGCAGTTGTCATTGTTTTTGGTCTGACAATCAGTTATTGTTTCATTTTTTTCATATTTTCTATCTATCAGTCTTTTCTTGTTTCTTGTTGTTGCTCTTCGGGTTTCTTGCCTTTCAAGCTGTTCTTCTTATCAAGAGCGTAATTAACGTGTTCTATTTTTAGATGTCGTCTTGTAGTTTGCTCTAAGTCTTCAGTCCCTCTATCAATTGTATCATCAATTGACTTTTCAGTTGTCGTTGTCGCTGTCGCTGTCGTTGTCGTTGTTGTCGGAATCAGAATCGGACTCGAACTCAGACTCAGACTCACAGTCGGAATAAGAATCGAAATCGAAATCGGACTGAGACTGAGACACGTCTGGGTAACGAGTGCGAGAGCACAAAGAGATTATCAAGCTGAAAAATCAACAGTAGCCGACATTCGAGCTACTGTATCTCGGTTCAACATTGCGGCATTATAAAGGAAGGAGGCAACTGAGGGCACTGAGGAGCAACTGAGGCAGCAACTGAGGCAGCAACTGAGGCAGCAACATCGACAGCGACAGCGACGGAGGCAGCATCTGTTGTTGATTGTTATTTTCGCTGTTGATTTAATAAATTAAAACCCGTAAATTAACTGTGAAGGCAAAACGACGCGCGACAAATCAAATAAATAAATAAATGGCAAGCAAAAGCTGAAGACGACTCTTCTGCCACCGAATGCTATATAACCAGAAAGAGATAGGCCACAAGAGAGCGAGAGAAAGATAGAGAGGGAGGCAGAATACGAGTTCACCAATTAATGTGACTTGAACGTCAATTGAACAATTCTAAAATCATTGCACGCTTTTTGAACTCTATTTTCGGCATTTTAAAGGGTCACTTTGGGTTAGTTCAAACTGGTCGAAACAGAAACAGAAATTATTTTGCATTGTTCTTATCTTAATTTTCATAATTGCTGTTATTTCTTTTAGATATATCTATATTTTCTTATAGATTCGAAAATAAAATCTTAAATTGAGTCAAATTGATTTATATTTCATGTCATTTTCAATCAAAATGCAATTTATCAATATTGATAAAAATTACAAAAGAACTACTATAAATACTAAATATAAATTAGTTGTTAGAAAAACTCAAGTGTTGCGATTTTAGAATTCAGACAAGATTATTAGGAGCTTCAGGAGTATTTCAAATACTTATGGTATAATAAAAAGTTGCTGTTGATTTCTTACAGTTTCTGTAAATTTGTAATGCACCTCATACTTCCAATTGTACTTTCATCGGTTTCCTGCCAATTTGTCATCTCTAGTAGAGTAAACTTTAGTTACTAAACTTTAGTATTTCGTGCAAAATAACTTTGTAGTTGGATTTTAGTTTTTGCCTTGCAGCTTATTTGTGTTATGTCCTTTCGCTTTCGCTTTCCAGTTTACATTTAACTTCCTTTCGTTTCTCGTTATCTTGCTGCTGAGGGGTGGAGGGTGCAGGAAAAAATGGAAACATTTGTGTGGCTTCCCACAAACACAGTAACTAACATTTAGATGTTAAGACCCGAAAATTAGCACACGTGTGCAGTGTGTTTGGACGGAGTCAATGATAAACCCACTAAGCTGAAAGTATGCGACCCTATGGGCACATCAATATCCCTCCCACTTTTCTCTACCATCCACCATCCACCGTCCACCCTCCATCCACAACCTTCCACACACTGTTTGCTTAGCCTCGGTAAAATGGGGGCCACAGCTGGCAGTCCGATGACGACTTATCAATGGGTCCCATCTGTGTTAATGATGCCCTGGCGTTCTGATAACCGTTTTGTATCGGGCCGTACCGGCACGTGTGTGTGTACTGGGACAGAGAAAGGGAGCTGCCTCCCCTCCATCCCCATTCCCATCCCCAACAACATATGCATCTCCATTTCCCTCTCTCCCCGCCAATCGTTGATATTTGTACAATATCAGCTGTGATAAAACCTTTGGTAAACTCCGAGTCCATCGGGCAGTCAATCGTCAGCTTTGCTCTGAAAGTCGTTAACCCCTTTCGTTGGATAATGCAACATGATTGATTTATCGTTAGGGTCGACCCAGGGTCCATCTACTGGGCTGCATCTACTGGGCCCCTCACTTAATTGAGTTCGAAGGTGATATGGCGCTGAGAGCTGCACTGAATTACATTATTTGACTATTAACACGGTGATCGATGGTTCCACGTGGTGTCCCAATATCTTTAATTACGATTTTTACTTTCTGATCCAGTTCATTTATCAACATGACGATTAAACTCAAATTTATTTCGATTTATCCATGTAGACCTTGGGCATTGCAATGTTAACAAAATCTCCTTTAACTTGTGTTGTTCCTTTTATATGAATGTTATATATAAAGTATCGATTGTTTGTTTTATAAATGATAAAACTACAGCATTTTATTAAAGGAGCAATTTTCAATAATCAATAGTAACTCTCCATTCAATCACTAAGCAAATAGCTTGTTTGCTTAGTGATTCAATGTAGTACTATCGATAGTACCGATAAATTTCTCTCCATCTACTGTTCTTTAGTCGAAAGAAGCAGCAACTCCACTTAAGTATTTTCAGTGGGGTGCAGAATAAAATATATGTGATTCTCACCCGCCCATCCCTATCTCCTGCCCCCTCGCTGGTATATCGCTTGAGGGGGGCCAATGTGAAGTGTGGCACTTCAATTCCAATTCGACAGCAGCCAATTGCAAATCGCAGTTGAAACAGGAACAGAAACAAGAACAAGGCTCGGGGGTACACTCCAGTGGCAGTTTTTGTTTTGAGGACGTCCTCGTCCTCGTCCTGGTCCTGGTCCTGCTTTTGGTCCTGCTCCTGTCGTCGCCTGATTCAGTTTCTGTTTCTGTCAGTTTGCCTTATCCACTTGGGACACGAAACAGCTGCATGCGAGGAGGAGTCGCCTTAGGGCACTGCATGCATTGTTATCCTCCTTCTCCTCCTTGTTGTTGTTTTGGAGCTCCTTCACATATCCTGAGCAGAAATTGAAAAACTACTAGAGCAAACTTCAAGTGAGACGTGCTGTGTGCCCTGTCCGAATCACGAATCGGATACTCTGATTGAAATTCTAAGCAATGCTCCTTCGCTCGCCTTCAGGACAATCCACTGATGAGCGATGGCTCCTCTCAACTGCCATTACAACTAATTACAATGCATTCCATAACGAATGGTGTGTACTGTGTGTATTGTAACGCCTTTCAGTAAGACCAATTCACCAAATTCATCTGACCAAATGCCATATGCCATATAGCATGAGTGAAAGTCGGGTCGATAACAACCGTTGCAGTTAGTCTTAATTATCGGCAGCATGAAAAGGCTGTTGGCCAGAGATGCGATGCCGCGATTAGACCTAAGCGGATAAGGAGAATGAGGAGGCTGTGTGCCGCCAAAGGAATAACAAATAAATATTTACAGTGAGCACTCGCACTTAATTGCCCTGTGGTCGCTCGACCCAACCAAATGACCACGAGATTACTTTATACTTTACCCCGGCATATGGCGTTGAAACGTGAGCAGTTCACAATTTTTGGTGCTTCTCCTGGTCGTGGTGGTGGCGATGGTGTTGATAGCGAGAGCAACTCACAAATCAGCTGTGCACAATGTCCTTTCTGGAATTGTGGAAAGTGCAGAGTATCCGTTACAGCTGTCAGGAACTGAACCCTCACCTGGGGGGTTGACTCTGAAAAATATTATCCGACATACACAGGGATTTTAATTATGTATTGAATTAAATATTTATACACATAGTTCAGAAATAGGTCCAGCTGTTTAGCGAGTTATTGAATAGGAATTGCCTTAACCTAAATTATTAGAGCTAAATTTCTAGACCACCTGTAGTTTATATTGAACTTATAATCTGCTTAAGATTAAGCGGGAGATCACAACAAATGCAAGATCGAAATTTTATAAAGCCTTCATTTTATTTAACATTAAATATTTTACATGTATAAATATGTGGAATATGTCATAATATTTGAAACTAAGAATTTATTTTATTATATACAAGGCAACCTCCAATCAATTCACCTTCCTTTATAAACTTTAATTACTTCAATTTCCGAAGGTAAGACATGATTTTTTTTACTCTGCATATTAAGTACTATATGAGACATGTTTGCGGCACATCTAAAGCTTTGAAGCCTTTTCGTTTGCATTTTCCAACTGGATGGCATTATCACACAAGCGACAACATCAGGAAATGAAGTCGTTTACATTAGACAAAGTCTTGGGGTTAGGTTTTTATTTGGAGTCGGAGCTGGAGCTGGAGTTGCAGCTGGAGCTGGAGCTGGGAAATGTGAATGTGGATGCCTCGTGGTTTGTCCTTGTTCTGTTTGTTTGCATTTTATTTACATGCGGCGTCAGTAATTTTTATATTTACACAATAAATGTGGCGGTCTAATTGAGTTTGAGGCGTTTCGTGTGTTAAATACGTAAATACGAACTTAAGTGACAAGAATTCTTAAACAACACACATACACACACACACACACACCCACTCACAGAACACACCCTCCCTTTGTTTGTCTTATTTGTTCAGAGCAAAAGTCGCACGAAGGAAAATAATCTTTAAAAAAAATATAATTTTTGTATTAACAACAATGAAAGTCACCAAAAAAATAAATAAGTACATCAGCAAAGACTTGACAATCGCTTAAGCTGATTATATTTAATGGAAATTCGGATGCGGATATAAAGTAAGCCAAAATTGAGCTTAACAAAGGTGGAAAATGTACGGAAAATGTATTGCGAGGTCAACTAAAAACTTTTCGATTAGATTTAGGATTAGAGTTTCCTTTGCGTTGAGTTGTCTTTGAATAAAGCTATCAGTTAATAAAATTCCGATGACAGTAATTGCTAACTTCTAAGGCTCAAGTAAATAGAAAAATGGAGTTTCAATTCGGTCGTTTTTTGAGAGTTCTATATAATAATAGTGTTCTATGCTAATAGTCTTCACAACATAATTGAATTTAATGCATAATTAAACCGTCACTAACTAACTAGTCGAATCGGTTACTTATCGGTTATTTCGGTTAGACTTTTTCGTGTTTTCGGCATCGAAATAATACAAATGATGATTTTAAAATTTGCAGAAAGTTTCGCTTGATAATTCGTAGCATAATGTTTATTGAAATTATTCTCAAATATTCAGTTAATAAATCCAGATACCAAAAGGTAGCCAGAAAAAATTCCTTCAAAATATATTCACCAGACTAAATGACTGACAAGTGAAGGGAGAGAAACTCGACGAATCGATTGACCGTGTCTGATTATGATGAAGGTGCCAGTTCTCTTTTGTTGGGTTTAGTTCAATTCGACCCACTGGCAATGAAGGATCGATCTTCGAATTTCCCCATTCGATTGCTGCTCCACGTGGTGGCTCCTCTGCATTTGGGATACGCCGTTTATTATGACTACAAGTATGCACAGTTGCCGGCGTTGGCGATGGAGCTGCGATTGGTGACGCCACTCGGTGGCAAGTTCAAATACCTGACCTTTCTCAATGGTCTGCTGCAAACTGGATATTATATGCTGGCCTTGGGCTACGATCTGTATCCCCTTTATGGACTGCGTCAGCTGCGGGACTATTTGTTGGCCACTTTCGTGGTGCCTCTGGGATTGACAGCGAGCATAACATTCTGGACACTTTACGGCATCTATCGGGAGTCAGTATATCTGGATTTTCTGGATAACATCTATCCCATGTGGTTGAATCAGACGCTGCACACCATGATTGTGGTGTATGCACTGTTGGAAATCTGCCTTGCACCACATCAATATCCACAACGGAATAGAGGATTCACTGGACTGGCCATGGCCATGGGACTGTACCTGGTATGGTTAGTTCTGGTTTATTATCGCACTGGTATCTGGGTCTATCCCTTTTTGAGTGCACTCTTTGAACTGCAGAGGTGGTGCTTCTTTGCCCTGATAGTGGTTTTGTCCTTTGGTTACTATTTGCTTGGCGAGCAACTGAACTATGCTCTCTGGGCACAATAGAATTCACTAGGAATACGATTTGTGAGCGTAATAAAGCAATTTCCGTTAGTTCACTTCCACAGCACTTACTCTGAGGCAGGGGCTTAGTCCAGATTTTCTGATAAGGGGATTAGTTTTATTGATAGGAAATGCAGTTGAAAACGAAGTGTTTCTTTACTTTTGAAGTCATTTTCATTAAGCTTACCTTCTCAATTATTTATTACAAGTCAATCCCCCTCTCGACGCACGCCACTGCGCTGTGGGCTCGATTCGTTAGCCAGGTAGAACAATTTGCATAGAAATGCGCCGTCGGCCAAGAAGTCAACGAAAATTGAAGGTAATAATAATGACAATTGACTTGTCAAAATGTTGCGAGTGCGAAAATAAAAACGAATAGAAAGAAAGAACCGAGTGTAAAAAGCAACCCAAGTTAAACAACCCAAGGGTTGGCCACGTCCATCGCCTGCAGTTCGTCGTGAAGTGAAGTTTCCTTTGCGGTTGCCGAAGCGTGGAATTAACTCAAATCGATTCGTTGCACTCGACAAGGGACATATCACTCGTTAGGGGTTATATGTAGAATCCATTTAAAGGTATTCGTTGTGAGAGTGTGTGGGATAAATGGCCAAAAGGTTTTGGAAGACTTGTCCATCGTACAAGTATAACCCAATACTCTAGATAGCTATTTAGATTGATAAGAAATAGACAGATAAATGGATTATTTTAAGAGAATACATAAAGATGTAGCAAATATGCGAAATTCCCGATAATTGACAAAGATTCGTCATTTATAAGTGTATCTTCGAGAATTACTTGATAATATCTCTATTACTTTATAACATCTGTAAAGTTCATAGACCTAATGTAATACTAAGCAATAAGTTGATTGCAGAAACTTTAAGCAACCAGCTAATTTCTACAGTACTTTCTTTGTAGAACACATATATATTTTTATTTGTGTCTATATGGTGAAGTTAATCGTTACAACGATGATAAGCAAGAACAAATGAATTTGTTACACTTAGCTGGAACCGACATAGACCTTATAAAGAAAGTACGGCCAATGAAACTTGACCATGACACGAATACTTTAAATACAACTGCCTCTGTTGAGATATTACGATTTGTAAGGCCCATTTTCACTATGGAATTATAATCGCTCTCAAGTCGGGTTGATCCTCTTTGTAGATACCTCTTATGTGTAAAGATAGAACACAGCAAGGGGCAACTGTATCGATAGGAGGATTATGATAAATGATATTCCTTGAGTGAGGTAACGACAACAACAACTGACAGATCCTCGCATAGTTCAATTGATTTTTATTGCAATTCTCCGCTCGATAGTCAGAGCCAAGCCAATCGATTAATCTAATCGAATGTACCCCCTTCGAGTAGCTCTTTGATTCGCATTTCGAATACATAAATCACGGTCAGGCAGCTGCTTCGGGTCACGTGGCAATTTTCAGCTGGTTTTATAGATTTTGCGAATAGCTGGGAAACAGCTGGAAAACTGCAGAACTGCGTCATTCAATCCTTTCAGCAGGACTCTAGATTGTCTACCCGAATAACTATTTATTTTCCACAGAAAATTCAGATCCTGCTGCGAACTCACACACGCGGCACTTGTGCTAAAAATATTTCAATATTGAATGAGAAGCAGCTGAAATTCATTCACAAATGGCAGGAGAATAATGACAGCACTGGCGAATGAGACAAGAGAGGAGAGGAAAGGACGCATGCCTTGGATTTGTTTATTGTAGGCCGGAACCCATCGGCGCATTACCGGAAACGTGTTTCATATGTCGGAGGAAGTACTGTGAACAGCCTGTCGGTCTGCCTGACTATCAAAAGGGACTAGGATCACACAGAGTTTCTGTCTCTGTCTCGGTCACAGACTCAGGTACTCGAAACGGGACTCAGCATGCAAATGATCCTTCCTCAATTGAGTCATATGGCGCATGCCTTTCCAGAGATACCCATGCAAAGAGGGAGAGGAAGTTCCCCGAGAGAAGAGACTTCTGTCAGCTGTCGATCCCTTTGGGCAAATGCTCGAATTATTGTTTGGTTCCACGCACGATTGATTCAATTGACGGCAATATTCTTATATTGATAGTTAGATACAACCACATATCATCATCATGCAATCATCCACATTGTCGTCTCTACTTCGCCTAGCTTTTTTTGTATACATTTTTGTGCAAATATTTTGCCACAATAAAATTCGCCTTTTGTCCTCTCACAAATTGTGAATTTGTCACCCGCGTGTGAAATGCAACTCCCCGAAATACAGAAACAGAGGTAGAAACCGAAACAGAAACAGAAACAGAACCAATTACAACTATCTTCCATCTATTGTAGCGGAAAATTGTTTATTTATGGCTCTCGCAATGCAATTTCACGTTTAATTGCCCGCGTCTGTTAACTGTTAACTGAACCGATTTTTCTATATGTATATACTCGTACCTCGTACCTCGTACCTCGAACCGATCAAACACAAATGCTGGCTCATTGTTTTAGTTGTTTCTGCCAAACTCATTCAGGTAATTCAGCAAATTTTTTATCTCTTTGATAAGTGTTTTCTTATTCAGTCGAACTGCCCGACAAGCAGTTACCCTGTAGTCCTAGCTTTGAATTAATGTTTTCCAATATTGAATGGATGTTTTCGATTGATTATATATGATTATAAAAAATATGAGACACTCTGTAATGCAGCTTTAGAATAAATTTGTTTGTTTAAAATAAATTTAATTTATGATCTATTTTATTGCTTAAATCATAATCAAATTTTTAAAATTAATTTTACACAATAGTTTTTCCTTCTCCTTATTTAAATCAATTTTAATATAAGGAAACAATTTTAATGTCTATTTATTCTAAAAGAACTTTCCAAATATATTTCAATAGTATTTAAAATGTTAATCATTCTATGGGGAAATCCATCAGCTAATGGAAATCAATTTAGACAGAATTATTAGTTGAGATTTGAAAAGTTTGGTTGGCAAGTTTTGCATTGAGTTTTCGTTGGGTGTTGAGCGCTTATTGAGTTGCCTTGAAGGCGGTCTTATCGTACAGATTGTTGCAACTTGAACGCATTGTGACTCGTTGTCGTCGCATCGTAAATGACGCTTTGTTCACTGCGTTTCCGTCGTGCCCCATGTTGCATTGTCTTCTGTCAGCATTGATTAAACTTTCTGTCTGCGCTTGTCTCGCACGGCGTCGCTTTTTTCGCCCCCACCCCCTGCCAACTTTGTAGCATGCGTGAAATTTCGCCCATGTTGCACAAATTGATGTTGCATGCCGCTGACGTTGTTGCTGGCACTGCCACTGCCACTGTCGCTGCCACTGTTGGTGGCACTGCCACCAACTTGCTTGCCTTTTGTTGTACTTGCCTGCAAGTTGCAACGCTGGTGGCATGTTCGCGAAAAGTCATGCGATTTCCTCAGACGTGCGCAATTAAGGAGGGGGATGAGGCAACGATGCCTGCGATGACTACCTCGACCCCTGACAATACCCAGCAATCCGAGTTGCTTGGGGGGAAACTTGTTTTCAGCTGCCATTTTCCTTCTTTTCTCTGTTCTCCGTTCTCTGTTCTCCGTTCTCCATTCTCGGTTTTGAAGTAAAGTATTCCACTGCGGGCGCACACTATTAACCCAATTAATGACTAAAGTTTAGCAGCTCCGATTAGAATCAGCTGAAACATGTTCGGTACAAAGCGTTACGACAACAACAACAGCGACAACAACAACAGTAGCTAAACAATTTCACAACTTTCCCCCTTTCTACATCCCCCTGACAATGCCACAACATCATCAGGCACAAATCAGATTCATTGTTCTTAAGGTTTACACACAGGAATGTCCCAAAGAAATTCCTGAAAAATTCCCCCTATTTCAACATTTTAGCTCTTTTGTTCCGCTGGAAGCGTTCATTACTTTGGAATCCGTTGAGCTCTTTTATAATCCGAATGGAATTACTTTTAAAGAGGTGTATGGTTAGTAAATAAGCGTAGAATTTTACCTCAGTTATTTAGCCAGGCTTCATATCTGTTGTAAAGATTAAGAAATTGACAGAATCCAAATAAATTTCATAATCACCAGTAGTTTTTGAAATAAATCATATACTTTTCCTAATATAAACTTAAGATACGAGACAATAATTATAAGTTGTTATCTAAATTATTTAGAGTTTAAGCAATTTTGCATATATATAACTAAACAACGAATAACATATCCAGACAGAAAACATAAATATATATATAGTAACCATATCCGATATCATCAACTTAGTTCAAGCAATTGATTTATACAAAATGTTGCTAGGGGAACAATTTACCATTGAAGCACGTTTGAAAATGATGCGAATTTTTGCATAAATTTGTAAGAAATAAAAAAAGGAGAGAAAGAAAGAATGAAAAAAAATGGTAAACATTGTCGAGGATGCAGGGGCAACATATGTTGGACGCCGCTGAGTGTGGCGAGAATGGGGGCGTGGCATATCACGATTGCGGCAATCAACAAATGGAGCGGCAACCTCATTAGTCAAAAGGAGGGAACAATGCAGAGCATAGGAATCACAACGACTCCCGTTGCTCGCTCCTTTTCTCTTTCCCTCGCACTCTCTCTCTCTCTCTCTCTCTCTCTCCCTTTCTCTCTCGCTTCCCTACGCTACACGGTCCGTCAGTGTGTGTGGAGCACATGCGGCATATGTGACCACATTAGTCAGTGGGTCGCTCAGTGGGTGAGCAATCACACACACACAGACACACACACTGTCACACACACACACTGTCACACACACACAGTGACACATACACGTGCGTGCTCGCGAAATGGTTTCGTTGGCGTAAACGCAGCGGAAATTGTAAATTTTTTACTCGCAAACGAAAAAATAAATCATATGCGTGAAATGTTTGGATTGCCCTCCTCCCATATGAAAAGCGGAAAACGGAAAACAGGATAACAACATCAGGTGCACAGTGGTAAATTGTCTAGCTATAAAATGAAAGAATCACACATCCACTTTGTTTTTGTCTCCATATTCTACCCTTTTAATAAAACTTCTCGGTATCCAAGTGATATTTGATTGCTGAATAGAATCTGGTGAGAGTGGATTGGAGAAATATTGCTAGATAAGTGGAGATTTCTCTCTGAGAAGGATTCAAAAAAGGGAAATAAAATGAAATGAAAGAATTCAGAATATAAAAATATTTATTTTAATGTAGAGAGAGTTTCTTTGAGACATTGAATGATAAGATGAAAGATCTGAGTTTTTAGTCCTTCACTTTATTTAACTCTCACATAAATGTAACAACAAAAAGTAATAGGGTTGATATTATTTCTTAGGTAATATTTAAAAGATAATCAATGGTTTTAAAACTCACTTAATTTTCTCCATTTATATAGACATTATTCAATTGTTAGTTGATCTTTGCAGTACTTCGTGTTATTTATTATTCTTTGATAATTTGGCTTTGAGCGAAAGCTGATAATTTGTGTGTTTTGAACAGAAACCAATCTGGAGACTTTTAAAGTGCGATAAAAATGGGGAATGAAATGAAAAATCTCGTAACACAGTCACAGACACAATTACGATTTTCCGACTGGGGACCAACATTCGCCATAACTTGCCACATTCTTTACCAACACACAAAGAGAGACGGAAAGTGAGCGATGGGAGAGAGAGAGAGAGCGAGGGATAGGGAAATGGCCAGATGGAGAGATGGAGCAGTATCTCCTGGAGGACACATGGCACTTGGCTTGGATCGTGCAACGTGCTGAAAAATATTTACATATTCACAAATGCAAACAATCCCTGAGCTCGCGATGAGGACCAGCTGGAGAAGGAGGAACAGGACAAGGCTGGGGCTGAGCATGCGGATGAGGATGAGCAGCAGAGGGAAGGGGCAGGAGGAGCAAGCGGAATGGAGGTGAAAAATAAAAACGTCATGTTGTTTGAGCCTCTGCCACATGATGAAGAAAGATGCGAACGGTAAATTGGTGTGTCGTTGATGCCAACGACGGCACAGTGGAGAGGGAATGAGAGAGAGGAGAGTGGGCGAGGGGGCAGAGGATGATGGTGATGCGGTTGGTGTAGCCAGCATTTTCAGTTGCCACTTGCCACTTGCCACTTGGTAAAATGCGCGCACAGACGAAATGACAAAAAATTGTGCGATGTTGTTGTGAAATCCATAAGCAGCAAGTGTTTCCCGCGGGAATATGTAGCTGGATGACAGGACAGGGGAGGGAGTGAGGTGGGAAAGGACCACGAAGCACAAGGACTAGGAGACAGCGAGAGAGAGAGAGAGAGATGGGGAGGGAGAGAATGAATGAGGATGAAGATGAAGACGAGGCAGGTTGAGCTGATGTTGCCTCTGCTGTTGGATTGCTTGCTTGTCAGTTGCTGTGGTGCCACACACACACACACACACACACACACACACACACACTCACTCTCTTCACACACACTTACAGACTCACCTCGAACCTTTGCATAAAGCAATTTCGAGTGACAAGCGCGCATTGTTGTCATTTTTGGTGGCAGAACCTCTCACACCTCCCTCCTCCACCGCTCCATCTCTCCAGCTCTCCCCCTCAACTAATCCTCCCCCTTTGGGCTACGGCATTTGCTTATAAGAAATTCTATTTCTGTGATTGTCACACACACACACACACACACACACACGCACAACATAAGTATATAAATTATGTGCGAAAAGTTTCTCGTTGAGCTGCCGCACAGGTGCGATCAAGTTCCTTTGGGGCAACTCTGCCTGTTATATGTATACATACATATAACTGAAGATATAAGGGAGGGAGGTGGTTCTGGCGGTGGGTTGGTGGTGCCAAGTGGTTTTGGGTAGCTTTGTTGTGGCAAAACAAGTGACATTTTTAATTATGTCGCATTTGAAATGATGTCAAAATATGTGTACCTATGTATAATAAATACGTTGCTTGTTTTTCCGCATTGTTTACCACACCAGAGTTGATTTATTTGAATGCATTTTATGCGATTGTCACTCCATTCCCTGCTTTACTTAGTTCCCATTGCCACACCTCCTGTCTCCCTCCCTCTCTCTCTCTCTCTCTCTCTCTCCCACTCACTCTTTAGCTGTCCCTTCATCATCATCTGTGAGCGCATTTCAATTTATTGCCTGTCCTAACCTGATGGCAATTTAAATAATGTCCTGCCAACCTCTCTCTCCTCTTCCCCATTTCCTATCTTCCCATCCTGCCACTCTCTCCCACACACACACACACACACACACACACAATTCCAATTGTCATGGGTCGCACAGCTGGGCTCCAAATATTTATTTATTTATTTAAGCATTTTGTTGGAAGTTTCCATAGCGAGCAGCCGGTCACAGGGCATTAACGGGATTATCCAAGTCCATTATTGTGCACAAAGTTCTCGAAAAACTTTAAGATCATCCCCATTAGAGTGCTGGTCCTTAAGTATTTACCACTAATATTAATATAAGTCAAACACTAAATATATTTTTTTAAGTTATTTCTTGAGTTAAATAATAAATTTAACTATACAATTTAAAGGAATACTATAGCTAATTAGTCAGATAATTCGCAACATTAAGGGGTCAAAACAATTATAATTAAGCCGAACTGGTAATTTTGCGAGTAGTCAAGGAAATTGTGAAACAGTCGAAAAGTTTTGGGATCATTCAGCTCGCTCTCTCTCTCTCTCTCTCTCTCTGTCTGTCACGCAGTCTGGCAACCTCTTGGTAAACTTCCAATGAATGCTTAGCAAACAGAATACTTTGCTGTAAACATGCTACGATACGAGTTGGAATAGTCGGAATTGTCGGGGATTGTCAGAGTTGAGGCATAGTTTTTTTCTGGGTTCAACTTTTCAACTCAGCGAAACCTGACACTTGAAATGGAGCCAGGGCCCAATGCCAACATAGGCAATTGCTTGGGGCTCACACACACACACACACACACTCAATCGCAATCACACACTCTCACACACACTCACATACTGGCAAAGAATGCCCAACTTTAATTATCAAAAAATTGTTTTCATGTGCGACTTACTACAAAGTGTGGGCTGTGCCAAGCTGTTGTTGTTGTTGTTGTTGTTGGTGCTCCTCAAGTTGTTGTAATTTCAGTTTTAGTTTTAGTGCCAGGCAACAGCAACAGCAACAGCAACAAAGTTGGCACAAAGTAATAAGTGCACGCCAAGGGAATTTAAATTAAGTTACAAACTTTGCATATTAAGCGCCTTATATACATCCATACATACCTACATACATACTATACATACCATCTACCGCCACCCAGTGAACTAAACATACTGACTTACAAAAACACAAATACAAACACTCCAATGAAATTTACCAATAGTCGTAGCAACCCCTTCAAAAGCCGCACAAAGCACCACATAATGGTCCACTCTGGCAAAGTCTATGCACACGTGTAATGGCCCAACAACATCAGCTACAACAACAATTGTAACAATAAGTAATAAAGCTTAAACTAAAAGTGCTATCCTTTGATATACCCTGTCCTGTTGAGACTCAATATTTTTCGCATTTGCCTATCAATTAAAATTTTATTAATTACTAGAAATTCTCTATCCATTTTCTGTTAGAATTATGTTAAGTTCATTAGAATCTTATACGTTATTTATGCTTAACAATTTAATTATGAATATGTAATAAATCTCTAATGACAGAATCGTTATGAAGTAATTATAAATTTGATAAAATATGAATAGGAGTACAGTATATATTTTAAAATAATATATACTTTAAATATTTCAATAAAAATAAGCTATCTTTTGACGTACAGGGTATTCTCATATACATTATAGGAAAGTCTCTTTGGCCCACATTAGACACTTCAAAGCTCTCGTTTGCTATGGAATGCATTGAGCATGCAAAGCTAGAGCTGAAGCTAAGGTTGTTGTGAAAAGGGGTGGGAGTTGTGTTAGGAGTGCGAGCAGGGGATAGGGGGGTAGAGGGTGCCACAAACTAATTCGGCAACAAGGTCGCCCTTACATGATTTTCATATTAATGCCAGGCTGGCAGAGACGAGATTCGGCCAGCTTGTTAGGCGACAATATTTAAACTGGGACATTCTGTATTTTTTTTTACTTCTTTTCTCGTTTTCTTACTTCTGAGCCTAGTTGCCTTTCCAAATAATCCTGAACCTTTACAAGACTATTAAAAATGATGCCTGGGCTGTTTTGCAAACATATCACACTCTAGTTGCCTGTGCTTTAATGTTATCTGACCAAATACCAGATGCGATTTTAAGTACATAGTTCGTCTCGTCTTCTTATTTAATGTCAATTTCTGTTTGAGATTGCAGTCAGTTGGAATTTAAATTATTTGAGTTAGACCAATTGTCCGATACCCTCACAAGAATAAATATCTCAAGAAAGAACCCTTTCATAAAAATGTTATGAAAACACAACGACTACTTCATAGAGCATTTTAGAATTAGATTTATAGTTTTATAAATACGTTAATGATCAAAGTCATAAGTTATAAGTAATAGAACGCCTCTCCTATTATTTTCAAAGTATAAAATCCTTCACTTATCCTGATGAAGAGGATAACAAATAAAGTAGCTGCCATTTTACTGTTATAAATATTCTTAACCTCATAACTATAGCGTAAAAATATTTTTTATAAATCTACAATGTTGTTAGAGTCTTCAGAGTTCGGTATCCAAATAAAGCGTTTTCTGTTTCTATGATTCTTACTTGTGTTATCAATGCCCACTACTTTCTGCTCTTATCAGCACACAAACACAGCAGACAAGTGGACACAGTGGGCGTGGTCGGTGGCAGAAGGTATTGTGGCTGCTCTTATCTGACGGACCTCGTCCCTAGGGATCCGTAAACCGAACCGAGACACGCTCCAAAATTTTATGATGTGTAAATGGCAAATTAAAACCGACTGACGACCATCAAATACTCGACGTCTCTCCGCTCGCCTCGATGCTGACCATTTCTTTCCGATTCGTTTCGTTTGATATTGAAATGCAATAATAAAATATTATATAAGTATTTCGAGTATCCGAGTATGATATGATATGCACGTAAGCATTTGGCATTTGGCATTTGTGTTCTCAGGCAAATCAAGAGCGGAAACAGCTCGTAAATGACAACAACTCGAGAATGTTTCTCACTATCTCTGTCCTCAAAATTCAGCTCTTGTGTCCTTTACGACCTAAGCTCCCCAGACTCCTCCCCACCTCCCCCCTCAACTTACCAGTTGTTGTCTGTCAGCCTTTGATATCGTTCTCTGGCTTTTCTGGAGTTTCGGTTATCGAGAGTGTGAGGCACATTAAAACCGCACGCGTTTCGCTTTTATTATTGCTGCAGAAATCGCTGAAATCGTTTAGTTGTTGTTGTTGTTGTTGTTGTTGTAGGTGTTTCCAGAGATGCTTAAGGTCGCTGGATGCTTCGACATCGACAACAACGAAAAATAATCAAGTGCAATCAACTGTTAACAATTTATGACATTTATTACATTTTTAATGTCGAACTCTGAACGTGAAGTTCACTGCTTTCTCCTTTGCCATCTGACTCCCCATTTCCCTCTCTTTTCCTCTCTGTGTTTCATTTTAAATCTCTGATCACAATTTGCGCTGTTCTCTCCTCTCTTCACTGAGAGGCTTTTGGTTAGAATATACTCTGTAAACTGCTAGCAGATTTCTGTGATTTTAAAAAACTGCTTTATCGTACTCAGTTGTTGAGGCTTATCAGGAATATATAAAAACTTTATAGGATCGGAGATGCCTCCTTTCAAACACAATATACCCTCTTATTTATTTTTTGCAGTTACGGGTATAAATATTGAGTATTTTTGTTGTCCTTCTCACTTGGTAATGCTACTTTGCTATGCAGAAATAGTGGGTAAACAAATTTGCTTCGATCATTAAATCGAAGTTATTTGCAATGCGAATGTCATGATTGTGTGCATTGTGGGTGTGTTCATTAGTGTGTGTGTGTGTGAGTGTGTGTGTGTTGTGAGTGAAGGCAATTATTGGCATGTGTCGTGTGTCCGAAGTGCCACAATTTGAATATTAAATGGTCTAAAGACTGAATACCATTGGGTAAATTACAGTGGGAAGTCTGAAATGTCTGAAATGTCTGAAAAGTCGGAAAAGTGGAAAAACAGTAAAGGCAGTTAAGCAATTGCAATATGCACAACAGTTTTTATTTAATTGATAGCCTCCCGGGCATCTGGGAACTGTCTGCGGACGTGGACTGGGCGACTTCAACACAAAACTGAATGCCAAATGGATGGGAACGCGAACATGTTGTATGTCTTGGGTCGAAGATTGATGGTAAAATTGGGGATTGTGGATTGCGGATTGTAGATTGGGGCATCAATAATTGAAAAACTTGCGCCAAATTTGCTGCGTAACTGGAAACTAATTGCCAATTAAAAGTTAAATGAGCGGCATCTAAAATTTATAAGCCATTCGGCTAGTCCATTCAAATTAAACAGAAGTACACTCGAATAAATATTGCAAAAGGATTCACACTAACCAAATCACAGTGAATTCTCAAATTAAAATTCCAGTTGGATGTCCGCATAACAGCTGCATAGAATATCTATTTCTTTAAACTGCCTAAATGTTTTATATAGGTAAGGCGGAGAGACTTCAGATTAAAAACACTTGAGACTTGAGACATGTTGCCAACAATTTGAATACTTGAATACTTTCGTAGCACAAATTCAATACAACATTGGTTGTTTTGCCAACGACTTTGTCCTCATTGTTTTGACAAATCGCCGTGTTTTTCCTGCCTGAGTCCTTTTCCCATTATCAACTTTTAGGATCCAACTTTCAAATTCTGCTTTAAACAAGTGAAAATTGATAAAAGCTGCCTTGCCACATGCCATGTTCTCATGTTCTCAGCGTTCGTGTAGTCAACTTCAAAGGAGTTGAAACTTTGCATATCATTTACAATTTCTATTAAAAATTTAAATCTGTTTTTCATTCAAATCGATTTTCAACTTTAAGGAACAAGTATCCCAAGCGCAGGGAAATGTATCAAATCTATGCTGTAATATTTATGCCCATTTGAACTTTTCTGACTGAAAACTATGTAAATTAACTTTTAAGAGTATCGTTAAAAATAATAAACATGGTTAGTGATGATAAACAATGTCCGAGAACGAATCTCAGAAGTATCCAAAATGCAGGGAACAGTAACTATCTATTAAATTATGTGCTAAAAAGAATAATAGTATATTAATACACGATTAAATGTGCCAAATTAATTAAGCTACTCATCTACTTACTTTTAGTGAAGCGGAAAGAGTTGGAACCCATAGAAATAAGTTGCTTAATTATGGAAATGTTAAGCCTGCAATCGGATAAGGCAATGAATATTAGGGCAACATTTTCAGAGGACTACGAAACACTTAATTCGAGATAAGGTTGTGTTTTGGCCCTTCTGACAATAATATCTCAAACTTTACTGCCCATTTTTGTTCTATGCACACGATTCAATGCACACATATCATGAGGGCAACAAAAAAAGACAGGAAAAATGAATAGGAAATGGAGAAAAGGAGAAAAAGTAGGAAAAACTGTTTCAGGCTCAACGTGTACATTTCAAAAGAGAATCTGAGCGAAGTTCTTTGTAAACGTGTTTAAAAATAGAGCTGACTGCGAGCCATACAAACAATGCCAGGCATTGTGTTGAGTGGGAGCAAAAACAGGACCAAAAACAGGACCAACTGCAGGAGCAAAAAGAATTGTTGTGTTTGTTGTTGTTGTTGGAATTGGAGTAGTATTCGTGGCAAAAAGGACACAGTGCACACTTTTGTGCGTTTTGCATGAGTGCCAGAGATTCGAGAGGAGTCCCTGACTTGAATATGAACTATGTGAACTACGTGCACCTCGCCCATCTGAAACAATGAGAGCAAACAATGCCAAAGAGCCGTCGAAATCCCAGGCAAATAGTGCTGAACTGAGTCCTGAACTGAGTGGTAGCAATAACAATGGACAATGGACAATGGACTTTGGCCAATGTACGTACGGAAGGACTGATGATGGTGCTAGTAAATATGCAGTACAAGTACTCGCATTTCTCTCAGTAAACACTGCTAAAACGAAACCGAAGCTCAGCCTCAGTCGCTGCCTCAAAAGCAAAGCGAATCTCACGTTCGTTTCATTTTGCAGAAAGTTTTTCCGGCTTCGTTTCAATGTTGATGAGTCACAAACCGGAACTTAACTCCAGCCAATGACTTTGGTTGCAGATACCACTTAAGAGAAAGTTAAGGAAAGGAAGGAAGAGGGCAAGAATCACCTCCAGGTTCACTTAAATCCACAACACATTTTACCACAAAGGCACAAAATTCATTTTGTAATTTATTAGCATAACTTTAAACAGCGTTTTCTTTTGAAACTCTTTACTCAACTCCATGGTCACATTTTTAATCAATATTAATACCCATCGGACAGTGCTTAATCCCCTCCATGGTCACTGGAATCACCTCCATGCTCGTATTACTTACAGTCTCTACAATTAAAGGCATTGGTTTACTCCACCAAAGCCTCCATGGTCACTTTATTTGCGCTGCACTCTCAATCAAATCCAAATGTTAAGTACCTCGACTATCGCACCCTTATCGATGGGTCGTATCAACGAACTTATCGTCTATCTACTTTTCCCATTGATAGTAATATCGGATATGAAAAACCTAATGGCAGCTGCCGCGTTATCAGGGAATCATGCCCCCGGGAGGTATTTCTTTACCCCAACATGTATTTTGCCATCTTTTACTTTTTGTCAATATGTACGCTTTTCTATTAGTCGACTATCTGGAGTTGTTGTAACCGTTGCCAACCCGAGATCCGAGATCCGAGTATCAAGACCGACCCCTAAGACGCTTGTCGTCTCATTTAGCCAAAAGCTTTCCATTTGCAACGGCAGTTTTTCTTTTTACATTTTATCCTTTTGGCTTTTCCTTTTGCCGTTGCCGTTGCCGTTTTGCCGTTTGCCATTTTCCTTTGCCCCTTAGACATGTGTAAGCACATGTGTGTGTCCATATTACATAAGTATTTTTCGCTCTGTTTGCAAAATACGCACATTTTTACTCAATTGACATTTCAGCTAAAAGTCTTTGCCATCACCAGCACAGGAAGTTGTGGGCGGGATTCAGACCGTAACAGACCCAAGCCCAGTCCCAGTTCCAGTTTCAGTCCTGGGCCCAGGAACAAGTTTCATTCCCTGTTTCCACAGGCAAACGACCAACAAACAAAGGTGGCTTCTTCAATCTACACACTGTGTATAATATGTATGTGCTTAGGTCTCCTTTTCCGTTGCCCTCTCTCACTCTCTTACTGTTTTTCTCTCTGCCTGTCTCGCTGTCTCTTTCCGAGTATCTTTTCTGGCATTTCTGCTAATGGTGTGTGCCCTATAAAGCTGGCTAATGCCCGTAGAACCCTTTTTTCTACACTCCCTTTCACTCCCTTTCACTTTTCTTTTTCCTCTTTCCTATAATTGCCGTCCTTCGTTTCGGGCATGCGAAAAAATAAGTGTAGAGGTTATCATTCTCCCTCGTCCCCCCGCCGGGCTGCCGTTTTGTTGCAAGGCAACAAAAGACCTCCTCAAAGGCAAAACTAAAGTAGAAAAAATATAATTGAATGGAAAATGTAACATTTTGTTGCATTTATATTTCAACTGACTGATGGATAGCTGATACTTAGAATCCCTTTTCAGTATCCGCTCTGGACAGGAGTGTGTACAGTGTGCACTCGATAATTGACAGTTTTCGACAGGATATCAACAATTGAAACGGTTAATTGTGGCCACTCTGTTGCCAAACAATACCCAGCCAGGGGTCTATTCCATTCTTTTTCCATTCAAATAGCAGAGTCGTTGGCATATTGGCTGGAGTAGAATGAAACGTTAGAGTATAATCATTTTCTTTCCGCAGAGTGCCATTTAAAACCCCTTTTTGAAAGTGCAAAGTCGATTGCAATTTTACAAATATCTGCATTCTTCAGAAAGATATTTATGGAATACTAACAAATTTTGAATATCAAAATAATCCGATTCATTTGATAAACATCCTTTTAACATCTTACAATAATAATAAGAATAATTAACCGACTTTACAGTTGCCAAGAGACACATTATGCGTTTCCTTTTGGAATGTCTGACTTTTCACAATAATTCGTGATTCCATTTCAAGTTGAACCTATTAAAAAGATTTAACCAAACAAAAGCAGCTCTTGAGGCAATCAGAGAAACTCAATTAAGGACAACTTTAAGCAGCTTTTCGAGAAAAATAGCCGAAAGGAGTCGCAAAAGGATCTGGACGAAGACGTAACGCAACAGTTAAATGGGTCATTTGGTCTATTTATCATTTTTGACTGGCCCAAAACGGCAGGATTCGGGACAGGATTGGGCAGCAGTTGGTCATTCAATTTGTGCGCTGTAACTGGCAGCAATCAATCAAAATACGAAATGCGAAATACGGAATACGAAATACGAAAAGCGAAATACTCGTAAGACGAGACACAAATGGATGTGTAGGCGGGGCAGCAGAGGGGATCATTCATTGGGGTCTCAACCCTTTTTGAACTACAATCTAAACACGTGAAATTGGGTAATCGTTTGTGCAACTGAATTGGACAGCCCAAGAGTCAAAGCCATCCCCTCTGGGCTCGAAGGTCCTTGAATCGATACTGCAAGACAAATGGCTCGATTTGCCTGCCAGCAGCCCCAGAGCTTCCACTACCCCCCAATCCCCCAATGCCTCCCAACACACAAAGCCATAAAAATATATATTTTGTTGGCAAACAAATAAACTTGCCCATATATACTATATATAAACTTACAAGAGTCTTTCAAATTGGTTGCCCACTGTAATTCAATCTGAAATGGAAATTCGAATCAAATAAAATATACTTGTGTTTGATGCAAATTGATTTTTCAAGCCTCTTCTATATTTTCTTTTGCCTTTATTATATTACACATATCTAATTATTAAAATAACAATTTTAGAAAGTTGAAGTTGCTCTTCAAAATTCAATCAATGTTGCTTTTGCTTTGAATGAATGAGTTATTACAATTTATTGATATGATATAATACAATTTATACAAATATCTGTCGCTTTACAGAGATTTCAAATGGAAAATATACTCTTCCTTCTTAAGGTCAGAAATGTGTACCACATGCTCTGAAATTATTGAAGCTTAGGAGAAACCTCGACAGAGACTATTATTGTCCTGCATTCTTCAATATCTTTAGAGAACGACACTGATGTTATTGTTACTGCCATGAGATCGAATAGCTCCCAGGTCTTAGGTACACATGACTGACTAATTGGAGAGCAAACGAGTGTTTAACACGCACACAGACAAAAACAGACAGAGACAGAAGAGAGAGAGAGCGAATGAGAGAGAGACAGAGGTAGTAGGTGAGACACACCTGTGGACAGGTAGCGCGAGACAGTGGGTAGTTACCCATGTCCCTGTCAGTGACCCTGGAACCTATTTTCTATTGCCGAGTTTCCCAAAAACCTTTGTCAGAGGTTATGATGGATTTTCTGCACATGTCAGAGGTCAGAGGTTCAAATCAACTCTCCTATTCAGATTGTTCCTACCGTTTTCCGAGTTTTCCGAGTTTCCCACGCTGCGAGAAGCGCGCTAAACCTGCGGCCATCACCTGAGTCCTTAGGGGTATTTTTGTGTGCTTTCATCGATTTTCCGATTGTCCCTGACCTTTTTGTGCACTTATAGCACCCGGCTCTGGGCAGGTTCCCTCGCTCGAGGATCTGGTTCCCAGGCTTCCCTCGACAGCAATTGGCGCGCGCCTTAATCCCCTTCTGCTCCCGGTTCCAGGATCCGTTGATCCTTCTCGCTCTGTAAAGCGACTATAAATGAATATGTTTTTCTGATTTATGGCCAGATAGTCATCATCTTCACCTTCATCTTCATCTTTCGAACACATGCGCCTGGCAAGTGCCGCAGTTTTCAGGATTACGATCAAGAATCGCATTCGAGTGAATCCTCAAATGAGTTTTCATTGTCTGCCAAATGAATTCTATACTCATAGCATTCAAATGTGCGAATGCTCTTCAAATAAAAGCAATCGCAAAATGATCTTAAATATTTAAGTACCAGATGTACATTCTTTTAAATATTCTGTAGGGTATATTAGTTCGATAGGTATCCCATAAATTGAACCGATTTTCTATGAATTTGTATTTATTATTTTAAGGTAATTTATTTTAGCGCAGACACCTGTCTGATTTATCCACCTCCAAACGAATTATTTTCTGTGATTGGCCTATTATACTTAATAATATTATATCATAATTATGAACAGATTACGTTTCAACATTGTGAATTTAAGAGACAATCTTGTCCTAATTGTTGTATCGCAAAAGATACTTTCAGCTTGATAGTGAAAATACCCAACGATAAGTAAATTGCTTTCTATATACATTATTGATGAAATTCCCTCACAGCCTCATAACCTGTTGGAAGCTGACAATTAATTATAAAGAGGACGCACGGAAAAAGGACATCCTGTGCAGGCAGAGCAACTTTCCTAATTACGGCAAAGCATACAATAATTAATAGACAATGTGGAACGGGGTAAATTAAATGCTGTTCTTCTTACTTTTTTCCAGACGAAATAACAGCAAAAAGCTTTTAATAATATTATCAATTACAGGCAACAGAAATAAAGTTCAAAGCCACATTAAGTGCACAAAGTTGAGCTCAAGCTCATCAAATTGATGGGATGGAGTTGGAGTTGGAAAAACACAGCCACAGCATAACCACAATTTTCATTAAAGCATCAATCATGAGTGTGGTGGATATCTTTAAAAGACTATCTGCCACATATATAAAAGCTTCCTTTAGAATTGCAATTGACAAAGTCTCTTCCATTCTCTGATTAAATATATATAGCGCTGTCTCATGTGCCATCGTTTAAATGCCTTCATTCGAGGATCAGGGGTTTTGACCCGGCTTGAATCAGCTGAATCAGCATTGGGAAATGCCAACTGGCCATGGTAAGTATATCATACATGCAACATTAAGTCGAGCAGAAGCTTCTGTTACCCCATATTCAACTTCCAGTAACCAGTAACAGTTTGTTGGCCAAGTCAACACGTAAGCAAAATCCCAATCTGTGCGAAAGGATTGCGATTGCCATTGTCCCATCTATGTGTGTGTGTGCGCGTGTGTGTGAGTGTGTGTGTGTGTGTGTGTGCTGACCTCAGTATATTTTGCGAATGTCAGAGTGAAATCCGGGCATTTATCATGATTCGAATGAATTATTGAAGTATATTTCGTTTGGCATTCCCCATTGGGCTATCTGAACTCTTTCCCCATCTCCACTCCACTCCTCTCCTCTTCTCTCTCCCATCGATATATCCATGTAAGGTCAGTTGGTCGTTGTTTGGTCACAGGATTCTCAGTTGCACCCCTCTCTCTCTTCCTCTATGTGATTTGTTGTTTTTGGCTTCGTTTCTTGAACTGTGCTCAAACTTGGCTTACTACTCTAGAGTTAACTACTGCACAGGTCCCCTTTTTATTTGAGTGTATACAATGGGCTTTGGGTTCTGTAAATTTATTAGTTACATTTACAGAAACTTATACAACTTATTACTTAACTTGAGTAAACTTCGCTTATTAAGAAAAGAAGGTGAAGTTGTAAAGTAAGGGAATGGATTTAAAAACTATCCTTTTGAAACGATCTGGGAGACTTGGATTAGGAATTGCCATAAAGAGTTTTAAATCTAGATTAAGAAATGATTTAACTGAATAACTGTAGTCTACGAACTGTTGAACAAACAGATTCAACAAAAGATCATATGTCTCTGAATTCACAACACATATTAAATGAAACTGCAGTGAAGGAATTTGTAAATAAATAGTCAAGAACTTTCTTGACTTAATATATGAACTGGACACGACTGGGGGCATAATTGGAAGTCACTTTAAATGTCCTTGTCCAGAACTCTTGTCGTGCAGTTAACGAGCTTAAATGTCAAGGGAAACGAAAACATTTGCTTGTCACGCTTTCTTTCGATTGAAAATGCCCAAGTCTGTCGCCTTTGAAGGAATGATTATGTTAGGGGTTGGTTGGTAAAGTATACTCGTAATACAGTATAGTATAGTGAAAGGGGTAAGAGGTTTACTTAATTGTAAACACTCTGAAGTCGGAGCCTATGTAAATTACTTAATCTGCATGCAAAGACAATTACCAATCAGTAGGATATTAAGCGTTAATCGCTTTAAACAATGCCAAGGCAAACAATTTGGACACGAAACTGGCATTTACTTGTCTTTAACTGTATTTTCCGAGGGACTCTTCAGACCGAACGACCCATTGACCAGCAGCATTTAATTAGACGACTCTCCATCCCTTAAAAGAATCGAAGACAAGAAACGATTTTGGGCAATCAGTCAACAGTGCAGCTGAGGAGCAGACAGGAGGAGAATGGAGGAGGAGATAGAGGAATGAGAGAGTGAGAGAGGGAGAGGGAGAGGGGAGGGAGGAAGAGAACGTGTCCAATTGTACTAATTAGAGCAAATATTTGTGTACTTGATAACTTTGGTGGGGCAACAGAAGGCAAAGCAACCACTCAACAACAACAGCACCCACTCATTACAATCACGCACACTTGAGGCAACAATTCGGTGGCCTATACACACGCTCCACTACCCCAGACCACCCCCCCCACTGGAATTTAATTACGCGTTCAGGTCGAGGAGACAAAAATCAGTCAGTCTCTCTTGCGAGTCCCATTCTGTCATCACGCCCACTGGCAACCATCCCCAGTTATGTTATTCGTGAGTATTTGCCAAGAATCACTTTCATGTGCCCCTTAAGTTTCGGGGAAGTAACGCCCTCTCCCTTCGATGTTCCCACAGCAAGAATTAATCTTTTGTTGTGCTCCTGTACTTGTATTTTGTAATTAAAGATTTTGATTATATTTTGAGCATTTTACGATGCTTATAGTCAAGTTTTTAATAACCCCAAATCGCAGTTAGTATTCTAGCCTCGAAATTAAGCTATTCAGATCTATACCCAGTATTAAAGAGTGGAAAGTAACCAGCATATTCATCTTATTTATTCAGTTACTCTCAAAGTTTATAATTATTTATCTTAATAGGGTATTTGGTAGTCAAGCAACCTGCCGAGTAATCTTTTATTACTTGGTTTAATGACGTTTCCTTATAATTGCGGCATCATTAAAAATACGTTGCGGCTTTTATGAAGCCAAGGACTTCAGCTTATCCTTAATACTCCCAACAAGCTAATTAAAAGTGCGCTAAAATACTTTTTGATTACCCTTCAGTTCCCCTCCCGCAACTCACTGAACAAATTTAAAAATTGTGAAATTTAAAAATAAAATAGGTATTTGCAAATGTATAAATTTATTGATTTCTATACGAAAAATACATTTACTAATTGTCTCTATATATGTATTGTTTCTCTTTCATTCTTTAAACAAAATAGATTTTTTTTGGGGACACGTGTACGTCCCACGCCCAAAACAGAAACAACTCGGAAATTCGTAGTTAAAATAAAATAAACAACAGATAGAAATTGTTGAATGTCAGAAAGATTAATTCTATTCATCACTGTCAAGTGATCCACACGCTTTTAACATTAATTCTGTCTCTACTTTTCAGATAAGTTTCCCTACACCTACCCACCTAAATCGCTGATTTTCAATCATTAATTAAGTCGTTATATAGTATGTATATAGTATGTCTTTCCATATTCGTGTTCTTTAAATATCTTTGATCTTACAAACATGTATATCAAATGTATTTATTTTGCAAAATTTATGACACAAAATCAAATCGTTATTCCTAATTATTTAAGCAATTAGAAATGACTTAATGTTTAAAATTCTTATAGTATAAAAATCTTACCTTTTATCTTAAAGAAAACTTTAGCTAACTCTAAACGAACTTTGTCTTAAGATGTCAACTTATGCTTTCAAATTAATTAGTTTTACTTTCGCTTGAGATGTGATTTCATATACGACTGTTACCTTATAAGCCAACAAGAAACTTTAAGATAAACAAAAATGCTCTCCCTTTATAAACAAAAGAACAATATGTCAGGAGAACTGAAGAAACTATGAGCATACCAACAATATGTAATACAATAAGTACTTTCCCCCTTTGACAATACAAACAAACAACATACAAATGAAGTTTATTGCTCTTTGCTGAAATTGGAACATTTTGTAGATGAAAGGATTATTAAGAGATTTTCGAAAAGAGAATCAAAAGTTTTGCTATTTGCGACAGACTCAATAATTCTCGCATTTTATGGTTCAAGTTTTATTCGTATTGTTTTTGTGTACACTGTACACGTTCCCCTCCTTGAAAGGGAGGGGGTTGCTCTCTGCAGTTTGTAAACTTTCCACTTCGACCCATAAAATTATATAAAATATATCCTCCTAACGCTTCCCTCAGTCGTTTTAGCCTCTGTCAATGTCTTTTGCCACCGAAAAAGTTGTGAGGAAACCATTTTGTGGCATCAATACAACTCAAACTAACTGCTCGAAGAGGCGATACCCTATACTGATTTCGAATAAACTGTTCTACCCCTATTTTTTATTATTATTTTTTTTTTATTAATTTGCGCTGTCATACTGCGGTTTGACATTTAATGAGGATGAACTATTAAAGTATATATATATATATGTATACATTTAAATGTTGGGTGTATATTTCGATATATACATATTGATTTAACAGTAATTAAGGGCGATTAATATTGTCGCATGCTGTGCATTATGCATATTTGACACGGTCTGGAAATGTATCTCATGAAACTAGTCTGCAATCAGCCCGATGGGGGGTCATTTAATTAATCGCATTAATTGTCGGCAGTTCAACGGAAACAACAACAATTCTTTGGTTTCCCCTGTGACTCATTCGTGATGATATTACCAAAATTTGACTGGTTATAGTTTTAAAAGTACTTTAGCATAAAGGATTTTAAATATTGAATATATTTATATATATTAATGTATAATATTTATACTTATATTAAGAAATATATATTTTATTATTTATAATTTTTTATTAGCATTTTACTCTACGTATGTTATATTTAATTATCTTGAATACCTAGTTTTACTGCTAATACCTCTTATTCACCTTTGACTCTTCTTAAAGAGCCGAATTAAGGTGGGGCCATTGTACATGTTACCAGAAATGTTTTTCGTTTCTGAAAATACTCACAATTGTCCAAACTTCCGGTGACAATGGGGCTAATTCGAGTTTTCCGAAACGATGTCTTTGAAATATGTAAAAAAGCATGACGCTGATTGTAAATTAAATGCTGAGAATCAAAAGAGGCAGATTTAAAAATCATTATGAATAATGGTGTGAAGTTTCGCTGTCGTCTTCTAAATGACATCTGAGTCTTTCTAATAGCTTTGGATGCTCTGTAGTCGCTCTATATAGAGAGACAATTGGTTTAGCTTTCGCTACTTTACGTGTTATTTTATAATTTAAACACAACCAAGATTTTACCTGTCATAGAAGCAAAATAAATAAATGACAAGTACATATATACGAGCATTTCTATATATCTGTTCAAAATAATTTCTTACCTCATCCAAAATGTTGATCTCGCGTGCCAGAAGACGAGACACACGAGTGTACAACTTGTTCATAGGTTGATTTAAATTTAAATATGATGTTCGGTGCGACAAACAAATGGTATATAATAAGTAAAAACATGATGTAGTCAAAGTTTAAGTAAAATATTATTTGACAAGGCTAGATATCGTATGGTATTCCCCAAACTTTTCGTTTCTTGACATTGACAAAGTAAGGCAAAAGCAATTTAAAATACTTTTCCAAAATATAAAATAATAATTTTCTTAATTGAAACCATTTCTCAACCAATTTAGTTAGTTTGTTTAGCTATTCATTTTTTTGACGCTCACTTCTTATATGTATTTTTATTTGTTTTAAATTAATATCTCTTCCTGTGATTATTTGGTGCTCCCAATCTTAAAGCAAAGACTGTGTCCCATCAATATTCGAGGGCGATATCATCGAAGGAGATATGTCTGTATCGAGTGGCTGTCAGTTGTCTGTCCCTTAAGTTTAGACCCCCTTCATTGACCCTTTGGTCTAAATACATACCTAGGATATGAGTATGTGGCAAGTACTTTCAACACTTTGCCTATCTACATATGCATACATACATATGCAATAAGAATGATCACAGTCGGATACTTGGAATATACATATATAAATATATATGTATGTATGTACATATAAAAGTTTCAGAGTTCCAAATTTGTTTACAATACCGAATATGTTGGTGGCATGTTTACAGCGCCAAATGGGCAAACAGAGGAATCTACAAAAACACATTTCAAATTGAATGTAAGAGCAAAAAAGAACAAGTAAGAGCACTCCAATTGATAGCGCACGACGAGAAGATACCCAGCCTGAAACACATTTCCAATTTCGTAGATATATTTCCATTAAATTGGAACTTACAATTATAATTTTCAATCTGCGGGGAAAGATCAGAAGAATTAAATCGACTTTACAAAACTTTCTCTATTTAGATTTGCCAAAAATGTACATACCCATATACCTAAGAGTACAAGGTATCAATATAGAAAAGAAAGATATACAAAATTCTGAATGAAGAAGAGAAAAAAACTACAAGTAAATTGTGAGGAGTATAGAATAGACATTTGTACATACAGACGATATATAGAAATTCAGAATGTGCTTTGTGTATTTGTGGTTCTGATGTAGTCAAGCACTTTCGGGTGTCACTTGAACATGTTTTGCCTGCCGACTGTGCTTCGTATTTATCATTTTATTTTCATTATTACTTTTTCTTTCCTCTTCAGAAACTTTTCCATTCAAGCTGCAACATGTCAAAAGAGGCATCCACAAATCAGAATGTCTTTCAAATGTATCTGTGCGAAGTACACAATATACCATATACTATAAAAAGCGTCAAGACTACCGAGTCCATGTAGTTTAAGGGATATTCAAAGAATTGAAACCCAGTTAATTTCTTAAAACGGTAGACTTTGTAAGTAAATGTTTCACTTTATAGATTGTATGTTGCATCAGTAAAATGTGTTGAAGGTCAATGCGAGAATCAGCTGATGGTGCATTAGATACATTAAGTTGTGTGTGCAAGTTTGTATTGTATGTGGATGCTCATGCATGCAATATCATCCACAACATCCACATCACCAGTCGCAGTCGCCGTCGCCGTCGCGTGCTTAAACGTCGACTGCAGATGCAGCTGCAGCTGCAGCGTGGCAGCGACGACTCTTGTCATATGCTTTTTGTTTGTTTGTTTATTTTGTTTTGTTGTTGCTGTTCTTGTCGTATTTTTTGGCACGAAAGGCGACATGCATTAAAATTGATAGTCAGCGACGTGGGAGCAGGAGAAGAAATGAAACTGACAGCATAAACGAAAGAGGAGAGAGAGAGAGGGAGAGGGAAAGAGAGACTGAAGCATCTTTAGAAGCTTTGCCTTTTGTTATGCATGTCCATACTCGCACACGCACACACACTACCTCACACACATGCTCGGATGTCTGCATTTGTTTTTGCACTTTGCTTTTTGTCGCCTACTTTAGCTGTTGTTGCTTTGTTGTTGCCTCGCTTTTGGTGCCAATATGTCTGCCACAGCACAATCCAATTGTATTCCAACTTATGCATGTTGTATGTGTATGTGTAGGTGTGGGTGTGGGTGTGGGTGTATGTGTGAGCTTTTAAGTGAGTGTCGCTCTGTCTATCACCATCTCGCTCTATCTCTGTGTGCGCTACACGTCCGCAGATAACTGACAAAGCAACAACAACAATTACCATGGCGAAACAGCAAACAAGAGCATAAAGATAACAAAACATCAAAGTTCGTGTTCACCAAAGAGGTAAAAATATAAACTCTAGACTGATCGACTGTAAAATACTCAGCACTTAACTCGAATTATAATATATATAGTATTTTTAGAGCGAGCATTGGTAGTGAGAAATAAAATAAAACTATTAAATGTAAGTGTTAGACTCAGAGATCACCTGTAGTAATTTTACAGGGTAATTTTTCGGTTGAAAGTTCCTCAAAGAATCTTTTAAATTGATTTTATTTCTATCTCGAAATGAAATGAAATATACAAATCAATAAATCATATACTTAGTAACTACTTAAATAACATTTTTATATAGAAACAAATCAACAAAATAAGTTACCACACATATAAATTGGACCTATGTATTTTAATTATAATAACAATCGTTATATTTAATGGGTGTTTATATTTCCAAGCACACTAGCTAAATAAACCTACTTATCAAATTTCCAAATTTCAAGTTCATTTGTCGATTACAAGTAAAAATAGTTTATGGAAATAATCTCAATTTATTTATCAATTAAAATAACTTTGCTTATCTAATGCGATTAGGGAATCAGCTGTGGGGCTTATCGACTTATTGACGCAGCTATTGAAATTAGTGTCGACGCTAAAGGCAAACATCGAAGTTGCAAAAACCACAACTAGAATTACAAGATGCCCGAAATTCGCCCCCTGTCCGACAGTTTACAGCGTACAGCCATCGAGGAGCTGAACGAGGTTCCCGAACGTCTCGAAGCGGATATTTTGGCTCTACGTACTTGGATTAAACAACAGCCTCATATGCGAGCTCGCAGCGACGATCAGTTCCTGGTTTCCTTCCTACGTGGCTGCAAGTTTAGTCTGGAGAAGACTAAGTCCAAGTTGGACAAATACTACACGCTGCGAACTCAGTTCCCCGACTTCTATACTATACGTGATGTGGAAAGCAAGCGTGTTCACGATATATTGAATTTGGGGTGAGTTTGTGCCTATACAATGATATAGATATGGTATATATGTGTACATAGACATAGATATTACTTATATAAAAGTGAATGAGTAGTTGCCAATTATTTTATTAGAGCTTAACTGTACTACTCCACATTTTTCCCGTAGCGTGGGACTCCGACTGCCGATACCACTTAATGAGGATGGACCCCGTCTTATCTATGTACGTACGGGTTGTTATTCGGCGGATAAGTACACCTTTGAGGAGATTATGGCCGTTTCAAATGCTTTCAATGGTCTGAGCGTGCAGTACGATGATCATGCTGTAGTTCATGGCTACATGGTAATATTGGATTTTACTGATTATACGGCAGCCCATTTGCTGCAAATGACTCCGAGCACTGTGAAGAAGATGTCCAAGTTCGCGGAGGATGCTCTGCCTGTGAGGGACAAGGGTCATCACATGATCAATGTTAACTCCACCTTCGAGATGAGCTTCAATTTATTGCGATCGACGATGTCTGCCAAGCAGCAAGAACGTGTAGGTATTTCTCCAAGTGTATAGAATATTTCTACAGTTGTCACTATTCGCCCCTAGATCTCGGTGCATGGCAGCAACTTGGAGTCGTTGTATGCCCACATTCCCCAACGGTATTTGCCGACACACCTGGGCGGAGAGCAGGGAACCATTGAGGAACTTAAGCAACAAACATGGGACATATTCATGGGGTGCCAGAACTACCTAAAGGAGGAGGCCAACTATGGCATAGATGAGAACCTGCGTCCTGGAGGAAAATGCAATGATTATAACAGCATCTTCGGTGTTGAAGGATCGTTTCGCAAACTGAACTTTGATTAATATAATAGAGGCATTTAAAAATTAACTTAGCCATCACAGGAACTCTTAAAAGACTTAAAATTCTGATACTGATTATTCGAATTAAATTAATGTTGAAAAATGTTCTATTGCAATAAATATACTTTCATAAATATACTTTTCATTATTAAATGCATTTCCATTTGGTTTTGCATGAATGAGGAATATTTTCGCCCACATTAAACACAATTTGGTTCAGATTTATGGGAATTCCAAGTCTCTCAATTTGTTGTTGTTTGCTAAACAAGTCTGCATATATCAACTGTATAATCCATTGCATGTACCAATTCTTCAATGAAATTATATGATTACGAATCATTCTCGCAGGCCATTCAACTGCCTCAACGCCCACGTCGTGGCGCCATCTGCCGGCCGTCTTTGTGTGCCAAAAATACATTTTTCACAAATGATAAACATAATGCTTAAGATCTGTTCCATTTGATACAAATGTTTCTGTTTCTTCAGATTAATTTCGAAATAATCCTCCTTCCCTGTATCTTATGTAGTTTCTTTTAATATATCATTAAAATATCGGATAAAATACATATATATTCTTCAATACAATTTTCTTTCTCTAAACTCAAACTCTTTTTCATTCAATAATTAATTTAATAATTTTATAACACCTATTTGTAAATCTGTTATCATTATTGGTTCCTTCCAGAACTCTACAAATTTGTCGGATATTTCGTTATTGCTGCAATAAATTTCCTCTAGATCTTTTTCAATAAACAAAGCTCTTCACTTCATGGCCTTCGGTGCTAAAGGTATTTTGGAGGAAGGGGAAAAGTACTGATAGAAAATTGATTGTTTTGGTGATTGTTTCGAGTGTGAGAATTGATCGGAAATCGCAACTGACGCCTATTCACTCGACTTGTGGAAATCTTTATAAATTTGGCTCTCCGTATTTATAATAATTTGTACTGACTTAAGAAATGGTGCGTTATGGCGCAAGCGAAAAGGTCGAATGATCATTACAAATTCGATTTGATTCTTGGCACTTGGGGAACTTCCACTGACCTTGATTTTTCTGACCAGGTTAAGGCATTTTATAACAAATTAATTTTCTGTTCCAATTGATAAATCTCACGTTCAACGATCCATCGATCGCCTCAATTTGCATGTCGTTATGTTATTTATTTGATTTTTGCTTTCAATTTATTGTCTTGCGTCTGATTTATTTCTGAATGTTCATTGTGAAAGTCTTCAGATTTACGGCTCATTTATCTTCGAGCGAGAGGTTTCAATCGAAGCAAATAAAGTTGTCGCCAATATGTTTTAATTTAAATTCTTTCATCTTTACGAGAAACTTACGACACTGTAAATCAGTATCGAATTTTGTGATTGAACTTTCCGTTTTTCAAATTGAAAAATATATTAAGAGACTGCTTGATTATTGAATGCATTTTGCATCGATTGCAGAATTTATTTAAGGATTATTTAGTATTCTAATTTTAAGAGTACATGTCATTTTCGATATCATTTTCGGCAGTTCTCCAATTGGTTTCTCAGGTCAAGCGATCATCGTTTACAGGGTTTGATCCAGTCGACGTCTGCTGATGTGAACTAGACGATCATCATCTCGACGAAGACTTTGAAGATCATCATCTTGAATATCTTCAACTCGCTCGTCACGTTGATTTACAAGGCGTCCCCCGATCATTTGGTGACGCTGGCGACGTATCATCTCAATGATTTCCTCATCACTCAAGTTGGTTAGACGATTGTCCCTGCGAATAAAGCGTAGAATGTCCTGCTCTGTCATTGTGTCAATGTCACCCACTCGACGTCCTTCTCCAATGCGGTTAATACGACGGGGAGACATATCTTCCTGAGTTTGATCCAGGCGACGTCTATTAATGTGCACGAGACGCTCATCATCACGGCGTAGACTCTGCAGCTCGTCAGGCTGGACATCTTCATCCCTTTCCAGTTGCTGCTGATCCACACGACGTCCCTCCATGCGATCCTGACGCGTTTCCTCCTTGCGCTGGCGATTGCGACGCAGCATGTCAATGATTTCCTCATCACTCAAGTTGGTTAGACGATTGTCCCTGCGAATAAACTGTAGAATGTCCTGCTCTGTCATTGTGTCAATGTCACCCACTCGACGTCCTTCTCCAATGCGGTTAATACGACGGGGAGACATATCTTCCTGGTCTTGAGCTAAGCGACGTCTACTGATGTGAACCAGGCGATCGTCATCACGACGCAGACTTGGCAGGTTGTCAACTTGTCGATTAGCAACATCTTCTTCCATCTGCTGACGTTGATCCATTCGACGATCCATACGAGTCTCCGGTTCACGACGCTCCTCCACACGACGTCCTTCTTCGACACGGTTGATGGAACGTGGAGTTAGTTCCTCCTCTGTTTGTTCCAGACGACGTCTGTTGACGTGGACTAGGCGTTCATCACCTCGACGAACAGATTGCAGATCATCGCCTTGAACATCTTCAACTTGCTCCTCCCGTTGATTCTCACGACGTTTCTCGATCTTCTCCTGACGTTGGCGACGCAGCATCTCAAGAATCTCATCATCGCTTAAGTTCGGCAGACGCTTGTCCTTTCGAATAAACTGCAGAATTTCCTCTACTGGCATTGGACCCACTTTACCAACTCGACGACCCTCTGCAATGCGGCCAATGCGACGTGGAGTTACCTCATCCTGGGATTGTCCCAGACGGCGTCTGTTGATGTGCACCAGACGATCGTCATCTCGCCGAATACTTTGCAGGTTATCGCTTGGAATGGACTCAACCCTATTGATATCCTCCCACATTCCTTGACGACGTGTCTCCATCTGCCTATCAATCTCTTGTACTCTACCTTCCTCCCCACGGAGCTGCGAAAGCTGCTGTTGACGACGACGTCCCACGTGCAAGAGGCGATTGCTATTCACATTCGATGTGGGAAGATCTCTCTCAACATCTTCGAGAACTTCTCGGTTAATGGGGACCCGAGTGTAGCGTTCCTCCAGCTCGGTTTCCATCTGCTCGTTGTTATCCTGCTGCTGCTGCTCCTGGTTTCTCCAGATGTTTTCGATGCTATTCTGTCTTCGATTTACCGCCAGATCATTGACTAAACTACGCCTATCCTCCGTCTCACGGTTCATATTTTCCAGCTGTACTCTGCTCCAGGGATTCATCTGCCAACGTAGACTCATCAGATCCATTAGAGTGGGACGAATGTTTTGACTCTGCCAATCGCGCCACAATATCGGATCGTTGGACACTGGAATGCGTCCTGCGATTGCCATGCCCAGGACACAGGCCAAAATCACCAGAAGTTTTCCCATTCTGTTCGATTTTTCCTTACTCTCTTGAAATTTGGGATTTCCACTTGAGTATTGGGACTTGCTCACCAAAAGGCGACTGCATATTGATCGGAGATGCTGCTACGCTTTTATAGCCGATCTTATCTCTAGGGTCTTCGATTCCTTGGGTTCGAATCGGAATCGGACCAAAAAAACATTTATCAGTCACAAATAATGCCCAATATATCGCTTATTCAGGGGTAAATCGGGTCTTAGACCCTATAGGTCAACAGATTGCACGTCTAGTTGATTGCCAGGAGGCTGAAGAACTTCCCGAACGGGATCATTCCATTATTCCGTGATTTTTTAATAAGAAAAGTTCAATAACTTTAGGAATAAGAGAGTTGAGTCTGAACAAAAGTTAACTTTATCACCATTAAAGAATTTCAGTAAAACACAATAATATGAACACCAAAAATTCAATATATTAATATTTACTTATCAGCTATAGTATAGTTAATTAAAACTAACCGAATGAATAACAATAAATTTATAAAAACCTCAGATTAATTGTTAATTTAATGAATAAAATGATTATATATGTAATTTATTACAAAGTATATGCCTAACATTGTACATAATTTTGAATTCAGGTACCAAAAAAATTTATATTTATTTGTTCTGTTCAGTTGTGAGTTCACAAGTGTTCATTTTGAATATAGCTTGAAATAAAATGTAATCCAATTTAATCTAGACCTTATGTTGACTTTAAAAGAGTTGTCAGATGTATTTGAAAGGTTTACAGAAACAAGGGATAAACCAAGAGTTCCCCTGCCAATGTGGAAACATTCTGCGGTGACATTGCCAACTGTAAAATTAAGCAAAGTACTTTTATTCAACTAACATTCAACGGAACAACACAAAAGAACGAATAGTACAAACTAGAGTAGAATAAAGCATAATAGGAGCAAATAAAATGAAATAGAAATTTAGCATTTGTTAGATTTATGTGTGAATCGCAGCTGCTCGTTTTTGATTTATGTCCACAAATATTGACTTTGCGTATTTAAATATACGAAGAAGCTTTTTCATTAAAATCATAGAAATAGAAACTAAATAAATATTGCTTATGACAACAAGCCAATATGCCTCGCACTTTTGTTTACTTGTTGTTTGCCAAGGTTATAAATCAAATTGTCAAATTCAAAGCCAGAATGAAAATTAAATTTAACTGAAATAATACAGAGCATGTTTAAGTTAGAATACCCTAACGAATATATATATTTACATTAAATTGTATTTAAACAAAAATGCAATAGTCTATTACATTGAAATGTATTTAAATCATATTACAATATATACATGCATTCCCATTATTATCTGGCAGTGGAAGTTGTGAAATATTTTAATATATATACATATATAGAGTACATAATATCGGAAAACATACGAGTATAAATCGAAAAGCTTTTCAAAAGTATTTCAATTTAATCTATAGACTCATTTGTAGGGTACAATATAAATGTATTTATTGGTAATTTGCGCTTATCGCACACGAGAATCCACGAATCGCATTGAGTTCTAAAACAAATATTGAATAGTGCCAAATAAACGAATTGGCTTTCCCTCCCTCAATTCCCCACTCCCTCCTCTTCGAAGCCCCCACGTTTTGTGCCCTTCTTTTGAGATTTTCCAACTAAAACGACAACTCACAGACAAATTGATTTTCGGTTCCCCCAGTTTATTTATTTAAAATTCGTATTTTTCTTTCTTAACTCGCGTCTGACGTCAACGGCCGGACATGAAAATTCTCGTACTTGGGATTCATTTAGGGGCGCGTGCCATTAACCGAAAGTTTTCTAAATCCTTGGGGATGGGGGCGATGAGAGGTGCGGGGTGCGAGGTGAGAGGTACGAGGTGAGAGGTACGAGGTGAGGGATGAACGCGATATATAGAAACATCATCAGTCAAAGCGACGAATCGACTGTCAGCTGGTCAGCTGGTCAATTCGTCATTTGTTTTTGCATTGCGACCTTGAAACAAAATCCAAAGACTACAATATAGCTTGACTTGGCATTAATGAAAACTTTTACAATACGAAAAGCAAAATCAGCTGGGCCGAAAATAATCAAATAATGGCTAAGACAAATCCCAGACAAATTCATGCACAATTTATTTGTTTTCGAAAATCGGCCATAAATAAAGACATTGTCAAACGTCAACAATGTAGACTACTCACAACAATGGTACGAAACGTACAATAATTGTTCGCAATTATCTCAGAATTAATTACAATCGCTGAAAAAATAATAGTGAGAAATCACTTTAAAAAAAAATCATTGGTTTGATAAACATATTTAAATATTATTGACGGAATTTAAATCTAAATAAAGTGAAAGTTTTACATTAATCTTTTCTATTCGTTCATAAAATCGATTGCCCAATTTTATTTGCAGCTTTGGCCATTGTGCCACTGTGCAACAACAACAACAACATGTTTTCTAGTCGCATGGCAACAGAAGTCCGTTTGAGATGGAAATTACATACATACTATATAGCACTTCGAGCCAGACGAGTGCAATTGACGTGCATGTGGTCTGAGTGAATGTAAACAACAAAATCTATCTTAAAGATACTCACAGATACACACAGATTTTCCCATTACAAACAGATCAAGTATGTTTGCAGAAATATATTGGAAAATTCGTTTAACAGCTAAGTGGAATTATGATAAACGCCGCGTGGGGTCAACTATATATTTTCTCATATCATAGACTCATTTCCAGATGCTCGACGCTGACAATCCCCCACGGTGCGCAATATCAGGTAATTATAATTTTGGCAAGGGACCAGATACCTCATTTATTTATTTTTTCATCTCTGGGACCTGATTGCTAGATGGGTGGATGCCACAAGTATCCCGCTGTTGGAAATTTCTGGTATTCAATAGGTAAAAATTTGAGTAACTAGTATTAGATTCATATTCTGATACGAGGAAATATACCCCCCATTAAGCAGATGGGGAGAACTTAAATAAACACTTATTTTGTTGAAATTGTTTATTCTTAGTAAAATAAATAAAATTTATTTTGTAGGATTTCTGTCACATCGAAGTCTGAAAGAAGTTTCCTTATTCTAAAAATTTAGTTATAATTTGAGTTATTGAGCATAAGTGATTCTAAATTGACTAGACCTTAATAAAAAACTCAACATTATTAAAGCAAAGTCAGTACTATAACCTCCATTTAATAAGAAACAAAGAAAAGGCGCATAGAAATTTTCAATCAAGATTTTGGCATTTGGCATCGTCGACCCACTTAATTGCCAATCGGTCCGGTCGTCAGCCGTCAGTCGACGTGTGGTAGGCAATGCGGTCGTATTGGCCATTAGATCATTTGATTTTCTGCTTCTTTTCTCCCTATTTTTTTCGTTAATAACAGATTTCCGTCAAAACAAACAATTTGCGAAGCGATAGAGAAGAAGATAGCGGAATATAGAGGAAGAGCGAGTAAGAAATAAGAAAAGTGCGTCAGCAATGCAAATTTTGTTTTTCTGCTTTTCAAATCAAGAAGAGCTACTCTTCTATTTGCTTTCTTTTCTTTTTATTCTTCATTATTCTTTATATCTAAATGTGTTTTTGTTATTCTATATTTTTTTCTTGCTTTTTTATATGCTTGTTTATTTGTCTAGCGACTGTAGAGGATTTTAACCTTTTGGCGTACACGTGGCTATATGCAATTATAAGTAGTTTTCATCTATGCTGATCGTTTTTTTTTGTCTAGTGGAAGCTATCTAGTCTTTTATTTCTATCAATTTCATAATCAATATTCTATTTTAACTTTTATAGTTGAAACACTTTTCGTAATGATATTTAACTATTTTATAAGACTTACTTAAAAAAATATATACATATTATATATACAATAATTCTGATTCTAACGATCTAAAAATTGTTTAATTGCTCAAAAAGCACTTATCTATCTGAAAGATCTCTCTATTCAAAAGTATAATCAACACAAAACGGGAGACGTGTATAATTTGTTTTCACTAATTATCGCTTGTATTTAATTTAGTCTGTCTGTCTATCGCTTAGTTGCTATCTCCACAGCCAGCTGGGAGCTCTGATGAATCATCATAATGCCCGGGGGGCACAAACTCAATTCATTGCCAATGTCACGTAGTCCCATGGAGCGAATGATGATGATTATCTAAGGCAATCGATTGGCTAGATAATGATGAATGATTTTTTAACAACTTTACTGTAAGCGAATAGCCCATAAAAGCGATCTAAAGATTGTTTTCTAATTTTTATAGGTAAAGAAATTTCTAGAGAATCCAATAATTATTTAAAATTAAAAAAAAGCCAAAATGATTTTTTTTCCAATTCGAATCTTATACAATAGAAAATAATTTTAATTAATGCAACAGCTAATAATTTGTTGCTAAACAATTCTTTAAATTTCAGCTCTTTACTGTGTTATTTAAATGGACAATGGTCAGTGAAACTCTGGCTCCTGTCATTCGGATGTTGACGAGTTGTTGGGCAACTCTGCAATTTTGCTGCTGCCTGACAACACTTTTGTGCTTCACGAATTACTGAAGCGTTGCCAGGGCATAATCAAGCTGTGACTTATTATGGAAACACGACTATCAGATACCCTGTGTCGCAAGTGTAGAGTTGTAGAGCATCGGTTTAGTCTATGACTCACATTGTAGATGAATCGGTATGTGTTTAGACTAAATAATGTACTAATCTAAGAGTTTTTAGCATTTGTTGCATGCTATTTTCGTCACACTGTGCCAAGTTTACTGTTGAACGTGTCCATTGTTTGTTTACTTGAAGCTCGATTCATTTCGTTGGTTGCTAAGCGGAGACGACAACGACGTTGACAGCGACGTTGAAATGGTGATCGCTGTTTCATCTACCGCTGCCGCAGCCGCTGCCGCTGCCTCAGTCGCTGTTGCTTTAACTGCCGCTTGGCAACAGCTAACGTCATCGTTTGTTGCGTTTGTGACGTCGACGCTGAGTTGACGTTGACGTCGACGCCAAGGAGGAAATGAATGTCAATTACTCACGTACAAATACATATGCTTACGTCTGTATATATAGTATGTACATAAATTTTCGTACAGCGTCTCTTGACGACAGCCAAAGGCAGTTTGCGACTGTCCGTCGGTCGGCGGTCGCCTCGATTGCAGCAATCGCTCGTTTTTGGCTTATCGGACGAGGCGAAATGAAAGTAGCAGCCGCAACATTTGCATAGGCGCCACAAAGATTCATTAACCTTTGCGTTTGTCGCCAGATACATACAGATACAGTCTAAAGATACAGATAGAGCTACAGATACAACAACAGATGCAATTACAGCAAACACATACAAGTTCGAGCAAATGAGCAATATTTCGCCATAGTTGCAGTTACAGATACATTGATTGATCTATCGGTAACTTTAGTTTATGTTTATCTATACCTTGAACCTATTATCTATAAATTAATCTGCAGCTTTGATGGCAAATCGAATTCTGACTCAATCATTTCAATTTGTATACATATACAGATCTCGATCATTATTAACTTTTACAGTAGATGTGTTTAGCTGTAGATACATACAAATTTAGACTAAGATACAGATACATTTGATTGATTGTTGCCTCCACTGAACGTATGTTAATTAATTTCCAGATTTTCTCGTTTCGTTGTGCTTTAATTTGCAATTTTATTGAACTCTAATCCTCCATCTTTGTATATACCCTATCCGTGGCCATATGACACTTTTCTATAGCTTCGGGTTGCATCTCAAATTTCAGAGCTTATGTTTTTTTGACTTTTCAATGCAAATTAAATTGCACATTTATTATTCATCATGTGATTTAATAGCAAATTCCCAGAGAGAATTCAATAATGATAACGAAAAAACAATCTTGAAGTGACCTAGATATTTGCATTGAATGAACTTTTCCGAGAAAATTGCTGAACTCTTATCGATGCGTAATATATTGAAATTAAATCCACAGAGCTGACTTGTGATGCCAATTTGAATGCAATATTCAGTCTTTATTCATTGCAGACGAGTGAAGTTCACAGAATTATAATGCAGCTGCTTCTATATACGACCGTAATACTGACCACAATTGGAGTTCATTTTGCAGTTGAATCTGAAGATGTAAATATGATGAATTCGAAAGAAAATGTTTCTAATTCGAATTAAATAAATAAAATCTATTTGAATAGTTCATAGCAAAAAGCAGTTGCATTCCATATGGAAATTCGCCGGGTGTTCATCAAATTTCAGCACCTGGTATAGAATCTTTCGATGTTCTGTGTGATAATGCGACTGTGAGTCCAGGATGGACAGTTATTCAGCAACGCATCGATGGAAAGGAAGATTTCTATAGAAACTGGGCGAATTATACTGCTGGTTTTGGTTCCCTCCATGGAGACTTTTTCCTGGGCCTAGAGAAAATCCATCGCTTAACAAAAGCTCATAGACATTATCTGCACGTTTATATGGAACAATTTAATGGAAAAATCGAAAATGCTCGTTATGATCAATTCGAAATTGCTGGGGAAACCGAACAATACAAATTGACTACTGTGGGGGAATTTCATCCAGCTTGGGGCTTTCAATAGCCTGACTTGGCATTATTCAGAGAAGTTCTCAACATTTGATCGGGATAACGATAATTTCAAGGATACTAACTGCGCGGAAAAACTGCAAAGTGGTTGGTGGTTCGCCTACTGTGGACTCTGGTAAATGAATTAACAACATTAATGTTTTTTATATAGTAATGTGATCTCTCTTTCAGTAATCTTAATGGAAGATACTTTGAGCATGAGGTGGAAAATGTCACTGGCATGTATTGGATACACCACAAAACTCTGAAAACAGTTAAAATGTTGATACGTCCATATATTGGTTGATTGTAACTTCTGTACAATCTATGGCATTTATTATAAGCCACTAGTTACAATCTCAAAAGAAGCATAAAAATATAATTTAGTTTGAGCAGATTCAAATATACTTATCTGTAAAATAATCCAATCATAATCTTAACGAATTCTAATTACACTAAATCATTTTTACTTCATTGAGTGTATTTCTTTTGATTACAGGGTATTAATCTCTTCAATCAATCAGTCAATCACTCGTATTTTCAGACCTTGTCCAACAATTCTTGGGCCAGCTGTTTGCTTTTTATAGATTTGCAATAACAAAACAGATTACATCAAGCAGATCTCACAGTCATAACAGCAATACGAAGTACACAAATCTCTAGGATATACTATATACGGTACACAAAATGATGATCTTTCATTTTGTTTACTTACAACAGTCCCAAAATGCTGACGCAAAACGCGACGCGAACAACAAGAAAATATATTTGCATATATTTAAACTACCTATATATGCTATATGCTATATATTCGATATTTTCGCACGATTTGAAATGCGCGTCAGCAGGCGTGTCACATATTCGATGTTAATTGGATCCATTCGGATAGATAACAGATGGGCATTGAAAATTGTTATCCCAGCTAATTGCATTAATAAATATAATTAAATATTTAACAGATGTGCCAAGAAATGATATAAAACTTTATAAATAAATAGTTAACAATCTGAAATGCAAACATTAAATATTAATCATTATCAAATGTTTACAAAAACAGCAAACAGCAAGAAATGAGAAAAGGAAAACATCTGCTGATCTGTCGCTATAGTGATAAAAACACAACAACAGTCTTGATTGTTGTTTATCTGATAATTCAAATGAATTACTACAAATAAGTAATAGTTATTAAACTAATTATGACCAGAAGTGCGTCATTTCGTGGAACTTTTATCCCATTCCATGGGAACTCTTTCAAATTGATGGATAAGTTATTAAGAGTCAGATATTAAATAGAGCTGCATCTACAAAGATATGCCCGTCTTGGAAGTGATTGGTCTACCGCCGATTTGAATGGGATTATGTCTAATTAGTGACAGACTTAACATAGTGGTTCCTTTTCGACATAGGAGTCACGTGGAGGGGATCTACCTTTGAGTTGGCCGACATTAACGATTGGAAAACGAGCGCACGTGAGTTCGAGGCGTTCTTCCTGGTTCGTTACGTCACAGTTTATCCATCACATTAATGCGTCTGACGACATAGGTGACTCTACCGACTATACCGACTACCGTCTAGTTGTGAGGTAAAACTGTGACGCCATGTACAAGACCTGACCCCTAGATGGACCCTCACCTATGTCCGTGTCCGTGTGCGTGTCCGTGTCCATGTCCGTGTCATTTGGGTAACGTGTCTGTCGTCATATTTGCGGTTGGCATTTGAACGGAGAGAGACACCACATGCCCAGGTCTCCCACTGTCTCTGACTCGTGTGGATCCCGCTTTGAGTACGTGACTGCAGCAACGTGTCGCATATAAAGTTGAAAATTTGTTAACTGTTTAACCCCCCTCCCAGAATTCATTTTTAATAAGCATTCGACTTGACATACGCTTACACAATTCATATAATTCATTTCATCAGCAATTTAAATTTTTCAACAAACTGAAGTGTTAACTAAGAGTTCTAGATATTCGGTGCAAAGGAAATTTAAAGGAACCATTGAATCTACACATTTTACAGCGATAATTAATTAATATCTGTTTATACTAACATTATACATATTATTAATTACACAAATCAGTCGGTTACCAAAAGTGGAGACTATCCAACAGTCAAGATCAATTTATTATCACATTGTTGACACATTTCTAGATCACTTTTCTCTGCTTAACAGATGATGCAAGAGTTAAGTAAATTGTCGAGCTCTTTAATCCATAAACTAAATACTTAAACGCCATTTCAGAGTGCTCAAATCCGATGGCAATGGCCCGGTTAACAGCATAGATGCATCAAGTGTAAAGCGCTCAAAATTGCCACCATAAAATTGTTTAACTCTACATCCAAAAACTTTCGCTCATGCTTATGTGCACAACATACACACACACACACAAACACTCTCTGATAGGAGATGGTAGATAGTTGTTCAGAGCCATAAAATTGGAAATGATGATCATCAAGGCGACTGGGGCCAGGCCACGCCCAGCCAATGGGCGGCGATGCTGAAGAGCGCCCCAAATCGAATGATGTACTTGAAACTACCCTGTAATTAACAGAGCATTTTTAAATAATTTTTATTTATAAAAATATATGCATAAAAATATAATATAAATAAAATATTTAACTTATGTAATTACAATTCTACATAGCTTGGAGTTAAACACGCTCAGTTCTTAATACGTTGCAATTTTTACAGGGTGTAAGAAACAGGGCAAACCAAAACTAAAAAAAGACATTGTCCAGGTTACGCACTGCAAACGGGTGTGCCACCAAGTTGCACAGCTAAAGATACAGATAGAGATACAGATAGAGATAGAGATACAAATACAGCTATAGCTATAGCTATAGTTCCAGCTACAGCTACAGATGCGAGTCGAGTCGTGTCGAGTTAAGGCGAGGCGTGGCGAGGCGAGTTTGAGCTCGTAAAAAGCGCTCGCGTCTGGCGTAAAATTTATGACTAGTTGAGGCGAGAGTGACGCTGATAGATGATAAGACCCCGCCACCATATATGTCTGACTACTATACCAAACTCTATATATATAAATGCATATACACAGCAAATACATATATACGAGTATATACATATATATACACTCGATGATACTGGAGCCAGGTTATAGTCGTTATGGTAGTCGTAAAGCTGCTAAGTGCCATTGCATTGTCGCAGAGTTTAGGATTTTGATCACTCAAAGTGGAACAAAGTCTTAAAAATTTGATTGAACATTATTTCCTGTATTGTGAAATCGAATTTCTGTTCATTCTTCTTTCATTTCGTCCCCATCTGACATGGCCTTTTATTCAAAACAAGCAGCTTCTGATTGTCAGACCCCAGTACTCAAATGGAACACGGGTCTAACAAGAAGAAGATGAAGTGAGAGGATGAAGAGTGATGTTCGAAATGCTTTCGGCATATTTGTTTGACTGTATTTATTGTATTTCATTTTATAACAGAAACTTATTAAATGTCAGAGTTTTGTTATTTTTATGATTACTAATTTATTTTCTCTTCTTCTTTGGGTCTAATAAGCATCTTAACGCCTGAAAAAAAGGAAGCACACTTCATTGCATTCACACAGATGCCATTAAAATTGCTGTGAATAGTTAGTTAGTGTAATTTTTTAAATATTGTACTTGCTTTGATGGACAGTCGGCATGCCACCAACCAGATGCCTAACTAACCGCACAATTGCCTCTTTCCCAAGTATCTCTGTCGTGATCGAACGTTGAGAATCTCATGTACTGAACGTTTCCCAGTTGTTCGGTACTTCCAGTGAACCGACCCAATCTGCTAAGCGCGTAATCATCGTCTTCATTAGCAATTTTAAAGTTATCATATCGAGACTGAATGATTTTACCGAGACTATCCTCAATATTGAATTTATAGATTTTATTAAAATTATACACTCTGTAGAGAACATACTTTTTATAAATACTATATATATATAAAGTAGTAAATATTTAGCCCATTTAAAGATACAGCATTAATATTTGTCAACTTCATTTGATTAGCTTTTAGAAACATTTCTATATACTTTGTGTCACAAGTAATTTCTAATGCTTGGTAGTTTAACCAGAAAGTTTCCAATATGTCTCCTTTACAGTCATTTTCTTCGCAATTAGATATCCTTGAAAAACCTGCTATGAAAAAGAAACTGCGATGAAGAGAAAGAAACAATAGTTTCCATAAAAATGTAGTTAAAAATGCTTGCCACATTTTTCGCTTGATGGTTTGTGAAATATGCTAAGAAAAAAGACAGCAACAGTGCCGAAAAGAAGAAACAAATAAATATGAATTAAAAGAAAAAACAAGTAAAGTTCATTTATGGTTTTGTAATATGCAAAGTGGCACAGTTTGAATTGAAGTTGGTGTTGGAGTCTCGGTCGCAATCCCAGTTCGAGTTCCAGTCCCAGTTTCGGTTCCAGTTTCAGTTTCAGTCTGAATCCCAGATTCAGTGGCATATTAACATTTGTTGGGATCGTCGCATGGTTGGCTGCATGAAACGCACCACAGAGTGACAATGGCCCATGGATGGTGGAACCAGGGAACCAGGGAACCGTATCCGCATCCAAAGTTGGCTCACAATGGCGCCCAGTTTGGTGAAAAGTTGAGCGCATTTTCAAGCCCAAACAGACAAAAGCCAGAGAGGAAAGGCCAACACACACACACACACACAAACACCCCGCACTCACACTCGTATGAATAGCTTGCACTCGTTGTATTCGTAATTTGCTCTATTGTTTCATATGCATTTCTCGTGCCACGCAGAACAGTTGCCCATCGAGAGGAAACGCCAGACAATACCCACTGTTGTTGTCAGCAATTAGTTTCAGATACACACTCACACACACACACACACTCACACACACACAGAAACACACAACGGTACACTAACAGTTTTCACCGTATTTGCATTGGCGAAAGTTCCATCAGTGGGCGGAAGATCAAGATTAAACATGCCCAACATTAATCCGCAAATGACCTCAAAAGATGACTACTCGTCTTTACCTGCATTGCAATTTTCATGTTACAACTTTTCAAGCGCCTTATCTCCATGTTCACTTTATTTCCTGAACTCTACGTATTTCTTTGTTATACGTGTACATTATAATATGAGTATAATCTTATCACTAATGCCATTAACTCCTTCAATGTTACTCTTATTATGAAATAAATCAATACATTTATTTCACACGACTTTATCCATTCTTTGCTTTAAAATTACTTCATCAGCATTTAACATTGATAAGGAGGAGGAGGCATCTCTGATCCTACAACGTACATATATCCCAAAGACACACTTCCATAAACCTCACACAGTTTATAGTTTCTTATAAATTTGTTTAATTTGTCTGAAGTGGTTACATAATTATTATTGACTAGCTGTCATAGTCGTAAATGAAAGATATTCACTTGATGGTCAGTTTTAAGAGAAGCCCAAAGATTTTGATGGACTCGAATTTGGTTGCATCTGCAAGTTGTAAATTAGGTAGCTTTATAGCCTGATGCGAGTGTCTCCAATAAAAAGCTGTCAATCGCCGGGTTACATAAGCGTTGAACTTTCGTAGCTGATTACACCGCGAAATCAAACATGACAGAGCGACAGATGCGACAGAAAGGCAGACAGGCAGACAGGTTAGACACAGTGGGACAGAGATAGAGACAGAGAGACAGAGAGACAGGGAAAAGAAAGACGTAACATGACACAAGTTGTGGGCGCTGTAATTGAGGAGGGAGCAACTTGTTAAGAAGCCCCACAAAGACATTTCGCTGTCGCAGTGGGTGCTCGTGCCCCAGCAACAACAACAGCAGCAGCAACAGCAACAACAACAGCAGCAGCAACAACAAAATTAACAAGAGTAACAACAACAAAAACAACAACAGCAGCAGCGAGAACAACGTGAACATCCACATAGGTGGTAAATGGATATGATAATGGCTTTAGGGCTAAAAGAGAGCGCTTAGAGAGAGAGAGAGAGAGAGGGGTTACAAGTGGAGTAGGGGAGATGTGGAGGAGCATAGGCCATAACACCGCATGATACAGGCAATTAAACAATTGTAAACCAATTGATACACACGCTCATTAATTAAATTAAATGATGGAGAAACGAAACTAAAGCGAACGAGAGAAAAGCAACCACAGCACCACAAACTGAGAGAGAGAGCGCCAAAGAGAGAGAGAGAGAGAGAGAGAAGACAACACCACAACAACAATCAATCATGCCAATTAGTTTTAATGGCCACTCGCACAGTAGTCAACCGTCCAGATGCATCTCACAGTTCGCCAAAGAAGCTGCGAGAGTTGAGCTTCAATTAAAGCCAGAACTGGCTAGAATAAGTGAAGACACTGCGAGAAAAAGTCAAGACAGAAGCAAGATACTTCAAGATGCTTACTGCTATTTGATTGTAATATCTTTAACAGATAATTACAGTAAGCAACCTAAAAAAAATATAGATGACACATTTATCTCAAAGAGCTAGAGCTAACAAACTTGAAAAGTAGTCTCTCTTTTGCATTCAATCATTTGAATGTGTTAACCTTTATTTGAATAGTTGTTTCTCTCAGTGTCTGGCAATGAAAGAGATGCAAGCACAAGACATAGACCAAGACACTGAGGCTGCGGCTGCGGCTGAAACTGAAACTGGTAATGAGAACACCGCCGTTGGCTGGTCGTTAACTTTAACGCCCTGGCCCCCAACCAGGCTGCAAATCTGGCAGTTGATGCAACTTCAGACTGCAACCAATTGTGCTACCCCTTCATCTTATTCTTCTACAGCTTCGCCTTCTTCGTTTTCTTCGGCCTCCTCTTGTGGCACTTCAGCTGTTTGGGCCTTTTATGTTGGCCATAAAATTTGCTAAAATAGTCCAACGGCGAGCGCTGCTGCTGCTGCTGCTGCTGTAGCTGATGACATGTAATCAGCTCCATTGCTGATGAGCCAACCCCTCCCCCTCCCCCGTCCCAATCACCAACTCTCTCTGTCTTCTTAGCCACAATACTGTGCGGTGTCAGAGCGACAATCAAGACACTCAACGGCATAAATTAAACGCCGGCAATTAAATGCAATTCGAAATTCAGACCCCATTTAGACCCACTGAGAGTGCACTCACAACGAATACGAATACGTATAGAGTACGTCGAGTACTCGTATGAGTCATGGGCACAAAACAGGAAGACATTCACCTCTCTGCGACTGAATGACTGAATCTTATCGCCACACGGATGGTGAAACTGGCAAAACTTGGCAGATTGCCAAATAATACCAAAGATATAAACTATATTATCATATGATTTTGTTTTCTTTAGTTATATGCACTATAGTTTATTTTATTGTGCTACAATACAAGTGGCATATTTTATAATTTACAACATTATATTCCTTTTCAGATAATATATAGTAGAATTGACTAATAGGTCCTTAGTTTATAAAAAGATAAAACAAACGATGAGATCTGTTTCGTGATTATTTCTGTTGTCTGCTGCCATTAACTATTTTTAATTAAAATTTCAATTTTTAGCACGTTGAGACATCGATCAAATTTGAGGGAAAACAAGAGAGAAACACGAAGAACATTTAAACTGTTATAGAACATAAGCAAAACATTGACATTGATAAGATTCGGAAAGTTCAAGCAAGTTTAAACTTTATCTAGACCAAATGAAAGCTACCAAAAGTGCATTTCTGATAATGTTCTATCGATCAACGAACTCTTATCGAGCATTCAGTCAGTAGACCAAATGGCCAAGTTCCTTTTTGGCTAAGACTTTGTGCGTACATTGAACTCAATGAAATGTACGATTATTCAGTATTTAATACTGTCAATTGAAGTGCAATGCACTCGATGCTTAATTTGACGGTAGTCATGATAACATGTTGATCGTGACACGCTAAGTAAATAACACGGGGCCCGAGAAAACTGAGGAGAGGGAGAAGGGGAAGCGAGAAAGCGAGGAAGCGACTCGTGTTTAAACGGGAGCCTTATGACCTTGACTCACCGAGTTCACTTAGCTCTGAGTCAATATTTCTACAGCTGGTTAAGTCTTAATTGGAATTTAATAACCAGGCAACACGTGTTTGAACCAGATGCATTTTAAGAGGCTTCTGAACTTGTTGATTATCCGCCTTAACGATATATAACTAAGCTCGGAAAATCCTCCAGATAACCAAAGTCAAATATATAATGCAGTCTATTTTGTGCATTTCTTAAATATATAGTTTTCCTTTTTGGTTTTCTCCGCTCTATAAACATCACACCGTATATAATATCTGCGATTCCATTAGCTCAAAAAAACAAGCTAAGATTTTCTTTAGCAAATAATTGTTAAACTGAGAGGTGGCTGTTAATAAATAATTTACATCTCAAAATTTTAGCAGCTGACAATGATAGGGGTAGATATAGAAGTCTCCCAGTTGTTCTAGCATTATTTGTACAGATATTTTAGATAGAATCTAAGCTTAATAAATATGCTTGCTGTTAAATGTTGTTAACATTCAATTTTTAAGCTGTCATCAACTTTTAGATGAAAAATGTATATCTAATTCACATTTTTCGAGAAAACCATCAAACTTAACCAGTTTACTGGGTACTTGCTGACTTTTCAGCAGTGTATCTGCAGCTCTTTCAGCTATTATTTCACTGGTACTAGCGGTGATCGTTGACTGCTGCTGCAATTGCCAGTTGCTTGCTAAGTAATCACTTTGATCGCTCGCTGACTCGTTTTTATTTCTTCCTCTTTGGTTGTTTTTAGTGGGTTTATTCACCGTTGTCGTTGTCGTTGTTGTTGTCGTTGTTGTTGTCGATGTTGTTGTCGTTGTTGTTGTCGTTGTTTTTGTCGTTGTTTTTGTTAGTTGTTAGTCGATTGCTGTCCAGCGATTTGTTGCCAAGCGAAACTTTCCTATTATTTTTTGTTGTATTCTGTGTTTAGTTTTTCTTTTTTTTTCTATTATGATTATTTTTCCTTTTCTTATGTGTTGTTATTGCTAATGCCTTGACTTGGTTGTTTGCTGGTCTGTTTGCTCACTCGCCGACTTGTTGCTGCCACCGTTGTTGTTGCTGTTGTTGTTATTGTTGCTGTTGCTGCCTCGTAATCAACGTTAACGATCGCTTGCCATTGCCAGACTGCGCTACTCCGAGTGGGAGTGGCCGGGTATATCAGCCCTTGCACTTCACTTGACTCACAGCCTTTAAAATTCAGACTCACTTTGAATACTAATAAAGCAAAAGACAAAGACAATTGCGGATTAGCTTTAATTTTAAACTGTTACTCTATTTTTATTTGTTCATTTAATTTAGCAATATTTTTTTAAAAACCTTCTCTGCAGTAAATGTTAAAAAATATAAAATGTCAATTTAAATGCCACTTTATTTGCATTTATAAAATTAAAAAAATTAAAAACTTGCAGAAAATTGTAAATATACTATAGTTGACAAAGTTGTATTTTCTAATCAAAAATACTACCAACTACTACTACTACTTATATTTATGCAAAGTTTATCAAATGTTAAGCTGAAAAGCTCCTTAAAATAATTTAGAATGTTTTAAATTGGAGCGGGGAAATTGAAAGGAAGATCAAGTCAACTTTAATGTGGTCTATAAATAAATATGAAGCTGTTAATTGCTGAAATAAATATAGAAATTAATAAGAAGCGCATTCAGGGTTCGTTAAGGCCTTGAACTTTATTTAATGGACACCGTTTTCTGTCTTTAACAAAGTTGTGTGCAGCTTTTCGTTGTTTGCAACCAACAGCTGATGTCTGTCGTCAGATAATGATGAATAACTGTGCCTGCGGAGAGTGTAACACACACACACACAGAGAGAGAGAGAGGGGGAAGAGAGAGGTAGCAACTCTTTTTGGGGCTATGGAGTGTAAAGGGAGTGTTAGAAAATGGGTGAAATTCAAAAGTAAGTCGCAGTTAAGCATAGCTACCTGTACCAGAGTCTGTATCTAAGGCGCCTAGTTGCATTTGACACTCAACGGCCATAATTCACCAGCTACAACATCAGTTCGGTGGCGACTCGGGTTGGGGAGGTGATAATTTGGTCACGAAACGCAGCTCACTTTAATACTTGAGGAGGAGAAGGCAAAGGAGAAGGCGAAGGAGGGAAAGGTGGAGATGTGAGGAGAGGGGCAATCTAACAAGAGCAGACAATGGCCCTGATAAGATGGGGCCGCAACATAAATCGATGAGTCATTTGACAGGTTTCCTGTTCGACAGACAGACCCAAAACTGTTGGCCTTATCTTCACTCTCTTGGCCCATTGTTTTGTGCCCCCAATTTGCATATCGCTCCGAGTCATGTTTTATGTGCTCCCCTCCTCCACGTTCGTTCTCCCCCTCTCCTTCCCCCACCGCGTGCAAAGTGTGCTCATCTATTTGAAATCTCGACCAAAGTGCATTTAATTTGAATTTGATTTCTGTGAGTTATTTTATTTATTTCTTATCAGATTTGCATAGAAAACAAACACTAAAAATAAGTTCGAAACGTGATGAAATCAAGTAATTAATTTACCTCATCGGATCGAATGACGTCTTCAAATGTTTTCAGTAGTCAATTAGAAAGCTCAAATAAAATTGCTACTTTGAACACTTTTTTAAATATGTAGATTAGATATTGCAATAATAAGAAACTGTACAATTCACAATATTTTAGAGACTGATGACTCTCTTATAAATTAGTCATAACTAAACCTTTCGCCTAGCAACCAACTCTAGACTTACAATTAATATTCGTTCGAATATTCGAGATACATATTTAACCAATTTCCAATATCGCTTATCGCTCAGAAAGCCAAATTTAATCAGATTCGTCACACTATGAATTGCTTCAATGACTCTTTTCTTGCGACATTCACATAATTAGCATCTTATCAGACTTCCGACTCATTCTTTTCAACTTATCGATGGACACTTGACAACAGTCAATATCTGGTCTGGTCTCTCAAATGAGTCAGTGAAAGACATTTGCCTCCAAAGACAATAGACAAGTTACCACAAAATGTTAATCGCAACAGCATAAATTAGATTCCAGCCCTCAAAGCTGTTGGATGATGAAATAAACTAGAACAGAGCAGTGAGAAGAGAGAAGTGAGTAAAGAGAAGTGAGAAGAGCTAAGAGGGAAGCTCGATGCCAGGGAAAAACCAACTCAGCAGTTGTGTAAATACTCGTAGTACAAAATATGGATGGGTCACTTGGCCTTATGGCAACTAGAAGACAGACGAAAGCGCTCGACTAGAATATACCCTGTCAAATTCTATGTATATGTGAAGACAGAGCTGTCAATTTATGCAAATATCTATTTGTAGTTGAGTCCATAAACTAGGAAAGTTTCATTAAATCAACATACTCTTAAATTAACGCCATTCAACTTCGATATATCGATATATGATTAATACGCATTCAATGACATCAATCAATAAAAACAACAATGATCTTTGGAAAATGATTTGAATCTGTATATCAAACCCTCCACAATAACGTGTGTGCTTACAGGGTATTAACAGTCGCGTGACGACTGCCAATCTCTGTTTACCGAGTGACTAAAGAACAAGTATTGTAAATACGAATAGTTTAAGGTCAGACTTGTAGTCGGTAACTGTGAAACTGTTGCCAGGCCCGTTGGGCGTACCTTAGGTGGCAAAGGGGGCTTGCCAGAGGCAGGGGGCAGGGTGCTGGCAAGGGGGTAAGGGTGGGCAGTGCTGTTGCCAGCTTGTCTGTGGCTGCCAATCGATTTTCCTAAGCACGACGTGGACGTTTGCTAATGCCAACTAACTAGCCAAGCTGTACATCAATCCGACAACAGTTCGTCATGCAGTCAATCAGTCAGTCAGGCAGTCAGGCAGTCAGATGGCCACTTAGAACCGACGTTGACGGTGACGGTGACGGTGCTGGTGACTAACAGTACTTTGTTAGCCATTGTTGCTGTTGTTGCGACTCCAAAGGTAATTATCTGTTGAGCCTTCAACATTCGTTGCTCGCGTGCTGAGCGACCCCCTCCGCCCCGCCATTGGTCTCTCTTCCCCTCCCACCATTCGCCCTCTTGGTCACCTTGTCCGCCTCGTCTTTAGCCCTGTTGCTGAGCGGAGCCGAGTGGAGTGGAGTGGAGCGGAGTCGAGCGGAGCGGAGCGGAGAGCGACTCAACTGGTCGATGAGTAATCATTAATCATGCGATATCATTAAATGTGCTTCGTCTTGCAATCGCACTGAGCACACACGATCTGAATTGCATTTGATCTGTCAGCAATTCGGAAATCTGTCCATGACTATGGAATACCCTGTAAATCTATTTTGTAAACTGTATATCTATAGTCTATCCTATTATTGAATTTAAAAATGTAAACATTATTTACTACAATTTATTTCATTTATTACACCTTTCTATCGCATTTTCCCAGTGGAACATTGAAATGAAACGTTTTAGGCGTCTTTTTTTTTAAGATTGGTGTGTTGGAATGGAATTTCGATTGGAAAATTTAAACTGAAACAATTATTTAAAATTTGAACTATAGTATAAACAAAAGAAGATTAATTTCAACAAATGGAATTTGGTCTATCGGAATGCTGGAATTGAATCACTTGGTAAACAAAAGTGAATCAAATTGAATTGCAGTGAAATTAAAAAAACTACGAAAGCAAACGACAGTAAATTTTAATAACTTTGATATGCGCAAATGAAACAGATCATAAAAAAAGTAAATTGAATGTTGAAAATTACGTATACGATCTGTTGTACAGATATCATATAATATTTAATAGTTTTCGCGAAATTGCATTTGATCTGCTAATGAAAATCGCGGAGGGAAGCAATGAAAATAATGGAATGAAAATTGTTATTACAACTTGTAATACTTTTACAAATTTCCAATAAATTTCCAACGAACCGTTGTGTTGTCTACGACTCGGTCAAACAATGGGAATTTTCTGTTTGCTGTCAGATTATAGAGAATAGCAGAAAGCCACAAAGCATTCTATAAACCCAGTCCCCCATTCACAGTCAACTGTTGTCCCCTGTCCCCTGTCCCTTGTCTCCTTTCCCTTGCCCCTTGCCCTGCCCAGTACAATCCATACCACAACCTCAACCCAACCCAAAACTAAACCCAACCCGACTCGACGCGACTCGACTCGACTCGACCCGAACCCAAGCGACACGATCCAAACAGAAAATCACACGCTGCCGTCAGCTTGTCTGGCGCGATTTCTGTTCAGTTGCCGCTGCCCGTGTAATTGCAGGCAAGCAAAAAAAAATAGAGAGAAATATGAAAAAAAGGTGGCACAAATGTCGTTTCCCTGTCCCTAGCACACACCCCTCCCGGGTTGCCCCTGTCACACTTTGCCCCGCGTTTTTGCCACCTTTCGAGAGCTCAAGCTCTTGGCACCGCCAGCACCTACTGCAATGTATATTTGTTGTAGTTGTTGTTGTTGTTGCTTGTTGTCGGTGCTTACGTAAGCGCTAAAGGCGGTAAAATGAAATGAAATTGTTGTAATGGGCGATTTTCATTGCGGCATTACACGCCAACAACTCTTACACAGTTATTCGTACTAGAGATGGTCACAGTGCCTGCAATTGGCAAAGACACAAAGATTCAGTCAAAAGAAAGAAAAAACACGAAGATCTTTAGTCATATAGAACAGCACTTGTAATATTTACATAACACAAATTGTCACTAATTTATAAATATCTCAAGAAAGTTTTAATTTTATTTCTTTATTTAGTTTATAAGGTATACAAAATTTAAATGAACCACATTAAATATCTACACGTATTAAAGGTAAGTGTCAACTATAATTCTACACATTCCTAAAGATAATGATGTTGTATTAATTTGGTTACCAAAACATTTCTAATATTTAAAGGATACTGACTACTGATATATTGATTAGTAGGTTCATTAGAAAGTCCTTTGAGTATCTTATTTAAAAATAATATGAAACTGAAGCCAAAGCTTAAATAGAATTTTTGACAGCATTCAGATAATCATATAACTTTTGACCATATGAAGTAGCTGCTCTTTCAAAGATTCTCCAACCGATAGTTTGAGTATTTGAAGCTCTCTCACTCACGAAGCTGTCACGCACGCTGCTCGTTCACCTCGAAGACGTGTCGTACACGTCGTATTCGCGTTCGGATGCCCATTTCGGGTTCCATATGCACACCCCCTCCCCCTCCCCCCTCCCACTAATCTGCCCCTTCGTCGGGCAGTTTGTGAGCTCCTCCTATGTTATGTGTATATTTGTTCTATAATTACAGCCTATTTGCGCTCTATTCTCGGTACACATGAAATTTTAATGGACCTCTGGCCCGGTCTGTCCCCGACTTTGTTCGGCTTGTTGGGACTGGGACTGTTGGGGCCTACACTGGTCTAACCCAACCTAGCGGGCCCTGAACTAAAATGAACCGTGCTGGACACTTCCAAAGAAACGCTCAATTCGGACCATGTCTCTTTTATGTGTGTGGTCTTAGTCGCTGTCTCTTGTCTCATGTCTCTTGTCTCTTGTCTCATGTCTCTCTGTCTATCAGAGTTACTCATTTAGATCAGGCAAAGCTTCAAAAGCCCCGAGAGTCGAGTTGAGTCGCGTCTGACACTTACATATGTATTTTAGATGAAGGTTCATTGCGGGTTTCTAACTTCTAACTTCTTGTTTAACGTTTATTATTGCGACTGATGTTGCTTCTCTTCTTCTGTCATTTTTTACTATCTTCTTCTTTTTTGCAAACGCTTTCTTTGTGCTTAGCAATTGCCACTTTCTTTTCGACGTCTTCGTGTGTGGTCAAACTGAGGCTAATGGGTCTCAAGACGGGGTCGTTGCGGTTTGCTGTGGTTTGCTGTGGTTTGCTGTGGTGCGATGTGGTTGTCTGTGGTGCTGTGTCTGCAATTTGCAGCTCATTGCGGTGATGACATGGCTAAAAGTAAATGCATCGCATGATCCACAAGGTTTCCTCAGAAATGACACATGAGAATTAGAACATTAACATTCTAGATAAAAATAATTAAATGAATATAGAATTGTTCCTTCAGAACATATAATGTATTTCTATATTTCAGTCTTGTGTTATTTTTATTACTTATTCAATTTCAACTCTTTTCTTTTAATTTAAGTGTTGAGCATTTGAAATAATTGAAAAAGATTCCAAAAAAAATATATTAGAAAACCCAAAGAGGTCTGACATCTAATTTACCCATTTAAAACATATTATACATAATGTAAAATATGTATTCAAAAATATACAGATATACTATATCAAAGAAAAAAATTGAGGTGAAACATTTTGAATGTCCAAAATAAATATAATTAAATGCAGTATTAGGTAAGAAACATTCTCTTGTTGCAGTCAACTTTTTCATTTAATAGATACAAAACAAACTCATAAATGTACAAACTAAAGTTAACCGAACTTTTCCATTGTTGCTTTGTTCAATGTTTATGGAGCTAACAGATTTGCTTTTGTAGTTGTTGAATTGCTGAAATGTTGAATTGTTGAATTGCTGAATTGTTGCACTTGTTCGGGGTCGATCCATAGAATATAACTTTAATTTATTCAGTTAAATTTGCCCGGGTATGTGTTTAATTTATGTGCTTCTCTATTTGTATTCGTTCGTGTTTCAGTTTCTTTTCTGATGTTGTTTCTGTTGTTGTTTCTGTTGTTGTTCTGTTGTTGTTTCTGTTGTTGTTCTGTTGGTTTTTTGTTAGCCATAACTATTGCATTTTATACAGCAATTAGCGTAGGTAGCGAGCTCTGTGAGCATTTTGATCGTAGTTAAGATTGTATCCATGTATTAGCTGTAATGTTAATACGAGTTAATACTTTATATCGTGACATGGCCAATGCGGAAAATAATATCTCTAGCTAATTATTTCACTACTTTTCCCTCATTTTGTTCTTCTCTCTGCATTCATTTTCGTTTAACAACCAATCAACTGAAATTCACTAGAACTCTATCATTTTACAATACCTAAATCAAAGATACAATTTAAATTGGAAATAATTTAATTGAATTTACAATAAAAAATAGTATATTTATAATGCGAAAATGTCACTTAATGAATTTTATATGATCGATTAATGAGCGATTTATTTCATATATGCACTTCAAGGGATAATAATATTGTGATATGAAGATGTATGAGTGTTGATGGCAGATTGAAGGCAATAAGCCAGTTTGTTGATGTCTGGGCCACTTTCTTTCGTCGTCGTGTGTTGGAAACAATTCTAGTTCTAGGAATAAATAAAACATCTCTTGGCTTCCATTCAAATGCAAGTCCAATTGATGGACGAGCTGCAATCTTGGCATCGGGTGTAAAAAATCAATTGGGATAGCAAACATATACAGAGAGACGGACTGACAGACGGACAGATAAACAGATGAGAGAGAAATATGGCAATAGAAATAAAAGTCATGAACTGATGCAATTCGAAATGAAAGTTGCCAAATCGAGTGCAAAACTTGCGTCAAATCGAAAAATTAAAAGATGTGTGAAAAGCCAATGAACGAATGCGAATGCGAATGCGTGCAAATTGTATCTGAAAGATGCTAAAGAAAATTGAAGAAATAAGTAAACCAAGAAAATGAGATTATTCTTCGATTTTTATTTCAATTTGAGTGCAGCAAGATTCCAATTGCTAATTTATACACCTTGTAATTAACTAAATTATTAGGTCATCATATATTTTAAAATTACGGGGTATCGTATATAGGTTAGGACTCTAATAAACGCTGCTTAACTGTGTGCAGGGTATCTGATTATCGAGCAATTTTAACTTGCTTTAGAACTCAGAGGGAGTAAGAAAAATAGAAAATTAAATGTTCAGAGGGTATCTACTAGTCGTATATGCATTCAGGAGTGTTGCCATGTTATTCTTTAATATGAAAAGCAGAAACTAGAAGCAGCTTTATAACCAGAACATTGTGTTTACATAATCAATACAGGTTTGAATGTTTACAGGGTATCTGCAAGTCATGTACTCCATTCGTCGACACTGCCAATTCTCGTGCCATCTCTCACTTGGCTGTGCTGCGAGTTCGTGCGGTTGACAATGTATCTGTATCTGAATATGTATCTGTATCTGTGCTTGCAAATGTATCTGTAGCTGTAACTGTAGTTGTAGATGTATCTGCAAGTTGCAACTGCAATGGTAGCTGACAAGTACGAGGGCCCCCAGCCAAAAGATCAAAAGATATCGATGCAGTCTGGCGGTCCGCCCAAACACACTGAGCAAAACACTTTTCGCCTTCCTTTTTCTATATATTCAGATCTGTTCTTTTCATTTCAATTCATTTTTTTTTCTTTCCTTTTCTCTGTTCATTCCACACTCGACTGTTTCGTTGACGTTTGTTTATAATTTGCGTTTTCCTTGCCTTTTTTCTCCTTCTCTAGTTTTTCAACGTTGTTTTTTCTTCATTTTTTCCTTGCTTTCTCTCAAAATAATCATTTTAGTTTTGATCGCATTCAACTTGTCCATAAATTATCCAAACACACTGCCCATAAATATCTATTCTCATCTGTTCTTAACTGAAACATGTTTTTGTGCATGAGTGTGTGCATGTGAGTGTGTGTATTTGTTTGGGTTGTGAGAGAGAATGAGAGGGAGAGGGAAAGCGATTGGGGGTCAGTTCACTAGATTATACTAATATCATATAGCTAGGTCAGTTTAATTTCAATAAGAAACATCTCGTCTCAAATATAATTTAATTTAGTCAGGCAAATGAATTTTAAGTTGATTCGTTTGCTAAAGCAATACTTAAAGCAATACTTAACTTTCTTGAAGTTCGTTTCATCATCTTAACACAGAGATGATTAATTTGAATATAATTTGCGGCAAACAAAAAATATTTCTTATTTTACTGCATTATATACGAAATCAGCCAGTCTCTTGACTTCTGTCTTATCGGGAGAATAAATATAGTACATATGCATAAATGTCAATTCCATCATAATAACGGCTGGAATCTTGAATATTAATTAATTTTGTGAATAAAAGATTATTCTCGCATTTAATGAGTATACTAAATTAAACTTGATAAACTTATCGATTTAAGAGACACTTAAATGATACTAACAGTAATTTATAACAGAAATATATTTTGTAATAGATATATTTTTATTTTGTAGCAAACCGAACCGGTTTTTCGAGGTTCCGTTGCGAACCGTTTACAGCTTTGCTACTTACCAACTTTTTTTATATATTATTAGACAGTTTTATGTAAGCTTTCTTTATCCCATAAACATATCTACTTTATTTAACGATACGAAATAAATCTTCTTTAAAAAATTTCGCACAAATTGATTAAACGACTGCCTTATACTGGGTACAGGGTATAAAATACTATTGACACGCTTGCCAATTTGATCAATGGTCAAATAGATATGACCCACTGTACATTTGTATGCACAGAACGACACACATTTACATATAAGCTGTATAAAATACGAACTTAAATTATTATTTCGATTTGGATATCTATTTAAAGTGTTTGCAATTGATAATTTCGCAGTTTATTTGTACGTTGTTCGCTTCTCATTTTTATTTAAATTTTCACGTGAATTTTACATGATTTTTGCACATTGCATGCACTCAATACGTGTCTGTACATAGCCTCTCTTTGCCTCTCCCACTCTCACGCGCTCTCGTCCGTGCGCTCTTACTCGATATCTATTTGCTGATTGCACGCCTGCATGTGTGTGAGTGTGTGAGCGAGTGAGTGTGTGAGAGTGTATTGGTTAATTCAATACGCACACACGAACGAACGCGCGTATGCAAATTGTTGTGGGGCAGGTCGCAAAATAGCGCAACGACTTTTTCTAGCGCCCGCAAATTGTTCAAGAGCATGGCAATAGCTGGAAACGGCTGAATAAGTAGCTAAATAGCTGTAGCTAGAGCCAACACATACATACATACATACATACATATGTACATATGTATCCAGGTACATATGCATATATAATTCTGCTATCGGTCGTTGAGCTAAACACACTTAAATATGTAAACTTGTATGTACTTACACATGCACAGTTAGTCCAGAAAGTGTTTGGTCAAAATAAAAACTTGTAAAAATAGTGAAGTGCAATGAAAACTATTCTCCATTTATTTTATTTGTTCTAAGAACCATGGGAAAGCATTTTAGAATACGAAATAAAATAAAAAACCATTAAACGTATGTATATATTTTTTGCAACAGAAATTGATTTGGTCAAAGCACTTTATTTACCAACTGTTTTTATGTACACATGTCTAATAAAAGGCAAACTATAATAAAAATCTATGTGTAGCTGCAGCTACGACAACATGCCACATGCTGCCACACTGTATGCATGTATCTATGTATCCACACACGTTTGTATGTATGGATATGTGCATGTATGTATATATAGTATTCATGTGCATCGTTACCTCTTCCCCTGTCGCGTCTCCTACAAAATGCACTTATTTTTGTTTGTCGTAAACAAATGTGCTTTTTATATTTTATTTTCCTCAAGTTGTTTTTCTTTTATGTGATTTTGTTGTTGCCCTGCTTTGTATGCACGCACACATACAAATATATTTATATATTATATACAAACGTATCTCAACCCGTTTGTCGTTTGAACGCTCATTCCGCTCTTGCGAGCGGCGTGCTCACCGGCGATCGCTGCAGAGCACAGGCCAAACGCACTCTGTGCAAAATGTCTCAAGAGAGCACACCGCTCAGATCTGTTTCTCTCTTAAATAAACCGCTCTCCTGCTGACAACTCTCGCGATCGTAATGAGTGCGTTTCGTACTTGTGGTTCATGCTCAAGCGCTCTTTGTTTGGTTTGCGTTCTCTTAACGCACATTTAAAACTCAACGAAAGCTACTCAAACTGCTCACTGCCTTACGCCTTGTACCCATTAGATCGCTCATTCGCTCACTCACTCACGCTCGCACACACATGCAGGCTCTCTGCCCCAGCTGATTCGAGCCTTCGTTTGCCGCTGCTACGTTGCTGTCGGCGTCGCTGCTTGGTCCAGCTGTAGCGACGAGAGATCGTTCGACCCAACGGAACGTGAACGTGACTTGACTCGGCTGCTTCGCCTCTATTTTATTTTCATTTTGTCGTTTTATTTTCCTTCTTTTTTATATTATTTGCTTTTTGTGTGCCATAAATACGAGTACACAACTTGTTGTTTTTTCGCTCATTGCTTACCGCTCCTTTGTTCACTCGATCGTTTGCCAGCCTCTCTGACTCTGTTCCCCTACCCCGCCCCACTTCCCACAAACACCGGTGCAAACTTTGTATTTTGTTTTTGATTTTTTATTTTTTTTTAGTTATCATTGTCTTTGTCTTCGGTATAGTTGCTTTCGGCTCTTGCTCTTCGCATGGGGCCTCTGCCGCAGCCGACGCTCTGCCGCTGACGCTGTCGCTGCCACTACCGTTGTTGTTGCTTTTGTTTTCAACTTTGTATTTGTAGATGCACAGATACGGATACAATTCATAGGCCTGCCTTCTATCTATGTGTGTGTTTGTGCTTTACTTTGTTTTTGGTTTTATTTATCGTTGGTTTCCTCATTTTACGCTGATTTGTTTTGCAATGAAATTAAACGACTCATCAAGAAGAAAAATGAAAGAGCTAAAACATACATACATTTAAATATGTATATTGAAATAACAGAGAAACTTTCAAGCGACTATATGAAAACTCTACTTACTATTAAAAATACTCAATTCTAAGCCAGAGATAAGACAGACTTTTTAACACCAAACTTATAGATACAAAATATATCAAGCTATCGGATTTATCTTAATTTTTGAATCTTAATTTTCTGAAGTTGACAGAGCTTTACATACGCTAATAAATCTTTATTTCGATTTCCATAGGCGGTATTTATTCTGCCCTATTTATAGTACTTTATAATAAACGGATGTTATAAAATACTGTCGAGTTATATCGATTGCTGTTTTCAATATAACTATATGAATGGGTAGATTTAATGAAAATTAATAATTTACAATTGGTTAAACAATATTCATTGAATATCTTTCAAATATTTTATAAAGCACTCAAAAATAGGTATGATTTTTTTTAAAAGGGTCAATGACAAATATAGTAAATATTGAAATGAATAATAACTGGAATCGAGCCCCCTTTCAATTCGAAACACACATCAATTTCCATATACTGGTTCACAAATTTGCATTTGTTTGCAAATTAATTTATGCGTTTCATTCTGATTAAGAAGCTTTGTCTAATCAGCTCACAAATTATTAATAAGATGCATATCATAAAATTAAGTAAAAGTGCCAAGTTCTCAATAGTGCAATTTACAGTAGTCAATATCATAGTTTATTTGAAACTTAAAAAATTATTAAATGTGATAGTTAACTTATATTTATTTTTTATTAAAAAGAAGAGATATTTTAAACCTGAAATGATGATAGTGCTGTGAAGAGCCATTAGTTGAGAGCAGCTTAAATAAAAGGAACAACATTCGGTAGCAGGAAGAAGGCAAGGACATTAGGACATGGCACAGCGTGTCGTATGCGTAATATGCACTCATTGTCCTTTCTAACGGCGTCATTTGTTTAGCTTAATTGTCGATAAATAATTGTACAAAGTGCGCACTATAACCAGGACATGTTGTTGTTGTCGTTTTATTTGTCGCAAAGAAAACAAAACGCAGTGCAACAGTCGAGCAAGCTCGACTGTGAGACATCCTGTACTTATTTAAAAATATACTTAGATATAGAAATAAAACATTGCATATTTGCAACAGAATTCAAAGCCAGTTTCATTTACAATGCAAGCTTCCAAGTCCGATTCGCTTCTCACCTAGATAATACACCCTTTTCATTTTAAGCGCAGGGTCTAAAAAAACACAAATTCGCACATCATTTTTCAAGCTTAACGGCGATAACAACAGCTGCAAAAATAACGAGCCGGATTTGAAGCGTGATGCTGGCAAACCTTTCAAATCTCTGTCTGTCTGCAGTGTGTGTCAGTGTGTGTCAGTGTGTGTGTGTGTGATGTTGCCACGTCATCGGCAGCAGAGAGACATCATCAGCATCGGCAGAGACAACCCTTAAGAGAGCTCAGTTGATGGGGGAGAGGGAACTGAAGTGGAGCTGAAGGGGTCTAGCGTTTATCCTTTCTCCATGGCTGATCAACCGCAAGTTACAAATGTCAAATGTTGTTTTTGTCAAAAGGCTTTCAGTGCGACGTCTTTTCTTTGCTGACAACCCTTACCACCCCATCCCCTGCCCCTACCCACCCCCTCTGACCGCATTCGATTTTCGAATACCAAGTAAAGGTGCCATGACGCAACAATTCTATGATTTACGCAAAAATATCTACGCATTACGATTTGAAACGTTCCTGACATTGACTGACATTGATGACGATGATGACGCAGAAAGTGGCCAAATTTTACTCCATCCTCTCCACTCCATCCCTCCCGTTCCTCATAAGGCATCATTTGTGTGGACACTTGACAACTCTGAAATGCATAAACCAGACAGGCATCCAGATTGGTTCCCCAAAATTCTTCTTTGTAAAACTTCTTACCCAAGAGGAATTGGATAATATATAATTCCCATTTCTTTTTAATTATAATTTCATCAGGTTCTTCTGTAGTTAAATTCTAATTACAACAGAAATTATGCCAAGTATCAGTTAGTTAGAAAATAAAATAATTTCAAATTTGCTACTTTTAAAATAAAAAAAACTCAATTTTATTCGATATATATATAAATGTCATCCAATCAGTAAAAAGTGCAAAATCAACAGCTCTTTCTGTATTCTAAATTAGAGCATCGCTTTTGCTTACCTAATCAATCGTTTACTATTTTAATTTATAATTATAATATAATTATAATAAAATAAAATATACAAACTCCAGATCTGCTACAATCTTCATGTATAGTTACAAGGAATTAACAAAATTGCAGCAATGGAATCATACTTCATTATTACATTAAATTACAAGAACGTAATTAATTAATTAATCAAACTAAAATTATGTAGTAGAAATTTTCAGAGATTTTGCTTCTAATGATACAATATAATAACGACTTGTGTTCTGAGGAAATCATATTTACAAAGTATTCTAATGTGTAAACAATAAAGTGATTAACTAAATTGAAAGAATAAAATACTAATAAATTAAAATATACTATATACTTCAGGTCTGACATAATATGTATGGTAATGATATAATCATGAATTCAGTTTTATAAAGCTGCTCAATTGGATCAGTGATATATTTAAATGGACTTTGCCTCTCCCTGCATCCGATAGATTTGCGTGTGCAACTTGACGCGTGTCAGTTTGTTGTGGCAACTCCAAGCGATGTCAAAGTCCAGATGCCGTGGACTACGGATGACCCGGAAGTGGCCGGAAATGATGTCGCCCACGCAGAGCGGCAGATGATCATCAATGGGGAAAAGTGTCTGCTTCCATTGAGTGGCAGGAGCACTAGGACTCGTGCTCACTTTAATGCTCTTGGCCAGATCAGAAGAAGGAAAGCGAAAGTCAAAATAGAGCACAAAGTATTTGGCCAGAGACTGGCGTAGAGAGCGCAGCTTTATTGGTACAGTGAAGCTCAGTTGATCGGGTTGCAGCGTGTACAAATCAAAGCGTTGCAGCAGTTGCCGCTGAGTGAGCACCTGGTCGACATCGATGCAGTTGATTAGAGGCATCTGCTGGGCGATTTCCAAGGCAAGCGACAGATTCAGGCCACAATAACGTGACCAAAAGAGCGACGGGGGAGCTGATTGTGTCCTCTGATCTGCGTGGATAATCTGCGGCAGTTATATAGAGACGGGCGTGGGAGGGGAAGATGCAGCCCCCAGGCTTGAGACACTTGTCGCGGGCACAGAGCACATCCTCCAGGGCAGAGCTGTACATCAGGCAGGCGCTTTCAGGGTAATCAAATCAACAAGATTAAGGTTGAGTCATACTAAATAGCTAAATAAATATGTGCTTACCCCATCCACTTGGATATGATGACATCGACGGGGGGCAGCTGTAACTGCTGCACGTGGCCCTGCACCACATCGATCACATGCTCCAGGTGATTGTGACGCACCAACTGACGTGCAACTCGACACACGTCACTCGGCTCCACGGCAATCACATGTGCCGCGCCCCCTGTGCCGCCCACATCGACAATATTCCACTGCCGCAGTTCACCTCGAGCACGGTGGCGCCTCGGAATAGCTCGGCATTTGCCTCAATTGCCGCTTTAAAGCCGAGCATCGTTGCCTCATCCCGCATGACGACCTCGTGCCGCTGGAGAAATTGCAAATACGTATCGGGGGAAATCGCTTCCTCATCTCCCTCTCTCCCTTCTGCTCCAGTGTTTCCAGTACACCGGCTTTCCATCAGGAAGGAAAGTTACTCTTTATTCCAATTGCAAACAATTATTGGTTTCTTTGTATACAAATTTGAGCTGCCGATAAGACATCGATCTGTCGATTAATCGATAGAGTAGTATTTAAATATCTATGTGATTTATGCAATAGATTTTGGTCAATAATGTCAAATGAAAATAATAAATTTTAAATGGAAATATTATTTTTAAGTATATTTATATATATTTTTTATTATTTTCGATATATCTCCATGTATTGTTTTAAACTTCGCCGCGTTTGCAGCCCTAGTACATACCACTTTTGAACATAATTATCGATTTAAATGATACTGTGTATACACTTGGACCCCGAGAATAAACAAAATAAGTTTGTTGCAATATATGAAATCTATTTAAATACACTAGAATTTAATATTATAATAAATAAGAATCTGGGCTAACTAACTATCTGTTGAGGTGACCTGAGGTATCCTCAATAAAATCTTTAAAATACCACACTAGAATTTGGATATTTTTGATTTAAAAGAAATTATCTAACTGTCTTCATCCTTAATTATCTCCAATTTGCGGAGTTCAGCGATACAATCAATAACGGGTGAGAAGCGATTCAGAGTATAGAAGTGGATGCCGGAGACACCCAAGTCGGCACAAATGACCTGGATTATATTGCACACCGACATGTTGACAAAGAATTCTTGTACCTTGGCATCATCTTCTTTTATGGCCTCCAACTCTTGCAGCTTTTTAGGTAAGAGTACCACCTTAGAGAAACCGGCCATGCGCTGGTATCTGGCGTAAGTCTCTGGCATCTGGATGCCCAGGACAACGGGAGCCGTAATGCCAGCATCACGAACATCTCGAAGGAATTCCACAATTGTGTCGCCATCGTAACACAATTGAGTGACAATAAAATCAGCGCCGGCGTCCATCTACAGAGAAAGTTAAATTAAATCCGACATTCAGATTAGATCATGGAACTTGCCTTCATTTTCAGGTACTCTATGTCCTGTGCCTTATTGGGAGGCCCAGTGGCCAAGCTAGTGTAACCTTCCGGATAGCCAGCAACGGATATAGCCAGACTTTCTGGAGGCGAGCGTTACTATAGAGAACTGCAACTGATTATGGATAAGGTCAAAGATACTCACTTCCAGCAGCTTTTCGTAGATACTCCACCGCCTGATAGGCGTAAGTATATTCCTGCCCACCCTCCACGTGATCGCCACGGATAACGAGCACATTGTTTAGTTTCAGAGCCAGGAAATCGTCCAGATGCTGCTTGGTTATACGGTAAAGGGTCATGTGTGGCATGGCGGGAATATTCTTAAAGAGATGTGGCATCATCTGAATGTTGGGCACGTATTTCATGGTCGTTTCTTCGATTTTCTCGGAAAAGGTTTTTGTCCACACGATGCTTATCCACATCGGCGGTTGGGGACCAAACATATTAAAGTCTATACAAGCCACTTGTCCTTCGTTAAGAGCCTTTGTCTCGATCCCATAGAAGAATTTCTTAGCCGCCGTCTTCTCTGCCACCAAATCCGCAATGTTTGGATCTGCAACGCTCAACTCCTTCTGAGCATCTGTGAATGTGTAGCACGGCTGAAGGATCACCGACGACTCCGATGTGGGTGGCATTGTATTTGAACTGCACATCCGTTGATTCGGCGAGTAATACTGAATGCCGTTAATCCGGAAAAGCGTCGTTACGTTCCTGAGCAATGAACGCGCTGCTCGTATTTGGATCGGATTGAGACACATTGCGATATTTCGTATTTTTATTTTATTACCAGAATATTGTAAAAATAAGTGCAAACGTAATCTATGCACAGTTTATCTTAAATGAGGTTTATCGTAAATGTTTATTCCTATGTGCACTATGATTTATTTTAAAAATCATGACATACTTCAGTTCCAGTTGAGCTCCACATTGTTTGACTGGTTCATCTCTATCTGCCTGACACCTTCTTTCTGTTCCCGTTTTCCCTTTCGATCAGACCCCGAACGTTTATGAAACTGGATACCAAGGAAATAATCCAATTACGGGAATGTTTGTTTATATTTCGGCTGGATGTGTGCAAACACCTGCATTGCGAATAGGAATTGTTCCTATTGATAGAATATCACATTGCTTACAATATATCGAAATTTTCCACACTTACAAAATTCCAAGTATAATATTCTTCATATGAATAAGTGTCACATTTTGTAGAAAACCAATCCAAGAAATAAATAATTTAGCAGCGTCATCGATAAAATTGCGTTAAGACACTTTTATTCTATCGTTATTAATATTGTATGATCTATTTATATAGTATTATACTTACGGTATTTATATTTTGCTTATCAGTGTGTACACACAAGGAAAATGACAAGATTATAATGTTTGAGTATTGAATGAACACTGGTCACTGGGATCAACATTTCTACTTGATGTTTTCGGGGTAAATCACTCATATTTCATTATTTTCCCTCCACTATGAGAAATAATCATGCAAAGTCCGTAATTTGCTATGTAACTTTATTTATGCACCATTTTGTTATGAATATAATATTGGATATGTAAAACTAATAACTAAGCATCAACGGAATTGTCGGTTGAGGGCTCTTTAAGTACGTTCCGCGAGCGTAGTTCGCGCAGGACATCAAGAACAGATTCAAAGCGATTTAGGGTAAAGAATTGAATGCCATATATTCCCAAGTCGGCATCAATGACTTGTTGAATATTGCGCACCGTCAGTTGGACAAAGTAATCCTTGACCTTATCATCATCGTGCTGAATTTTCACGACTTCTTCGCGTTCTTCAGGTGGTAGACGTACTCCTGTAATTCTCTCAATGGTCACATATCTCACGAAGCAATCGGGCACAACCATGCCTATAACAATGGGAACCGTTATACCAGCACTACGAGCATCTCGTATAAATTCCACAATCTTATCGCCAGTATAACACAGCTGCGTTATAATGAAACTGGCGCCGACATCAACCTGTAAAAACAATATGCAATATAATCGAAAGATTGTCTGATAGACGGTGATGTTGTACCGTAAGCTAAAGCTCTTACACGAATTCGATTAGCTTTAAGCTAAGTTTTGAAATGAATATATATAATAATATAAAAATAGCACTACATATTTGTCCTTGGTATTTGGCAAATGTTTATACACTTAAAGATAGCTTTAATGTGAATAAATGTGCTTAAAAATGTCATTATTCTGCGCTTTTATTGCTTTTTGTGAGCTTTGCTAATCACATCTTTATTCTAAGTACTCAGCTACTGAAAAAAATCTACTTTAAAAGAGGTGTTGCTTTTATTAATGCACTTTTAAAGTTATTCCCCAACTTCATTCCAATCACTCAGCTAATCTTTCTTAAGATAGTTTAACTGGAAAGTGCTTTGCAAGCTTCACCTTAATCCTAAGTACTCAGCTTACAAACTATTTTTAGAGAGAGCTTTAATCTATCTTAATCCTTATTTATGTAATAAAAACGGTACTGCAATCACTAAAATCACTTGCCTTTTTCTTTAAATAATTTATGTTCTGGACCTTATCCTGAGGTTCGGTGGTCAGACTCGTGTAGCCTTCCGGATAACCACCCACGGCAATTGATATTTTATCTGGAATGAAGGTCTCATTGCAGATTCAGAGGTGAATAAGCTGGAAGATACTCACCCCCCCCTAGCACGTCGTAGGTACTCCACCACCTGATAGGCGTAACTATACTCCTGATCCTCGTCTACTTGATCACCACGAACGACAAGAACATTGTTGAGATTTAAGGCCAGGAACTCATCCAAATATTTTTGGGATAGGCGATATAGGGAGAGATGGGGCATGGCCGGTATGCGAGAGTTCAGATAGGGAATAAGCTGCATGTTGGCCACCTGATTCATGGCCGAGCTGTGAATCGTCTCCGAAAACTGCTTCGACCACACGATGCTAATAAAAGTGGGCAAGAGGGGCAGGAACATGTTGAAGTCCACACAAGAAACATTGCCCTCGGTTTGTGTCATTATCTCGATGCCATAGAAGAACTCCTTATCCGCTGTTTTATTGGCCACGAGATCGGCAATACTTGGATCCGTCAAAGTTAATCCCAGCTGACTTTTCGTAAAGTTGAAGCACTGTGAAACAGCCACCGGCAAATCCGATACGGGTCTGAGACTCGTATTACCCGTTTCCAAATCAAGTGTGTGCATTATTGAATGACCGCTAGGAGAGCTTGCTCATTCGTTGAGTCCGCTCAGACAACTGACAACTTGTGCTGGGAATTTTTCTGATTGCGGTGCTTCCGGCAATACGTAGAATCGTTCCTGAGTAGCGCCGGCGTGGGTCCGATTTGGGTCACAGATTGTGATTAGCGGCCGTCATTTGACACTCGACTGTGGTTTTCATTGTTTACATATCAGTTAACTTAATTGTTTAAACTTATAACAAACTATGCATTCTCTTATCGACAAACACTTTTTAAATACACCTTATCTCTTGTCAAACTATAGTTTACAGTCAAAAATTATACAAGAAAGTTGCATAAGTATATAATTAACAATGTTCCGATTGCAGATAATATATAATACGGTAAGGTACTCAGTTGAAATTTGAGATAGCGAGATTCAAAGAAATAACAGATTTAAACAAATTTATGCCAACTAAATACTTAACTCTTTATATCTTGGTTTCTATTACTTTACTTAAGTACTTATGACGCTGGAACTATTTTTATGCGACTTTTCAGAAGTCGCTTTTATAGGTCTTAAAATGCAAATGTTAGGGACTTTCGATAACGGGTAGTTCAAGATTTATAATTGTAAAAATGAATATATTATTTGAAGCGATTATGTAATTGTACTTTGTATCTGCATCAGCTACAAATGAGATATTTCAATAAAAACAATTTTCAAGTGGCTTGTTGCAATTTATGGAAGCCAGAAAACAAAACGAAGCTATTCATTTACAATTTTACGATCGTTTTCTTTCTGCTTTTTTCACTTCGCCTGAATGGGGCAAATTATTTGATGGCGTTAATTACAAAAATGCAGGCCATTTAGATTAGAGAAGGAAAACGCAAATCGATTGCTTGGGGAACGCATTTAATTGCTGTCGACCACTTGAAAACATACGATCCCAAACCGATCGTATCCGATACGATTCTGCAATCCCCCAATAGCCACTTGGGTTACGCTCCAGAGCCAGAGCCATAATCATAATTTAAATTGCCGCTGGCAACACTCGAGAGCCATAAAAAAAAAACAACAACAACAACAAGATCGTGGGGCGTTGAATGGAAGTCAAGGAACAAAATCGTCGAGCCTGGACCAAAAAACTTAGCTGCCAACTCTCTGAAATGGAATTGAAAATCGAATATAAAAATCGATGCATAAACCAAAAAAATAAAAAGACAACTCGGTCGGGCGTCAAGTGGCAATTAAAGATTCATTTTACTGCTCGACTCCTCCTCGAAAGCATTGTTAATTCCCAAATGTCTGCACTTAGTTCTTCCGATCCCCAGACTTCCACAGGCTGCCATCAAATTCGGTTCAAACTGCAAAGAAATCAAGTTATATTACATTATAAATACATCTTAATATCTATATAGGGAATTGTTACCTATGTTATATAATTTGTCTCGACTTACAGAATCGTAAAAGCTCTAAAAGTATTTAAAATGCATTGCTGGAACTTGGTAAACAGCTCCCAGGGGAATTTCAAAACAATTTATATAGTATACTATTTACTATCATATTATTCAAACCATTGAATTAATTATTGCAATATTTGGTATATAGTTTTAAAGTGAAGAAAGGTATAGTTGGATAATAATTATAATTATATAACTTTAATTTTACCTAAGTTCTTAATGGTTGGTACCTTTAGAATATATAAATTCTTAGAGAATCGGCAGATATATATGTATATTTCAGAGTTCTGACCCCAATTCTTTGGCACTTTTCGTGCCGAGTTGACGCTTTTTACGAGCTGACATTAATAAAAATATTTTGTTATTTGTGATAATTTCAGTGATATAAAATTGTTTATGATTATTAGTTTTCGCTTTGGAAACAAACCCCTGACACGCAGACAATGCGAAGACGAGAACGAGAATAAGATAAGGGAAATGGGCAGAGGAACCTGTCCCTGTCTCTGTCTCTGTCCCTATTCCAGACAGCGGCGACATTGAGAAAGTGGGCACTAAATCAGCAGAGGAGCCGCCGTCTTCACCGCCTAATTACAAATTTGATGCAGCTGCAGGCAGTCGACGATGCCTTCAACGGACCTTGAAATATATTTTGGGCTGTGCATTAAAATTTGTTCTGTTGCGGCACATGTGGCAGGGGCAGAGTTGCCCTCAGGATGCGGCATAGCTAATGGTGTGTGTATCTTTTTTTCTGTGTGTGTGTGTGCCTGTGTGTGTGGGATCGGAAATGCGACGACCCATGGAACCTGTTCCACAGATTTCGCTTTGTTAGAAGGCCATTCTAAAATTAAACATCGAATCTGTGGGGTAGAGAGATGAGATCGTGTCATATTGGTCTCTAATAGGACGCAAATAAACATGAACATAAAAATACATACAATAAGTAGACGCTGTATAACATAAGTTATGTATTTGTGTTTGAATTGAAGAAATAAAAAGGGAAATAACGAAACACAAATCTCAAGGATTCATGAAATGAATTTGATTTAGACTTTCGTTAAAGATTGGTTTGTGAAGATTATAAATTTAAATTATTCTTAAATTATATCATAAATATATATTTAAATACTTCGAGTTACAACAGTTGTCAGAGATTGAAGATTGAAGAAGAGTTTCAATAGTTTAATACTTTATTTTACTTAAAGTTTCATCCATGATTTTTATTTCTCTTTAAACCTTTTGCTTGATTGAAGACCCGCTTCGGTGATGGATGTGCATTGGACTATGTACGTCTGATAAACAGGGAAAACCCTTAAACAGAGAAACGCAATCAGTGAGGATCTGAGAAAGTAAATGCAGGCAGGAAAATGCGCTGATTTGGCGCCATATTTTTCATAGAAATGTCTGAAATGAAAGCGCTGAGAGATTAAATTACAAGTCAAGACAAGACACGACAAGACAAGACACGTAAGTCCGCCCACCCAAAGGAAATGGAGAAATCTTTGATGAAATGCGGCAACTCAAAGCGCCAGACTCGGCACGCACAATCCCTCGAAGGCAGAAAAGGGGCAAGGTGCGAGGAGGCAAAGGAGAAACAGCAGGAGAACAAGAAGAAGTAGGAGGAGAAGGGGCTACAGCAGTATGGTAATGGAGATGGAGAAAATGCGCTGCAACGCTCACGCATGAGATACTTTTCAGTTGCTCAGCACTGCCGTAATGTATGAGATACTTTGCTCTGTCTAAATTAAAAATTCCATGAAGAGCAGAGAACATTATAATGCTGCAGGATGAAGAGTGAAAAAAATAACGAAATGTAATAAAGACATGAGTTGTGAAATTATTAAGATGATTATGAAAAACGAGTCGAGTCTGGAATCACACCAAGGAGCTGGAGCGCATTATAATCAGAAAATATATGACAAAAGGCTGCCTAGAGTTGAGGGATGTATCTAGGATCTGAGAAAAGGCTCTCAAGGGAAAGATTTGCTTATAGGAAAAACTTCAATTACCCCAAGAAATGGCAACATGTAAGAAAAACTGATGAAATTCCGCAGAACAACATGAGAATGTCAAGGAGTAACATATAAATCGACTTACAAGGAATTCTGACTTATTGCACGGACAGCTTAACTGAAAGGGATAATAATTGGATAGGTAATTGGAATTCCAATGAAAAGTTCATTGATTCGAATAAAAGTATGGATTATATTTAGCTCGGTTTCCAGTGAATGTTCAGTTATTGAAAGGACAGCTTTACTTTAAATGACACGTACTATATATGACTTGATTCATTGATAATGCCACTTTTACTGGAAGAAATACTTATTGGACTACTAGTTGAAATTGCGATTAAATTGCGATTTATTCAAATTTCGACGTAGTTTACAATAATTACATATTCTTTTGGAAAACAGTGGGTATTCCAATGAAATGCAGATGTATATAGTATGCACAACTCGAGAATTCATTTAACTGAGTAAATACTTCTGGTGAATAGATTCATATTTACGAGTACTCTACAGTAGGTACGAGTAGAACGCATGGAATTTTCCATAAGCTGCAGGACACATTTGGGGGTTGATGTGGCATCAACTGAACACGGGGGTGCATTCACCACATCGCCAGATGCCGAGCGAAAAGCAAAATTATTTTACCTATCGCAAAAAGGGCGAATTTAATCGCTTGTTGCTAGGCGAGCGCAAAGGACATGCAGGGAACTCTGTGTTTATGTACAAAGGAGGCAGCAGGCAGAAGGACTAACACTCGTAACTGGGTGAGTGGGTTGCCTCAACTCAACTCAACTCAGTTCAGCTCAGTTCAGCTCTCCCACTGACTCACTGACTGACTGACTGACACTCACACACATTGGGGGTTGTTCTACGAGTATGAACGAGAAACCGAGAAACCGTTGCACAAATCGCATCATTAAAATAGCTGAAAAATCTGTTTAAACGAAATGAATGACGAGCCGGCTGCATGATGGCTTCGCATGGGTTCGATGGGTGGCAAGCAGCAAGCAGCAAGCAGCAACCCTTAAAAAGGGGCGACAAACAATTGAAAGCAGGAAGGACAACAACCACAACAACAAGAGCGACAACAGCGACGTGTGGCTGCTGCACCTTTCATTTTGTCGGTTGCAAATCTTTGTGAATTTGCGTCATCAACATCATCATCATCCCAACAACACGACATCCCGACATCCCTTGGCTGAGTGTCGAACGTGCCAGGCACGCATCGAACTCACTTCTCAAATATATATGCACATATATCCTTTGGGATCCTCTCTCTCTCTCACCTATCCTGGCTTAGTTGCGTTACTCGTGCCGGCAATCTCGTATGAGTAACTGACATAATTAGGTCTTAACTGGAAGTCACGCGTCACGCGTTGCGCATTCGTAATCCGAGGCCAGCCCTCAATCGGCCGATGATTCGATGCCGAACACTGCTTGGTGTCCACGATGATGATGATGATGATGATGATAATCATGACGATTCCTTTGATTTCGAATTCAAGGTCACAATTCATATAAAGCTGCTACAGAACTCAATTAACCACTCAGCTGGCTCCGATTTAACCTTGACTATTCTCCCTGACGAGGTCGCGTGCATTTGGTTATTTGATGTCATTCTCAAATCTTGAATTTTGAAGACCAACTTAGGATTTCTAACGATCTTTGACTAAAACTAATTGAATTTTTAAACAATTAAGTTTTATTAAAGTTTGTTATTAAAAAGAAGTTAAATTCTATTGTAAGGTACAATTGGAAATATGTATCGTGAGAAAATAATTAATAATGAGGTTTCGAAATGCCCTGCAATTACAATATTATTCCCAGTTTTAAGTCCTAATTTAGCTATACTCATTGTTATGCCCCAAGTATAATTTTTAAGGGCACTCTGAGCTGTGTTGATGGATTACTTCGGAGTTGCAACATTTGTCACTTAATTCCCTGTATAGCTATATCCTTAACCCATATAATTATTTCACTTTCTTCCCAAAATCCATTCTAGAGATTTCTTGACAAATTACTTTGGGTTATTACTATTAATTTTAATGGAACCAATGCATTTTGTATGGTCCTGCAGCATTTTGGGGCACATGCACACACACACTTAGACACACACACACACACACACACATGTGTGCTGCAAATAAAAACGTAATTACTTAAATTACAAAAACAACAACATTTCGGTGATTATATATTTTACAGTTATGTACACACGGCGCCAAGTCAAAAGGCGTTTTTATTTTCCATTTTTTCGCCGTCGTCAGTTCGTCAATTCGCCGGATGTGTTTTTGGGACAGGGTGGGGGGGTTTAGTTCACATGGAAGGGGTGCGGGACACACTCACAAACACACACACACACAGACACACTCGCACATACAGGCAGGCCTTGAAATCAAGAAAAGAAAAGCAAGTCAGCAGGCATTCGGTAACAAAACACACAATCATTCTCCCTCTTTCTCTCTCTTTCTCCCTCTCTTTCTCTGTTACACACACGTGCGCTGGCAAACTGAAAATGCGTGTTTGTTTGTGTGTGTTATATGTAATTTAATTATGGGCCCGGCCTGGGCAGCGACGTCGCGTCGTCGTCGCTGGGCGGCGACAGCGCCGCGTGCGGCGGCGGGTGGCAAATTGCCAAAAATTGTACGCATATCCTGCTGCTTAAAAGTCCTGTCCCTGCGTCCGTCAGTCGCAAGTCGCCGCTGTATAAAATACACTACACACAATATACACATATTTTTTCCTGGTTTTTCTGCCCCTTTTTCCACTCACATTGTTGTTTGGCATTTTGTTCGCCTTATTTTGACTCAAGCTGTGCACATTTTCGGTTTGATTATCGAACACAATATTTTTTCCGCTTTCGTCGCTTCCTATTTTTTTTTTTTCATTTTGCCATTACTTCTTGTCGGCCCATAATTGACGATTGCGCCATGAGTTGCCGCAATTTGTGCCCCCCTTAAGCATCCTCTTCGTCTTCGTCTTCGTCCGCATCCTCGTCTATTCCCTTGTTCATTCGCCATTTGCAGTTCTCAGCATCATAGTGAGTTTTGACTTCTGCCTGCGCCTTGTCATTTAGCTTTTCCTCCTTTTAATAAAATTCTGCATCGCCTGTTGGTCGAGTAAACACATTAAACAGATTTAAAAATTTAAATATTTGACGGCCGGAGGGAGGAGAAAAGAGAAATTAATTTCCAATACGGAAATTGTAAAATGTAATGGAAAACGGCGACATTGAATGTGATTAAATGACCAAAAATGCCAGATGAACGTTTAATGAGAATCGAATCGAAATTTAATTACAATATTCCACATTTATTAATCGAAAATATAAATGAAAGTGAGGCAAATGTGTTATACACGGACTGCAAACCTCAAACGATAAATTAAAAAAATTATAATTTTCTCATTTGTTTTAAAATTTTCATTGATTTTCGAGGCGCATAAACTTTTTTTTTAAGTCAACTAGATAAGATTTAGCTTATTTTTACTGGTTTATCCTTGATAGTTCCTTGGAACTTCTGATTAAACAAAGGGTTGGTTCATGAATGTTCACATTTATTGGTAAATAAAAAATCAAATTGAATAAATTTAAATAACTACGTTGACATTCGATATGAACGCCCAGAAATTGTCTACAAATTTGATTAGCGTTTTGTATCGTTGTGCATAAATTTCAAGTTGATAATAAAAAAATAAAAAAACAAAATGGAAACCAATTTCGGATTTTGGCGGTTTCTGCGGCTAGCGTTAACAATAGATCATGAGCCGAAAATGGAAAATACATGCATTAATAATAATAATAAAAGTCGTAAAAGAGCAGTAACCGTTAAAGCCATGAAAACCCGTTAAGCGCACGAGCAACACCCACACACACACACTCATACACGCACACCAACAAATAAATGCGAGTGGTGTATGTGATAAAAAAAATTAAATGAAGAAAGAAGAAGCCAGAGCCAAAAAATATTGGTAATACAATGGTTCAGCCCATAAATGGCATTACAAAGGCCCATGCACATACAGATACACACACACAGATACACACACAGATACAGATACATTGTTGTGTTTTTTTATGGTCTCTGGTGCGTTGGTTCATTCGTGCGTTTCTCAATGCTATTGATTTGTGACGCTGCCTAATCAAAAAGAGACAAGTGATAGGGCAATAGTCGAGTGTGATCGACTAGTCGATAACTAGCACACAGATTTTACATAACCCATTAGCATAAAATGCAGAGCTCCTTCTCCCTCTCTCTCTTTATCTTTAATATTTGAAAATTGTGACATTTTAAAATCTAAAGAGTGCGACTAAACTCAATCTGCGAACGCCATGCAGGCATCTATATACACTTCTCCCGGTTACAGGGTATCGTACAAAGCCATAGAGAAAAGGTGTACAATATTAAGGAAGCAACATCGTCAGAAACCCCATAAAGCGAAACGAGTCTGTTGTTGTATCGGGCCTAAGCTCTACACGCTCCATAGAAACTTATGTGTATCCATAAGATACTCCTGCTACTTGAAAATTGGGTTCTGAGTTATTGTTATTGTTGTTGTATTTGTTGGCAATCCATTTGGCAATGCCAGACTTGATCTGGCCCAAATGAAGCCTCAAAATAATACCACAAAGAAGTAATAATAAGAAGAAAATCAAAACGTCAAATGTCAAACGTGTCCATAACCACTGCCAATTGTTTTGTGCACTCCTCCCCGACACCGCGACACCCCGACCCCCTGTTCACCTCTTCATCCCCTTGTCAGTGTCGTACCCCTGCTTGACTCTTGTCACACCTAAAATCAGAAACGGAAAACTAGTTTTCACTTTCGCTTCCATTATTATTATATCTTCTCTTTTGGCTGCTACGACATTTTTCTTGCCTTTTCGCTTGATTAACTTTTGGGTTGGACGTGTTTGGAAAACAATCAAATTTAATTTCAAATTTGTACGCCAACTTACCTATAAAGAAAATATCTATCACCCTATCAATAGCAATTTGGAATTACTTTTTAGTTTAATGAAGAGAAGAGGTTGTGAAGTGAGTTTCAAAAGGATTAATGGAATCATTCCTCTAATCTTTCTGACGCACCTAATCGTAATGCCTAGAATAATTAAGATACCTTAAGATTAAGGATATCTTGAACTCAGTTTTTACCCTGTGCAAATAAATCTACTAGATCAATCGATCACAGATAGTTCAGCAGCAGAAGGTTCGATATTTTTTTATATACACGATTTTTTTTATAATAATTTATATATGTATATTTCTAAGGCTTCTTCCATCGCCACAGTTCAACTTGTTATATTGAATATATTTCGACATTTTGGCTATTTATATGTCTCTCTTTGTTTATTCTTTTCTTTCTTTTCTTTTCTTTTCTTTTCTTTCGGTTTTACGGCATGCATGCATTTTGAGTTTTATTTTAGATATATTTTGGTTTGTTTTTTCTTCTTTATTCTTTTTTTTTGTTGTGTTTTAGGGCCACTTAGAGAGGAGACATTGTGGTTGTTGTTGTTGTTGTTGTTATTGTTCGACCAACAGACAGTGGATTCGACGGACGGACTGACAAACTGACGGACCGAGTGGATGACTGACTGATTGCATGACGAACTAACGAAACTAACGAATCAACCGACCGAACGATGCCATATACAACTCACACAAACACAACACACACTAGTACAAACAACAACAAGAACAACAACGAGTACGACAACATCGACCTCTTAAAAGGCTGGCAACGTTAAAGAAACACAATAATGGGCTCGAACTCGGGACCGAGACCGAGACGGAGACGGAGACGGAGACCGGGCCTAAGTTTACTTTTGCCTTTTTCACTTTTGATATTTTGACATTTTCATTTGACAGCTGATTGAAGGGCCGCATGAAGGCGACGTCAGCGTTGGCAGCGACGCCGGCAGAGTATGGTTCGATTTCGATCGATCTATAGAAAACGGGGGAAGGGGGAGAGCGGTACCTCCGACACGTTAGCGGTACTACGAAACGTTGTCGAGTTGACGCTGTTGCTAGGTCCCATTTGGAGGCAGAGCCATGGTGTCAAGTGCCGCACAGTGGCACAAATATGCATCTTAAGTAACAAATGCAATTAAATATGATTAGTTGTTGACTTTTACTTTTATTTGCATATTATTAAATTGTAATTTGATCATGGGTATTATCTTTTGAGTATCTTTGTTATACTAACATAATTAATTATTTAGAACTTGCTAGGAATAAACTCGGAACGAAAATGTTGTATTACTTTACATCTTAGCAATTAATATCAAATTTTGTAAATAATCAGTTCAATAAGGTATTCAATGTAACAATAAAACAGAATACTACATTAAATATATATAAATATGAATTTATGTGCGATTGAAAACTAAGGTTAGAAAAGTAAAAGTATCAAATAATTCTGCCTCATATGCAATACAAATTTTCTTCACATACAAATGTAGCTTGTGCCACTGTGCGTGCGGTTGTGCGGGGGCGTTGAGTGTTGCCCATGCGAATGTGTGACATGTTTGTCGAATATGTTCAATGTTGCTTGGCTCTGTTGTTGTTGTTGCTGCTGTTGTTGCTGTTTTGTTGCTGTCTTACTTCTGCCTTTTTGGAGTGGGAAATAGGAGGTTAGGTGTCGTTGCTGCAGGCCAAGTTGCGCCTAATGGCGTCGCCAGAGTTTACTTTTAGCGTCAAGTGTCGCATGTGTTGTTGTTGTTGCTGTTGTTGCTGTTGTTACTGTTATTTTTGTCGTGCCTGTGTGTGTGTTTTTGTTGTTTTTTCTCGATTTTTTGCGCCGTGTTTGTCTAACTGCACTTGACAGTTGGTGAGCATTAGCCTTATTTAATTTACCACTCTGCCCCGCCCTCTATTAATTTTCCGCCCTCGCCCATTTGCTCGGTTTGTGTCCAGCTTCGTGGAAATTAAATAGTCGACAGCTTCTTGGAATCGCACTCCATCTTTGCATTTAATTGCCCCGAAGTCAGCGGGTTATGTGACCTCTGCTAATTAGGTAACAAACTTGGCTTTTACTCGCTCTCCAGTTTCCTCGTTCTCTTTCTCTTTCTCTTTCTTTTCCTCATCCCCTTCCGATGAACTTCTTAATTGAAAAGGTTTTCCCTTTCATTTGTAGCAGGTGAACACTAACAAGGGACTGTACCTATATTCCGAATGACGATCAATTTATTTAGTTACTAATTTGTATGATTAATTAAGAGACATCCGCGTTGAGGAAGGATTTTGTCCAATCGTTACAATGTTTCAATCACAATTTGAACTCTAGATGAACTTTCAGCTAGCTTTATAATGACAAAATTTCGCATTTTTGTACATTTCTCCCATGTCAACTTTTAGACTCAACAATTTATTTTTAAATAGTTCCCTAGTCTCCTTTTGTTGATTATCTGTCAAGAGAGTTAAGAGCTTTTTGAAACTCTCGACATACTCATTCGCATACGAGTAATTCATATTTGTGAATAGAAAGTGGCAACTCAGACTCTTCAAGTCGAGTATTATGCAGACTTTGCCATATAAGTATACATTTAATGTAATTGTAATCCCCAGGAGAAAAACACCAAAACCGAAATGAAAGGGGACGCCGAGTGGTAAATCTCAGGAGTGGGAATGGGAATGGAAAGAGGAAGAGGAAGGGGAAGGGGAGGGGGAGGGGAGGGGAGGACCTTTTGTAGATGAACTGAAGAACAAATTACATTGCCATTTCCACATTTCTGCGGGTCCTCGTACTTGTTTTGGCTGCACTGCGCTCTGTTTTTCTGAGATTCCTGAGTGCTTGAAAGCGCCATAGGTCGTCGCCTTGTGGGGTGGAGTTGGGTGAAAGGGGAGGGGGGGGGAGGGGGTAATGGGGTTGGGGAGTTGTAGCTCTTGTCGAGGTAGCTGCGTGGCTGGACGAGCGTTTGGAGTGGCGTTCAAAACGAATTTGCCACAGCACTTGAGCGCTTAACAAGCTGCCAAGAAGGACGAAGGACACAACACGAAGGATATGGCAACGCTGGCCATGTAATATTCAACTACAACAACAGCAACAACAGCAACAACGGCAACAACGATAATAATGAAGGCAAAAACAATTGCAACAACGGTAAACAAGGATTCGCTCGACACGCTCAACACTTGAACGAGCGACAGGCAACTTCAGTGCGAGAGGGAGAGGGAGAGAGAGCTAGGTAGAGTGAGTTGGCATTATGTTGAGAGTTCACTGTAGTTGCACGCAATCACGCGCACTCGCTGCGCTTAAAGGACACCAGACTCAAGGAGTGCGAGATGCAGCTTGATGTGGAACGGGGAACGTGGAACAGGGAACGTGAAACGAGGGATGCGGGATGAGGAGAGGCTGCCCATTGTTGCTGTGTAATAAGCATTAATAGGGTGCTCACCGGGTTGCTGTTGGTAATGCTCCCGGTTGCTGGTTGCTGGTTGCCGGTTGCCGGTTCTCGGTTGTCGTTTGTTGGCTGTTGGTTGTTGGTTTCCCTATTCATTCCGAAAAGTTGTTTTTGTTTATCTGTCAACATGCAACGGCGGCTGCACAAACAATTTGCCACCAGCCACGTTACCATGGGGCAAAGCTGCAAATTTTAGATATATATATATATATACATATATATATAGTAGTATATACTCAGATACATAGCTGGAGGTAAGCCCGCCTATATCTAGCTTCACCTTTGTTGCATTCGTAATTGGTTTCAGTAGCGGAATGTGTTGAACATTTAACAGAAATGTGGCATCGAAATTCTTCCAGTGGAATGACCATCATTGTAAATGACACGAATGTTATTTGTGTGTAAACGTTGAGCAATTACCCAATAAATTCTAAACTTTACCTTTCTTCTCGCACGAAATAATCATTTTCATTTGAATGGTGTCGGCGGAATGTTCAACATTTAGGTACGGTAGGAATTTTAACAGAATTTATATAACACTTTATTACTGTGCCAATCGATTATAAAAGCTTCTACATATTGACATACTGAAATATAACGAAAAGTATCGTCGCAGAATAAAATTACAAAGTACTGAAAAATTTCATTTGTCAATATTTAAATATCTTTCTGGGACTATTTATAACTTTTAAAATTTAATTTTCACATAATTGAGAGAAGTTATCTGTACAACACCGATAATAAGTGGTATTAGGACTGATATATTTTTTATTTTCAGCATTCTCAGAATATTTTTAGAATTTTAACAATTTATAAGCTTTTCTAAAAGAATAATTATCTAATTATTATTAAAAGTAAGACAATCGATATGTGTTTAACCTATTTTTACTCTAAATTTAATGACTAAATTTTAACTCATTTTTATCGCAGTGTATTTACTTGCTCAATATTCTCAATTTGAAGTGTTCAACTATCGTATTTTTTGGCATATTTGTGCAAATATATTTTGCAGGTTTGCCCACAGTGCCACGTCAGCATCATTCGTCAATTGGCAGTTTGCTTACCCAGCGTCATCTCCATTTCCCCCTCCATTTTGCTCATCATCGTCATCCTCATCGTCCACGTCCTCGTCATCCCCATTTCCATTTCTATTTCCATCTCCATATTCATCTCAGTTCTATGCTTATTCCCATTAGCGTTGCTTCTTTCGCTTTTCTTGCTTTGAGCAAACGTTATGTTGATAATAATGATGATAACAATGATGAAAACGATGCTGATGATGATGACGATGATGACGATAGAAATGAGACTGATGAGAATGAGAATGATGTGAATGACGTTGGAAACGTCAGCAGCGCGTGTGAGAAATCATCTTTTTAATTTTCACAATCAAATGTTGTTTTTGTTATTAATAATAATAATTCTTTTCTCTTTCCACCCATTCGCATTTTCCAGGTTTGCGCTTCGAGTGTCGGTGGCAATGGGTCAATAGGCAAGGGGCAAGGGGCAGGTGGCAGGGGCAACGCAGCTGGCCAAAATTGTAGCTGTCGCTTTGAACGACAGGCAGGACGGGGTCGAGTGCTTGTAGGTTGGGAGGGGAGAGCGAGGAGGGGAGAGGATAGGTCGGAAGGGAAGGAAAGCGAAGGGAAGGGAAGGAACGCGGCAGTTGAGACTCACGAGTTTTGTTTTGTGGTTTATTACACGCAAATAAATTAAATTTATGTTTGCTTCCATTTTCCCTCTCCTTCCCTTTCCTTCCACTCCCCTCCCCCTTCCCAATCCACTTCACCTCTGCGTGTGCACATTAGTTTCCATTTGCGTTTTGTAATTTTCCTATGCGATTTTCCCAAACACTTTTACCAACGACCCTGCCCACAGCTTCTACACTGAGAAAAATAATTGTAAATGTCTATGGGACACTATTACTATTCAATTTATCTTAAATTTCCTTACACATCCATATTTTACATTTGAAGAACTAACGAGGCCTTGTTATAACTTTTTTGGCTTATTCAATATTTGCTTTAGACAGAAGATTATATATTTTTCCATAATAAATAAATATACATAAAATAAAGTATTAATGAATTTAAAATTATTTTGCATTTTATAATATAAATATAAGTATTTTTTGTCTACAATTGTTTTTATACATTTAATTAATTTTTATTTAAATGTAATTTATTGTACACCTTATGTTGATTTATTTGAACTTTTAGTTTAACTTTTCCTAACAATATTTCTTTGAGTGCATCTATATATTACCTCTCTCTCACTCTTTCTCACTCTCACGTTCTCACGTTCGCCCTCATTTTTATTATTCGTTTTTGATTGTCTTCAGCTCTTTAATAATTTGATCATTTTTTGATTGTTGCTGTCGTTGTTGTCGTTGTTGTAATTAACCTTTTGTCTTTCGGTCACTTTGTTGTTGCTCATTTGCTGGCTTTGCTCTATTTGCCTGTGCAGTGCCACTTTTCGATCCCTGTTCCCTGTTCCCTGTTTCTCCTGCTGTATTTTCCAGTATCTGTTAGCCATGAGGGTCCCATTCCGTGTGTCTGTGTGTTAGAATTAAACCCCAACCACAAATCCTCCCCATTGGCATAACGGTCGGTACCCTTAACTTTTGACCTGACGTTTGTTGTTCTCTGTGTTGTTTAACTTCTAACTTTGGCCCCCTTTGTCGGTCAAGATGGACCCGAAACACTTTTTAGTGGCAATTATGCACTTGACATGTGATGAGGGCCGTCTCCCGTTTTATGACCCTATCAGTCGTACCTGTTGGTGGTTACCTGTACTGCAGTTTCCCAGACCACCTTTGTGTTTATGTGACCACATTACAAGAGTGATGTGTTTTTCGGAAATATCTAGTGTTAAAATTGACAATAATTGAGAGTGTATTATTTCACTAAAATTAAAAAAAATAATAATAACACATTTATATAACATTAAACATTTTAAATATTTTGGTGATCTTATAATAATGAAATTATAATTTTATATTGCTAAATTTGTGCTGTATAAAGTACGTTTCTTTTAATTGCCGCCTACAGCATTCTATAAAGATTCTGAAAAGCTTGAACTCAAGATATTTTTTATATTTTCTGATTTTACTGCAACTTTTTCGTTGAGGGAGCGTCGAGATTTTGTTTGCTTAATTTTTAAATGAATTTATTTCTTTGTTGTTCAACATGTTAATTCCTATATAAATTTATATTAAGATTTTTCCTCTTTTGGCGTCAATTGAGCAGTAAAAAGGCCAAAGCTGAGTAACCAAACGCAGAGAAACTCATTAAAATTTTACGAACTTGGGCGCAGTTTTTCACATTTTATGACTTTTGCGAGCGTCTTTTTATCCGGGGCACTCTCGTTCTCTCGCTCTCTCTCCCTCTCTGGCTCTTTGTCTAATTTCATAGCGAAAACGACTTTCAAGGACCTTCAAAAGAAATTCAAAATTTTGATCACGTTACGTTTTTTAATTGTTCCCCTGCGGCGTGGCTCATTTAAAAAGAGTCCTCTACCCTCCCTTCCGTAAACTCCCTGGTCATATCCTCTTTCCCGTTCTCCGTTCCCCGTTCCCTCTTGTAATTGAGACCTTGGGATGCGTGTAAAGAATTCTCGATTTCTTATTTAAAATATTTAGAAATTACTTGAAACTTTTATTGACTGTCGTTTTCGCTAGATATTTTATTTCGTTTCTTCTTTGTTTTCCTTTTCCCATTCCCTGATTTTTTCCTTCCCAATAATTGCATAGAAGTTTTACGAGGTCACACAAAATTCTGTCAGCGATTCCCAAATTAGCTTCAAGCAATTTAAATGCTGTAAAATATATAAAAATAACATTAAGTAACGCAGCACACAAATCATTCCCCCTCCACCAGCATCATATATGGTATGTTCTTTATGGCACATATTTAGCCGAGGATTTGTCTGTTAAGGACTCCTGCCAAGGATGCAATTATTCTTATGTGAATTGCCTATTAACTGACAAATAGCCCCATTTCAGCCTGATGAGTCACTTTTAACGCTGACATTAGCTTATTAGCTATACATGGCCTGTAAACACACACATTTATTGGCTAAACTGTGAGAAATTCGCAAGATATGTATTATACAGATCTCTAAGCATCTTAACATTTGGCCAAAATCTTGTCTATATTTAATTATACTTACATCATCATGTCTTTATCTATATCGATAAATAAATTATTATCTATATATACTTATTATTAAATTTCTATTAACACATCCCATTTTTAAAGTGTAGCTCTCAGTAAAAGGACATAAACATAAGCCTTTAGCGATTGGATATCTGTATTCAGTATTATGGAAATTAATTTAATTACGCTCAATGTTGAGAAAACTGTTAAACTGAAGTCTATTTTATTATGCATGAATCATTTGTTTTATGTACACTTATTTTAATTCTCCATACTCGGGATTTCTTATAAGATGAAGAATAAGCTAATTTGGGAAAAGAATATTACATTTTACTGAAATAATAAATGCAGTACAGAAAAATCCTAACTGTTTTAGTTGCACAAGAATCTTTTGTATTTCTTTATACGTATAGTATGTATATTATTAAGTTTTCGATTAGCTTTGCGCTCATAAACTATAGAAAATGTTATGAAATTTTGCTGTGGTAATTATCTGTGGCAAGTGGCAGCAGCTGGTGTTGTTTTAAGCATCTGCCACACGTTGGGGGTATGAAAATTATGCATTATGCACGTGACTTGCCACACGAAGTGGCAACGTTCGTTGTCCCAGTTTAATTCACGTGCGAATTTATTAGATTTTCATCAGAATAAACAATGCGTCCAATGGCATTTAATTGCTTAATTTATTAATAAACAACTGAGAGCTTCGTCGCAGTCGAAACCAGCAGCTGTCACTACGATTGGATGGACGAGGCGAGAGCGAGTGAGAGGGCGAGTGAGAGAGCGAGAGTGCGACGAGAGAGGAAAACTTGCGCAACAAATTTGATTTTCATCACAGACACTGAGCTTTCGTCAATTTTCGCACACGCCCAAATGAGTTTTTGGCTGCGAGAAATATGCCTAAAATGTGGTACAACGGATGGTGGGATGATGGGAAGGGAAAGGGAGGCAGAAGGACTGGAGGTGGGGTGTAATGCGAGGCGAGTCCTTTGGGAAAATTAACACTCTTTGATTAGCCTGCTGCCAACTGCCTGCTGCCAACTGCTTACTGCCTGCTTATTACGTATACGCCCTAATGGCAGTCAATCAATGGACACTTGAGCCTTGCGTCAAGTTCGTACACTCCGGATGTCCTTTGGCTGCTGTTGTTTTTGCTCTTCTCCTTAATCTTGCTGTTGCTGCTGTTGTTGTTGTTGTTGCTGCTGTCAGGCAGAAAGTTACGCAATTTTTGCTTATTATTTTCATAATCAATATTCAATTTGGGCAAAACACTTGGCAGTCATCAGGACTTTGGCTCCTGTTGCCGCTGAATTGAGCTTCAAAGGATATCAGGGCACTAGCTGCAGAAGCCATAACTGCACATTGGTGGAAAACTCACGTTAAACATGTCGAAAAATTGCTGAAATTTAAGCAATAATAACTTTAAACTCTCTCAGACAAATGTTGAAAGATATTTAAAAATTAAACTTAATTAAATAACATAAAAATAATATCTAAATTATTAAAAACAATTATTCAAACAGAAAATAGCAACCATAAAGTTGGCAAACTGAACTTCACATTTTTGGGAATTTGTAATTTATTTACAGCTAGTCTGTTCAAAATGTTCATCAATCTGAAACCACTGTGCATGGCCCTTGCGCAAATTTCCCTTGTGGCAGCTTCACAAGGAGCCAGAGAGAGAGAGAGAGAGGGGGAGAGAGTGGGCTCAGAGTGATTGTGGCAGCGGCATCAGGCTTATAATTAAACATGGAAACGTGGAAAATGTGGCAAACGTGAGCACAAACAACAACAACAAGTGGCTGGGATAGTGAGGGGAGAGGGAGAAGGAGAGGGTGAGTGTGGGAGCAAGGGGAGCTGAGCGGCAGGCGTTCAAATTGAAAAAGTTATTTTGCATTCGATTATTCCACTGACAGAGGCAACACATTGATGACGACGACCATCATATTTCAGAGAGCAAACGTGCTACCTCCCCCTCCCTCCCTCCCTCCCCGTAGACTGTGTAGCATAGCTACCAACCATCCATATCTATATTTATGTAGTATATGGTCGATGCTACCCCACAGATCATTTCATTTGCTGTGGCTTCTGTAGCTTCGGGCATATTTTTGCAATTTTGCGTAATATTTTGCTCATTTACACTTCGTTGCATAGTCAATGGCAATGTGCAGGGATCGAAGGGGAAAGGGCAATAGAATTTCCTTTGCTGGACATACTCTCCACCTCACTCTCCACCTCTCTCCCCATCTCTTTCGCTCTGCAGTTGACCATCTAGGGCAACGGATATTGAACGAGGACATCATCAAGAGCTCCCAGAGGAACATTTTCATTCTATCGAAACTTTTGATTGCCAACGAATGAATAAACGAATAAATGAATGATGTGTAATGTTGTGAGGGTTCCCCCAAGTTAGTTAGCTGAGCTGGTTAGTGTGTTAGTTGGTTAGTTAGTTAGTTAGTTAGCTAGTTAGTCGTAGCAGCTTGTAGCTATTGATACGAACACAGTATCACACAATTGTATGCATACGCTTATTTGCCTGTTTTAATGCTTCATCATTTCATTAGCATTAATAAACATTTTCTATGCAATTCAATATGCATACAGATTGAAACGGAGGAAGAGGGAGAGAGATTCACATCACACTCACGCACTCACACTCACACACTCACACTGATCATAAAACGAATGAAATTTTTATGAACTGAGTTAATTAGTTGGGTCCAAAGGGTAATAATAATAATAAGCAGTCTGCGATAAAAGCAACGACAGCAACATGCAGACTGCGAGTCACCCTAATTTTATTTATTTTAATATTCATTATCGCTCAAAGTTCAGAGTTGATAACAAAATATAAAAAAAATATATATTTCGTAGCTTAAAATTACACTACGTTAACAGCTGAATTTGTTATTCCCCGTTTAAGTAAATAGTTAACAAATCATTGGAGTTATTTTCCACTACCAGAAACTATTCTTAGCGGATACAAAAACAATGAAATAAATCTTTTTCGAGGGGAACTGCGAGGGGAAGAGGAAGTGCGGGACGTAGCCCCAACTGGTTAGAAGTGTCTTGTGTTTGTCTTCAATAAATTCTGAGACATGGCCCTTAAGCAAATTCAACACCCGAACGCAAAGTGTAATTAATATTTCAAAGCGCAACATTTATCAAACAAAAATAAAGAAAAAAAAACCAAAACGAAAACGAAATACGAAAACTAACGAACATTTTCGAAAGTTGGCCCCAAAGTTGAGCCAAAAACAATTAATGGCACACTCTGAGGGCCCCTCCCCCATCCCTGGTACTCTGAAGAAGACAGACCATAAAAAAGGCAACTCCAAACTTGGGAGTTGAAAACTCAAACAAAATGAATACTCGTAGTCTTCTCTCCGTTCTCCCCTCTCCTCACTCCTCTCCAATAATATGAAGAGCCCCAACAAATGGACAAAAGACAAGACACAGTAGTCACTTGAGTATAGTATCTTCTTCTCCCCATTCCTCCCCTCCTCGCAGCCCGTGCTTATCCGCCTAAACTTCTCCCACTCCAATAAGTCAGGCATGTATACATGGCTTGCATAAAGGGCCAACAACTGATAGTTAGCTCGGGGAGTGGCAGCTGAGGAGGGGGGAAGACGACGACGGCCTGTCGAACCCGTTGAAGCCAACTGTGATTAGTGTGGCAATCATAAATTGACCAAAATGAGGGTGAGGTTCACTCTTTTTTACTTCTTTTCTTTTGGTTGTTGTGGTTGCTCCGCTATTAAGTTCCCTTTCGAGGTGATTTACGAGTCCGAGTATCTGACGAATATCATACACATACGCTACACTCAGATTCGAGAGTGTTTTCAATATGCAAATTTTTGGATAACTGCAATTTCCCAATCTATTTCTTTTCCACTACTAGAATTACTGCTCTTTGCTTTCCTTTATTATTTTTTAATAATTGGAGTACTTAACTTCATCAGTTCCAATTTAGTAATATTTGAAATCGTTGATTTCTTAAATCTTAGCTAAAACTAAATAATTCCAACCACTTTGATATCATTCCTATCATGTCTGGTCTTTAATTATATACGAAAATAGTTTTGCAACTCTGTCAGTGATTGACTATATCAGTTTTCAGTTAAAGCTTGTGAGTTGGGCAACAGCTTTGAAAATTATTCAGTTATATAGTAAGTATATATAAATTACTCTTGGATTCGATAGACCGCTTTCAATTGTCAAATTATAGAGCAAAGAGTGAGTTAAGAAAAACAAATGCAACAAATCAGTTTCATTATTGTCAGTTGGTCATTTGTCTACCTCTGTGTCTGCTTTATATTCCGTTTCTACCTCTTTACTCCTAACACTGTCACACTATAACCAGCATTGGTATGTATGTGTGTGTGTGTACGTGGTACTTGTATATCTTTAATGGCATATTCATCAGTCACTCGTGATAAAATCGCTGCACACACACACACACACAGACACACACACAGGCTTACATACACACTTACATATGGTCAGAGAGACTATCTTTGAGTCTGCGGTCTCGGGGTTTGAGTCCGTCTGGTGCGTCTGGCCAAGGCGCACAGTCATTTAGTTAAGTGGCAGTTGATTGGAACCAGTCGCAGTCATCATCATTATCGTCATCGTCATTATTATCAGGATCATCATTGTCAGCGCAGTGTTCGTTATTAGCATGCTGATAATGAAGAGGAAAGCCAAGGCCTATTTGAATTTCTTGTTATTTTCTCGAGCAGATTTCGATTTTGTTTTTTTCTTTCTTCTGTCTCTATCTTCTATCTAACATCCTCAACTGAACTGAGCAATAGTGAAGTCTGTTTCGAGGTTTGGGTTCCTCCACTCTTTGTGTCTTAAATTGCTGTCATTAATGAGTTACAGATATTACACTTTTATAGCTCGCAGACACGCTTATCCACTCTCCATTCTAATCGTGTTTGGCTGTCTTTACCTACTCCTCTTCCTCCCTGAACCTCTCTACTGTTTCTTCTCTTGCTTCTACAGTTCGACTGGAGCTACTGTTTGGGTTAATGATGACTTGTGCATTGTCTGTTATTTTCCAATACTTATCGTCTTTGTCTTCCATCGATTTTCTGGCTACTGTTTCTTTTTTTATACCATCTTTTTTTGTTACCTTCTCTTGAGCTTGTTCCCCAAGTTTTTGTGTCTTACCTTGTCTTTCTAATAGGTTCAGTAAAAAAGTCTTCCCATTTAACTGGGACTTTCTGCCTGATTGATTTTGAGCTTGTGGATCTAGTTACGACGGTCTTCTATCTCTTGATTCCTTTAAATTACTTTAATTGATGGCACATTGCCACAGTCTTCCCACTTCATCCCCATCCCCATCCCCATCACCATCTCTATTGCCACTTCCCCCTTGAATGTTCGCTTCAATGATTTCCTTTCATCGTTCATCGCAATCTGTCGTGCATCAAATTGTTGCTTGAATCCATCGATCGATTATTTCTTGGATCAGGTCCATTTCAAGATCGATTTTGACTGATCATTCGCTCCAATCCATGTTCCACTTACAAATCTATTGCTTCTTTCATTGAGTTCACTGTGAGGTCAATGCGATTAAATCTCGATCTTGTCTATGTAATCGAAGGGTTCCGACTCCGACTCCGATTCCAATTGAAATTTGTAGCGCATGATTTGTAACAATGAAAGCTGCAAATCTGATGGAAAATTTCATTTCTAAGCTTGTGGTACAACCGACTGATATTTGTACAGATCGATAGCAATAAATCGATTACATTTAAAGTTAAAAAATAAGTTGTAATTCCTATGAAAAATTGACTGCATTTCAACAACATTACATTTCTATGAATTAAAATATAATACATCACTTTTAAGAGATTTGGAACACAGATACAAATTTAGGAATATGTGGTAATAAATGTATGATACATCCACATGTGCACAATATACGCCATTTAATTAACATATTCTCCCACCTTAAAGTGGATAGAATAACCTCATATACTCCAAAATGCTCAGCTGTCAATGTCATCTGGCCAGAGGGAAAGGAGAAAGAAGAAAGCACCTATTTATACATCCTGAGCCCATAAATCAGACCAAATTACACAATTTTCGGACTGTTTTTTGGCTGACAAGTCCTAAAGCCAGAAGAAAAGCTAATAACATGCAACATAGAGGGAGAGGCGAGGGGCGAGAATTGGTAGGGAAAACGAGTAGAAGTTGTTAGATAGAAACATGTGCGAACTGTACTTCTAAGGACAGCAGGCAGTCGTCAACAGTCAGCAAGGACAAAGACTAAGGCAAAGACTGAGGCTGAGGCAAAGACTGAGGAAGGCAGTGCGCATATTAAAACCGGAAATAGTTGAACCAAGTGCCACGGCAACCGACTGACGCACTGACACACATTTCGCTAACAAAGGACGCAATAACAACAGCAACAAAAAAAGGAGTTCACTAAAAATAAAAAAAGAATGGAAAAAATCCGAATTGAGGCGAATAAAAAGCTCAAATAAAATGCTTTGTCCAGTGCCGAACTAAACGCCGGCGGCATCGGCTACGGCTACGGCAATGGCAATGGCAACCTACCCTTAATGTCAGAAGGACATCCAGGACATGCAGGACATGCCCAGGGCTGCTTGGCAACAGGCAACTCGCAACTCGCAACTGGCAACAGGACGCTGATGTTGACGTTGACGGCTGCTGCATGCCACACACTCACACACACACACCACACTTATAAACACACAATCACATAAAGGACACCGCATAAAATAGAGATCATAATAATGCGAAAACTTGAAACCAAGGATACCCGCCAGGATACCTGCTAGCAATGTGTGAGCTTGCTCTCTCCCTCTTCCTCTCTTTTCTCTCTCTCTTTCTCGCTCTCTCGCTCAGATTGCATCATAAATTCTAAGGATATGAACCCAAAAAGTGAATCATGCCAGCGACAAAGAGAGAACGAGTGAAAGAGAGGGAGAGGGAGAACGAGTCAGAAGAGGAAAAAAGGAGAATAAATAAAAATTAACTTATTTGCATATTTCAGTGAGCGGGCGCAAAGGATATGCCGCTGGACGAGGCACAGTGAGTTGGAAGAGGACAACTGGGGAGGAGGGAACATGGACATTCATGTAGCTGAAATTAAATAAAAACCAAAAACTCACTCTTCACTCACTCGCTCGCTCGCCAGGATGTGCGCAAGGATGTGCGTGCAACGGGGCTTAACCAAGCGTATGAACATTGCGAAATCCTCACACGCAATTTTTATACTTTATTTTCCATTCAGTTTTTTACACCGCGAGTTCCCTTAGCACCCTACGTAGTGCAACCGATACGGCCAGCACGAACAGCGCGATGAGCTGCAACACACAAAAAAGATTGGAATAATCGAATTTATGAATAAATCTTGAATGAACACAAAATTGAAAGCACATTATATGTTTAGAATACATACATATCTGTATGATAAAGCTATAATGAAATTTTAAATTATAAACTTATCATATAACCGATAATTCTATTTATCGAAAAACTAAAGAGTAAAGAATGTAAATTAAGTCATTTACAATCAAACTTCTGAATGAGGAAACACAATAACAAATGAATAATTATAACTTACAATTACATTTTTATGGGCCTTATTTAACACGTTTATAAAGAAAATTCTAGTATTCTTATGCAACAATAAGTTGCTATAACAAATATTTTAATTCTACAAAATAGATAGGTCGTTAAACCAATAGAAAAATCCCCATTACCCAATGCCAATTATTGTAAATTGCAAACTTAAATATTCAACTGCAGCTTACAAAGTGTTAAACTGGTATTTAAACAATTTATTATATTATCTATCATATCTGATAGACTTGTCAATAGTTCCACATTACAAAGAACTGTGATAGTGTGTAACTCAAAGTCCATATGCTCTAAGGTAGGGTATTTGGCTCTGGCAAAAACAGGACGAGGTATGTGTAGACTGAGAGTGAGAATGAGAGGAAGAGTGAGGGTGAGAGTGAGAGAGGAGGCAAAGCAAACTGCAGAACTGGTGAGTGTGGTGGCGTGATTAAGTGATGGACGTGTATGGACACATGCAGCGTTATATTTAGCATACAAAAAACCCAAGCATATACATATGTAAATAGATGTTCGTATGTGTGTGTGTGAGTGTGTGTGAGTGTGTGTGTGAGTGTGAGTCCTTGCGCTTTTAATCATAAATAACAAAGGACACATGGCGCGTAGATGCTCGTATAGCATTTAGCTTTCAACCAAACAAAAGCTTGGGCCACCCTCGAGGGTCGCTTCATGTTGACCAAGACACACACACACACACACACACACACACTCTCATGTGAGTCAGTGATTGTCAGTGTGTTGTTGTATGTAGTTGCCTGTTGATAATACTCCAACCAGTGACCATTCTGTCTCCCCTTTGTGTGCCCCGCTCCCGCTCCCTTGCCCTTTCCCTTTCCCGCTCCCTTCTGTTGCCATGCGCTTTTCATTTCCGCCTCATGGACGCCAAACATGGCACTCGCTATGCGTCTCTGTTGCTCAGTTACTCGCTGCGATTCATAGCTTGACCTGGCCCCAGGATATATGTATATTTGAAGAAACAGAAGGGGCGTCCTGTCAACGCTAAACAACTGCGCAGTTGTCTCCCTCTCCCTCTCCCTCTCCCTCTCCCTGCCCCACTCGCCTTAACACTCCATCTCGTTCTCTCTCTCTCTCTGTGTGTGTGTACAGAATTTTGATATTAATAGCTTTGGACAGTTTTATAAACGCCTTTCGGGGTTAACATGTTCAAGTGCTATTCATATTTTCCACTGACCGACCTGTCACTATTGTGTGTGTCAGCTAACTGGCAGAATAAAACCCCAAGTGGACCCATCAACCAGCGACTTGGTTTAGATTTACAAACAACAGCAACAATATCAGCAACATCAACTGCAACTGGAGCTGTGTCAAGTTGACTGCCCAATTTATTGATCGATGTTTCATATGATCCACAGACTGTTTTCGAATAGAACTTATCAGTTACTAGTTATATTCACTAAATTCACAATCTGCACAAAAATATATAAATTTAATATATCTTATATTTAATAAGGATAAGGTTATAAGAATTGATAACCTTAACTAAATTTTTAAATTCTTTCTTTGAATATTTTCTTAAAAGCTGTCAAGAAAAATCTTGCAAATAATTGACTTATAAGCAGCTTTATAACTATACATTATTATTTACATTGTTAAAAATTTAAATGTTAATTTCCATTACTCAAATTGTAAGCAACTTAATAGGAAAATTATTGAAATAAAGTTTACTTTATTTAATTTTACATATTAATAGAGCTAAATCTTTGCCTGTGATGCATAAAAGAGAAAATATCTCTCTTATATCTTAAACGCGGTTTACGATTTATTCACACAAAACACAGATTGATTTTAAGTATCATCTGTATTTTTGAGTAAAGTTAAGTAAAAAATTATTTAACCATTTTTAATTAGTATGATCTTAAAGTTTTCTTAATTTTTTTTTATCAAAGTATCGCTTTTAAATTTATATTAAGTTTATCTGTATTTAAAACTAAGTAATATATAAGGCAATATCTCTGCAAATATATAAGAGTATTAAGCAGGCAGCCATTCGATAGACTTTGAAATACCCTATGAATTGAGTGCCTTAGAGGGGAATCCTTAAATTCTTAACCGTATGTTTTCGCTCAGCAGGCGATAGCTAAGTATGATTGTTTTTCTAAACAATATACAATCAATTCATTTCGTATTTTTCTATTTTTTTCTTGATAAGATTTTCCTCAGCACCCTTTGAAACTGTACCGTCAGAACAGAAGATGCGAAGGAGAGAGAGGAAGCAAGAGAGAAGAGAGAGAGAGAGAGAGAGCTTGATTGAATTAAGGCCTGTTCAGGCGGAGGATTACAATGGCAACAAGGCGATGTTTGGTACAGGCGATAAAATCGAACGGTAGTCCTAGTCCGTTGCCCAAGGACGAGAATCGAGGCATAAATATTTTTGGGGGTTGCTTCGCTACGCTTTAACTTTCAACTAGAACTTTCAGAGGGTTGCAACACCGTGCGATGTGGCAAAGACAAACGCAGTTTCCCGAATTGCGTCTCAAAGTGGTGTCTTTTCTTTTCTTTGGGAAAACTGCAAGCTTTGCGTCCGCTAAACGGTACAGTTACAGGAGGACAACAGGACGGGGGAACGGGAGGACAGAGGCGGGACGGAGGACAGGAGGACAGGAGGACGCATCAACCACCCGAACAGGACTTTATGCTGGCTTCTCGTCCTGCGCAGCATAAATTACGCTATTTTCATTTTTGTGTTCTTTTTCTTATGTTGCTGTTGTTTTTTTTTTTGTTGTTCCGTGGTATTTTCTCTGCGACGCAGTTGTCGCTGTTGCTTATGATTTATGTGCTGTGATGACACAGGACGACGACGACGACGAGGAGGAGGACCAGGCTCAGAACTTCGTCGTCGTACAGTTGCAGCCGTCGCAGTTACAAAACCCATTCTCCTTGGTCCTCTCATGTTGTAAAAATTACACGCAAATTGCACGCAACACGCAAAGCCCATGGAAATGACGGCGAAATTGCGACTCATGCATGTGCGATAGTTGCTGTCACCCAATACCCAATAGCCAACACCCAATACGGCATACCCGTTATACCCTACCTATCCCGATTGCGATCCCTATCCGTATCCCTGTCCCCATTGCCATCGTTCCCTATCCCTATCAGCATTAAGTCGTGCGTCATCCTTGACGGGCGACACATGCGTGTAAGTGCGAGGCACTTTAAATATCTTTATGCATACCATAAATACGTCCTTAAATGCTAATCCTTAACCTCGCATATGAGTCAGCGTCCTAGACTTAACCCCTTCTAATTGCCGGTCAGGCTATAGTATGTTGCGGTTGTGGTTACTTCTATATAGATGTATTTATGGTATATTCAAAGATTACGAATTCATTTAAAATTATAAATACTTCTGTTCAGCTGGAAACTAGAAAGCTATATTGCGTGGATCTGATAAGCTATCAGATATTTCAGTGCTGTCAAAACTACTAACTTGTGGTTTCATATCGTATATCATTAACTTTAAGTACACTATCCAGTTACACTGTATAAGTAATGAAGGAAGAGCAACAAATGGAGGAACTGTACTGTAGGTTAGTTGTCTTTAACCATTTCGTTTCAATATTTTGTATTTATTACATATAGTAACTACAATTGTATTTTTCACAATAAATTTGCCTACATTTTCATTGGTCAAAAGCTTTAATTTTCAATGGATTTTCCTTGTGCCGTTAGCAGCTGGTTGTCCAGTTTTTTCCCCAATGTTTTTGACATTTTTATGGCAGGAAAAGTATGAAAAAACAAAAACAATTTAATAAATATATGGATGTGAGTGTGTGGTGTGGTGTGGTGTGGTATGTGGTGTGTGGCACATGTGTGTGTGGCGGCGAATGGACATCCAGCCGCAGTTCACTTTTTAATCACTTTTCATGAGCTTTTAATTACAAGCCCGTAGTTGGTCCGGAGACCGAAAAACGTCCGTCCGTGGAAGTCTGTCCGAAATTTATGAAAAACCCAAACGCATAAAATGCTTAACAAACCAACGAAGGATGCGGGAGGAGGCAGCAGGTAGAGAACGCAACGGAAAGGTGTTGAACTTGCAGATACCCTGCAATGAGAAAACTTTTTTAATTAAAGTACAATTATAAAATATATGGCGTACATTTTGCGATTATAAAATGAATTTAATGAAGAACCGAATCTGCTCTTTTATTTATAGGGTATGCTACAGTTAACGTAACCCGCTCAATAAAGCTATCTTTGGTACATTTGAAAATATATAAATTGTATTATTAGATATGTCTAGAATACATTTAATTGCTGCTTCTTTGTAATTGTAGTTTTTCAAGGAAACTGAGGCAACAGCTGCAGGTAACAAATTGTGTATAGGGTATACAAGAGCACATACTATATCTGATATACATTGCTGTCTTCGAAAAGTAGACAATAGTAAAATGAGATGATTGATTGAGTATAAATTTATCAAAGTATATTAGATAATAGATGTCATAGCTGAATTTGACTCCATTAAGAGAGAGTATACTATATATACCCTACAAAAAAAAAAAAATAACTAGCACTGTGGTACAGAAAGATGAAATACCTTTTAGATATAATGCTTATTTATTTGGAACACAGTTCCAAATATTTGTAGCTATTACAAATATATAATATAATATTCAATCTAATAGATTTGGACTTAAAATAAATACCCATTTTCCAAGTGTGTATGTTTATATGTTTAGTTGTGATATTGGTCTAGGGTATAGGGTATGAAAACACTACACACATTTAGTCATAAAAATGACACACAAATATTCATACAGACAGATATATATGATTTTGATTGAGAATAAATTTTAAGCTGTATTTCTTAGGTACTGCGATGCCTGCTGATTAGCTTGATGAATGATTAAAGGGTATCTATATGTGGATATACATAGGTATATGGTAGGCACATAGGCGACCTCCTCTTTTCCCGTAATAATAATGTGTGAAAGGATATTAATTATGAAACAAGCGAGCGGCAGGAAGCGTTGCCAATAAAAACAGCAAGCGGCGGCCAACACCATGCGTGACCAACAACAACAACAGCAGCAGCAACAACAGCAATGAAATGAACAACAAAAATAATTGCAATTCACATTACAACAACAACAGCAATTGGAACAGAACCAATCTTGTATATATATGTACATATATTGTATTTTATGCGAGTGGCCACATGACCAGTAGAAACGTGAAATGGGAGGAGGGAAGGTGGGAAGGAGGACTGAAATAGCAGAATTGTAGGTGGGGTTAAGGCTTTTTCGAAAGTTAGGGGTTAGGAGTAGGGGTGGTTGCCAAAACGGAAACGAGAGCAACATGTGCAACATGTCGAACGGAAGTGTCGGCCATATTCCACACACGCATATGTAAGCCTAAATAGGCCCACAACTCGCTACCTCACTCTCTCTATTACTAGCTTTTCTCTCTCTCTCTCTCTCTCTCTCCCGTGAAGGTTGAGCCAGGACAAGAGTCATTAGGAGCTGGGCCAAGTAGATTTTTATGTAATGTCGCTTGGTTATTGCTTTTATACATTTATTTTATTTCATTTGTCAACACACACACATTTGAACACACAGATACGCACACACATCACACACACTCAGCAGGCGGAAATTTCATATTTTTATTTTTCCTTTTTTTACTTTTTCCGTTTTGTAAGATGTAGAGTATTCCCAACTTGTGCATATTTAATAAAGTTTGCTACATTTGAAATGTTTTGCAATTACATTATGATAGGTAATATAAAAGAATGATTTAAAATAAACGATTTTGCCTAAGTTGTATCTCAATAAATACGTTAAAGTTACGTACCTTCTTATAACTAAAACAATATATTTTAGTAATGTCAATTTAGTTATTTCTGACTTCCACAAGATTGACTTATTTCAAGTGAATTCAATTCAAAAATTCGAGCTGGAAATATGCATTAAAAATTCCTTGACATATTGCTTAGCAATTTTTAATTATACAATTAAAGAACATAAAATGATTCTCAAAATTATTTTAAAAATGGAACAAAGTGAAAAATGTGAACAATCAGACAATTTATTTTAAAGTACAATAAACTGTGCAAGGTATTCGCAATTCGAATTCTTTGGTTTGTTAAGGAAGCTTGGCAACCAGGCAGAAAAAGGAGGAGGAATAAATGTAATGGTAGAAACAAGAACTGGAGCAGGAGGAGGAGTTGGAACAGTTCGTCTGTCAATGACAGCGTCGACGTCAGCATCAACGTCAGCGCTGACTGTCGTCCATCAGAGAAATGTGCGTCAGAGAGATAAACAGACAAACAGACAGACAGGCAGACAGACAGACAAACGGACAGTCAGTCGGTTGGTGGAGCACATTGCCGATTCACGTGACACTGACGAGGATGCCAAGGATACCGAGGATACCGAGGATACCAAGTCAGTCGCAGTTGCCCACGTTGCGGCTGCCTCCTGCGTGTAATTGCCGTTGTAATGTGGCCCGAACGCGAATATAATTGCTAAAATGTTGCCTGGCTCCAAAACGAATCCGACAGGACGTGCCAATGGCCAATGGTCGTTCGTCCTGACGAGTCCTGGACAGAGACAGAGACAGAGACAGATGGAGAGAGAGGAAGAGTGAGTGCTACGACACTTTTCCATTTGAATTTAATTTGAATTTACGCCCAACGGCCGTTTCTGCCCCCGGAAATTGGCAATGGCAATGCCAGAGAACATTCCCCAAATCCACATGCCAAACCTATAGACAACCGCATTCCCCCTCCTCCTGTTGCCCTCTGCCACAGACCATGCTGTCGAAATACGAGAGGTCGTTCTGTCCGCACCGTTGAGTTAATGAGAGAAGCGCCGTCAGACATTTGTTCAACTGGCCAAATTGTAAGAGCAAGTCTAATTGAAGCAGACCCCTACAAATCTCTTCTACTTCACCATCCCTTCTAGGCAATTTCGTGATAAATTAATATCTAAATCATTAAAGCCTTTGCTTAAATATATCGGTAGATTAATTAATTGTTATTATTAAAATATATTTCAATTGGAAAGTATGTTGTTCCCATTGTTACATCAACTTAATGATATCTTAATTAATAAACAAATAAAATCAAATATTCACAGAATTTTCCACAATTTCCACCCCTTCACTTTCCCCATTAATTACCAATCATCGCTTAGACTAAGTAATTTTCCGCTTCCCAATGGTCGTGTTCAAATACGCCGACTCATGAATTGTTAATGTCAATTAACAGAAATGTAAAACTAGAATAAAAATCTTACCAAAATGTTCGCGAAACAACGATTAATGTATACCCTAATATCTTTTAAAGTTTAGTTTCAGAATGTTGCCTTTCGACCTCTCTAACTCTATTACCCTTAGTACTCTTTTCATCACGGATATGTCTGCTAGACCAATTCTTTCCATTTATAGGATATTTACTATCTATTCTATAAGTTAACCACTTTAAATTGTATATTCTTAGAATCCTTTTAAGTATCATTTTATCACGAATATTTCTGCTGGTCCAACTCATTTTATTTGTTAGATATTCATAATCTATTTTATCAGTTAACATCTTTTATAGTGTACTTTCTTAGAATCCTTTGATCACGGATATTTCAGCTAGACCAACTCATTCCATTTTTTTGATAACCATAATCTATTTTATCAGTTATCGCTAACTTTGTCTCTGGCTTTTTGTATCGCTAACTTTCTGTAAGAAATGAGCAGTCTCTCTCTCTCTCTCTCTCTCACTTTGTCTCTTCTTATTTGTATCCCCTTATCTCTTCACCAACTGATAACCATTAAAGCTTTCTATGGGAAAGAGCATTAATTGTAGGGTATTCTCGGAAACTGTTTGCACATATTAACTCCAGTAGCTGTAAAAAGACAAAGGCCCCCAGGCAAATACAAACATTTGTACATGCATATTTACGCATGCAAAGATGAAGAAAATTTGTTTTTAAATTTAGTAAAACTATTAACCACGCTATGTTAATTCCATTAGCATGTCTCTCAGTCTTTCTTGTTTTAGTGACCGGGTTTTATATTTATCTTATTAATTGCGCTAATTAGCTAACCACTTAGCGTATCTTTACCGGATTTTCAAAGTGTCTGGACCATCTGTCTGACGTCAACGCGACTAACGTCTCCGATAATTCCAAACGATGTCGCCAGATTAATAAATCAGTTTTAATTAATTGAGTCAATACTCGTATTGACGATGCACGTCTCTTTGTTGTACTTTTAAGCAAAAATAGTTCAACTAAAAATGGAATGAAATAAAAGCTGACCAGAATTCAAATCAAATAAAATATAAACATATCATTGCTACAATTATTATAGTTATTTTTTATTTTGAAATTGTCCGTATCAGATAAATAATTTTATAATTCTTTCTTTTTTTGGAATGTCAATGTTAAATATTGTCTCATCAGTAGGTTTCTTTCTTGTAGAATCAGGTTTCGCTCTCTTTGTATTGTATTGGATTCTTGGAGAGATGCACGAATTACACGCAATTCCTCAAGTCGTTGAACTTCCAATTCTTCAGCCAGATTCATATAGGAACCGTCTACATCAACATCTTCTTCCTCATTAGTTGCTCTATCCGAAATGATATCCCCGAAATTGGATTCATCCATCAGTTCATGTGGAAACACAGCACTCGGTTCCGCATTGATCACCATTTCTTCCTCACATGCAATTTCCTCCTCTTCGGAAGATGTCAGATCGATGGTTTGGTTCACAGTTCCACCGAATATCTCATCCATCGAATGAAAATATTCCCATTTCGTAGGATCTCGTTTCTTGGTTTTTATAATGTTATAAGTACGCTTCATATTACGAAGTTTCCTGTCCAGCTTTAAGTATGTGGTTGCAATTCCATGCTCTTTCATTTCGTCAACAATAATATGCAAAATCTTTGAGTTTCTTGTGGAATGTTCAGAAATAACCTCTTTGTGTTTCAAGTAAAGTTCGAGCAGCAACGTAGTGTCCTTTCTCGTCCACTTGTCTAAAATATTGCATTAATGTTAATGTTAAATGAATAAACGGATCGATTTTACTTACGAGTCATCTTGATGCTTTGCAAATTGCAATTTAATAAAATTTGATCAGCTGTCCGCTGTGTACAAAAGTATCGATTCTGAGATGCCTTGTATATCGATGTGCATCCTTTATATCGATACTTGTCTGGCATTTCTCTCGATTTCGGGTAATCGATCAATAAATATAAACGCTGAACGAGCGTTTATAAAAAAGCTGAAAATGTTTTCAATTTAATTTAATATCAATTCACACATTTTGTTAACATGTTCAGTTACGCTTCTCAGTTGCTCACTTGTCTATTCAGAAACATTTCTAAACATCGATTTTAATAGTCAGCCAAGTTTAAAAGGTAAACAAGCGCAAAGAGGAGCATGAACGCAAAATGAGTAAGTTTGATCAATTGATATGATTGAAGGGAACATATCGAATTGATCAAGAGCAAACACAAAAATAAAACAAATTTAACTGCGCTAACATTTTGATTGATAATTAACTTTTATAATTCATGTTCATGTCAATTTTTGTTGACTCTTTTGTTAGTCGAAGCTCCTGCAACTCTTCTGCTGTTCATCTTGCCAAAATTCTTGCCATGTTTTTGGCTTTGTCTCAATTTCATCCCCATTTGCACCAGAGCTTTCTGCTCGCGCAGCTTCTTTGTTTTCGAACTCGGCGAGCTTTTGCAGTCGCAACTTCCAGCGATCTTCCAGTTCGATGGAGCTAAAAGTTGATCGGTTGCTCGACTTGGTCTCTAGATCAGCGTGATCACCCATGGAAAAGTCTGCATCGGTTTTATTATTGTTGGTTTTAAGTTTTGAAATTGGTTCAGCTGGGAGACTTTTAACCCGGCAGCTGGCAGCATCTCCCACAGCGAAATCGTGTTCAGCACGTGTATTGAAATCCTCCAAGCTGATCACTTGAAGTGCCTCCGACAGGTCGCAATTATCGGACATATCTGGAAATGAATGTCTGTTGTTGTTTCAAATAAAGTTTAGTTTGATAATATAACTATTTTGAGTATCTAAGGCTTTAACAAAGATTGCTATGATTGTTATGAGTATAAAATAATATCAGAAATTTAACATTGTATAATTTTAGTCAGTCATCCCCAATTTCGGATAAAGTTTTACGTAAATTTACTGACCTTTTATCAGGTTAATTTGTTGTTTTCGTAGATCTCTCTACTTACATTGGTGAGCTTTCAGTGTGCAAAGCTCCGCGGGAAGTAGCCTTGAGCTTTTAACGTATTCGTGATCTTAATGTATGTATGTGATCTAAGAGTGGTGTAAAGTTTTGTGGTGAACGGTGAGGGGTCGGTGGGAATTAGTTTGCTTTGCCTACAGATTGAATGCAATTCTTGCAGGTTAATTGTGTGGATTGCCACATAAACAGATCATAAACTTGTGCACCTGCTCTCAAGCGAAATGCCAAGGTTCGCACATTTGGCCAACAGCAAAGCAATTTACAGTTAAAGCCAACTAGCTGAAAAATATCAAAAGTTAAGCAAACACCACAAACGTCCCTCGAGGTGCTTTAAGGAGGTGGAGGCGGCGGTTAAATGCATTGCTTGTATTTGCTTTTGGCTTTTGGGCTCGTTGCGACTCGTTTGAACCGTCTCCCTCTCCCTCTCTCTCTGTTCTCTCTCTCTCTCTCTCTCTCTGGGTCTCAGATTCAGCCTCTATTTCTGGGCAATGCAAGCAGCCAACACACCCATTTTTCGTGGAAGAGGAAGAGGAGGACAGAGGAAAAATAAAATGAAATAAAATGAATTTGGGTGCGTTAGTCAAACACTGATAAAAATCATAAGCCAAAGATGAGAAGTAGCTGCTCAGCCTCAAACTCAGTTGGCTATTGGACTCTCACACACGCCGTACGTGTCTCGAGACCAGACATTAGGACAAAAGCCAAGCTAAAATATATTAGGCCAATTATGTTTTGGTAAAAATTTACATGTACTCGCCTCTCAAGTGCCCTCTTTCCACCTTCCACTTTGCGATATCACGATGCAGCCATCGAAACGTGCAACGGCATAAAAACGAACGAACGAACGAAGCGAGCCCAGAAGACACACCATACTACATCTTTCCAGGGTGTTGCCTATAATACTCTTTGTTAAGTGTATACCTATTTCTTCATAACGTTTGTAATAGAAACGTTACAAAATATGGAAACCAAAAACAAGTTATGGTTTTAAGCGTTGCATATATTTGAATATAATAGATTAATTATATAAATGTGGTAGCCAAAATAATACTAAATGTAATCATTTAATTTTATAAAACAGAATAATATATATCTTACTCTCGAGTTTCCATTAGAAATTGTGTTTTTTCATATTGGATTCTCATCAAATCTTTTTCTTAGTCAACCTACTAATAAACGTATCTTTGAACGAACTTAGAGTATTCGAATTTCGTCTTTGCATTCATGTTATTCGCTTGCTTCTCCTCTGTTGTTATTATTACTATCACACATTTTTCTATTTTCCATCTACTGTCATGTGCTGCGTCTCCTATCTGGACACAAGCATCGCCATCGTCTACGAATATTTTCCTTGGTTCTATTCAGTTTTCAGTTCTTTACTCCCTCTTTTTGTACATATTCTGGGTAAAAAGAACAAACGCATTATGAATGGCTGCACACGCTGAGGCGTTTGTAATTAATTTTGAGGATTTGAATTTAGATATTTGGCGATAACAACGTATATAAGATAATTCCATACGGACACGTTCACGTCGGACCTGTCAATGGTTCTGTCTGCAGTTCATCTTGAGTTAAAATGTTTTCATTTCATTTTATGGGTCAATGAGTATCCACTCGGTGATAATTAGACATCTGATTTCTGGAATTTGTGGATTACACTCGCCGGTTTTAAGTGAATAGTTTAAGTGTGTACACACTTGGACGCATAATTGATTCCTACCTTTGCGATCATTAAAATAGTTGGGCTACAGCTTCTGGGAAATTAATTTATTCCAAAATTAAGATATTACTGAACTGAATGAAAATGATATCTGTAAAGAATGTTACTGTCAATGAGTTGAAATCGTAGAAATATTAATTAACAATATAGGCAGTTTATAATACTTGAAATTCCGACGCAAATAAATAGATAGAGCGTTGAAAATGATTTAAAGTGCTTACACATAAATTATAAATTCCACATCGTTATTTTCTTAAATTAAGTAGGCTTTTCTGTGGCCTCACTTATTTGTGGATAGCATCTGGCAATTATTTGGGAGCTTCGCATGAATTTTCTGCTACCAGAAAGTAATTGATAAATGCGGCCTATAAACAGGGCTGATATGTTGATATTAATCAAATCAACAGGGGCAGGGGAAACAGAGTGAGCGAGTGGAAATAGAAAATGACTTTCGACACGGATATCAATAACCGGCTATCGATATTTTATGAAAATTGATACGGCCCAAGAGCAGCCCACCCTCGACTTCACCCCCTGCTGAGAGCGTTAAGAAATAATAATAAAATAAATAATAATAATCGACATTATTACAGTTGATGCCATCCTAAATAGTTTCCATTTCTCTCTCTCTCTTTGGGACTGTTCACTGTGTGTGGAGTCCTTCACCAAATGCCACTCATAAGCGCACTAATCCGTCAAAATTTATTGCCATAACTGGAGAAACTTCAGTGGAGATGAGGCTGTGGCTGAGACTGGCAATAATAGGATGAGTTTGAGAATGCGATCGAGATTGAGAGTGAGAGTGAGAATGAGAATGAGAATGAGACACTCGTCCAGCCAATTGATAACGTGCGTGTGAAATTTATCAAATAAATTGAGGCCATAAATGTCAAAGCTGCGCATGATTCATAGATACAGATAGAGAGAGGGGTAAGCAGAGTGTAAGCGAGAGAGAGACAGTTAGTGACAAAGAGAGAGAGAGACAGGGGGAGACGGAGAAAGTAAGGTGAGCCTTTTGGTAATGCTGCTTATTAGGCAGCTTCCGTTGGCAATCAAGAAGCCAAGCAATTCCCACATCTCTCTTCTCACTTTTGGACAGTGACAAATTTGTGAGAATTCGAGTTCGAATTTCGCACACGGCGACAATTTATTTAAAGGTCATCAATAATTGAGGGAAGTTCGATAGCTTTATTAGCTGGCTTAATATAACGATTATAAATTTGCCATTTTCATTTAAATTTAGAGTTACAGTAACTAACAAATTTAAAGCACTTAACAACATTTATTTATTCTGGGTTTGAGTAATCCAAGTGATTCCTAGTTCAGCACAGCACTTCTATCATTTTGGCGCAATTTAACTTTTTATTCTTTTTATTTTTCCATTCAATTTACAAAATTCGAAAAATACTCCCAACGTATTTTACGCTATTATTAAATTTCATTTTATATTATTTTTACGGAAATTTTCGGGGCGCTGGATAATGACAATGCATTGTACTCATGAATACTAGCATGTATTCACTGCTTACACTGTTCAAAATATTGTTGTGCAGTTATGCAAATTTAATCTTTTACGAAGAATTTAGCTATTTACATTTATGAACCTTAGTTATAATAAATATATTCAAATTTAAACTATTTCAACTATAAAATAAATTATTTGAATAAAGTCCCTTGTCCAGTCTGAGTAATGTTCCTGGTCCTTAACCCTTTACTGTAAATCGTTTTAATTTCCAGTATTCAAACTATTTGATAAGGAAGACTTTTGATTTATTTCCGAGCTTGAGGCCGTAATATATTGAACTTATTATAAATTTAATGCCTAACTATATTAAGCCTTAAAGAATATCCAGCCATCCGTTAACTATTTAAACTCTGACCACGACCCAGGGGAGAATCTGTTCCCTTACTCTCCTCCTTCCTTCGTACCATCTTCGGTAACCGAGAGGAAAACAAATAATGTGCTTAGACAGCATCATCAATTAGATCAGAAAACTGTAACCGATGCCAATCATAGCCCAACAAATGGTCATTCCAATGCCACAGAGAAGCCGACAGAGCTCTTAATAAAAGTCAATTGGCAACCACATGAGTTGGACAAGGGGACAAGGGGACGAGGGGGTTCAACTGGGGGAACTAAGGGGGTCTTCTATTTGAATAAAATGTCTTTTTATCGCACTTAGAGGCCATTTAGTAAGCTAAATTATACGGGAGAGCAGAGTATTAGATGGATAAAACAACCAAAATGTAAAATCCTAGAGCCGAAAGCCGTAAGCCGTAAGAGACCCTAAAAAAACAAAAACAAAGCCAAAAAAAAAAAAAAACGAAAATGAAAATAAAACCCAAACTCCGGCCCAATCTCTAGTCGAAACCTGAAACCCAAAAATCGCAGTCAAATTGGCCATGTTAAACAGCAGACCATTTGCCTTGGCTATTGTTGATGTTGTTGCAAGTTGTGTAGTTGACCCGACTTATCTTCAAGTGGCAACGGGGCAACGTAAACTTGCCACAAATTGGCCAACAATTGCTGTTGTTGTTGTTGTTGTTATTGTTGCTGCATAAGTCCAATTTATTTTCGGTTTTCTTCGTTTTGTTGTTGATTTTCTTTTTTGGTTTATACTTCAAAGCAAAAAACAAGAAGCAAAACCAAATCGAATTAAGCCAAATCTACATAAGCTTTTTCTCTCTGTGTGTCACACTCACACTCTCCATCTCGCTCTCACTCTCACCCTCTAGCTCTGCCTACGAATACCGCAATCCCTCTCCCCTCTCCACATCTTCCTTTCGCTCCATTTGTTGCTCTTGTTATTGTTGTTGGGGCATGAATTACATTTCTCTTTGCATTCGCATTGTAGCTGCTGCTGCTGCTGCCTTTCTATATACCCTGCAATGTGGGGTGGTCTAATTCTGTTTAGTAGTATTTTAATATTAATGGAGTGGATATTGCAATTTTTTAAAATTAATTACATAACTATAAATATCATTTTTATATTATATTTTTATATTCTTTATCTAAAAAATTATAAAGACTGCTCTTTATAAGGAATTTAATAATCGAAAAGTTGCTATTTTGAATTCCAACAGAATTTTTGAATATATTTTTATTTTTATTTATATTAATTATTTGGTATATATTATGCACTTATTCTGTAGTGTATTCACTAGTCGTTTTTACATATTAAGCGATTCTTTCGTCATGTGTTTTTCTCTTGCTTTGTTGTATTTTTTCTAAATGCTAATTTATGGGCATGTGTTGCCATTTGGTTGCCGTTGGGTAGTTTTAGTACCTACCAGCAACAGCAACAACAACAGCAACAACCACATCCCCAACAAAAACTGCAACAACAACAACAACTGGCAACAGGAAATGCAGCAAAGCGAAATAAAAAGTTGAGTAAATTGCATATTTATGAATCTGTCAATTGTTTATACTAAGTTTTGGATCGTTGTTGTTGTTTTCTCTTTTTTTCCCAGAATTTCACATTTTGTTAGTTCTGTCTTTTTTTTTATTGCTAGTTTTGTTTGCTTGTTTCCCTGTTGATTGCTCTCTTCTCCCCATTCATTCTTTCCCTTCCTTTATTTTATTTCTTTTTTTTTGCACTCGTGAACCGCCCTAATATATGCCCATAACATATGATTCCGTTGTCATTCGTTGCGCTTCACGAGGGCTTCACAGTTTCATTTATACAATGTTCCAGTTCCAGTTCCATTCTGTAAGACATTGTCACCACCCATCACATCCTGCTGATGATCCAAACAATCCGAATGAGTTTTGTACAGTGTACACCTGAAGGAATTCTAACAAATTAAAAATAATTAACATGAGCATATATCTTTTAATGTCTCGATACTTTGGCACAAAAAGTTGAAACTTTTTATGAGATTAAAATATTTATATATTTGCTATTTTTTGCAATTACATTTATTATTTTAATTTAATATTGTGTTATTGTCTTATTTAATATGAAATGTTTAACAAGTGAAATATGTAAATAAATCATTTCTATTTTATTTATTTCATATGAAATAACAACTAATATAATAAATTTCTCAAATTGTCAATTTGTTAATGTAACTTGCTTTGAAGCACAGACTATAATATACTTTGTTTGGATAATTGCAATTGCTGTCATATCATAAGAAACCATTTGGATATATGTATAGTATATAGTATCTGTGGCATGTGGCATGCGGCATGTGGCATTTGGCTCAATGTCTATGCAATAAACTTAAATCAATAAACCGAACAAAACAACTTCCATTGTATTCGACAGTCTGTCCAGTCAGTCAGTTTGTCCGTCTGTCCGCCTGTCCGTCTATCTGTCGAATCTGTCTGTTCCGGCATAGGAGGGACCGTGGTTTGGCCGGGTTTGCCTCGGTTTGGCTCTATTTCCCATTTCATGCGAAAGGCATTAAATAAGTCGAAAGGTATAAACACAAACCGGCAAACAAATATGGCCTGACAGCAGGAGCGGAGGAGGGGGGGGGCGGCGGGGAACGGAGCGGGACCTGGTGTGGGGATGCAACCGAAACAGTGAAAACAAAAACAGTCGAAATTCCTTCACAGAACATTTATTTCGGTTGCTTTTTCGTTACACACATTGATTTTCGAGGCGGTAACAACAAATGCAACAACAGCAACGACAAGAACAGCAACAACAGTTCTTGGACTAGTGAAGGTTCTGCAGAGGGGGAAATTGTGCGGGGGGAGGGGAGGGGGCACTACAAACTGTTGGCCAAAAAAACAACAGCAATGCAATAAACTTGAGAAAGGTAAATGGTAAACGTATCTTGTATCTTTTAGATACTACAACTGCCATCACAGCAGATCTACCTTCCCCTCTACCCACCATTTCCTTCTCGCAGTTCACAGTTCTCATAAGTGCATAACATAAGTCTACATAACATATGTATGGGTACTTACACACATTTGCATTGCTGAGACACTTAAAACTCAAACAAACAGTTTGAACATCTTCAAAAGAGTTGTTCATTCCCCAACTGAATGTGAGAACACTTCCAAGAGCTTTAACAAATTGATGTATTAAAGCAAACGAACGACTAAATAAAGATAGGAATTCTTCTATAACATTATCTCATATTTATATTTCTAATGTCTCTGTTTAAATGTCACAAATTACACAATACAATGAGAGTATCTCAAATTATTTGTATTAGTATCTCAAAGTCATTAGGAATATTACTCTAAACATTTTAAGGCTTTATCTGAAGATCAAATCTGTACATTTAATAATGTTCTGCTCTTCTTATAGAAATCGTTTCAGTTTTAAAAAAGTTATGCCATTTTTAAGTCTGGGTATATTTATTTTTAAACTTTATTCTATAGTTATTATAATTGAGCTCGTATTTTTCTTTTCGGATTACATGTTTGAGAGTCAACAAAGAGACACTGCAACAGTACGTGGAAACCTCATTGCACTGAAGTAACAAAGTAACAGGGAGGCAAAGATGTTATGCTGAGCACCCAAATACCCTGTAACTAAATGCAGATACCAGATAAGACAGACACAATGCAAATACAGCAATTAATAGTCTGACATATAAACATAGCTTGTATCAACAATACTTATGCCTGTCTTTGCTAAAGTTAGCTTAGTTGACAATATATACAATATACCCCTAATTATGTCAATATCGTGGGTATAATTACACCGGCGTACCGTTAATTGTGAACCACATCCGCAGGCATTAGTCGCAATGCGCCAAGAGCGAGTAACAAAAAACTGACCAAAACAAACAACAGAATGGAGAAAAACACTAGAAGAAGCAGGAGAGAAATGAGGAGAGCGGTGAGCGGAGAGCGGAGAGGGTGGGGTGGAAAGGGGAGCACAACTTAGTTTGTAGTAAGTACATTAAGATAGGGAACGAATCAACGAGTGAAATTCATTGTGAATTCTCATTAGCAGCAGGTAAACACATTTCTGGAACATTGCTTTTAATTAGTGAAACAGACAGGGCCCTGTCACGGCCCCTCAACAACATACATACCTATATACTATAGTAAGGTGACCAACAACAACACGAAGGGTGAACACCCGGTGCCTTTTTAATTGCGAGAACGTCAAAACATTTACCAGATTAACGCAATCCAACTTGAAGGTACAACAAGAACACGAAAAATAAACTACACACTGCCAAAAAAAAAAAAAAAAAAAGACGGGAAGGAAAAAAAACAACAAAATAACAAATGAAAACGGAAGAAGAAAAAACAAAGGCAGAGGGAAAGTGGAAAAGAAAGCCAAATGTCTGTCAATAGATGGCAGGAACATTGTAAGAAGGAAGGAGTAGAGCAATACATATAGCTGAGGGAACAGTTCGACTTTTATCTGATAAACTTGCACTAATTTGTGTACACTTAGCGAGGACAACGTTGAGTGAGGAACTGGTAACCGGGAACCGGGAACTGGGACCTGAGAACTGAGAACTGAGAAATGGGGAAGAAGGTAAGAAATGGCTTTGCTAAGGGTTGTGCTATAGGAAAGCTATAAGAATGAAACGGAGGCAAGGGAAACCAACAGATGATCGTGACGCAAATTGACCGCACGAACGAATAAAAGATAAACCGAAATATACGAAAAATACGAATAATACGAATAATACTCGAATGCCTGAATACTCGAGCAATAAAAATAAATATCAAACTCATGAACGAAATGCCTTATTTCATTTAATTTCATTTTCCATACACTATTATTGAGCATACTCACTCGTGCTTCACTTTTGGTAAACATATTAAAAGGTATACTTAAAAAAATACGAAGATATTAATTGCTTTATTTTAAACAATCAAATTAATATATTATGAATAATTACCCTCTTTTTCTGGAAATAGTTGTGTAAGTAATATCATTGCTTTTAATCAATTAGATAAGCTTATAAATTTGCGATATAAGCTTATTTAAATATAGTAAATTTTGCTTTAAGATATGTAGTACAAGCACAAATATTATTTTAATAAAAATTATTTGACTTAAATTTATATTTAATTAAATATTTAAATTTTATAGTTAGTAAAATTATCATTTTAAATAAGATTCTTTTAATATATATTTTCCCATATGGTATTAAAAGTGATTTAAGTGTTCGGTATGCAAAGCTACGTAGCTCCATAAATGGTTGTTAGGGTATTTACAATTCGTTAGAGCTTTGCTCTCATACAAATTGTTTTTCCACATTTTGCTGGCCTCACACATTTCGCATTGTAAGTTGTTTATTCGTTTCATTTCTTTGCTTTCGGGGCGTAAGTTAAGTGTAATATATATTTTTGGTACTTTGCAGCCAGCAGATACATTTAAAGTCATTCAGTGCAGATACACCAAGGAGAACGCAAACACATAGCAGAGATGCAGAGAGGAGGAGTGTGGAGAAGGGGCAGGGGGGGGGGGAGATGATTGCAGCAGGGGGTTCGGTGCGGGAAGAGCGGGGAGAACGAATTAACTACAAACGACTACACATTAATGCCAACTTAACAACAGAAGCCGTCCAAGCGACCAACGGAAAAGGGCAGGGTGGAAGCGGACAGACAGACACTTGGACTGACGGTCGGACGTTAAGACAGACATACGGACAGACGGACAGACGGAGGTTTTGCTGGACTGCAGAAAAACACCAGAAGCTATCGTGGCAACAACGACATGCAAACAGAACGGATATACGAACGACTGAAGCTGCGACTGTGAGGAGAGAGAGAGAGAGTGGGAGAAGGAGAGGGAAAATACAGAGATACAAGATACAGATACAAGATACGGCCATGGACATGGTCACGGCATGGTCTTGGCTTTGGGCCTGGCTAAAATACAATATATTATGTGTGTGTTGTGTTGTGTTTATTTTCTTTCTTTTCCCTTAACATTTTTGTTCTTCCTATTCTTTTTCCTATCCCATATTTGTTCTTGTTTTTATTGTTTTTCTTTTTTCGGTTTCCATGCGGCGCATTCTTTAAAATTAACATATATATACGTATGTCTATATACCACGAAATGCCAAGCCAAGAATCAGTAAACAAAAGAAGTATCTGTGGCAAGCAGCACTCGGGGCAGGGACAACAGAAGTGGCAACTGCAACCTGAACGAATCGACTTGTCGACGCGCATTTCCTATGCCTGTTAGTCAACTCAATATATAGCACAGATATAGGGCCAATATACATAATGGATACTTAAGTTAGCTATAAATGTTAACACTTGTATTTGTTATTATTTATGCGTTAGCTTAACACGATAACTTGTCAATTGAATTTGAACTTGTCAATTTGAAAATGTAATCTACGACTTAAGCATAACATTTAATTTAAAAACCAAGAAAATATATGTGTATTATCATAGTTGACACTAGGGGGAAAATATAATGGAATAAAATATAATTTTGAATTTTCACATCAGCGTTTCATTTAATAATTATTATTAAGTAATTGATCTAGATCTTAGCAGATGCATATACAATAAATACATACAAATAAACTGCCAACTTCATGAATAAAAATATATATATATACATATCTGAAACATGATTTAAATAAACGTGTAACCAATAAGATATTATTAAGCAACGCTCTACTTGCAACATCAATTTCAAAGTTGAATTACTAGTTGCCATGACAATTTTATAGGATTACGACTTTACAAGGAGAAGTCTGCCTAGCTCTGGGCACACTGAATTGTTGTTTAGACTTAAGAGTACACAATATAGTAGACAAATCCTTGATGCGTGCATGGGTTGCCATATCAGCGCATTCCGCCCAATCCCTGCCATCGAAATAAGCCACGAAAATGCTTTGACAAGAAGCAACCACACATCGTACACATTGTACACATCCAACACATCCTTTTAACAGGGTTCAATTATAGAAAATTGCACAAATCCTTCAAACTTTTCAGCTACAACAACAGCAGCCGCAACAAAAGAAATAAATGTAAGAAGTATGTGTATCTCGTATCTAGTATCTTGTATCTTATTAGCGCTCTCAACTTGAGTTTGGCATTAATACCCCCTCTCCACCGCAGCTGCTGTTCCTCTGCCTACACATACACACACACATACACACACACATAGAGAGAGAGTTAAGACTTGGCCCTGAGTTGCGTCTGAAATTGTTGCAACTTCAACTTGGTTGCACATAAGCCGATGACGACGACGATGACGATGACAAAGTTGAAGCTGTAGTTCAACTGAAGAGACGCCTTCGCCTTGTCAGTTGCTCCACGTTGCCCCACCCTTAAAAAATATATAAAGAAGAATCCCGTAATAACAACAAACGCCTGAACAATAAGGACAAATCGCAGCTGCATATCGACAGTTAAATACCCTTCGTATGTAATATATATTCTCTTCTCTGTGGTTCTTATAATAGGTAGGTCTTATAAAATGTATTAAAATATTTAAATTTAAAAATCAGCTATAAAAAACATCAAAAGATTTAGTAAATACTTTATTTGCAATTTTTCATTTCTCTTCGGAATAATTTGGGGTACAAAATTAGAATTTACTAGGATCCTTCGAGTTCTCAATAGAAATAAAAATATATTTGCACATTATATCTAAAATTAAGACTATATTTCTTGCAAAAATGTACATTTAAAATCATCTGGTAAATTCTTTATATTTTTCTTCAACGAAAACCTAGGAAGCAACCGAGAAACTTGGATTGTCTGCTAGATTTAGTTAGATCGCTTTCTACACTAGCATATTAACAGTATATAGAATTTTTATATAAAAGTACCGAACGTAGATTTCGGTTTGAAAATACCCATGGTGAGAGTAAATTTATAAGCCACATAAGAACCGATTTGTATTCCAATTGCCGTAGTCGTAGCTGCAACAGATTAAATTCCAATCCAAAATTCTTTTTTGTGCCCCGTCAACGCGGGGGACAACGAGGGGTAGAGGGGTAGAGGGGTAAAGGGGCAAAGGGGCAACTGGCTAATTCCCGCATGCAATGAAAACAATTTTACTCTACGAGTTTTTCGAACAATCGCGTTGATTTTTATCAAGCTTATTATATGGGTCGGTGTTGTGCTGGATACTTGGGAGTTGAATGGTGTGAGGAGAGAGGTGAGAGATGAGAGGGGAAGGAGCAGCGGAGCTGTGGCAAGAGTAGATGCAACCCTTTTATACATACAACTATGTTGTTTTTGGCTCTTCTCTTGGGTTTTTAAGCCGGCAGCAACAATGATAAAGGGGCAACCACAGCAAGTTGAATGCCACATATCAGACAAGGGCTCAGCTGGCAAGCGGCCCGGCGTTGCATCCTGCGCGCCCGCATACCCCCTCCCCGTCCCCTGCCACGCTCTAGGTCACAGCGTGTTGCGGCTCTTGCCACAAGTGCAACGCAGCGCGAAATTCCACTCATTTTTAACAAGTTCTCGGTCGCTTTTGTTGCCCAACAATGCGAAGGTTAAGCCAGAGCCCAATGGAGTCTCACTTCATATCACAAGCTGCAGCAAGGGAAAGCCAAAAGGAATGGATAAGGGGCACGGAACAGGGGCAACTTGCTGGCTTCCTCTGGTGCTATCTCATTTTTATGCGTAGCGCTTGAGGTAACTCAAAACGCCGCCAGCAGCCAGCATAAGTTCGAGTACTTGCCACATTGTCAACGTCAGCGGTTAACCGCCACTCTCCCCCCCCCTCCCCTCCTATCCTCCTCAGCCTGTCACTATGCCTCTGTCCCACCAAGCCACACTGAACATAATCAGCTGTTGCTTTGGCCGCTACCAGAGACGGGTCTTCAAAGAGAAGCTACCTACGGGTACTTACAATGTTTTGGCACAATTAAAGCTGCTGCTGCGGCTCAGCTGACAAGGCACTGTGGGCACTGCAGCTACAAAATGTTAACAAAATATTGAATACAAAATTAAAGCATTATAAAATGAAATAAATGGATTACCATTTATTTAATGATTAAATGAATTTAAAATTAATTAAAATAATAGACTCTTTAAGCAGATACGAGAGTTACTAATACAAATGGTAAACTGATAAGTGCGTTACAATTATTATTTAAAAATCAAATCATATTTGTCTTTAAAATCTTTCATTTGATTTGCATTTTTTGTAATTTATTTCTTTTTAGTACTCTTATTATGGTAACAATTTTATAATTTCCAATTTATGTTGTTATCACAATGAATGCCATAGAAAGTGTTATTCTGATAAACTCTCGAAAGATAAAATTGAATGATATAGCATAATTAGCATTATAGTCTTCGAAACTGAACAATCTGTTAGTAATTATATATCAATATTTGACAGATTTCTAACTGTGTTGGCCCATTGTCCATGGAAGCTTTAATGTTGTTGTGGTTGTTGTTTCTGGTTGTCGTTTCTTGTTGTTGTCGCTAGTTGTTGTTGCTGCTGTCATTATTGTTTGCTTTCTTGCTGCTGCTGCTATTGCTGTCGGTTCCTTCTTTATTTTTATTTTTTTTTACTTTTTGCTGTAACCTTAGAACTTCTCAAGTTGTTGCTGCCTTTCTCGCCGCCTTTGTAAATGGGCATAATACCGGAAACCCACAACAACGACAACGACAACGACAACATCAGCAACAACAACAACAACAACCTGAATAACAGCTGAGCGTTTGCAATGCGGTTCAGCTGGTGAGCGGTTCGCTCTGTTGCCTCTCACTCATCGTATTCCACAAAGTACAAAACGTCATGTTCAAAGTTTCAGGCCGAAACCTTCGTAACCCCAAAGGCCGCCGCCTACTTCGCCCCCCTCCCCCTCCCACTCCCCTTCCCCATCACCACACTGCCACCTCTAGTAGAATAGAAAAACTTGCCTCAGGTTCCGGTGAAATTCCACTGGTCTTCAACTTAAACTTAAACAACTCCGTTTAGCTCTACAATTAATAGAATCCACACAACTCTGCACAATTTCACAGTCTGTCTACCTATCTGTCTCTCTCTCTCCCTCCCTCCTCTCTCTCTCTGTCTGTCTGTCTGTCTCATTGTTTGTTGTTACAGGCAGCATAATTACCACATATTTTCTGTAAGTGGCACATCGCAAAAGTTCCCATTTAGTCCGAAGTTGTTGCCACTTACCACTGGCCACTTCCCAGACTTCCCAGCAAACTGAATGCACGGGAAATGAGATTCATTCTCTTGCTTTTTGCCACTTTGCCAGTTTTGCCTCTCAAATTGCGCACAGTTGAGATGAGTTCAACTTCCAGCATCAATGCTAAGCCATGAACTCTGTCATATGCTTAATTACTCCCTAACCTTCCTAAACATGAACACTCATGTAGTTATCTAACCGTGTTAAACCATTTGAAAAACATGACAATTTGTTTCTTCTTATTTGGTCACACATGAAAATTCATGCTGTTTGCAGCACGAAATGCAGTTGCCTTTCTCTGACCTTTATTTCCGGAAATCAACATACCTTTTTTGCGAAGAATACTTCCATTTACTACCTTTTAATCTCCAAAAATCTAGAAAAGGTAGTTTTGTATTAAATGTCTTCAAATGCGGCCATTTTTTTTAAATTTTGTGATTATCCCTTTTAAATATCTATGACAATCATCACTTTTTATGAATTTTAATATTGTTTTAATGTCGATATCGGTTTATCATTTAGAAGTTACCTCAGCAATAATCTCTGGAAAATCACTCTTTAATGTAGTCTAATAATATCTATTCTATCCCATCTGCTGATTCTGGCAACTAATTAATGAACCACGAATTTTCCCTGTTATATTATAATTATATTAAATTAAGCTGCAGTCAAATCGAAATGTTGCAGCTCAGATTAAAGTGGCATAATTAATAGACTCAGCTCAATGGAGAGAGAGAGAGAGAGAGGAGAGAGTGAGAGAGAAAGGGACTACTGTGTGCGTGGGGAATGGAAATTGGAGGCGGATTTCATGCTGTATTTAAAGTAATTTACATAATTTCATAATATGCAAATTGGCGCCGCGAAGATCGAAGATAAAACCCATTAAAAGCAAACCAAACAAATCAGCAGAGTTCCGGGATCCCCTCAATAGGCGGGGGGTCCCAAACAAATTGCAGATCGGAATCTTTTGATGCGTAATTAATAACAGCGCGTGAAAAACAATAAACTGCATGGGGGGTGGGATGAGGAGGGGGAAAACAAAGGGGAAAATAGTTTGAGAGAAAGAAAGGAAACACACACATGAGTTACAACTGGCAAGGGTTAACTACGGACGGACCGCGGACTCTGTCCAGGTAAGCAACAGCCGGCGATAGTTGTATCTGAGAATCTGTATCTGCATCTGCATCTGCATCTGTGTATCGCATATCTTTAGCTGGATATTTGTAATGTGAGATGTGCCTGACCGCGCCCCCAAAAACTGGAAACCACAGCCGAGACGAATTTCAAAAGAAAAATCTCAAGTGAACACAAAAAAATGTATGAAAAAATGGAAAAGAATAGAAAAGAAAGGAACGACAACAACAAGCTGTAAAGAAAAGTTGCTACGCAGAATGAATTGCATTGTAGTTGTTGTTGTTGTTGTTGCTGTTGTTGCTGTAATGCAGCTACCTTTAAATACAGCTACAACGGTGCACGGGGAGGACAACAAAAAATATAGAAAATAACCCTTGGGACTTGTCGTGGAAAAGCCGAAGAAAACTTCACTCAAGGGTGAACCAAAGTCTTGTTTGTTATTGTTGTCATTGCGCCAGACACAGCGACAGCCAGGGAGATGAAAAGGGGAGAGAGGAGAGAGGAGAGAGGAGGGAACCCTACCCGTACCGGTACGAGTCTAGACTCTAGAGGTTGCACCCTACGCTCGACCCTTATTTTCAAGGGGGGGTGGGGGGCAGTCAGCTTTATTGATAGATTGCAATTTCTCAGCGAAACCTCTTTTGTCTTCCAATTGTAAAGAAACTATTTTCTCTACATTCTATTTTCCTGAAATTCGAAATTTGCGTAACAATAAACTTTTTTTGGCCCGCTGATTTATAGATATTTAATAAAGCGCTTTCCCAGGCAAATCTTAAGCTTCACGGCATTTGCATGATAAAAGGTGAGACACTCGATAAGTACATCGGGACGTGAGTAACCCTACAAGAACTGTAAAACTGGGTGTCTACCCTGGCGATAACAACAACCATTTGCTGATTATCTCGTCAGTTAAGCGATAGACAAAAATAACGATAGAGAGAGGGTGAAATCTCCCTGAGCAACCCCAGTGCAAGGGAATGCAAAGATTTTCCACAAAATTCCCATTCAATTTTCCTTTTGTTTACACGCCGGCTTTCAACGATGGAAATTATGACGCAATTTATAGTTTTCATTTTTATCGCGCGTTGTGTGATTTCTTTTGTTGAAGGTTTTAAAAAAGCATAACTAAGATTTATTTCCGGATTTGTGAAATTTACACCATATGCCGACATATTACGATGCTGACATTCCCAGCTGGCCAGAACTCTTGCCAGTCAACTTCTTTAACAGTCAACCAATTGTAAAGAATAACTTTTCCTGTTACCCCCTCCCCCCCTCCCCTTCCACCCATTCCACTGGCTTGTGAAAAATATATAAAATATATTCCCAAATTTATGACACTGTAAGTACAGCCCGAATTCAGTTTAGGCTGTGAAACAGTTTGAAAACAAAATAGATTTATTAGATAAACAACGCATTTGACGGCTTTGCAAAGCACATTAAGAGCGTCTGAAGTAGCTTTAAAAAAACAGCAGAGCTTTTATGGATATTAATTACAAAAGTTTAAAGCTCTTACAAATAAAAATAAGAGCTGTAAATGCAGCTTTATTATGAACTTTAGATAATGTTTTGAAGTTGATTCAAATTTTTAACTGTCACTTTAAGCCCTGCAGACAATTCTAAAATAAAATCACGCTAATCTTAATATTAGAATTCCGACGTAAGCAAAGTCGAGCTGATTATACTCAAGAAAATGCAAGATTAAAATCTTTATGATATTTTTTTATGACAGAAAGCATAACTTTCTCATTTGCATAATTTTTGTCTTGTTATTGTTGAAAGAATAATGTCACGACAATTATACATAATTCAACTGTGAAATTTTATATTTTATATTTGAGTTAGAGCCTCGGGAGCGCATTACGTAATGGGGAACTGACGAAACAATAACTCAACTCAATAAAATATGAAATATAGTATGACGACAAGAAGAAACCGAAAAACAGAAAAACTTAGTTCTATCGTCGGGCATAACTCAAAAAATGCCATCGGAAGAACTTGTTCAACGCCATATGTAATCCAATACCAGAGGCTACATAGAACATAAAGTGCTAAAGATACGAGTATGTGACTCGTTAGACGTCAACTAGGAATACTGTGTCAATATTATAGGAAAATTTATGCTACTTGCCCCATTCTGATGTCAGCGCGTAGCTAAATAAATAACAAATTTTAGTTTACGACTTGCCTGACCTTCCCGCAGTCTGAGTGACCTGAAACCCAAGTCCGAAATCCCCAAACTGAACCATAGCAATTTGTAATATTTCAAGCAAGCAAATGGATCATTCGACAGATCGCGACGCAGCATTGAATAAAGCAAAACAAAGCCAAGCAATAACCAAATAAAATAAAATATCTAAAGTACGAGTACGCATCATTTTGAGGCATAGAACGAAGCATTGTTGGTACTTAAAATATTCTGAAAAGCGTGTAAATCTTTTTTGATTTGTGTGGCATTAAGTCAATTTGAGTGTTCAGTAATTAGTCGAAATGTCACTAGCAAATCCTTGAAGAAATCTGACAAATCTCGAACTAATTAATAATCTTTTATGAACCTAAAATAGTAAACTTTCCCAAAATTGTAATACGTTTGTTAAGAGATTAATACAAATATATTTAAACATAATATATTATATTGAGATCACTTGTAAGACATAAAAATGGTTTTATGTCTGGTAAAATTGTTATAAAACATTGGCAATTATCAATTCTTACATATTTACATAATATCTTGAGACACTTGGTGGAAACTTTATTTCAGCGAACTTTGCTCCAATTTTATATATTTCGTCGCCTATGATATCATTTACCAATTGTTTGTCGATTTGTCTGTCCATCTGGCTCGTTGTCACTGCTACTTATGTGTAATAAATATGTTGGCAGCAATTTTAAAATTAAGAGAAATATTTCAATATATTTTACAGTGTACAATCGACCGCAGCTGCGATGCCGCTTCTATATTGCTCGCTTTATCTGTCTAGTTGTCCCACTGTCTGTCGACAGAAGGAGCGACTGTGAGGCAGTTGGACAGTTGGACAGACAGCAACTGCAAATGCAACATAAATCATTTTCATCTTCGCTGCAAGTTGCAACGGAGCGTTTTGAGCTCGCGTACTTGCCACATGCTGCCAAATGTTGAGAGATTTTCCACTCTCCGCATCGCATTGAATCGCATCGCTGCATTTTCCAAATATACCCACCCGATCACCCGGTCCACCCGTTCTATTGTCGAAGTGCATGGCAACGCCTACATATCGTTCTCTTGCCTCATCCCCATTCCCATCCCCTTCCCCTTCCCATGGAAACCTGCCCCGTTGCCGTCGCAACGCCTTTGATTTATGGGCCAGCTTCCAATATAATTATGTTGTATCCAAAATATTCGAGCGATAGAAAAATGTGGCAATGTATTTTCGAAACTAGCAACAGATCCAAAAATTTTCTTTTCTTTTAGCTGCTACTTTTGAAAAATTGTCGCTCTTTATACGCTTACCAGAAAGTGTTTTAGCTATTAGATATATTTTGTTAGCTCCCAGCTATTCAACCAACTATGTGAACTCATCGAGCATTGCACTTAGATTAATGAAACTTTTTATATAAGATACATTTTCGTGTTATACGTTTTATAGCAATTATTTCAAGGAAACTGAGTGCTAAAATAGAAGTTAATCAATCGCTAAAGATTTGATTAATATTACTGTCAGCATATCAACTTAATTCAATAATCTTTTTAATTATAAACCAAAAAGTACTAATTATTTATTATAGTTATTCAGGGTATCTGCTCGTCGTGAACTGTAAAATAGTCCAACTTTCTAGCTTTGAATCGAACTGGGTTAGGGCCCTACGCCTAACCATTCTATTTTAATTGAAATTTAAGTTGCCAAAAAAAAGATATGTGCCTAAGAAGAGATAAGAAAATGTGTTGTGATTTATGAGGACAGTTTCAATGCACCAGCATTGATGTCTAGTCGAATCCTATGGAATTGGGTGCTAGAAATATGAATTTGAAATTGAAAAAAGGAAAGCAGATAGATATCATAGATATGCATTTGTGCATTTTCGGGTTTGCCAGATATTCAAATATTTACATGCTCTCGTGGGCTGACAGAAATTCAAATATTTATCTAAGGAAACCAAGGAATGTCCAAAAACAAAATTGATTATCTCCTGGGATTTTCAAACTTTTATATACAAAACGAAGCTAAAGAAAGACTTGCTATTGATTGTCCAATGATTAAAAGCAAAGTGGAAACTGAAAAGTGCAAAGTAAGATATATTTTAGATTCATTTTGAATCGATGTATAGTTATAGAGTTCTGAACATCTTCAAGTTTCTCATGCCGAAAGATAAGACAAAATTTGAGATGCTTTCTTCAGAACTGATCCCTACTCATCGTTTCGCTTGTCCTCTCCTCTCTTCTGTCTTCTGTATTCTGTCTTGTACTCTTAATTGTTTTTGGCTTCGTTTTGATGTTGGCTAAAATCAAGTCACAAAAAAAAAAAACATAATCTCAGCATCGCATAAATAAATCTGTCAAGTGTTGCGCATAAATATCTCGGCAACATGTTGTTCAGTTTTTAGTTGTTGCCTCAGGATGTTGCTGTTGTTGCTGTTGTTGTTGCTTAGGTTGTTGCTGTTGCTTTAATTAAATGCTGCAATCAAGTGCGTAGCGCGATATTTCCAATGAAAAATTACACAACAACAACAAGAACAACGAAAAAAGTGGCAACAGACAACAACAAAGACACATACAACTAGTCCCAGTGCTGGGGAAAAAGGGGTGAGAGGGGGTAGTAAGGGGGAAGGCAGATGGAAGATGGGTTGAACCGGGCGCGGCATGTTGGGGAGTGCTCACCATTTGCCCGCGAGCTCCGCCTCATGTTTGTGCATTGAGAAAATTGTGTCCGTTGCACATTTGTTGACTTTGCCACTTGCCACATTCCCCTGCTACCGCCCTCCCCCTTTTGCGATTCATGCGGACCCTCGTCAAAAGCGCCGTTTGCCGTTGCGACCGCATCGCAAGTGTCCAAACCGCCCGTTCCCCTCTTCCCCCCTCTTGCCCCTTTAAGTTCCACTGCTCACTTTTCATACCGCTGCCCCACAGTTCGTGCAACAAACCGATTGTCCCTCAATAGTTGCTGCTGTTGCCCTAACGAACGGCCCCAGTGAATTAAATTCATAATTAATGCGTTGCATGCACGCACACACACACACACACACACACACACACGCACACACACACGCAGATACACACACTTATACACGCATACGTAGCACGGACACGTAGCTGCTACCGTTGCCTCTTTGTTGCCTGACACGTTTATTAAAACTGATTTTTTACATGCATGCGAAGAGTCTCGACAACAGGGAACATCAGCTATAAGGAACGTGTTGAATATATAAAAATATGTCTGATTTCTCCTTGATGAATCCTTACCCTATGACTAGAGTAATATTGCAACGATAAATGTTTACTATTTATAAGTATTCAATTATTTGTATATAATTAAATTAATATGTATATATAAAATTGATTCGACAGTCGATTAATAATCAAATCAAATAAAAACATATAATTTATAAACAAATGAACAACATTAGACCAATATTTATTAATATTATTAATTTAATTGTATTTTTAAAGTACAGAACACTTAACATTAACAGTTGTATCTTAATTAACTGTGTATTTCATATAAGCATAAATGTTTATAGTATCTATAACTAATTTGTATCAAATTTTATTTTGCAAATGAAAATCTAGAGTCTCTTTAATTATTCTTAACGCATTTGCAATCAATTTATATGTACAAATTGTTTTAACGAGTTCATTAAGAGGTTTCTTTCTGTAGTGTATACACACGTCGTTGCATTAAACTTAAGTTTACTTGTTTTTGTTGTGCTTCGCTTTTAGCATATTTTATACCAATTTCTGTTTTGTTGCTCGTTCCTTTTGCACTGCACATTTCACTTTTTTTTATGCTGCATTTTGATTTGGTGCCAAAAGCAATTTGAATTTATTTCGCATTTGTTTCGCTTTTTTTCTCCTTTTAATTCTGTTTTTACTTCATGTTTTTTGCCCTCTTCTGCACGCAATTTCGACCTTATGGCAATCACAACAACATAGAGAACCAAAGATTTATGAATACTATATGTTTTATGTATATGACATTACGAATTAATTGATATGAAAGACACAATACATTGATTTGCTGTAGAATTATCGTATAATTTAATAAAAATACAATAAAAGTTATAGTAAAATTGTTTCGATTTATTAAGAATCAACTTTCGATGTATAGATAGAATTAAAGACAAAGATTCCATTATAGTCACCCCAACCATTACAACTGATATATTATTGTTAGGTTTTGAGATTATTTATATAATGAAGTATATTGTTAAATGGAGTAAATTGCATGAATTAAATAGCATACCTTTTTTTAATGATGTAGTGGCATTTGAAATATGCAATAAATTTAGTGCAATTAATTGTGGGTATCGTTGTTAAATTCAGCTCGGAAAAAAAGGTGTGCAATTATTTATTTGCATAGAGAAAAAGCTCGAAACGGAAAAACGGCACGTAAAAATGCATTTAATTATCATTATTGCATTTCCACTTAGCCGCCCATTCCCTTAGGGTATGCACCCCACCCACTAGAAGCAGAAAAATCCAGCTGTGCTTTTTATTGGTCTCTGCAATACCCTGTAATGAAGACACGGGAAGAGGAACGTGATTGCCAAAGGGCAACTAAATATTTAAATTAAAATGTGGGTACAAAGAGTTTTCTTATTGATTTTTATAAAATTCTATATTTTGTGAGTATTCATATCAATCCACAATGTTATTAAGTATTGTTGCTAAAAATTTGACTGTTATATTAAAGTAATCAGGAAATTCATTTATTCTTAAACTTCTGTATAATTTAGGATTAATAAAATCTATCTATACACTATAATCAATTGTCTTATTGCTCGGACAATTTCTCTGACCTTACCCAAATGTAAATACTATTCAATTTATTACGTGGTATCTGTGACTCGTTCACAGCATTCTCATCGATTAGTTACAGCGAAGCAGCGTGCAAAATTATAGTAAATATAAATAATAAAACAAAGTGCACAGCAGGCAAATGATAAAGTGTATTAAAATGCACGCAAATACAGGGGAGCTGCAATTGCTGCCACGCCCCCTTCCTCGGTGCCATTTAAATTGCACTGCACGCAACAGGACGCATGAGTCAATAAATTCTTTCTCTTATTCTCTCGCCCTTCTCTTTCTCTTTCTCTCTCTTTCTCTCTCTTTTTCTCTGTCACAGCGCCGTGGAAATGCAGAAAATGCATTCGAGTGTAGACTCTTATTATATAATTATCGCCAACTAATTTATTCAACAGGCTGTCAGCTCATGAAGTTTCCGTCTTTCTGCTAAATCCCATAAATTTCGCTTTGCTGGGCTTTAAGATTGGCCGCAATTTGGTATGACCTCATTGTGGTAATTGCACAATGTATAATATATATAGTATAGAGCTTAAACCTGCTGGCGATCGAATTATCTGATCGTAAATATACATTTTCAGCATACAACTCTTTCAAAATGTGTTAAATTTTATTATATTTACTTCTGTTTAAACAGTTTTTCATGCATATTTTTGACGTAAAATGGTTAAATATTTAATATAATAATATAATACCTATTTTATAATCGTAGTTATTATCTGCACAACTCTCGTTGTTATACTATTTTTTTTTTTTCTTTAGTAAAACTCCCGAATGTGTTGAATTTTTTAGATTTACTTCTGTTTCAACAGTTTTTCATGGATACTTTGACGTAAAATGATTAAATATTTAATATAATAATATAATACCTAATTTTATAATCGTAGTTATTATCTGCACAACTCTCAGTTGTTATACTATTTTTATCTTTGCTGTAGTAAAACTCCCTTGACAAACTTTATTCAACATTTCACGAGCATATCATTAATACTTTCTGAGTTTTAACTCTGACATATTCTGGTATATTATTTTCTAAACACTTTTGATTTGAAAATCAATGTGATTTGTTATTAGACATAAAAGAAAACATTTGTACACAAAATATCAGCGACTGAGACGAGAGATTTAAGTATACTTACGTTGGATATTGCTTCTCTGTTGTTTATCGCCTTTGTTTAGTCTGCTCGCTTTATTCTTATTCTTCTTTTGGAGATCAGAGAAAAGGGTTTTTGAATAAGTGTCAGAAGCATTTAATTGATCGTCAAACGATGCTCATAAAAATGAAGCTCTGTCTCCATTCTCGGAAACTTTGCAAAACCGAAAGGTAAACAAACAGTTGAAATGCTTTTGGGCCTCGAAATGGAAGTGGGCATCGGCTACAGTTGGGACTCCATTTGGAGTGAGCTTCGTTTACCCGCTGTGTGACTGCGGGGCATGCAACAGTAGCCAAAGGCTGTCTGCCTCTGCCTCTGCCCTCTCCCCTTTCCCCTTTCCCCATTCCCCTCTCTCCAAGCACCAAGCACCGTCTGATCGTGCCCCAAGCAGCATCTGCATCTTAGTGCGGCATCTCAGCGCATGTCATGTCTGGTATCTTCTGTGCTAATCGTAAATAACTGTCGAAATTTTTTGCTACTGTATGTGATTTGAGGATGAAAAGGAGTTTTGCCAAGTGGCCAACGGATTGGACTGCAGTCCCACCATTATTGTTGTTGCCGTTGTTCTTGTTGCTGTTTTTGCTGGTGTTATCTTTTGACGTTCCCTGAAACTGGAATCTGGTGGACACTGTGGACTGAGGCTTGCAGTTAAGAAGGCCTCTTTATATGAGCACCTTGACAAAAAAAATACAAAAACCAGAAGACAACAACAAACGGCAGATACTTAACTTCTCGTTTTTTGCACACGGGGCACACTTATTGCCACGCAGCCCAAGAAAAACACACTCACACACACACACACACACACACACACACACATATGTGGCACAGAAACCGGAGTTGGAGCTGCGTCTTTGCGGCCGTAGTTGGGGCCAGGTCGAGAGTCGAGTGAAAAACATGTTTGGTTATAATTCTTCTTTTATTTTTGTAGCTTTTTTTTAATACCCTATATACATAAAATTAACAATTAAAGGTTGTAACATTTGTGAATAGCCTGTAATCGTAAAATTAATTATAATTATAGCGATTGCCGAATCATAATAATTTCCTTTAGTTTTATTTCTTATTTATATTGTTCTTCAATTTGGAATATAATTTTTGATAGACTTTTAGCGCTCTGAATTGAAATGTCATTCTTAAATAAATAAATATCCAGAAAGTTATGCAATCAATTATCTTATTTACCGGGTATTTGTCAGTTCGGCATTCTCACTTATTCAGTTCCTATCTTCAAACTGCATTATTAAACTATATATAAATATATCAAGATCATAATAATACTATTAATTTGGGGATCTTGTAATTAGCATCCTGTTTACGTACTAAAAATGTCTTTAAATAAATGTAAAAGTTTATCAAAGAAAGTAATTTAGCAGGTATCTGTTAGTTGAGCATACACCATTTTCGCATATTCTTACTTGTTTTTGTATTATTTTTATTATTATTATTTCTTTTTAGCGTTGTCGTGCGTTATTTAGGCTTTGCTTTCTTTACGTTGTGGACATGTATCTGAAAGATACTTTTTTATTTGTGCCAGAGCGAGCGCGTGTGTGATGTGTGTGTGTGTGTGTGCTGGCGTATGTATCGGTGCTTGATGACGCTGACAAAGGTCTGTCCGCCCCGCCCCAGCCTCAGTGAGACTGAGAGACCCCAGCAGCGACCCCAAACCGTGGCCATACGCGATTTTAATGAAGCACTTAAAAAGCATAAATGAAAATAAAAACCCAACAAAGGCAACACACACTGCAGACAGACCCACACCCCAAACCCGCCACCTCTCTCGCTCTCTCTTCTTCTTACCTCTTTCCCCTCCGCCCTCTCCCCTTACCCCTAGCCCACGCAATGCCAGTTTCAAGCCCATCTTCAGAACGACAATTGATGTGGAGCCTGCCTGCCTGTCTGTCTGTCGGTCTGTCCGAATGTCCGTCTGTCTGTCGGTTTGTCGTGCCTCAACCTCAGCCACAGCCTCAGATACATTACGTTCTCTTCTTTACTTTGCATCTCTACACTTCGCTTTTCTCCTTTGCTTCTGCTTCCCATTTTATTGTCCAAGTTTGCCTATGAGCAGAGTGCGAGCCTCGAAATTAATTCTAATCTAGCAAATTACGTTGGCCCTGGACCGAGCAGAGGTCGGAGGAGGTGCTCAGGACCATTTATGCAGTCGTAAAAATTAAAGACACCGCTTCCACATAAGTGCGTGTGCGTTCACATATCCCAAAGATGCCCTCAGAAGACCCCACCCAAAATAGAAAAAGAAAAAAAAAAAAAAAAGAAACACAAACACAAAAGTAGCCAATAAAACGACAAACATTAAAAACATTAACAACAGCATTAGAAATACTGAAACGAGAGATATAGAATGGAAGGAAGGGCTAGTGGCCCAGTGTCATGCCATTGAATAATTGATGAAGAAACTGTGCGTACTTACGATAAGGAATCCATGATCTCTCAATATGACCCTCGGTCCACAACAATCTAAGCCCAATTCATGGCTAAATTATGCCCCCCAACTATAAGCTCACATTCGAACTCTGATATAAGCAAGCATTTCCATTTTCTATTGGTCATAAAATCAATCTAAACTTTGACCCACTCAATACGATGTTTTTTATGTTGTTATATTTCTATTCAGATTTATCTCACTAATTGAATCCAAAGCATCAAAAGCTCTATAGCACTTAGTAGTGAAGTCAAAATACATCGAAAAATCTCATTTTTTGTACAAAGTCCATTTCATTATTTAAATCCTGCATCAAAATTGGAAAATTTTATATATATTTTCTCAAATTTCCCTTTGACGCTTTTTCGAAAACTTTCAATTCTTATAACTTTGTAAAAGTTTATCTTATTTCCATGTATATTTTCAGTTTAATAATTATTTTGTGTCCCTTTTAACTTTGCTGGAAAATTTAAAGTTTTCCATTACTGTAAATGTTTTCAATACAATACAATAATACTATCAACTTTCATAAAATTAAACATTTTTGGAAACTTACTTACATTTTAAAATATATAATTTAATATAATATCTGTTTGGTATTTTCTCATTGTTTGTAATCTATTTGTCTAAGTTTTACACGCAAATGTGTAAAAAATTATATAACTTTTCTGCTCAGTATTCACAAAAGTTAATTTTGTGATGATCACCCTACGCAACAGTGAACCACCCTACTATAATGGCTAAACTGTTCAGCGATTTCTCGCCTACTTTTATTGCTTTTTTTTTGTTGTTGGAGTTGTTGTTGCTGTTGCTGCTGTGCACTGCGTTGGCAAAACGTATGCAGTGGGTGCACTCTACACCAACATTAACAAACACAACGGTGTGCGTGTTCTGTGCAATTGTAGTTGTAGTGGCTGCAAAATGGGTTCATTGCACGTAGCCTCCCAAAACGACCAACTGGCCGACAGATCGACCGAGCGACTAACCGACCAACCGACCGAACGTCCCCAACACCCCACTGCCTCATTCGACAGTCACTAGGCAATAGTTTTTGTTGTTCTTGCTTTAGACAGCCTGGCCGAGTCTCTACTTAGCTGCGTCTGTGCTGTCTCTGCCGCTGCTGCCGTCGCCGTCGCATCGGTCTTCGTGCATTTTGCTCTGTTTGCGTGCCTGCATTTTGTTCAGCACTCATCGCTGTTTGCCGCTGCTCTTTTGTTTCGCATTCGCATTCGCGGAGAGAGGCAGCACGAGTTTTGCCATTGCTTCTAATGCGGCCCGACTGCTCCAAGCCGACGCCGACGTCGACGTCGACGTCTACGTTGCCACCTTCTATATGGCGACGAGGCTGTGGCAAAAACACGCACACAGTCACAGAATCACACATACAGCACACACAGAGTCACTCATACAGGCACATGCAAGTGGCCCCAACGTTGACGTCGGCGTCGTCGTCGTCGTCGGCGTCGACGTTGTTTATCGTTGCCTTTCTTTTGCGGGCTGCCATCATTTGCTTGCCTTGCTTCAATGTTTTTGTTTTTTATTTCTTTCTTCTTTTAGTTCAGTTTGCTGTTGTCATTTTTCTTTTGCTTTTTTGCAGCTCTGTTTCTGTTTCTTCCATAAGGTTCGTCGCTGTTGCTGTTGCTGCGCTGCTGCGGCCTCTGTCGTTGTTTTGTCTCTTTGGTCTCGTTGCCTTTGTCTGTTTTGATGTGTTCGCTTTGGTTGTCGCCTCGTCTTACGTATGTACATACGTGTATTTGTGTGTTTGGATGTAGCACAGTCTCCCCCGCCCTCACCAGCACCTACAGGCACACACACAAACACAAACACACACACATACAGTTAAACTGACGTCGCTGCTGCCGAACTGTTGCTGCTTTTTTTTGCACATTCTGTCTGTTCTCTCTTCTCGCTTGCATTTTGTGTATCTCATCTCGTGTGCGCTTTCGCCGCTTTTGCGCTGCTTTTGCCTCTGCTACATTGCTTTCCAATCTCTCGGCATCGCTGCGCCCCAAAAGCAACAACAACAACAGCAGCAAACAATCGCCGTCGTCGTCGTCGTCGCTGGCGTCGTCGTCGTCGTTACCCCGACGTCGTCATCGTTTTCTCTATTTTCCTCAATCGCTTTGCCTTTTCATTTTCAATTCGCATATTTTGCAAACTCTACTTTCAGTTATTCGCCGATAATTGATGTCAAAGGACGCAGTTGTGCTCCGCGTTCGTTGCTGTCGTCGCCGCCGTCGTCGTCGTCGCCGCCACCATCGTCTCCAGTTCCATACCGCAACAGCATCCACATCGGCATCCACATTAGCATCCACATCCTGTCGTCATGCCCAAGGAGGATCCCTTCGTGAATCGCGCACAGCTGTTGAAGGCCATCAAAAAGTATCCAGAGATTTGGGACTCCAACAACAAGCTGCACTTGTGCCGCAGCGTCACTTCGCCCATGTGGAACGAGATCGCCGAACAGTTTGGCGGTCATGTGCCTACAGGTGAGTGCGACTGAGATAGCCATAGCGTCTGTCTGCCTGTATCTACAAAAACAACAGCAACAACAGAGAGCAAGCTCAGCCTGCGAAATATTTGTTATTGTTTTGCATTTTGTTTGCTGCTGCTGCTGCTTCTCTCTGGCTCTCTCTCTCTCTCTCCTCTCTCTCTGCACACAAGCAAATGAGAGACACTTTTGGGTTTATGCTCTGCGTGCGTGAGTCTAAAAATAGTTGCACTCACGTCGTGTCACAGCTGGTGCAATGCTCAATAAGACTTTGGCTTCGGCGGGTGCAGCGAATGAGGAAAGGGTATTAAAAAGAATGAGACACTATGTAGTTTCTTTGTGTTTAACTCCTTCTAACGTATACTTAAAGAACGTATGCAAACGTATCTAAAATACTTTTAAATATGTTGGTATGCTTTTAATAAAAATGTATATTATTTTATAAATATATAATATACATTTAATTTACATTTAAAAAGTTCTTGGTCTTTTTTTAATGTAATCATATATTGACAAAGATCTTCTCGTGTCTTCTGTTATACTTGTTGCGATAATTTAAATATTTGAACTCTTTCTTCTTTCTTTACTTCTCTCTTCCACCGCCCCTCTTCTTTCACACAGTAAAATTGCAGTCAATTTGGAGTCAAATGAAGTACCATTACCACAATCTGGTGCATCGCCAGATTCTGCACAAGGAGCGCTTTAATACCAAATGGGAACACTTTGAGCCCATGTCCTTCATGTACAACATAACCGTTGCCAAGATTGTGGGCGCCCAATCGAGCGCTGCCAACACTGAGGCAGCGTCGCCTGCCGGCGAAGCGGCGCTGCAAGTGGGAGGATCATCTCCAACGTTGCCGGTACCGCCATTGCCAAGTGCCACACATGGACGGGGTCGTCCAAGCGGCAGCTTCAGTTGGTTGCAGTCAACAGCCACGGCGACGCCTTCAACTCCACCGTCCACGACAGAGTTGCCACATCTGATTGCACAACCGCCCGCACATGGGATTAACTACACCGCATTCACCGGACTCGTGCCTCCGGCTGCTGTCACCGTGGAGGCCACGACCACGCCCACCCGCAAGCTGGGCCGGCCCAGTTCATTGCACAACAGCATGCGGGGTCGTATCATCGATGCCATTAAGGCGCGCCCCTCTCTGTGGGCGGGGCGGCAGCGCAGCGAGAAGGGACAGGGCCAGAGTCGCACCTCCGCTGTATGGAAGGAGGCGGCCACCGAGATGGGCCTGACGCCGAGTAAGTATCCCTAGACTCCTAGTTCAACCACAGCATCAAATTACTGTTTTTGTTTTGCCGAAGCTGCACATTTGCTGTGCGTTCACTTAGCAAATTGAGCTACTCTGCTTAAAAGGGTCAGAAAACCAACCATTCATTTTATAATTATTTTATATAACAATTAAACTAATATTAATATTAAACACATTGATTTGATTGCCAGTATGATCCAAATATTTCCATATCAAGTATTAGCAGAGAAGTATTTTATGTAGTTTAACATCTGTATTGATTATCTATATTATATTAAAATAAAAAGAGAGGCATTCAGGGTATGTAAGACTTGAAGTCTTACCTAAAAGGCAAATCTTCAAATAGTTAAATACTCGCTTATTACTAACTCCAGTTGATATTTTGCTTGCAGCTCTGATGCAGACACGTTGGTCGATCATCAAGCAGCGTTACGTGGATGAGCTGCAGAAGGAGCGACATTCTCAATATGGACAGCAGGGATTCCGTTCCAATTGGGAGCACTTTGAGCGCATGTCCTTCATGCGGGAGATGCTGCTGCGAAAGGTGGACGAGCGGGAGCAGACACGTGAGCACATCCAGGAGATGGTTAGCGAGCAGCAGCAACAGCAGCATCATCATCATCCCCATTCCCATCCTCATCATCATTTGCAGCAGCAGGCGGCAGTTGGAGGACATGGTCATGCCCAGCACTTGCAACTGTATCGACCTCCAGGGCTGGCGGATCATGCGCAGGACATGCCAATTGGTTTGGTGCAACATCAGTTGCCACATCATGGCGCCCTACATCCGCATCATCATCATCATCATCATCCGTTGCACGTTGGGGGAGGCGGCAGGCGGCGTGTGAAGCATGAATCGGATCTTGAATGGGATCCATTCGAGATGATACTCCATGTGCAGGGAAATGGCGAACCGGCGGCCAACTGAAGCAAGACTGAGACTGAGACCACTGTGAGAATGCAAGAGAGGATGGGTAGAGAGAGAAAGAGACAGCCTAGGTCTACACTATAAATATACAAACATACATATATGTATGTATATATTTATACATAAATATATCGCCAGATGTAAAACTAACTATATTACAATCCAATTTGTATTTCCAATTTACCACTTTGCTATCGAAATAAACATCACATAAAATACAGCGACAACTCTATTTTAATGGGGAATGTTCCAAAATATATAAACTCCATTTTTATTATTATTGGATTGGCAAAGGCCAAAGAGAAGGTTGTTTCTACAGAGTCTCCAAATATCATATAGTTCAAAGAAATAAATAAATAACAAATATTATAAATATAATTAAATATTATAAAGTTCATTTCCTTGCAATTTACAATTATCCAATTTCTGCAGTAAATCTTGGATAATTTAGTAAGGAAAACTAGCATTTTTTCTGATATGATCTTTAGTATTATATGCATTTTAAAATCACCTGTGAAACGCTTTTCTCCCATTAAAATGTTTAGCGGAATGGTTTTGTCAATTATATTGTAGATGTATGCTAATTTTTGAACAGTGTGTGCAACATTTGTCGATTGCCAAAATCAGAAACATGCCACCTTGCCACCACATTTTCCCCCTGCCTTCATTGTGTTTTCCCTGCCCCTTATTTGCTTGCCTCACATAATCGTAACTCGTGTAAAATTTCCACTTTTGTGGCGAGAATCTGTAGCTGTAGCTGAAGCAAAAGCTGAGCTGTAGTTGACGGTGGCACGCGTTATTCCAATCACGTGCCACACAGCACAAAACTTTTCAAACTGTAAAGCGTTTATCAAAATACCCCCCACCCATCTCCACAGGCAAGAAAGGACCGCCCCTCCCTCCCGTTCTCCTCGGTACCCACTAAAGCACTCATCAGGCGAACATAATTGGTTGGCTTGTCAGGCGAAGGATTCCACAGCCATTTGGCAACAGCTTCAGCTTCGGCTTCGGCTTCAAGTTCAGCTTTCGGCTACCACTTGATAGGGGGATGGAGGTAGAATGGCGGTACTTCTCGGTATCTTCAATAATAAATGCATTTCACTGTCGAATTTGCCGCATTCTGCACAACACACGTGCCTTAAATAATTCACATCGCATTTAGCGGCGTTTTTGCCAGAGCTCTAATGGCACCAGCGATTTGATGGAGAGCGGAATGAGGATTGGGTTTCACTAGGTTTTGGGTGGATAGAGGGAGAGAGAGGGAGATGGAGAGAGGGAGGCGTGGCACAGCGCCAGGTAAGTGGAAAGTAGTTGGCTACGTTTTTAGTTCTATGGCGAAAATTTGCCTAAAAACCCCAAAAGTAGTTTTGCCTCAACTTTTACGCTCTGTGCATTTATCAACGCCGACATCCAAAAAAAAACGAGATGCGACAGGGAACAACTCCACGAAACACTACAGCAGCCCCTAAAGGGGAAAATGCTGAGTGGTGATTAGGGGGAGGAGGGAGGAGGGAGGGGGAAGGTAAAAGTTTTCTCCTAGATGTATGTGGGTGTGCCAAATGATGGAGCGTTATTTAAATGGTTTTCGGATGCGTGCGTGCGAAAATGTTAGTTGCGATTCCTTAAAAAGAGCCAAGAAAAATGGCCAGCACCGAGATAAGTTAGATTTCTTAGCCAACCAGAGTTCTTAGTATGCGGAGAGTACAATAAAAGCCATGTTTTGCGCTCTGAGTGGACTTAAGAAATAGTTCACAAACTGGTTCAGTGATTTTATCCACTTGAAATGTTATTTGAGGATTGAATTCTAAAGATAACAAATTTTATTTATTTGCAATGAAAGAAATTTAACTTAGAGCGGATGATAAAAAACAAACTAGGAAATAACAAGTAACATTCAACACAACATAAAAATGTTTGTAATTTAAAACAAATTAAATATATGATTTATAATAAGTCTGGAAGTAATTGCCGAATTGATCCAACATTTGTTTTAAGCAGTGTGGAAACCTCCGAAAAATCCAATTATAATTTTAAGTATACAAAACTCTCACTCAATTTAATATTAAACGTATCACAGACTTGTTTACACAATGCTGAAAATTTGAATGCAACTAATCATTAAAAATATCTCCAAAATATGAGAATTTGTTAAGAATTCATGGAAAACTGAATCAAATTTTGTTTATACTGTAATTAAAGAATCGCTTTATAAAAGCGGGATAAGTTTAAGGTTTATCTAACATCTTATCTAGACTGTAGCTATTACTAACTTTTCTCTTTGGGGGCATCTTAATAGCTTTCTAGTGGAACGTGCCACAGTGAAAACTTTGCATGCCTAAATGCTTGGGAGGTGCTTTCTTTCCGCAGGAAATCCCAAACAACACACACACACACACACACACACACACACACACACACACATAGTTACACTCACATAGAAACACACTCATACATATGATAAGACTGCTTATGTGAATTATCGCACATTTTCTGGTATTTCAAGCGAATCTCTTGCCATCCACGTGCCTCGCGTTCCACGTTCCACGTTCCACGTTACCCCAAAAAACTAGGAAACTTGTCTAAAAGTGAGCGCTACTCATATCTCTCAAGGGGTGGGGCAGGGGCAGTTGCAGGGGCAAGAACGATGGCGGCGCATGAAAAACTTTTAAATTTACTTTTGCCAAGAGTTTTTCCGGCACCGTGCGCCTTTGCCACGCCCTCGCACCTATGCATATTCATTTCAGAACACATTTCCACACACACACACTGACAAGTATTCTTTTAAAAGTTTACACCACTCCATTTTACTCCACGCTCTCAACAATCAGTGTGTTTTGTGCGTTGCCCAAAACTCGGCTTCATTCGGCTTCGGCTTCGACTTCGACTTCGACTTCGGTTCGTTTCGTTTCGTTAGAGTTTTTTGAGGTTAGAGTTTTAGGAAGTTTTTTTCTCCTGATGGCAACACTTAATAGAGCTTCTAAAAATGTGTGTTGCATTGCTGCCGTTACATGTGCTACAAATTTCTCACTCCCCTCCCCGCCCGCATCTCGTCCACATCTCTCGTCCATCCAGTGGGAGTTGCCGGGAGCATTGCGCCTCGAACCAAGGACCTTAACCAAAACCAAACCAAGCCAATTCCAATTCCCCCAGCTGCCAGACAACAAGGTTTTTGGGTCTCCCTTCATGTCTGTGTCTATGCCTATGTCTATGAGCTGGCGACAGTGGGATTACAGCTAATAAAAGTGAGCAAAATTCGTAAATACACTAATTATTTATTGATTTCAGCTATAAAATTAAGCATCATTGAACATCATTCAGTACATGAATGCGTAGTAAATTTATCTATTAATTTACAACCAATTATTCAGTACAACTAATATTATTATTTTTATTTCCATGATTTTAAATTAAAATTTAATTTGTAAATTAATATTTTCTCAAAATGATTGCTGGTTATTTGGTTGATTTGTGCCACTGTGCAACTGACAGCGTCTTCTGGTTCCTGTCCTCTTCTCCCTTCCATTGCATTGGGAAATTGTTTGCTATAAAATGTTGCTCCACGTATCCTGCAGCAATTCGTAAACTAATTCTACATACGTGCCCCTGTCAGTGGCGTCTCCCCTTCCCCTTCCACCCACCCATTACCTTTAACTGGCGTGTGTGCGTCATGTTTTGATTGCGTTTGCTGCTGTCGTGTATACGGATACATTTTCCTTCTCTTTTCTACTCTATTTTTTTTTTTTTTTGCTAATAAATAATTGCATTTTCACCTCAAGAACTCACTGACAGATGTTGGGGCGCCGTAGAGGGGAAAGGCGGTGTTTAATTTGAAGGGGGAAGGGATTCGACGGGGGACACAATTCAATTTGGCCGCGTATCCGTTTTGGGCAAATAGGGAAAGGGAAATGGGGCAGGGAGAGGGGAGAGGGGAGAGGGGACAGTTGGGCCTGGCAGTGTCTGTTTTGTAATTCCATTTCTGATTTCATATTTCGCTGTCAGTGCGAAATGATTCAATTTTCTAGATTTTGTTGAGCCTCAACCAAATTGCGTGTCGGGAGCATTGCACGAATATCTGACGGATGCAACAATTTTGATATTGTGCAACAACAACGAACGTTGAAATCTAAACAATTTGCAATTTGGCAAAACGTAAATGATAGCCAAAAATATTTGATTGAGGCCAAAGGTAAAAAACTCTATTCTAATTGGAATTTCATATCTGATCAAAAATACGCCCTGATTATGATAAATGATTAACATGCAAATATCTACACCAAATTTCAGCTGTCTAGTTGTTAAATTAAAATTCTAACAATCGTAGAAAGAAACAGAACAAATTCACAAATTGAAAGATAGTTGCATTATCTTATTTATCTAACTATAATGAAACAAGTTATATAGTTTCGACTTCATGTTAAAAGATTAACTGGAAACTACTAAATAAAAATAGTACAGTCAGAGCGCAACATTTTGAGGCAGTTGTAAACGTTACACAAAAAGGAATAAGGTTCGAAAATCAAATTCATTCTCTGAACATGTTTCCCTTGAGAATAACTGTAACGAATTTTAACACTCGAGCTATAAAACTCACTGACTGACAAGCATAAGAATAGTGAACGCACATTTACAGACATTTATGATGGGTAAAAGGAATAAAATAAATGTACTCCGAAATACAAAACATCCTATCCAAAATAACCACGGAATATGTTGGTAATTTTGTTAAGGAGAAACTATAACAAATTTCAACAGTCTGACTGAATGACAGACAGACAGCAGACAGACAGGCAGATAAATTGTCAGGTGAGAGATGACAGATAAATCTCATGTTATTCATGTATTCATAATGCTCGCACATATTTATATTTACTAAATACAATGAATGCGAGTATACAATGTATTCATTTGGCATGTGAATGGCATTCAGTGTAAGTCGTAAGTCGTAAGTCGTAAGTCGTGAGTCGTAAGTCGTAAACGCATTTTAAGTACCCGGCTAATTTCAACTATCCAATTCCCATGCAAATATGCACATTGCGCAGTCTTAAGTAGTTGCATTCATTGTGACCAGGAGGAGGAGGAAAGAACTGTTTCCCTGTTTTCGACATCCTTGAAGTCGTTAATGCCGGAAGTGTCCTTCGTCCTCGTTCTCGTTCACGTCATCGTTCTCGTCCTCGTCCTCGGCCTCGTCGTTGTCCTCGCACGTGTGCCGGCATAAAATAATGTGACATTTTTATGGCCCAAACGAGTGTCAGACGAGGCAACTTAAAGCGCTGCCTGCAAATTTATGAATGAATTTCAGGGTAGTTTAGGAGTCTGTCGCGAGTCGCGAGTCGGAAGTCTAAGGTCTAAAGTCTAACGTCTACAGTCTGAAGTCTGAACTCGGAAATTTTGGGAGTCGGGAATCAGGAGTCAAGAGTCGGTTGGGTAAGGTCATAATTCAGCCTCTGCGAGCTGTTTCTCTAATTTCTTTTGGCCAAAAACTACATTTTTCGCTCTTTGCATAGTAAAAATGTGCAGGTAAAATTTATGGTTCAATGTGAAGCAAACCTTCCAGCTAATCCCAGAATGAATGAATTGCCCACTTGAATTGTGAATGGTGTTCTCTGTGCTGTCCTCTCCGCACTGCAGTTCTGGAAATTTCCACTGCAATTCCAAATCCATTAATATTTATGAATGGCTCTATCAATATTCTAGATACGGGTATAGTAGAAGAATTTTAGAAGAGGCAGCACACTCTAAACCAAAGAGAATAAGACAAATTCGTGTACGATGCAGAAGAAATAACTTCTGGCCTTCTATAGAAACATAAATGATATGATAGATATATAAGATTTGTCTACAATTTATTCCATTTGATCAATTTACATTATTTGTTAGTCTGGAAATTAGTGATTATAAGAGTTCACACTCAGTCTAATTGAAATGCATTGTTTTATTTAATTGTACTTTAAAGATAACTTTACACTCAAGTAACATTATAGCCTAAGGTGATAATTCAAATCGAATTATTTTTGGATAACTCAAGTCTCTGAGCTGATTGAAAATCTGCTTTAATCTATAATCTAAATACTACCAACCAAAGATAACAGACATCGCAACTTTGCCTTGCACTCTGTAAGTTTCCTTATGTCAGTTGGTCAAATAAATAAATAAAGAGTAAAAGAAAGTAGATAGTCAACATTTTGTAGGCGTCGTCACAACGTTTTGGTTTTACTCGATTTCGGGTTGACTCAATTTGTATAGTTTTGGTTTTGGTTTGGGTTTGGGTTTGGATTGTGGACTGGGGCTTGTCTAGGCAGAGTTTAGTTATTGGTTTCGTTTCTTTTCATTCATTGGTTCTGTTTATTTGATTGTCATTATTTTGTGTAAATATTGACGCTCTTGTCATGCCCAGTAGCACTCAACGTTAATTGATTTCGAATTGGAAGCCACTCTTATTGTTATTATAACAATACTCCCCCGCTTCAGCTCTCTATAACGAATCCATACTCAATACAATGCCACACGCTGGAAACACACCTCGGCACTTGCATAAATAAACAACACGCAGACCAGCAGAAAAGTAGGAAAAGTAGGAGAAGGCAGCAAACCACTCACAAATACACTCAAACTCGTACTCACACTCGCACTCACACTCGCACTCACATTCAATTACCATAGATAAGCCACAGTTACAGTCAGAGCTAAAGCTTAAGCCTCTTCCGAGTCAAGTTCATCAATCTGTATACTATATAATACCCCTATATACTTTTATGTATTCCTCAGCGCCTTTGCTCAGCAACTTTTAATTGTTGCGGATCTGCGATTAGTTCAGGAAACGAAAATAAATAAATAAAATATATATAGACAAAGGAAATTTTTCTTATAAGCACGGCATAGTTTATAGGTTTGTTAACTTGGAACTTATATATTATTTATATAGTAATCACAAATTATTATTTAATTTATTTTTGTTTTATTCGATAGTCTATGTATAATTTTGTTCAGTTGTAACTTTCACGACAATTAATTTACTACAACAAGAGAAAATGTTGTTAGTTATTTTAAATGTGGCAATGCAAAATACAATTAATTTTTCTACACAATTGTTTTTTTGTTTATTTAACTGATCAATTTCACGGAATCTAGTTAAAAGCTGAACTTAACTTCTCTTATAAGGAAGCCAAATCCAAGAAATAAACGACAGTCACAAAGAAATGAAAGTTCCTTAAGCCTTTCTATAAATAGAAGCGGACAGCTGTAAATAAGTGCAGATAGAGTTAAAGATACAGATACAGTGCGGCTGGAGGTGAGGCTACAGATAGAGTTACATATATATATATATATACAGCAATAAATGATTATACTCGTACAAGAATAAATATTTGTCAATGTTTTCATATGTCTCTTATCATAGTGCAAATACTTTAGCCATGGCCCATAGTGTCGGGGTTGAGGTTCTACAGACTTTATTTATCTTATCATTTTTCATGCTTCTTCTTCATCATCTGCTCTTTGTTGTCTCTCCTGTTTGCTCAATTAATACAAACTTTAATTGAAAAACAATGCAATTAACTAAATCAGTTAAGCACGTCGCAGTCGTCGCATTTATCTGGCGCCCCTAGATAAACCCTGGAGCACCTCTGCGGGTTCTCGCTTCCAAATACTGTTACGCATTGGGTAGCTGCAAGTGGAGTCATTTCAATGTCACGCCGACGAGGAAATGCTCTACACTTTTGCTTCTCCTAAGCATAAATAAGAAATTACTACTATCCAAGAGATTTTTTCAATTCGACATTAATTTCATTGAAATTTCCGTCAAAATTACTTGTAAATATTTAAATTCTAAGTTTGGAGTACTTAAATTCTCTCTTTAAATCAGTGTAAATTATTTTTCTATTATTCTCCTTATTAAAACTGTAGAGTTGAAAAATCCTTTTAAATTTCTCATTTTATTATCTTTTATTTAACAAGTTTTCTGTATGAATTTTGCAATATTTAAACTGGACTCCAAGGGCTTTACGAATTTGTCATACCCGAGCGAGAAAAGCGAGATAAAGATACATTTTCGGTGTGTTTCTCTGCTGTTGCTTCTTCTTCTACTTATTACGCTCGCTTAACGTGCTTGTACACATGTTGTTGCTGTTTGTTTTTATTGTTGTTGTTGGCTATTTGCTTTCAGTGTTTTTATCTAAATTACTTTTAATCGCCATTTAATGTTTTTGTTTTTCTTGTTTTCAGTTTCAGTTTCATGTTTTATGTTCGCGTCTTTTGGGCGGTTTCTAATCTAATTGCAAAATGTAAGCACCAATCGCACATATGTGTATGTGCGTGTGTGTGTGTGTGTGTGTGTGTGCTTGGATGTTTGTGCACATATCAAGGCCTACCTCCCCCTCAAACTTGCCACCCTTGTTGCTGTAAATAGATTGCGCGCTATCTGAAAAAAACATTCGTTTCTCTCTGCAAATTGTATAAACAATTATAAACAAACAGGCGAACGCGTTTTTATCTTGGCCTAGTTCAACTTTAGATATCATTTGAAAATCCCAAAACAAAATAACAACAATTAGCAATATCCTCCCCTCCCTTGGTCATCAACAATTCCCTGTACACCGTTTCCCAATTGAAGTGTGCCAGATTCATTTAAAAGTTACCTTTTATTTCTTGCTATTTTTCTTTCTTTTTTCCTGTAAACAAAGTCATTCATTATGAACATTCGTCTTTAGACCCCGCTCCTGATTCGTTCTCCTATACCTCCTATCTAAATATATTTGCTTCGACATTTTGTTGGCGACTTTTTAAGTTCAATTGACGCATTTGCGATTGTAGATCGCACCTCATTCGTATTTGTAAATGGCCCATAATTATACATACACCAATAATTCACATCCGTTGACCAAATCTTTTAATTATTATGCATTCTCTGCGTCGGTAGAAATTTAACGAGAGAAATCAATCAAAATAATAATATGGAGTGGTGAGAAAAAAAAGTACCTGATATCTGTATTATTATCTCTAACCCTAAGATCACTAGATTGTCATAAATTACTATTGAATCTATATAAGTCTTACTTTAAATATTATTCAACAATTTATTTCCTTGTCTTTATATACCATATATATCTCTTATCTTCGAATATAGGAGACAATAAAAATCTCATTCACATTTGCATTACGTTGTCTTAGCAATACTAAAAACCAGCTTAACCTTCACCAAAACTTAACTAACATAATTAAGTCATTGTCAGGGTCTTACGTTTAATTACTAAGATCGGATTTGATGGGGAAAATAAACGGGTCTCGAAAAATAACGAATTAATTCAAGATAACATTTGATAAAGATTTAATAAAATCTTTCTACAAATATTTTAAATTTTGTTTTCAAATTATGTTTTATTTAATGTAAGGGCTTAAGCCAATTATATTCAATTTATTTCCCTATCAGTATGTAATCAGATAAGAAAATCTTCGATAAATATTAACAAAAAATATCATTATCGTAATAATAAATGTCAATATACTGCTAACAGAAATTGTGGCAAATATAATGACAAAATATTTATTTTTAAAAAAAATACTTTATAAATAACAAGTATCTTCAAGATTGAAGCTTAAAGCAGAGTTCGATGACATTTGAAAGTATTGAAATACAAATGAAATTATTAATTAAATCTTGCATATACTTAAAATGTATTAATAACTTTCTGAGCAGCTCTTTTCACTTTAAGCCCCGTTTGTTTTTCCGATAGACTGTTCGAAAAACAGAAAATTCAAAATCGCTTGGCACATGAAACTAATTAATTTACAGACAACGTATCTCATTGTCTGTGAAACCCTAAACTGTTCCCAAAAGTTTCAGCAACAACAATAACAATAACAATGGACTTTGCTGTTTGTTTAGTTAATCCAAAAGCTGGTTTACAAACCAGGCGCCAAACATGGCATACGAATTAAGTGTCTCGATGTTTATATTTAAATTTAAAAAGATTATACATTTTTTTTCTTTTTCTCTTTTTTGCCTAGTACGCTAAGGTTACAGAGGCTACTAGGTTTATGAAAGTGTCTGTCTGTTTCCATAACACGTATGTCAGCGAGTATACGAGTTAGTGTCAATACTCCAATTTTTTAAAATAATATATACATATTATTTTAATTTTTAAAATAAAATTATATGTGAATGGCTCGAACAGCGTCAAAGATACGTTTACTGGGCATCTAACAGGCGAGCTTCTGTTTTTTGTTCGTTTATTTTTATTTTCGTTTTAATTATTTTATTATTATAGGACTGCAAGCGCAACAAGCAAAACAAAAATAAAATTATCATACTCACCGATGCGAACGTGAGGCAAAGCAAAAGGCAATTTGTTGATATTCTTGTGACATCAGCGGTAATCGAGAGTGCACCACTGCGTATCTATATGTGGAGTGAGAGTGACAGAGATGACATCTACAGATGCGATCCACTGCTCTCCCGTGCTTATCATTTGGTATGAAAGCTCAGCTGCTGAGGCAAAGTCTGCAAGCAATTGAGCCTGTCCCATTCTCTCTCTTCAATCTTGAAGAGAACAGATCGCAAATGGCACATAGAATCCACCCCCTCTGTCCGTCTGTGCCATAATCCACAATATATGTGAGTTCACAAACAGGGCGCAGCTGTGTTTTCTTTATCTGTGGGTGTTTATGTTAAATAAGTCAGTTGTGCGGGTATTTAAATGTAAATTAGTTGAAAAGCAAAAAAAACATAAATGACAAAAGCAACATCGAAGTTTTGAGTGTTAAAACTAATCGAACTTTATACTGTTATGAAATAAAGATAAGATAAAGAAAAACAGCAAAGCCTGCAAAAACCTTATGCCTGTAACTGAAATACAAAATATCCATATGCGTAGATGTTTTATATAATTTATAATGTACAACAAAGGTAAGAAGTTCTATTTTCTAAATTCAATTCATTTTATTCTAACTCTAGCATAAAACCGAAACCAACCAATTTCTTTTGACGATGCGTTACACACAAATCGCATTATAAACGCTGCTGCCTCTGTCGCTGTCGCTGTCGCTGCCGCTGTCAGTGCTGCTGCCTCAGAAATCATTCCCATTCCAAATTCATTTTCAACTATTGTTTCTGTTGTTTTTGTTTCATCTTGCGTTGACCGAGTGGCTGTGGCTGCCGTAAGCTACATACATACAAATCTACAGTGACACTTAGTACATTATTGACTACAGTTTGTTTTTAATATTAAATTAAGTTAGTATTTGTATATACAAAAATAAATAAATAAATATACAAATCGAAATTGAAAATGTTTGCAATATTCTATCTTTTCGCATTTAAAGATATATTCAATAAACATTTGTAATATGTAAGTGTGGTGTGTCAAATATGCTAAGAGCCACTGTACATTGTATCTATGTACACACATATGTATGTAAAACGTACATTTGTAAAGCTTTTGAGGCTTTAACAGATCGTTGCGTTGCGTCGCGTCGCAAAAACAATGCACGAGCACTCAACGAGTGGGTTGTGGATTGTGTGGACTGAGAGCTGCGACGCGACAGCGCTGCTCGAGCGTAGGAGGTGTTGGCGCGTGTGTCAGCATATTGAATAGGTCGACCCCCAGCTTTGGGCATGACAACAATAATAATAATAACAACAACAACAACAACAACGAAGACAACAACAGAACAGCTACAGCACCAGCAAGTAGAAGATGAAGTAGAAGTAGGCAACAAGCAACGCGATCTGTTCGCAGACCAAAGACGAAAACGTAAAGCGATAAGTGACAGCCTGTCGACCCACCCCCCCACCCGCTCCCACCCGCCTTCTCCTCTTCTTCTCGTACTCGTGCTCTTCGATCTCTGCCGTTTTCCATACGTCTCTGCTGGGCGTGACGAATTTAGCTGGGCGCGCATATTGCGTCGCTTTATGTTTTGTTTATAATTTCATCTAATATGCATAGACGGAGCATACAAACAACAGCATAGAACAGTTGAGCACTGGTATGTGGATACCCTGGAATCTAATTTAATAGAATATAAACCAGTTAAACTTACAATTGTGGTAATACCTGAATTTCTTTAAAAAAAAATGTATATTATTAAATTATTTACTTTAAAAAAATAAAGAAAATAAATAAATAATGAACTTAATAATAATTACTTAAGATCAATAAAAGTATTTACAAAAACGAATATTATTTCTTACAATGACTGAAAAATATTAATATTAAGTTAATATTCCACCGATATTTTGTCTGCCAGCTTCATGATATAATCAGAAAGAAAAACAGCCAATTTGGAGAAAGCTAATATCGATATTTTCTGAGTTGGCCTGATATACCCCATGCAAGGGTAAAGAAAAACAATTCAAAATAATCGTAGATACACATAAGTGTATATCTATGTTGTGCCATATGCCCCATACCGCTATTAGTGGGTCTAAGGCCCCCGCCAATGCCTGCTCTAGCCTGAATTATGGGGATAAGTGGAGAGGGTAGAGGGTTCTACTATTTGTAAACAAAACGCGCAGCGGACGCCGCTTGAATTTGAATTTTTGCCCAGTTTCGTGTTGAACGCGATTTCAAAATCACTTTCAAAGTCGCTTCACTCGTTCAACCAGTCCATTTGTCCATGTGTCCGTTTTATTTGCGATATTTGATGTCGTCCCACTTCGTTTCGAACAGTATTCAAAGCAATATGATACAATGTTCATATCATAAATATCATTTTATTGCATCTTACGTTTTAAGTCGACTTATTTGCATTTGAACTTTGTTTGAATTTAATTAACCATATTTATATTTGTTTATAATTTTCTTGGGTTGTTTCGATAATATGCCCAAAAATAGTCAAAACCATATTCAACGCAGATCTCACTATCATATAAGGAAAGATTTAGCTTTTGATAAACACGTGTATCATATCTGATTCTTAAGGTTCGGTTTAGCTTAGAATAAACTCGAAAGCTATATTGAAATTTTTCTGAAAAGAAAAATATTCCATATTCCTTGCAATAACAATATGGTATTACTATACCTAGATATATAGGTTGATTTCGTATCACAAATAACTGAATTGCTAAGTGGTAAAATAAAGCAAATAAACATATTATTGTTTTGATATTATTTAAAGATTCGCATTTGTATTCGATGCGCAATCTTTTTCATTCATTGATTCATTTGTTCATTCATATCGTGTTGTTTATTTTTCAAAATCTATAAACCTTTTGTTTTTGTTTTGTTTTCGTATTTAATTTATTTATGCAAAATCGTTGTTTTGCACGCCAAAAATTTGATACACACTCTTGCAAAAATGTTAGAAAATAACAATGTTGATCTAAAAATTTAATAATCTTACTTAATAAATAAAATGATGTATAAAATTAAATTAATATTTATACTAACATAATTTGATCAATAAATGATTTAATTTTATAATTGCATAATTGATATCGGCATGAGAACTGAGAGTCTAAGAATATTGCATTAGTTATACTTAAATTTGAAGATCTCAATCAGAGATGATGTTATGTACTTATATGTTTTGATACTTATTAATCGTAATACAGAATACGCTTTTACAGTTTATTTTCTATTTTTTTACATTTTTTGGTACTAACATTTCAATTTGTTGCACTATACGTCACTCTGAATCTGCCGAAAGTGTGCCAAATCTATTAAATTTCAACTATTGATAAACAAGAATATATACACAGAGGAAGAAGAAGAACCATAATTAGAGGAACACGAGAAGGAAGAGATGGAGGAGGACGGGCTGAGAGAAAAACAACACAAATTGCGCTTTATTTAAGTACAAAAATAACAAGAGATGCCACAACGAGCGCAACGAGAGGCAAATCAACTTGAGGAATAAATTTAAGACCGCACTAAAATAATTTTCACTTGTCGGCGATTTGCCTGAATTCATCTTATTGTTTGTTGATTGTGGCGCCACTTTTGTAGGACGGGGGGCAACAACTGCTGCACGTCCCCATCCAACCCCGCCCCCTTGTTCAATTACCTAATTCAAAATTTGCCACAAGATATTTTCTGTTTACCCCAAACGACGTCCAATAAATTTTGCGTCGTCAAAATCGAAGTAAACCAGAGAAAACTTTTATTCTTATCGATTGCCTACCACAAAATTAGTCAAAAACACTATTTAAAAATCTCAAATCGTTGCCAAAACTAAGATTCATTTATAAACCAAAAACCTATAATTTTAAACTTGGCTCAATGTCTATTTAATTTTAAATATAAATTAAATACAGAAATAGAAGGAACGTGTCTTTTTCGCCAAGTTTGTTGACTAATAGAGAATCTGCGAGTCAATCAACTGCATCCCTGTTGCATACTGATTATATCACTTTGTGTTTGCTTTATTTTCGATCCCAACCCACGGAAGTATCCACAATTTGGTGGGTGGCTGTTTATTTTGATCTATTTTTGGGCGCCATGCAAATCGGTTTTCTCACATTTGACATTTGTGAGAAATTTATTCAAAATCTGTTTACATTTTCTGCAACTATGTGTGGATGCCACAATGTGTATTCGGAATGGAATTTGGCATGGAAACGCAATGAAAATATGTTATTAGCTCTATAACAAATAGTCTTTTCATGAAATCTAAGAACACGCAATAAATTTAATGGCATAATCAGACTTTATCAACAGTTTATTACTGAATTCTTAATATTTTTGTGAGATGATGTAACTAAGGAGAAAAAAATAAGTTATCTCAATTATGAACTATTTATTGAAAGTATATAAGTAAGTACTTCTATCTTAGAAGTTCTCATATATCTTATTAGTCGCAATACGCAACTGAATTTTTATTTAAAACTAAACCTTAGATTATTTTGAAATATTGTTGAACAGCATAAATAATGAAATAATGAAAACTTACACTATTCAATAAAAGATCATCTAAACTGAATAAACAGGAAACGAGCAAATGAAGTTATTGAATGATTGATCATTAATAGATAGATCATAGCTTGTGTAAACTGCCGAATCGATGGAATTTCAATTGCAAATCAGATCACAATTATATCATTTACTCATCTTCAATTTCATTGCACATTTCCTGTTGTCTTTTACTCAAGTTTTTCCAAACAAACAATAGAGTGCACTTGGTGATCGCATAGATAGATAGATAGAAGACTGAAGATCGGTTGAATGCAATTTTGAATGTCTATTGAATGATGGGTCGAAAGAATAGACGATTATAGAAGAGTAAGAGACATAGATGTGTAGAGGAAAGAGATCGGCTTTCGTTTAGGGCACAAGTGTTTGGCAACCTGATCAAGGGCTTATCTCGCCGATCAACAGACACAGTCAGTCAGGCAGGAGTCAGGCCATTTGTCATGGGGATCAGGGCCCTATAGGATAGCCAGGCCTGTAGAATTCAACAATCGCCTTGCATTGTTGTCATAAATTACACATCAATTGTTAAACAGGGCTTGGACTAGGTACAGGGGATTGGTATTGGGATTGGGATTGGAATTCGTTATGTGTAATCATCGTATTTTTTAATTTACAAGTCCCGCAAGGGATAAAGAGAGAGTAAGAGGGAGAAGCGTCTGAAAAGTGTCAAAAATATCAAATGTCCTTTTGTGCCACAGGTCCTGCAGTCGATTACTTCACGCTCCTTGCATTTCTATAGAGTCTAGGCTCAACTAAAGAAAGGTGAAGAGTGTTACAGACAGAGAGAAAGATTGAGGGAGGAATATATCGGTCTACCTGCCAGGCATAATTAATTTAATCATTGCTCATTGCACACACACAAAGAGCATGAAGAACCCGAGTGTGGCACAAGTGTACCCATTGTACGTGCAACCTTCTGACGTGCCCCAGACCCACGACAAAATAAAAAGAGAACACAAAAATGACAAGAGAACAAAAACTACAATCTCTGGCTAACAAGCAAAGCAAAGAACCGGCTACAGTCCTTCCCCGTACCTAAGAGTATACATATATATATATATATAGATTTATTTATATATTGTAAACCCTAAGCAAGACTCTGACTTCGTCTTGGAACGGAGGCAGGAGGCATCATGACAGGCAGGTTTCTTAAGCGGACCCTCTGATTGAGCGGCTGAGGTTTCGAGTTGGTTTTCATGATGATCATCAACATCATCAACTCTTCATTTGTGTGTGACAAACAAAAAGAGAAGAGAGAGCTGGAGTTGAAGTTGAAGTTGGCGATGGAGTTGGAGTTGGAAAGCGGAAGGGGAAGGGGAATAGAAAGGGGAAGGGGAATCTTTAATATCCCGCTGCGAGGGTTCGAGGGCTGCTGTCTCCTCTTTCGCTCTTCGCGTTCGATGCCTAACCAGAAACTGTTGGCGTATTTTGGTAGTTCAATTGTTGGCCCATTGTTTTAGCGCACGATCAGGGCTCAGACAGCGCTTGGCCAGGTTCGAGCACAGACACATACACAGACACATACACAGACACAGACCCAGGCCATTTGTACAAACAGTCAACATGCATAAATTGACGCTAATATCGGAGATCTGGCTGCGCCTCAGCTAGGGTCTGGCACCTCTGGGCACCGCATGTCTATAGCCATTATGACTCTGAAACGAAACACAAAAAAAAAAAAAAGAGTCTATTCCACAATCTCATGGCGCGCACTTTGCATATAAATCATGTTTATGACTTGTTATTTTTCACTATTTATTTTGCTTTTTCGCCTTTTGTTTATCGTTAGAAAAACAAATTTTGATTTTTTTCTTTCGTTTTCGTTTCTGTAAATTACAACATTATTTGGATTTGGCCCTGGGTCTACACAGTTGAGGTTAGCAAAGAAATGGGAAGGGGAAAATAATATATATAATCAAAGGGCTGAAAGAACATTTTGGAGACGTTGAAATCATCGTAATTGGAATTGTTGGAACACTTCATGGCTTTATACAATATGCTTAATTAAAGCATTTCGACCTTGTCGAGTTCTTCTATAAACAAAATATTCTTACCTAAACTGAGTCTACAAATGGCCTGCCGATGATATCATTGCGATGGGTTGGATCTTTGATAATCAAGTGTAAGCATTGAGATGAATTTTTGAATCTGAAATTACTTGACCTTAACTCTAATATACTCTCAAAAAAGTATACCCCAAAGTAAGTAATTACAATTATTAATTATACACAGGAATATATAAGAAAAAGAAATAAATGAGAGGATCATAAAAAACATAGAGACTACATATGCAACTTTTAATTTTTATAGCTACACTTATATTTTTAACATTTCCCGAACTGTTAGAGAATTATTAAAGTTTTCTCTTCTATTTATATATTTCAATTAAGCTGTATTTAATACCATTTATATGCTACGTTTACCCACCCAAGTCGAGTCCAATCCCAGTGCGAGTTCATTGTCAATAATGTGCCACAAAGAGCCTAAAATTTTAATAAAAAGTAAATAGCAAAAAATATGCGAAATATGTGTAATATAAACAATTTATTGCAGCACACGGAAGGAACTGAGAAATAAAAGAAAGAACTCAAATAAATACGATTTAAAAAGCCAAAAAAAAAAAAAAAAAGCAGAAGAAAACACGACTTGCTTAAAATGTGAAAAGCCATTAAACGCAGCTGGGGCCCCCTGAAAAAGAAGAAGAGAGAAAAAAGCAGAACCGCAATTATCATGAACGCAATTTTGAAATGGGAATGACTCCCGGCGTGTCCACATCCTCGGCTAGGGAGCAAAACTTGAATCGTTAAATATTTATAAACGCTGACACGAGCTGAAGAGGCAAGGGAATGAGGGGGAGGTAAGGAGAGAAGGTGGTAAAGAAGGTGGAGCTCCCGCACATAGGGAATTAGAAGCAGAGAGTGTGGACAAGGGACAAGGGACAAGGTAAAGGAACAGCAGCTGAATGGGTGGTGGTACCGGGCAGTGAGACGGCCTGCAAGTGCTGCCAAAACGGGTGTTGCGGTAATTCAACACATTATAATCCCAAATGCATTTCCCTGTGCGGCTTATAAGGCCTAAGCCGAAATAATATGGCTTTAATGAGCTGGTAACAATCTGGCAGCCAATTCGGTTGTCCACAATGCGATTGTGGTAACACCGTGATATATTAATAAATAAAATGATATTCCAAAAATAAGAAGTAAGGAAAGCAGTTAAAGGGTATTCCAAAATGTGTGAAATTAATTTAAGGCCAAAACCCTTCAACAAGAGTCTCAGTTTACAACACTCTCAACTCAATTGCAAAGTGCTTTCAGTCAATTGCATTCATATATCACCTTGGACAATCGGGTAACCAAACCCTTTTATACTAACTCTTAACTTAAACTGCACACATTGCAAAAACCATTTAGTAAGTGATCCCAATTTCTCGAGAGTACAACATCCTTTTTTTCTTTCGTTTTTTTAGTACTTTGTCAGCATTCGATTTATGGCTCTAACCTCAAAGCTTTTTCGCAGCAACAAGCACTACAATAGTTTAATTAACATTAACGCTGACGCCAACTACTGACGGCAATAAAAAACCATTAAAAGGAATTTATTTTAAGGACCGAACAGGCTATAAATCACATTACACGCCGCTATAAAAACAAAAGCAACAAAAATCTGCACATTGTGCGAAGAGGGGGCCAGGGGCAGAGGGAGGAAGACAAAGGGAGGCCGTTAAAAACGCAAGCAGCTCGTGGGCAGGTGCCCTGTGCCCTTTAGGTGGGCGTGGTCCTCTTTTGTGAATAAAAATGTTTTGTATATCGAAAAAATCAATGCATCACTTGCGAGTTTCATGCGCCAGACTCAAAGGGCTAAAGGAACCGTAGATAAGCGACCAAGAGCAGCATTGAAAGAGGCATAAGATAGGGAGAGTGAGGGGTGAGGGAGAGAGAGAGAGAGAGGGAAAGATGGGGTGGAAAATACATAGTAGTAAAATTTTTTATATGCATAGTTTGTTGCCTCGCTTTTATCGAGGCGGGGGTGTTGCGTTAAAAGCGTTTGGCATTAAAAATTACGACGAAAAGTTAATGGGAATACCGGGGGCATAAAAATAACGAATACGAATATAGTCGATATGGCCAATTGGGGTATGTGCGTGTTCTGCCAGCGATAACATATCGATGGAAATTAAAAAATGAATAATTTTGAAAGTAGATGAGGCAAATTAGAGAGTTAATCAATAATCAAAAATACAGATCGTTAAAAAGAACTAATTTCTCTTATCGGCAGCGGATTAGGTAAGTCATTTATTTATTAATTTGGATTTATGTGTTGACTGTTAGTTGGTCTTACGCTCTCGCGAGAGCATTCTATTTTGTTTCCGCTTTCTGCGACATTAGTAAGGTTTTACTTTACTCTCTCGCTTTTCGATTTATCCATTGTGTTTTGAGCGATATTCGTAAACGTTTAGCCATCAGGTTGCTAATGCACCAAATAGCGAATAACCATCCCAATGATTACTTAAATATAATCTATGTTCGTTCATTTGAAAGCACTCGATTGTCGGTCATTGTTTTGGCTACATTTCGAGATTGTTCAGCACTATTGTGGCTCCGGCTGTTAGGAGTGGTGCTGTGGTGCTGTGGTGCTGTCACAGGATATGGGAAACAATACAACCATAAAATTGACTGGCAGAAGGAAACACATTGATTTGCCATTTGAGCGCAAATTCATGGCAATAAAATCAGCGTTCGCAAAGTATTTTTTTCTCCCCTTCTTTCAATCTTTCTCCTCTCCTTTTTTTAATGCCACTTTCAATATTTGTTTTAGCACCACCACCACAGTCTCCTCCCCCCTCTCTCTCCAAACAGTTAGTTGTGGTTGTTGTTGATGTTGTTGTTTTTTTATTTTGCAGGGATTCGCGTTCCGCCCTATTCGATATCCATTCTGGCGGCAATTGTAAAACGCGTTGTGTAATCGAAACTTTTAACGACTTGATGCGATTCGAAATTGTGTAATATTGAGGCACTAATACTCAACCAAATGGAAATCGAAGGCTCACACACAGACACACACACAAGACACACACGCAAAGACTCACACTCACACATATGTGCAAATAAATATCTGCGAGAGTGTATATGCTCATTGAGGGTCCTTCAGATACATTTCCGAGCGCCAAGTACGCTACGTTTGATTGAGTCTGGCATATCGGTTGACTGCACACATTTGAGTCAATTAACATTTAATCAATTTACGGCTACATATGCTCTTTCTCCCATATGTAACTCTGAAGGCGAAGCGACAGGAAAAAGGAGAAAGCGTTAACTTACAAGTTGAATTACAATTTATGATTAAAATTAGCGAAAAATGATTGGAATATTTATAATAAAATTACAAACCATATAATTATCATACATGCCGGTAATTATCATTTATGCAAACACTACAATTATATTCTATATTCATTGTTGGGGAATATTAAATTTCGTTAAACAACAAAGATTCCCATATTGTTATTTTAGTTCAGAATCTATTTAAAATTAATCAGTACGAGATAAGAGATTTACTAGAATATGAATTGCTTGCTTGATTGAGATTACAACTGATCTTTATGGTATAATTACAATTCATAGATTTCTTAAGAGCTATATCAAAACAAGTAGGAAATTAAACAAATATATCGAGAAATATAATATATAATGGATTAAGACTAGTAGGGTCTTACGGGATTCGGTCCAATCGAATCGGAGATGGTTTAAATGCCTTGTAGCTGAGAAAAAAGCAATCCATGTAATTCGACGACAAAGATGTGCTAATAAATTTCAACTTAATTTCCGAAATGTGCATCTAACACATAAAAAGCTGAACATGAACACAAACGGGCACTACACCCCAGACTTATTGTCAGACTCAGCTCGAGAATCTGAACCAGCAGCTTGTTCCGGAAATGAGAATGGTGTATGGGGGGATTCGATTTGGGTTTTTTCTTGTTTTTCTGTGAAATTGAGAGGCACAAGGAGAAGCCGGTGAAGGAGCTGTGTCAGATTGAGTTGCCAGGCGGCGTATTGTTCTTGAGCGATTCAAGGATGTTCCACGATGACGCAGTGGAGGGAGGAATTGGAAGAGGAGGAGTGAACCAAAAGTTTCAAGTATGGTTTTTGCATAAAACTTCAATTTAAATTGACATTTGAGTGGAAAGTAATTGCATGATATGCAGAGAGCATAAAAAAGGCAGCCCCGTCGACGGGCTGTTACTTATGGCACTTCCTGATGGACTGGGGACTGGGGACTGAGGACTGGGGACTGAGGCCTGAGGAGGAGTTTAGTCCGGGAGGGAATTCTTAATACTGGGTGAGGTCGCAAGCTGGGCGTGTTTAATATATGTGTATCCCGTTTCGAGCTACTATTTTTAGGCATTTAATGCGATTTTCAAGCCATCTTTCCATTCCTTTCCATTCCCTTATATTCCTCTGCTTACTACCGCATCCATCTCTATATGTATGTATATCCCATCCCAATGCATTCATCCAAGCATTCAACGTCTATCCATCCTACGGATGAGCTCATTATGGGCTCGTTTATATGCCGAATTTGTTGTTGTTGTGGTACGCCCAGTTGTTATTGTAAAGTTTTGAGCATATTATAGGGATCTCGGTCTGCTTTTCTTCCTAACCACTACAAAATGCCGTACGGGTTTGTTCTTTTATTTTCTTTTCTCCTTTCTCTCTCTTTCGCTTTGTCTCTCTTCCTTTTTTCTCCCTTTGTTTCTCTTTTTCTCTCACTTTGAAATTAAATACCAATAAATTTGCATTTTTCGAGCCGTTGTTGCGACTAAAAATCTCATTTGTTTTCGGTAATTCGGTAACTCGAGTCTTCGATTTGCTTCTCTGGCTTTTACATTACTCTCCCCCTCCTCCTTCTCCTCTCTTATTTGCTTAGGTTTCTTCATTTCCTTACTAGCTCCACACGAATTGACCAAGTTTTAATGTTGCACATAAATGTTGTTAATTTGTTTTCATTTCCCGTCAAACAAATAAACTAAGTCAATTTGCATTCCGTTCAAATTAATATATAAACCTAATTTATTTCACCCCTTAATTTATTTTATTATATTTTTTTAATTGTAGAGCAATCTTTTGTATTCGTATCTACAAGCATGCTCTCTAGCCATTCTCATCCAGAGTATCGCTCTCATCATCGATATGGTCTAGGACTTGCAACTTTGCGACCTGCGGCGAGGACGAAACATCCTCAATATGTAGCGAGGAACGGCGACTGGGTTGCGGCATTAGTTGTTGCAGCTGGGAAACATGACAGGGCTGCAGTTGATCCAAGCAACCGTAGTAAAGCACATCGGAGATGAGCTTTCGCGCAAGAAGCTTTTGTCGCGGCGCAAGTTCGTCGAATTGACTGAGCCAGGTGTGAGCCAAAGCTTCGGATTCGGAGATCGTGTGCTGAGTACGACGAGGGGAAGTGGAGAGCGCGGTGGCAGGTGAGAGCACCAATGAGAGAGCCGGGCAAGTCATCTTCAAACGCAGTGCGACGTTTCTTTGCAGCCTAAGAGAGACAGAGAGAGAAACGATTAACAGCTTTCAAGCTTCTACCAAAAGAGCTCTCTTTTTTGCTTACGATGAGTTGGCTGTGAGTTTCCTGGTCAGGACTGCTGGCTTTGTGGAAGCCCTGGCATATGACGGTAGATTCCTGGCCCTCGAGAAAGCCCAACAGCTCGAAATACCAAAGTGTAGACTTAAATGGCTCTTCCCCCAGCCCCTCCCCCTCTGTACGTCGGCGCAAATCACGTCGAAAATTCGTACGAAACGAGTTGATCTTCTTAACCACCAAAGCGCGATTTGCATGTGGTTCTACTTCGCGCAGCTTTATCACCAGCTGCTCGTATCCGGCGGACTTCAAAGGCCCGGCTACTGTACTCTGGACTCTTGACCTTCCACACTGCCGGCAGCGATCGATAGAGGAGTAAGAACTCCGTCCAGAATTGTCTATCACGTGAGCTCATCATGCACTCCACTCAAATACGATCCACGGTCCACGGTCCACGATCCACAAGTTCTCCTCTCTTCGAACGCACACGCACCACTGAAACAATCGTCGCAATGATGAGCACAAGCTTGCATGCGCAAATGCAGGAGACTGAGAGATAGGCCGAAAGAGAGTGGCAGAGAGGGAGAGCAACTGAGCGAGCGCAAGCTTAATGGGCGTGCAAGCGAGACAGAGATAGCGTAAACGATTGCGTTTGGTTGTTTGTGCAAACATTTGCGCTTTGTGCTCTCAATTCGCAGCAGCCATTTGACTGCGGTAACTTGTAAATAGTAATTACAAATTAAAAGTATGTTAAGTAACTGTTATGATCAAAATAATATATGTAAATTGTTCTTGTGGTTTATTTTTAAAAGTGAATCTTAATATTTTCATATTTATTTTAAACATTCTTAGATAATTCGATTTTCTTTATGCTTTACAATTGAGCTGAAGGCCTCTGCTGCCATAGCCTGTAATTTTATATTATCTGTTAGCTCTTAAAAATAAAAAAAAATAAATTATACTTTACAAATACTCGCAAATTGTTTTCACTGTTCCCCAAGGAACCAAGCTCTGGAGTCAATAATAATGCAATTTATAAGTTAAAGACAAATTTCGACTAATTCAATTTCCAACTCAGTTTCAACTTTGCTCCGCAGCTGCCAAATGGGGATGAGGTGGAAGGGGGAAAAGTAAGGGTCAAAAGGTTGAATTTCAATAATGCAACTGTCCTTTATTTTCCATACGTACTTCATCTTTTTCTTTGGTCCTTGCCATAAGCCAGCTAAAGTTCCAAATTGTTTGACTAATGCAAACAGGCGATTCCTCAAATATTGCAAGTCTTTTTGTTTCTTTGATTCCATTTGTGTTTGCATTATTTTTATTCTCTATTTCCCCCTTCATAAAGTAATTTAAATAAAGTTATTTACATGGCAAATGGCAAATATTTGCAAGGATACAAATATTGATGCCGCGAGGACATTTAACAGACAAACAAACGAAGCGAACGAAGCGAAAGAAGAACCAACGAGAGAAAGACATTTTGCACTTGTTTCAATTATGCGTGGAGAGGGGAAAGCGAAAAAATAATAGAAAATAAACTAGAGGAGAGCTGAAAATGAAATTGAAGTGAAACTAAAGCCTTTTGCAAATAGTTGTTAAAATATGTCAATAACCTTCCTTCAAACAGGACAACACCCCTCCTAGAACATAAACCACGATCCTGAGACAGACAGAGACAACATCCGCACACTCACACCCCCCACACACACACACACCACACACACACACACACACATCAGAGCATGTCCATTTGAGAATCAATGGGGAATGTCAACCCTCCCGAACGCAGATTGGAGACGGAGAGAGGGCAAAGTGAAGGGTGGAACTGGGATTGGGATTGGGGTTAGGTGCCCGGGGTAAATGTATACACGAATAAGCGCTGAAAATGTTTAATTAAATTCCGGGACACATTTGGCATGTTACATTGCTTTGGTCCATTCGGTCGGTGGGTCGAACCACAGCCCGAGTGGTTGGATCTGAAACTGGAACTGGTTCGGGTTGGGGTTGGGGTTGGGGTCGTGGTCTGCGTCTAGGTCTGGGTTTTGGGATTGCGATTGGGATTTTTGGAGAGGGAGGCAACTCGAGTGTGGACTCCTTGCTTGTTTGTTCTCGTCGCAGTGAACTAACTAACAGAAATTGCAATAAAAATACCAAAACGTAGCAAAAACTAAGCAAAGCAAATTATGGTCTCCCTTTCTCACTCTCTCTATCTCTTTCTCTCTCGCTATCCCTCTTTGGTTAAACTATTGACATTCACTTGGTCGCTTTATTTTTGCAGCTGCGTTTCCGTTTACATCAAATTGAAAATGGAAATGAACATGGAAATGGAACTAGTCTAACACCTATTGAAAAAGCTTTGAAGAATCGCAGCGCTTTTGAAGTTCCTTTGGAGAGAAGAAGAAAAACATTGGTGCAACCTTATAGCTATAGAACGACCTCGGATGTTCAATTCTCTAAGTGGGTCATTAAAGCAGTTGATGTTGAAGATTTCAGGTTTGAATACCAAATAATTGCAATGGTAATTAAATGAATAATTACGTTTGTACTTCAAACGCGTAATTAACGTTCATAAAGCTTAAGGAATTAAATATTTAAATCAAAATATATTGTATGCAATTGCATTTTTATAACTTAAAAGTTGAAATAGCTTAACATTTTAAGTTCCTTGTTTAAATATGATTTTATTCAATTCGATTAGTGTAGTTTGAAAAATGTTTTGGAGATTTTGATCCCTAAAGAAGAATATAAATGAGTTACTTTTTTCGATATGTTAATAATCTCGAATGCTCAACTTAAACTAATAATTTTCTCTCTCTTTCTCTTGCTAAAGAGATATACATATCATATATCAGAGAGCATAGAGACATAGACGAAGTGTCTAATCAAATAAGCCGGCAAATTGCTCTTAGCTGGTCGTTCCTAACTCATCCCGACAAAAAGCTTCGCCACATACTCGTAAAATGTTATGACCATACCAAAATTTCAGCATCTCAGTGCATTTCATTTTTATTTTTCTTTATGTTCGGCCATTTGTAAATCTGAATGACGGCATCTGTATAATTCGATGGCCTTTTAGAGGCCAAGTTGGGCATTTCGGCTATGGTTTTTATGAGTATGGTGCCTGTTAATGATTGATAAACCGCACGGGACCCATCAACACCCAAAAGAGCTGGACTCCTATGCAGAGGTACTAAAGATTAAAAGAATGGGAGTAGCAAGAGGGGGGAGGGGACGAGAAGATTTCTAACCATACGAGATGCACATCAAATTGGCTATATTGTCGTGAGGTTTTGACTTGAGGGACTGTAAGTACGACGACGACGACGACGACGACCAAGTAGTTTGTATACCAGTTTCTTTATTGCACACAACAACAGCAACAACAGCAACAAAATAAAAGGGGCTTGGGTCAAAACCACAACAGCAACTTGAACTGAAATCGCAGCCAGCAGCGACGTCGTTAAAAGAAAACAATATTGTAAATAAAGTTTAGAGCTGTGGCCAAAACTGGTTTCAAACAAACGAAAACAACAACGACAACCAAGCGGGCAAGCGACGGACCAAACAACCAAACAACCAAGCAACCAAGCAACACAACAACCAAACGTCTGACAGACAAACCCAACGTCGTGACTTCGGTGTTGTTATTGTTGTTGACGTCTTGGTCTTTGATGACTTTTTAACCAAAGTTGTTGCCTCTTGTTGTTGTCGATTTTTATTATTTTATTAAAAAAATATCTTTTATTTTTCATGTTTGTATACCCTGTAGACAAAGTCGTAACATTAACAGGGTATGCCAAGCTCTCAAACAATTATAACTAACTAATTGCCAGTTTAAATTCCAACAAGCAACACATCTACATGATACAACCGATCCTAACTCAAGTAACTCAGCAATTAGTTGATTGAGTTAGAGTTGTTAAATTTGCTACAGTCATTTGCTGGGTATCTACCAGTCTAGCAGTCACTGTGGCTGTTTTATTTTTTGTGTTACCATAAAAGCAGTTAAACCACAAACCACATCCATTGCCGCAAAACTTCTTGTTCGTAAACAACGCTTGGGCAGAGAGCGTTTTTGGGACAGACTCTTTGTTGTTTGGCTGGCACAACCACTTTGAGTTGTATGTACTCGTATCTTGGCCCAAACACCATAAACATGAAACGAATCTAAGTCAAGAAACAGGTCTCAGACCGTGGCTCAGACTCAGACTCAGACTCAGATAAAGTCTCTCTGAGCCAAGAACTAACCTAGGTCTACCAACTAGTTTGACAGCGTTCTACTTGCAACTTGTTGTCGTTGTTGTTGCTGTTGTTGCTGTTGTTGCTCGACTCTTTTTATGCACATGCTTATGGCTTTGAAGATAAAGACTATTATGATTGGCGAAACGTGCAAAAACAACATAACGAAAACAACTTATTGACCGACAGATACTACGCAATACAAGCAAATATTTAAATCTTTAAAATGCTTCAGATGCGATAACTCTTAATAATATAGAATATAAAGAATAAATCAATTATAGATATTTAATTAAATAAATTAAATAATTTTACCAGTTGTGTGAATTGAATATGTGTGAACAATATAAACATTAATGTTGTTTGGCATCAGCTCAGATTACAGGGTATGCTCTATAAAAATGTATACATTCGTTTGTATGTTTGTGTGTGTGTGTGTGTCTGACCGAGACGTGAAATTTATGCCCTGGCATAATTAACTTCAAACATGATCTCATAAATTCATCTCGCGTTCGTATTTGGACTTTGCTTACTTTGGGTTAAGCTCAGATTGTCCCTCGGTTCTCTCTTCTCGTCGATGCTAAAGTGGAGCATACAGCTGAGTGCACTCCAGTTCTGGGAGTCACAGCACACGCACAACAACAACAACAACAGCAACAGCAACACAACAGCAACTCAACAGCAACAGCATCCAGAACATCAACACAATCATGTGAGTACTTGTTGTAGTGTAGAGCTGTAGATTTACCCGTTCTCTTACTTCCTGTTCAAGCTAGTCTGGGGAACATTAAAATAAGATCTGAGTTCAATTTAAATCTTTTAATATCTAATCATGTTCTTATCGGAAGCTATGGAAATTGTTATATCAGCTATACAAAATGTTTTATTGCCTTAAGAGTCACTTTGTAATTGATAATATTTAAAATAAAAGGACTCCAACATAAATTTTAGAAAATTTATATATTCTTTTGTTGAATTAAGCTAAAATTATAAAGAAAATCACAGTTGAAAAAAATGTATACACTTAAAATTCATTCAAATTTTACACCTAAAGACTACATTTAATGAACTAGGATTTAAATTATTATGAAATGATTTATTTGCTCGTTTCTAACTCAGATTTTGTTAGTTTCTACTTATTTATGAAATTATTTGATATGAAACTAACTTAATGATCTTAATTCCAAGCCCCGATGAACAGGAAAATGAAAACTGAGACGTAGACGAAGGCCGGGGCAAGGCATAAACTGCCACTTCCTGAATTTTGAGAGAGAGAGAGAGAAAATAAAGAAAACTACATATACACAAATAAAGGTCGATAGGTAGGCGCACACGGTGCATAAAGAGAATCATTGAACAAAAACGCATAGTCGAAAATTTATTGCACTTTTCCGCTGCCCGCACAATGCTTTGTCATGTGCAAAGACCCCAGAAAAAGTCGAGAAAACGAGAAAACGAGAAAACCAGGCACCAACTACATGCATGTAGTATAAGGGGCTAACCCAGAGCTGACCCAAGTTAGAGACCTCAGACTCAGACACAGACCCAGGCCCTGGCCCAGAGCTAGTGCCACTTTCAACTTGCGGGGCACAGTGAAAACTCTTTCAAATGGTTTGGTGGCAAAAACAACAACAACAACAACAACAACAGAAAAAACCTGATGTACCTACCTCTATATTCAGAAGGAAAAGTATATATATTTATATACATATATGTGTAGTGTATAAAAAACGAAATAAATACATTTTTCACGAATTAACGTGCCCAGTGGAGCTGAACGGCAAAAGGTTTTTATAATTGATTTCCTGCGATTGCAGCGCCAAAAGAAAAACAACAACAACAACAAAAGCAACAGCAACAGCAACGACTACAACAATTGACAACAACAATACTAGCAAAATCTTGAACTGAAACAACGACAACAACCTGAATTGCAGGTCGACTATAAAACGGACTACCGTGCAAACCCATTTTATAGACAGAACACACATCTCTCAACATACCGACTTCAGAATACCGTAGCAAATATGTATTATGTCTTATCTATATGAAGAACATATTTAAATGAGTTTAAGCTAAACAAGCTTAAATTGTTCTTATCAGTCACACTTATTTAAATTTAAATGGTATTATGGGAGATGTAACCAATTATTTTTACTGCGAAAAGAAATACACTATACATCTATCCATCTATCAATCTACGCACAAAAATAAGAAGTTTTACGCAATTTCATTAAATCATAATTCATTTTCTATGAGTTCACTTCGCTAGTTACTTAGATATAACATTTATTCAATCAAATTACCATACAATTGTGTTCTTCAACACTTACCTCGAAAAACAGTTGAAGAGGCTATTAAATAGATAAATATATGTAAATATAAATATAAGTAAAAATAAATATATATAAAATTGAATAAAGAATTTTCAGGTGTAGCAAATCTCTTAACCAGATTATTCTACTCTCAGTTAGGGTATTTAAAAAATATTACTGCAGCAGAAATCAAATTGCCTGGCGATGCATTCGCACGAACAGCGCCAAAAAAAAAAAAAGAGAAAACCAACAAATGGTGAAAATAAACTTGCCCAAAAAAGGTTAAAAATCAAGCACCCAATGTAAAGTACGAGAAGTTGCAGTGGACACAACGGGCATATACGAACTTCAAATACCCTACTAAGCTTTTGAGAAAGTGAATTGTAAATTTTGGAAGCTTCAGTTTAATCGGAAATTGAAATGTATTAACTTTTTTATTATTTATTCCCAGTTCAAGTAATTGTTAAATTTAAATTACGGCTTCAATATAAAAGATATTAACTAATAATTTTGCAGAAGAATAGTTTGCAAATAAATTTAATTGTCTTGATAATTTCGATGATATCGCTTGCTAAATCTATAAGTTATAGTAAAATTTCATTTATTTTCACTGTAAATTCTATATTCAAATGCTCATTTATTTTATTTTTTTATTTTTAAATTTGAATAGTATCTGATGAATTATAAAGAAAATATAGTAAACCTACCTGGCACAATAGTCTCCTCATCAAATCAACCAAATCTCCTGTACACACGCAATGCAGAGCATTTCACAAAGGTTACAAATCGACCATAAAAAACAACAACAAAGCAGGAAAAACAGAGAAAAAGAAAGAAATAAAAGGGGAAAAGGAGACGACCATCAACACGATCATCAACGAGAACCATAAATAAGACTTAAATGGCATGAAAAAAGGCAACAACAACAGCGACTGCAATCAAAACGCATGCTGTGGCCATTACAACAACAACAACAATAATAACAACGATTGCAGGCCAAGTTTGTTGGTTGAAGCCAACGTTAACCACAACAACAACAACAACAACAATAACAAAACAACGAAGAAAAAGTAGCAAAAAAAATAACAAAAAATAAAAGATAAAAAACAGCAACAACAAAGACTCCAAAAAGCAACCAAAACGAAGTCGACGAAGTTATATCGACTATAAAGGCAACAGCAACAATCAGCCGCACCTTCAAAACAGACCAAAAGACAGACAGACATTTAGACAGCTAAATGTGTGTGTGTGTGTGTGTGTGTGTGTGTGTGTGTGTACGTCTTTCATTTCATGTCGTTGTTGCTGCGTCCAGTCCAAGTTGCCAAGTCGCTGCCTTGCAACACAGCAGCCGTTGATCAAGCGACCCCAAGAGACAAACCCAAAAGAGTTAAGGAAATAAAACCAAGACACAGAGAGAGAGAGAGAGAGAGAGAAAAAACATATGCGATATCTTTGACTCGATCTTCAGGCGTTTGTTGCATGCAGCCAGGTCTCAGCTTTATAACCAAATCCGTACAATCCATGCAACTGATCCAAAGACGTGTTGCACTGACACGAAGGCGGCAATCAAAGGGCGTGGCAGCATGGAGGTCGAAAAAGATCAATTTTAAGGTATGAACTAAAAGGTATAAACCAAAAATATGATGGAAGTGAAAATGGAAAAGGATTAACTATATAATTAAGAATAAAATCGAAGTGTCAAAGAAATCTTGTACATGGAAAATGCAATCTACACATATTTTATAAAGTCTGTATAGTTAGTTTAACAGTTGGTGAGTATTATAGTGAATTTTAATATAGTAATATAGTAATTTAATTGATTTAAAATTTTGTTACTTAATGAAAGTGAATAATTCGGTATTTAATTTGACTACACAATTTAAATATTGGAAGTAGCTCATTTCTTTTTTTATATTTGTTGGCTAGTTTCCTAAGTTAATTCTTCACCAATTTCTTTCAAGAAGTTTACATATAATTGTACCAACAGGTTTCTGAGGTTGTAAATCTCAAATCGCAATCGCTCCACTGACACTTTACCCAAAATGAAACCAAACTCAGCGCCCAAAGCAAAATAAATAAATAATCAAAGAAATATCTTATAAAGCTCGCGGTAGACAATACTTGTTTGTTAGTTCGACTTGAAGATTTCTGTAGACATAAATCTCAAGAGCAACTGACAGGTCACTGATCAGTGGGGATTGAGCAGAGGAGAGACTTTGGAGGGAACCAGACAGCCCACGGGTAAAAACAATAAATTTACTTCTATCAAGAAAGAACTTTTGTATGAAGTGAACCCAAAAATCGGTTTCTAGTTTTCGACGACGAATCGCAACTTTTAGACATGGGTTCAGCTATAGATCTTATCGATATCTTAAACTTACATGGATGTAAAACCCAATGATCTATGAGTCAACTAAAATATACATCTGTTAATAGTTAATTCTTGGAAATTCTATAGATTATAGTGCGGGTTTTAAATGTCTAAGAACTTGTCTGGTTCAATTTGTATTTCCATAACATACGAAAAATAATTATATCATCTTAATCTTGTTCTGCTTTTTCGACTTTATCAAGTTTCGAAGTGTCGAGTCTTATTTCTTTTTGAATTTTTTGTAATTCTTTGCAGTCTGTCACTCAATAAATGTGTTCATTTGCCTTTGGCTGCTCTAAAACCAGAAACGAGTATCAGTCTCCACATTTCCTACTCTTCCAACCCTCCCAATCCCCCCCACCCCACCCCATTCCCTACGGTCCCCTCTCAGTTAAAGCTCTATCGTAATTGCGTATAACTTGAAGTACAATCGCAATACATTAAAGTCTAATTGACAGTTGGACTGACAGAGTCGAAGTCAGTGAAACAAAGCCAAAGTCAGTGGCACAGTGGGACTAGATGGCAAGGAGGGTGGGGAGGGGAGGGCACAGTGGAGCAGACAGACAGCTTAGTTTCGCATTTGAAAGATGTTGCTGGAATTATTATATGTACTTAAATCTAACACATTAAGAGTGCCAAAATTACGTAAGCACTTGTCGACCAGATGCCTAGTATTCTAATACCCTGTAAATATCAAAGCGGAAGGAGTAGCCTCAACCATTCCATGCCCTGTAATTGATACAGCGAAATGATTCTTCAGACTCCTACACCCTATGATAAAGAAACGGCTAAAATCGAGTCAAACTTAGTCAAAAGAACACACAGTAGAGTAAACATATATATAATAGAAGTATTTCTCAAACTTATATACTCTGTAAATACAAGATTGATGCCAATGTAACATAAATAAGCTTGCTATTCTGATATCAAATCTGAACCAAAATACTTGAGCCATTTAAAGACATGCAGGGTATCTTCAAATTGTGTTCTTTTAGGTAAAAAATTGAAATTTTCTTCATTACCAAATGTTTCACATTTAAATTTATTATGTACTACGAGGTATCTATTAGTTATCTCTCCATTGAAATATAGAGTTTAGCATAGGGTTAAGGTTAGTTTGTCCTTGGCCAAATTGCTGATATTTATATTTCTAATGCCACAGATGTTGCATTAACTGATGTCTGATGTTGAGGTAGAGTCCCGACACTGGATGAGGTCCTCTCGCTGGGTAGACGGTTAGTCTGAGTGTCTTTCAGTCTCTGAGTGTTATTTAGTCTCTGAGTTAATTCCCAAAGTTTCAGCTGGGGCACATTCATCTCCCAGGGCTTATGACAACAGCAACGTATCAAATTTCAAGCCAGACATCAGCTCAAACAGATCCTGTGCTACCTGCTATCCCCTCGCTCTATCTCTGTCTCTGTCTCTTCCTCTCCCTATCTCTCTCTACTGCCCAGTGGCAAAGGGCAGCAAAGAGTTAAAATTTATGTGAGCCGAAAACAAGAGAAAAGTTAATTAAACTTGAAAATAATAAAAGCAAAGGCAAATGGCAACGGCAAAATGAGATGTGGAGAAATAATAAAACACAAAAAGTGTACAACGCTGCCCGCGGGCCATCAAATTGTGGGCCGACTACGTTGATGGGCAGATGGGCAGATGGGCCGGGTGGGCGTGGCCCATCATTAGCATATCGCTCTCGGCGTGAAAAAAGGGTTGCATTTGCAAAGTTAATCGCCAGCTGATGCTGATGCCGATGACACGACAGCCAGCAGGAGAATGAGATTGGGGCAAGAGATGCGAATTAAACACTGAGGGAATGGTATGAAACGGAATGGAATGGAATGGAATGAAATGGATCTGGATCTGGTTCTGGTTCTGGGTCTGTGTTGATATTGACATTGTCAGGGAACCGAGCCCATGTCCGTTCGCGGACATTATCTGCAATCGGGGACTGCAATAAAAGCGGACAATAATTAAAACTGGTAACTGGCAAACGACAGCATCGCGAGTTTTAGAGACAGATCTATGTGTGTTCTACTAGCGGAAAAATCATTCACTCTCGAGCTGCAAAAATATTCACAACTAGGCTTAGGAATATTAAAGGCTTTACTGAATCAAAATATGCAAAATATCATATGTTATGAGAAACTTTTAATTTATTTTATAATTCTAAGCTTCAAAAGTTACATATATTTTATTATAATCATTGCATTTATTACTTGATATTTAGATAAACATTTGTTCAATTTATTTTTAGTGCAGTTTATAAATTTGAGAGCCAAAATCTGTTTTTTTTAGGGAGACTTTACGGATTATTAGAGCTATAGCTTAATATGATCTAGATATAAATATAACACTTTAATATATTACTTAAATATTTGTTATTTAGATAAGAATAAACACTATTATTTATTCATTTAATGTTTGTTTTAAAGTTTTCAATGGATTTTGCAAATCCAACAAAGTAATAATAATAATAATACAGCCCTTTTGAACACCCTCTTTAGCATCTGTTAATCCACTTTACTTGAACTGTACACCAAGTTTACTTTTCTGTAATTTAAAAAAGTTATAAATTATATGATTATAATTATCGTACCTCGTTATGAACACAGTGGACTGCGTGGAATACTTAAGATCTGTTTGTCCTATTGAAATAAATCAGCTGTTAAGCCTTTAAGCCGCGTGGTTCGTCCAATTTTCATTTACTTTAAATAACCCTTTTCGTTTTATTCACTCTTCGTTCTTGTTTTTTATCGTTGACCAGAAATAAAAGAAAATTGTACAGCGAAACGAAAAAATTGATATAAAAATTTATCACAATTTTTGACTGTCGTTGCTGTTGTTGTTGTTGTTGTTGTTCTTGATTATTTCTTGTATTTTTTCGTTAGGTTTGTTTAATTTGTGCAGGTTCGCAACGCATTTAACAAATAAGCGTAAAAAAAAATCAGTCGTAAAAAGGATTTTATTTTAATTACATGCGAGTTTTATTTTGGGCTCCGACTGTGAGCGGATTTTCATTCAGTTGATGACAATAAGTCGGTGGTAACTCTGCCCCTCCCTCTTCCCCCTCCCCACCAGCCAGTTAAACCCCTTCTCCGGACCATACCCCCGGTATTGTTGACTTTTATAATTAAGGTCTTTGTATATGCGCGTTTCCAGCTGATGGAACACGAAACATAACCAAAATGCAAGGGGGTAAATCTGGTAAGGATTGTAAAGTGGGTAAAGTGGGTGAAGGGGTGAAGGGGTAGGGGTGAAGGGGTAAGGCCCCGACTTACCTGAGTGAAATCAGTGTGGAAACGAAAGCGAAAACGCAAGAGAGAACTCTCATAAAAAGGATTAATTGTGCGCAATTGAAGAAAATATATTACAGAACCTTTCTTTTCTATAGCGCATAACCTAAAAGTTGTTTCCAAATGTTTTTCCAGCTTTTCCATTGAATTATGCAAAATCATTTAAATGCGACGCAATGGCAAAACTTTCGAAACGGAACACAAACTCGACTTAACCACTTGGCATGTGTCTACGGATCTTAATGTTATTGTTGTTGTGCGTTATACACTATCAGAGGGTGTTATACAAAGAAGGGGTTAAAAAGCAGCAAAAGTTGTACATGTCTTACATATATCATATGTTGACTAAATTTGATTGAAATGGAATAATTTATCTAAATTGTATTGTATTCATAATAATATTTAATCTAAACTAAATACAAATATTGGCTTAAGAAAGAAGTTACTAATTATAATTATATATTTACTGTGATCCGCAAAAGGGTATCTAGTCCATGACATAATGAAGTAAACTTTTCGTACTTGCTGTTGTTGGTGTTGTTGTTGGTGTTGTTGGGGTAACAGCTTAAGTTCATAATGCTCATACAAAGTTGCTGTGGCACTGGGTGAATTGTATACTATATATGTTAAACCACCCACAAAACCCCACCCCCTCTCAGTTGTCATAACATCAGAATATCCCTTCCCCGCCTCCGCTGTGGCACAATCTTCACATGCGTTCTTGGGTTAATTGCTCAAGTTCAAAATTAAAATATTTATTACAATGAAAAACTTTGGCACTTTGACGACGCCACCAAGACGACAGGAATAAGACCAAGAAGAAGAAGTAGAAGTGAATGGAAGTGGAATGGAAGACGGAGCAGTGAAAGAAGTTGAAGAAACAAGCTCAAAATTCGAGTTTGAATACAAAAGGGAAGTTTACGTGTAATTTGCAAGTGCGTAACTCATTGGATATTTGTTTAGTTCGGTTGCTTTTATTCGATTAGCCTTTGTCAGTAAATTTCTACCTTCTTTGGAAGTGAAATTGAGCTCATAAGGTGGCTTAACTAATATAAGTAAACCAATTACTAATATTGCTAATACCTTCAGTAGAGCAACAACAAATCTAAGTGCCCAAAAACTGATGAAAGTTTTTGAATTAATCAAATCTCTTACACAGGAGTAAGAAAAATTAATTAACTTATCTAATATATAGAATAGAATAACATCGAATTATGTGTAATTTATTGGAATATTCAATAGCAATTAATATCATTTATTTATAATATTTACAAACAAGTCTGTGTTTAAAATATGCTATTTCAACGATTTTGTCCTGGAAAAATCTAAGCAACTATTCAAGTATTAAGTCATGTTTAATGATAAAGCTTACAATAAAAATGTTTAGTAGAGCATTGCTTATAATTCTCTCGAGCTCAGGAATATTATCAATGACCATGTGAAAGATACCCTGGAGCTGTTAGAACAGGTAAATTAAAATGGCGATTGTGGTTGGGAAGCAGCTGAAAGCGGTGTCCCCTTCAATCTGGTAAAAAGATAAGATAGAATAGAGGGAGAAAAACTTGTTTGCCAAAGCCTTAACGTAAATTGAAACGTGCGGCGCTTTTCATCATTTCTTTTTATTCTTTTTTGCTTTTCTTTTACCCATTTTCTTTTAGGGGGGTGTATTGCAAATTTTAAACGCATGAATAGTCAGTTAGATCGCCCCGGACTCCTCTCTCTATCTCTCTTTCGCTCTCTCACTCTATATATATATAGATATATATATATATGTGTGTGTGTGTGTGTGGGTCGGGTTTATCTACAAGTTACAGCTGGGTGGAAAATGCAGAGGATGAGAATATGGGCAAGCATATCCGTAGCCAGATGTTTTTCACACTGCAACCAGTTACATTTGCGTACACTACCTTTGGGCATATTCGTATTTTGACAGAGCTGGTGACAAAGACCTCTCCATGTAAATCGATGCACACCCAACGAAGATTATAGCTCTCTAAAACTGAAAGATTAGCAGATTTGCCGGTATTGTTATTAACTGGATTAGGGAAATGCATTCGACATACATTTTAAGTGATAATTTTAAAATATTTTTATATGGTAAAACTCACGAACTTGAAATTAATTATCTTTAAACTTAAATTCTCAAAATTATCCTGTCTATTTTATCAGTTGTAGGGCTTTGAAAAATCTTAAGTGTATTAAGTATTTTATCTAGTTTAATAATGGAAGTGTATTTTTTTTATGGTAAACTAGGAAAGATAAATAAATTTAAAATAATAGTTAGAATTTAGAGATAAATTGTATATTTTTATTTATTTAATTATTTAATTCTTGACCAATTTACATATTAAATAATTGCTTTTATTTTATATAATAGGTAATAGAATTTTGAGTCTCATTTTGGGCCTGGGATCCTTATAGTATATCAGTAAAAGTGCGATTAGAAGGATTATTATTTAGGGTATCTCAGAAGTCGTGGTGACAAGTTTAGAAAGTGTCAGCAGCCATTAACTTTGACGTTATTCAGAAACAAAACAACATGAATAAGAACAAAAAACAACAACAACAACAACGAAGTGAATAAGCAAGTGTTGCGGAAATGATTTGACGCTGACTGCAAGAAGAAGAAGAAGAAGCAGATGAAGAAAACTCCAACCCAACTTTGGTCCCCCACAGTCTTCATCTCAGTCTTAGTCTCCCTTTTAGTCAGGGTATCGCTCTCAGTATTGGTAAGGCTGGAGGCAAGTTGCGGGTATGTGCCACACGTTTTGGTTGCATGATTGAAAAGTGTTTTGCTATAAATTCAACTATTCTATTATCTTTATCTTATGAGCAACACGCGCTACGCTGCGCTGCGAAGTTGCACGGCGGGTGTGGCAAAAAGAAGCTGCAACGAGCAGCGTCCATTACAGTGCCACAGTGTTGGCCGGTGGTGTCTGTGGAGAGGTGGAGGGTGGGGTAGGGGCAACTGGCAGCTGGCAACACTGCATTTGGTAGCTAAAACTGAAGCTCGAGTTGAATATGCTGCCAGCCGCTTTCATAATTGCTTCCTCTTGCTGCTGTGGCAGGAAACACGTTGAATGCTTGCTGGCAACGGCATGGGGCACTGAGCTGTGTGGCAGTGTGGCAGCAGGCAGAAGTCCCAAAGAACACTTGAGGGTGCCACAACCTTTGAAGATGATGATGAACACGCGTACACCGAAAACAAATGTTTTAACTCTTTGATTGAACCTGTCTTAAATACTTTGTATATCTGGCATTTTGCTGATTTAAAGATCTTATCTGTATATTTATTGTGTTCACATTTAAGGCACAATAACTTTTTAAAAATTATAAAACGTAAATTATTTTAAACTTAGAGATTTTTATTATTTCTTTTCTCAGAAAAATCTTTGAATTATCTTTAAAGATATTTAATCGACTTATAATATACAATTATTTTTATTTAAATGTATTTTCTAATTTATTTGGAGTTTATTTGGAGAATATTTCACTTACAGAATAAACAAAATAATTTAAGTACAACTTTAATTTTAACTTAAAATACAAATAAATATAATTTGTAAGTTGTTTCACGTGATAAATTTATGGTGGCTAAGGAAGAGAGAGATAGGGAGAGAGGAGATGCATATTTTTGATGTTACTGGACTATTTTGTGCAGTGCCAGCTTCTTATACTTGACTACTTTAGCTACTTTTTGCACTTGTGCGTTCCCATTCTGCTCTCTCTCTCCCTCTCATTCCCTCTCCCTCTCTCTCTCTTCCACCTTTTACACTCTGGCCTCCCTCCCACAAACAACATCATCCTCGTTCGTCATTATCGAGCGAAAGAAACGCAGGCAAGTGAAATTTTTGCTGTCATTACTTTTTATGATCCAACAACATGATGCAGTTGCCGCTGTTTCGCTGCCATTGCCGCATGTGGCAGCCAACGGTGGGTGGTGGAGCCGAGACTGAGACTCAGACTCAGACTGAGAGCCTTACCCACTGGCAGTTAAAATATAATTTCAGGGAAACTCATCTGGCGAGGGAGACGCAAGGCGAGGAGCTTGTTAAAGTAAAACATCAAAGTGAATGCCACTCCGTCTGAGAGCCAAAGGAAACTCGGAGCGAACCAACAGATATACCCCCCACCCCCCTCATAACACCCCCTTCTCCATCTCTACCTCTTCCCCTGCCCAGTCCTGCGTCTTTTCCAAGTGGCAACCACAAGCTCAGCTGCCGTTGCGGCAGTTGTTGAAAATTAAAAACGCATTTCTCGTCCTGACAACTTCACTTAGCTACATGAGAAAAGCCGCCTTCCTTTCCCCGATTTTCTTCCCCCTCAGCCCCCATTGTACTTCTCTTTTTTGCCCTTATTTCCCTCATTTCCCTCTCCCGTCTTTGCCCCTTTTTTTCTGGCAATTTGTCAACCGTTTTATTGTATAATTGATTTAGCAACCGAGAAACCGCTTTTAGCCCCCTTACCCCTATGAAGTACTTCTCCATTCCCCTCTCAGTTCCCCGACAACTCGTCTCGTCCTTTGACAATCCGTTTAAGGTCGTTAGCTAATTAAATCGTCGTCTAAAAAATGAAACGCATGATTATTATTTAGCCATTCTCCTCTCAACTTCTTGCGCTATATGCACGGAGAATGTTCAACTTAGGGATACCCCGTGTTTGGGTCTCAACAAAATTCTGTATTACTACGGTTTTTAATATTATTGAGAATATGATTGTGAAAAGTGAATTGAAGAGCCGAAAATCCAATGTTATGTACATTTCATATGTCATCGAATGCAATATAAAAACTAAAAATACCCTGTATGGTCTAAACTCAATCTATGTCACTGATGTGCTTGTGGGTTTGAAATGTTTGAATACTCTCGAAATATTTAAATATTGGATTGTATCGGAACAGAATCTGTAGAACTTCTTATATAATTAATTTTAAGGAAAGCAGAGCATACAATTTATAAAAACCTTGATTTCATACATATAGGAAGTTAGAAAACCTCATTTACATATTTGCATTATAAATATTACCTATTAATAGAGGGTATTCAAAGTTGTACACCGAATGAATAAACTATTGGGATCGCTTGAAAGCGTGGCGGGGCGGGGCGGGGCGAAGAGGCGTGACAGCGGATTATTTTGTGTGAGTTTTAATTAAATTAAAGTTAAAACACAGCGCTAAAGTTTTAACAAGTTCGTGTCCAAAAAGTTGCCACTTTCCGCCACTCCGTTCGGCACCTTCCCATCCCTTTCCTTCCTTTCCTTCCCTCTCTTTCTTCCTTCGATCCCTGTGTTCTGGCCTGTCATGTCCAAACTGTGTGTGTGGCATGTGGCAAAAAACTGAAATCCATTTTTAATTATTTTCACATTTATGACACCGAACAAAATTAAACAAACACCGAAATAATAATAATAAATTCATTTACCGCTTGACGTATTCCCATTTTTTACACTGTTTTTTTTTTTACACTGTCCAGCAAAATTTGGCATGCAAAAAGTGGCATACTCTGATTTTGCTGAGCAATTTTTTATGCAAATGTGAAGTATTTTGATAATTTTTATTAAAAATTTCAACAAAAGCTTACGATATGTTTACCAAAAAATACCCTGCAAAAATAAGTAAATAAAAAATTTTAATGCTAGTAATAGTTGGACAAGTAGATACCCTGTAATCAAAACCATTATTTAATTGCTTTCATTTTAATGATCGGTGAAAGTTAGATACCTTGTAACTATATCAATATTGGGTATATTAAAATGATTTTCATCATGCGAATTTTTTAGCGAATTTTTAGCACTGCAAATATTTAAATTGCATCTTAAAAAGTATGCTGTAAATGTAAAATCAATTATTCTGTTAAATTTTAGTATCATATATAGACGATATTAAGTATGAATCTCTAATACAGCCCTCGCACTTAGTGCACTGTAGTGTTAGTTGTTTGTTCTACGGATTTGAACTTTTTACGCTCGACATATCAATAAAAGCGCTGAAGCATTACCCTGTGAGGGGAAAGTGGGTGCAGAGGGAGGAGAGGGAGGAGAGGGCTGAGGAGGGAGGGGGAGGTGCTGGGATTTGTTGAGGGGTCTTTGACTGTGCGGAGTTCAACGCCATTTTGTTTGCCATTGCCCAATCAGGCGCCCACACAAAGTTGCTGCCACCCAAAAGACCTCCTCCCATCCCCTACCCTTCCCTCCCCATCCCTCACCTAAGCTACGTTTCCCCTTTGTATACACACACACACACACACACACACACACATGTGTAGAGAGCAAACGAGAGCCACATACAAAAGCGCGAACATTCCACTCGACGTCTCTAATTAGTAGAATTTAATCTTCACACTATGGCAACGTCAAAGAAGAGTCCACCCCCTTGCCCCTTGCCCCTTTCCCCTCGCCATGCGCTGCCACTGCTCATTATGAAAAATTTCAAATTAAAAAGGGGCAGGCAGCGGGGGAGTGAGTGAGTGAGTGAGCTGGGGAGGCAGGGGACATATATAGGGGCTGCTGCCAAGTAAAAGTTTCTCAGAAGAAGCGACTTCAGGATTTGCATAAATGCCACAACACGAAGCTGCAACGTGGTGGCAGTGTGTGTGTGTGTGTGTGTGTGTGTATCACACATCATGATTACATAATTTAGCTATTAAAACAGCGCCAACTTGAAGTGAGCGGGTTGAGAACCCTGGGGAGGGGCAGGGTGACAGAACTGGCAGTGTGTGGGAAAAGGAAAGGGAAAGGGTAAGGGCGTAGTTCGCGGCTTATTTATGCTTCAACACGCCAACTGGCGCAGCTTCAAAGGCGCAGCGATGGAGCTGTAACAAAGAGAGAGAGAGAGAGAGAAGTGGGGGAGTAAAAGGGATCCAAGGGGATTCAGGGATTCCAGTTGAACGGCCCACACATGTGCACTTGATTTACTCATTAGCGTTACTTTTCTCTTCATAATAGACGCTTACGAGTAAACCACAATACTCTCCCCTCCACCACCTGCCCCTCTCACCACTCTCCACTTGTTCTCCTCTTCATTCCCTCAACCTAATCCCCGTACCTTGGCTTTGCCTTTGCTTCCATTATCCTGCTTCCTGCCGATGCGTAGTCATAAGCTGCTTAGGCGTATCCTTTATGAAAATGTAATTGTGCAAGCCCATCTGTGTGTGTGTGTGTGTGTGCGTGTGTGTAACCATCTAAGCCCTAATAATCAGCACTATTGGCCCAAAGAGAATAAAAGGAAAAATTTGTTATATTTAGATACGTATTTGTTATAAACCCAATTCCCTCCTCCCCTTCCCATTTCCCATCGAAAGTCAAAGAAATTCAACTCTCACACTTGACATACTTATCACTCTGACGCTATGATATCGATAATTCCATACCACAATTCAGTTACCCATACTGAAATACAGAAGATGAGAGATTATATCATAAATGATTCTTATAATTGCAGAAGTTAGTTACAAATCTGATTCAATATTACAAAAATTACAATTATTTTTAAGAGTTTATACATATTAGCATCTGAGTTCCCAAATATAGTAATTGACCGCTCATTTTACTGTATAAATATTAGAAATCTACGCCCAGCCAAGAACTGGACTCATATAAAATTAAACCGACGTAGACTTTTCAATTCTTCATTTCTAGATTTCCTCGAATCTGGAAAATTACTTATTAGCTTTCTTCTTAGATAGGACCCCTCATTTTAGCCTTTGCATTGAGATTTATAATTTAATTTTTCCTCTGAATAAGAATAGGATTGGATTTCAGTATTCTTAACTGATCTTCACACACTTCTAGTTTCCCTGCAGTTTCAGATAAATCCATTTCAAATTTATCTCTGTTATTTATTGAACTTTTATTGAGGCTGTGAATATTGTTAATCTGGGATTTTAATTCCCTATTAGTTGCTACATTTACTTCCAGTAGAACCAACTTCTTTCTTTCTGTATCCGACACGAATAAAATTTATATACTTTTTAATTCAGATTGAGGTTTCTCAGTAGAGATCGAGATTCTTACCGCACTTTCAGCATTAAGAGCTGCTAATGCGCGGTTTTTTTGAATTTAAACTATAATTAAAATTATATAAAATATATTTCTGTTCTCTATTGCTTTGTACTGCATTCAAGTCCGATGAAAGATAGACTGACTATACAGTCTCAATCAAAATGGAGCTCAGTTCAAAAAATAACAAATAACATACAACTGATAAGGGTCAGTTCAACATTTGCCTTTCTTCTGTACTCACTGTCTCAATTCTCTTGAATAACATCTATGTGTATTGTTCAAAATGTCGATTATTTCAATCCAAAGTTTTGCACTAAAGTTGACGAATTTAGATTGTTTTGAAACAACCAAATATATTTCTAAATATGAATCCAGAGAATAAATAAAAGATTATTTTGTGCCCATCATTTGCATTATATAACGAGGAAAGTGAACTGATAACATCGCCAAACGAAGGGTGATTTTTCCACAATCTGTTTATAATTGAACGAAGGCGTTACATTTTTCACCTCACGCGCCTCGAGCTAAAGAAAATCGTTGGAAAATTGCTCAATTTTCCGTGCGAACTAAGTGAAATAGAAAAAAATAAATAAATGAGAGTAGGAATGGGAGAGGGAAAAGAAAAGAGCCAAAAGAAATTTATGCTAATTTTGTACAACTATCACAATTTAGCATCAGCTCTGCTTCTCTCCCACTTCGTTTTCCCTCACCACTCTCTTCTCGCTCCCCCTTTCTCCACCTCCCGTTGAATAGCTTATAACGTCAGCGTAACGAAGTAACCTAATTAATTTGTGGCACTCATTAGCAACAATTGAAAATGCCACAGTCCCCCTCACACTTTTTCCCTAAGACTGTCAGTCATCAGAGCCGTCAACTTAGCCCCAAAAAAGTTGGAAATGTTTGTTACAAATGTGGATTATTGGATGGCTTTGTAGGTCCACTCAGTCCGAAACACTCCCGAAAATATGAAATGTGTGTGTGTGTGTGTGTGTGAGGCAAGGGAAATCGGTAGAAGGAGGGGAAAAAACTTATTGTTACACTTTGGAGAAAAGTTGGACACACTAGTTAGTTTCCAGATACTCTATAATTTATATTTTAAGCATACACCTCTTATTCTTTCAAAGATGTAATATAATAAATTGTTTCCATCTTCATATATAAAATAAAAATTATTTTAAATAATAATAATAGAAAGACAGCTAAAATATAATGAAGATATATTTCCTAGAGGAATAATCCGCATTTAATTGATCTTTATCTAAATATTATTATGATTAATTCGTATGGCATTTAAAATGATATATTAGTGGTTTCTCTGTTTAATTAATGCAATTTGTTAACATTAAGAGGCTGGGACTTTACGATTAATTAAGAGATTTCCGGCCAACCAACAAGCACATCAATTAAGATGAATGTCTATATATAATGTGCATTCAATTGCAGATGTCAGCGTTACTATTGGATACGGATCAATTTGCTGAGAGACAACTTCACTTTCAAGACTCACAAGACCGAGAATATCCGTAATGAGTGCAGTACAATCGAAGCGTCAATCAATCAATTTGCAGGCAACAAATTTATTTTGTAAACCGATTGTATTGCAACTTCCCTTTCTGTGATCTGTATTCAATGATCTAAGGGTTGCAGACATTGGTATTTTGGACAGCCGTTATTTTTCCCATCATTCCCAGCATTGCCAATGGACTCGGTCGGCCAGAAAGGTGCAGGTGTAGGGCAAATGTAAATATTTATGAAAATGCCAAAGAAGAAGAAAAAAACTTAACTAATTTTCGGCTTTGTTGTCGTTGACGTGTGAACCGGCGCAGGAAAGAGAGTAAAGAAAATGGCTCACCCACAGCACACCTCGGACACCCTCAACTGTCCATCACCTGCTAGTTAGCCACAGGCCACAGCCGACAGGCCGCAGGTCACAGGTCAGCTTTCAGCTTTCAGCTTTCAGTTTGAGCTGTGCGTGAGTTGGGCCTATTCAAGGCGCTGTCAGTCGTCACTCAACCGGTCGCTGTTTGGACGCATGACATTTTCGTTTGCTTCTATGTTTTTGGTATGTTTTTTTTGGTTTATTTGGTTTTTTTGTTTCGTCGGTTCGTTCAAACGTTACGCGATATGCAAAATCATGTGACCCGGCCACTGGAATGCCGCTGATCGCTATCTGAGCGCTAATATATGCGTGGGCCGCCGCAAAATACCTTTAGTAATGCATAATTTGAGGCACTTTTCCGGCGAGTCCGGAGTTCCGAACGAAGCAACCCCCACCGGACACTGTCCACATTTCAGGGGCTTTTCTATACCAAACACTACTACTATATTATTGCTTTTATTTTGTTGGTAAACCCTGGCTGGGAATATCATTTAATTAACATTTTTCCCGCTCTCGAGGCGCAAAATAATCACGCATAGGCGTATGTGTTGCACCTTGGTGCGAGTTGTGTGTTGCCTCGCCACACTGTCCAAATTATAAGTTTCCTATATGAAATGAGAAATGAAATGAAATTTACTACATGCTGTTAAAAAATGTTTGCTTAAGATAAACTAAGATTTCATATATACAACATTTTTTACTTTGATAGCTGTAAGGACATTTTGATTTATTTGATTTATTGTCAAGCTATAAGCTGCCGATATTTAATTCTACTTGTAAATCACAAATGAAAATTTTAATATAAATAAAATTATTATGTGTAATAATAAATATAAATAAATATATTAAATTAAAAAAGAAACCTATTGGTCTAACACCCAGAAAACCCCAATCCACGTATCGAAACTTATGAAATATGTGAGACATTATTTTAAATATTTGTGGGTATTTCAAGAATTTAACGAATTAACGAAACTTTCTTTTCCTAGAAAAGTTCAAAACAAGTTCAAATTACATAGGAACTACTCTCAAACGTTCAGTTTTCAGATGTTATAGACTTCATCTCGATGTTTATTCTATTTGCAAATAACTGTCATTTTTAGGACAAATTTAATTTGTCATGAGAAAATTGTAGTTTTCCCACAATACTTTGCATGTTTGACCCAATGTGCGGCTATTTAAGTCAGCTGTTTTATTCGAAGCCTATGGTTGACCTTTCGGCGTAAGTTATGATTATGAGAACTGGAAACATTGACATTACTTAGCTCTGTTTCGGTTTGAGGCTACGTAAATATAATTGTATGGCTTTTCAGCTGCTTCGAGCGTCTGAGACACGCACATTCAACCGTTAAAATTCTGGCAGAGTCAGTTGAGAGAATTTCGAATAGTTAGGGAAACATTTGCATTTGTTAGTCGGCTCTTAGGGCCAGTTGAGTGTTGCGTATCTCACGGATACGCATACGAATTATGAACCAAATTTGCATTGAAGCCTTTGATTAATTGGTATGTCGTGTTCCCATTGTTTTATATCTTTTTTCTTATACTTATTTTCGGTCGAGTTCTTTTTAAGTGTGATATTTGTAACACTTTGCTGAGCTGCAGAACAGCGGATGGTTCTCCCCCTATGACTGCGATAAGGCTAATTAACCCATTACGCCATTATTGTGTCGCTCTCGGTGGAAGGAAGTTGGTTTTAAATCTCTTTCGCCGCTATTTCGCTTCTTTTTTTTTTCCTATGCGTTTTGGGCCGCCGCACACGTGTTTCGCATTGTCGACTTACAAATCTACGCAATAAATTTCAATTTTGTGCCCTAATGGATCCTCCAAAAGTGGCCAATTAATTTGGCCAACTGAATAGGCCGCAATTAGCGCAACATCCCGAACCCAAAATGTGGGGCCCTTCAAGTATCTTGTATAGTACCAAAAACAAAAAAGATATAAAAGCCAAATACATTTTATACTCAGACCTATGACAGCATATAAAATATAATCAACAGCGTGACCAAATCCGGTATCTTTAATGGTGTTGTTGTTGTTGTTTTCGTGTAAGCTTTTGTTGTTAAATAAATCATTTAGGTTGTCTCTAAAAAAGTCGCTATTCTCTAGACACTTTAATGATATATAAATGGAGAGTAAATGCAAATGCTGCATCAAATATAAGTCAGATCTTTATTTTGTAGCTCTTGATATTAATTCGTCATGATCTTTCTAGTATAGGGTCTTTTAGGAGTAAGTTCTTCTTAAATTATCAAATATCTTAATAATTTTAAGGACAACCAACTCTTTAATTTCTATTTTCAAGTAAGGCAACTTCTCTTAGTTTGGTCTTTTAACTTAAGCTCTTGCAAGTGTTGTCTTAAATACAATTTTGGGAAATCAAGACATTTAAATATCAGAAGCCCCCAAATAGAAATTGTCTCCGTGATTCAATCTCCATTAACACTGTCTCAATGAAAACAATTAAATGTTGCCAAAACTTTTGCTAACTGTGCGACAATTTGCAAGTTAATTCCTTGAGCTTACTTCCTGAATCATTCCCGGCACCTGTCCCATCTCCTATCTCCGACTAAATGAAGAAACTGGCAATTTATGTATCTAATACTTGGACCAAGGGACAAGACATTACTTTCAATTCGGATGTTGGTCTGGAATGGAGTGGAGTGGAGAAATGCTTTTTGGTCTTTATAGTTAACAAGACAAATGCAATTTTAACAGCGACATGGACAACATTCGTAAGCCCATTGATTAATTTGAAATTTATGAAGCGCTCGTTACTTTTGCTCTCCTGTCACGCAGTTTTCGCAGTTCCACGGCTCATATACATTTTAATTAAACGTCGCACCGGAATAACCCAGGGGGAAAGGGGCGGGGGGTACTGGGGGTAGAGCTGCTAAGACGCATACTTGACAATTTCATGTTAATCCCGGTCACGGAGTCAGCCCGATCCTATAGACCACATTTTGGCCGTGTCCCATTATCGTAAACATTGAGCGTGCGCAAAACTGGTATAAATATCATTTGAATAACGTGAAGAGGCTGGGGAAATGTACATATTTGTAGCAGGCATTCTAGCTATTTTATAGCTATATATGCTATAAATGCATACATTTTGATATTAATATAATACCTAATACATACCTAATACAATATAAATACCAGATTTGAACCTGAAATTTAAACATGTATCTGGTTTTAAACCAATTACGGATCGTTTATATTAATAAATGTTATTCCAAAACTATTCTTATTACTATAAAATCTTTATCTTGCGCTGTTAAAAGAAAGTGGAATGTGTTATTCAAATATTATATTAACCAAAAATGGTTTTTAAATAATTTGGAAAGCTGACAAAGATTAAGAAAATATATTTTTTTTAATTTTATTTGCTAATCTAAAAACAGTTTCACAGAGCATTATAAACTATCTAGCTATAGAAGATGTCAAACCATTTTTTGTCGCTATTAATAGCCAGGTTTTTTTTGAGAAGAAAGTTAGCGTTTTTAGTCCTTAAAGAGTTGACAACACTGACTAGTAGGCCGGATGTTACGCTTTCGCATACTAAAAACTCTGTCCAGGATTTTACTATTTGAACTTGCGATTCTCTGTCCCTCTCTCTCTCTCTCTCGCTGTTGCGGTCGCTGTCTCTGTCTTTTGGCCACATTCGAACATGCGACTTAATTACGCGTGCCAAGCCGAGCGGCTTTTGTTATTATCATTCAGTCAGACGGTGCTACCCTGTACTGTGGCAAACAGACCGACTGTAGTCGGTACTGTGCTACCACAGTCCTACCTCCGTTTGGTTGATGATAATGTTTTGGACGAGGCATTGGCTGCGCTTAATGAATTTATTTGTTACGCATGGCGTAGTTTGAATTGGCACCACACACACACACACACACACACACACACACACACATAGAGTAAGAGAAACAGCATCAGCACCGAGTCCTTCATTGTCCTGCATGGCCTTAATGAAATCCATTATTACGAAAGCCATTTTCCTTTCCTTTCACACACACTCTGGCACAAAGTAAATACACTTATTACGCAAAAGTGTTGTGCGCTCGAACAAGGACCAAGGACCAAGGACCGAGGACCTGAACTCTCCCCTTCCAAAAGGCATTAAGCACAGCAGGACCTGAATATTACGCACAATGCGTGGAGGGTTAGCGTGAAAACAGCAACAGAAAACAGAAAGCAGAGAACAGAGAACAGAAAACAGAGAAGTGAAATTATTTCTCGTACGATAGCCTTGCGATAATGATACCCGATTTCATACTCTGTCTAAAGCGGCGTCAATTGCCCCGTTTTAGAGATGCAAATAGCACGCCCTTTGTTCCCGAATGTATCTGGTAACGGGGAGGTGGTGAGTTAACACTCGAAACGCATTCAATTAACGGGAAATGTAACCCGCATAAAGCACATCTGACTTTCATCCAATGTGCAATCAATTGGAAAAGTAAGTACTCCAAACGTGCAAATCGGAGAAGTGAGATTTAGATTACAAATTTGGGATATTCCAGAGTTAAAAGCTGCACATGTTTGAAAGTATCGGAAAGCTAATAGCTAATGATTAAATGTGCTCTTTATATATACTTCAAGACCATTGCAAATGTGCGAATAAGGGCATGATTATTGTTTAAAATTCATGTCTACATTATGTTTTTACTATAAAAGATATGTTTATCATAAATTATATGGTTCATAAAATAAAAATTGAAATGTGTTTAAATTTTTAACGGTTAGTTTATGAAATAAAATTGTATAAAAGAAATATCTGCAACTTTCGCCTTTATATATATATAGTTGATATTATTTGCATGAGCTTATTAAAGAAATATAAATTTAAATATAAACATAAAAATGTTTCAGGAATATTCCACTCACTTTGCCTGTTATCTGTAAAGTATTGTTTCTCTACAATCTAAAATAGTTGTATACTGAATTGGACTCGATAATGTCCAAGTTGAAGGGATCTCAGTTCCTTTCTTTCTGCACTCTCAGTTTCCCCCTCTCTCACTTGGTTTACTCATCAAAGTTTCAATTTAGAACTCAAGACTCGATGTTTACTTTGCTACTTTAGTACTTAAAGCAATCTTTGGACTGTAAATGGGCGCGAGAGCTACCCCCTTGAGAGGCTTGGATGAATGAGGAACCGCAAGTTCGCAAGGGGTGGGGTGCAACTTTTTCATTACCCATGGCGCATCCTTCCTTCCTATTCACTGGCACAACTCTATCATTAAAACTTAAATGACCTTCCTGTCGACACAGGACAGAATGACGATGACTTTTACGATGTTGCTGCTGCCGCTGCTTTTTGGGCTGCCTTCAAAACTTTGACTCCTGATAACACACCAAGACCATTGAAGCATTGAAGCATTCAACCATTCATTCATTCGTTCAGTCTCGCACCCTCTTGTGCAATCGCAGCCTCCCGTCGTGTCAGCTGCTCATGACATTCTATTACCGGCCAGCCAGGATTGTATCTATAACTATCTCAAGCTGTATCTTGATACGCAATAAATGCTTTCTATTTAATGAGTTCGCTCTCACTCCCTCTCTCCGTCTCTCTCTCTTTCGCTCCCGCTTTGTGCGGAAGTTACGTCCATTTAGGAAGGGAGCGAGGGCAGCTTCTACTAGCCGACGAAATTTACATGTTGCCAGTTTATAGATACTATTTATGGGTTAGAAAAGCGCCTTGCGTGGCTCTTTAATTGCCGAAAGGAGCAGGATCCATAGATGGATGGAGCCAAAACTACAACTAGATAAAAGGGATGGGGGAAGCAGTACTCAACATATGTCTGACTTAATGGAGGGTTGTCGGTTTCCTACGACTCATTTATCATGTGTCAAAATGTTTAACTAAATGGCACTTTGCCGAAAAAGTTTCGACCGGTTGCTTGTGGGGAAACAGGGTGTCAGTGTTTGCTAAGTAGTTACTTTTAATAGTTATCCTACTGCTGTCCCACATAAATAACTCGACTCGTCTCGTCCTGTCCTGTCCTGTCTGTCCAGTCCTGTCCAGTCTTGCCTTATTCTATCCCGTTTCTACCCAAGTGCTAACAATCTACGAGATACTTTTCGGTTCGTCCGTTGGCAGCGTGATGAATGAGCCGCCTAGAAGCCTTCGGACATAATTATATGCAGTCCCCCAAATGGTTAACACATGAAGATGACCGCAAAATGTCTTAATCGGGCGTGTTTCGACTTAATACCACCTTCCCCCCGCACTTCTCATCCCATCTACTGTCTGACCTCGTCCTAGCATTGCGTGTGAGAACGTTCCTTATACTACTGATAATCTAACATTATCAAATGCGGCTAAAAGCAGGCTCAACTAACAGCACTACGAACACTTCCATAAGGCTCAGTTTGATGGAAATTTATGGACTTGTGGTTTGCTAATCGCCAAAAAGAGATTTAATTACTGTGTACGCTTCAACATAGTTAGACATTTTACACTTCTTGTAACATAATTCATGTCTAAATTTTACTCGGCCTAAACACAAAGATACTCAATCTTCTTAGTTTATATTCGCCAATTTGTAATATGTTTAAGTGGCTTTGAATCCGGTCAATTTTCTAATAAAATATATCAATCTAGTATCTGAAGAATGCAGCTTAGAATTTCCAATTATTTTCCATCTTTTTTGGACTAGAAGTTTAAATAATGCCTTAAGCAAAGTTCCGAAGAACTAAATAACAATAATAATGATAGTTAATCTAGTTTAGCTTATAAAAAATTCAAGTCCCACAGTTTTCCAAAATAATACTTAAATCCCGTTTAGCTAGTTTTGTGGCATTTGAAAAATTAAAAATAGTAAAGTTGGTTTCATCATAATTATTAATTATTCTTAGAGACTCCTCACGGAAATGAAAATCGAGATGTAAGTACAAGAAAAGGAAGTGAACCAATCGAAGCTAATTAAGTAAATCGCAAGTGGTTTCGGAATCGAAATCGAAGTCGGTATCGGTATCGGGGTCGGTAGCTGTCTATGGATATTATGTTTATCAGATGTGCATCCATTCGAATGCACTTCCTTCGGACGCACTCAACGGCGACTTCCCGTTAGCAGAGCAACTGCATCAGATACGCATCAGTTGAAAAACTAAATAAGTAAATAAGTAAATAAATAAACACTCGCTCGAGCGACTGCAATTTCCAATTGCCTCCACACCTCCCACCACCCCCATCTTGACCTAGCTTAAGTTAAGGAAGTGCATTTTGAACAGCGCGACAGCTGCGTTTTCCTATCCGACAGGCCAAGCAATCGCATTGTCAGAGAGCGATAAACGATAAACGATGAACGATAGACGATTGACTATGCATAATTGAAATGCACAAAAACAACAAAGCTCTCTCATAGAAGAGGCGAGTGGGCGGTCGGCAAGCAACAACAAAGATAATGTGGATGATGTTGATGTTGATGATGATGTTGGCGTTGGCGTTGGCGACGCAGTGACGTTGAAATTGAATAAAAATAAAAATATATATATTCCATAGACAACGTCAACAGCAATTTCAACTAAAGTGCACGCAACAACAAACAACAGCAACAACAAGAGAGAGAGAGAGAGAGAGAGAGATAACAACACCTCTAAGTTGATTGATAAAAACCGTTCAACTGAGAATAGTACGTAAAGTGCAAGGCAAGAAGAGAGCGAAGTAAAGTGCAAGCAAAGCGCCAACAATGCTGTGCATGGGGTAAAGGAGAGCACAAGGAGAGCGACAGAGTGCGAGAGGGGAAACTGGCATATCGAGTTGCTTCTCTAATGTGACAGCTCAATGCAATTTAGTTGGCAATGACAGCCAGCAACAACAACAACAACAACAGGAACAAAAGCAATGACAACATCAGCTCATTCTATTAAACACACTTCTCGATAAAAGTATACGTTCAGTGTAATAGCATTTTACAAACACAATTTTAATCTATATGTAAATACCAATTAATAATACTAATAATAACTATTGATCCGAATGGGTTATTTTGGAGCATTTACATTTTTTTAATAGTTTAGACCTTATAACTTAATATATTTTTGCTTATTATCTTTCAGTTTTTAATTCAACATATTATTTCAGCTGTCAAATTTGTAATTTTCATTATTAAAAATTTGTAATGATTTTTCGTTTTTTTGTTCATTTTATTAAAAATCGTTAGCAGTATGCAAACATCTAGTGCTCAGTGTAAATTGCTTGCATATCCCCCAGCATACGCAATACATGTACACAATTTTGAGTACACTCATACACACAAACAGTTGCATTTTAAGGTAGCGAAATGACGTGAAGATTGTGAAAAAATCATAAAAATAATAAGGAAACAGAACTGACAAAGGCAGCGATATGGGGAAATAATGAGGTGCCCATGCAAGAGGAAGGAATGAGAGGTGGGGAGGGAAGATGGCAGCGAGCAAAACTGAAACTGTAACTGAAATGCTGCGCAAACAACTTTGAACGTCAATTTGTCAACTTGAAACGAAAATTAAATGCAAAGCTTTGCGACGTTACGTTAACGGCAGCGTCGGCAGCGCAGCTAACGTTAGCGCCTGACGAAGTCAGAGCCAATTTTATATTCAATTTTAGCTGCATTTTGGTTGCTTTCACTGGAATTGTTGTTAATGTTGATAGGGCAAAGGCACACAGTGGGGAAGGGGGATCGGGCTGAAAGTCAAGTCAGAGTTAATGCCGTTATCGTAGGTGCGGCAACATGACGCTGCCACAGTCGACGACAACTGAGGCAGTGGCAGAGGCGCTTGATAATAAGCAGTCAAAGCAAGAAGCAGAAACAGACACGAAAAGCTTCCGCAATGTTAATGCTCACATTTTTGGTGTCAGCGAGTGTCAGAGAGACAGAAAGAGAGAGAGCGGGCGAGATAGTGGAAGAGCAATTGCACTATTAATGCAAAGCGTGTGTGTGCGTGGGTAAGTTCGTCTCACAATGACAAATTTCGGCAAAATTGAAATTTGCACGTGCTGAGGACTTGCAAGAAATGGTGTGTGAGAAGCAGAGAGAGAAAGAGAGAGCAACTCGTTGTCGATCGACGACAAAGTTGTCAACTCAAAATGCAAAAACAAAACTGCCTACGTGAGCGACGGCGACGTCGGCGTCCGCGTCGCCGTCTACGTTGATGTCATTCTCCCCGCTTATCCCCACAGCAATCGACTAACCTAACAATCGCACAGCCCGCCCCTTGATTAACAAAAACAACCAAATTTGCCGTGAAATGCAATTCCTTTTTGATTCTTTTTGCGTTTCTGCTGACTCGCAAAAAAATTCTTACCGCTGTTGTGAAGTTTTTGAGAATTTTTGTTTTTGGCTTTTTTTATTGCTTCGTCCAACAGCAGCGGCGGCAACGATAACAACTTCTCAACGACGGCAACAATATTTACAGCTGTAGCTGTCGTTGCACAGTGGTACAGGGCAATACTTTTAAAGCCACAGTTGGATTAACATAGTTCTCAGATTATATCTATTCAATTATGCAAAATTAAACAAAAATTAACAAAAACACTAGTTAATTATTATTTTTAGATAATAGTTTAGTAAAATTAATGTTTTTCAATTAATGTTATATATCATATATAAACTCATATTCAAGCATTTTATTTAGGAAAACATAATATAACTCTAGTAGTTAAAATGATTCTTTTGAATAGTCAAACCAATATTTAACAATAAATACAAAGATCATAAAACAAATACATATGTGATCTTATTTCTCCGTTAAAACCATTTTGTGACAAACTTAATTTTTTAGAGCTTTGTCATTCACTTTATTGGTTTTTCTTGCCACCAATGACAGATAGATAAGTATGTTAACGAGCACACGTCTCTCCTAGTCTATCTATCCAGCGTCATGGCCGCAACTTTGCTACACGAATAGCCAGCTAATTTTTTTTTTTTTTTTTTTGGCAATGTTCCTCACATGCGCAGAAGAAGTCAAAACGACACAAGGCCCACTGTGCAACGTGTTGCCGTTGACGGTAGCGACAGCAGCCACAGCAGCAGCAACGATCGCCACACGAGCAAAATTTAACAAAACAACAACAGACAAAATAAGAGAGTGTGTATATTTGTTGATTAACACGCCGAAATTTATATACCCTTACACTAGCCCACTGTACAGATAACAGGTTTGATTTGCAGAACTTTCAATGGTGTGGGAAACTGTAAGAGAGTGGAGGGAGTGAGAGAGAGAGTTGAGTTGAAGCGGTTTGAGTGAGCTTTGGCACACTGCAAAGAGAGATTGAAAACGCATAATGCAAATTGTGTTTGAATAGTTCTCGTTCTAAGCTTTTGACAAAGCTTGTGGTAAAGCTGTAATGCTTAGAGCTAAAGTGCTTAAACCACAACAACAACAACCACAGCCAGGTTGGTAGATGTGTTTGTGTTGCTCGAGAGGGGTGAAGGCGGTGGTGGTGGCGGGGGCGTGGGGCGAGCAAAAAAAACCAAGTGACGAACTTACTGCCAACAGCAGCAGGCAAGCAGGCAACGAAGCAGCAGCAACAGCAACAGCGGCAACAACAACAGCAGCAGCAACAACAACAGCAACTGGCCCGTTTGGAGCAGCGCGCATGCCACACACAGTTTAAATATGTGAAATTAGTACAAATCGTGATTTCAACAGCGAACGACCAACGACGAACGACGAAGCGGCGAAAACAACAACGAACGTGTCGGGGGATCGTAACGTCAACGTCGAGTGGCAACAGCAACGGCAGCAGCAGCAACAGCGTCACGTCGCACGTATGTATTGCGGCAACAACAACAACATGCAATAAAACAGCTGATAGCAGCAACAAATAGAAAACCCAAAACAGTCAGCAACCAAGCAGCAGCAGCAGCAGCAACAACGACAACAACAAAGCGTCGCATTATCAAGCGAGCAACCAACAGGTCTCCGGCAGAGCAACGGCAGCAGCAGCAGCAGCAACAACAATAGTCGTTGAGTGAGCGAAAAAAAGCCCCCGCGTGCCGCTGCAACCAGCACACAATCACACACACATACACACAATCAAACACTCGCGCACATGAATGCGCGTGTGTGTGTGCACACACCAATACAAACAGCAAGCACAGAGTCGCACACCTTTGCGTTGATTTTGGACGAAGCGACGTCGCACAGTGGTACACTCGACTAGCAAAAACAGATCGCACGTGGTTAGCGATCTATTGGTCAAAACGAAAATCGGCAAAACTTATTATTTCGATATTCGTAGAACTCTGTTATTCACTATGCTCAAAACTTTTGAATTATATATTATTATATATTTAATCGATTAAAAGTGAATACTTATTTGTAAATGTAGTAAAATTAATATTTCAGACACATACATATGTTGAATATACATATGTAGGCGATCTTTAAGGAATTTTCTCCAGTCGAAAACAATTGTACAAACAAAGTAGAGAATTTTAAATTTTAAAGAAAATTAAATTTTACTACTCGATTTTTATAACCTGGAGAATTTTGTTTGTCATAATATTTTGGAGCAAATCTATTAGCAATTCAATTTACAGTTCGATTGCATTTGAATAAAAGTTATTTGTATTTTGGCGCGTTGCATTCGAACAGTGTACCACTGTGCAGCGCTCACTCGCGCGCTCTCTCGCACAAAGTGCAGCTGAGCTGCCGTTTGGCCGTCGCCACACTTGCCGCTGCCGTTACTGCTGCTGCTGCTGCTACGCTTCCTCTGCCACACAACCGCTAGCCGCGGCCGCCGCCGCCTCAGTCGAAAGTCAAAAGCAACGTGTTGTGGACGCTTTTTTTTACGTCGCGTTGCGTTTTGCGTTGCGTTGCGTTTACCTTCCTCTTTCTCTCTCTCTCTCCGACAGCCGCTTGCGCGCGCGCGCACACAACCAACCCCCAAAACTCACCATCCACACCACCCATTATTGCACCACACAACACTGGATAGCAAAACACTGCACAACACTGCACAGCAGCTCCTTCTTCCCAGACAACTTTCTCCACACGATGTCCAGCAGCGGCGCCGCAGCGCAGTATAAACTCGACGCCAACTCCAATGCCATCGCTTTGATTACGGACGTCGCAGCGCTGCCGCTGCCGCAGTCACCGTCAGCGCTGACATCGCCTGCTGACCGCATTGAATGGTCGCGCGCAACAATCTTGGGCTTCATCGAGGATTACCGACGACAGCGCGTTCTCTGGGATCCTAATACCAAAGGCTACCACATCAAACAGACCAAATACGAGGCACTAAAGCTTCTCAGCGAGAAATATGGCACTGAAATACGTTCCATACGATCCAAAATCAAATCGCTGCGTTCCTCATTCCATCGCGAGCATGGCAAGGTGATCAACGGACGCAACCGCGGCGTACATTATCAGCCCATGTGGTTTGCCTATGAGGCCATACGCTTTATATTAGATGGTGAACGCGATGCCGACGCTGAAGTCGACGTCTCTGCTCTGGATGCTGCTGGCGTTGATGTTGAGCCGGCGTCACTGGCGTTGACTGCATCGGAAGCGGCTGATAAACTGGCGCTGATGCATAGCCTAGATTTGGAACAGCTGACAGCTGCTGGCTGCAAGCAACAGGTTGTTGAGCAGCAGCAGCAACAGCAGCATGAAGAGTTTGCTGCTCGCGTCGCCGCTGCCGTCGCTGCTGTGGCGGCCGCTGCGGCGGCTAACGTCAGGGAACGGGATCACAATTTGGACACTGATGCAGCCAACTCCGATGCAAACTCAAATGGCTGTGCTGGCGTCAGCAGCGAGGCGACAGCAGCAGAATCCGCAGCCGCTGCATCGGTCTCAGCAGCCGTGGTAAGCGTCTATTGTCTATTGCTTATTGGTTTCTATCCTTTTGTTGTTGTGCATATTTCTCTCATTACTTATGTTCCACACACTCTATGCACATAAAACAGAATGAATGAGAACAGTTATTTGTGCTTGCGTACATCTGTACGTATAGAATTATACGTATTGTTATTCCTTTACAGTAAAAATTTCAAATTGATGCTGCTGTTATGTTGCTGTTAATTAACATTAACTCTGCTATGCAGAGTATTTAGTTAACATGTGGACTCAACTGCAGTATTCTTGTTGTTTGTTTGTTATTGTCGTTCCGGTGAAGCTTTTTACTTTGCATGCGACTGCTACGGGTGTGTGCGTGTGTGTGTGCTTTCGTGTGTTTATGTGTGCGTGAGTGGTTTGACTTGTTTTGCGGCAGCAGCAGCAGCACACGCGCCGACGCTGCTAGCTTTGTGTCTAGCGGCTCGTCAGCAACAGCAAAAATTGTGGCGCACAGTGGCACGAGCTTATTTTTGTGTATTCGCTGCTTTCAAGTAACATTTGTGACATAAATAAAAAAATTTATTTTTTGTCTTTACCAAATAATTATTTGAGTTATGTATGTTCATATATTGCAATAGCTAACAGCTAACTATTAACTTTAACCACACCTAACATAACTAGAACCATTATAAAATATATTCTATGGTAAGTTTTTTTTTTTTTTAAATTTAAATTAACCTGATATTTTATTGTTACAAAGGTTTACAGCTAATAGTAACTGACAAATTCGAAAATATTTATCGATATTTTTATTAAAATTGCTTATGTAGTGATTATTGTAAATTCGTGGTCACTGTGCTGTCGCTGCTATTGCGTCGCATGCGGTTGATAAGCGTTGTTATAATGTTGTGCAAGTGTGTTGGTGTGCGTGTGTGTGTGTGTGTCAACTGGCTTTGATTCGCGCTGCCACCATACATACTTATGAGTGTGTGTGTGTGTGAGTATGTATGTGTGTTGCATCAGCCGTAGAAATCGGCAGTTACACGTTTTGCACCGACCCTGCCCCCAAACTGACTTCGACTGCTTCACACCCACCACCCCCACTGCCCCGCAGCCGAACTGCCTTTCCCCCTTCCCCAGCGCTCGACTTGAGTTGACTTGGCAATGGACCCGCCTAAGCAGCAGCTTCAATATATTCGTAGTAAGTTGGCTGCGCTGCGTTTTATTTTTTGCTGTTTATTTTTTCGATCGCTTGTTCGTTCGTTCGTTTATTCGTTCGCTTTGCTTCGTCCGTCTATTCGTCTGCTTGGCCACTCGTTGGTCCACTTCAATGTTGACTTCGCTGCGCTGCCACCTTCTCCCTCTTCCTTTTACCACAAACATAACAACTAATTTAATCGCCGTTGTCCGTTGGTGTGTGTCTGTGTGTGTGTTTGAGAGTCTGTGTCTCTCACATATGTACATACATATATTTATTTATTTTTTATTACTATTCTAATTTGTTTTTCTCTCTCTTTTGTTGTCGTTTTTGTTATTATTATTATTTGTCTGACAAATTCTTTGCATTGCCATAATTGTTGTAGTTATTCTTATATTGTTGCTATTCTTGCTGTTGTTCTTGTTGTTGTTTTTGTAGCTGTTTGCTAATTTTTTAACGATTTTGTCTATCCCTCTCATTCGCAGACACGTTCCTCATCCGATTTGGACGGCGAGAATTACTGTAATATCAGCGCCGAAGATGTGAAAACAGAAATTGTAAGTATTGTATTGTAGTTAACCCCACCACGATTATTAATTGTCTTTTAATTGACTCAACGGATTGCTTATGCGATACCCTGTACAAATATAAATTGCCAATTCAGGTATATTCACTCGCATAAATTATCATTGTCTCAAATGTAGTACACTAAATGAGATACATAACATACCCTGTACACTTATAATATAATATAATATAATACATTATATAATGGACCCTTTAAAATCCAAGGTCGTAATACAATGTTTTCGAATCGCATTTTCGTTAACATCTTAAGTGGAATAGGGTTGCTTAAATAGGATATGAATGCATTTTATCAGGTATCAGGCTATCTTAAAGTCTAATTAGGATATAGAAAATAACATTTGATATTTATTTTTAAATAAGAGAAAAAAAACGACATGATTGGTAGATTCTTTACTCTGTAAATTGACTTTATAAGTCACATTCTAAAAAATAAAAATGTAGTTTAGGTAATATGGCAGTTTGCATACCCTTTAAAAGAAGTTGGACTCGATTCAAGTACATTTTCGCTTATTGTGAGACAGAAAAATCAATTTCCGCACATTTATTACTATAATTTTTGTTAACTTTTGCCAGTCAACTCACTTGACTCTTTATTTGGTACTCTTTTCTCTCTCTTCATTTGACTGTCTTGGACACAGATCGAGCACGAAAGTGAGCTGGGTATGCTCGACCGACAGACGAGTACGCCAATGTCTTTGAGTTACTTTAAGCCCACAGATCTGACTTATAATCATCGGAAGCGCAAGGCGCAGATGGATGAGAATGACGGCAGCGATGTCCGTGGCTGTGTTGGTGGTGTGGGCGTTGGCATTGTCGGGGGCGTGGTTGGTGCGCTGACTCTGACGCCAATAAAATCTACGACGCGCAGCAGCAGCAACAACAGATGAACCACAGTCAGATTGCATTTCATGCGCTGCAACAACATTTTAGCCACAATCTCAGCCAGAGCAGCCACCACAATGGCAATGGGCACCACCACCACCAACACCAACAACAACAGCATCATCAACATCAGCAACAACACTACCACCATCAACAGCACCAGCACCAGCAACAGCAACTGCAACAGCAGCAACAACATTCCAATAACATGGCACAAAAACGTGATCGTGATCGTGATCTCTCATCCTCGCCAAGTGAGGCAAACAATATAACCACTAACAACAATCATTCGTCCACATCCTTGGAGTTGCATTCGTTGGCAGCAACAACAACAGCAACAACCAGCAGCAGCAGCGGCATATCCAGCATTGTTGCCACACCCCTTAAGCTCAACAACAACAACAGCAGCAGCAACATCAACAACAACAACAACATCAACAACAACAACAACAGTGGTAGCAACCATGTGGATGAGTATGGAGTGTTTGGTGAGTATGTCGCCATCACCATACGCAAACTGAAGACATCCAAGTCAAAGATCGTTGTGAAGCATCTGATCAACAATCTCCTCTATGAGGCCGAGCTGGGAAAATATGATCAGGGAATGCCTTCATCCAAGGAACCGCCGCAGCTGTACAAGATGCAATAACAACTAGTTGAATTCTGTAGGAATAACAAAGAAAAACAAAACTAAAACATAAACAAAAAAAAAGAAAAATCAAATTAATTAAATAGCGGCTTGTAGTTAATTAATGAGAGAACGCACTAGTCAGCAATGCAAAAAGAAAGTTAATCAAAAAAAAAAAAAAAATAAAACGAAAAGGAAATGAGAGAAAGCCAACAATTCTAAGAGTTAATTACGGGGGGGGGGAAATTAGCCAAGCGCATTTCATTCAGGGACAAAGACCATTTAAGTACTTTATACAAATAAAATAATAATAATTATGATAATGATAATAATGAATACATAAGTATATAGACATGATATCAATGACACTTTAGTCAATCAGCAGTCAACAGTCAGTCAAATCAGTCAGCAACCCACGAAGAACAGCAAATATCAACATACCATTAATTAAAATGAATTAAATAATGCATATATTATACCTTATATGTTTCAAGTTTATTTTATTATTATTTTGATTTGTTTACTTTATTTACATTTGGCAATAACACTTTGAACTCAGGTGCCTTTATTTTGTAGTCAATTAAGAGTTGTTATCTTATGCATTAATGAATCGATATACATTAAACAGTATACATACATACGTACAAATATGTATGTATATGTATATATACATATATATATATGCTAAGTGCCCACGTTGAATCAGCAACAACAAAACTGTAAATTTAATTAAGTTTTTCTCTTTCGGATCGGATCATATGCCAAATGCTACTTACTAATTAATATATATGCATATGCATCCAACTTAAAGCGCTCTGTACATAGAATGATAATAAGAGAAGGAGAGGATGACCAATTTATAATTATTGTATAAGTATCTATTACTATTTTTTGTTACTGAAACTAATTTGAATTTGAGCTAAAGTTAACTAATAAAAACTGTTGAATTATTTCATTTTGAAAATGATATTTACTATATGCCTTTTTCAATGGGACTACAATCAAAGATCATTCAATATAGGTTTGGTAAGTGTTAGATATTCATTTGGAACTTTTAATTTCCTTTACGTATATTATAATAATATTTTCTTTATCATAGTAAATCTACATTGATTATTAAATATGGTTTGTACTTCTTTTGGAACTACGCTTTCACTGCTGAATTTTGAATATTTTCTCTTAATTTTAACTCTTATCAATATAAATTGAGTTTGATTTCTTCAAGTTGTTTACTTATCGATTCAAACCGTTCTGAAAGCTCAGCCTATTGCGCATTTCTAATGCGATCAGTCGTAATACTCATAAGCGGGCTTTAGTGTTACGACTTCTCGGTTCTCGGTTCCCGGTCCTCAGTTCTGGGGCAGTCAGCACAATGGAGTTCGTTGTTGTTCTTGCGAATGAAAACGAAACAATTGTGGCTTGTTTTGATCATAAATCAAAAATTCTCTCAACTGTAACGAAGTCCTACACAAAGTAAGCTGAAGAAAAATTATTTATAATTTTATGAATTTCTCTAATGGATAAATAATAAATTTAAATGGTTCTTACAACTTTAGAATTTTAGAAAATTATTGATAGTAACATGGGAAAGTGTTTTTTAATCTAATCTAATACTTAAAAAATACACATTATTTATGATTTTCAAAATACATTATAATATGAATTATTAAGTCAAGTATTTAAACAAACCACATTGAAATTTCTTTTTACTTAATAGCCAATTTAAATTTGCAAGTAGTTAGAAAATTCAGCTTTCAGTAATTTGTTTCCAGTAGTACTAAATATTTATTTCTAATTTGTTTCTGTTCAACTCAATAATAGTTTTTTATATTTTCCTCCACTCAAATTTGTAATTGCATTTCTTCTACTTTTCAATTTTTAATATTCAGTACTACTTAAGTATTGTAAATATGCAAGTAGTAATAAATAAATTGAGCGATTTGTAATTACTTTCTGTTATTAAATTGATTCTATGGTATTTATGACCAATAAAAATAAACACTTGCATATTAAATGTTAGCCTCGAGTTTTGAATTGGCTTTCTTTCGTTTTCTTCTTATTTTTTGCACTTTATGATTTGTATTTGTATTCCGTGCAGTCTTTATACAGGGTATACTATCAGAAACTATCAAAGTAACTGATTAATTTATTATTATGTACATTTTGATAACAGCTTGAAGTAAATGCCAGCTGATAAGAAGTATTGAATGGACTAGCACATATATACATATGTATACGCGTATGTATTTAGCTCAAGGCCATACAAAATTCTATTATACTTGTTAAACAATTACAATAATATAATTGAGATTATATATATAATAGAGATTTTAGCGATCTAGATGAAGAAGGAAGAGATTTTATGCAATTACCTTTGATCAAAGTAAATTGTCATATTTTATCCGAAAGAGAACTCTTTCTCTTTTCTCTTCAGTTCTGTCTGTTCCAAGATCTTTGATTATGAGCGCATTGATAAGCGACACAAATGTATCTTATGCCCTTTTGTATCTTGTTCGACTATTTATCAGATCTAAATATAACATCAATATTGTATACTTGTCAAGAAACAAGTTTTTAGTTTTGTATATGTATTCGAATGTCAGTAGATACATTTGTATCTATACACTTCATAGTTGATAGCTTCAATTGCTTGCGCATTGTATTATCAGCACAACCTCAATTAGTTGGATCGCCTGAGGCACAGAACGCACGTCTGCGAATACGATTAATTGCCGACAAGAAATATCAGACATGTTATAGATACAGCTACAGATATAGATATACACACTATATATGTATACATATACTCACTTGTACTTACGACAAGTACATTGATTGTTTCTATATGAAACTGACGTTGTGAGCGCTGCCAGTTCGCAGAATTTGTGGCGTTTTTCTAGGAAACAAACGGCGCAACGTGCTCCGATCGTCTGGCAAACCATAGGGGCTAAGGAGGAGGTGGAGGAGGAGGAGGGGTGTGGAGCGGGTGCGGGGTGCGGAGTGCGGAAAGCGGGTTTGGGGAGCAATGGGGGATTGAAAATGACGCAATGTTTTTGAAAAACATCAACAAGCAGCTGTCGCTTTAACGCTTTTGTTTTGCTCGTCGCGTTTCGTTTCGTTACGCGAAGCAACAACAACAACAGCCGCAACAACAACAACACCGCAACCAGCAACAAATATAAAACTAATGATAAATTCTACATACACTAACAGAGAAACAGAGACGCATAGAGAGCGCTGAGAGGCTTTAACTTGAGCTCAGGGGCCCCCATGTCAACAATCAACAGTTTGCCATAAATTATTTTCGCAAACAGTTCGCGACTTCCCAATGCGGCCCCAGGGAGCCCAACAACAACAACAACAGCAACATCAATGTTGATAAGCAGCCTAGTAAACGTACATATATGTATAATAAAAATACATACAAGTATATTATATATATGTATATACATTCTACACATGGTCCCATATAGCGATTGTCACACAATCGCACATTGAGCAAGTCACAGCAAACATCCCCAACAGCCCCCGGAGTGTCCGCACCCAGAGGGAAGCTCGATAAAAATAAAATAAATGAGAAATCAGAGACGAAGATCTGATACTCTACTTGGTGGATATAATAGTTATGGATATATACATAAATCTAAAATAATAAATAAAATAATATATAATAATAAGATATATTTATATTTACTTAACAAAAGTTGTCAAACAAATATTATTAAAAATATAAATATAAAAGAGGAAAAGACACATAATCTGTGCTATGTAAACTATATATATACAATATATATAGCTAGCTGTTCTCAACGAATCCAGCATATATATAAACTGCAACAATAACATGCAGTTGTATCAAGTTTCATCAGCCTAGCTCTGGAACTGACTGAGTTCACATAGACAGTTCACAGTGATGATAAGCCATATAGTATGTAAGTACTTTGAGGAGCGTGAAAATGTCATTATCGCTTTGGGAGTTACACATTATACGGAATACTCTATATGCGCAATGCTAAAACGTGTCCCGCATTTGTCAGCTGGGTATTGGGAAAGGTTCGGAAAGTGTTGTAAATCAATTAGCCGAAAGCCTTTCACAACACTAACAACAACATGAAAAGTAAGTCAAGAAATTGCGTCGTAGACGAGCAACGCTCAACAAAGTTGAAGTCAAGTGCATGTGCTGAAAAGGGCAGTGAGTTGGGAAGTGGGTTTTGCTGTAGGTCTGCAACAGGATGAAGCGATAGGGGATGGGGATGGAGTTGGAGATGCAGTTGGGAACGAAGGGGGTTACTCTGGTACGTAGAACTTGCATTTCCGATATGATTTATGGCAAAACCAAATGCACAAATGCTGTTACCAGCTATTACGATAGTCGTCTGCGATTGCTGCCTCGTAAATTATGTGGCAACTTCACCGCTCACTTGCCCCTCTCCCCCCAGCAGTGCTCGAGCCGCGCATGTTGCAACAACGTTGAATGAAGGCGTTGCTTGGCAGGCAGGCGAAGCGCTTGCAACTAATTTGTTGCCCTAATGGGACAGCTCTCGAGGAGCAAAGACTAGGCAACAGCTAAAGCTACTGACCAACTTGCAACTGCAACTTTGCGAGGAAAGGTGGGCAAGGGGAAGTTGCTGCAACGTAGTTAATCAACGCTGCCAGCAAATACGAGACATTTATTATTTATAGCCCAAACTTACAACAACATTTAAAATATGTTGACTTTAATTTAAATTACTTGTAAGCAGTTTTCTTTTTTCCATTTAGCTTATTTAAACAATTTTTGAAAGTTTGAGATTAAATTAAATGTCATATGCTTTTAATTAATATATCTATTCAAATAATCTATAGTAAACCTGAGTCATTAGTGAAGCAATATCAAAACCAAGACAAATAGTTAAAATTGGGTTTCTGTTTTCTAATTTAATAGAAGTTTTGAGTAGTATTGTATACTACTTCTTCGAATTATTACAGGTAAATAATATATGATAAACTCTGGCAATATTTAAATCTTTTCTGTACAAATTACAATATTCTCAGCCACAATGAACATATAAATTAACATATAATTAATGTGAACTCTGTTAATAAATGAATTTTTAAGCTGATATCTTATCTTATATATTCTATAAGTCTTAATTAATTGTGATAGTACTTATAGTCAATTCAAATTTACTTTGGGAACAGACCTGTTCTTATTGTAGACATAAAAATACAATAATGAAAGCCTTCAAAAATTTCTACATACCATAATAAAGAAACATTACACTACAAAGTTTAGCTCGGTAAAATAATTTAAAATGTTTTTAATAATTTGATTGAAGTTTCATCCTTCAGGATTATATGTTTTTTTTAGTCTGAGAGACAAGCTATAATAATTTAATGCATTTAAGCATCTATAATTTTGTCAGCTGTCTCATGATTCGCATAATGGCTTTAAAATTATAAGAAATAATTAAAGGCCCATTAAATTCATGAGACTAATAATGGAAGCAAGCGGTGGATAGACGGAGAGAGAGAGAGGGAGATGGGAGAAGGGAGGGAGAAGAAGTGTAGAGTTGAGAAGCGAACAATAGCAGAGCAGTCAAATCAAATTGGCCAGAAAATAAAAATGAAAACAAAAAGGAAACACAAATAAAAAATCATTAAATGCACGAAATGGCAGAGAAATGTGCCATGGCCATTAAGAATACAAAAATACAGAAAAGCAAACTGGAGAATGGGAGAAGTCGGAGAACAGGAGAACGGGAGAACGGGAAACCTCAAAAGAGTAATTATAATACGAAGATCACGTATTCGCATTTTGCAAATGTGCATGCCATAATAGAAGGACGATTTATGCTCAGATACAAGTACAGAGGGAACAGAAGGACAATCAAATTTAAAGACCAACAAATATTTTTTGTGGGTGTTTATTTTGATGGTTTAAAAATACCCCATAAATACCCTATGATAATAAAAGTGTCTGATGGGCGTAACAGACAACTGCAGTACATTTTGACAAAGTTTAGCTGAAATTCGTTAATTTTATTCTCTGCCTGACTATGTGAACTCAGTCAGTTTTGCAGTTCTGTTCTTAAAATTGTTGTATTTATATAATTTATGATATAGAATTAATCATATAGTAGATTTGGCCGAATTGCTATAGAATATCATATAGCTACCATAAGAAATATTAAAAATTTCTTGAGTTTTTATAAAAAATATTATATTATGGCAGTATTTTTTTAAATAATGTTATTCATCAATTTACCACAAATTTTTAAAATCCAACTCCAGGGTATTTGGCCTAGCATCAATTCGCAAATGAAAAGCTCACCCTTTTTTTTGGTTAGCTCCCCAGACGCTGCTTCCCCCTGTGAAAAATAAATGCTAAACAGTTTGCCAAACAACAAGCAATCCGAGAGCCTCCTCCAGTAATTGGCTCAAATTACAGAAATTTCACTGCTGAGTCCAACGGCGAATGCAAACCACAAAGACCATCCACAGCAGCAGCTTTAGCCTCGGCTTCAGCTGCAGCTTCAGCTTCAGCCAAACCCACAGCCACAGCCACATCCACAGCCGCAGTTGCAACTTCAAATTCAACTCCAGTTCCAACTCGAATTCGAACTACAGTTCCATGTCGTACTCCAATTCCCGCTCCTTGGCCCGGACATGTAGCCGACTCCACTGGTGTTATTGTCGTGGCACAATATTGTTTCCAAAAATGAAACGAAACGCAACAAAACAAATACGTGACCAGAAATTAAAAAAAAAAGGCGAAAAAAACAACTTAAAATAAAAACAGAAACACAAAAACTGCGCCAGCTTCGAAAACTGTGCAAAATAAAATAAGGAAACAACAAAAATCGCGTTGATTTGAATTTTAAAATGTTTTCATGGCATTTGTTTTTGCTGTTGCACTCTTTTCAGTCGTCGCACACTGAAGCAAAACCCTGTGAGTAAGTGCACAAAATTCTAAATTAAACAGTCAGCTGAACTAATTAACAAATTGAGTAATTAAACAATTAAAATTAAATTTTAAACCGATTACGCGACGTATACGTAATATCTATAAATAACACACATTACGTATACGCCCAGTGTAACGCGTTTATTTAGATAAAATTGTCTTAAATTGTTCAAATTTTGATGGGATATTGAAAATATCAAGACAATGTCTTGTTTTGCTTATGTGAAGCTGCGAAAATGTTCTTTGAATGTCAATGGAACTTGATATCGATGCAGCAACTTCAATGACAGCAAAGTTGTTCCTTGTTTCTGAAGTTGCGATGATAAATCATAAAGCAAAACTCAGGGCAATGCCAAGGCCATTAAATTGTGGCAACTTTCTAAGCACACAGAGGACACACATTGTGTCTTGGATATTTGTTATGTGGCCTTTAAATGCCTGGTTCCACTGTAGTATACACTTCCACTTGGCTGCTATCACCAAAAAACTTTTACACTGCCATTTGGTGTCATTGTTGCTGCTATTTTCGGTTGCGGCCATTACATTTCAGCAGCAGCAGCAGCAGCAGCAACTCCCTCAACTCCCCTTGCCCCTGACTCTGCCCCCTACCCTTGCAACAGCCACTAACAACAAAGTTGCAGCGGCAACAACAGACGTTGCCTTATGTAAATTGTTAAACAAAAAAGTTGAAAATCGCATATACATATATATATTTTTGTTTTCTTTTTTCTCCCCCCTCTCTCTCTCTCTCTCTCTCTTTTTTTGATAATGAAACTTTTCGACGCAATAAATAATACTGTGTACCGGCATGAGGGAGGGAGGGAGGGGGATGAAGTTTACGGTGTATATTTTGTGGGGTAGGGCGAGTCGTTTAACAGTTAAAGTAAACGCCATGTCAAATATTGATTTCACATTGAATTTTTGATTATTTCTATAAATAAAACGAGAAACGAAGCACAACGAGTTGGGGATACGTGTCTGTAAGGGTGTAGCTGTTATTGCTCCTCCCCCTGCCCCACCCTCCCTCGCACCCCATTATCTGTCTCGTTTTCACACCCCGCAGCAGCCGTTTAGCGGCACGCGTGCGACGTTGATAATGCCTCCATTGTCGTCTAGGTCAAGTCTCTGTTGCACAGTGTTCGCTATAAGTTTGCCTAGGCATATGAATTATTTACCCCTAAAGATGGTGTTATCTTCTTGTGCTCCTTTAAATATACTACAAAATAAATTTAAATATATTCTTAGGCTCTTTGTCGAAGAGTTCGCATCTCTAGTTAACGATTTTTAATGCTGTATTCCTTTTTAAAACTTTATTTATAATTAAATCGGAGCATAATTAATTTTTGATAGCTAAAAAATGTGAAAATAGGACTTTCTACAGCAAATTCTCCTTGAATACCATTTATAGTTCAGACAATACATAGATACACTTTTATTATTATGTTAAACACTTTGAAAAATGATCTATAATATTAATAAAACATCTTCCTACATCTTAAGCCAACTAACTCAATTGTTGAATCTTCAAGTTTTCCGAAAGAAATAAGTTAAAATAAATAAATGCTGAAATATATAACCTATCCATGAATGCAATAGTATAAAGCGAACATTTTAAAAACTATTATGCAGGGTATTTGCCATTCAAGCATACTCTGTTAGCCAATGTTTACTTTTTGATTTTATTTATTTTTGGCGGTCTTGTTTTCGCATATGGGCATAAAACTGAAAAGTAAACAGACATAAAATGAAATACAACCAAAATTGCTGTGCAAATAAAGAATATTACCTGAGCAAGACTTCCACTACCCCTGCCCCCCTGCGATCCCCCTTAAACATACAAAAAAAAAAAAAAAGCAGACACACGCGCACCTGGAGCAACAACAAAATGTCGTATAGCTATGGATTCTACTTGCCTGTGGACACAGACGAGTTAAAGGTGTGGCCCCCTAACCTAGTGTCTCACCAACGCGCAATAAAAATATATATATATGGATATATATAGAAAAAAATAACAAAAAAATTTAAATATTCAAAGGCGAGACCCAAAATTATAATGAAAACTATAAACAACGGAAAATCATCGGTTAAGCTGGTAATTTGCATGCCCTTTTGGTAAAAAAATAATGGTAAGAAAGTTTAAGAGCCTCAAACTCTTTGATATATTATTGTTATAAAGAGATGTGAAAAAAATAACAATATTATTTGTCACCAAATTATATAAATATAAATGAAAAGTTGTAAGAGAAAAATCAAACTTAAGTAATTAAAATAAAACGAATATGCAAGAAGTTTGCAAATTTAAAATATTAACATAAATAAAGTTGTTAAATTATTTTAAGGCATTTTGTAATTTCGGAATTTCTCTACAAAGTGTACTATCTTGTAAAGAATATAAAAATCTTTTGAGTTACGCTTATGTTAGATTCATTGTACAGATAGCTCGTAATCTTTTGCTCACGTTTTCATTCTGACTCTCTATTTATATAGTGATAAATATTTATCAGTCGACGTGTAATACAAGATATTTTAATATTATAAGCTAATTAATGCCTTTACAAAACTCATTATTATCTTTCAAGTTTTTGTGGCGCAAATTACAAAGCCAACACGGCGTATGAGTAATAAGCTGAAACATTTACTTAATGCTGGCGACAGTTAAATTAATTTAAGAAAACTAACTAAGGACTCCACCATAGTTAATGAAATATAAATATTTATAGACCAGCATAATCAAAGTTCCGTTGCTTTTGTATAGCTTTGTTTATAGCTCTTAAATGGCCATGATATGCACTTTTACAACCTAGACGTGAGCACTTCAATTGGCCAAATGTATAAAAAGGGTTTGTCTCAATTTTGAATACAATGATATGGCATTTATTCAATTTTAGCACAATAATTGAGTGACTTGACAAAATGATTAAATTTCAATTACCTAAATGGGGGCACAGATAAGAAGAGAATTCCTTAATTTCCCTGTAGCAAAAATAAATTTGTAATCTATCACTTTAATGTAGGGTATTGTGTGAGTGAATGAAATTGATTGCACATTTTTGCATAGAACTCAATCATAATATTGCATCTGAAATAGTCGTAACATTGAAACAACTCGCACGACAACTCATAAATATTCAGAGATTTGTTGTGTCTACTCGCAACGGATTTTATTTCGCTCGTGTTTGTGTTTTTTGAATACCCTACATTGTGCACTTTAGCTGTGTGACTGCGTATGTAATCCAAACTGAATTCTAAAAGGATTACTCAAATATAGTTTAAGCTATGTTTAGTTTTTCTTTAAGAATTTTTTAATAATATGTGTAAGAGGGCATTGGAAATGCATAATATTATCGTCGTAAGTTTCTTGTATTTTTATTTGCATTCCTATATTGATTACGTCTGTAAACAAATAGTAAAATCGTGCTCTTAGTTTGCAAGTATTTACTCGATCTTTCAGCACATGGTCAATCGGGCTTACGAGTTCTCAAGCACCCAGTTATTTAAAGCCGAGAGACGATGAAAAACTCAGAAAGGGAGCGGAAAATAAAGAGAGAGCTTGAGACAGAAAGGGAGAGAGAGATGGGAGAAGAATCCACTCAGACATACTATATGCCAGTTTCGCATAGAATTAAAAATAAAATACGTACTTGTGCTTGAATTTGGAGAGGGATTGGGTAGAGGGTCTGTTAGAGGGCCTGTAGAATCTGCGTAATTCGCTTCCTCGTCTTATCGCCTCAAGTGGCGAGTGAAACGATTGAGACGCGCACGTTTCGTCACGTCTCGTCTGGCGCAGACTTGTTATGACTTGTTATGTATGCATATCGATCTATTAAAAGTCCAGCCGTCTAGATCGTTTAAACTATCGATCTATTCAACAGAAGCCATTGCAAATTATTTCCGTCTATCGATTTGGGATTCAATATTTCAAGACGGAAAAGAAAAGAAATGTTAAGTTAGCAGTGTGACGCTAACAGAGTGAGTATATCTGTTAGCTCTCTTAATAAAGAGGTTTCAATGGGATATAACAGCAGGATGCTAACACAGCAGAGCGATTTTAATAACGCTAGTAGTGCAGCATTACTGTTATCTCTCCATCTCTCTTAATCGAATTACATTACAAAGTTCGCTGATAACATTAATGTGACGATAACAGCGCAATGTTAACAGCACTGATTGAAGACGCTGCTCTCCACACTTTTCCCCATTTTCTCCCATTTTCAGCACGTTTAAAGTTTTGATTAACTGCGAATCTATTGATTTGCCGCTCTTGACTTGGCCAAGATAAAGACCGCCTGTAACAAGGCTCACAGTCTAGCTGATAAGTCCATGCGCACACTTGTATTTGTTATAAATGTTGTTATGTAAATATGTTTGTCTGGAATTATAAACACACATATGCATACAGTTTGTAGATACATATTTATGTGTACTCGTTTCTATTCTTGAACCGGCTGCTCGTATCAATTGCAACAACTATAAATGTTGCACTCCCCTTTCTCTCTCCTCTCCCCCATCGACCGACCATGGACACTTACATACATATATAGCTATAGCTCGCATGTAATTGAATTTACATTTATTTATATTTATATGTAGTTATGATTATTATTTGTCATGTTGCTTGACTGACGACGGCGTCATTTCGGAATTTAAATATTTAATTTAACAAGTTTAACAAGTTATTAATGCAAATTGTATGCAGAGCACTCAATGGGGTTGTCGCTATACCTCTTAATTGCCGAAGTTTGAGAAAGTCTGTGCATGGAATTTTCTGAAGAATATTACATTTAAATGGATGTTTTATTTATATCAAAGTATCAAACAAATATCGATTTCAGTGACAGTTATTTGTAATTTTGTATTATTCTGTATGAATTATGGACATGTTTCAGATTTGTTAATTTGAAAGCTTAAAAATCTTTAGTTTTATAAACTAGATCTACTGAATGAGATTAATTTGTAAATTAATTTATCCCATTGCATTTACTATTACCAATTTCAAATGAAAACTATAGTAAAAGAACTCGGTAATTTTTTTAATATTCGGTATGATTTCGGATCACAAATAAAATATAAATTATTATTAAAAACTAGATCTACTTAATGAGATTAATTTGTAAATTAATTACATTTAAATGGATGTTTTATTCATATCAAAGTATCAAACAAATATCGCTTTCAGTGACAGTAATTAGAAATTTTGTATTATTCTGTTGGAATTATAGACATGTTTCAGATATGGTAATTTGAAAGCTAAAACATCTTTAGTTTTATAAACTAGATCTACTGAATGAGATTAATTTGTAAATTAATTGAACCCATTGCATTAACTATTCCAATTTTAAATGAAAACTATAGTAAAAGAAATCAATAATTTTTTTTTATATTTGGTATGATTTCGGATCACAAAAAAAATATAAATTATTATTAAGAACTAGATCTACTTAATGAGATTAATTTGTAAATTAAGTACATTTAAATGGATGTTTAATTTATATCAAAGTGTCAAACAAATATCGCTTTCAGTGACAGTAATTTGAAATTTTGTATTATTCTGTTGGAATTATAGACATGTTTCAGATATGTTAATTTGAAAGCTTAAAAATCTTTAGTTTTATAAACTAGATCTACTGAATGAGATTAATTTGTAAATTAATTGAACCCATTGCATGTACTATTACCAATTTCAAATGAAAACTATAGTAAGGGAAATCAGTAATTTTTTTTTAATATTTGGTATGATTTCGGCTCAAAAAAAAATATAAATTATTATTAAGAACTAGATCTACTTAATGAGATTAATTTGTAAATTAATTGATCCCATGTTTTGTATTGCAACTACTTTTAACAATGAACAACAAATGAAAACTATATAAACATAGTTTGTATGTATGTATGTACTATATATAGGTCATTTTTATGTAATGTAAAAATAAGCTTTAAACAACGTCAGCGGCAGCAGCAGCAGCGCAGCGACGTCTGCAGCAGCAGCGTTAAATGCAGCAGCCAGCGCAGACGTCAGCGTCTGCGTCGACTGTGAGGCGACGCAGCGACTGCGACATTTTTATATGGCGTCGGTATTTGCCTATGCAAAACAGTTATATAAGAGATTTATGACAACAGCGCACACACACACACACATACACACACAAACTCTGCTCTGGGGTTAAGAAGTTGACATTTGAGGCGATTTGGACTGACAGGCGACAATGGCACACAACTGAACGTTAGCACCTTCCCTCCCACTCACTCATCCTCTCCCTCTCCCTCTCCTACTCCCACTCCCACTCCACTAATTCTCCGAGTGCGTCCTTCGTCTGTCGCATTTTAGAGTTTTATGGCCTGCACACACATGCCCCACCCCTCGCCTAGAGAAGAGGAGGGGAGAAGTTGTAACCAGGGTCAAACTGAACATAAGATTCGCAACAAGTCTCGCAGTTCAAGATTTTATTAGCTATTTTCGAGGTTATGCATAAATAGTTGTGTACAGTGTACAGTGTACACCGAGAGTTATGAATCGAGTAAAGTTATGCTAATAGAAATACAGTCTCTTTACCTTAGTTTCGGTCGTAACTCTCTTAGAAGTTAGATCTATTTGCATTCATAGCTCAATAATACGACTATTGAGTTAATGATGTCCTGTTCTCTATTTAGAAAATATCTTTATTAGCTCGCTTTTAAAATATAAACTATTGCTTAGTCAGATCTATAGGTAATGTTATACCAGATCTTAACTATTATTATTATTTTGAGATGTCGTATCATATTTCCGCGTATTCTTTGAATTCTTTCGCCTGAATAAATAAGTCGACTATCAGTTAAATATGAGAGCATTGTTTACAGTTCTTTTTTTTGGCACAAACAAGTGAGATATGACAGTTTTATAGTTAGCACCGCTAGCGTTATACCCTGTATTATGAAAGTTCGAATATTTCAGAGAATAGGTAATGTAATTTATGAAAATATATGGTTCATATTTATTTATTTAATAGGGAAGTCAAGTTATTTCCCTGAATCTTATAACATTCTCTATTATTATCAACATTGGCCATCTCTTAAATTACAATGAACTTCGGACTCTTGTCAATATGCAAAATGCATACAAACTACAGGGTATACACTTGTTGCGTAATCTCTAAAAGCCCAAACGTCTGCAAGGTTCGCCACAAAAGAGATAGGGATAGGCTTCTGTATAAAGATCGACAGTTCTAGCCGTAATCTGATAACAAGTGCTGACCGTAGAATATATGTATAAATGCAAAGAATAATAATAATAAATGAAAGCCTTTGGAATATCAACAACAAGTAGATTACGTCAAATGTTTTTAATGATAGTCAACGAATTCTTATCAAAATTACCAACTGGTCGAAAATAATATCGACGTAAGCGTCGCATTGTCACATTCGACCTTGAAGTTCCGCTCTTGCCAAAAAGGTAAATAAGCCAGCTGAAGAAACTGAACTCTATCACATAGAAATTGACCAAAGTAACGCCATTGAGTCTAAAGTTTCAACCGCACTACACGCTAAAAATATCCATATTCAGTTCACTGAATCACGGATTCCACGTGCTCGACGTCGCACTCGGAAACCTCGGAGCAGACATTTTCTGATTGTGCAAATATTTACCCATATATTTCAGCAAGTAGACAATGCGCTTTTCTAGTGCAATCTTGTAGCCATGTGACTTACGAGTGGTCTCCAACTTCACTTCGTTATCGATATATTGGCCCATCATATAACGGTAAAAAGTATTACCTGTCTGCTTAATATTTATAGTTCCCCAATTACTATAGCTTTCATTATCATTATCTGATTAGTTGTTTACCTATTGAGCTTTATGTAAAGTCTAATGTAGATTATTTTTTATTTTAATACCACCATTACATTTATTATGCTTAGAACTTCTAGAATGATCTAATATGGTAGAAGTAGATTTACCTCAAAGGAAACTAATATATGTATATTTGACACCCTTTAAATAACTATATTTACATGCTACAGAAAGACTAGAGATTTATTTACATATATTGATTATTTTATTAAGCTCATAGTAATAGTTCTTTCTCATACAATTAAGAAATTATACTCTTATATACCTCTAATAAAAGTATTTAGATTTTTTTATTTCTCCGAAACCAATACGTTCTCCTGATAGTGCCAAATACAAGTTCTCAAAAATCAACTAAAGTATTGAGTCAGTCTTTAGTCATAGGTACAAAAGAAATGCTCCCAGCTCAAGACCCAGCCCCCAGTCAAGACATAGGTTCTACAAATAGATTCGCAATGTAGTTCTCCGTTTTGTACTGAATGTTTATCCTATGACTAATGCCGCAACTTGGACAAATGTTTATTTGGCTTGGGTTCAACAGCAAAATTCAATTCCAAGTGGATCGCATTTACATACAAATATACTATATATTACACACATAAATATGTATAGGTATTCGGATTTGCTTAAAGCGTACAATTCATCTAAGTGTTACTTAATACCTTTGACTAAGCATTGTGCACTAAACTGAGCCATCAAAATCAACTTTCGATTACGAAATTCAGCACAAGTTGTTGCCAGCCGTACCAGAGCCGTACCAGAGCCGTACCTCTAGCTAGGCGTTACGGTTAGCATTTGTGATGATAAAGAGCAACTAAATAAGTCGAAAACAACAAAAAAAAATAAGCACGAAATAAGTATTTAACTGGAAGATACTCTGTAGGCATTCTTGATAATTAAGTTTATCTCTAGAGATGTATTTTTTATACTCAATCAACTTGGATTGTCCCTTCCCTCTAGTTTCCTGTAGACTTCCAGTTAACATGCTTATCTATTTATATATGAAATTATCAATGCATCGAGGATTGTATTAAAATAGATTATTTAAAAGTAGGATCATTTAGTATTAAAGTACTTTATAACTAGTCTGTAGTTATTATATTCGAGAATTGCATTAACACACATACCCAAATCATACTCAGTTTTAAGCAACTGTTAGTATCTCATCATGCCCCAATTTAAGCAGTTTGCAGGGTAAATAAAAACAGCAAACTTAATGAGCTTTGCGAAATGTGTTTGCTTGCCCTTTCGATGGCTGTCAAGTACACAATGAACGACAACAGGTTGAAGAATAGCAATAACAATAACAATAAGACCAACAACAAGAGCAATAATAACAACAACTCGCCACAAACAATAGCAATTTTAACACTTAACACAGCTGAAATGAAAATTACACAAAAATTAAAAATGCAACCACAATAAATGCTCATTATGATGTTCAAACCGAAATGATAATTGCAATGATGATGACTAATACAATGCGATGGCCAAGCAACTCACATGGAACATCGAAACTTCAGAAACAAACAAGTTTGAGATATTTAAACAAGTGGCTGACTTAAAGATACCCAGTCCTCGGTTCAAATATGTATTTTAATCGATTCCCAAGAGTAGTAAAATACAATATTAAACTAATCTCTTATATATTTCAGCTATTTCAATATACCCTTGCAGTCTACGAGTGCAGGGTAATATAAGAAAAACATGAAGCATGAATTTCACATTGCGAAGTCATTGCTGCGGTTTCTCAGTCAACCTGACGAGTCGTTCTGTTCGTGAGTGATGACTGCATGGTGGTTCAGTGGTTCAGTGGCTCAGTGGTGCAGCAAAAGATTCGGCATTGGACGGGTCAAAAAATTTAGCTGGTCTTGGCGTAAAAAACTTGTAAAAAACTAGATGTTTGTACATAAATCGTGAAGTATGAGAATAGATATTGTCTCTTAATATATACAGAAAGAGTATTTAATTTAAGTAAGTCTTTAGTAAATCGAAAAGATACTCACTTTGCCAGGCATAGATCATGTAATGCAACATATCTGATACAAGAAGCTATAGAAAATTCATCCTTATCATCATTTCAAAGTCATAAATTTCTATAGCCAACTTAAGTAATGTTAAAGTAACAACAAAGTAATCTTTCTCTGTCGTTACAAATAGCTTGTTGCCTACTTTTTTTTTGATTTGACCTTTGTATTTATAATTAAATCCAAAGCCATAAATAAGAAGTGGAAACACAGAAAATAACTGTTTTCCTTAGGGAATTATAAAATGGAGGAATTATACATGCACTTACATGGGTAATTTCCTTATTTCCCCAGGGACCATTATATACATTCACTTCTTTCTTGTTGCTATTAATTTGACATTCAATAATGATTGCGAACATTTACTTATAAGCCACATTGATAAATCGATCCCATGGCGATTGATAACACTTTAAAAAAAAAACATGTAAACAAATGCGAATAACAATAATAATAATAAACAAATACAACTGATTCGAACAAGAATTCCATACTTTTCTAACGTTACTTGATGGTGTAATTTGATCAATACTTCCAGAAATTACACAATTAATCGTATATCGATTAATTGAACTGGAAGGCTCGAAAGGAGGATCGACCCTTCTTCAAAACAAACAGATACTTTCTGCTTATTTTTGGACTGTTAATACCCTGGAATATTAACTGCCTGTTATTTCAAAAAGAACAATGCATTGACTGTGAATGAGTTGCTGCTTTGCTTCTTGTATCTTAAAGATACTTTTGTATCTTCTGCTAATCCCTAAAGCAGTTAACTTAACCAGATAGGGAATACCTAGACAATCTGCAGCTGAATAATAAGAAATCTGCTTAAAGTGTGTATTATTTGTAAGTAATTATGTAGCTGCCAGATACTTTTGCAGCTGAGCACAAATAGATAGAGTAGCGGTGGAGGTGGAAATGGGCTTGTTGGTATAACAGAGATAAGCGGCTATTTGAAAAAGCCACGAAAAATTTACATTTTTATTGCGTTTCACTTGTACAATAATTGCCGAGCAGCCGCAGCAGCAGCCGCAGCAGCCGTTACATTTCATATCTGTGAGATACATTTGAGCAAATTTACCAAACTGCCCGCCAAGGGGATTATACTCCTAATACATTGTGACTGCGATTCACAGTCTGTGTGTGTGTAAATATATACACACAGTCGCTGCCAGCTTTTTAGAGCCACTTTTTATTGTTTGAGATACTATAAATAAGATTGAATGAATTTCTAAAACATTACCTAACACATCTACATTTAATGCATTTGTATAGTTAACTGATTTTGATTAAAAGTTAGACTCACTTAAAATGTGTCATATGTGTGTGCAATATGCTGGAAGTGACTGTAAAAACAGACACATGCATATAATTATATATTGCTGGTGCTTTATCCTCTTGCTCCCTCTCTTTTTAAGATCTTCTTTTGTGCCACACTTGTTTTCTTGCTTATCTTTTGTTTCTATGCTCAAAATTTTGCACATGTGGCTAATTTGTTGTTGTTGTTGCATTTCATTCAAAGCTGACGACAATAACAACAATGTGCAGGTCGCCATATGCAGATGAGAGAGCGGCTTGCCAACGAGAGCGGCAAGAGAGTCAGTGACAGTGGGAAGGTAGAAAGAGAGAGAGAGAGAGAGAGAGAGAGAGGGAGAGGGAGAGCGACGGCAAGCGTTAAAGAGGAGCTGGCAAATGACTCACAATTGGTTTGCTGTCGTTTTCTTTTATTGTTTTTGCTGTTGCTGTTGCTGTTTTAAGTACTTCATTGTTGCTATTGTTGTTGCTGCTGCGACTTATGAAACCTTCGCTGTTCATTAGTGTTGTTGCTGCTGTTGTTATTGCTGCTGCTGCTGCTGCTGTTGTTGCTTCTTTTGTTATTGCAATGAAAAGTTGTCGTCGCATTGTTGCTAACCCAGGTACAAATACACACATATACTCACACACTCACACACTCACACACACATCATTCACATTGTGAAAACCTTGGAGCGCTACAATTACTGTTGACTTTTGTTGTTGCTGTTTTGTTGCTGCTGCTTTGTTGTTGTTGTTGTTGTTGGTCTTTCGCCCAGTTCGCATTTCCGCTTTCCTGCCTCGGCAACAATCGTCATTGTTGTCACAGCCACAGCACAGTTGGCAACAACTACAGCACACACATCCATACACTGACTGATACAAATATACACACACATGAACTGCTACACGGAGAGAAATTAGTCTACTACTTCCAAAAACACCAACTTAAAGATTACAAGAAATTAAATAATGCCAACATATACATATGCAACTGCAGTTAGACATCTCTACAACGAAAGCTTATCAATATAATTATTTAAATATACTTAAATTGTGATAGAAGTAGAATAAAAATATTTGTGTTCAAATCAATTCTGCCTGGATATTATTAAAATAATAATACATTTAAAATTTGTATCTCGAAATAGATATGTTTTAAATTCATAGGCCTAACCTTTTCTCTCACTGTATCTTGTCCAAGAACTGTTCGCTTATCAGTTTTGTTTTATTTCGAAATGGGCAAATCTAAGCGATACCAGCAATTGAGTCAGAGACAAAAAAGATACGACAAGTTGACAAACACAGCTCACACATAACTACAGCAACAAAAGGTACTCACATATGAGTGTATCTTTACGATTGTATCTTATAGATACACACAATGTAAGAAAAAGATTCGTAGACTCTTTTTATCATTGTTGCAAAATGGAAAGGTGAGCGTCTGTCTATGGTTCATATCAGTTAGATGTGTATAGTATATGCTACGATCTGTTGTGGTTGCCTGCCACAAAAAACCCTGAGACAAAAGGACAATGGGTAGAAGGTCCTAGAAGGTCGTAGAAGGTCCTCCGAAGGTCATAGAAACTGACAATCCATTGGAAAAATTACTGTATTGGACATAGAACAAAAATTAAGATATTATTTACGGAAGTGCGATAAAAGGGGTTTGTTTATGCCTAAATAGTTTGGTTTCCTGTAGATAATTTCCAGAAAGGTATTAATATGATACCTAAAATTGTTTAAGTAATCAGTTTCGATATTATGTCATGGAAAAAGTCTCTGAACATCAAATAAGATATTCATTAAAGTATCTATTGCTTGAAATATTAATAGAGTTTTAAATGTTCCATCAGAAAACTTTTTGAATTGTTAAGTTATAGTCTGATAGTCTGTGATACCCGATAGTTATACAGTCTAGTGAAGACCAAATACTCGTGTTCCTATGTACACACTCAAGTGCTTGTCTAAACAGAAGATGTTTACCTTCAAAATGAAATAGCTGATAGACTGATAATGCCCATAAACACAACATATTTCTTATGATAGTCGTATTGATAAGGTCTTCTTTGCCCACTAAATACTATCTGAGACTTGCCCTAAACATTATTTACTATTTGCACACTTTCTTAAGGATTAACAGCATTTCGCTCCCCTCTCTCTCTCTCTCTTTCTCTCTACCTATTCTTTTATATTTCTTAAATCTTAAAATTCTTTCACATTTTTTGCGACACGTGCCGCAATTTGAACGGTCCATCGAATTCTTAAGAATCTGGAAAATTTCCATATTGAAATAACCAAAAACAAATTGGAAATAACACAGAAAACTTAAATAAATTGTCTGACAAGTGTTGTTGAAAATACAAATAGAAATATGAAAGTCGGAACAGTTAGGAGGTGGGCGCTCTAAAATAAGCATTAAAATATTGTATAAATAAAACCACGAGAACTTGACTAAATATTTGCCAATTGCTGTCGCTATCGCTATTGAAATAGAGAGAATATAACAGAAATTCCGCATTTTATAAATGACACATACATTCCATTCCACTCGATTCCAATTTCATATATATTCCTTTTTCTTATTTTGTATATATTCTGAATGGTAACTTCGGATTAAATAATATTGCAAACAATGTCGACTTTTTCTTCATTTTAGTCTATAACATTCCATATCGGGAAATACCAAGCACTTGTTTCAAGACAGTTTTATACAGCTGCAAGAATCTATAGAAAGCACTCAAAATATGGCGTATTTAAAGAAGCAGAACAGAAGCTAAAAAAGAAGAGTAAAATCAAATAGAAGATACTCTGAATATAGCTAAAGCTTAAACACAAGTGATCGACTGAGAGATACCATTACCCATTGAATATCAAGGTTGACCATTAATATCGGTTACATATCCAATACTCATACAATAAGGCAAACTTAAATCGATTTACAGGGTATTAGATTGACGAAAATTGTTTGTGGAGCGAGTGTGTCGCATCCGCGGAACGTGTTTCCATTGACAAGGCATAGAATTTTCGAAATATATTTATAAAAACAACTATAAATTACAAAGTCAAGGAAATGAAAAGCGTCAGGCGCGTCAGCAAAAATGATATTGCTTCCCTCTTCTTCCCACCCGTTTATCATCCTCTTCCCGTTTACGCTGGCGCCGTCACAAAGCGCACAAAAATAAGAGGGAAAAGTTCAAAAAGCGAATAATTAAAATTGAAAATGTCCCGAAAACAAGCAAAAATTTGTGACGTGGCATGAAATGATTCAAAATAATTAGTTTAAGCGTTTTATTGTACTTAAGATGGAAACAATAATAATAAAAACAGCAAAGCTCAAAAAATAATATTATTTCGATGAGTAATTAGAATTATAGATAGTCAGTCATATATTGGTATTACCTTATATTATTTTTTCAGAAAATCAATCAAATAAATATCATTTCCATCGGCTTTAGAAATGCTTTGTCATAGAAAAAATAATAATTAATCTATTTAATGATAATATTTGATTGAACGAATGTGTACACATTTAAATATATTTTTGAACTGCTTAGAAAAGCTGTATTTCTTTGAATTACTGAGCAAATATTTAGAAATATGGCAATTTTTTCTGATTAATTTATTTATTTAAATTATACATAAAGATAAATGCATTAGGAAACAATTTATTCATTTAATTAATGAGAGACTACTTGAGTATCAAATTAATTATGCCTCTACTTTTTAATACAATGTTGCTTTATATGCATCTTTAAAATGCGCATAGTTTTGCTTCGATATGATCGTTGTATAGATAAGCGCGTGAGAAATATCAGATTAGACTTGAACATTATTTTAAAAATGTTAACGCATTTTATGTGAAATTAAATTCAACATTTGTTGTGCTTTGTGAGCTGCGTACTAGTCTAAGACCTTGTCTCTGCTCACTTTGTTCACACTTTTGGTTGCATCTTTGTCTTTTCTTACAAAAACTCTGATTTGAGCGCTGTTGCCGCTTTTCAGTCAAGTTCATAGTGCCAGCTGTCCCCCTTTCCTTCCCTTTCCACAGCTCCCCTATGCTCTCCATCTTTTGCCCCATGTTGGAAACCGGGCTAGCAAAATGGCAAACTGGTTGCCTCCACAATTGTCTGCCACCGATCATTGCAATTGCCGCTGCGGATGCGCTGTTGCCGCACTTCACTTGGCTGCAAAAGAAAGTTGCAGGTTGCAAGCTGTTAGCTGCAAGCACCCGCTACAAGCAGCCCTCTTCCCATTCCCCGCACCTGGTCGCCCTGCCCATGACATTAAAAAAGAAAGCCGTTTTGTTTTAATTTTTTCCACAATTATTTTCCGCTAGCGCAGGAAAAATTATATGCTTTTATTTTTTTTGTAATTTTTTTCTTTTCTTCTTGTTTATGTATTGTTTGTTTTTGTTGGTGTTGTTGTTTTTTTGCCTTTGTTTTTTCTTCTTTTGTTGTATTATTGTTTTTGTTTTGCTTACAATTTGGTTACAAATTTCTCACAAATTTTGTTTTGTTTTGTTGTTGAAATTACGCAATAAAAAACTTAACATTAAATACAATATGTGGTTGTTGTTTTCGTAATAATATAAAAAAATTAATACATGTTTTTGTTTTTCGTTTTTTGTGTGGTTGTAATAAATAGTTTTCGATTTTTTAAGTTAAGATACTTTTAGCTGGTATAGATACTTTTGTGTGTGAGTGTGTGTATGTTTCGTGTGTTTGTGTGTGTGTGTGAGAACATTAAGTTTTCTTTGTTACGTTAATCGTAATTTTTAAAAATTATATCGCATTGCATTTAGTTGCTTCTTTAATTAATATTATTATTTTTGCAGCTACATTTAAATGTTTCGTTTTGTTTTTTTTTTTTGTTTTTAATTTAATTATTTATTTTTATCGCAATTGGAGTTTTACACAGACAAAAAAATTTTACAAATTTTTTACGCTTTCACATTTACTGAGATATTCTTTTTGCCTTAACATTTAAGCAATTATTACATATTAATCAATTTTTTTTGTATTTTTTTCTTCGTGTTGTAATTTTAATGATGTTTTTGTATTTGTTGTTGTAGTAGGCGCTATACATTTAATAATATATAAAAATTTGTTAAAATCCTAAAATTTGTTGGTTTTAATTAAGATTAATTAATAATTTAAAAAATTTTTAATGCAGCAAGCTGCGTCTAACTAAAATTGGAGCGTTCTCATCATCTCTTCTCTTGCTTCGCTTTGTCTCCTTTTTTATCTTATGCTCATTCTACACATTAAACGTACAGTTAAATTTTAAATTTATCAAGATCAAGTTTTTGTTTTTGTTTGTTTGTTTGTTGTGTTTGTTGTGTTTGTTGTGGTTGTTGTTGTGTTTATTACTATAATAGCATACAATTTAAAAAAAATCTGTTCACATTTAGTTTTATCCTCTTCTATTTGTTGTGTGTTTGTGTGTTTGTGTGTGGGTGTGTTGGTGTATTGGTGTGTGTGTATATATATATATTATCATTCGTTTTTTGGGTGGCCGTACTTGCGAGCGCACGCAAAAAACTCTTAGCATCTTAAACAGTATCACATATTCATGAGTTGTCGACTAAGCAACCCTCGCAGCGGCCTGGGCAGCGAGCGCACTAAGCTTAGCGGGCACCAAGGGGTGTTTTAAAGGAGGGGGGAGTTAGGGTTGCCCAACGCTTGTCATTGTTGCTGTGAGCTGCCTGTGGCTTGCGGGTTGCCGTCTTTGAATTTCATGTTTTCATTTTGTTTTTTTTTTTTTTTTTTCGTATTTTCATTTTGTTTTTTTTTTTGTTTTGTTGAAAAAGGAGAAACAACTTAAAACACTAGTTATTTGTTATTTTGTTTTTGTTTTTGTTTTTGCTTTTATAGCATCTACTACGCATCTAAGTAAAATGGTGGTGAGAGTCACAATTACAAAATTGAAATTCGAAGAGTTGCGTGAGAGTCACAGCAACTCTTCGAACTGTATAAGTGTGAGTGTGATTGTGAGTGTGTGTTTGTGTTGATGTTGATGTCGTATACTAATGCGTATGCGTATAAGTGTTTTAATGTGTAATGTGTAATGTGTGTAAGTGTAGGTGGGGTGGCTTCGAATACTTGCTTCGTCGTCGCGTTGCGCTCGCAACTAACTACTGCTCTCGACATCACAGGGGGTGTTGGGCGGTGTTGGGCGCGCTTTATTCGCACTCGCTGGGCTCGCTTCTATCTCTCTTTCTCTCTCTCTCTCGTATTTTCGATCTCTTTAACTCTCTCGTTCGCTTCTCTTAATCACTTATATCGTTGGCGTTGCAATCGCCTGGCTATGGCTAGAGCTTGAGCTGGAGCTTGAGCCAAAGCTATAGGTACGTCTGGCGCCCAGGCCATCGGCTGAGTAAAGCTTATGCTTGGTGATGGTGTACTCAGGACTGATGGTGATGGTGCGTGCCAGACTCTTCATGAACTGCGGCAACAGTGCCGTCCAGCCGCGATGATCCTGTCGCAGTGTTAGATATATCTCGAATGTGGATACTGTTTCGGGATCCACTTTGAGCGATGCAATGCGTCGCGAATTCTGCGGCTCATCCTCGAACTCCACATAGATGGTGCATCCACGAATGCCACATGGCTCCTTCTCCGACACACGAATTATTTCCGCCGCAATGCTGGGCGTGAGATCACAGGGTAGCGACACTTCGGTGCATGTCAAATGACGCGCCTTCGCCTCCCGCAGCTTGACAAGCAAACCCATCGAGAGTTCGTTAACAGCCGCCGGATCGACATCACTGCGCATCGAAAGCTCATCCTCATCACAGTTATAGACGCTGCTGTAGGGACTGTATGCGCTGTTCATTGCATATTGTCCGTTGCTTGTTTTGGTTTTCTTGCTAACGCTTCCGCTGCTGCTGCTGCTGCTGCTGCTGCCGACGCTGACGCTGCTGCTGTTGCTGCTGCTGCGGTTCACTTGCTGCTTGTGCTTAATACTGTGTGTGTTCTGGCTGACGCTCTTGCGGGCCGAGCTGCTGGAGGCAGAGACGGCGACCTTCTTTGCCACTACTGCGGCGGACGTGGGCGGTGTCAATGTGCTGGTCCAATCTAAAAGTAGCGCAAAAGCAAAACAACAATTTTGATAAGTACACGAGACTAAGACATTTAAAATACATATTAAATGAAGCAATTTGAATTATTGTTGTATTGTTGTAGACTTAGTTCACGATAAAGCGACGTCAACAGTTGTTGCCTTTTTAGCTTCCAATGTTGTTCAATGTTCACTCGCTCACACACACAAACACACAAATACACTTGCTTGGCAACAAGCAGCGAACGAGATAAAAGCGGAACAAGGCAGAGGGCCCAAGCAACAAGCACAAAAAACAAACGAAAATTCAATTTTTATTATTTTTTTTATTTTTTTTTGTTGCTTTTGCTGTTTGTTTTTTAGTGTATGTTGTGTGTACGTGACTTTGTCGCAGATGTTGCTACTCTGCTTTTTTATGAATTCATTTTAATTTTCAATCTTTTCATTTTGAATTGCAATAAAAAGATGAAAAAGACATGAAAAGTTTACAAGTTGAATTATGAGAAATTTCGAATTGTTTCAGAAATTTCTAAAACTTTTGTTTCAGTTTCAGTTTTATCGGAAACTCTTGGAACTTACCTCGCGCTTTGTTGGAACCCAGGACTCCACCGTAGTTGGACTGCATTGCAAGTACTTCCATTTTCATTTGACTTTGAATTTGTTGGTGTTTATCGGGAAAAATGTTCTTTTTGTGTAGCTTTTGTCGCTTTGTCGCTTCTTTTCTGTTTGTTGTATCACTTGAAACGTTTTCTTTGCGTTTAACAAATTAATTAATAGTGTTTGTTTCTAATTTGTTTTTGAGTTGAATTATTTATTATTAATTTATCACAATTTGCTGGTTGCTGTTTTTTAACTTCTCTTCTTCAATTTTTGCTGCTGATTGCTTCAAATTTGTTGATGATGTGGTTGTTGTTGTTGATGTTGATGTTTAATTAACATTTGTTAATTGTTGTTGTAGTTGGAAATCACAGCACTTTTGTTGTTGGTTGTTTGTGGTTTATCACTTAAATGGCGTTGGTCCGTTGCATTTGTTTAATGGCAATTATTACATTCAATAATTTTCATAAAATTATTTTTTGTTTGGTTTTTGTTTTTACAGTTACAATTACAAATACATTTTAGTTGTTGTTGCTTGTTTTGGTTACTTGTAATTATTTAAACATAGAATTCTTCTTGAAACAATTTTTATTTTGTTGTTGTGTATTTAAAATCGTCCAACAGTAGAAAATGTTCAACACACGCTAATTTTGCTTTCTTTTCTTGCTGCTTTGCCGTTTCTTACTTCTCTATGCGTTTACCTCAGCAATGTTTCGAAGCTACTATGAAGTGCTGTTCGCTGCGTCGGCTATTTATAGGCGACAGCGCTCAGTTGCCCTCTGCCACGGTCGCTGCTACTGCTGCTGGTGGTGAGTCGTTCGGAGAGCAGCAGAGCGACCGAGGAGCAACAACAACGCTGTATGTGTTTGCTGAGCAATTAGCGGTTGTGCTCTCCGCAAAGAGACCGCTACAAAGCACGTATGTACTCAGTAGGTATATACTGTGTGTGTGTGTGTGTATGTATCTGTATATGCATGTGTTAATGTGGGTGCTGTAATTGTAGTTGTTGCTATAGTGCTGTGCTGTGACTGCAGGTAAAGAAAGAAGCACAGAGCAAATCGGCTGATGTAAGTTGGTTGCTTTTTACAACGCTCCATCGCTGTAGCTGTCGCAGTCACAGTCACAGTCACTCTCTTCACTCATCAGCTGTTTCACTCAACGCTCTTCAACTGACTCGCTCATGCGCACCTACAACCGGCCCCGGCATTGTCTCGCTGTTTCTGTTTCTCATGTAACTGTCGCTCGTCTCTCTGTCGACCGAGTGCGTGTATGCGAATGTATGTATGCACGTAGCTCTCACTCACTGTATTTCTATATGTATGTATGAGCCTGCATGCATACGTGACTTTTGTGCCGGTTGAGCATGTTTCGCTGCTGCTTGCGCCAGCAGCACCGACGACAGCGAGCCCAAAAAGGATGATGAAAATATTCTCTCTCTCACTCTCTGCACACAATGATCTGGCAAGGATGGAAGGAGGAGGCAACGAAACGCAACGCAACGCAGCGAACGCAATGCTCACGTACGAAACACACACACACATACATATAGCAATTTTCATAGCTGCCGCCACTTCACACCCTCCCGTTGAGCAGACGTTTCGTTCCACATTACTGCGCTGCCCGCAGTTGCTGCGCTGCTGCTGCTGCCACTTCTGTAGTCGCTGTTGTTGTTGTTGTTGTTGCCCCAGGAGAACGCACCATGTCAAAATTGAAATTTTCCACTGCAGTTTGCAACAACTTCGAAAATCGAAGCCCAGTGGCCAAATGGGCTGCCTACTTCTCCCTCCCCTCCCCTCCCGCTCTTTCTACCTCTCTCACTCTCACTCTCCCGACTCCGACTCTGTCTCCGACTGCGACTTCAACTCTGTCTCTGACTCCGGCAACGGATTGCGGACTCTGTTTTCTGTACGCTCACAATGTGTTGCTAATGGCATATCAAGTTGCAACAAGCACCAAGTGGTAAGTAGCAAAGTCGAGTACTGCTACTCCTTCTGCTCCTCCTTCTCCTCATGTTGTTGTTGTTGTTGTTGTTGCAATGCTGCTTCATTTCTCAACAATTACTCGAGAGATCTCACAAAAGATGGAAATTCTGTATTCAATGTTTTCATGAATACCAAACGAATTTTCAAATTTATTTTAGAAGCATTATCTATGATCTATGACTGAAGTACGTATTAATCTAGGTTAGGAATTGCTGCAGTTCAATTACGTTTAATAAATATGTCGTTCTTCTAGTATTTTCCATTAACATTTTATTTCATTACAGCTACTTATTAGAATTATTTTACAGTCAGTTACAATAAGGATTTTAATTTTTATGAATTTAATACGATCTTCAGTTATACCAATACAATTAATAAGATCCGTTTATTTGTCGTTTCTCATTGAACTAAAATAACTCAATAGATCATTAAAAAAATTCATGAAATAGTAATATTATATATATATATCCGTTACTCCCAGAATCTGTGTGCAGACTTAAAGTATTTCATCATCCTTTGATATTAAATTTATACATATTTTTTTTATATTTCTCTTCGACTCACACATAATCTGAGTAGCACAAATACAAACATAACTGTGTATGTGTATGTTATGCATGTTTTTATTCTTCGCATTTATTTCTTATATTCTCAAGTTGGAATATGTATATTACGAATTTCACCAGCATTTGAAAGGCCAGTCGAATATTATATCTTCATTTCTACTTTATTTTATTTTAGAATAATTTCATATTCATATCATGATTTCATGCTGAGTCCTTTCTTTTCAATTGAATGCATCTTTTAGATTATGCCAGTGTTGTTATTGCTGTTGTTGTTGTTGCTGCTGTTGCACGTAGATTGAAAACGAAAGATTGAAATGTATCTGAACCTGTTTCCTTGTGTGTTTGCATGTTTGTGCCTGTTCGTTTCGTTTCTTTTCGAACTCTAATGAAATTCTCTCAAGTATTTTGTGTGTGTGTGTGTGTGTATCTCTGGGTTATGCTGCTGTCAGATACATTAGCTTTTGTATAGATATGTTTGCCAGATAATAAAAGCAAATGAAATGTTAAGTTTGTCTCGACCTCTGTCTCCTTTATCCAATATTATTTTATATTATATTCGATAATAATAATGCAAATCAAAGCCATGAATTCCACAATCTATGCAAATATGACACAGCAGAAATTCAATTGGATTATACTTATATATATTTGATTAAACGGGAGCAAAGTGCAAAACACAAGAGACACACACGTTTAACTAATAAATAGACTAATTTAATCACCTATGAACTAATTGTTATATTGTAATCAGTATTTTCCGCATACACCTATCAATTTCAAAGAAAAAAGTAGCACACACGAGATTAAAAAATTCACTGTACAATTGAGAATAAAATCAGAATAATTTAGGTGCTACCTTTGAACATTAAATTTACACTTTCATAAAATAATAATTTTTAATGTTTCTTTACTAAAAATTCTAATGAAATCTGAGGAAACATCTCAAAATACTCAAAGATTTTTACAATTTTTCACATTTTCTTTAATTAGTTTTTTCTGCTCAGTAGGCAAAGCACAATTTCAGTTTTTCCTGAGCACAAACACACAGCATAAATGTTTTTACGTGAAAAACGTGCAGAGCAAAGAAAATCACATGAAATTTAACAAGAATTAAGTTGAGTTTTTCTCGATTTTTATGTGTGTTTTAGGTGCAAAATTATGCCAAGAGAGAAAGAAAAATATAAAGAAATGTGGAAAGTTCTTGGAAAATGTCTATGCAGATATGTGTGCATATTAAATTGTAGATCCACTTTCGCGGAAAATCTACTTATAGGTTTTTTAATGAACTAATTTGCGGTTCAAGGAGAACGATTTCGTATTTTTAAACTGAAAAGATTTCAGTTGACTGATAAAAAGGTGAACAATGCTAATAAAGTTTATCGATAAGAAAATCACAATTGATTGCAATTGATTCATCATCAATTATAGATAACAATCCAACATAACACTCACAGACACACAGACGCATAGATATTAACGATAAGCGATAAGAAATGCAAAAGCAAAGACAGAAACGCGACGAGTTTTGCAATTGAGGCTCAAAAACGATACGCGTGGCGCCATCTAGCGGTCAAAATACGGTCAATACGCAGCGTCGCAACGTCAGCGCCAACGTCAGCGGCAACGCAGCGACAGCGACAACAGCAATGACAATAACAACAGCAGCAACAGACACAGCCACAGCAACAATACAATGACAATTTGTTTAATTTGTAGGCAATTTTTCATGTATGTATATGTATATTTTCTTTGTGTGTTTGCGTGTTTGATTTGTTGTTGCGGAAAATTGTGTTGTGTTTTCGAGGAAATGCTTAAAATTAGATTAAATTATTATGTATGTGCTTGGCATTTAATATGCATGTATTTGCGTTTTGCAGAGCAACTCAAGAAAAGTATCTTAAGGATGCATAATTGATTTATGCTGTATGCTCAATATGCAAAGCACTCTGGCAACTTTTTCACACAATTTTGCGTAAAAGTTTTGTGATTTGAATTTTTTGTCGTGCTGACCAGAGAACCAGTGACCAAAGAGGGAATGGGGGGGTGCATTAGCATAAATAAATATGCATTTATTTATATACAAAACACAAAACGAAGTAAACACATTTCGAGTTCTTTTTGCATAAATTTCTACTAAGAAATTACTATACAATTCTCCCAAATGTTTTTTACTCAATTTCTCTTTGCTCATTTCAACTCATTGTCTGCGTTAGTCTAAAGAGCATGTTCACTCAAGAGCTTGCCTTGCTCAGCTGTGCTCTTAAGTGGTGCTCTTTGAGTGCTAAATTTAATGACGCGCTCTTTAACTCACAGCTGACGAGCACAGTGAAAATGCTGAGCAAGCCGTTGGTTTGAGTGCGAAACGGCGCACAGCTGATTGAACTCAAATGCTGAGCATTTGCTCTTGGTTTCGCTCTCTGAAAGACACAACAACAACAAGGAGAATGACAGCATTTGACTTTGCAGCTGTTTCGCTCATCATCTGTTTTTCTGGCGCACAGCAGGTTCCCCGCATATCCCCAGTCCATGTGTACGAGTATATGCATGTGTCGCATACACATGCAATGCTGTATACAAAGTCAGCAGTGGCCGTTCAACGTTTTGTGCGCTGCAGCTCTGCCGGAGTCGCTGCTGCTGCATGAAGCGCTCAGTCAGTATCTTGATTTTCCAACTCGTTTCTCGCAGTCAACGCGCCCCCCAAAACAGACACACACTCAAACATATACACAAAAATATATATATGCATATATATATGTATATATAAATTGTATGTTTGTATGTAATTTGCCTAAGGTTTTGTTGCTGCTGCTGCGACTGTTTGTTGTTGCTGTTTTCTTATTGCCTGCACATTGTTGCCGTTTTTCACTTACTTTGCTAGCTGAGCCGCCTGCAAACGAGTTGTACAGTGGCAACGTCGCTCTCATCTGTTTTTCACATATGTATGTATGTAAGTATGTATGCAGGTTTGTCGGTATGTGCATGTTCATGTTTGTAAGTGTGAATGTATTGCATGTTTGTTGCTGTTGCTGCGGCTGTTGATGTTTGCTTGTTTTCTTTCTTTTCAGCTCGCCTATTTATTTATTTATTTTCTATGTCTTCGCTGGCAGCGCGGCAGCGCAAGAGAGCCAAAGCCAAGTCCGAGTGGGGCCCGGCCGGCTCAGTTGCTGTCGCTGCCGCTGCCGCTACCGCTGTTTCTGCTTCTGCCGCTGTTGGCGTTGCAGTCGCACAGCTTTTGAGCTTGGCTTGTTGTTGTCGTTGTTTTTGCTTTGCTTATGGGCAATCATCTGTTTTATTCTGCACAAACTAACACACACACACACACTGGCAGAGTGACTTGCATGTATGCATGCATGTATGCGTGTATCTCACACAAAGTCATTTCTCTGTATCTTTTGCTTGTGTTGCATTCGCCCGTCAGCATTTTTTTTCCATCAATAGTTCATTTTCTGCTTGGCAACGGGTTTTCTCTCTCTCTTTCTCTCTCCAGTTGTTTCCCTCTTTTTGGCTACGTAAAGTTTCTTGAAATTGGAAAAAACGTAGCAATGATGAAATTACTGGACATACGTGAGTACCTGACGCGGGTTATCTGCGCCTTCACTGAAGCCTCTCCCGAAATTCATCCTCATGCTCTCTGGGGACCAGTGCAACAGCATACACACACACACACACACACATGTGTAAGTATGTGCAAACATATACATGCATTTATGCAGCCATTGGACACACGTACACTGAGTCAAGTAAATGTTTGGTCAAAGATCATGTATGATATTTTTATTTTTAAAATTCGCTTAACCCAATGCAATATTTTTAAACTTGTTTTAAGAATTTTATTCAAATGTAATAAAATTAGAGCAGCGAATAAAATAAGATATTTGACAAATATGATTTGTCAAAACTATAACTTGACTGACTGTATGTGCCTTGCGGTCTGGCTACTCACTTAAAAGCCCCTCTGTCCCTCCGCCCCTTCTGCCACACCCCCTCGTTTCATGCAAAGCTCTTATATTACGACAGCTGTAAAATTTGTGGCATAGAAAATTAGGCGAAATGAGAATGCAAATGTTGTAGTTGTTGCTGATTCTCTTGACACATACAAACACGTAAATACATATGTTAAGTGGTAGTTAACATAGAGAGTCGGATATAGAAAGAAAGAACTATAATCATATTCAAGATCTTGTGAAATTGTCACGGTGATTCAACTTGAAATTTATATATATATAATCAATAAATTTGATAACCAATAGATAAGCAATCGATAACATTATAGGTTTGGTCAATAATCTGTGTCTAATTTATAACAATATCAATATCTGTGAGAATTTCATTGTTTTACTTCTATTATGAATATGAATCAAATTAATTTGAATTTGAAATCTCAGTTAATACACTCGTATTCTGAAATGGAGTAAAAAAAAAGAAGAATATGGCTATGATTATTTCACAAAGTTAAGTTTAAAAATATAACAATTCAAAATATGGCATATTCTCTCACTTTTTATTTATATATATATGTATATATTTAGTTCTATCAACGACTTTAAATTTTAAATTAAATGAGATTTAGCTAGACAACTTTTGGTGTTTAATAAATAAATTTAGCTGTTATAATTTAAATTAAATTCAATTTAGACATTGTAAACTCTAAGGATTTTACTTGATAATTCAACAAGGAGAGTCATAAAAACAGTGTCACCCCAATTACACACACACACACACACACACATACATACAGTTGTCAGTTGTTGTATCTATGGCAATCGCAGACAGTTCACAACTTCCTTTCCAATAAAGGCAATTTATCAATTTAACACTCAACTCAATTCCCCGACGTAGCGAGTCCCCCTGGCACCGCCCTATGTCCAAAATCTGATCGCTAATCACCCTTAAAATTGCGTGTGCGCCATCCGAAACGAAGGTCATGGATTGAAGAGCAACTGATTCAATGCTCGAGCCTGACCAGAGGGTGGGAGGGAGATAGCAGTTGGGGATGGAGATGGGGATGGGGATGGGGATGGAGAAGGTGATGGCCTGCATAATACTAACTAAATATATTCACAACCTTGGGTTGCGTCATACTAAATCAATTAAAAACTGCGAGCGACTCACACTACAGAATTGACCTGGCAACAACGACAGCAATAACAACAACTGCAAACTGAGTGTACTCACACACACACACACACACACACACACACACACACATTCGAAGCCCGGTTTTTTGGGTACTCGAATCGAAGCGTAATTTATGCAAACAGAGTCCCAGTTTGAGTTGCAGTTCCAGGGCCAGACAGCGTCAGACGGGAAGGGTCCGAGTTTAAGTTGATTTTCCAAATTGATGACATTGCATCAGCTGAAAGTGTTTACTGTCATTCCATCTCCCCCGACCCTCCGGCGACCGTCCCTCTTTGTCACTTCTTTCCTCTGTACAATCCCTTTTCCATCTATTAAGTGGACTGGACTTTGCTGTTTTTTTTCTTGTTGTTCTTGTTGTATCTGCAAGTACATCTATCTATATCTGTAGCTCTACCTCTACCTGATGCCAGTGTCATCATCGTCTACCTGATCCGGCGTTTTCCCAAATCAGCCGCAAATTTTCCACAATGAGTTGCCCGCCGGGTTTTTCCAGCGTTTTCCTTTTGGAAAAAATAAATGGTAAGTGTTATGTGTCGCCTATAAAGTAACCCGGATAATTTGTGACCCTTGTTCCTTAGGTCAACTTTTCAATAATCTGAGCATTATTTCGAGAAGTTTCTGCTAATGAGATGAAAGCAGCAATAGAGAAGTTGCCAAGTTAATGTGTTAAAAATTAATCCATCTTTATATTAGTAAAGAATTTACTTATTTATGTAACTTTAAAAACATTTTCGTCTAACATAACAGCGGTAAAAATGTGTCGTGACACGAGATTTTAGTTTTTACCGTCATTAATTAAACTCTTTATACGTCAAAAACCTCAAAATCGTAGTTTTCTCTTCAGATTTTAAGGTAATTATTTAATTACTGAAGTACAGCATTGTTAACAACTTCTGAGTGAGTAATAAAAGATTGTCGTGACACGAGGTTTAATATTTTGTAATCCCTAAACCAACGTTTCAGTGACAAATCTTCTGTTTAAATACCTGATACTTTATCATTTCAATTGTCTCTGCGATTCTTCATATTTATTTAAATTTCCAAGCGTTCAAATGATAACATTTGCTCGACTAGTGATGGAAACGTGTCGTGACACGAGTTCTTCCATTATGCAATCACTGAGTCAACAGTTTACAGTTTGTCCAACAAATATTTGCCTAGAACAATCGGACAAGTTCTATTACAGGGGCAAATTGATGGAACCAAATGGAGCTGCTTATCAAATTTCAACAACTTGGACGACAAATCGTCTGACTCTGCACCAGATATTTGTGTCTTCTTCTCTCTCAGTCTCGTTGTTTGTGTATATTTATATATATATCTCCCTTTCTATATATATATAGTGCACAGTACTTACATATATGAGAGTAAATAGTTATCAACAGTAGAGCTAAAGAATATTAAATCAATATTTAACGGTGCTAGGGCAAATATGCGTCATATATATTAAAGAGAGTGTGTCTGTGTGTGTGTGTGTGTACTGCTTTTGTTGTGGAAAATGGAAGTAGAAAGAGGGGGGAGGTGGAAGAGAAGTTAATTTTGCAAGGTCGCGTGTTTATCGCGACGCGAATTTCACTTGAGATATGGCGAAATAGCGTGGTTAAAATTCACAGTTCTCTGTTCTCTGTTCTCAGGTCCCAGACAAAGAACCCAGAGTCCAGACCCATGGGCAACATGTCGTGGAGCGCGTAGACAAAATGTCTCCACGAGCAGGCGACTTTTGATTAGATCACTTCGGGAAACTGAAACTGATAAGAAATATGTGTCATTGACGAGCCTCCGTTTCATTGAGCTAATGCTGGGGTCTGTTTTATTTCTATAGCACTGTGTATATATCGGGTAATATTCCAGCAACGATTTCATCATACACTTAAATATAGAACCCCTGGCAACAGTTCTCTCTCCCCCCTCTCTCTCTCTTTCACTCTTTCTCTCTCTCGTTCGACTCAAGTTACTCAGCTGTCTTTGTGCGGTTTTAGAATTTCGTCAGTTGTGCGAAGCTTTCTGCAGATTCGTGTTATTGGACACGTCAGTTTGCACACAAAAAAAGAAAGAGCCGGACAAATAGAAAGAGAGAGAGAGAGAGAGAGACAAAGGAGTATTACCAGACCTATTATAACGTTTATATAACCCATTCAAGTCAAGGTGACCTCAAATATTTCTTTCATGACTCAATATTTTAGTTTAACTAATTGCAATTCTTCGGTCTGAGTCTAAAATTCATCAGGTGCTATTCATAGGACGGACTGCTATTAGTCATCTTTTTAAAAAGTTTTTTTATCGGTGGGCGAAATAATAGACCCCTGTTTAGTTTCATATCATATCATTTTCGAAATCTGTCACAATTGCGATATATAATATAGTCAATATGTATTCGAATTTAATATTTTAGAATTTCACATGCTACTAACATTTTTAATGAAGTGAGAAGAGTTAAAATAAATTCTATATTTCCTTATAGAAGCCTATGTATTTTGGTTTATTAAAATATTAAGAAAAGGTATTCTACAAATTGTGATAAATTTAAAAATAGATTTCAAATTTCACCCAATTTAATGCCTTACAATGTCAAGTATTGAAAAGGAGCTTTATAGTAATATAATTTTAGATCGGATTAATCATCTGATTCAAAAAATGTTTGAGCATTAACTTTCTGACAAATTGTAGATTTGTATTGAATTACTTTGCTTTATGTCAATTTGATCAAGTTTAAAAGTTCCACAGTTATAGAAATCACTATAAAAACTAAAGTTTCAACTTTAAGTATAATAGTTTTTCATTTGCTGCAAATTCTACTTTTTTTATTATATAAATCGTGATTTTTTGCAACTTTGATGACATAATGGTGTCAACTTTATTTTCATTTTGTTAATTTAAACGTTTTTCTAGATTTCATTTATTAACAAGTCAAAAAAGAGGCTTGATTGGATTGACACGATTATCGTCAAATACATGTAGAAAAAGTTTGCCGATTATATTTAACGTTCCTGCTATGAAATACCCTGGACTCCTAGAAGTATGCTCTAAAAATTTTAAAGGCTAGTATAAATTGTAAGATTCGAGTATCTCTATCATATCGTATCATAGTCAATTAGATGAATGTATTTACTTAAAAGATTCTAAGATTTATTAAAGATATTCGAATGTTTAGTTTTTAATTACTATAGATATTATCATAAGCTTAACTTTCTGTTAAAGCTCAAATAGTAATTACGTTAATTTCTTCAATTTTCTGCTATATTGTAGTGTATACCCGTGATATTATGCATTAACAGGGTATTAAAATCGTTGGGGCAACAACTGTCAATGTGATTATATAAAAAGCGGCAACGTCAGAGCGTCGAGTGAAAAGAAATAATCGGAAAATAATACTAAAGAACGAAATATCAGCGAAATTTGTTTTTATCTCGCTGTTCAATTGATTTACATAATCAACGAAAACGCGCTTAATTTTTCTCCCCTTCTCCATCCCCCTTCACTTCTCTGTCTCTTACTCCATTCTTATTGTTTTTTTTTTTTGCTTTTCCCTCCCTTTGCTGTTGTTGCTCTGTGCATTTAATTGAATGCTGATTAAGTTTTTATTCAATGAACCAAAATGTACACACACATTCTATAGATACGAGTGTGAGTGTGAGTGTGAGTGTGAATGTATTCGATGTATTCATAGATTAGTCATTGATATTGACAACGTGTTCGCATTTGACTTGGCACATTTCTAAACGTGAATAATTTAATAATGCCTCATTAAGATAATGAATTTAGTGCAAACAAGTCGATTGATTGAAATACCTCTATCTGCTATATCTATAATATATATGTATATATACGTATGTCGAACGATTGAGAGGCCTCAATATATTATTCCTTCACGTAGACTCTGCTGTCAAGCGAATGCGAATGCGAATATACAATCGAATATATCGTAATCTAATCTAGCCTAACCAACGTATTTTCATAATAAAAATAGTTGAAATCAAGTGAATTTTTATTTATTCAATTGTATATATTTGATTCAAAATCTTTGCAGAATTGAGTTCTGAATGAGCTTGATTTTAATAAATTTATTAGCTAGATGCGATGAATCGAATTGAATTGCTTAAATTAATCAAAGCTTATTTATAGACTCATCCAAATAACTTTTAAATTATGCAAAACATCGATAAATACAACAAATTTACTCTATCCATATTTAAATGAATTTAAATCGCGAACAATTGGAACCAGTTCATTTAGAATATTGATGAAAGCGTGGGAATAGATTTGAGTATAGAAATGATCTCAGCATATGTTGAAATTTGAATTAAATTAACTTCCGGATTAAACACAAAATATAGTGACAACGTTTATGAAGAATTAAGCAGGTGTATCTATTGGATTTAGACCAAAGAGCAGCAGCTGTCAAATATGCTGCCGAGGTGGGAAAACAGATTGCTAGCATAATCTGTCATAATTTCCCAGGGCATGAAATTGGTAATTTCACACTTTGGTCAATTCGCATCAAATGGCTGAAGGAAACTTTAAACAGAAGCAGAACGAATCGATGGACCCTCTGCAGTGGGTGAGAAAAGTATATAGACCACAGCACAGCATAGCAGAAAGATCGGATCAACATGTGGATGAGGAGAACTTAAGAAACCCATAAATTATGTTGAAAATGTCGTTTGGAAAAACAAATGGAAAATGTGTCAATGTAAACAAAACGCGAGTTGAATTCGGCAAACATTATTGGGAAAATACTTGTGCATTTACCTGAATGTTTTTTTTTTTTTTTTTGGGATCGTGTTTGGATTTTGGGTTTGGTCTGTGGTACCTGCAGCTAATGGCTAATGGCGACCCACATAAATCCATGAAAACATGGAAAAAGGGCAAACAATCCGATGGATGAAGCCGAAGAAGAAGTGGAAATAATTAAATTGCAATTATGTGCAAACAATTCGAAATCCGGAGATTCGGAAAAAGTTAATTACATGACAATAAAGAGCAGATACAGAGACCCAGTGCCGTCGCATTGGCACTTTAGGGAACAGGTAAGAGGTATAGTATATATAACCGATATCATTTCGCATTCGAGTTTGCTCTTTTGCCATTTGTCTGTCTCTGTCTCTGTCTCTGTCTCTGAGTCTGAGTCTGACATTAATGTGCATTTAAATGTGGCTTCTGGTTCGTCTCTTAATCGGTTTCTGTTACTTCTTCTGTTTCAGTTTCTTTTGACTGATTCCTGATGACACGTCCCATACAAAATCATTATCATCCGACCATTTCTCTGTCTCAATTTGTCGCAAGCTAATGAAGACAGTCAAACTAATTTGCTATGGTGTGATTATGAACTAATTAGTCTGCTCAAATTATTAGGCACGAAATGCCATTCCAAAGTCAAAATGTAATAATAAATATTTAATATTTTAATATGTTATTTTTTTTTATTTTCTGTCAGCATTTGTGATCCTGAACTTAATTCCATCTGCCTCTTATATTCTATATACATATGTATACCATATTTCAAATAAATGATTATAAGTGACAACTAAAGGATGAATTATTAAAGAGTAGGGAAAGGGAAATAAAATATTTACAAGAGATATTGATTCAACAAGAACTCATAATTAAGATCTCATTGTAATTTAAATATCTCTTTAAATAAATTAAATAAGAACAGGACACAGCAAATATATTTAAATAGAAAAATCAAAGTATTTCCTTCATACATAGAATTCACAGAGACTTAAACTGAACTCAAGTTAACATTTCGAAGTTCATCAGATCACGTGTCGTATGTAAAGCTGGTCAATTGACTATTTGGCCAAATGGCTAGTTGGCCAGGTTAGAAGTTGAGTGACAGTTTTGGGTTTTATTGGGTTGAGGCAAGTTTAATTAGATCTGCATATGGAATGTGGCATGGACTTGGCATTAATGCCGCGAGTGTGGAGCGTGTTGCAAGTATGTTGCGGTTAGTAGTGCTTGCCACATGCATATCCCTCGGAATGTCCAATCTAACGACGCCCCTGGCTGTGGATCTCTACCAGAAAGAGCTGAAGCAGTTGCTGCAACAATTGGTGTGGCAGGCGCAGGTGGAACGTTGCTTGGCGATCATCACAGATGATCTACACTCAACGATCTATGATGAGGAATACTTTGAGGCAGTGTCACAACATCCCAGAGCCTACTACATGATCCGAGTGAATGACAGCGAGAATCTGAACGAACCACCCTCGCAAATGTTGCACGTGCTGCACGGCATCAAGTCGAGTGGCTGTGATATGCATGTGATCACTCTGTTGAATGGTTGGCAGGTGCAACAGCTGATCAAATTTGTGTACAACCATCGGGCATTACACATGCAACACAAGTTTGTCCTGTTGCACAATGCCAGACTCTACGACCACGAGATGTTGCACATCTGGAGCGTCTTTGTCAGCACTCTATTCCTTCGGCGGCATCAGCAGCACAAGAGGTGAGACAGCGATGTAACTTTAACGGAATGTTGCTGCTCTGAATACCCTGTAGTTTCAGCATCTCGACCATCGCCTATCCGGGCAGTCTAAGTGGCGTGCTCGTGTTGCAGCAACTGGGCAACTGGTCGCCTGGCAAACGCATCGATAAAACGCGTCTCTTCAAGGATAAAACCAGAGATCTGCACGGTTCGTTTGACAGCTGACATTTGACATCTGACTGAAGAAGTCACTTTCTGGATGCACTCATTCAATTATTCACTTATTCATTCAGGCACTCCGCTAACTGTGGCCATTGCCGAGCATGTGCCAATGGTGCATCTAAACAGGGCCACAAATACTTACGAGGGAGTCGAAGTGCTGATTATGAATGCCTTGGCCAAGACACTGAATTTCCAGCCTCTCTTCTACGGCTTGAAAGAGAGCAATGTCATTGAAGTGGATAACATGCTGGAGGAGAACGAGACGCGACTGGAGACGGGACTAATTGGAGAAGTGGTGGGTATTATCCTCAATAGGTAAACTTATTAAGTGAAATGTGTTTGTGACTATCAAGGCATTAGATAGATAGATATTTCGGTTCCCAGCTCTGTTTCAAGTGCTGAAAGAACTGTGTACTTTCCGGTATCAGTAGCAGTTACATTAATTGCACTTTGGGACCTGTTTAATCCGAACTAATCAAACTACCCACTTGCCACGCTTTCTATGACTTTAAGCACTCATAACTTTGACAAAACCAACATGATTTTGATGCGGAATAGCATTTGTAACCTTATTTGATTCTGCGCTCAAATTTAAAACATTTAGAATATCAAAGATTTTTAACTCTCGTTACTTTGCCAAATTCAAATCGATTTCTTTGCAGATTGTCATTTTAATACAATTTTAAATTGCATATATATTTATTTAAGTTACGGGTATAAATGTTCTTTATTTAGGCACATCACAATGCCCGCTTTGGCATTGGGGACTTGCATCTGTTCCAGAGTTATATGCAACATGTGGAGCTAAGTCTGCAGCACAGTGTGGAGTGTTTGACCTTCCTGACGCCCGAATCTTCGACGGACAACTCGTGGCAGACCTTCATTCTGCCCTTTAGCGGTGGCATGTGGACGGGCGTGATGCTGTCACTGTTTGTGGTGGGAACTGTCTTCTATCTGATCAGTTTTCTCAATGCCCTGCTCCTCGACAGCAATCAGACATCCACCTTCTTTCACTGTCTCCGACGGAGTCAAGAACGGAGACGGGAGCCAAGGGATTGGCGGCGATTGAGTCTTCGGCTTCAGCTCGGTCGCTATCGGGGAACAGGAACGGGAACGGGAAGGGGAACGGGAAGGGGAAGGGGAACAGCAGGAGCTGGACGAGATCTCTTCGATGACTATGCCAACTGCATTCTGCTCACATACAGCATGCTGCTCTATGTGGCACTGCCCCGGATGCCACATCATTGGCCACTGCGTGTTCTCACCGGCTGGTATTGGATCTACTGCATCCTCCTGGTGGCCACCTACAGAGCCAGTTTCACTGCCATCTTGGCCAATCCAGCGGCACGGTAAGTCATGATAATTTCTCTCTCTCTTAATTGGTTACAATCCCCCTTCCTTTAGCGTGACCATAGATACACTTCAGGATCTTAATCGTGCTCGCATTCCGCCTGCAACCGGAGCTATTGAAAATATACAGTTCTTTCTGGACTCCAGCGATGATACGGCTCGCGAATTGGGGGCCAAAATGGAAATTGTGGAACCCATAGATGATTTGGTCAGTTTGCTAATTTAATCTTCAGTTTCACATTTTTATATTTTATAAAAAGTAACTTTTTTTATTGAAAAACTTGAAACTTCGTTGTGGTAACAATGTTATTATAATATCTTTATATATTAATGGGCATTGTGGAAAGCAAATTTGAATTTTTGAATGATTAGCAATATGTTGAGCAATTATTAAGGTGCATTTAGTTAATTAGATATTGTATTTAAGATATAGAATTGGACGTATCATTATTTTCAGCGTTTTGATAGTGCGAGGATAGTTAAAATAGATAGAACTATAACTGTCTGAGCTCTTATTAATATAGTGTCCATGCAGATAACTGAAAAGACAAACAACAACAACAGTGGGTGAGTAAATAAAAAGGCAGTATAGTATAGTAAAGATTTGAAACTTACGAGGACACACAGTTTTTGAACCACCAGCCACCTTCTCGATGATCTGCGCAACTTCCTTCAGCCCAGGCATCATTATCGGAATCGTATGTTGAGAATCTCATATTTGCGTGGTATTTCAAATTGTCCTCAACATTACCAGAGAACTTGCCCAAGATATGAATTCTGTATTTATCATCTTCATCGGAAATTCCGAATCGATCATATCGCGCATAGTCAACATGTCCGTCAAATCGTTCCATATGAATGTAGAGCTCATGATATTGATCATTCGTCAATTGATGAATCTTTTCTAGGCCCAGAAAGAAGTCGCTCTTAAAATCACCAAATCCCTCTCGAAATGTGGCCCAGTTCCTATTGAAACTCTCTCCACCATCGACTCGTTGCTCAATAACTATCCATCCAGGTCCAGCTGTTTGACTATCGCATAGAACATCGAAGGATTTTGTTCCAGGAAATTGAATTTGATGAATACCTAAAGAATCTCCTAGGGAACCGCAACTATTATTAAGATCATTTTTAATCTTACAAAGTTTTTCAACATTTTCTTGGCATAATTCTATGTCTTTTTGCTGTGTTAACCACCGATTAAAATTCTCCTTTAATAGAATTTGAATTGCTCTCAGATCGTCTGTATCACTTTTGGCCTTAACATTGAGTCTCTCAATCACTGCATCATTTTCACTTAATTCTCCTTTAAATTGCTCACATGATTCTGCTGGTTTGATGATAAGTTTCTCTATAGTTTTTTGCTGAAAGTCTATTTGAGTTTTTAATACTTGGTTGATCGCTTCCTTAGAATTTTGTTGAATCAACTGTTCCTTCAAATCGTTTATTTCTTTATCTTTCATTTTACATTGATAGATGTCGTCTGTCATTTGTGTTGTATAATCAATGAGAGGTTTGACAACTCCATACGTATATGAACCACATTGTTTTTCCAATTCACGATTGACTTCACAAGGCTGATAAATAGAAAGTTTGCACACATTTAGCGATCACTGTACAGCATTACCAGAAAAGATTTCCAAACTTACAATATCTCTCTGAGCTGCAGACATTGAATATGTTTCGCATATAGCAAAAAACAGAACCACACATAAAATAACTATTCTCATCTCGAGATTTCGGACTGCACTCAAGCTTGATTAAAAACAGACTAAATCAAGAAAGCGCATCATTATATACTTATATATATTTTTTATTCTAATTGTATATATAGCTGATAATACTGCAAGTACTCAGGTTATCAGAATGCGTTACTCTGAAAAAATACATATAGTATGCTTTTCACTTGAATTTCTTAATCAATTTAAATATAATTCAGACAAGTGACTTTTTGATTTAACTTTTGATTTAACTGTTGAATTGAATCCCAGGAATTGAAATATTAAAAACAGATTGAATGCAGACATTAAATCAATTCGGAGCTGAATTACAGTAGATTTTGTATACTTACATATAGTATATAGTTTTTTAGATAACTAAGTTTATTATTATATTCGTATTATGAAAAAAGAAAATTAATGCTATGCATCTAACATGGGAACTTGGACGGGCAAAAAGCTGTGTATTGCAATATGAATTTATTAAATCTATAGTTTATATCTCTTTACAGACGGAGAGGATTGCGAGAGGTCGTTGTGCGTACTACGACAACGAGTTCCATCTGCGGTATCTACGTGTGGCAAGTGAGGCACGTGGCGTGGGATCAACGGAGTTGCATATCATGAAGGAATGTGTGGTCCATATGCCAGTAGTTTTGGCACTCGAAAAGAACTCGGCCCTCAAGCCGCACGTGGACAATATAATACAGCGTTTAAGTGAGGGCGGTAAGTAGGAATATTTACCTGTGTAGGGGAAAGTTCTGTTTAATTTGAAGTAATCTCTTGCAGGATTCATTGCCAAGTGGCTGCACGATGCGATCAAGCGTCTGCCGGCAGAGGAACAGGCGCCACAGGAGGCTCTCATGAATCTGAACAAGTTTTGGAGCTCCTTTGTGGCTCTGGGTATTGGCTACTTTATCTCAGTCTGTGCCATACTTCTCGAGCATTGGCATTTTAGATATATTGTAATGCAGCATCCACTATATGATGTATACAATCCCAGCATATACTACAATTTCAAGCGCCTCTATCCCGATGAATAGATAATAAGAACTGCAAATCGGAAAACTTTCTATGTATATATAAGTTCTACTCTTCAAAATTCGAATTAAATTAAAATAAATGACAAACGTATATCCACTCACAATCAGATGGCCATTCAGAACTGACGCCATCAATCGACCCCTTGTTTATAATACAAAACCATGACATTCCATAGCATATATCAATTCGATAAAAGTGCCCTCAAGTACCCGCCAAGCTAGCGAAGCAATGTGGCTTATAATTTCAAAAGTTTTTCGTAGATTCCATCAAAATAGCTAAATAAATTATTCACATTGTTTATGATTGCAGGCACATTAAGCATAAGCATTATATGTTTATTACCAAACTGAAAACAACAACACAGTCCAAGTGCTTAATAATCGTAAATAATATAGCTCTTAAGTGCCAGACTAAACAGAATAAAAAATATTAAAATGACCATTTCCATGCAACACATTAACTTAAGAACATAAACAAATATTTCAAAATTAAATTTTGATCTAAAAGGAAATTGACACTTCTAATTTATTTTTTGCTTAGAGTATAAGAATATAAATTTATCAGATATTTTATTCTCTCTCCGACTTATCATCATTTTAATTTTTGCTTAAGTAAATCTTATCCTTTCAAAGAATTTAAAAAGTAATATTAACCTCAGAATCAAAGTATTTGCCATTGAAAGAGTAAAAATAAGTTATAATAAGTTTTATTTATTCGAATCAGTTGTTGGCAACCATTATCATTCCTATAGACGCAACTGTTGTGCCACTGGATTTTGAGCTCCGTTCGGTAATTATAACGTATATTATTCAAAATTGGAAATGTTTTTCACAACTTCTGTATTTAAGTGTTGCCGCATAAAAACTAATTAATTCATTTATCAGGCGAGTTGCTTAACAACAACATTTCATTGTTCTTAATTTCTGGAATCTTATTCTCAGATTGTTTTCTTATTTCTTTTGATAAATATTTATGGCTGTTTTATTTGTTTTGTTGGTACTTTGCTTTGTTTCGGTTCTGTTTACAACTCTGTTTTATTTAATTTAATTAGTTTTGCTTCACTTTACTATGCTTTGCTCTTGTTGTTGCCTATTTTTTGTGGCCGTGGCCCCTGCATTTTTTCCCCCTGCTCTTCCTCATCTGCTGCCAGTTTACAAAATTGTTCTTCTCATCGCACTGTAATTTTTTTATTTCGTTTTGTTTGGTTTGTTTAGTTTTCGTTTTGAGTATTACACAAATTCTCTAATTGGCATTTCCGTTGCTAAATCCCGATTTTAACATTCCCCCTCTTGTTATTCCCTACTACTGTTTTCTTTTAGCTTAATTTTTAGTGAAAAGTGCATTAAATAAATATTTGTGTTAATATAAGCTTTTAGCATTGCCAAATTGTTTAGGAATCATCCGACATACTTAATAATAATTGAAAATTTGCCACTATATATTTTAATTTAGAATAATTTATATTCCAGCCCAAAAGTATGCAACACAATTTGAATAAATACTTATGAGCCTGCCATAGCGGGTACTTAAACCATTAGCTGAGACACTTTCTTTCAGTATGTGAAGCAATGTTTAAAATGACGGCGTGTTATTCCAAATTGGAGTTGTTGCTAGAACAATTGCAACAGGTAGTTTTCGTTTTTGATTCTATGACGACATGTCGATGTTTCTACAATCATTTTTTATAGTTTTCCGATAGAAAATATGGCCGTAGACATGTTTTATTTGCAGATTCTTTACGTGTAAATTGACAAACCAAAAACTGTTCAATTCCACTATTGAAAACTAAAAATAAGTGTAAATACATATATTGAATATTCATCCCAAATAATTATTTAACAAACACACTATCATATTAAATTATCGCATTTTATTTTTATCTGCCTAAAAATAAAACAACAAGAAACAAGTCGTACAATTCATTGATTTAAAAAATTACACAAAATTTAAAATTAGTTTTTACGTTTTCAATTTAAAACATATCAATTTGTATGTATATGTTTGTGAACATTTATTTTAATCGTTAAAATCAAGAAGCTGCTCGATAGTATATCAAGTAGAATTAATTGAATTCACTTGATGAGCAGCAATTAAAATGGACACCAACACCAGTTTTCAAGTATAGTTTTAGTACAGTATTAGCTGTACTTTGATCAATTATACAAACAATTAATCAGATTTATTTAGAAAGCATGAAAGCTGTTTAAATAATTTACGCGATTTAAAAGCAAATACCACATAAATAGTCCCTACTCGTATATTATATATAAAACTATATTTTTATTCATATATCTTTATGTTTAGTATATATATACCTATAGTACAGGCATATATGTATACAAAATCTACTGACAATTCGTTTGTGATCAGCATCTGGTCAACTGCAACAGTAATCCAGCAAATTCATTCAATTTTGGATGCAGTGTTATACCAAATCAAATCACTGTGCATTGACCAGAGCTGACATTGAGTATTGTTTATTCTACAAATCTGAAAGTGTGACCGTTACATAGGTAGATCAGTTATTTAGGTAATTTTCAATTAAAATCGTTAGTCGATAATCGTAAAAGTTATAGAAGTAGTATTCTTTTATGGCGTTTTGGACAGCATCGTAAATAATATTTGTTGATATTTCAGAAAGCATTTACTCATTTTATTTCGATCTTGCTTTTTTCATAAAATATACATATGGTATATATACTTCAATTCATATAAATAATTCAGTTAAGTAGATTCAAAATCATATCGTATGACATCAGATCTGATCAGATTAGAACTAAATCGTATTGCGCTTGCTATCAAATACAATGTATACTCTATTGTATTGTTATTCATAATGATCATTAGATCGTTTAAAGATATCACTGTTGCTGGTTCTAACTTGTTGCATCTGCAGTTTCGGCCTCAAACACATCGTCAGACTCTTGACCGGCCACATATTCCTCGTCCTCTTCGACATCCTCGTCGTAATCCTCTGGATATTCACCAAACTCTGATGACTCACCAAGCATCCAAGCGTCGTTTTCCATTGAGTTTCTTGGACTGTAGTTTATGCTGCCCGTAATTGTCAAATTGTTTGCTGGCCTGAGGACACTGTGATAATGAGTACAGGAAGTACATATATTAGTTAATTTGAATATAAAGTATCCGAAGGCTTTAAATGTATTCCATGTATGTGGTGAATACAAATTGAGTGCTAAATTGGCAACTAGCTAAGCTATTAATTTTTATAATCTATGAATTTGTGTGAATGTTGTGTAAGTTGATTTGTTAGAATTGGTCTAGAGATCATATATTAGAATATGTGGATATAAATGGATTTACTGCTATATGGATGAGTACGAATATAAAGCAAGGCAAACATTTGTACATTTAACAAAAGATTGTTAAAATTGTTATGGTTACTTCGATTGTTAGCGGTTAGAAAGAGGATTCCAGATGCCAAATGATGTGATTAAACTAAGTACTTTGATATTGTTAGGGCGCTTTTAAAAGCGGCACAAGACATACGATTGCGAGATCGAGCTGACGAACAAGTTATTCTTAAATTATCGAGTGGTATATATACAAATATTTTCAGACATTTGCACAAAAGGCGAGCAACGAATAAAATGAGCTAGGCAATACAATAAATAGTAACGAGCAACAAGTAACGATCAACGAGAAACGAGCAACGATTGAAAGTGCAGCGAGTAACCGCTTAACTTGGCAAATTCTTCATTACATTGGCAACTCGTCGAATTAATGCAGCATCGCAGCAATTCGTTGTCGTTGAATGGATTCGGAATCGTATAAATATATAACGAGTGTGTATATATATATATCCTTAATTAATATCGTTGGTTTTTGGGGGTTGCCTTGCACTGGAATTAACTTCTAGTGTCACAATCAAGATTAATTACGCTGTTAGGGAACCGCAATTCGCTGGAGTCTTCTGCTTGCACCGCGTATTAAATGTAGAGTGTGTATTGTGTGTGTATTTGTGTGTGGAAAGATTGTTGTTCGAATGTTGTTGGTTGTTGTTTTGGTTTACAGATCGGTAACTAGCACACCATCCGTTGGTCATAACTGTCCACGGCGATAGTGTGATCGTGATGGTCTACAAATTGTGTGTATTTGTGGAGTATTTTTTGTGGTTATCGGTTATCGGAATTGGATCAGGTGTACAGAAATTAAAAGAAAAGAAATCAATTAGCAAAATTATAATAGCAAATTAATATTTTATCTATTAGGACTTCTTAATATGCTCTCACTACATTAGCTAAGTTCCTAGTACTCGATACTCTACAATGTGGGTCGTAGGCGTCGAAATTCAAAAGTGTATAATGATTTAAACGATTATGTATTAATGGGCATAAGAAAGAATATATTGAAATTATTGCATCTATGGCCGTTAAACGCACCTTTACCTCTAGCCGGGATATTACCCACAACCTTAAGCTAATAATAAAAGAATATTAAAAAAAGAAAAAGAACCAGAAGTATTACGCATAATATACAAAAAGTAAGTACAAACATAGGTCTCATAAATTTCTAATTGTAACTAAAATTCTATTGAAGTCTTCTTAATTACTTAAAAACTAAAGCAAGCCTCATTCTAGCAATCAATTTAAGTACTTATATAAATTTGGACTAATGTTATAGCTTTTATCTATAGTAATTCCCCAATATCTAATATACAGTTATTAGTTGATAGATCGAAATATCAACTAATAACTGTAGTATTTGTTATTTTAAAAAGTTAGTGAAGATCTAACTAAACATACAGAAGTACATATATCATTGTTATACACAAAATCACATGAGATTTCTGCAAAAAATTAAAAATACTTGGATATTTTATATTATAATTGCATTATCACATCCTCTTAAGGATAGATAATTAAATCTGACATCTTTTTAGTTTCGTTCAGTCTCTCAATTTGTCTAGTTCAAAATAAGGAAGTTGAATTATAAATTTAGTTCTACTTTCAATTTCAATTTTATAATGCATACTTTTTGGGGCATATTGCAAATGAATTGATTGATTCAATCAGAATTATTAAGCTATTTAGATTTTATAGCTCTATGTCAATTGAATAAATGTAAAAATAACATAGAATTTATATTCAGTCAATTTCCTGACTAAAAGAAAAACTACAGAACATGGAGCTTATAAAGGGAAAGTTAGGGTAACCTTACTGAAACATCTGTAGGAGACCTAAATAATGTTATTATCCTATTAAAGGTTATCACTCCTGCCGCTGTCTTTGCTCGCAGGTGCTGAAAGTTTACCTTTCGAAGGGCACATCGTCTTCCGCATCGTTGAGCTGACGCTGTGACTGAATCTGAGTCTGAGTTTGAGTCTGGACACGACGGGCCTCCTCCTTGCGACGTCGGTCCTCGGCAGCTGCCTTCATTGGATCGTAGGTGGAGCGTCGCTTCCACATGACCATCTCGGCCTCTTTTTGTTTATTCACTGCAAATTAAAAAGATAGACAATAGATTACATTTAATTTAGCTAGAAATATAATTTCTACTTACCGGAGGCATCGCGTCGCACAGCGGAGGTGGCACGTGGGCCACCACCACCAAGGGATGTGGTGCTACTGTTCATTGCGGAGACGGTGGAACGTACACTGCGATTGCTGGCACGCGTCGATTCGGCACGGCTGAGACCCATCGAGGAGGCGCTGGGACTGCGTTTCATTTGCTCTGCTGGCTTCAACGTGCTCTTGGCATCGTTTTTGCGTAGAAAATTATTGGACTGCGCCGACTTGTACTTGGATATGTCCAGATACTTTGGCTGCACACGCTGCTGCTCCCTTGCAGTTGCATTGGCCGTTTGCAGCAGCTGCTTCTTGGCATTGGCCAGACTGCTGGGCACCTGCTGGGCCAGTCGACTAAGACTCGTCTCGCGCGGCATCGACTGACGCAACTTGGGGCCACAGGCCGGGGCAGCACGTGGCGCACTCTTGATGCCACGACGCGGCAACTCCGGCGTATTGGGACAAGCTACAAGTCCTACACTTAGTTTGCCCGCTGGCGCTGAGCTGGGCTTGGCTGGCGTGTGTCCGTTTCCGCTACCGCTTCCACTTGCACTGCCTGCCACACGCTGCTTGCTACGCTCGATGCGCATGAGCAGCGCCTTGTTAAGCCGCGTGTTACTCAGTGGCACTGTGGTATCAACCACAACATGTGGTTGCTCCTCCTCCTCCACCAAGTCCTCCTCGCCGCTAGAGTAGTAGGGACCCGTGGTACCCAGTTCGTCCTCATCATTGATGTAATATTGTAGCTCGTTGTCGTAATCGCTGTACGATTGCTCAAAGTTGTTGCTGCTCGCCGACTTCTTCAGCTGCAATTGTTGCAGATGCTGCATCTGCATCTGTTGCTGCTGTTGCTGTTGCAAGTGACGCGCTGCTGGCGGCGTGTATAGATTCTGGAAATTGGGACGCGCCTGTCGCACGCTCTGCAGCGGACGCTGTTGCTGCTGGAAGGAGCTGGAGCGTCGCAGCGGCGACACAGACGGCGGCAACTCGTCATCCACATCATCGAGTGAGTTCTTGCGTCGATGCAACTGCTTTAGCAGATACTCCCCGCTCGTGAGAAGCTGCAGCTGTGCCTCATTGATGCTGCTGGTCATAAGTGCCCGATGCAGCGGCGATCGCCGATAGCCGCTCTCCAGACTATGCTGTGGACTACACTGAGTTGCCGGAGATTTCACCGAGCTGCGACGTGACGATGGCGTCTGCTGCAGCTGCTGCTGCTCCTGGTTGCCTGCTGGTCTGGCAGAGCGACTGGCACTGCGTGCACGTCCCAGCGTGTGCAGCGGCGAGGGTATCTTGCTGGGACTCTTCGGTGGCTTGTAAGGCTCACCCCCGGGCACCTGTCCCTGTCCTCCATGGCTGCACAACGCCGGATCGCTCGCGTAGTCACAGTCGCCCAGCAAGCGATACCGCTCCGCCAGACTGCGATTAAGCTTCGTTGCGGCCGCAAACTGTCGCTGCTGTTGACTATATAAACTGAGGCTATCATCGGTCAGCGAATCCGCTCCAGCACCTGTGTCCGAGCAGTTGTAGCTGCGTGTCATCAACTGCAAAAAAGGGAGTGAGTTTAATTACGATACTCTGATAAGATAATTCAACAGGAACTTAGATGAGGCTTTTGAACTTTTGCTGACCTGTGCCTGGGCTTGTGCCTGCTGTTTTCGGCGACTGGCGGAGCTGCTGCTCACATCCTGGGCGAGACTGCGAGCACGTGCATTGCGTGCCCATTCCTGGATCCAATCCTGCTTCGTTGGCGCCGACTGCAGCAGCGCTGCCTCTGTCATTGTGGGTGTGGTCGGCGTCTCGGGTAACTGATGCTGATGATTTTGCTGTGTGGTACTAGTGGTGAATACATTCAGTCGATACTCGGCCTTCTGTCGATCCGTGGCACTGGCAGCCATTGCCTGGGCATGCCTCAACTTGGCCTCGTTGCTCACATACTCGGAACTGTCGATCTGGGACGTGGATAAACTGTGTGTGTGCCGCGTCAGCTTGGGATGCGTGTCCAAGGCACGTTGTTTGGCCAACACACCGCTCGTGGTGACGCTGGTGAAGCAGCCCACATCAGCAGCTGGTGTACGTGGCGATGGTGGTGTTGGTGGTGCCTGTGGTTGCTGTTGTTGGTGCTGCTGTCGCTGCATACGCGACTTGAGCTGCTCCAAATAGGCGCCCGTCGCACTGCTGCTCCCCTTGTGCTCCTGCTGCGGCGTCTCGTGGTAATAGTTGACCTCCAGCACATTGCTGGCCCGGTTTGGCTTCACCGAGAGCTGCTTGGGTCGCAGCTTGGCCGCAGCAGCTGCATTCCTATCGATGTTCATGAGATCCTTTTGCTCCTCCGTATAGTTATCCCCGTCGAGCGTATAGGTGCCCGCCTCGCTGACAGCGTCCTCCTCCTCGTGCAGCTGATGCTGCTGCTTCACATCGTCCAGCGGTGGATGTGGACACAGCAGCTCCACCTGCTGCAGCGCCATTTGCATGGCCGTCGATCGTGGTGTAAATTGTGTGGTGCGATTGGCCAACTGATTGGCCGATCCCTTGGGCGGTGCAGGTTGTGTCTGCATTGGTATCTGCCTCGTTCTGCTGGGCAGACGCGGCGCTGCCTCTGCCGGCGTCGCTGCTGTGCTGCCAGAGCTGCGTGGCGACCAGCTGTGCCGCTTGGAGGCGTCTCGAACCCGCGAGGCGCTGCGTTCACGCACTCGCAATTTAACCGCTGGCGTTGCAGTCGCTTCATTTGTGGGCGTGGCAGCCGCTGAGCCAGCATCTGATGTGTTGTTGGTATTGGCGTTGGTGCTGTTGCTGCTGCTGTTGCCCTCCGTCTCCAGCTTGGACATGGAAGCGCCACGTCTGTGGCGACTCTGAAAGCGTTCCATCATGTTCTTATACCGCGCTGCCTGCGCCGCTGCCTCGTTCTCCGTGGCGTCAAAGTGATCAATGGTGAAGGCCAGCGCTGACTTTGTTGCCGTTGTTGTGGAATTCGATGCTGTCGAGTCGTCTTCATCAGCAGCAGAGATATCTTTGTTGTTGCTGCTGTTGCTTTGATGATGATGATTCGCTCGGCTCAGCACAGTCGCTGCAATGGAACAGAAGCAACAGATATACAATTAAATTAACATTTATTTACAGTTATTATTATTACCATTTAAGCGGAGAAAACGAGTCTAAACTTGCAACTGAAGAATTCAGTATTCAGTTGAACACACAACACACAACACAACAGGCAACACAGCACACAACAAAACAAAACAACTCAAGTGGCAAGCGAGTGAGCACAAGTGCAGCACACGACCGGTTCAATCTACTAGCGGGTATTTGGGCGGCAACATGAGTGTGGGGCCCAACAACTTCATAAAAGTAATGAATATAAGAAAGGAAATGTTTGGAATTTGTATTATGAAATAAATTCATCTGAAATTAATCGAAATATTACTAATATAAATCTTCATGTCTTGAACATTGCTTTTATAAAGAAACATTTTATTGACTATTTATTATTAGCAATAGGTAAATCAATTGAGCATGTACTCTAACCAATTCTTTGCAATAATCGTTTACTCCATAAAACGTATCTTTCTTTCATATAAAGACAGCGAAAGCTTTTAATAATTAAAAAAAAAACAATATAAATATACATTATTGATGATTAAATTACAACTTTTGGGGAGTTCAAAATTGCATTATAATTTTCAGAGAAATCGGCACAACACACTTTTCATTATTTAATAGAGTCTCAATTTCCCGTGAAATTGATACAAAAATGAAATTCGTAACACACCTAAAAATATGACTACTCCACTGACTCAAGCCAGTTATTTTCCGAGTTGACCATTCCAAACCTTCAATAAGGGCTATTTCCCCACCGTTTCCGCAAGCGAATTTCTATACGTTTCCGCGCCAAACTCAAAGTAAAAAGAAAATCAAATTGTTTGCTTTATGGTTTGCCACGCCAATACCCAGAAGTCGTATAGAGAGGGAGGTTGGGAGTGAGCTCGGCACTTGTGATCTATGGCATCTTATAAGGCAGCAAATGAAGGTTAGAGTTCGTTGATTTCTATCATATTTATAATAATAATGCTCTTCCTAACTGGAACTCTGGGCGAACGTGTCTTCCGTTCCGCCATTCAACTTCTCTGGCTGCCCGAAGATGACCATAATAAAGTCACGCGATTTCACTCATCATTTTTGGGTATGTTTTGGCTAAAATCAATTTATTTCTGATTTGAATTAGTTTATATTAAATATGGGAAAGAATTAGGGACAGGAAACGGGCACAAAACCGACGTTTTAATAATGTCCCATTTAATTAATTTAATTATTATTTTGAATTCTAAAGTCATCTTTCTTTGGGTATATTATTAAGGAAATTATTCAAAAAGTTATGAAAAGATTTAATGGAATATAGCAATTGAAGTTTATTTAGGTTTAAAATTTGTATGACAAAATTAACGCCTACTTCATACTATCCATATATTTTTAATAAATGTATAAAATCATTGGCAATCTAATTTATCACCTATCATTTATCTTCTGCACAAGAATCTATAATAAATAAAACTTAAATCTTCTCTTAGTCATATGAAACCTTACAATCAATTATAATTTATCAAACATAAGAATCTACACAGTGTAGATTCAATTTGTAGACTTTCCATATACTGATCAACGGAATTATACTACGAGAAATGGTCGAGGCGATGACCTTAATAATTTATAAGTAAACTGTCTAATTGAAACACTAAGAATCGTATAAATTAATATAATAAATATAATGCTCAATCAAAGTTGACAATTGATGATGATGTGGGCTTTCACTGTTGTTAAATATGTATAAATAATACTATAATCGGATGCAAAACCGCAAGACATAAACATTTGTTTACATTTGCGGATTGTTTCTCAACAAATGGGCGGCTAAGTAAAAGGTTCAAAAGTGCAATAAAATATAAATAAAACTTTCAACGACTTTTAGAGCTGTGCATGACGTAGGACACGAGATTAGTGAACCCAATTAGAAACCTATCGGAACCTGTAGCCATTTAATTACTGTTAACTAAAATATAGTTTAAAATTATAATTGATGCTCGCGCTTGTCGATCGCTCGATAAAATGCTCTTTCTGCGGTTACTTCGAAAACGGTTAGGAACACGCAATTTACAAAGAGTTGCCCAAGTTAACAGCAGGCGATAGACCCTTCAGTTTCCAGTGAACAACTTTCCAAACAACAAACACCAAAAAAAACCAAAACCAAAACAAAATAATGACTTAAAGTTTCAACAATCAGAAAAAAATAGCCAAATGTGGCGTAGTAATTTTTTTTTATATATTGCAAAAAGTAAAAGCGCACGTAACAAAAAAATAAATAAAACTAATAACAAAGTTTTACGAAAATGACCCAGTTAACAAAAATCGACTAGCAGGTACTCTGTGTAGAAATATACTATCGTATTGAGAAAATTATCGATATAAGGTAATAGACTCTTTCATATTCACATTTTAAAGAGGTGAATTTGTTGTCAGTACAACTTCAAACAAGTGTTAATATTATCATATAAATAATATACTCTTTAAAAAATATTTAGCTACATCTACTGATGTTTATCAAGAGCCGGAGGGAGAGAGAGAAATGGCGCTATTTATAATGATACTTTATGGATACCTTCATTATATTAATATAACAGCAAATGCTGATTACCAACATTTTATGTATAGGGTATTAATGTAGTCCATTGATATCTTCCATCAAGCGCTCTTAACTTTTTCCTAACAGGTATGTGAAACTGTAACAAAAGACTTAAATGTCACTTGACACAACGTCATTAAAGTGAATACCTCAACTCGACGAATATTGACGACGATCCACAGACAATAAACTCTGTCGTGACAATAACAACATTTTGGCATGCTGGTTGGTCAATGTAATTACTGTCATTTTGTGGCTACATTCAATAGTGGTAACATGTACAGCGGAATTGTGGAATTATGGAACAGTGGAATAGTGGAACACTTCCTGCCACAGTTCACTGCAATCGATCATTTTGTGAGGCAACAAAGCGAGCAAATTTCTGTTCTACTTTGCAATAAAATTGCATAATGCATAATACCCTGAGTGAAATGTTTAACAATGGTAGGTTTATAAATTAACTAAATAAATTAAATAACAGAGTTTGCAAAACCACTAAAAGTGGAATTTAATTTAGCATACCTCTCGATTGTCCTGACCACAGGGTATTATACAGTTAGTTGAGCAATTTATCTTTTAACTCTTTCAACTAAAAATGATTGTTATGAAGGTTGTCAAGTCTTGATTAGATATCGCTAGTTATAACTTGTTCAAAATCTAATTTAAAGTTTATTTTGTTACTGGGTCAAATGCCCGCTATCGAAAAACGTTATTAAAGTAATATTTCTTTACGGTTTATTATCTAGTTAATATTTATATTCGATGTTTATAATGAGATCATAAGCGGATCTTTATACTTAAGATTTACAGTCGAAAGTGTTCATCAGATCGTTAAATTTCGCTTGATATTGTGCAGATCTGATTAGATACCGAATGTAGAGCAGATCAATTAATTGCTAATCGTTTTAAAAATGTATACATTTCAATATCTGTGCGTGAAAACTTTACCAAAACTTGGCTATAACCTGGCCACCCCCTTATTTAATCCATCATTATTGCCGCGCTGAGTCACACTCAAAAAATCATTTGAAATCGTTTATTTTTTTTTTTTTTGCTGTGGGTAAATATGAAAGATAATGACAGCAAACTTGGCGATTGTGTAAGATTTCTGTCCGTCAAAAACAAAACAAAAAGACTGATACAAGTTATGACGGGAAACTATAGTTATATTAATGTGAAAAGCTGGCAACTTTCAGAGCAGCTGATCGATTGATTATGTCACCCGAGTTTCAGTCGAGATTGTTGCAGCTACATAAATAATCAGAGCTCTTGAATTACAAAGAATTGGAACAGCAAATGTTTTTATTTAAACAATTACTTGAATTGCAATTGCTGGAATTAATTGTTCATTGTTGTATTCGAAATATTTGCTATTTCATGATATCAATATATAAAAATGTTGGGCAACTTGCCAAAAAAAAATTGGCCTTGTGTCCAAATTGATAATTTTTAAGCACGCTTGATTAGACCAGGTCATATACCAAAAATAAAATAAGGTTAAAAATATTGAGAAATTTAAAATATTTAGTTTACGTTAATATTTCGTCATCTCATTTGTTGGAATTTTATTTAAGAGCTGTCTAGTTAAGGTATAACTAATGGAATTCTAAAATTACTAAACGCAATACAAGAGCTTCAAACATATTCGATTCTTGATAATTGTTTATGATTATATACTAACTAGCTTGGGGATGAAATAATAATATTAATTAGTCATAACAGCTGTATTGAAAATATAGATTTGTTACTAATTTATAATTCTGATTCACATATATAAGCTACTATTGTCCCACTGTGCAGCGGCTGTCTTTTCCCGTTTGTTCTTTCATGGGTGTGTTTTGAGTGGTGTGTGTGTGTTTGCCATGACTAGTGCAATAAATATTTGCGTTCAAGCCGTGGCCAAAACTCGCCAAATAGCTTCATTAAAAATTCAAATTAAAATCAAAATAAAACGAGACAAACAACAACAATCGACAATAATAATAACAACAACAGCAGCAGCATGCTCATGAATAATGACGCTAGCATATTGGCACATTGTTGTTGTTGTCGTTTTAGTTGTTGCCTTTTGTCAACAGCGAGCGCAACTCTACATGGATTTGCTCACCTTTTTCAGCCGGTGACGGCGGCGGTTTGCCAAGACAGAATTTGATGTTTGACTCATCGATGGCTGCGCCGAGTCCTACAAAGTCCGACGCATGCAGTGGTTGTTGCTGCTGCTGCAGTCGTTGCGTAGGTGAAGTAGGCGTCGCTGCTGCTGCTGCGGCTGCTGCTGCTGCTTCCTTGTCACTTATGATCTCGGCAATCTTCTTAATATTCTCGGGTGTCGTGTCGGCTTTCTCACGCCCATCCAAGCTGCTGTTGTCGTCCTCGTCGAAGCGACTGCTGTTGTTATTGCTGGCCATTTGCTTGCTGAGTTGCGCAGCAGTTGCGTCGACTGGTGTTGTTGCTACTGAAGCTGCTGCGGCTGCAGCTCCTGCATTTGCTGCTGTTGTTGCTGGGGCTGCTGCCGTAGTCGTTGTGTCATTTGCGTATGATGTCATGTTAAGCTTGGCTAAATACTGACTACGATTTTCGGGTCTTCTATTTAGTTTGGTGGACTGGGGCTACACCTGTTTATTCCCGTTCTCTCACTTTTTTATTTAGTTAATTAACAAACGCGGCATGTTTACTACGCTTTCTACTACTATTTCCCGCTACTTTTCGCTTTACTGCGATTGCTGCTGCTATTGCTGGCGTTGCTGCGCTTTGTGCGTCCGCAAATTCCTGCACGCCTACGTTAAATAAAAGAAATGTTAAAAATTACATAAAGAAATCAAGAACACACGCACAAAACAGACACAGCGATACATAAACACACACACATACACAAATTCAAGCACACAGACGCGTCGTCGTGTTAATGACCATGCGACGACATGTTCAATTGTTCTGGCCGCTCTCAGTTGCTGGCTTTACTTTTCTTATTGGACACAGAGCACACATGGAAAACAATTGAAGCGATTCCACTTGAACACAAAAATAGCCAAGACAGTCGCCGTTTTGCCTTTTTCAAGGTTGCTTTTGTTGTTAATCGAATTTTGCCATGCGTTGTTGTATTTTTATATTTATATTTTTACTTTTACGTTGAACATTTTTGGAAACATCAACCGACACAAACACACACAAGCGCAGACATACGTTTACATTCAAGGGCGCCGTCCGCTGGGACTGGTTCACTGCACTTCCACTTGCTATTCACTTTTCTTCGTCACTGTTGATAATGAACTCTATCTTTACAGAGCTTTATCTGAGTTTTTTTCATTCTATCCTAATATAATTCTTAACACGCGTTGCATTTGCTGCTTGCCGTACGCACTCCAAACGCTTACTCACGCCAATAGCTACAGTTAAGACTGAAAGAGTCAGTCGCTGGTATGTTTTGGCCAAAAGTGACGTATGGCAACGGGTTGAGAGCAAAGAGAGCATGAGAGAGAGAGACAGCTTGTCCGCGCTCTTGACAGTGGAGTTGCCGTTGCTCAGAGGCATTTTTAGGGTTGTCGAGATACCATTGGTTATTCAAACGGTTCTCGCTTCAAATCCCATTGAACGCAACTATTGTATATAATATGATAGCTCTTTATATCATTCGTTTTGAATATGTTTAATTATTTATTTGGATAAAAGAGAACAAAAATTCCACATAACTAGGTGGCAACGCTCTCAATAACGGCGCGCACGCTATTTGTTTGATTTGATTCTCTCCACTCCAAGCCGTACTCTTTGAGCAAACACTCCTATGACGCATTGATTGTTTTGGCTTTGTGTGCCCGAAAGTGAAGATGTCAGATAATCTATTGATAATTGCTCACAAGGCAATTACAAATCAACGCTAATTAGCCACACCAACGAATGCCACAACAATCGAGCACCTCATAATTCACAGCTGAATAAGCACAGATTATTCAGCAGACAGTGCACACGACAGGTGGCCTTCGCATGTCGTCGTTCTAACTATTTATATAATGAACCTTGTATTGTTTTCACTTTTACTAGCGTAGAAGACACAAACTTTACAGCACCTGGATAAATTACAGTGACAGTCATAACACAGACAGTTGCCGCTTAGATGATAAGAGCATTTCTCACACACGCACCCACGCCCGCAAGCCCTGCTCTCACACTCCCACTCTCTCTCTCTGTTCTGTTTGACTCTCTCTCCCTGGCACGCGCACGCTCTCTGAGTATCTGTTGTATTGGTATTTATGCTGCCCCTGCACTTGTTCAATGTTACATTTTTTCTCTTTCGTTTTGCGTTAATTTAAAAAGTAGCAGCTATCGTTTTTCCTTAAGCAAGTGCAGTGTGAAACTAGTTTAACTTTTTACACAAATTTTGTAACTTATATTAAGCATTTACGTGTAGCAAAATGCACGGAAAGCCCAGCGCCAGAATTTGCAGCTTTTCGCGTTTGTTGTGCCAATCAGACTAGAGCTGTGACCCGTTTCGATTTTTAATCGTTTGAAACGAATCCGATTCACTAGAGATGGCTGAACTCGCGATATATCACTACTGACGATGAGCAGTGAGACCAGCAGCGATGAACGGAAAGTTCCAAAAAAAATACTAAGAAATACTATGTTGGTTGTTTTTGAAATAATTTCAAATATGTGTATTTGTTTATTATATATGCGAAATATTAATAGGATATGACTGATTTAAGATATTGTTATTTTGAAGGTCCAAGCGAAATCCAGCCCTCGCTTATCAATATGATGTTTAGGTGGGAAAGCGATATGTACTTTATTATGTTTTGACGTCCACTGTGAATGGCAACCGTTAGTTTAAATTTTGAATGGGGAGAATATTAATATACTAACCGATATCTTAGTGTCCTGCATGCCCAGCATAACGATCTGAGTGGTCTCCTTATTGAGCACATCGCTATCGCTGCCCATGTCTAGTCCCGCGAGAAGTACATTACGGAATATGTTAATTTCCTTGCCCAGAGGATAAATATCTAGTTCATTCGTGTCGTAGGGATACTCCAGGACAAAGGCGTAGATGACAACGCTGACGTTGTTAGACTGCTGACCACGAGTGTACCAAACATTCGGAGCCAGCGTATCATTCTGATATATCCACGGAGAACTACTGTAGATACCCTCGCCATTGGTCTTCAGCCAGCGTCCCATGTCCCGCAGACGCTCCTCGAATATAGGAAGAATTGTGCCATATTTGGTGGGTCCCACATTGATAAGGACATTTCCGTTGCAACTGACCGTGGTGACAATCTCTGAAATATGTAGTAATATATTTTACATATTGAAGTAACTACAAGATTTAAGGAACAAAATTGATATTTATTTAATATGCTTCTTACCTTTGATAACATCTTTGGAACTCATAAAATCGGATAGCGTAACATCGAAGCGTTGTCCCCAACTGGTGCGATCCAATGTGAAGGCGTTCTCCCATTTGTGGGTCTGCAGAACGCCAGGATTAAATCGATCTGCACAGTTATAGAAGTCACCATGCATGCAGGCTGTTCCAAATCCCCAACGATCATTGGTCACTACCGTATCCCTGACAGGGCTGTCGTTGTAAAGCCATGCAATAAACTCCTCCGACTTCCAGTACTTGGCCGGCGCCTCCCAGTCCCCGTCCGACCATATAATCTCCGGCAAATACAGTTCCACAAGATCAATTTGCTCCGGCCTCACCTTAAAGTCCACAAAATGCTGTTGCAACAGCAGATGCAGCTTATCATCGATCCACAAGCGATTGAACCACTCGAACAGCGAATAATACAGTCCAAATTTCAGATCCGTAACGCTACGTATAGCGGCTGCCAGTTCCTCTAGGGATTATAAACAAATACTTTATGAAAATTCAGTAAATTTCAATACAATTTATGGTATATTAAATAACGTTTCAAGTCAAGTTACGATATTTAAAGTGGTTATACTTCATTTGATTATTTGAAAGTTAATTATAGAAAAGATCGACTGTAGTTAATCTTACTGATAATATCTCGCTTAGGTCCCACATCCACTGCATTCCAGCCGAAGCTATGTTTCGAGGGCCACAGAGTGTAACCGTCGTGATGTTTGCTGGTCAGCACGACATATCTAGAAACATATATAACTCTAACCATAACTGAATAATAGATATAGTGTAAACATGTTACTTGGCCCCACTGTCTCGGAAGAGCAAGGCCCACTGTGTGGCATTGAAGAGTTCTGCGGTAAATTCTTCAGCGAATTGTTGATAAGTAAAGTCAGGTTTATAGTTCCGTTGCATGTAGCGTATATAATCCGGATTTCGCAGATCTGTAACAACAAAAACAGTTAAGATATCGGATAAATTGATTATATATTAATTTTTATCCCTGAACTTCAATAATTTAATCTTATATTGTTTGTTTGAAAATGGTTTATATAAACTTAATTTTAATTTGTTGAGATAATTTTTATTAAAGAACTAAGCCTAAGACTCACTTATCCAATTGGTCCAGAACCATTCCGATCCAAAACTGGGCACCGAGTAGACGCCGTAGTGCAAAAAAATGCCCACCTTTGCCTCATCGTACCATTTCGGTAACGGCCTTTGATCCAAACTTGCCCAATTTGGTTCGTACCTGCTACGTTGACCCGGTGGAGCCTGTCCAGAGACGCCATAGATGAGTGCCACTAGAATGAGCCAATAATTCCACATATTTCTTATCTTGCCCCAATGTATCAGCCCCTAATTAAACGAGGGAGAAATACGTTTCGCTTCGACTGCGTTTCCAATCCAAACTGAGCTGAGCGAGTTCTCAATTTGAGCACATCCGTCCATCTACTAAACCACGAACATGGCAAATTTCGATACCCTTCCAGAGGGTGAGTATACATTTTGAGTTGTCGCGTAACGACTTTATATATTAGTTTATTAATAAATCTATGTATCATACCCTCACATAACTAAAAAAAAATTAAAAAAGTAATAAAAACTAGGCCCACAGAAGGGGAAGGAAATATAAGTAAATGGCAAATAAATAGGGGCTTATCCAGGGTACCGATTTCTCTAAATAGCATCTATTTAATTATAAGTACTAAACAGTTCAGAGTATTCAATCTTCGGCGGGTAGCAAGTATTTATTTTTCATACTTGTTTATGTTTGTGTTTAAGACTGGAACGGAATCTGGAATGTCTGTATGTATATACCAATTTAAGTATACTCTCATGTGTATAAGTTCGAGTTATTCTATTCATTTTAATGTGTGTGTAGTTCCAAATCTATACAGACATTTGAGTGAAAATCAAGGGAGAAAGAAAGTCTGTTGATTCGCTGATACGAATATTTGCACATGCATAATAAATAAATAAATATATATGTTTAATTGAGAGTTAGTTCCTTATCATATGTCTGAAACCCTGATGTTTGTTATGTTTGTTTATACACACGATCTCAATAGAGATACACAAATAAGTAGCAGATTTACCAAATTATCTGTAATTAGATATAGCATAAAATATTAATTATTTCAAATAAATTTAACTCGTAAAAAAGAAGACAAATCTAAAGAAGTATACTAAATCAAATATGCATTATTCAAATTAGAAATTAATGCATTCCTTTCCACTGAATTGATCAAATAACCGGTTTGTAAGCCAAACCTGAGTCCTGCTCCATGTTTTGAGCCCCAAAACCGAAGAATATTGATATAATCAATTAAATAATAGACATGACACAGACGTTAATTTTTTTAATTGAACATAACAGTTTATTTTATTATCATTTTTGCATTTTGTTTGTTTTTTTTTATTTGTGATTTGTATTCTTGTTGTCTTTCATCATAAAATGTATTTGTTTACTTTAATTCCACTTGGGAACTCGCACGTATCTTAAGATTCTGTCATATCCCGTTTGCATTCAATAATCTTTCACATAGTTTGATACATATTTTGTTTGGGTGTCAACGGATCTAAAACGTTATGTTTGTATAGGGTTAAGTTAGGTTGGTTTTGTTTCGTTTTGGTTAGGATAATTAAAGCCTGGACTTTTGCAGTGAGCTGGAGAATTATGAAGGTTTTCTGGGATTTCAAACTACAGCAAACAATGAAGCTCCTCAACTAAACACGCACACATACTAACACATACACACACACACTCACCCACCCAGACACACACGCACACACACGAACATTCAACAATCTAATATACACTGAACTTTTGTTTTGTTTAATAGTTTCGTTTAGTATTGTTTCATAGTTTATAGTTGAAACTTTAAAGTAAATTAGCTTCATTGCCTTTGGTATTTCAAGTCGTTTCTTTTTTTGTTTCAGTTTTAACATCTTTTGTTAATTTTACTTTATTTATTTTGTGTACTTTTGGCTTAAAACCGGTGCAACATTCAGTGTGTGGAAAGGTATAAGAAGTATATGAAGTTAAGGTTAAAAGCAATCAAGAGTATATATATCCTATAAGAAGTTCAAGTGCTCATTTAAGTTCAAGGCCAAAAGCTGTTCTCATTTTTTGTATTTCATTTATTTTTTATTTTTTTTTAAAATTCTTGAAAGCTTTGCGAACGAGAGAGATATAAAACTAACCTCAACATATAATAATTGTACAGATAAGAAAAGAACCCAGCATTACTATATACAACATGTTTCTTGTATTTTTTTATTTTTTGTCATTCTTTCTTTATCAACATACATATACTTAAATGTGCAATACACTGCTGAAATATGCTTAATTTTTTTTTTAATATATTTTGCATACAAAAAACATTTTAATTCTTATACTTTTTTCAAAATTGACGACAAATTGTTTAAGGCCAAAGAGTTTTCTTTACTTAACATAAACATTAGAAAATCATTCGAATACTTAAGATTTTGCACATTTAAATATGTCTGAGGTATAATCATGTGGTTTTTATTTTTGGTTTGCTTTGAAATGATCGACAGATATAGTTAGATTCCATATTAGTGTATAGTAGAAGTATTTTGTTTGGATAATTCGCTAGGTTGGTAGTATAAGCTGCCAGTGTGATCGTGCCAGTGTGTACTTAAACAATTTATTATTTTATTAGCTAGTTTTTCGTTATTCATTAGGTTTTTGTTTTTAAAAGTGCTTTGTTTGTGGCATTTTAGGCTTCGCCTATTCAACTGTCAGTTGTGTTGCAAATGTTGAGTGGAGGGGGCTTGGGGGAAGGGGGATCCAAGGGACAGGTAATACTTTTTAAAGCTTAGCGTCTTGCATAGCAGAAGACCCCACTCTCTGTCTCTTTCTAAGTCTAAGCTTGCAGCTCTCTCTATTTTCTCTCTCTCTCTCTATCTGTCTATCTGTCTATACATTTATATGTCTCGACTGATCGTGTGTGTGCTCTATGGAACTACGCAACTATCGACTGCACATCGATAGCTAATTATCGATAATTGTTTTGCTCTTTTTTTGTTTTTTGTTTTATGTTTTTTTTTTTTTATTATTTTTACAATATTTTCAACTTTAGGATCATAGAAGTAATAACATTAAATAACATTTTTGCGTAATTCTAATATTTCTAATGTTCTTTTGTTGTTGTTTTTGTTTTTGCTTTGTTGTGGTTGTGGTTGTTGTTGTTGTTGTTGTGGTTGTGATTGTTGCTGTCACACTATGTGGTTGCTGTGGTGTTGTTGCTGCTACTGCTGTTGCTACTGCTGCTGGTGGCGCCTCCCCCGCTGCACCCACCGCATTGCATTGTATGAGGCCGCTGTGTTGCGTTGACTGCGCTGCCTGCGATGTGGCATGCTGCAGATGGGTTTGTGGATGCCCATGATGATGGTGATGATGGTGGTGATGATGATGATGATGATGTGGATGATAGTGATTCATATTGTGATTGTTGCTGTTATTGTTGCTAAAATTTAAATGTAATGCGCCAGCGCCATTTGTTGCCACCGCCACCGCCGCTGCCGAAGCCGTTGCAGCATCAAACGCTGTTGCCTGTGTGGCAGCATGCGACGGCACTGCCGAGGTGCAGTAACGTGTTGTATCACCAAATTCACCGCTCGTCAAATCACCGAGAATGCCACCCAATAAGCCACCGCTGCCAAGTGGTTTTCCACCCGCCCCAGCCTCCGGTTGTGTACAAATTGGCGGCGCAGCGGCATCGCCATCGATCAATGATGGCGTTGTTGTTGTTGTTGTTGATGAGTTGCCGCTGGTGTGCTGTTGTTGCTGTTGCTGCTGCTGCTGTTGTGAATTGACGTGCAACGCCTCTGCAGAGGAATTGCTGTTGTTGCTGCTGCTGTTGTTGTGATGTTGTTGCTGTTGTTGCGACTGCTCACAGTTGGAGCTGTTGTTGGCTTCTGTTGCTGTTGTTGCTGTTGCTGCTGTTGCGGTTGCGGTTGCTGTTGAATCCTGTCCACAAACGCTAGTGTTGTCATCGGTTAGGCGCAACGCCACCTCCAGATCACGCAACACGTCCGTCTCCTTCTCGTCAATCAGATTGAAGCGGCGATGCAAGGCCGTGAGGTGCATGAACGTCAAGTTTAAATGGGTGTGCAAGCCGAGCAGCGCGATTTCTCTGAAATGCGCCGCATACAGATGCGCTATCACATGAAATTGCAAGCGTAATATTTTCCGGGCTATCGATTCGAACGATACTGGGAATTCGTTCGCGTATTTGGTTGGAAATATCGACTCATCGCTGACCGTCTTCTGTGTGAAGGTCATCACATAGTCAATATATTGCGGCGCTGCGACCCGCGTCTTCTTCCCCTTCTCATCGAACCATAAGTACGTTCTGCAACATAAATCGGTTATTATTATCGCATAGCATGATATGATAGTTAATTCACTCACCTGTTGCCTGGTCCGGTCATGTCTGCGCAACCGGATTGTGTACAAAATTCACTAATAGTTCCATAGACCAAGTTCACGTGCTCGAAGAGAGCGAGAGCTGTAAGATACATACAAAGAGAAGATTAACGAGAGTTTTACAAGTTGGAGGACAACGCAGACAGTCGACAAAAAAGGAGAGATCTGGACAGCAAGTGAGATTTGAGAGAGAAACAAAATTGAAGAGATTCAAGAAAGATAGCAAGGATGAGAGTGCGATTAAAACGAGAGAAAACATCATACGAGAGAGAGGTATAATAACGGAGATAGAGAGAACGAGAAAGACAGCATTAAAGAGGTAGAATTACAGAGAGAAAGAACGAGAGAGACACCATCGAAGAGTTAGAATAACAGAGCTGCTCGGAGCAAATTAGCAAGACAAAGAGATACAGAATAATAGTTAAAGGAACGTGAGAAAAATAAAGGAATAAGAGGATTAGTCGAAGGAAAAGAGAGCGAGAGATGAGATGATGTGGACAGAGCAATAAAATGAGAGACAAAGTAAGAGTAAGATTATGGCAGGAGCGATAGAAATATAGATGGAAGGAGAGTGCATCGCATTTAAGACTGGACAAAACGAAAACTAGAAGTGAAAGAAATGAAATTCAGAAACCAAGTAATAAGTTTTTAAGAGAAACCGGATGCAGTCAAAGGACTCCTTATACATCGCAGAAATAAAAAGAGAAAACGTTCACAATTACATTAGTTGCTGATCGAATGCAAATGTGTGTCAAATGAGACATTTTAACAGCTGTTTATCAAACAAACACGCTTCGTATCGCTTATAAGTTCAATGTTAAGACAACAACGGAGACAGATAATAAGGAAAATCAGGGAAAATGATATTACGTCAGCCGAAATTGCATTCTCAGCGGGGAGGAGGTAAATAACCAATTGGATGAGCTCACTTTGCGCTGGGGGGGAGATATGTACATATACATATATATATATATGGAGTCAACTGGCGAATTCTTTGGTTTCTCAGATGACGACATGTAAACACCTCTTCTCGAACCAATCACAAGATTATTATGAAGAGTGTATGTAAAACAGAGGAGAGGGGGGGGCAAAGAATAATGTACGATGCAAATTGCTGAAACATTGCCAATTATTTACAACTAACAACGCTGCAAGGCATTTCTATTTGCGTATCTATCATTTTTCAACAGATTAACATTAAACCAACCAGATGATGTAATTTCCGACAAATTTGGTCAACAGATGATGATGCAAGACAGGGACGAATAAAGGGGGTAACCTATTAATTAAAATTACCCCCCTCTGGTTGACTAACTAACCAACAGCTGGGAGCACCAAGCGTCTTAAAGTGGGGACAGTGTTCTTAAAGAGCCAAAGTTAATCAATGATTAACTCTGGCAAGGAGAAGGTATATTTCTAGTTTATCCGAGTATCTTCTGCATCTACCTTACTTACTTACTACCAGAAAATCTGTCTAAATTCAGTTGGTTTTCTTTTTTTATAGTTAATCTTTAAAATTTCTAGGATTCTAGTCTACTTTGTGCAACATTTCGATACATTTCTGATTATTCATAATACAAAACGGAAGACACTTGAGTTTATCTTTGTATTTGTCGTTTTAGCATTCGAAAGGTCTAATACGAAATCTTCTTTCAGGGTTATTATCTGCCCTAAAGAACTTTAAATTTGTCAGGTTCAAAAATACGTGTTTAAAGATGAGCTCTGTTGCAGCTTCCTGTCGTTGGTCAACTAACATTTAGTTGACCAAGTTGTGGTAATCAGTCAATGCTCTCTCTACCATTCCATTTCTCTCTCTTCAAATTAGTCACGAGGGTCTGGAGTCTATCAAAAAATCGATAGCCAGCGATAACAATAGATGTGAATAAATCAAAAGAGTGGCAAATAAAGTGGATTGATAAAGATACGCACTGTGTGAGGCCAGCCATTCATTGTAGTCCAAGCCAGCTGGAAGATCGACAAGGGCTTTGAGATCAGCTTCAGGTAGTTTACGTTCTAGGACGCTCTCCTCCAAATACAATTTGGTATCTGTTGAATTTTGATCGCCATCGCGTTCTTTGCGACGCGCTTTTCTGTAAAGACACAAAGGGAAAATAAATGTACGAATTAGTTAACGAATTAATCCGTTTAAATGAAAATAAAGCCTGTTGTGATTGGTTCTCACCCAGCCACGCATAGAAAAGTGTCAACCGAATCCTGCGCGTAGCGATACAGGGTGCCTATTGTATCACCGATTTTGGCGGGTATTGTTGTCACTTGCCACATAAATCGAGCTGTTCGCAACAGACATTTAATCACAAATGATGCAGATGCAGGAGGAATTGTTGTTGGTGTTGTCGTTGTTGTTGTTGTTCTTGTTGTCTGTGACTTTTCAGACTTTGTATCGAATTTGTTATCGACTCTGGATTGCGTTTCGTATTCTATAATTTTTGGCAACTTTTGATTTGGCAATTCTTTCATGTTTTATTTTATTCCCTTTTATTTAAACATTTTTCACTCTTTCTGCTTTCGACAACAACTGCAAAATGTAAAACCGTAAGCTCGTAACCGTAACCGTAGCCGTAGTCGTAGCAGAAAACCCCGTAATCTACGTCCAACGTTATCAACCGAATGAGACCCAAACAAAACCGACAAACAATCAACTCTAACGACCGTCGTTCTCATCGACAAAATGCCACTGTCCCTGGTATTACGGAATATATGACTACATATAGTAATTTAACTTCTGTATATGCTGACTTCTTGATAGCGCTCTCTATGCTCTCTTCTTTCTACTCCCTCTCTCTCTTCGCTCATGTCCCCTCTCTGAAGCGAACAAAGAACTTCTGAGCGCTGACATTTCAAGGCTACAAAATTATATAGGCTTTACTTGGATTCCAAAATAACTTCAACAGCAGAGACTGCAGTTTTAGAGCTTTCAACTGATCATCAATATATTGTTTGAAAAAAGGAATCACAAAGTATAAACTCCACTTTTTCAGAGATTGCAAGCGAAATCTTTTCGCCCAAGAGAATACAAATGTTTGTGAGAATTAAGACTAAAACCATGAGCTTAAGCATTACATAAAGAGGGAGTTTCTTGAAGCACCTGCACCTGCAGTAAATGTGGAGCCTAGACTCAGAGTAAGTAAATAGCAACATCTCTCTTTGACTTGCCACAATTCTTAAAATACAAGTGACGTCTAGCTAAAAAAAAATATAGAAGCACAACCACTTAGAACTGGTAACGCTTTCTAAGCCAACAAGAACACATCGTAAGCTCCATTATCAAAGACCAAAAATCAACAAAAGAAACCAACAAAGCATTTGAATTTAAATTTACATATTAATGTTACTAATGTTGCTGTTGTTGTGGCTCCATTTGTATAATTGCTGGATGGAGAAGCGGATATTTAGGCTTTACAAAGATAAATCCCATATAGAGTATGATTACTTTAGTGTGTTTATGTATGTACACTGTGCAACAAGGCAACGAAGCATGCTGACCAAATTTGAGCGATAAGAGCACTAAACACAGCATACGAAGAGAAGAGGAGAAGTGGGAAAAAGAGTAGGGAAGGGAGCGGGAGGTGAGTGCCATTATTTGCTTGGGTAAGCAGGTGTACAGTGTACACAATCGACTTGTCAGTTCACTGGCCCCCCATTGTCTGCGCAGGTGATAATGAAAATTTGCGTCCTCCACTCCCACTCTCCACCCCTCGTTCCATTCAAATTTTCCCTTCCCACTTTGCGCACAAGCGACCTCCATTGTCAAGTTGATAACAACAAAAAACTAAGGGCAGGCAAATTTCAAACCTAACAAAATCAAAATAAATAAATGAAATAAGAAGAGAGAAAAAAAAGAATTAAATATTCATGGACAAGGTCGCACTCTGATAACAGTGGAAAAACGAGTCGATGTGGCCCCTTTTCAAGCATCTGATGAGCGACCCCAAGAAACGACCCTCCATTCGACATTTGAATTTGAATTTCAATTTAACTTTCAATTTGTTAGTAATTTGCGTGTCGGAGGCGCTTAAAAGGTCGTGCTTCAATTCTAATGCAACTCGGACGATGGCACAAAAAGATTTGAACCAGGGCGAGGCACGATATTTCCGACAGCTATACAAATTTTAGGGCAAATGCAACAAAAATTGTAGCACGACAATCTTCTGTTCCAAATCTAAGTTAAAACTTGTTAAAAGCATTGTAGTTTATGTTAAAAAAACTAAGCGGAGAGTGATTATAAAAGAAAATATGACAATTGCTACATTTATTTTAAAATTGTTGTGGAAAATAGTCTATAATTAGCTAAACTTTGTAAATACATTCTACAGTGTATTAAATACACTCACCTTAATAAAGAAAGTGTATAAAATATAGTTGAAAGAAATATATATATCCCTTCCTAACAATCTTTCAAAAAAAATCAAAAGATTTGTAATCCAATTACAATTAAATATAATCCACAACAACTTATACATCCATTCATTTAATTCACTTTACAGTTCTTTGACCCAATTCAGAATGAAGAAATACTTTTCAATATGGTGAAATTGCAAATTATCTGTAGATACGATTTATAGATAAGCTTCATTTCCTATTCATACTCCCAATCGACAGTAATTGTAGTAGTACTCACTGATCCAAACACAGTACTTAGACATTACCGGCAACACGTGCTAAGAGATAAGGCGACGTTATCTCTGGGATGTGGCAATTTGAGTGCTCGATCAGAATGACGTCGCGATAATTCCATAGAAATTCACAAGAACTATAAGCACACCGCGAATATATAGATATTATATGCATAGAGACCTTAGATAGATGGGGCAGCGTAGTCCGCAAATAAATTGGCACGTTATGTTTTTCAGTCGCATATCGTTGAAAGACTGAAAACACCAACGGATATCTAAACGGCACTCAAAATAGGGTTCGTAAAACTGGCGATAATACAAATTTGATTGTATGACAACCCTGACCCACACACTTGCTAAACAGTTAGTTTAAATAGAGCGAACCGTTAGCTCTGTTTGCCTTAATGCGAAAGAGAACCTGTCCCAATGGAATAATTATTAGGCATGTGGCAACATCAGCATTTCTTGCACCACAACAACAGCACTATTTTTTCAATTTTTTTGGGCCATATGCAATCATTCACAGAGCTGTATTCCCATCCCCATATCCATCTCCACATTGCCTCCATTACCTCAATTTGCTGGCTGACCATGAGCCCATATGTGGCGTACCTTCTCCTATCTTGTCCCTGTCCCTGCCCCCATTTGCTCACATTAGATAAGTGCAACTGTTCCCCCGTGTGTTCATTTATGCGTATACTTTCGATAGACGCCGAATTGATCCATCAAATTAAAAAGCTTTTTGGTACCGTTGATAAATGAATAATAATAATAGTAACAGAAATAAAAAATTAGCAGTCTATTAAAAGGTCGTGTCAAATGTTAAGAAATATTACAGCTCATTGAAAATATTCGAGGTTAAGTTAAGCAATAAAGTTAAGCTATAATCCTATAAATACTATCGATACTCTATCGATAGAAGTGGAAATTATTTGATTGATAGATGGAGTTTATTTTTCTTTATTGTATTGCAATTGCAAACCTTTTTTACTATATTAATTATTAGGGACAAAGATTATTATATGATGTACAGAGCTTTGAAACCGAAGCTTAGACTTGTATTTGCTTAGACTATTTTTCAACTATGAAACCCCTTCTTCGCATATTTCTAATCTATAATATATGTTCACAGAACTTGACTTGTCCATTATAAAAACATGTTTACCTATATAGACAGCATATGGCAAATTATTACAAATAGATAACAGGGGAATCAGTTGTAGAATGAGGCTACACACATTATACAGACATATAAATATATACATATATATAATTGATGATACAACTCGGTTCAAACAATTGTGATTCTGTTTGAACGAGAGTCTATGTACGGGGCTATGAGATCTGCTGATGAAATGAAATGGGTCTAGCAAATATGGTGGACTGATTACAACGGTACCGGGAAAGACAGATCATAAAATGGAAATGGAATTTAACGATGTACAATAACAAAATATTACCAAATATCAGAGACAATGACTATATGAGTACCTTTAGTATAGAAACAATAGACAATGAGGTTCCTTCTTCTCCACCTTCACCTGCTTCTCTTCTTCTTCTGGTTTTTCTTCAACTATTATCAAGCCAACAAGCAAATGTATGTGAGTGTGTGTGGGAGTGTTGTTGCTGACGATGTTGAAAGCAATTGCGACAGTTCCGCGTGTCTATGTAAGTGCTCAGAGGTGTTGAAACGACAACGACGACTACAACAACAATAGATAGTAGATTTTGTAGTAATAGCCGACTCGTATGATAAGTTAATAACCATAAAAGCTCTACAAATGAGAGCTAAGTAAGTAAATTTGTAAACAGAAATGCGCCCAATATCAGGAACTCAATGCCCGATAAGATATATGGTATACTCAACAAAGAACTGAATTCTTCATTTCGCCCCCTCTCTCTCACTCTCTCTCACTGCTTCTTTACCCATAAATTATACAGCAAAAATAATAATTATGATGACGTTGATGATGTAATGTAACGAGAGAGGCTATAAATATGGGCTTCATTGGTTGAGTTCATTTGGTTCTCCAGTTGCTCGTTTTCTTGGTGTTGCTTTTTTCTGTGCCACACTTGAAGTAAATGGTCCAAGCCAAAAGCAACATCAACAACAACAACAACAACGGCAACCACAATGACGACCCCGACAACGACAACGATAACGACGACGACTAAACAATTGAGTCATAGTCATGAAAACGTGACAGAATAATGGCAAAACATTAAAGAACCCATTGATATACTCATTCCGTTGAGCCATATACAAAGAACGATATTCATTTGGCACAACTCGATGCCATATCGTGTTACAACTAATGCACAAGTGCAAATCATAACAGAGTTATCGATAAAGCTGAGCTTTCTATTCATCAAAAGTCTACAGATGTTCCTTAAAATGTGCTATAATCTTGACATAAATTATAAAGAAAATAAATTATATTAATGTTGATCAACTTTATGATATGTCACTTTAATGCATCATTAGAAGACTATAAATAATAGTAGAGATAACAACCATAAATGAGAATTTAGTGAGAAAGAAACACCTGGAATTCAGTTCTATTATATTATAAATCGTTTAGTCCATAGCAATATTACACCTAATTTCTAGCTGTACAAATATCGCATGATATTAAAACTTGCAACTAACCGGTTTTTAATGTTCTTACCAAAATATATACCATAAGTGGATAGTAACATTTACGATATAGTACTATAAAGGTGGTAGTCAGCTGATCGACAAAATGACGTCATACTTGACAATGACTTTCTCATTTATTGATTCGCCTTCACATTCGGTTCAGTTTCAGTTCACTACACTTACGACAAACGACGATCATCGCAACTATTGACACGAATAATTTAATAAAGCCAATTTAAATTTGCATAAAACACACTCACACACACACTTGTCCAACCAAACGAGCTGTAAATAAATTGAAAACGATAAACAAGAGTAAATGAGGAAAGGGGAAAACGAGTAAATTTCGCATGTGCGTATAAATTATCGTATAGCAAATATCGAACGAGTGCAGTCTTTAATTAATGGCAATTCTACAACTGAACATCTTGATCGTCAAGTACAAAGAGTGTTTGGCCCCTTTTGATCGATGTCAATTGTAAATTAAAAGTGGAAGGCTAGCTTTATAAAGATTACAACTGTAAAGATTAAAAATCAGTGTGTATTGCTGAAACAATAACAAACTTCCAGTAATCTACAGAGTGATAATGAAGTCTTTAATATATATTTAATACAAAATACTATTTTGAACTATAATAAACGATCAGGAAACTGTCGAAGATAATTGTTGCAATACATTAAAAGATATCAGAACACCATTATTCGATATTTTTCCCAGATTAAAGTAGGTTACAATAACGTGACTCACGCACACTTATCGAAACATACACACCACGTATCGAAAAAAAAAACAAAGTTACACGATTCATTTCACCAGCTGCAAACTGTGATCATGTGCAGTGTCGCATACAAATGCAAACAAACACACGTATAAATAAATCTAACTGTAACCGTTTTACACGCATACAAGAGGAAGAGTGAGTGAGCGAGAGAGGCAAGAGAAATCAAAGTATAGACGCATTGGCGTCATTTGAGGGGAGGGGCAGGGGACCAGCTTTTTTTTTTGAAGGTTACGTGCGGGGGTGGGTGGACTGAACTGACTGGATGACCGAACGACCGATCAGGCCGGTTAGGCGAGCGATTGTGGATTGTGGAACGCGTTTTTCAAGTCCACCTGATGATGATGTTTGTCACTTGGTCAACTTTTGTTGTGGTTTCGTTGATTTTAATTTGCTGATTTATTGCGGCTTATTGAGTGAGAGCGAGAGAGAGAGAGGGAAAGAGAGCGAACGACAAAGTTCACCTCAAAGTCTTCAATTGAAATTCATTTATTTTGATATTTTTGCACAAACACAAGCACACATCTTAGATTGATAATTGCGCGCACCGTTAAATGGAGTAGGAAGAGGAAGCGATCGTTGTATCAATTATGTTTTTGTTTTTTCTATAATTTTGTCTGTTTTATTTATTTATTTTTTGAGCTTTTTTTATTTTTCTCTCCTCTTGTTTTGGTGTTTGCTTGCGTGCGCGCGCGCTTCACTGTCGGCAGCAGCAGAATCAGAAGACTGGCTGACGCGACCGCGCACCTTTGCCATAGCGCAGTTCGCTTTGTTTTGTGTTTCTGATTGGGTGTGTATGTATGTGTGTGTGAGTGAGTGAGTGTGTGTGTTTGTGTCACTGTTAGAACAGAGCGTGTGCTTGAGTAGAGACTCAGAGAGCACAAACAAGAGAGTGAATGAGTTGAATCAGCTGTGCGCTCTCTCATAGCGTCATTTAAGTGCTCATTGCACTTTGAATGAAATTGGTAACGGTAGTGTATGTGCTTTCCAATTGGATTGCGCAAATGTAAAGCAAAAACAACAACGACAATAACAACACATAAATTAAATGAAACATACGTTATGCAAACGGCTCTGCAGCGAAATCGACGTCGACATCGCCGAATGACGCACACAAAATGCCCCAAAAACTGCGCCGGCTGCTGTTGCTGTCGATGATGACTGCGGCAGACAAATGAGCGTAATACAAGAAGAAGAAGAAGAAGAAGCTGTAGAGGAGAGAAGGAAGAACACGTACGATTTGCCTGTCAGCGTGCGACAATAAAACAGCTGCGCTGACAGAGACAGAGACAACGACGATGATGATGATGGCGACTGCGAAGCTGCTGTCAACAAAATATAAAGAGTGTGACTGTGTATGTGTGTCTGTGTGTGTACCTATGCCTTTGCCAAGTTCAAAATTATTTAAAACAATTAATATTCATTTTGCTTGAGCACTTTCAATTAGCTTTTGCCTTACTTCCCCCTCTGCCCACATGATTTCTGCTTTGAATGAAGGTGTCAAAAATTGAGCTATAAATTAATAATAAAATAAATGGACAGTCAAAAAACAAAAAGAGAGACACTCATAATAAAAATAAATAACTGTGCCATTTACAATGATTAGAATGTCCGAAATAGACAAAAACGTAAACCCACTTAAGAATACAACATACCAAAAAATGCCAAGAAAACCAGTCTTAAAGCATGAGTTAACCGAACATTTCGTGATTTCCCGTTAAGCTTGTTTCATATTTGATTAGTTTTAATCTAGCTGTGATCGCATGAAAGTCGACAGACGATAATCGATAAATGAAATTGTATTTCCAACTAGGAACTATTCTTATCGAACACACACATAAGCTTAGAAATCCAATGTTGCCAGTAACTACATACCATAAGTAAATTGCTTAAATTGGGATGTTGTCTACACGCTTTTTATTGATTTCGTATATATGCGGTGAATATTGATGGCGATTTACAGACAAGAAAATGAAAATAATCCATCAAAGCCACGCTCCATTTACTCCCGCTCCAATGGGGGAAGTGGGAGGTAGGGGAACTTGAATAAATGTGTGTCACAATTAACAATACCAAATTACGCGTTAATCAAGCGCAAACAGTTTGAATGTCTGTATGTTTGTGAATAGAATACACAATTTAATTAAGTTTTAGAGTGTTTTAGCAACTGTCGCTTCGCTGTTTGCTAAATGGGAAATGGCCAAATGGTGCGATATGAATCAGCTGCTGCCAAAAAGTGCGCAATTTTCCCATTGGTCTTTCTGTTCCGCTTGTTTGTTGTGGAAAGAGAGAGAGAGAGAGAGACAAAGACAAAACCATCCATAAAATGCAAAGTACCGTTTCTGACCGCACTCAGTTAGCATACTAATAAGAAAAAGAGCACAAGCCAGCAGATGAACAACAACAAGAATCACATGCTGTGAGAGCAACAGAATGGGAGACACAAACGCATCACAGTGGGTGGCCTGGGAGAGAAGTGGAGAGTGGAGGAAGTGATGACAGTAGCTTTCGTGAATGTGTGTGTGTATGTGAGCTTTCTGCATATGTGTATGCGACTGTAATGAGTTGTGAGTCATGAGGTCGTGCAGAGAAGACAGCCAATGTTAATTGTCGTTGCTGATGAAGGTAAAAATCAACAAAATTATAATAATAATAATTATAATGGAAAGTATTTAAAAGAGAGACAGTGACAGCACACAGCTAGACATTAATGTAGATAGATGTCAGATGATGTTGATGATGGGCGATAACATGCAGCTAAATGGATTAAAAAAAGAAGGTGTGAAACGGCTGACAGAGAGGGATAGAGAGTGTGACAGAGTGAGAGCAGAGGTGGAGATAACAAAAACAGTAGCAAAGCAGCCGGAACTTGATGGCTCATGCAAGCGACACTAGACAGCTTCAAGGTGAAGTTTTATGACTGTCGTCGTCGTGTTTTTTTTCTCTCTTGATTTTTGTTTTGTGTTTTGTTTTTTGCATGCGGGTGAAATTGAAAACAATATGTGTAGTAAAAATAAATGACTGTGTGTCTGTCTGTGTGCAAGCAATTGCAGTTGACAGAGTCCAACAAAAAGCAACAACACATTATGCTCTTGTTTTTAAATGAACTTTTTTAAACGTTTTCCGTTCGCCTTTGGCTCTCAAGTGCGAGTCACAGCAACAAGAAAAGTTTAGCAAATGAGTTTCACTTGATCCTGCAATTACTGAACTTTGCTACAGCTAACTTAACATTTCTCTGTACTTAACAGAGCGCTGTTAGCACTTGCCAGAAAAACTAGAAATGTACACGTGAGTAAATTGTTATAGTCAACTTAGCAGAGTTCTATTAACATATGTTAAAAGATCTCCAGATGAAATGTTTACGTTAAAGTAAACTTAATTAACTCTTGTATAAATTTAAAATATTCGAACTCTCTTGATTATCAGCTAAAGAATAGGAAGATTCAATCTTTATTTTGTATAAATTTAAAGTTTTTCCAATAACAATATGGAATATTTCTTTTAGATTCATTGCTTATTGAAATTTCGCTGAAAGCGACACACTTTATGTATACAAAACAACCATAAAGATGTCTGAAATAGGTTAACCCCATTTATTCCTAACAATTGCAATTAAAGTGATTTGAACATCATGTAATTTTATTGGGTAAATCGCACTCCATTGTCAACATTTTGGCATCATTTTCTTGTTGCTTTTGTTCTTCTTCTTCTTCTTCTTCTTGGAAATAGAAATTTCCGTTAAATTTTGACCTCTGGCGCTGTGCCATTGGCCCACGCCTCCGGTGTCGTGTTCCAAATTTGTAACAGCTGCCACAGCTAATGGACAAATAATTACAGTCAGCATCAGAGCACATACACAAACACAACTAACTAACTTACGAACGCTTTTTGACCTGACTACCGTTGCTGCTAGCACAATGGACAATAGACAAATGACCTCGGGGTCAAGGGGGATTGGCAGGAAGGAAACTAGTAGTTGGTTTTATGGCAATTGTTTATGCATAATTACAATCACAGAATTGACAAACGACTTGTGACAACGATTGGACTATTGTCCTTAATTTCTCGCACAGATGAAACTTATCAAATAAAAATTTTAAATGAGTGTAAAGTATGTATGATAACGAAGAACTTGCCGTTTAACTAATCTTATTGTAATTTGTAAATTGGATGGCAGTTTTTATCAATTATAAATGGGAATTGTAGTTCTTCAAATCATAATTGTTATTATTATATCTCAGAATTATAAATACTTCTATTAATAGTTAGTTTTACTTTTATCTCTCTAGCTAGTGATGTTACTCTAATTCAACACTAATCAGCAATCTTTTAAGTTTCTGCAAGCTGTAGTTCCTGCCGATGTTTCCGGCATGAACGTTCTACCTCGTTGATCGGCTTTTTTTTTGGTCTTGGGCTGCTGCTTCAGTGTTTTTAAGCCGACAGTTGCAGCTTATAAAAAAAAACTAAGAAAAAAAAAACTCTGTTACGCCTTCTGAGTCTGCTAATTTCAGCATAATCTTAAACTCTTTTGTCTCAGCGAACAAGTCAACAGCTGTTCTTCTTGGCCCCATAATCATCTTGAGAAGTCATTAAGTGGCTCTTCGGAATGTCAATGAACGCGCCGACAAACAGTATGAAGGCAGTGAAATAAGAACAGGTGTTTCAAGAGGTGTTCAGGTGTTTGGGACCTTCTTGTAAATAAATATGAGATCAAGTTCAAAGCACAGAGCAGCTGTTGGTCTGGCAGGTTAACTGCAAACCTTGGCAACTCTTAATGAGTGCCAACATTTGTCACTTCCCACAAATATTCAGATACAGATACATATTTCACATCGTCTATCAAAGTCCGACATTTGAAAACGGTAAATAGAACAGGAAATTAATGTTGTTTATTTTATTTTCTTTTTCCCCCAATCCAAATATAGGCAAACTCTTGTTAGCCTTGCCCATAAATTCAGACAGTTAGGGGCAAAGAAAGTAACTAGGCCGAGCCCAAAAACACCAGATGAATAATGAAAACATTGTGAAATACGAGTGTAAAGAGCACAAAAAACACACAAGTAAAAAAAAGCGCAAGTAAGCGTATAAAACATGTCCAGTTTGAAAGGAATGTTAAGGAAGAAGGGGGAAGGAGACTTGCTTTATCGTTCTTCAGGGCAGTTTCGTTTTCATAATAAAGTGGAAAACATTCGAAAATTACCTTAAATTGTTGATGAAAGATGGCACAATTTTATGATCCATAAAAGCCAAGTTATAAGTACAAATTTACTGTGATAATAGTAATAGTTTTTAAAATTAATACAACAATTTTTAAATTAATCTCATAAAAACTTAAATCTCTTAAGTAAATTACTAATCTGTTTTCAGAAATTAATATTCACTACATAATAAGAATATGTTGTACACAAAATTCATAAATTATACCTTTTATAGTTAAACATATATGTATATGGTATGTACATATATATCAAATAAATTTCAGCATTTAGAGTTTCCCAATTATTTGAAATGATTTTTAAATTTTCAAAAATCATTTATTTCGCTTATTCAATTCCTATAATGCATTTTACTCGCCCCATTTATTGATTGCACTTATTTGATGCATACAAAAATCATAGTATTTTCACAGTTAATTCGTTTTATCCCCTTCAATGTTCAACTTTTGAATTGAATGGGTTCCATTCAGTCCAATTGGCCTTTCAATTTGCCAATTGGCAAAGTTTCAATGCTAAAAAGCTGTAAACTGACCGCCACACTCCAAAGTTTGTCACAATATAACGTTACTCCCTCTCTCCACTCCACTCCACTTGCCATCCCATCCCCTTCATCAGGCAGACAACAAAGTACAGTTAGCAACAAAATGGTAAATAAATGACTGTTAAAATACAATATTACTCATTTATGAAGATTTCTTTTCCTTCTGCTTTGTTTGTTTACATCATTTTTTATTCAAATTTGGACTTCTTGTAGAAGACGTAGAAGCAAAGAAACTGAAAAACGCATATAGTTATTATTATGCAAATTTCCTATTCTCTTTCATTGACACTTTGTGTCGTACGCTTTGACAGGTTTATCATCACATTATGTTGCTGTTAGATGCTTGCTCTTCCTCTTGCAATAACAAATGACTTGTTACGTCGTTTGCTGCTTGTTCTTTTACTTTGTCCACCTACTGCTACACACACAGACACACAAACACCACATATTTTGAGTTTTTCATATACACATTCTCACATACACAAACATACTCAAACAGACATGCAGAGTCATCAATTCATGCACAAAGGCAACCTCAACAGCTCCAAAGTTTATGCTCTCAGAGAATGAGAGACTGAGTTGGAGGGCGAGAGAGCAAAAGTTTAAAACGTGTCTCCATCGCTTGTGTGTGTGTTACGTATGTATTTATGCATACTCACTTTAGTCAATATTTACATTTCTAACTAACTAATTATCAGTTCAGCGCACTTTTGTGTTGACAGAAGCAGCTACAGCTTCAACTTCAGCGACAGCGACGTCGACGCAGAACAGTGTTAACGCCTTGTGGTCGCCTTCATCTGCCACCTTCACAACTTGAGTTCGTTTAACTTTGCATTCTAAAAGAGAACAGCAACAACAACAACAACAGCAACAAAATTAAAGCTAATGTTAATTGTGCTTAAAATTAACATCTTATGCAAACACATTTTTCTTTGTTGATAATTTAAGAAAACGAGGAAGCTGCATTTTAACAGCGCTGTTTTACAGTACTTCACTTCTTAACAGTGTTCTGTTAAATGCACTTAACAGCGTCTTTACAGCACGTGTGTCAACACTGACACTGACCCAGAGTTGACCTTCAGTCAAAAATGCTTTTTGGGCCTATTTGCTAGCTTGAGTCGGAGTTTTGTGTGTAAACATTCCAAAAAGTTTCTTTTGTTTTTGTTTCTCTTTGTTTCATTTTGCCTTCTTGATACTTTAATTGCCCCAAAAGCCTTGAATTTGCACTACAAAGAGCTTTTAGTGGTTTGCCCACAAAAGCCGCCTGAGAAATTATAGTAATTAAAGTCATAAAAAATGAGCAAATAAGACTGAAAATGCTATTTATCTTAAACCTAAAAGTTTCTGTTGTTCTTTTGTTTGACCTCTTGACCAATGTACTGCACCATTTAATTCTATTCTAACAATAAACAATTTTAGATACCCTAATGAATATTAAGAGGGTTCAAAAATAAATACCACCTTTATATTATCTTTTGCACAACAAATCTTTCATATAATGGCATTCATTGTAATATAATACATATAATTTTATTGTTGGATGACAAATAAGAGTTAAATTTGAAAAAGATTTCAGCGAAAAACCGAAGTGGATGAATGATATTAATACTGGACTTTGTTAAATTAGTATTAAGTTTTATTTTTATTCTTTAAAATTATATTGTGGTTTTTATTTAAAATTTTTAGATTTTTAACAGATTTAAAATATAAATTAAGATATGGCTAAAAATCAAAAAGTTTTTGTTGTGTAATTCAAAATTTAAGAAATTATAAACACTTAGATCTCTGGCATTAAATATATTTAGTATTTAATAATTCTATTGTTTCAATTGTCTAACTTTTGTAGTCATATCAAGCGATCCCACGCTTGGAGATAAAAGTTATTGCAAACGAGTTATGGGAAGTCTTACTTAGTGTACATATCAAATGGGGAGATTCAACTTACGCCACTAAACCGCCCAAGAAGGCAACTGGACCGCCGCCAATTAAACGGATCTTGCGATGGCAGGAATCGAAAAGCGATGTTCGTGTTGGCGCCTGCGATGTGGGTGACATGTTGTTGTTGTTGTTGTTGTTGCTGTTATTGTGGATGTTGCTGCGTCGATTGCTGCTGACTCTATTAATGAGCAGCTGTTGTTGTGTTGTTGTTGTTGCTGCTGCTGTTGTTGCTGTTGTTGATGTTGTCGTTGTTGTTTTCCACGCTTGTTGTTCACTTGTTTTGAAATTGTAATTACTTATGTAGTTGTTGTTGCTGCTGCTGCTAGTGCAGTTTTTACTGTTTTTATAATGAGTGTTGTTGTTATGGTTGTTAATGCAACTATTAGACAAACTGTTGTTGTTTTTATTAGTATTACTATTACTATTAATGCTGTGGCAGCTTTGATTGCTGCTGCTGTCGTCGTCTGTTATTGTTGTTGCTGTCGCAGTCGCAGTCGCAGTCTCTGCTGCAGTCACCGTTGCTGCTGCTGCTACTACTGCTGTTGTTGCTGTTGTTGTTTTTGGCTTCTTGTTGCGTCGCAGCGCTGCTGCAAAACTATAGCTAGTGTGCTCTTTCTTCTTCTTCTTCTGTTGCTGCTTCTCGTCTGCGTTAATTGTGGTTGCCAGCAATAACAAACACTTTTCGCTTGTCTGCTTTTGCTTAAAATAATAATCAGCTGCTACAATCGCTGCTCTCTTTTGATTTGTCTCCTGCGCTTCCGTTTGCGTCGCTGCTGCCGTCGCTGTTGCCGCTGTCACTGGTCTATGCAGCTTTTGCTGTTGCTGCTTGAGCTTTTGGAGTAAGCTTTTGCGCTGTTGCTTTTCGCTTGTGTTCGCTGCCGCTGCTGCTGCTGCTGCCGTCGTACCGAAACCAAGTTCCACAATGTGCTGTGTGGGCGCTCTCAACATTATTCACAGTCACTTTTGCTTTTAGCTTTTGATTCGTTGTTGTTCCAGTTGTTTTTGTTTTTCTTGTTGTTATGGTTTATGTTTTGCACATTTGTTCGCTGTTTAATTTTCAATTTTAGTAGCATTTGAATTTTACACACATTTAAATTTAGCTCAACTCGTCTTGTTGCTTTTTTTTCACCCTTTTTTCCTTCTTTTCTTTCACTTTTGAGCTCAACTTTCTTCTAGAAAATAAAATATTGCAAACTCCAAATTATAGTAAAACACACAAAAAATTATTTTCGATTTCAGCTTAGTTCACAACTTTCAACTTAAGTTTTGTTTATTATATTATTTTGTTGTGCTTTCCTTTCTTTCAAGTTCATTGCGCACAGTGGTTTGATATGTGTGAAAACGCATACAAAAAACAATATTCATTTTAACTAGTCTTGTACCACTGTGCAAAGATTGGAACATTGGCTTGTGTTTTATATTTATTATTTAGTTTATGGTTGCTTCTATATACATATATACAAATGTGCGCGTTTTCATATTGAAACTTTGCTGTTGTTGTTTCTTCTTATAATCGTTGATGTTGTTGTTGTTTTTCTGGTTGTTGTTGCTATTGTAAATATAATGCGCCTTTGGAAAAAAAACACGATCGCGTGAGTTTTCTGCCTTATTGTGTGCTCTTTCACAACTGTGTGAGTGCGATTTTGTGTGTGTGTGTGTGTGTGTGTGTGCGCTATGGGTGAGTATGTAAATAAGTGTATAAATCTAATTTTTTTCGCGAGGTTTCTAAGCTAAAATCCGCTTATTCATATGTATGTTAATTAGATTTACTACTAAAATGAATTATGAAGTATTCGCAGTGGACTTCTTTCTAATCTTCTTTTTTCATTATTATAATCTCTATAATTCTTTATTTTTTTCTTATATGCGCGCATTAATTCATGTAAATTCACATCATTATCATCATTTTAATTAAAAATTAAATAAAAGCAATGATAATTTCAATACCAAGTCTGTCTCATCTTCCGTATTCTTCTTGTCCCTTTCTTTTCTTTTTATGTATAAATATATTTTTTTTAATCTTAGCACAGCCCAAATGGAAAGTAAAAGGTGGTGTCATCCACGCTGCTTACGCAATTCGCAAAAAAACAAAAAAAAAAAAAAAAAAAAAACAAAAAAACGAAACCAAAAAAGACGAACCAAAATTAAAACCCATCATTAAAGTAGGCACAAGCCAATAAAGAGGAGGGGCAGAGAGGCAACTCATAAAAACTGGGAAAACGCGCCACATACCACGAGATGTTTCAGCGAAATTGGCAGCATAATAAAATGCGAACGGGAAGCATGTCAAAGAGGAGTCAAAACTGGATAACCTTCACCCAAATATAGATGAACATACTCAACTTATATAGTAAGAAGACTGGGCCCAAATTGGTCAACGGATCAGAGAAGGCACAGTGTAAAATTCTGATTACTCATTTAAGTTGAATCATAATAAATTCCCCCAAGGGAAAGTTTATGAATTGAGCGACATTTTTTATTTGAAACAGTTTAATTCAATGAATACTTTTTATCAAAATTTAAGAATTGTTAATAGTGCTATTTATAATATTTTTTTTCTCCCTATTTTCTTTCATTCATAATTATTATTAGATTATTAGCAATCTGTTTAATAGGAATTAAAGTGTTTTTCAGTTTAATAATTTCTGAAACACAGATGGACTTATATTGTCGGTTTTCTGACTTCCGTCGCCATTTTCACATTAATTCTTAAAGACTTGCGATTGCTTAAAGCGAAACGAGAATAAACAAGAGACAAGATGCGAAATTCCCAACGTTTGTCACAGTTAAACGCGCTTATCTGCAATTCTTGGATGTGAAAAACATCGGTATGAGTAGACGTGCTATAGCAAAGTGGTAAATTGATTCAATCAAGCCAACTGGAAACACGCAAAGACATCGTGGATGAGAGTATGGGATATCTGGTAAATGGGCTGCTCCACCACCACCAACAAAAACAACAACAACTTCGCACAATAATAATAATAGCAACGACAACACGGAAAAGTAAAAGAAAAAGGCGTAAAACGAAATGAAATGTTCAAAACGATTTGACACTTTTGTTTTAAAGAAGAAAAATCATGCAAGAAAAACTTTCACAAAGAAGTTGAAAATTGTTATTGTTAAGATTGGGCGGAAAAAAAAGTTACAAATGTCTTGAAATGTTATTTGGTTAAGATTAAAAAGCAAAAGTTGAAAATAACACTTGCCAATTTCTCAAGAAACTTTCTACGATTTCAATGGAATCAAAAGGCACTTGTAATTCTCAACTAATTCATGCTACGAACCTATTTTTATTTATTTTTTTTTTTTTTTGCTGAGCTTATTCTCATTTCCAGGCACGTTCTAAGACCTCTAGAATTTCAATAGAAAATGTAGCTCATATGCGAGTACGGTTAATGCTAATGCTAATGCTAATGATGATGATGATGATGTTGATAATGAACATGTTGCTGTTGATTTGGGAAGCAGATGAGCTACTGTGGAGACAGTTAAAGAGAGTCAGTGGTTTGTTGGTCTCATTTTTAATGCACAACTCGACAAATTGACACTACTTGAAATGGGTAGGAGGCGGGGAGAAAGGGGAAATGGGGGAACAGGGAAACGGGCGAAAAGAGAGGGGATTTGCGATGCTAGAATTTTAAAATGAAAGTTCGTGCTTATTCACGGTTGAAGAAGCATGCGGAAATCTCTGAGCTTAAAACCAAAAACACAAAATGAAAAACCCAATTCAAAAAAGAAAGAAACAACAGAAGAGAGGTAGAAGAGAAATAAAAGTCTAGTCAAAAAGAAGAGTTGAAATAATCATAATAATTATATTATTTTAATGTGTTTTTCTTTTCTATTTTTTCCTTGTCGCTGTTTTCCCAATTCAAAGCACACACAGACACACACACACACACACACACACACACACACACACACACACACACACAGCAGCTGTCGTTTTCTGCTTGGCATTACACAGCATTTTCAATTAAGTGCCCAACCTCAACGTTTCTCAATGATGAAAGTTTTCCTTTTTTCTCTTTACTTCTTTTATTTTTCTTCTCTTGCTCTTGCTGTTGTTGTTGTTCTTGTTGCTGTTAATGTTGCTGTTGTTGTGGCAAGCCAAGGAAAAGGGTTTAGTGGCAAGTGTCAATGCACAGCGAAGCAAGACACACACCGTCAAGTGGCAAGGTTATGCATTGTGAATAAGCAATTAGTTCTGCGGTTCTTTCCCGTAATCATCATCCACATCAACATCGTAATGATTAAGACAAGACATATGCTTAGCTTTGGCTTAACTTTGGGGTCATTGTGATCTGTGCAACAGATTGAAGATGAGCCAGAATATCAATGATACAACATCAATAAACGGGAATCTACAGAGCGACTATGCATTACAATCTCTTTCCAAATTAACTGGAAAACAATACTGAAAGTCATTGAAGTCATACATAATTCATAAGAAAATAAATATATAGATAGCATGGAATCGACAATCGATTAACGCTATCTTTCTATTAACGAGTATTAGCCAAATTATTTTCCTAATGGAAATCCTTTTTTAGATATTTTCAGGTAAGATATTGCAAATCAATGACGTATTTCAAAATAAATCTAAATTATGATCGATGTTTCGAATGTTTAAGTAAATATCGTAATTGTGCTTATCGATTACTTGAATTTAGTAATTTAAAATTATATGGAATTTCCGCTAAAGCGAGTTTCAACTTATTATTTATTAAACTGTTTTGGGAAAACTCGGTGTTTACAAATCGATTAATTACCGATATATCGATTACTCGAATCTTTTTATTTCCATTGAATATTTCGATGCAAAACTCTATTCAAAGTTTGGATTTACATCTCAACTTTAATTACAATTATAGTATGGTGAAAATAATAATAATTATATTCCATATGAATTTAGTCTACATTCAATTAGACTATATAACTTATTTTGACTGACAATCCTTATTACATTCATTACTTAACAATCTACTCGCCAGAATGAAATCGATTTTGCGTTGGCAAGCGCAACTTTAATGATAAACTGACAGCTGTAAGCGATTATCGATTTATAATCGATTACATTACACTTCCCCCATGGTTTGGGGATGATATGCTGTGCCATAATAATTGAAACTGCTGCGATTCACGTTCGATCAATCTAATTGAGACACGTTGCAACTGCTCTCAAGGCTCTTGTTGCATGCCCCAAGCAGCGATTGCCTCAATCTTCACACTTTGAAGGCCACAAACCGTTTCGACTGGAGTGAAGAGTGATTAGTGTGCCACGTACAGACATCTGTATCTGTATCTGTATCTTTTTCCCTATCTGTTTCTGTTTTTCTGTGTGTATCGAAAGAAAAAAAACAAAAGAAAAGACGCAAAGGCAATTGCAATTGCAATCGTCAATCGATCTGCATACTCGCTTTATTTTGTATCTACGTGCAACTGGGCAGTGTTATCCCCCCTCTCTCTCTCTCCCCACCCCGCTAACCGCACTCTACAAAATGAATTGAAGCTTGAGCGATTGCAGGGACTGCGAAGTTCTCACGGCGAATTACACAAAACCCCGCACATCACGTTTCCAGTAATCATGAAACTCAGTTACCACTCTGTGCTCTTCCCTCACCATCTCTTCCTCTCCTCAACTTCAGTTTGATCGCTTTGGTTCCACTGTACTCCTCCCCCATCCACTTCATTCACCACGACATCGCTCTCAGGCAATGGCTATAAATTTGTACAGAGCTCAAGACGTGAGAGAAATGCAAAAATGTCAAATGAAATAGAAATAGAAATAAAAAGAGACCCATTGAAATTACCAAAAAAATAAGTAAAAAAATTGAGGAAACTACATACTTTGCTGTAATGGAGTATGCTCAACGAGCAGATACCATAGTTTAATTTAATTTAAAAAATACACTGATGGTACAAAAAAAAGAGAGGAATTTAATAGAAAGACTGCAATGAAATTTTCATAAGTAACTAATAGTACTAAATAATTGTATTTATTCCAGAGTCTCTAATTCAAAAGTAGAGCCATTGAAAATATACACTTTATTGGATCGAAAGTGTCAGTTTCTTTCTACCGTAAATTTTGAATACCCCATCTTCAATAGGTATAGGATATAAAACCAGTAAAACATTAAATAACCAACACATAGACCCAGTTAAGGGCACAAAACAATGAAATATGTAAGACGCGCTAATTAAGCAAATTAGTCAAAATATAACAACACCAATGGAAAAAAATTAATAATATAAAAAAACCAAAACCAGCTGTGGTCAGCGTCTCGTCTGCTTTTGTTTTACCTACATTTTCAGTCGTTTTTGTTTTTGTTGTTGTCGTTGCCGTTGCATTGTCAACACAGCTCGGCAGAAATTTGACCCACAAAATTTCCCACCAAAATTATAGTAATTTTCAGTTAACTCAATTTGGCTGAAATGGAAAATGAGAAAACTGATGCGAGAACTGAGGGAATCGTGTCCTTAACTCAACATTGTGGGAGTCCGACGATTGGCAACAAAAGTAGCCGAAAATTAGCTAGAGAAACGTTCAACTCTCAATGGAAAAATCGGCTCAATTTTCACTATCCAGTTACCAGAGAGTCAGGCTGTCTCTGCCCCATCTCTCTCTCTCTCTCTCTCTTCTCAGCTGGCATCAGATGCCGCATAATTATAGCTGTGGCGTTGTAGTTGCCACAGATGCCAACATTGTTGCTAGTGGGCGGCCATTTGGACAACAAGAAGAACAACCAACAATAATGGCATTAAAACAACAACGAAACCTTCAAATTGCACAGTGGAACGTTTAGACAATGCTCCCCCAAATGAGTTGTTGCCACATGGGAAGATCTTTAAGAGGCTCTTTCATCAACTAAAACAGACAATAATAAAACGAATCTGAAATCTTTCATAATTTATTGCAACATTTTCAAAGGCAAAACAACATTGTAATGTGCAAGAGCTTTTAATACCCTTTAAAGTGAGTTAAAACGGCAATATTGCTTAATATAAAAATGTCGCACTGATAAAACGAAGACAAAATGTAGATCTAAAGCCTGATAAATATAAAATCTGCAGTAATAAAATGAGGCTTCTTGCCATTTCGAAAATTCTTAAAAACCTATAAAATTAGCAAATTTGAAGATAAAACCTATTATTCTTTTGCATCTAAAAACTCATGTCAACTGCATCTAATCACTTTGCAAATATTATTCTATCTGCAAATTAATCAGTTAGAAAACTATGCATCATCAAATAAATGCAGCGTTGCGTATACGTAATGTTGTAAATATTACGTATACTTTTTATACAATTTTCTCATACTTGTTTCTCGAGAGTCGCATTAAAAATGCGATCGATTATATTTTCTTATAGTCAATTTCTTCTTATAATCAATTGATTTTTGTTAAAACATTTGCAGCTGTTGTTCTTCGGCAAATGTAATTAACGTTTTGTTGTATACTCCCTTAGGGCCAATTTTCAAGGCAGAGAGGGATGGAGGGATAAGACGAAAAAATTCCGCCTACAACAAGACCACTGTGCATAGTGGGACACGCCTGTGTCAGTGGGTGGAACACAATTGGCACACAGTTGTGGGAGTTGGATTAGACTTTTCATTTCTTTTCATTCCATTTCATATTATTTCTTTAATGTGTTAAACTCTTCGACTACCGCAAGATTTTGTGGCATGGAAAATAGCATGATTGCAACATACACATTTTCGTAACTTTGGTTCTTTTTCTCTTCTCTCTTCTCTTCCATATTTTAAAAATTAAAATAAGAAAAACAACAAGTGACAGCTGGTAATTTTTTAAAAAGCCTACCAACACACTCTGTCTCTGTCTTTCTCGTTCTGTCTCGGTCTTGCAATTAATGGCACGTGTTACCGTTAGAAAGAGTGTGAGAAGAGCGATGCAGAGAGGGAGAGAGGTAAGAGAGAGAGAGCGGGATACTCAACCCCATTGCAGGCTTTGATGAGAGCCAAAATGAGAGCAAGTCCAACGACATACAAGTAAGAGTATGCACTCAATAGGGTATGCATGACGTGTACATATCCTACACAAATAGACTGACTTATAGAATACATAATAATTGCACTTGCTTGCAAATTGATTCCACAACTTTGTCCTGTGGTGTGTTGCAAACACTTGCACGCATTTAAATACCCGCTTTTGCTGATATTTTTTAAGAGGTATAGAAAAAACAGGCCTCCATGACGGCAATGGGGAGCAACTGAATAATAAATTTAGCACAGCTCTTCGATTTTTTGTTCATCATGTATCGTTTGTTGTTGTTGTTATAACTTTGGAAGAAACAACAACATCAATGGCAACAAACAGCTGAGCTGACATTGACACTTTTCGTCGTTTGCTTGAGGCGCACAAAATTCATTTAAGGTTATTTATAAAAATCAAAGACCAAAAAATAAACGACAAAACGAGAAAAGAAACAATAAATAATAAAAGTGAAATGTTGTCCACAGGAAACTGAAACTGACGACAAATTGAACAAACGATACATATTATATTTTTTGCGCATATTATCGGAAATCAATAAACCACGTTATGAGTGTGTGTTCGAAACTCTTATCGCCCACTTCCCGTCTCTAATGTGTGTGTGTGTGTGTGTGTGTGTGTGTTATTCAACTATTTCTAACCGCAATGAGCTGCATAATGTATTCATTTACATATAATTACACCCTTTAATGGCTTTCTTCATTGTTTCCCTCTTGCATGCGAACTCAATTTCAATTCGCCAATTTGCCAACTGGCAATTCCAATTCGAATTTCAATTCCCCTTTCCCAGCGTTCAATTTCCGTGTCGCCTTCAACGCGCTTTAACCTTCAACTCGCATTGAAGTCAATTTGTTGGTTTTTCCCCCCTACATTTCCCTCTCTATCTTTCTCACTTCTTTGGCAATTGTGCAAAAACAGCGCCGCAATTAAATCAAAATTTATGAAGTGATTCTAATTTAACGGCTTTAAGTGTACGTTCAATTTCCATTGCTCGCATTTTGAATAAGCTTAATTGTTGACGACTTTCTATGTGTGTGTTTGTGTGTGTGTGTGTGTGTGAGTGTAAGTCGCCACCAGGCAAAGCACCGTTAAAGGTCAAACGAGCATTTAGCAAGAAACGCAGAAAGAGACAGCGAAAGCAATAGGCAAAAAACGAAACAAAATGAAATGGCAACAACAATCAATGGCTTCAGCCTATCTAAGTCACCTCTCCTCTCCTCTCTCTCTCTCTCTCTCTCTCTCTCTCTCTTTCAATCGTTCGTTCTCGTTCTCAGCTTAGACACATAGAATTATTACTATTAAGAGAAATAAAACTAGTTTCTCCAACATCAAGCTGTAAACCTGTGTTCTCCGGGTCGTTGTTGTTATTGTTGCAGCAGCAGCTGCTGCTTTTGTGTGACGTGAGCGAAAGATGCACATGCAGTGACATGATTAAACATGCCGGCTATCGTTTAGATCGCTGGGAAAGTCCCTAATGCGCGTAATACCCATTTCCCAGTTTCCCTTCGTGTATTTATGGCATCTCAATTAACTCAATTCCTAACAAGCTTCAGAAAATTGTTGAAAAACGTAAATCCCAATGAGAAATACTGAAATAACGCGATTAATTCTAAGAGCTCAAATTTTCCATTTAATATTTAAGATATTTTTTTTGTCTAGTTTAAATAGATCTTTTCTTTTAAGTTTTAGTCAATTTTTATCTTAAAAGGTATTACATTTTTTAATATTAAAAATCTTCGCAATAACTTAATTCCTAGTACTATAGAATTTATGTCTCTATGTTTTTCATTTTTAATTGATTCTTTAAGTCACCTCTTTTATTTATTTCATAACAATAGTAAAAATTTTATCTAAATATTTTCTTTAACGTTTGCTTAGTAAAAGCAAATTTGTATAATAAATTTTTTTTTCCATTTTGTATACTGATTTATATAATTACTACTTTTTTTTAGAAGTTTTCCCACAAGACAATGAACTTTTTTTTTATAATTGAAAAGCTTTTCCACGAAAGTTTATAATTCTATTTTTTTTTAGTGGAAAAACTTTGAATTGCTTTAAGTTTGTACAGAAAGCAGTCTAATAACTGTAAGTTTACTAATTTATTTCCATAAACAATTTATAAATCGCCACGAATAAACTTTGACCCCCTGTACTCTGACTCATAAAATTTTGCAAAATTATATGCAACCCGTAGCACGCAAAAACAGAAATCGATATTTGCCACACTGTGGCATACTGGCTGTGGATGTGGAGGTGGTGACGCATTTGCATTGACACAAAGAAAGAGCCGAAGAAGAGGGAGCAAGAGGGGAGATAGGAGAAGTGAGAAAATTGGCGCAACTTGAAGTGGATGCGGAAGGGCAACACATTGTTGTTGAATGGCGTGTTTAAGGACTTTTTATTTGCGGAGGGTTGCCACCTGACGTTATAAATATGGTATGGCTTTTTTTTGTGGGGATGATGTAGAGAGGAGACAGGAAACACGTCCGGAAAGGAAGTGACAGACAGTGGCTGTGGCAAAGGAAGTGGTTAAAAAACCGACAAAACGATAACAACAACAATAACAATTGGTAAACGCTTCTGGCGCTTACAGCTGCCGCTGCTGTGGATGTGATGCTGCTGCTGCGCTGCTTTGTCTGCTTACTGGTTACAGTTAGTGGCCAAAGCAAAAGCTCGATGCACCGTAACAGTTATTGTTGTTTGTTTTGTTGTTGTTGTTGTTGTTGTTGCTGCTGCTGTGCCAATTCTAAACGTTGCATTGGCAACAGTCGCGCTTCGCCGGTTTTGCAAGCTGCTTGCTGCATTGCGCGTAATCAGTGAAGCAACAAACCGTGGCAACAACAACTTCAGCTACAACAACAAATATAGAAGTTGTAATGCGGCTACTGCTGAAGAGGTAGCAACAACAACGAAAAAATAGTTTTTTCTGCAAGTATTGAAAACTTGTATGCAGTTCGCTGTGAATGACACAGTTTACACTTACACACACACACACACACACACACACACACATAGGCACACTCAGGCGTAGACAACAACACTGGCACAGTGGAGTGAACTCCTTGCTTACTTGAATATTATGTTTTTCTTGTGGTTTTACTCTTTTCTAGTCGAATTTTCACATTTTATATTTCTTTTTTAATGCCTTATTAAATTGTTTTATTTTTGCACACATATGTAGAAGAGTGGTGCTATGTTGAAACTGCGACGCTGCTGCGCGCCTCTAAACAAAGTCAAACGCGTAGAGACGAGACGGCTACCCGACGACGACGACGTTCACTGCGACCGTACGACCAAATGTGCCAAAGGAAATTTCTATACTGAAGCGGCGGCAAGACTTTGACAGCTGCTTGACTGACTGACTGCCAACTAACACCAATACACAAACACACAGAGAGAAGCTGCTTGCCGAATGAAAGCAGAGCAGCGCTGCGCTACAAAGAGGAGAGCCAAAGATGATGATGATGGTGTGTTGTTGTTGCAGTCAGTTTCTTTTCATGCCGTCAGCGTCGCAGTTGAACACACACTTGCACACATTAACTGGTTTACTCAGAGAGCAACAACAGCAGACAGAGAGCAAGTGAGCAGCCGCCAGTGAATGTTCCTATGTGCTTTGCATACAAATGCGGCAGCCAAGCAAGACCAGAACATACATGCACACACACCTCTGCTATATACACGACCACTTGTTTGACAGCTGAGCATGCTCGCTTGCGTATTCACTTCCTCTCCTACTACACACTCTTTCTCTCGTTTTCATTTACGCTCTCACTGCGCTGCGTCGCAACAGCTGAGCTCCACATATACATTGACAATATTTCTTTTAGTGATACGCTTGTCCGCGCTCAGCAGCTGACAGCACACAGTGCTGCCAGACTGTGTGATACTTTAGTATTCAATTGTTTGTTGAAAAAGTAGTAGAATTAACAGATGACTGTCAAAGTTAAAACAAGAGTTGATTTTGTATATTTATTAATTACAAATATGTATAATCCCATGATTTTGTTACTTGGAATATGAATTACCTGCTTTTCGTAATCGATTTAAACTATTGGAACACTCACCTGTAAGAAAAGAAAAAGAGAACGTTTATATTAAATATAAAAAAACAGATAAAGAAACAAACTTTAATGATATTATCAGGTAACAACATAAACTGGGATTCATCACCGCAGCCCGCATGACTTTTAGAGATGTAATGTCATTAGCACCCTCTACCCTTGTGTATAATTATCACACACTCTGTGTGTGTCATTGATAAGCATAAAGCAGAGAACAAAGAATAAACAAAATAACACAGGAACTGCATTTGGTTCATCGTTTCCATAGAATCAAATGGCAAAATCAAAAGGAGGCACCGTCATTCAACACAAATACAGGAACTACAAGAGAAACAAGCAGATGTCAGTAGAGAGAGAGAGACAGAAAGGGATGGAGATATTTAGGAGAAGAGAACAAGGGCAATTCGTTGCGTTATTCGAGTTCTCTTGCTCTTTCTACTGCTGGTCAGTAAACACCTGTGACCGCCCGCAACGCAACTGCTGTGCGACCAGTAAGTTCATTTGCAGTGAACCACTTCATATTGCACACACACACACACACTGGAGCGTCGGAGAGTGGGCAGCGCTGCAAACTGCGATGCTTGGCTGCTTTCTAGCGGTTACACCAAAGCAAACAGCGACGCTACCGTCTTTGCCGCAGCAGAAAGCAATTGCTTTGCACTCATTATTTATTGCAGCGACTGTTGCAGGCTCGTTGCAGTCGAGTGCAGACGGCCAGTAATCAAACGGCACACGATCCTCCTCCCTCTCTCCACCATTAATTGCAGCGTCTCTTCGTCTGTTACTTTGAGTAAGAACTTGCGTCGAAAAGTAAGAGCATAGACAAAGCAAATGGGTCAGAATCAAAGTAAAACGGTAATTTATTGAGTTCAACTTATCGATAATATCGATAACAATCAGTAAGTGTGTAAATAACTCATTCAGAAAGTATAAATTAAATTGCGTGCAATTGCAAGAAATAGAGGAAGAGATAAACAGAGTATGAGCATAAATATCACACTCCTTCTCCATCTCTATTGTTTTGTTTTTGCGGCTTGTTTATTTGTTGCTCTTTACTAATCGTTTTTTTCTTAGCTTGCGGTGGCAGCGCTGCGACAGCAGTTCCGTTTAGTCGGTCACGCCACCACATAAATAAGACAAACAACAATAATAGCAGCAGCAGCAGCTACAGCAGCGTCCGTTGCTTTGGGTCATGCGCACTACAAATGACGTCAGATGTAGCCATCGAATTTGGAAGTGCGCAAAAAATTAAAGCACAACTTGGATTGTTTTTAACAAAAGTGAACGACTAGTAAATGCTTAACTATTTATGTTATAGAATGTTATTGTTATAGTAATTCATTACAAAACGGTTCAATACAACATTAACGTTACCGACTACGGTTCCAGTTGAATCCCTGAATATACCCTTCTGTTTCAACTGTTTTTCTAAGGTATACAGTGTGTAAACACAACACACACACACACACACACGTTTACTTGCGCAATTTGTGGCAAGACGCTGTGTGATTTATGCATGTGACGCGCCAGCAACCCTAAAAGGGGGCGTGACAAATCGAGCGTTGTTTAAATGCGTCGTAGGTGTGAAGCGGCATTGACCCTCCCCTAGCTCCCACAGCCCAGTCCACTCCCCAACTACACATACTCTCACACACATCAACGAAATACTAAAAGTACTTTCAACAGTTGGGACATCAGCTTAGATCCATTGCGGGGTTTCTTTTGCAAATGGAAACCCTACAAATACAGAAAACGAAAAACGCAAAAATAAACAGAGAAGGGGTGTGTCTGCTAGAAAGGGGGAAGCACGGTAAATGCGCAGTATAGACAGGACACAGGACACAGGACTTCTATGGCAATAACAATGCCCACATGAAAATCAGCTGTTATTGCAAAAGATACCAAATCCAAGGAGGGGAAGAGAAGAAGCACTGAATGAAGAGAGAATGAAGCAAACAAGAACAGCGCCCTCCCTCTCTCTCTCCTTCTTTCGCTCTCCACTCCCACACTTATTGTGTCTTTGTTTATGCTAACTTTGATGATAGCTACAAATAAGAAGTCGCTGATGATAAAGCTGTGTGTGTGTGTGAGTATGCAGTTAAATCTACATTGTTGCTTGTATAGTATAGAAAATATATAAATGTACTAATGTATAGATTCCCATATTTACTGATAAAGCTACTACAGAGTTACATTTGTCACCTATTTCCATGCGGCTACACTAAAACAACAATAAAATGTAAGTATTAGGAATGATGTATTACGATATGACATAACCGAAAAATGTTTTAAATTTAAAATAATTTATTGCGAATCTCCCAGATACATAAATAATCTATCTATAAATGCAGTCGAGCTTGATTTTTTCTGTATTGCAACTGAATATCGCTTTTTAAATAGATTCTTAATAAAAAAAAAAAATTAAATAATATGTTTGATAGTTTAAAAAAATATTCCAATAATTTTTTTGAGTATGATAATACCTTTTTATGAAGCACAGAAAATCTCCTATGAAAAGGTGTTTAAATTTAACTGAATACTACGAATGAATAAAGTTTAAAAAAAGCATGTTGATTTGAAGAGATTTGTGTGTAATTTATCACTTTTCACTCCCTCCCATTCCATTTTTTGGTGGCTTACCGACAGAAACAGGTGACGGTCTCCTCGACATCGAGGGGCAACGACAGCTGTGTGGATGGATTGCTGGCAGCTCCACTTGCAACACTTGCACCTCCACCGACAGGGTTGTTGCTATTATTATTGTTATTATTACTGTTGCCATTGTTGTTGCTGCTGCTGTTATTGTTGTTTTGCTGTCGCGGCACATGACGTGCAAATGTGGCTGCAAATGTCGAGGAGAGGGACGAATAGGAGGTGGATGAGCGTGGTGTTGTTGCCGCGGGCGTTTGCGGTGCCGTCGAGGTGCCATCCTCCGCCAGGGGGACCGAGGAGTATCGCACGAGGATGGCACGACTCACCCGATTGCCGCCCGTTAAATTCGAGATGGCCCAATTCATGGCCAAAACACGATTTAGCAACGAAATGGAACTAGACGCGTGCAGGTTCCAAATACAACTGAGTATATGAGTATAGTGTAGTGTAGTGCAGTGCAACACAACGTTACAACGATACTAGCTCACCCCTTTCCTTGACCCTCTACATACACTTCTCACTTATTTTTTTTCTTACGACAGAGCTGAAAATTGATTTTAGCAAACGATTTGTCAACCATGTCAATCAATTCCAGACGCCAAGTGTTGCCAACTTGTGGTTTATCTTTCTCACTCTCACCCATGTTTACTTTGTGTCCGCTTATTGTCTAATTTAATTAGAGTTGTACTAAGTGCGCCTCAAGGCCGAGGCTTCCCTATCACCCCTCTTCTTCCCACCCATTTGAACTCAGTCCACGACTGCACTTATTCACCACAATATATAAATAAGTATATATTTATATGCACAATATATTTTTTCGATTTGTTTTCTCAGTAAAATTGTTAATTGTTTTCCCCAATACAAAGTTCAGAATGACATTTGCTGAGTGTGTGCGAATGAGGTTTGGATTAAGTAAAAGTCATGAATTTAATGATTTAATGATACTTCAATGATTTTCGATAGTAATCAACTTTATGGTGTTCAACGGGAATGAACAAACCGCAAATCTCTAAAAGTGTGGGGACTTCCCTTAATTCCTTCATTTATATATATAAATTTCTAATTTTTTTTTAAATCCATTAATGTAAATAAAACTAAAAAAAGAGTTAAATTAATTTAAATATTTAAATTTCTTAAATTATAATTTAAATATAAAAGCTTAATACACATATTTAAATTTAAAACGATGGTATCTAATATATTAGTTCACAAATATAGTAATAGTCATAACTTATCGAGTTCCTTATTTGGATAGATCTTAAAACAAAACTCAACAGAATTAATTTTAAATATATTTATACTACAGCCTTTACTTTGTCGAAACACTTTTTTGACTAACTGTATGTGTGACTATGGGAAGAGTTCAAGAGTTATCTTCTATAATAATCGATGGATACTGAAATCGATAAATCAACGGAAAGTAAACACCTTTCACAGATGCAAATGAATCGGTGTAACTGTTAGTGTTTGAATGAACTATGCAACTGTTTATATTATTTGCTGTTGTTGTTAGTGCTATGTTTGTTCTACTTTATGATTGGAAATTGTAATGAAATTGGCAAGTTCATTAAACCGGCTTCTCTTATCTCCTTGGCGTCGCCGTCGCTGCGTAGAAACATAAACAAGCGACGAACGGCGAACAATGGCAGAGAGAGGGAGCGGAAGAAGAAGCGCATAGGCGAGCGAGTGAATGAGCGAGTCAAAGATGAAGACAATATAAACGCAATAAAAAAAAAAACTGCAGTGGCCTTGATGAATGGACGAGGAAGCAGAGTGCACAATACCCTTGCATAAATACGTGAATTTCTGTGCATGTGTGTGCTGAGCCTGTGTATGTATGCGTGCGAGTACACAAAAAAATCAAAACACTTGCAACTTGCGTTACATATGAGAAATCGATAAAAATTATTTGCCTTTCATTGATTTGCCACTTAAACGAAGTAGTTGCTTACTGAATAATAAAAACCAACAACATCAGTATTAATAATAATAATAGTGGCTACGAAACTCCTAGAAAACGGAGATGAGGCTGTCTTCGGTTAGATTTAGTTGAGGAGGCGGGTGGGAGGAACAACGAAGAAGCGCAGGAAAAAAAATGAATTTTCTTTTGGATGACAGAGAGATGAGAAACGAGGCCAATTGGCAAAATGCCAAATGGCTACGAAGTATTAACGCAGAGGACATAAAAGACACCACCAAGAGACGACGAGACGACAACCAACCAAACGAGCAGCGACGTAACGTCGCGACGTCGTTGTCGTCTCGCTGTTATCGCTATTTATAAAAATCATAATCTGCATTGCATTGCATTGTTTTTATATCAAGTTTGAATTCCAATTGTTACTCACCCCATCAACCAATCGACAGTGTCGCGCAAATACTCCGGAATACGCTCCAGTTTGACGGCTGCTACTGTTGCCTTTCGCCTAAAATAGTTTTAGATTCTTGCCTATGGCGTTTTTGTCGCCTTTAAAAACACACACAGCCACTCACACACGCACACACACAGCACCACAACATCAACGTCAACAGCAACGGCACTGATTTATTACCGAGCAAGAAGACAGTTGACACTTTTACTTTTGTTAATCAATAATATACGAATTTCGTTTTAAAACTTTGCACATCAAATTTTCACGCTTCTTCTTCACTTGTTTTGTGGGAGTCCGATACGTTTTAAACGATAGCATGGCCAATCGATACCTATGTGTGTATGTGCATTCGATAGGGAGACCTGAAAATGGATGGACAACTGCTGAGCAACTGTTTTACAACAGTTGCTGCTGAGAAGCTGACGCGGCAGCCCTGGTCATAACAACAAAAACAGATGTTTTTGTTAATATGCTTTGCCTAGTTAAAGGGCAGGGAATCCAAGGTTGTTTTAAGATGCATCACAAACGTTTTTTTTTATAAATATATGGAAATCAGCTGATATTATGTGTCGCACAACAGTTTTCCAACTGTTCCACAACAATTGTTGCTGCTGAGCTAACAGCTGCAGCCCTAGTAAAAATATGGACTTCAATAGCACTTTGTCCATAACGGCTGGTTTTGTTATGCATATATGGAAAAAGCTCGCTTTCTCAGAATGTATGAATAACCAAGGCAAACCTACTATGTTTTTTGCATTGCAACAATAGCACGAACTTTGTCTTGGCGCGATGATCGAAGATGCGAAACCAAAATACAAAAATACATTGGGAAATTTGCTGAAAGTATTCATAAACATAGCAAATCAAAATAGACATTTATTAAAACCGTAAATATATTGAATTAACGTAATGTATTTTTTGTTGTTAGCTGTAATACTAATAACTAGCTGTAATACTAAATACTAATAATAACGATAATTCATAATTCAGCGCAATTTGCCAATACCGTCACACTCGCGATGTCTGTAAAACAACAGCTCCACACGATAGTTCAGATATCGTTTCGTACCTAGCAATAAACACAAAATCGATTGTCGATTGCTGTGTAACATTCAGATTTAAGTCACAGCTGGGCTCGACAACAACATAACATTGATTACATAAAAATGGTACAAAATTGCAAAATATTAGACTTAAAATTATAACTAAGCTATCAACTATTTTCATATTTCGCCAAATATTCCATATTCAAATTCAATGCCAACCAATCATCGCTTCGATCGGAAATACCACAAGACGAGCTCGATAATTCTAGCCGGTCTCGGCGTGGCGGCTGTTGGCTTCGCTGGAAAACACTTGCTGCGCCGGATGCCACAGATGACGAGCAAATTCAATGAGGCGCTCAAGAATCTACCCAAGTTCGATGCCGAAAGCATGGCCAATTCCAAGTACTACAAAGGTGGCTTCGATCCCAAAATGAACAAACGTGAAGCGTCCCTCATTTTGGGCGTCAGTCCAAGTGCCCCAAAGATAAAGGCAAGTGCTCCACGTGCCGCACGAAATCTTATAAAACACTTAACTAAACGTGCATTTTGCAGATCAAGGATGCCCATAAGAAAATTATGCTCCTTAATCATCCAGATCGCGGTGGTTCACCATATTTGGCAGCCAAGATCAACGAGGCCAAAGACTTTCTGGATAATGCTAAATAAACCACCAACGCCTTGTAAATAAAGTACTGTATATAGAGTTTAAGAACCGGAAAACTGTTGTTTATACTTTTATTTAAGAAACACAAATGTAACTATTAGTGTTTTTATACGTTGCTGACTCGTCAACATTTTTATCTTTTTTCTATAATTCTTATAATTCAAATTAGAAATTCTCTGCACTTTTAGTCAGCTTTTGGACGTATTAGCATCTTGACCTTTTTAAGGGCCACATAATGAGCCCAGTAAACGGTCTGGAACCCCGTTTTTTCAACGTCCGAGTACTTTCCATTTAAATTGCTGTGTAAGATACCATTAGTTAATCTATATATATCATTGAAATTTCAATCTAGTTCAAGTTTTTCTACCTTGCTGCACAAGCTGTGTACCACCAACCACCATGGGCCTCCTCTGCGCAGTTACCATCGGGCCAAACGTCATTTTTGTGGTCACGTGTTGTGAATTTCTGGTGCTCGTGCCATCTGAGCATATCATCTAATGACTCGCTGCTAGAGAATTTTCCCAAGCTGCTCAGTTCGTAGTCTTCACATTCACCACCCACTTTAAAGTTGTCGTAGCGAGCGTAGTTGATGCTACCATCGAAGCTTTCCATGTGGATATAGAGCTCATAACGCTGAGCACTCGTCAGTTGATGGATCTTCTCTAAGCCCATAAAGAAGTCACCGTCCAAAGAACCAAAGCCTGCACTGTATGTGCCCCAATCTCTATAGAAATCTTCGCCGCCAGTTATTCTCTGCTGGATTACAGTCCAACCAGGTCCAGCTATTTCACTGTCGCATAACACTTCAAATGAATCGAATTCTGGCAATTTGATCTGATGTACACCTGGATTGTCTCCAAAGGGAATGCAACTAGCTGTCAATTCAATCAGATTTAACTCATTTCGAAGTTCCTTTAATTGCCTTTCCATGTCCTGATTACTTTCAATCTGACTTTTTAGCTTATCAATCAATACGTCTTTCTCTGCAAGACTATTTTCATTGCAAGTCCTAATTTCTTGTAACTTTTCCTCAAATTCTAGTGCGTTGTCCGCTATTTTGCTTTGTAATTTTTCGGTTTTCAGTGATATTAGCTGATCGACCTCATCCTTAACTGATAGTTTCAAAATATTAGTTAACTGCTCAACCATTTTCTTTAAGAGATCATTAGTATTTATAAGTTCTGAATTGTGGTTTTTCAGTTCTTGAATTAAAGATTCTTGTGTTACATATTTTTTTTTTAATTCACTTTTCTGTTCCATTTCGCTATCAAAAGGCATAAATATTTCATAGATTTTTGTGAATTTGTCATTCAATTTACTAAACTTTAGATAAGTCTCATCGCTTGTGTCAATTTCCAAGTCATTCTATCACAAATAACAATAGTTTAATTACTTTTTAAGCACTAATGGTTTTGTATTTACCTCAACATCGGGAATTGAAAAGGCAGCAGTGGATTTCCATAATACCAACAGTAGGCAAATATATAGGAATAGATTCCGCACACTTTTTAACGACATTGTGACGACCGAAACAACTGAATATTAAGATGATTCTGATGTCAATTGCAGTTTCACATGATATTTATAAGACACAACGGTATTGAGAAATTCCCAGATTCAGTCTGAAATCAAAGGTCCAGAGCGTAATAAAAGTTTTAATTTAGAATTGCTTTCGACTGACATTTGTTATCAGCGATATTTTAGAATTCTTCATAATTGAATAAAATTTATACACATATTAATCAGAGTCATTACCCGACTGTCGTATAGAAAAATATTTACCAGAAAATATAGCAATCAACATTAATTATTAAAAGAACTAAGCATAGGAAAAGTAACATAGGCTACAAATCTATATGTTGATTTTCCCTTAGACCTGAAAGAACATTATGGTCATAATGATTACAGGCTCATCAAATTCCTCGTAGTTACCATCCGCCCAATCATCGTTATCGTAGTCATTTGTTGTGACTTTCTCACTTTTTAGCTCATCAATCACTTCGTCCTTCTCAGCTAGACTCTTTTCATTGAAATCCCAAATTCCTTCTAACTTTTCCTCAAATTCTAATGCATTAGGCACTTCGGATTTTGTTTCGGCTTTGAGATTTTCTATTTGGCTTTTAAGTTCCTCGATGGTTGCCGCTTTTTCCGCTATTTCGCTTTCTAATTTTTCGGTTTTCAGTGTTAGCTCATCGATCTCATTCTTAACTGATAGCGTGAAAATATTAGTTAATTGCTCAACATTTTTTTTTTTAACTCATTGGTATTTATAAGTTCTGAATTGTGGTTTTTCAATTCTTGAAATAATGATTCTTCTTTCACATAATTATGTTGTAACTCAATATGTTCTTTCTGCTCGCTATCATTGGGTTCAATTAGTCCAAAGATTTTCCTAATTTTATCGTTAAACTGAGTATTACCAGAAAACAAAAATAAATGCGTATCACTTGTGTCAACTACCATGTTATTCTAAAAAAAAATATAGTTTATTAACTTGTTTAGCACTTTTTACCTTTTTTTGGGAATTGAATTAGCTGAAGTCGATTTCCATGATACCAGCAATATGCAAGTAAATAGGAATATATTCCTGGAACTTTTTAATAGCATTATTATGACCGAATCAACTGAATATTTAGATCAATTAGATGTCCACCACAGTTTCGCATCGCATCTATAGGCCTAAAGGATCTGATAACTCTACAAGCATAATCTCATCTTATGTCTGAGATCAAAGGTTGAACATAGTACAAAAAAAGCCTCAATCTCAAATTTCAAACATTTCTGTCTCTAGCTTGATTATTATAATATATTATATTATATTATGTTAATCAGAAATATGAGAATTTCGCCAGTCAATCTTTAAGTTTACTAAATACAAATTTGAACTATGAAGATAGAAGGGTGCAATTTGCATTTTAATCAGCTATTTGATGCTTGAAAGCGCAATTTTAAATAATTGTATAATATAATATTGTCTTTTATTTAATCTAGCTGAGCAACAAGCACTTTTTCAGCATAAGAATGAAGATTCGCATTCACATTGTTAATGTGAAAACTCATTAAGAGTTAAAACTCGTCACTGATAACGATACGAAATTCAAGTAGCTCAATTAGTTGAGGGTCTAAAAATGCATAAAACCGGTAAAGCCAAACATTTGGATAGATATACTGTGGTACATTGTCAGCTTAAGTTACAAGATGTGGTTCGGATTTCTGGTGTGGACTGTTGTGCTGCTTATAGAGGTGCAAGCTGCACCATCGAACAGTGCAGAGAATGCCGATCATATTATAACCAACGGATATCCGGCAACAGTGGGTCAAGCGCCCTATATTGTGGGCCTATTGCTGAGATCGGGAGCGGCGGCCAGTTGGTGTGGCGGTTCCATAATTCACCACAAATGGGTGCTGACTGCGGCGCATTGCACCGATGATATGGACTCGGTGACCATATTTTATGGCGCCACCAGACGTTCACAGCCACTGTTCACTGTAAATGTGACCGTTGACCAGATCATCCAGCATCCGGAGTGGCCGAATAGCATTGGCAACGACATTGCCTTGATTCGCACACCTTATGTGGGTTTCTGGTCTCTGATTAACAAGGTGGCATTGCCACGTCTCAGGGAGCGCAATAATAACTTTGAGCAGTCATTGGTCACCACCTGTGGCTGGGGCACCACCTCCGATGGCAGCTCCCTGCCCGACTGGCTGCAGTGCGTCGATCTGAGCGTCATCAGCAACGAGATGTGCTCCCGCAGCTATGGCACATTGCCAGAGAGTGTCTTGTGCGTGGATACGCCCGAGGGTAGATCTATATGTGATGGCGACTCCGGTGGTCCTCTGGTCACCCAAAAGAAACCTCGTCTCATCGGCATTACGTCGTTCAGCGATGTGAGCAGTTGCCTCTCTGTCGCTCCAGCCGGTTTCACCCGGGTCACTGCCCACTTGGACTGGATAAAAGAAATCTCCGGCGTTTCATACTAGTGCGCAGCATCGGAAGAATGGCAACGATATGAATTCTTACAAATGTATTACTCTATAAATTCATTTGTAAATCCAAAAAAGAGTATGACAAATTTAAATTGGAAATTTCAGCATTTGCTACACATAAATTTAAATTTATTTGCTCACTTATCACATTTATAAATAAAAATATAGTAAATTGTTATTAAGTAAGCATTGTGCGATTCCCTTGGGTGTGATAAGTCATGATTAGTCATAATCGTGTATAATATGTACATAGATTCGATTAACACAGAACAAATTCTGTTGTTAATAATATTATGAAGTTTTCTGTATACAAAATGTGGTAGGAAAGTTTTGCAATTGTGAGTATTTGATTCTTATAACAGCTCTGTGTTTTCTCTATTATATAGATAATAAATAAACTAACAAATTCGAACATACTGTTTTATTTTAATATTATTATTCTTCAGTCTTTAGTTGAAGCATATATTTTATATTTAAATATATATTTCGTTACATTTTGAGGACCTTTTTAAGTTCCCAACTATTCTATGATACTCAATAAAATATAAAAATAAACTATATGTTAATTTAGTAATAAATAGTAATAAATATAAAAATAAATTACTTCTCTCCAATCCTACAATAGAAAACGCCATTAAATTAGCAAAATATATTAAAATAACAAACCTTATACACCAACTGTAATTATAATTATAACCTTAAGCTGAAGGCCCTAGTTGCCATGCTAGAATTAAGTTAGGTCCTAGTTTTAAACTAATACCTTACTCTGTAAATAAATAAATAATAATAAATAAGAATAAATAAACATAAAAGTATTATTTGAATCAGTATGGAGTAGTTACCTTTTTTTCTTGGCTAATAATTAAACTTAAATCTTTCCAAATATCGAAATCCCTTTTGAGGCAGTGCGAACTAACGATAAACTAAACGATATTTCAAATGCACACATAACTTTGAATTTATTTTGTGTTTAAACAGTCGACAACATGTTGGATCTGCAAAGAATCGACTCATGCATTGGCTGGCTGTGAGTCCAAGTTGTCCATGACCTCACGGAACTGCTGAACGGATACCATTCCATTCTGATCGCTGTGTCCATGTGTCTGCATGAGTTGCTGCCAAATCGAATCGAACTCTTCGGTGTTGACAATATCCTTGAATATCTGTTGCAATTGTTCACGGGGTCGCATCAACTGGAAATCACTTGGCGCCAGGCCATATAATGTAGATATATCCGGTGTTAGGAGATCCTTAACATGCGTGCAGTCATCATCCAATTGTTTGGGACGCAATTTGCGCATAACTGGCGCCTTCACTGGTTCCTTGCTCAAGTCGGAGCAGAGCAGACGATATGTGGTATCCTTGTTGTACACATTGGCCGGCATTGTGGAGATGTTGCCCGTGGTGGGCAGCGGATTCTGAATGTTCAGCAGGCGGCAGAAGTCGTCGTAGTTGACGCGTTCGGTGGGGCAGCCCTCGTCGAGGATCATTTGGAAATGGGAGAGTGTGGTGCGCATTTTATATATATCGATATACAGATGCATCTTGTGCATGACCTCGAAGATCTTGTTGAGCGGCAAATAACGGGTCTGCTCCTTATCACTATACTCCAGTACCGAGATCAGATCGAACATCTGGAAATTCGCTCGTTTCTGCAGCTTGTGGCGCCACATATTGAGATGTCCCAGTGCGTCCAGCAGATGCTTATTGCTCTTACACGGCGATATATCCTCGATCAGCATTTTGCAATCGCAATCCGGCACTGGAGTCGGAGTACCGTAGGTCATGTACTGCGGCACCGCATATGGATATCTAAATCAATTGATGAACAGAATATAATGTTGTAAATAGTATGTGTGTCATTTTCAATTGCTAGCTAACTTTTTAAACTTCTTGCCGAGCCGCGAATAAGTGCGATCAATAAAGTCCATCTGCTCCTTGCTAATGATGATCACATGACCGGCGCATTGTTGCATGCAACGCTTGGCCGATTGTCCAGAAATATCACCTTGGGTCAACTCACCAAAGGTATTTTGGCGGTGAAAGGGTTCAGCATATCTGCAAATCAAATCTACATTAGACTTCAGATATAGATGTAGATATAGATATAGATATAAATATAGATATAGGTTTAGATATATATATTTATAAAGATATAAATGTTATAGATCGTCAGATACTCTAATATCCTAATAATAATATCCTCTAATGTAGATATAGATATAGATGTAAATATAGATATAGGTTTAGATATATATATTTATAAAGATATAAATGTTATAAATCTTCAGATACTCTAATATCCTAATCTAAAAATAAACTTCTTATCAATATTTCTGAGATTGCATTCCGACTTTGACAGAGTCTGTATTTATTCTAGATAAAACCTTGACTATATCAACTGCCGATCAAGTTTAACTCTAGATAATCATAACATTCACTCACTTGCGATTAACCTGCTCCGCGGGAAAATAATGATTGTGACTAACAACATATTTGTCATGGAACTCGCTGAATTCCTGATTGACCTGCTCGGCTTTCTTGGGTGGCAGCACCAGATCGTAGAGCCTCTCCTTGGCCTTGGTTTCCCGCCCGAATGTGCGACTCCAGTTGGTCACGCTGTCCGGTTTGGAGAACGTTGGCTTCGCCTCCGCCAATTTGGCCTGCTTCAGATACATGTCCTCGGAGAACTTCTCCTTGAAGACGGTGAAACGCGACTTGGACTTCTCAATGGACAGCAGCTCCGGCACACTGACACCCGGTAGACATGGCGACTCCGGCCACAATTGTCCCGCACTCTTCAATATCAATCGCTTGCATTCGGCTCGTATCAATTGCTCGGCAACTTCCTCGGGATGCGAGATGCTCATGCAGTTTCCGGTTGTGTTATCGTTGTCCACAGCTGAACTTACACCCGCCGCACGCAGATCCGCATTTCGATCCTTAAATCGACCCACGTTCGCCATATCTCAAGAGACTCTTTAATCAGTTTATCAGCGTTATGGGAATATATATGTATGTATATCTATTTATTGAGGGTTTCACTAGGTTTATGTTTTTCAATTCGAAAAGTGATTAGAAATGCTTGTCTGAAAATATGTCCCAATTGAACATCTGCTCGACCGCCAGATACCCTGTAAATGTTGAATTTATTGCAACCAGGCAACGTTATCATAATAAGGTTTGTTATAATGATAAGATGATGACTTTTATGAGTTTTCATCAGTGTTAATGAATATAAAAACAAGCATAATGTAAATAAATAAATTGTTTTATTGGCGAAACAATATAAAGTATATAAATTAGGCATAGCTTGAGTTCCTACTCAGTTGAATCATTGTGATTTATTGTACATGTGATAAACACTGGGTTCTTCAGTTTAGTGCATAATTCTTCTGCAGAATAAAGTCCCAGGTGTCCTTCCAGCGTAGATTGGTTATCTCCGTGGCGGACATCTTTCTGGAACCGTAGCTCAGGGGCAAGAATTTAACAAACACATAGCAGACAGCAAGTAGCCAGAGGATCAATGCCAGGCGATAAATTCGCACTACATGCTGCTGTATCGCACCACGTCCAGTGCAGTGTCGTCTCAGCAGGTAATCCAAATGCTCTAAGACATAGCAAAGCAGCAGGAGCTTGAAGACGAACGCCGGCAGATAATTGTGCAGGAAGAGAGTGCGATCCACAAAGAAATAGGGCAGATAGTGGACCAGGTAACCCATGTAGAAGGTGTCGCCGGCGATGAGGAAGCGTTGCCATTCATCCGCGGACACATCGAAGCAGAGACGACGTCGGCGAACCGCATAGAAGATGAGAAGCATCGTGTAGATAATGAAACCAACGCTGGCTGAATACCAGATAAGAATGTTGCCCAGCAGATAGATTTGAGCACTGGAGCCAGAGTCGAGCCAATAGGCGATTCCCTTGTCCATCAAGGGCCACTCGTGCGGTTGGGAACTGTACATGTGACTCTGCACCTGTTTTGCCTGCCAAAACATCTTTGTTTGAAGCTCCAACAACTTGGCCCAAAACGAGAGTTTCGTTCGCTTTGTGGGAATCATTTCCGCGGACAGCAATTGACGTTCACGCTCCCGTTGATCCTGAGCTGTTGACAAGTTGAAGTTGTTACGCTTTGTTGTGTAGATTAAGAGTTTATTCTTCCGACTTACTTTTGGTGTAACGATGCTCCTCCACATTCCAGATGGCATCCTGATGCGATTGCTCCCGATCGCCGACCACTTCGTGCTGATTGAATCCCCAACTGGGCAATTGGCGTCCACTGAAGCGCAGAGCAGCTCCCGTTGTCTCGTGTATAAGACGAATCTCAGATTTGATCGCATGCCAGCGATTCCCCTCCGTCTGCCTGTTTAGAATCTCGACGCGCCACAACAGTTCGCCCTTCATCTTGATCTCGTAGTCAATGTAGCAACTGACCTCCTGACACTGCGGTGACATCGGTGCTGCCACATCGTGCGAGTTCAACGCTCGACTTGTGATGCCGTGCACCAATTGAATGACATCGCCATGCTGTATCGCCTCCGGATGATCACCGACAACAAGATCATCCCGATCCGGTCGCTTGACAATCCACCAATTGTTCACATCCTTGAAGGAGTAGCATGTAACCTGCTGCTGATGCGACGAACCACGTTGATCCTTGTACCTCACCGGATAAACTGCCGCATGGGAATGCAACCAACAGGTGCGTCCATGTGTATGTCGCAGCGTAATCTGCGATCCGTGAACCACAGCCAATGGTTGACCGCGTGTAATCGATGCCAAGCCACCGTCCAGCGATGCCTGAAACGCGCTCGTCATGATGCTGTCATGCGGCCCAGCTCGATGCAGCGTCCTCAAATGGACATAGAAGATGCCCAGGTAGACGGCCAATGGAATTCCAACAAATAGCAACAGTCTGCCCACAGTGTGCATCCAAAGTTGACCAGCTGTAAGGAAGAGAAGCATTCGCTTAGTTCAATTCTCTCTCTATATATCTAACTGCCTCTCTCTCTTTCCTTCTTTATAGCTCTCTCTCTCTCTTTCTATCTGTGTCTCTCTCTCTCTCGTTATCTATCTCTCTCGCTCTGCCTTTCTATCTGTCACTCTTTATCTGTCTTCATCTGTCTCTCTTTCTAGAGAGATAGATAAATCTCCACCTCTCGTTATATATCTCTCTCGTTCTGTCTCTCTTTCTAGAGAGATAGATAAATCTCCCACTCTCGTTATATTCTCTCTCGCTCTGTCTCTTTCCTGAGAGATGGATATCTCGTTATTCTCTCTCGCTCTGTCTCTCTTTATCTGTCTTATCATCTCTCTATCTCTCTCCTTCTCTATCTATCTATCCATCCATCCATCCATCCATCCATCTTTCTATCTGTCCATCTATCTAAGCCTTTCTTTCTCTTTACCCCATTTTCTCACATTCTTTTCTCTCTCTTCTCTCTCTAACAAATGTCTATCATACTTACTCTCTCCCTCTGCCCACCTGTCTCTATATTTCTCTCTCTCTCTCCCTCTTTCCATCTCACTCTGCATGTTTTATTTACTCACTTGTCAAACTCGCATCGTAGAGAAGATTCCAAAGATGCCGACACAGCAGATAACCGGCAAGAACCAGGGCAAGAAATCCAACATACTTAATGCTGCCGGCGCAGGTAAGAGAGAACGCAGCTGCCGCTCCGCTGCCCAGCCAGCTGAGGCTGCCGAGGGAGCAGCGCTGAAAGCGAAGCAGACAAGCAATGCCCACGGTGCTGGCCAGCAGGAGCATCGATTCCATTAGCACAAAGCGGGATTGCGTTAACAGTGAATTATCGAGGACGACAAGGAGACCGCCAAGTGCGGCTGTCCAGCGACGCAGCTTTGCCTCTTGCAGCAGCTTGTAGACCGCTGGGGCCAAGAGGCTGCCACAAAGGGCGGGCAAGAAGCGCATCCAGAAGATGGGCACATTTGAGGCATAACTAGCACCGATCCGTGGAAATGTATAGTTGCCATCGTAGCCAGCGAAACTCACCAGACCCGCAATCAGCTGTTTTCCCAGCGGAGGATGTTGGTCAAAGAAGAAGACGTTGCGCATGTAGTGGGAAATGTACTTGCCATAGTGCAATTCATCGAAACTGTGGAGAGAATGGAGAGTCAAGAGTTTAGTAGAAGAAGGTACACTAAAAAATATCCATATTCTATGCATACTTTATTTAATATAGAATGCAATAAAATTAACACTTTTTAGCCAATTTTTCTCAAATTGATTATATTCCTCAAAAGTTTACTTTATTATAATAAATTAAATATCCCTTATATTGCAGCTGTTATTTCCCTAGTATTCAAAAATAAATAAATAAATTTTAAATGAGACCAATTCAAGAAGAACAGATGGTCAAGTTATAGAAACAGATTCTTCACATTTTGACCCCTTTCTTATGATGAAAATGGCTTAGTTTTTTTTTGAATGAATTTATAAGAGTTTTCAAACAATGAACGGAAAACATGAAGATAAAGCAGATAAACAATAGAATAGAATTGAATAGAAGAAGAAGCAGTTTGACTGCATTGCAAATTACATATTTACTTACACAACATGCGGCGGCGTTGCCAGTTTGTAGAAGCGCGTGAAGAACGCCAACAGAAAGAGACCCCAACTGAAGAGATCAATATGCAAGCTAACGGTAAATTGCGCTGTTGTTGCTGCTGCTGCATTAATGGCACAGTCTGCGCTGCCAGCGCTCTGCTTCGCATTGTCTACCACATCGTCGACGTCACACGAACAGGAACGCGATCGTGAACGTGACGACTTCTTAAACGCAGATGTAGGCGAAGCTGAAGATGCTGTTGGCGTTGACGCTGACGCTGACGCTGAAGTCGGCGTTGGCGTTGCCGCTGGCGTAGATGTTGACTTTGAGGTTTCGCTAAGAAAAGATTGCCGGCTCTCAGAGCGTCGACTGCGCTCAACGCTGCCGCGCAGTGGCAGCGCTAGCGGCGCATTCAGATGGCAGTTAACGTCACGGCAGCAGTTGAACATGTTCGCAGTGGTGGACTGCATGCCGTTACAGCACAATGGTGAAGGTGAATTGCAATTGCCTGATGCTGTTGTTGTTGAGGTTGCTGAACGGCTGCGAAAGTGAAGTCTTTCGTTTTGCTCATTGCTGGCGTTTTGATTTTCGATAAGGTTTTCCGCAACATTTTGTTGCTGCTCCTGCTGCTGCTGCTGATTTTGTTGTTTAGACTTTGAGCGCGTTGTCTTACGTCGTAGTACGGTGTTATGACTGGACATGATATAAAAACATCAATTGTTACAGCGTGAGAATTGTTATGTGACTTATTGTTATTGTTTGTATTCAATTTAAAAACATTTGCTGGCTGCACTTTCACTTTTCACAAACGTATATATATTTATTTTTGTTTGCATTTAATTATTTATATCACTTGTCACTCCCTTTGTTAGTATATATTTATATTTGTGCCACGTCTGCTAATAAACCTGCTGCCAGAAGCTTTTGCACTTTTCTTTGCTACTTTCGTCAAATAACAACAACACATTTACATGTACGAACGACCAGCAGCTAAAGAAAGTTCACACACATACGCGCGCGCACCGTAAACAGCACCAAAAATAAATAATTTGTATGTATGTGTGTGCTAAGGCACGCGCATATTTTACGTTTCGTTATTCTACTTTGCTTCGCACTCAACCACTCTCGCCAATTCGCCGACTTGTTCGCTTAAGATCTCGACGCGCACTGACGGCACTTCGGCCAAGGCGTCTGCGCAGCCGCTGTCGCTGCTGCTGCTGTTATTCGATTATTGACTGCGCTGCCAGCGCTGGAATGCGGCAGGTTTACTGCGTGTCTTTGGCTGCGTTTGCCTTCTTTGATTCTTAACCCATTTTTGGAAGAGAGCCTCTCTTTTTTTGTTTGCTCTCGCGCTTAGTGTGTGCGCTCTTGTAGCTTGCACAACGAAATGTCAATTGCTGCAGACAACTGTTGTTATTGTGATTGTTGCCACCTGTTGACACCTTTTGGAACAACGCTACTTCAAGGTAGCACGTGACAAACCTGCAACAAGTTCAAAGATAAATATTTGCTGCGGTCAACAAACATATTTGTTTGTCTGTATTGTATATGTTTATATGTCTACATAACATACAAGTAGTTTAAGCTTAAACGGTATTTTATTTATTGAGCATGTTAAAACGCTGTCTTTGTTGATTATTGAACATAATGCTGGACTATACATTGTAGTTTTTAGAGTGTGACGGAAAAAAAATCAAATAAATAAATACTGGGTTTTTATGCAAAATTATATAGAAATAGTTAATCATAAGAATCAAACCTATGCAAGTTAAAGAATTACAATTTAAGTAACAGTTGTATAATATTTCCTCATTTTGAAGTTACACATTTTAAAAAATGTACAGATTGACATAGCTATTAAGATAAAACAGTCAGTTGAACTTCTCTGGAAGTTCAGTACAAACGCTAAAAATTTTAATTTCATAGTAATTTTTTTTATGAGTAATAAAGACAAATATTTATTTTTACCTATGAGTTTTCACATTACCTTTTGTAGACTCTATGTAAACTGATGGATTATTGACATAATTACAGACAAAGTTGCTAAAGTTAAGGCGAAATATAAATAAACTGCACAAATACATGCTCTTTCATGTTTCTCTTTTATTTGAAAATAAACGTTTCTCGCTGTGAGTCACCCTACTGCAAAAAGTAGTTGTTGTCCTTGTCGACATGCTATGCATCAAGCCAAACTAGAGACTCCCCACTTTAGTCACACACACGCACACACACATACGCACGCAGGAGAGTGAGTGTGAGTGATAGAGTGAGGAGAGAGAGAGATAGAGAGTACTTTATGGAGAGAACTTTATTCGATACGAAACGAAGCGAAAGGAAACCAACGCTTGAAACTCAAACCATTTTGTCTGGCTTTATGTAGACTTTGTCTGGTGTTGATGGGTGGCCACTGGAGAGCAAAAGAGAGCGCTACATAAAGAGTGAGATAGCTTAACAGAATTGCAGTTGAGGTTGGTGTGAAGTTAAAAGTCCAAATTGCGGGCATGAGACTCTGAGGGGGATTTAGACATCCGACTGTGGTGCCGATTTTCAGGTCTGACGATTGCGATGCTGTCGGGCGATTGTGTGGGTGTGTGTATATGTAGATAAATGTGTATGTGTGTGTATGTGTGTGTGTGTGGATGCCACAGCTGCAGCTTGGAGTGCAACGCGCTTGCCAACTGTGGTGTATGACAATGAGAGAGAGGCAGGAGAAAGGGTGTGTGTTGGTGCTGGGTCCTTGCAAACGGGCAAAAGCAAAACAACAACATGGGCCAAAAGGAGGCAACGAGTTGAGGTTGCTGCTGCTGCTGATGCTGCTGCAGCTGCTGTTGGCGGATTGGCTGCCCGGTTTTGTGTGTGTGCCCCAGCCTCGCGACAGGCGCAGGACCCGCACAAGTGCAAGGATATTGTCGCCACCGGCCGCCTGAACCTGCAACGCCAATGCTGCAACATCGTCGCGTTGACTGAGCCTGTATTCTCTGTGTGACGGGGATGCAACGACTGGTGGCAACAAACAATTTTGAGGTGTGAGTTCACTGCCTGCTGCTGAGGCTGCTGCTGTTGTTGTTGTTGTTGCTGCTGTTGTTGCTGCTGTTGTTGCTGTTGTTGCTGCTGTTGGGTTGTGGGCCCTGTGCCGTGTGCCACTTTGGACGAATGCTCGTGGCCGTGGCCGTGGCCTCGACTCGTGCGCTCGTTTCACTCCAGCCAAGGCCAAGCCTGTTAAAGGACGACGTCGCCGTCGCCGTCGCCGTAGCCAAACGACGATAATGTGGCACAATGACATTGACATTGAACTAGGTCGAGGACGTTCTCCTCTTTTAGCCACCATTTTTGGTTAATGTTTGACTTCCGCATACGCATTTCCATTTCCATTTCCTCATTCCTTCATTCCTTCATTCCCCCACACACAGGGAATGCCTGTTTAACTGTCTTGATTGTGGCACATGTTGTTCATTGTTGCTGCCACACGTTGACTCATTACACTCAGTTGCCGCACAACTCGCATTATGAGTAAATATTATGTGTGCATGTGTTAAAGGTTAAACAGTCAAGATTTGACATGCAAATGAAGATAATCTCATTTTATCTTTTATATTTAAGTAAATTTAATAACAATTTCAGTGAAATAAATAAAATAGAAATTACTATTTATTTCGTTGTTATTATTATTAATATTGCTGGGATTTAAATACCAATATCACTTTATAAAATATATCCATCTTTTAGTTAGCTTTCTTTCTCTTAATCTTTTTCTCTTATGTATTTCGTCTCTTCTCTTTCTTAAGTGCATAATTGTAGCATACTTATTTGGACAAAAAATTAGTCTTGTCCTTGGCTTGGTTTAAAATTTAAAATATAATATAAATAATTAAAAATTGTATTTTGAAACTATATTTTGATTAAAATACTAAATGAATGAAATATGACTTTGTCTGAGATAAAATATGTTTTTGTATGTGTAAATTGTTATTATTGGATAAGGTATTTTAGGTTAATGTGTTATATAGAATAATATATGGAGAAAAATGCAGTTAACGAAGTATGCCCTCAAGTAAACATGAATATAGTTTAATAATGATAAGAAATATAGAAATATTGAAATAAATTTAGCTTGACTTTCATATAAAAGTTGCAGTAAATGAATGGGTGAATTTTAAGTAATGATAACTCAACTAATCGCTTCCATAATCCCCACTAATTGCAGTTGCAGCAACAACATCAGCAACAACAACAACAACAGCAACGAACACATTGAATTGAGTAAACCTAACCTCAACTTGTAAGCCCCTTGAGTTCCCGTTGCTTTGAAGTGGAAACGCAATTGATGAAATTTCTGAAATAAATAAATTACTTGAAATTTGGTCAGACTTTGAGATAAAGCAACAACATGCATTATAAGGAGAAGTGGAAAATTAGGAAGAACAACAACAACAATAACCACAACAACAATAAGAACAATAAAAGGAAGCTCGGCAATCAATTAAAATGCATACGAATGAGCTGCATTCTAATGGAAATTGCAAATCCCCCCATCCACCCCTTCAAGCTATTCCCCTCCCTCCCTCCATCTTGTCCTGTTTGTGGCCTCTGACATTTTTGTCTGTGTCTGCAGTTTGTCTAAGTCTTTGTTTTTGCATAGGCGTAGGTGGGGGGTGAGGGGTGAAGGGGGGGATCAATTGTGAACGGTGAACATTTTAAATTTTAATGTTAAATTTTATTTATTTTAATTGAAATGAAATTTATTTTATGCACATTTTATTCAAGTTGCAGCCAAAAGAGGGATGCAATTTCTATATACCACATGGATTATTCATATGTGCAAAAACAACAAACACACACACTCACACACCTACAGGAATATGCACACACACACACACACACACACACACACACACACGCACACGCACATATGTGCTGAAAATTTGTTATATAGAAAATGCAACTAAAATGTTTGCAGGCTTTTTGCTGTTTTATGGCTCGTCTGTCTGGCTGCCCTCTCCATTCCACCCCCACCCCCCTCTTCCCCTTTCCCCACCCTACCAAGCTGCAGTTGCATGACACAGCAACAACAACTTGAACATTTTGTTTTTAGTTGCATTGCAGTCTGGCAAAAATTTTGCCATTTGATTGCTGCCTTTTTGTGTAGAGTTTGTTGCAATTTGCTGTAGCTGTTGCTGTTGCTGTTGTCGTTGCCGTTGCTGCTGCAGTTGCATTTAGGTGTTGCACACACACACACACACACACGAACACATGCACATGTGACATGCAGGCAGAAAAACGCATATCTGCATTTTGCGCACTCTCACACAGAAAGAGAGCACACACACACACACACACACACACAGCCTTAGGGTGTTATATATGCATGTGCATATATATTTCTATAGAATATAGAAATTCATTTTTTATATAAATAAGCCTATGTATAACTGCATGTATATAGTATAACATTATCTGACCATCGCTTTTATTATTTCTGCATATACATATTTATGTACAAATATCTTGCTTTTTTTATGCTCCTCCCAGTTTTTTAGTTTGATTTGAGCAGCTAAAAATATAATCATAGTACAGTTGTGTGCAAAACATCAACAAATGTTCCATTTTTGTACAAATGTTTTATCATCTGACTTTACCGTTAGCTGCAGTGTTGCGCAACTTGCCGAAAATATCATATTTATATTTAGTACGACTACACTAAAGTAGCCCCCAAAAATCTAGGGGAATTTTTTACGCGTGCACACTACACTACAAAACACACAGACACACACACACACAGCACCTCAGCACACACACACCATCACACATACACAGTCAGAGTTCTAAACACACACACATTCATAAAATGTGGGCGCTTTGTTTAGAATTTTAGATTTTTGCGCGTTTTAGAGTTTTATGAATGAAATTTTTGGCGCAGACAAATTCCAACTCTGCACCCCATTTCTCCTTTTCAATGCCCCTCTGCCCCTTCCCACTGCTGCACTAGCGTTCTGTCCCTGCCGGAGAGTCACTTTTAGTTTTTCGGTTAGTTTTCGGTGCCCATTTTTGTTAAGTGGGCCTTGTGGGAGTTTTTATTTTTTTTTTTGTTTATATTTGTACGACTCGCTCGTTTTGACCTTGGCCAGTGCTGGATAGCCCGTTGGGCTCTACGGCTCTCCAACTCCAACTCCAACTCCAATTTCTACTGGGACTCCGACTCCGACTCCGACTCCAACTCTGACTCTGGCTTGAACTTGTTTAGATTTTGTGCCCACATCGTGTTGCAGTTTGTGTTTTGGCCCGTTTGTTGGTCCATTTTTGCAGTGACCCTTGTTGCACTTGGCACAAATATCGAAAAGGGGTTTCACTTGGTACTCTTTAAGGACATCCATGTTAAAGTTGTCTCAGTTCTATCTATGACAAAGATAATAATACACTTTGAGAATATTTGTTAGCTTTCGACTTTGCATTTTATTTAACTGGATTTCTGTTAGTTTTAGGTATTAAACATCTTAGATTTTAATTGAATAGCAGGCAGAATAACACTTTAATCAGTCCGAAACTAATGTCTAACTTCAAAAATAACTTTATAGGAAATTGTATAGCACACTTTTTAGAGCATTTTCCAAACCTTAATTATTTGCTATAAATCCAAAAAATTATTGTTTAAAATATTAATAAAGAAAGATGTGACAAGTTGTAAATAACCAGTTAAATATTTCAAAATAAAAGAAGAAACTCAAATTAAAAAAAATAAATTTTAAATACGTAAAAATTGATTCGTTAGAAATATATACGAGAATAGCTTTCATTTTTATAGGTAGAATAATGTCTAAGATGCGACACAAAATCTAAATTACACTATAAATATAAGTATTAACTAATCCCAATATAAGGAGAAAGAAAACTGATGATAACCCACGGTTAAAAGCTATAAAGATATGAGAAAGTTGAAGAAAGTAATTGAAATTATTCCACATCTATAAATAATGTCTAACTTCTTAAGCTAATGAAAATGTGAACATTGGCAACCACATAAAATAAATCAATTTTTAAATTTGATTACATGGGATGTTAGAATAGGATGGGTATACATATGTATATTTATATCCAACCGCAAACATATGTATGTATAGACTTTACATGGCCACAATCAAAGCAGCTGCCGCCCCTTGTCATTTCAATGTATTTACTAACGCTGTATGCTTTGTTTCAATATGTTTTTGCACTATGAAACGTATGTACATAAAATCAACACACACACGCACACCTGCATGCATACATATGTCTTTGTTTTAATGAGTTTGCTAGATTTGGATACATATACAACAAAAGCAAGAACAACAACAACAAATGCGACAAACTAATAAAAATCTATAGTGAAAAAAACTGTTGCATTGCCGGCGCGCGCTGTAAATTGACAACGAGTCAAAGTCAAAGCCAAAACTCACACACAAGAGATTTGCCAAATTTGAGTGTGAGTGAGAGCTAGTTCCAAAGAGAGCGCGCGCGGCGAAGAGCGTTGTTGTGCATATTGAACGAAACGAGGCGAAGTGAAGCCGAGTCGATGGCAACAAACACAAAAGCGAAAGCGAGCAGTGCGTGACTGTCAACTGTGTGCGTGTATGTTTCTGGTTCTTTCTCTCTCTCTCTCTCTGTTCTTTGTGCACAAATGTGCGTGTGTAGGCTATAGCATTTTAAAGAGTTCAAATGGCCTTTGGCAGACCTCTTTGGGCGGCTGTATAGCATCCTCCCCTGTGGGTCCTCGGTCCCATTGCCGACCTCATCATCGTCACCAAACTCTACACAATTTTAGGCGCCCGGTCATCGGCCCAATACGCCGGCCGGTCTGCATCGCACTGGACACACTTTCAATCAGTTTACGTTAAAGCGTCAGCAGCGACACTACGTCACGTCGCTACGTTATTGTGTTTTCAACATTTATATTGTACGCCCGTCTCTACACTCGGCACCCTGTCTCTCTCTCTCTCTCTCACACTCAGTCAGTCTAAGTCAGTCACTGCCTCTACAATACGCGTTTTTACTTTCACGCGAACAGCTCAAATTTCGGCGGGCAACTCAACAGTTCGCAGTGCAATTCAACAGTTCGATTTGTCAGCAGCGTCGCCGACGCAACTATTGCGAATCAAATACGACAATAAGTAATTAAATAATATTAGAGTGTAATGTAATTAAACTTAAGTGTGGCTATAAAAAATATGTGAGTATTCTTTTAAAAATGTCCACTTTAAACACTTCGTAGATATAAAATAATTCACAATTTAATTAAAAGCACAAGTAACTTCCCAAGACAGATGAGATCTGAATATACATAACAAAAAAGTCTCAAAAGTAAACTAAACTCAGCCAAGAAGAATGCTATTAATTTCTCAAAATAAGGTTAATAAATTTATATACAACACTCCCAAATTACACACTATATTATAAGTATTTATTTAAATCTATCAAAGCTATTTTAAGGTTTAATTTTTTAGTTTAAAAATTAACGTTAGAAGAAAATTTATTAAAAACTTAACTAGGAAACAATAAATTTTTCGGATACCTAAACTACTTTTTATGCACACTTGATTCAATATAAAAATATTCAACTATAAAATATTTTTTATAAAATTTTATATCTCAGTAAGCTTGTATTTTAATAAAAGTAACTTTAGACTTCAAAGAAAGTGTATTGAAAGTTAAATGAATTCTGTAAAATTCAAAAATGTGTACGATAGAAAATTACAAAAGTACGATTTAAATACTTAAAGCATTAAAAGAAGCCAAATGTTTTGCAGAGTTAAACAATATTCTATTCAATAATAAAAACTATATATTTTTTGAAGTACAGGTAACTGCAATAAATACTATTAATTATCCAGAAATTAATTAATCGATGTTTAGAAATTCATATTTAAATAGGTATGTTAATGTGACGTGATTAATGCTATTCAATAAATTTAAGCTACAATTGTTAGTATATAATTAAGTATTAAATGAGTGCACATTACGCATACGCCTCCATAACCAGTCATACTCTTAATGCAAGTGTGACTGTGTATGTGTGTGTGGCCGCGTTTCCGGCTGCTATCAAAACCTGTGAGTGCGTGTGTGTCTCTAATGTGTGTGTGTGTGTGTGTGTGTGTGTGTGTGTTCTGAGTGCATTTCGCAGACGGGTCATGGCCACGGCCACGGCAACGACCATTGGCTTTTCGGTTTCTGCCTCTGCCGTGGCATGCCGTGCCGTGTGGCAGAGTTTCACTTTCATGCCACAACAGAGCATGCCACACACACAGCAGCAGAGCAGAGCAAAGCAGAGCAGAGCTGAGCTGAGCTGAGGAGAAACCGAGGCCGGGATAAACAACAACGCGAGACTTGGACTCAGCCTCATTTTCGTCTTGCCAAAAGGCAGAGGCATGCACCCCTAAATGGCGCCCTCTTGACAGCTAGCTGCAACAGCGTCATCCACTTGTAACACATTTGTGGCAACAGTGAAGCGGAGAAGTGAGTTCTGGATTGGGGAAGGGGAAGGGGCGGCGGCAGCGGCAGGGATACGGCCAGGGTGGCATGTTGACCAGCTCGCGGCAGTAAGCCGGCACAGGCGCGACTTGGTTCGCTGCTCACGACGACGATGATGACGCAATGCAGCACACACACATACACACACACACAGACAGAGGCACATGCAGATTGAGCATACGGGAGAGTTGCAACACGGCACTTCCTCAACCACAGAATGTTGCACGTTGCCGCTCTCCCAACTCTAGGCAATGTCGTGCGCTCGGTTCTTACTCGATGCCGATTGCAACTGTCTCCCTTCTCCCTTCTCACTTTCCTCGCTACGGATTGCAGAGTGCATTTACCTCTGCCTGACAAGGGTGTATGTGTGTGTAGGAGTGGGGAGTGGTGAAGGGGGAAGGCGGAAGGCGGAAGGGATTGGCATTGCTTTATGGCTAACAGAGCTAGCGTCGCGTCGTGTGCGTGGCCTGATTTTGTCGATTGGCTTTGTGTGCCAACAGGCGGTAGCATCTTTGTTGCTGCCACACCATTGATGTCCCACCACCATCTGCAGATGCCACCACTGCCCCCATTCATGCCGCCATCTGCATTCTCATATGCAAATCCGTTGGCATTTTGTTTGTGTGGCCAATGAACCTGTTCTCCACAAAAGTGGCATGTAAATTGAAGTCATTCATGACCCACATCGTATTAGATACTTTCCTTATGTGAACTAACCAAATCAGACTAGCAGATACCCTGTAAGTAGACACAAAGTATCCCCGACTCACCACTGAACAGTTCTAATTTATTACATCATATGATTAGCATATTTTAGATTTTTGATTACGTAGAAAACAAAATGTACTAAAGATTTCAGATTAAAGATAATGAAATACATTTCAGAATATAGATCACGTTAGTTTAATATTGTAATCTTAAGCTGTATTAATCCCAAAGATTATAGACAACTAATTATATATTAAATAGATGAATGAAAATAAAAACACAAATATTTAAGAGAGAATTGTAGGAATGCAACATTCTAGATACAAATATTATAACAGACAATTGAATATTGCTCGTGGATTATATAATATCATAGATCATAGGTTCTTGCTCCCCGATTATAAGACCTCTGCTTCTTGACACACACCCCCTTGGCTCTACGATAGCCTCGGCGACAGACGCACTTTGGATTATAGCAGAAATCTTCAGCGGGACAATTCTGCCCAGTCGGACACTTGATGATCAGACAACTAACCTCCTCGTTGGCAGCACAAGATAAGTACATAACCTCGTAGTTGTCTGTGGAAACAAAATATTTACTGAAAGTCCCTTTAAATAGCTCGAATTATTCACCATTCTTTGTAGAAGATAACACAATAGCTAGAAAACTGAGAGGAATAAATAACCAAGTGTGCATAACGATATTTAAAATAATTCTAAGAATAGCTTTACAATTTATGACTGTTGTAGGTAACGCCCGATAGAAAACTTAAATATTGAAATCAAAGCATAAAATTTACATTTGCTTTGCACATTACTAATTCGTATACAAATGAGTGAATACCCTTTATTTTATAAGTTTACATTTAAAATTACAAAAACTTAAAAAAAGCACACTTATAAGTTATTGGTGGATTAATTATGTGCATCAGATTTAAATATCTTAATTTCTTTAATAATTACAATTTTAACAGAATATGTAAACGATTTTCTCATTTTACTTACCTATAGTGCTGTTATTAATAAGTAACTACAAGAATATAACCTTTTCTTATTTCAAACTACTTAATATTGTCTTGTCTTTCTTTTTGTTGGTTTAAAAACGCTGTGAAGAAACCAACAACTAAACGCCATTGACTTTGGCAATTACTTTAAGAGAGCGACGAGCGCCGCTCTCAGTCCTTTGCGCTCTCGTACTTAGCTCATATATGCACACAAATATAATAATGCCGGCACGAAGCTTTTGTCTCGTGTCTGTCGCACACACACACACACACGTACACGTACACGAGCAACTCGCTGGAGAGAAGTTGGGAGTGAACAAACGAGATGGCGGCGGGTCAGTAACAAACTAACGCCACACGCCGCTAGATGGCCCTGTCGTGAGTGCGGCAGCCGACACAGACATAGACGCTGTGGTGTGGCTGCATGTGGAGGACTGCACCAGTCGCAGTCGCAGCGACGTTAGCGCAGACATTGCAACGGTAGTTTGAGCCCCATACTCTTCACTGACACAGCCTAGGGAAACAATTCAAGCATTTTTGTCCTTTTATAAATGCCGCCGCGCGAGCTTCTCCTTTTAACTCACAGCAATATGTGGTGTGTGTGTGTGTGTGTGAGAGAAATTGTGAGTGTGGGAACTGCGAATACGTTGTGACGACGAAAAATTAAAAGAAAAAACGTAAATCAAAATACACTGCAAATCGGATGCACTTTCACATTGCTGTCCAGCCGATCGGCTGCGAAGTCAGCGTCGGAGTCAGCACCGGCGACGGCGTCGGCGTCGGCGTCAGATTTTCTTTGTAAACGAAGAGCTCGCCTTTCTGTTGCCTTTCGCAGTTTGCAATTTATTGTGTCACGCGTTCGCGAAAAATAACTCAAAATGAAAAACAAGATACCTCTGCTGCTTCCAAGTGAAAGTCTATTTTTCAACTGCTTAAAAAGATGTCCTCAATTCTTATAATTTCGAGACAGCTGCCCAAAATGAGGTGCGATTTTGTTTGTCTGTTTAGCTATGTGCGTGTGTGTTTGTATTTGTATTGCTCTCTCAATTAAAAGCGACACTAATTTGCGTACTTAGTGAAAATCGATATGGCTGAAACGTTACATTCACGGGACACTTTCGCGTTGCTATTTCTTACTGTTCCACTAGAAACAAATTTATAAATAGGGAAATAAATAAACAAACAGATTGCAGACTATTTTGATCAATTTATGCAAATCTATTGTTGCAAAATTACACACACAAATATACATACATATGCACGCTTACAGGACAACCCTAACCTAATCTCAATGTTGCCTACATACTAAAAGAATACAACCGCACAGTGGCAGGATGTTGTCAAACTAAATTCCAAAGTGAAGCAGTGTTCAGTGGTTTAGTTTAAGAGACGCAAATACCAGTTATTTTAAGTATTAAAATATATGTTAAGTCTTCTTTTTTGATAAAAAAAAATAATAAAGAAATCAAAATTAAAAGTGAGCATATTATTTTTCGTCTCAGTGTTTTCAGATAAGTTTAAGAGTTTTTTTATATTTCTATCACTAAAATAACTCTTGAATTAATTTATTTTTAAATGTCCAACAGTACAGTTTCCAGTAGTCGTTCTCTCATGCTATACTACATTATAATAATTTTATTATAGTTAGTTTTATAAACTGTTATTTCCAATCGATGGTGGACTAGTGTGCACACTCACGGACTAAATGTAGTTTGTGTTCGTGCCTTTCTCGTATTGAGCGCAGGTTTGCCGCTCTTTTTTTGTTGCTTCTCACGCGACCGGCATATGTACACATGCGTATGTGTGCCTGCGTACATATATGTGTGTGTATGTGCTCGTATTATTGTGTGTGGGTGCGCGATTGGACAGTCAAAATAATAACAGCGACTGCGTTTTCACTTTTCATTGAGCATCCGAATTGTCTAACCTTAAAGTCTATTCCATCTTCTTTTCTATGATACGGATATTACCTCGTGATAGATGTTCCCCACACCTTATAATAGTTCTGACCTAACACATACTAATTTTAAAATAAATATTTTATCAATATAAAATTTTATGAAATTGATAATATCTACATAAAATATTGTCTTCTATTATTCTCAACATATATGCATTATTTTTAAATCTAAGTGACTGTTCAAGGCCATAAATAAATTGAATTAAATACATTCTAAGATCAATTTTTATTTATATCCACAAATCAAACCAAAATTTGTATAGTTGTTCAGATTAATGCTAAAAGAACTTACAAGATACAAACTTACTTACAAATCTTTGATTAAACTGAATCGATTTCCATGCGGAATCTCATATTGATACCCAATTAAAAAATATACATATTAAGCATGTTAATTTTATTTTTTTAAATAAACACTATAGAATCTATTTATTTTGCAGTTGCTTCGCATTCAACGCACAATTGAATCTTTAGTTCTTCGAAATACGTGAAGAAAGCCTGGAATTGACGCACAATGAATTTCACACCGTTTGGAAACAGTTTTCCGGGACTGCCGCAGTTCACGACGACGACGGCGCCGCTGGTGTCAACGGTGACAGCCGCTGTGACCGTCGCCGATGCCGATGTGACTGCAGCGGCCAACAATCAGCAGCAACAGGAGCCCGGGGGCAGCAACAATCGCTACCAACAACATCAGCAGCAACAGCAGCAGCAGCAGCAGCAGCAACAGCAACAACAGGTGACTACCGGTGTGGCCATGACGCACTTCAGCCAACCGGGCATGGCCAGTGGTCAGAGCAGCAGCAGCGGTGGGGGTAATAAGTTTCGTAGCGGGCAGGAGGAGGTGCTACAGGGTGATAAATACAATGGACACTTGGTGGCAACTGCAACACAACAGCAGCAGCAACAGCAGCCGCAATATGCTACCGTTTACGCTCCCAGTGCCACGACGAGCACAGCGGATGCATTGCAGGCGAGCAGTTCCGGGCAACAGCAGCAACAACAGCAGCAGCAGCAACAACAGCTGCAACAACAGCAACAGCAGCAAGTTGTGGCACCGCAGGAACTTACCCAAGATCTATGCAACGCCATTCTGCAACAACAAGGTAAGTTTATTCGCAAATTGGAGTCCCCAAAGCTCTTACTGATGTTTAATTGTTTGTCCCCGCAGTGCTACAGAATACCTCCTGGCAGACGATCACGCCGGGCACCACAGTCGCCGACTACCTCTCGCATCTTCCAGCCAACACGTTGCCACTGTCGCTGCATCACTTTCTCAAATACTCCGCGGAGACCATCAAAAAGGAGAACCAACAGAACGTGGTAAGTGAGGAGATCTAACGACTGAACCACATACAACATTATAATAACTCAGAAAAGTGAAGTTGAGTCCGCTTATGCATTTAGAAATAATTTTTGATAATAAATTAAACATATTTATATAGATAATTTAATGAAATTCGGCTTATTTGCATTAATTTCTTTAGAATTATTAGTTATGCTATATAATTTAATATTTTAAATTACAGAAACAGTTATCAATATTGAGAATTCTTATCTTTAGCTTAAAGCATGTGAATAATCCGAAATATTGTTAAAATTCCAAAAAAAATACATCATATTCAACAGAGTTGATAGTTATAAACTAGAAAAGTGTAAAACACAAAAATTGTTCATTTAGTGTTATATTGATATTCAAAAGAGGTTGTTTAAAAAAAATAATAATGGAAAATATATTCAGTAATAATTGTATTACAATCAAGAGAAGTTTAGTCTTAAATTAGAATAATAATGACAATATATACTTGTTTGCAGGTGTTGCAGGTGCAGACGGGACCAGGAGCAGCCATTGGCATCAATACCATTGGTGCAACCACAACCATAAGCATACCTCAGCAGGAACAGTTGCCGTTGCAGCAGCAACAGCAACAGCAACAGCAGCAGCAACAACAGCAGCAGCAACAACAGCAGCCGCAGGCAACACTGCAGTTACAGACGCAGGCAGTTGTTGCAAGCAGTTCGACGGCGGCAAGTGGCACAAAAAAGAAGAAACGCAAAAAACGTTCCAAGGAGCGTAAACCAAAGCTGCGTCCCGGTGAGATTCGTATGAGCACCGCCCTCGATGGCAGTCCGCTCTACATGTGTCCCGAATGCCATGTGGCGTACCCCGAGCCGGAGCTGCTCGAGGTGCATCTGGTGGGTCACAATCTGGAGCGACGCTATGTGTGCGACATCTGCCAGGCATCGCTGAAGCGAAAGGATCACCTAACGCGACACAAGCAATCGCATAATCCGGAGCGTCCCTACATCTGCACCGTCTGTCTGAAGGCCTTCAAGCGCAAGGAGCAGCTCAGTCTGCACTTTGTCATCCATTCGGGTGAGAAGCGTCATCAGTGCCAGGAGTGTGGCAAGGGCTTCTATCGTAAGGATCATCTGCGCAAACACACACGCTCGCACATCGCCAGGCGGGTGAAGGCCGAGCTCAATAGTCATGTGAGGCGAGAGAACGGCACCAGCATGTTGCAACCTGTGGTCACAGCTGCCACAACGGCCGCCGTGCAGCACGCTAATCAGCAGCAGTTGCAGTTACAGCAGCAACAGCAGCAGCAACAGCAGCAGCAACAACAACAACAACAGCAGCAGCAGCAGCAACAACAACAACATCACATTGTTGTCAGTCAACAGCAGCAGCAACAACAACAGCAACAACAGACAGTAGGTCAGCAGCAACAACAGCAAATGATAAATTAGCCAAATGATTTTTGTAAAGTCAGTTAAATCAAAATTTGAAATATGCACCACTCCCCCTTCCGCTTCCCGTTCGGAACGCCTTGTGGCATGCAACAATTGTTGATAGAAATTATATTTTAAGCACAAGATCCCACGCTTTCGGTCCACATCATTTAATTGACTCACACAAATCGGATATTCGAATATCGTATACGATATTCCGCAATGCAATTGCAAATGCTTCTAGGACTCTCCTGCTGGAGATCCTCCTCGACACTGTAATATTATTCCTAACATCGAATATCGTTTACGATATTCACCAATGCAATAACAAATACTAGAAGTGCTCTCTTTAAAGAGATATCCATCAATACTGTACAATTATACCTAGGCAACAACGTGACACAAACTATGGCATTAAAGTGCTAAACAACTGGGACCATAAACCTGATTAACTTCCAACCATTAAATAATCCTAAATTTAGCATATTTCTGTCTAATTTATGTATGAACACTTGTGAGGTAAATCTGAGGTTTAATCACGGATGTTGATATAATTTACGAAACCACTCAATTTAATATTTAAACAGTGATAATATTATAAATATTGGATTATGTAACATCAAAAAATTATCTTAATCTTATTCCTAGGTTTCGCAATTTATATCTTAACTCTAACGCATTTGCTTCATGGTTTTATTTATTAAATCAATCACCGAAAATTTGTTTTCAAATCGTGCAGCTCGAGTTGTAGGTCCCAGAACGCCGATCTGTTATGCAATAGGCCCGTTTTCCACAAGTACTTTAAGAAAACAAAGAAATTATAATTTTATATGCGAATCGCGTATTTTAGTGAAATGTATTTTTGTATAAAATGAATTCTATGTATATCAAAATGATACGAACAACGGTGTAAATGCAGCCAACTATTTCTGTATTTATCTGTACTCGAAAATACCTAAACAAAGCGCAATTTAGATATAAGTACGAATTTAGATACTATGGATGTACTTAAACTTTTGATAACACCGATTAAAACATTTGTAAATACACCTGTTTATTTGTTTACTCTATTCAGGAATAGAATTTAAGGAACGGGAGAATACGCCTGTGTATTATGAGTGAATTGAAGTTATAATCGTGGTAAGGTTTATACACATCGCATTGCATAATGATTAACAAATTAGGTATATGTTTGTATGCACCATTTATTTTATTCAATCAAGTTATCAATATCATTAATACGTAATTATAATTAATTATTCATTTATTTAAATGTATGTAATTCGTGTATTTTTATGTATATTTATGTTGTATTTCTATTTATGTATTTTATATCGTATGTACCTGCTGTTCTTTAATATACTGCATATGATCCTTGCACACGTATAGCTTAAAGTTAAATTACAACATAATACGCGTTAGATTATTTTAAAATAGAGCAAATATAAAGGAGTGAGAGCAGGGACTTGGTAAGGAAGGTAATAATTACTAGATCGCAGGAGATTAACGGATTTGAGTCAAGCCTTATAAAAAAATGTCTTCTCAAATCAGCCAGTTTTTAAATCTAACGAATTGATTCTTAATTCAAAACATATGCAGTTATATAAATACATATATAAATATATAGAGATGTGTAGGTATGTGTGTGTGTGGATGTGTGGTGTGCCAACAATTGCAGGGCGCCCAAGACATGCAAGTCCTGCAGCCGCTTCCTCACTCAACAATTTTTATTATTACTCGTACAGCATGTGCGCGCGTGTGTATGTGTGTTGTGTGTTTGTGTGTGTTTTTGGTTAATTTATTGTGTTTCGTTTTCGTTGCGAAAATGACGATTTCAATCACTGTACAAAAGAACTAAACGGAGCGTTCTGGCACTTTTCTGTCTTACGGTCCACAAAAATATTTCCGCTTCTGATCGTCAATATAATCACGTGTGGACATTTGTATTGCCTGCTGCAGCATTTCGCTCTCATTGATACCTTAAATCAAAATACGAATATGTAAGTAAAACATAAAATAGAAGGATTCCTTTTTCAGTATTTCCCCATTAATCCCTTTATTCCCTTAACTTTGCTGTCTACATCTGCTTACCATCATTGGCATATGATGCCTCGAGAAGCTCCTGATAGAAGCTAGAATAACTCTGCTTGGGCGTCGTCTGTGCATCAACTCGTTTTGGCGGCGACTGCGATGACTGCTTGGAGGTGCAAGGTCGTTGTTCCGCCTCCGGTGTGTGAGCTCTTGAAGCTACTGGGGCTGCATCCCGTTTGGGACTCTTTCGTAACGGCGCCTCGAGTGTCTCCAGGCTGCAAGTGTGGTCATAAAAGGTGAGAAAACAGTTGTAATTATAGTTAACACATCTACATACTTGTTGCTGGCCTCACGCGCCTCGTGGCGACGTTTCTTGCTGCTACGTAAGGGATTACTGCGACGCTGCGATTTGGATATCTTATTGGCACGCTGGGCAGTTGCGGAATTGGGCGAGGAGTTGCCACCGCCGCCACAATGTCCCACCGAGCTGGTGCTGCTCATGTCCGTTGCATCACTTTCATAGCCACCCAAATCGCTCACCTCGGGTGGCAGCTTGTGCGTGAATTGGCTTAGGCTTTTCGGCGATAGCGTAAAGCCAGAGGTTGTGCCGTCGCTAATATTGGTGCTGCTTACGCCAGTGATGTTGCTGGTGTTATTATTATTGCTGCTGCCGCCGCATCCATCACTCGAGTACTTAGAAGGTGAGGCATCCGAATCGGTTAGTGCCTCTGCTGAGGTTACAGTCGACGATGTAGCCGAACCTGCGGCTGTGTTGTTGGTGCGTGAGCGCTGCATGTTATCACGACACCACTGTAAATAGGATTCTCGTGCAATTTGCTCCTCGATGGCCTCATTGGTTGCTTCCCAGTCTGTTGTCTTCAGCTTATCCTCAAACATGGTCTACCAAAGAAATTATGATATTATGCTAGTCGGTTTACGTTGTGGTTTACTTACCTGCTCGATTTCCAGCTGTTCGCTGAGACGCACTGCCTCCTTTGTCTGAATCTCGGGCTTGTATCCAGCCAAACCCAAACCGACACCCACAGTCGCATTGTAGGGATCCAATATGGCATTGTAATGCGAGCCTCTCTGATAGGAAAGACGCAGCGGCGGGTAACCAGCCTGCGATTGCTCCGAATTGAAGATGTTAATGGGAGCTACGAAATGCAAGTAGAAATATATACATTAGTTTAATTAAAAATAGAGTAGATAAACGAAAATTTATCTACTCACTCGACTGATAACAATAGACTTCCACTGTGCGACTGTAGATCTCTGATATGGCCTGTATCTCGATGTGATTGCCGTGTGCATCGCGTGCTCGTTTACGTTGAATATAGCCATTGATGTCCTCAGTGACAAATTGCCCAAAGTATTCGCGATTCTCATGCTGGAAAAGCCAATGCGATACTTTAGAATCATTGATCAACTGAATATAATCTCTTTTATATATACAATATAGTCCATTGTGTGCTGCCGTATGACATCGTGCATCTCCTCGTCTCCGTAGATCTGTAGAGATATTGAGCGAAACAAACAGGCACCATCCTCCTCAACGGGTTTCAGTTCATAGCCACGCTTTTCCATGCACTTGGCAAACTCATCGTCACGACGCTGCCATTCCTCGATCGATATGGTACGCTCCTTGGGCGGCAGATGCTCATCGCCGCTATTGTAGCCAGAGAACGTCTCCTCCACAGCCTTGAGCAGATTAGCAGCCGCCGTGGCTGGCGTCATCTGTGTTTGTACGTTTGGTACGCTGCTCAAATGTTCTGGGGACTTGCGACCTACAGCCGATGGACTACTATTACCCACGGCTGTGGCAACGGTAGCTGACACACCGGCATGCGGACTGTTGTTAGTAACGCCAGGAACACCGTTACCCACCACCGACACATGATTCAGATTCAATTTCTCTCGCTCCAAACGATCCCGCTTGTGGTGATGGGCATGACTGTCATGATGCTCGCGACGCTTTGAACGAGAGCTGCTAAAACAGCAATTATATATTAAATTAGCTAGTTAAACATTGATTGTTAACTTGACATTCACCTCTTGTGTGGACTGCAACGATGTGTGCGCGACAACTCCTCGTAAACCTCACCACGACGCTGAGGACTCTGAATATAAACATATCATATGTTATAATTTATTTTAAAGTATTCTGACAATCAACTACTCACCTGACCATGTCCATCGATGACGACATTGCGATGAGCCTGATTGACAACCGATTGCTCGACAACCACTTGACCAGCTACATGCGCCTCTGTGGCATCCGCATCAACGACACGCTTTCCACTTGGCGCACTAACTGGCTTAATAGTCATGTTGTGGCTGTTAGATACCACGCAAATTACAACTATCAGCGAGTTTTAGAAAACGCTGCGTCTGCTTTCTTTTCAGTTGGGCCCCAAATGTTGTGCGAAAGTTGATGACATATGTAAATATGGAATTCGCTTAGCTGTTCGGCCAGCTCAGAATTAGATTTTCTGCTGCCTGTGTGTGTATGTGTCTATTTCGTATTCACTTTTGCACTGAGTTCTTTGTCCGTGTGGCAATTATTGATACTTTTGCTTTTGCTGGCGTGCTCTCTTTTGAGATTCCTTTTGTTACAGTCACTCCTTCTTCAACGACGCTATTATTGTTGCTTACCCTGTTATTGTTGCTGAATTCAGCGGCTGTATTTTAGATTTAAAGTGTACAAACTATGAAATCATATTCATAGCCAGCGTAAATGGTGAAAATTTTGAGATTTTCATTTAGGTGTATCTGTGTGCTTGCGTCTGTGTTTTTGTATCTGTATGTGTGCTGTTTGTTCGCAATCGTCTTTGTCTCTGCACAGTTACAGAAACGATTAATTAAGCACTTCGTTCGTCTCCCTGGATTGGTTTATGCTCTCTGCCCCATTCAAATGCCACACTTATTATTTATAACACTTTTATGCAGCTATGAAATGATTTTGTTACAGAAAACATTAGTTGACCCAACTCAATTCGATTTTTATTTACACCAGCCACAAATTTGTCAGATGCGCACGTTGTTCTTCTTCTTGGCTTTTTCAAGATTTTTTAGGCATTTATTTCTGAGTCAGCTTGTGTGAACATCTGATAGCAGCAGTGTTGCCCTATTTACTTTTTTGTTTGACAAGTGTCACAATAAACGATATAATTTGATAGAAGTTTTCGATAACTTTAATAAAGCTATTTGAATCTATTTAAAGAATGGCGCATTAGCTAGTTTTGTAATTAAATACCAATTGTTGATCAATTTCATTTTATTTAAATTATAACCTTAATTATACATTATTAACAAATACTTAACAAATATTGAGTTAAATGCTTGTTTACTCAACTGTGTTTGCGAAAATTTGCTATTCAATTTGCATAAGAAATCATCTATAAGCCAGTTGAGCTAACATAGCGAAATTTTATGTATCTCTAAATATCAACTAAATTTAACTAATTTTACTTTTGATTAAATCCCTTAAAATTGTTTCCCTTTTTAGAACAGATTAAACAACAGCAAGTAAATTTATTGTTTGCATGTGTATATATTTTACATCGTTAAAAACAGAGCTGTCATACATGTGCAGCATGTGTAGCTGTTATACAAGTTACAATTATGACAGTTGCTGTAAATGACAATTAGTTCGTTACATAACGACCGTTCCAGGCACCAGCACCCCATCCAGTTCCATAAGGATATCCCCATGCCGGATTATGTCCCATCCATCCTGCTTGCGATCCCCACCAATACGGATAGTGTCCCCCACCGAACTGAGCACCGGTTGTGCGTTTCATGCCTGGGGAAGTGAACCGTACACCTTTATTATTTGCGTTAAAATTTCCGTTATTTATCTGAGAATCGTCGGTGCCATCATTTGAGTTTGAACTCGACTGACGAGACCATGTTGTTGTTCCTGTACGTTGAGCATCTCTACCATTTGTTCCGAACGGGACTGTTTCCTGAACCCTTCTTATGACTTTTCCAATAACGCCAGGAAAACCTGGATGATAGGTATTTCCGTGCGTCGAACTGGAATGCTTAGTCCAACTGTGAGAGTTTTGAGTTCCCGTATTGACACCACTCTGGTTGATACCATTTCCAATTACCCGAGTTGACGGATTAGCTGATGAACTAGACCAAGTCTTCGAAATAACTGTCTTTGAGTTTTTACCACCTTGACCAGGAATTACGAAGGTTCCTGAGCTCTGTTCACCTTTGCCAGGCTGTACACTTCCCTTAATTACGGTTATTGTGGTTGTTGTAGATCTAGATCCACCCTTCACGTAAGAACTCGATTTCCCAGACTCCCCAGAAGATGTTGAGCTTGAACCTGATTCAGACTGCTGTGAAGTGCCACCAATATTGCCGTCCGATCCAGAATTTGTTGTTGTCGTTGTGGTTGTTGTAGAGCCTGATTGGTGGGTGTTGCCGGAACCAACAACAGTGTTAGAATTGCTGGAGGTTTCACTTACAACAGGTTCAGCTGATTGCTCGCTTTCTTCGGAGGTTGTTGTGGTTGTGGTTGTTGTAGAACCTGATTGGTGGGTGTTGCCGGAACCAACAACAGTGTTAGAATTGCTGGAGGTTTCACTTACAACAGGTTCAGCTGATTGCTCGCTTTCTTCGGAGGTTGTTGTGGTTGTGGTTGTTGTAGAGCCTGATTGGTGGGTGTTGCCGGAACCAACAACAGTGTTAGAGGAAGTTTCCTTTACAACAGGTTCAGCTGATTGCTCGCTTTCTTCGGAGGTTGTTGTCGTTGTGGTTGTTGTAGAGCCTGATTGGTGGGTGTTGCCGGAACCAACAACAGTGTTAGAATTGCTGGAGGTTTCACTTACAACAGGTTCAGCTAATTGCTCGCTTTCTTCGGAGGTTGTTGTCGTTGTGGTTGTTGTAGAGCCAGACTGGTGAGTGTTGCCGGAACCAACAACAGTGTTAGAGGAAGTTTCCTTTACAACAGGTTCAGCTGATTGCTCGCTTTCTTCGGAGGTTGTTGTCGTTGTGGTTGTTGTAGAGCCTGATTGGTGGGTGTTGCCGGAACCAACAACAGTGTTAGAGGAAGTTTCCTTTACAACAGGTTCAGCTGATTGCTCGCTTTCTTCGGAGGTTGTTGTCGTTGTGGTTGTTGTAGAGCCTGATTGGTGGGTGTTGCCGGAACCAACAACAGTGTTAGAATTGCTGGAGGTTTCACTTACAACAGGTTCAGCTGATTGCTCGCTTTCTTCAGAGGTTGTTGTCGTTGTGGTTGTTGTAGAGCCTGACTGGTGGGTGTTGCCGGAACCAACAACAGTGTTAGAGGAAGTTTCCTTTACAACAGGTTCAGCTGATTGCTCGCTTTCTTCGGAGGTTGTTGTCGTTGTGGTTGTTGTAGAGCCTGATTGGTGGGTGTTGCCGGAACCAACAACAGTGTTAGAGGAAGTTTCCTTTACAACAGGTTCAGCTGATTGCTCGCTTTCTTCGGAGGTTGTTGTCGTTGTGGTTGTTGTAGAGCCTGATTGGTGGGTGTTGCCGGAACCAACAACAGTGTTAGAGGAAGTTTCCTTTACAACAGGTTCAGCTAATTGCTCGCTTTCTTCGGAGGTTGTTGTCGTTGTGGTTGTTGTAGAGCCAGACTGGTGAGTGTTGCCGGAACCAACAACAGTGTTAGAGGAAGTTTCCTTTACAACAGGTTCAGCTGATTGCTCGCTTCCTTCGGAAGTTGTTGTCGTTGTCGTTGTTGTAGAGCCTGACTGGTGGGTGTTGCCGGAACCAACAACAGTGTTAGATGGAAGTTTCACTTACAACAGGTTCAGCTGACTGCTCGCTTTCTTCGGAGGTTGTTGTCGTTGTGGTTGTTGTAGAGCCTGACTGGTGGGTGTTGCCGGAACCAACAACAGTGTTAGAGGAAGTTTCACTTACAACAGGTTCAACTGACTGCTCGCTTTCTTCGGAGGTTGTTGTCGTTGTGGTTGTTGTAGAGCCTGATTGGTGGGTGTTGCCGGAACCAATAACAGTGTTAGAATTGCTGGAGGTTTCACTTACAACAGGTTCAGCTGATTGCTCGCTTTCTTCGGAGGTTGTTGTCGTTGTGGTTGTTGTAGAGCCTGACTGGTGGGTGTTGCCGGAACCAACAACAGTGTTAGAGGAGGTTTCATTTACAACAGGTTCAGCTGACTGCTCGCTTTCTTCGGAGGTTGTTGTCGTTGTGGTTGTTGTAGAGCCTGACTGGTGGGTGTTGCCGGAACCAACAACAGTGTTAGAATTGCTGGAGGTTTCACTTACAACAGGTTCAGCTGATTGCTCGCTTCCTTCGGAGGTTGTTGTCGTTGTGGTTGTTGTAGAGCCTGACTGGTGGGTGTTGCCGGAACCAACAACAGTGTTAGAATTGCTGGAGGTTTCACTTACAACAGGTTCAGCTGATTGCTCGCTTCCTTCGGAGGTTGTTGTCGTTGTGGTTGTTGTAGAGCCTGATTGGTGGGTGTTGTCACCGGAACCACAGTGTATTATCTTGTTTTGTTTTGTGGCCTATTGTGGTGTTCCGATTAACTTCTTCAGACTCACTTCTTTTTGTACCAGAAGATGCGGCTGAATTGGTTTTTGTAGTTGTGGAAGACCTAATCCATTTCTTGTGGCCGTGTCGACGTCCGTTCCTATAATTATAGTATTGCTCAGTTGAAGGATATCTATTCTTGGATCCAGAAAGAACGTTTTTGTTTTCCCAATCTGAGTCAGAGTGCTTCATGCCTGAAGTTTCAGCTACGCCAGATTGATTAGAACTTTCTTCCGAATCTCCTTTGTTTGATTTAATATTATTTTTATGATATTTTCTTGTTGATGTAGAGCGCCGCCATTTCTTTCTACCGTTTTTACCGTATTTGGAACTTTTCCAACGACCGCCATTGTGATGATTATTAGTTCTTATAACAGTTGTAGTTTTGTTTTTGTTGTTGCTGGAATTAAGGTGTTAGATGAGGACACCAGGATCTGACCAATGAGCTGGATTCTTCAGAGATAGGTTTTGTTGTTGTGGTTGTTGAAGACCATTTGGTGGTTGTTACGAACTAACAACGGTGTTGGAAAGTCCATCATTTACAACAGGATCTACCAATGAGCTGGATTTCGGAGGTTGTTGTGTTGTGGTTGTTGCAACTGGTGGTTGTTGCTGAATCTACAACGGTGTTAGAGTGACATCATCTACAACAGGATCTGCAATTGAGCTGGATTCTTCAGGGTTGTGTGGTTGTGGTTGTTGTAGAGTTACCAGCCTGCTGAGTGTTGCCGGAATTTACAACGGTGTTAGAGTGACCGTCATCTACAACAGGATCTGCAATTGAGCTGGATTCTTCAGAGGTTGTAGTGGTTGTGGTTGTTGTAGAGCCACCCTGGTGGTTGTTGCTGGAATCTACAACGGTGTTAGTGTGACCGTCATCTACAACAGGATCTGTCAATGAGCTGGATTCTTCAGAGGTTGTAGTTGTTGTGGTTGTTGTAGAGCCACCCTGGTGGTTGTTGCTGGAATCTACAACGGTGTTAGAGTGACCATCATCTACAACAGGATCTACAAATGAGCTGGATTCTTCAGAGGTTGTTGTTGTTGTGGTTATTGTAGAGCCACCCTGGTGGTTGTTGCCGGAATTGACAACGGTGTTAGAGTGACCATCATCTACAACAGGATCTACCAATGAGCTGGATTCTTCAGAGGTTGTTGTTGTTGTGGTTGTTGTAGAGCCAGACTGGTGGTTGTTGCTAGAATCTACAACGGTGTTAGAGTGACCATCATCTACAACAGGATCTGCCAATGAGCTGGATTCTTCAGAGGTTGTTGTGGTTGTGGTTGTTGTAGAGCCACCCTGGTGGTTGTTGCCGGAATTGACAACGGTGTTAGAGTGACCATCATCTACAACAGGATCTACCAATGAGCTGGATTCTTCAGAGGTTGTAGTGGTTGTGGTTGTTGTAGAGCCACCCTGGTGGTTGTTGCCGGAATTAACAACGGTGTTAGAGTGACCATCATCTACAACAGGATCTGCCAATGAGCTGGATTCTTCAGAGGTTGTTGTTGTTGTGGTTGTTGTAGAGCCAGACTGGTGGTTGTTGCTAGAATCTACAACGGTGTTAGAGTGACCATCATCTACAACAGGATCTGCCAATGAGCTGGATTCTTCAGAGGTTGTTGTTGTTGTGGTTGTTGTAGAGCCACCCTGGTGGTTGTTGCCGGAATTGACAACGGTGTTAGAGTGACCATCATCTACAACAGGATCTACCAATGAGCTGGATTCTTCAGAGGTTGTTGTTGTTGTGGTTGTTGTAGAGCCAGCCTGGTGGTTGTTGCCGGAATTTACAACGGTGTTAGAGTGACCATCATCTACAACAGGATCTGCCAATGAGCTGGATTCTTCAGAGGTTGTTGTTGTTGTGGTTGTTGTAGAGCCACCCTGGTGGTTGTTGCCGGAATTGACAACGGTGTTAGAGTGACCATCATCTACAACAGGATCTACCAATGAGCTGGATTCTTCAGAGGTTGTTGTTGTTGTGGTTGTTGTAGAGCCAGACTGGTGGTTGTTGCTAGAATCTACAACGGTGTTAGAGTGACCATCATCTACAACAGGATCTGCAATTGAGCTGGATTCTTCAGAGGTTGTTGTTGTTGTGGTTGTTGTAGAGCCACCCTGGTGGTTGTTGCCGGAATTGACAACGGTGTTAGAGTGACCATCATCTACAACAGGATCTACCAATGAGCTGGATTCTTCAGAGGTTGTTGTTGTTGTGGTTGTTGTAGAGCCAGACTGGTGGTTGTTGCTAGAATCTACAACGGTGTTAGAGTGACCATCATCTACAACAGGATCTGCCAATGAGCTGGATTCTTCAGAGGTTGTTGTTGTTGTGGTTGTTGAAGAGCCACCCTGGTGGTTGTTGCCGGAATTGACAACGGTGTTAGAGTGACCATCATCTACAACAGGATCTGCCAATGAGCTGGATTCTTCAGAGGTTGTTGTTGTTGTGGTTGTTGAAGAGCCACCCTGGTGGTTGTTGCCGGAATTTACAACGGTGTTAGAGTGACCATCATCTACAACAGGATCTACCAATGAGCTGGATTCTTCAGAGGTTGTAGTGGTTGTGGTTGTTGTAGAGCCACCCTGGTGGTTGTTGCCGGAATTAACAACGGTGTTAGAGTTACCATCATCTACAACAGGATCTGCCAATGAGCTGGATTCTTCAGAGGTTGTTGTTGTTGTGGTTGTTGTAGAGCCACCCTGGTGGTTGTTGCCGGAATTGACAACGGTGTTAGAGTGACCATCATCTACAACAGGATCTGCCAATGAGCTGGATTCTTCAGAGGTTGTTGTTGTTGTGGTTGTTGTAGAGCCAGACTGGTGGTTGTTGCTGGAATCTACAACGGTGTTAGAGTGACCATCATCTACAACAGGATCTACCAATGAGCTGGATTCTTCAGAGGTTGTTGTGGTTGTGGTTGTTGTAGAGCCACCCTGGTGGTTGTTGCTGGAATCTACAACGGTGTTAGAGTGACCATCATCTACAACAGGATCTGCCAATGAGCTGGATTCTTCAGAGGTTGTAGTGGTTGTGGTTGTTGTAGAGCCACCCTGGTGGTTGTTGCTGGAATCTACAACCGTGTTAGAGTGACCATCATCTACAACAGGATCTGCCAATGAGCTGGATTCTTCAGAGGTTGTTGTGGTTGTGGTTGTTGTAGAGCCAGACTGGTGGTTGTTGCTAGAATCTACAACCGTGTTAGAGTGACCATCATCTACAACAGGATCTGCCAATGAGCTGGATTCTTCAGAGGTTGTTGTGGTTGTGGTTGTTGTAGAGCCAGACTGGTGGTTGTTGCTGGAATCTACAACGGTGTTAGAGTGACCGTCATCTACAACAGGATCTGCCAATGAGCTGGATTCTTCAGAGGTTGTTGTTGTTGTGGTTGTTGTAGAGCCAGACTGGTGGTTGTTGCTGGAATCTGACAACGGTGTTAGAGTGACCATCATCTACAACAGGATCTACCAATGAGCTGGATTCTTCAGAGGTTGTTGTTGTTGTGGTTGTTGAAGAGCCAGACTGGTGGTTGTTGCTGGAATCTACAACCGTGTTAGAGTGACCATCATCTACAACAGGATCTGCCAATGAGCTGGATTCTTCAGAGGTTGTTGTGGTTGTGGTTGTTGTAGAGCCAGACTGGTGGTTGTTGCTGGAATCTACAACGGTGTTAGTGTGACCGTCATCTACAACAGGATCTGCCAATGAGCTAGATTCTTCAGAGGTTGTTGTTGTGGTTGTTGTAGAGCCACCCTGGTGGTTGTTTCCGGAATTAACAACGGTATTAGAGTGACCATCATCTACAACAGGATCTACCAATGAGCTGGATTCTTCAGAGGTTGTTGTTGTTGTGGTTGTTGTAGAGCCAGACTGGTGGTTGTTTCCGGAATTGACAACGGTGTTAGAGTTACCATCATCTACAACAGGATCTGCCGATGAGCTGGATTCTTCAGAGGTTGTTGTTGTTGTGGTTGTTGAAGAGCCACCCTGGTGGTTGTTTCCGGAATTAACAACGGTGTTAGAGTTACCATCATCTACAACAGGATCTACCAATGAGCTGGATTCTTCAGAGGTTGTTGTTGTTGTGGTTGTTGTAGAGCCAGACTGGTGGTTGTTTGAGTGACTTGAGTTTTCATTTTCGATAGGATCCTCGGAGGATATTGTTGTGCTTGAGTTTCTGTCAGCAGAATGGTTAGAATGGCTGAAACCTCCACCCACTGAAGGAAGAATCGTAGAGCCGGAGTGTTCAGCTGTAGTCGTCGTTGTGGTAGTTGTAGTTGAGCTGGACTGATTTTTGGTTCCTCTCTGAACAACGTCAATTCGACCGGAAGTTCTATGATTATGAGGTAGTGTCCTCTTTATATCGTTTAAAATCGAATCAAATTGAATAGTTCCAGAGCTTTCGCCTGATGTTGATTGGTGATTTTTAGCACAGGGAACAGTTTGTTGGTTTCCAGAAATTTCACCATCGTGAATAAGAATTAATTTTCCAAAGAGCCGATCTAAGAGCCATAATCGAATATCCTTTCGAATGTCTAGAAGAGTTTGCCTAACACTTTCACAACACGGACCCGTTGGAGTTGCCGACTGAGGCTTTAACTCCTTGGAAGTGCTCACCGCGGTTTCGGTATGGATATGAGCACCTGCTGCGAGTGCCACGAATGCGCCCAAGAGGGCTATACAATATAATCGCATGATCTACCAATAACCAGATCGCCACTTTAACTGTTTGCCAAAACGACAGATTTGGATGCTTTTATACTTTACCAACGGATACAGGAGCTTATTGACTTTATTATAAATTAGATATTTGCGTAGATGCTTTGTGCAGTTAAACAAATTTCATATTGTTCGAAAACATTTGGTACTTTCATTGTTCTATGCCAAAAATAATGATATATTAGGCACTCTTGATCTCATAACAGTTTAGCAAAGAATTTAAAACAGATGTGATAAATATTTGCATTAAGCTTGGATTAAACAATTGTCAGACTTTTAACGACTCTACGCAATTTAAAGATACATATATCATATATAGATCTATACATAGCTATTTCACTGACGTCAGATCTGCATTTATCAAATAAGCGTCAAGCGTGTTGTTCAGACAAAAGCATTGTTTATTTGAGTTGCTCTCAGCATATATTTATTATGCCAGCAGTTCTTTACTTATTTAAATTATATGTAATTATATACCATATATTTAAATAACATGTACAATATGTATAGGTTTAACCAAATCGATTGTTAACACAGTGTTGGCCAATTAGTACTCATCCTTCTCGAATGGATGATGTGGATGACCAAAGTGGCTGTAAGATATTGAGAAATATAACATAAGTATTTATAAACATATGTAATTTAAAGAAAGCTTATGTTTAACTAATGTATTATAGCAGCAATTTTATATGAAAATTATACAAACAAAAGTTGAACTCTAGCAGCGGGTAATTGTATAATAGTATAAACAAAACTTAATAGGCCGAGGAATTCATAAATAACACATACGTCAGTATTGAGTGTAGTTTCATATGGCCCATTGTTAATTTCCGCCATAATATTTATTTAACTATTATATTGAACCAAAGGTTTCTTTCTGATTGAACTTAATACTCATCGTGAAATGGATAGTACTTATGCTTGCCAGTCTCTCTAAGGAATTATTTGGAAATAATCAAATTGAAAAGCTTAGGTTAATAAATACTATATTATACCAACTTCTTGATATTCTTCTTAATAAATAAAGTCGCAAAATCAGCTCTACTTACTTCAACAATGGAACCAGACGTCCATTACATTCAAAAGCTTCAATAGTCTTGATTTCCTCATCAGTTAGCTCAAAGTCAAAGACTTTGAAGTTCGATTCGATGCGTTCCTTAGTCACAGACTTAGGAATAACAATATTGGTACGTTGGATCTGATAACGAATCAGAATCTGCCCAGGGGTCTTATCCTTGTTTTTAGCAATTGTCTTGATCTGTAATTGAATTACATTTAGCAAACTTTCTCTCATACAAATGTTATTTAACTTACGGCTTCTTCTTCCAAGATAACTGGATCACCCGCCTTGGCCCAGGGACGATTGGGGCTTCCCAATGGACTGTAGGCTGTAATGGTAATATTCTTTGTCTTACAGAACTCGCACAGTTTCTTCTGAGTCAGATATGGATGACATTCAATCTGATTTGTGGCTGGAGGAATTTTAGCAACGGCCAATATGCGTTCGATTTGGTTTTTGTTGAAATTGGAGACACCAATTGACTTGACCAGACCAGCTTCGACCAGTTTCTCCATTTCCTTCCAGGTGTCGACGTAATCCACGGGTGAGTAAAGAGTTTTACCATCCTTATCGGCTGGGAACAGATCACATCCCTCCTTGAAGCCCATTGGCCAGTGAATCAAGTACAGATCCAAATATTTCAGCTTCAGCAAGTCCAAGGTATTCTCACAAGCGCCTCTCACCAGATCCGGGCGATGGAAAGTATTCCACAACTTGCTGGTTATAAACAGATCCTCGCTGCAACCAAAATTCAAACAATTATTAAAAATCTATTAAATTATATACGATTATATCTAACCGCTTCACAGTTCCCTCATTGATTTTGGCCTCAATTCCGGCACCGACCTCAGGTTCATTTTCATAAACGTAGGCACAGTCAATGTGACGATATCCCACATCGATGGCAGTTTTCACAGCCTCAGTAACTTGGCCAGGAGGGCTCTAAAAACAATAAGCAGCAACAACAAATTGGTTAGAAATAATGTGAGAGTATTGTATTATCTCTCATTACGCCTAAGGTCATTTCAAATTTCACAATTCTTTAAAATAATTTAAATCTTGAGTGGACTTTCATTTTGAAGTAACTTGATCTAGATGAAATTTTAAATTTATTGCTTATCAACTACTTAACCTAAGCCTTATCAGCAAGGGTACTATAATTACCCCTTGGATTACTTTCAGTAAATCAAACTGAAACAAAACATATAAATCAAATCAAATCATTAGGACCACCATTTGAATAAAAACTAACATTAAAATTTAGCTTAATGAAGTATGTATTTGTGTATTTTTTCTATAACTATATTTTCGGCAAAAAACATGGTACATTATTTATTCCGAGGTTGGAAACAATTAACCCTGAGAAAAGTAAGATTTTTGTAAAAAATATTTATTTTAACTAAAAAAATAGAAATAAACGAACTATCCAAGTTTGCTTAAATTAAATAATTTTGATTTCAGTTAACAACATACAGTCAAAAGAAATGCAATAATTGTTTGTTATTAATTTTGTAGTACAATAATTTCATAGCATGTTCTAGGTGTTTCTTGCAGTACAGGAATTGATAAGGTGCTATCGGAAAACAAGCACTTATGCGCGTATAGATAAGAGATTAAATCGCTCAAGATTTCTGTATCTTATGTCTTATGTATTGTTTTTGCTGACATGGCACATATCATAAAAGTTCCCACTATCGTTTAAATATAACGACGTGCCGGGTCACCTTTGATCCAGTGTTAATACATATGTCCATGTAAATAACTGCATTGCAAATCAATTTTATTTAAACAGAACTAGAACTTTGTAGAACATTGCCATAGGTTCAATTAGTCATTTCGTAAGGTAAGCACGTTCACATAATCCCACTTACACTACGTGTAATATATAATTGCTTTATAAAAAGTTAAAAAGGGGAAGAGTTGTCTTTTGCATTCTGAAATTAACTATTTCATTTGTTTAAAATTGAAAACATCTTGACTATTGTTGCAGTGTACATTATCAGTTCCAACTTCCCATTATAATCGCTAGATGTATTGTTACTATATCACATAGAGAAATAAAACTTTGTAGGTTCAGCTATCGCTATTTACATAATCGTCACTGTATGTCAAGCACGCCCACTTAAACAGTGCATGCAATTTGGCGAATGATTGTTTTGCAAAATAATTAAGTGCGATGCATTTTACAAATTATTTTCTATAAATTTTACTAAAAGTCAAATCATAAATATGTGCAAATCAACATTTGAATATACATTTTTTGCCATATTTCCTATTTTAAATTTTCTTATTTTTATCGGAAAATACCATTAAACATCACAATTTTATTGGTTGTCAAAACAACAACTTCACATATTGTACATTCACACAAACAAACAGCAGCCGGCAAAAAAAAAGCATACGCCGTTACCGGCATATTATCAGCTGTGCGACAAGTGCAGCACTAGCTCTAACTTTCGCGATTAAATACAACGGAAATTTATGGAGCTGTATTTTTATACATATTTATGTATGTATGCATATGAGCTACTGTAAACTGATGACGATTCCATTTTATATTTGCATTTATTGTACTTACATTCCATGTTCCCAAACCAAGGATGGGAATATTGTGACCACTGTTTAGCTTTACGGTTGGCACATTGCTAGCCATTTTATACGGAGTTTTTATTTGTATTTGCCTTTTAAAGGAAACAGAAACAAATCTATGGAAATTTATATTTGGCGAACGCGAGAACATACAATTTGCGCCTTTTGCAAAATGTGATCTAAAAGCCGCAGCTGTTTGCCGCTTTTATACAATAGCGAAAAGCTTGGTTGAGCTTTTGAAGAGCTTTTTATAGCTAGTTCTGGCACATTTTCAAAGTTCGTGGGCTAGAAATATTTTAAAATTAAGACTAGCCGAAAATCTGGATATTATAAAAATACTTCATCTTTTACTAATTATGTTATTAATTGAAAAGTGTGCAAAAGTGTCAGAAAGAGGTTTTTTAGCCCAAAAGGTTGTCATTATCACAAAAATTAAATTACAATTTTATGCGAAATCATTTTTAAATCTTTAAGACAAAAAATTTAACACACGATCAATATCGATAACAAGTTTGCGATCGATATTTGAATGCGAATCGTTCTATCAGTGTAGTCAAGCATACGTTGAAAGCGCTTTCAAATTTAAGGATTTATCATCCACATTTCTCTTCTTGATCGCTAAATATTCCCGGAGGGTGAGCCCTCAGGCTTTCTACTATGCGAATAATACATGATTATATTGATATTAGATGTGACATTCGATTCATTATTAACTAACTTGCTTTTCAAAGATATTTCGATTTTATGCTATGAAAGCAAATAAATAAGGTACTTACCCCCCATGTACCAAGTCCAAGTAGCGGAATTTCATTTCCATCGGCAAAAACTGCTTTCGGTGCTTCATATTCCCGTTGACACCTAATATCCAAATTAATGTCTAGAAGTCCGTAAACTAAGCAACTCACCATTTAAATCGCTCAGGTTCAACATACGATCGAATTGCTATTTGGACTGTAGAACGAATTAATTGAAAATTAAAGGAAAATTTTAGGGCAGCGATCATAGTGAAAACAATCTTGGTTTTATAGTTGTAATAATTTGTATGTTTTGTATAAATGCTTAACAGTTCTAAGTCTGCTTGGATTTTCTATTTAATTATATTTCTGAAAATAAATTGAAGTTAATAAAGACAAAAATGACTAGCTCAAATCAGTTAAGAATGACACAGAGCACTCCGATAAAGTTTTATGCTTGTTTTGGAGTTTCAATTTCGAATGGGTGATGAGGATGTCCATAAGCGGCTTTCATAGTCATAAAACGACCATTACAATCAAGATCATCGATGGCCTGCAAATCATCATTATCTAATCCAAAGTCCCAGATCTTTTTGAAATTCTCGTACATATGATGTTTGCTTACAGATCGCGGTATTACAATAATTCCCGACTGTGTCTGATAGCGCAATAGCACCTGGGCAGGATTACGATCGTACTTTAAGGCTATTTCCAATATAACTGGATGTTTCAGAAGCGGATAGGCACCAGGTTTTTCGTAGGGCGTGTGAGCTGACCCCAATGAACTATACGCAGTCACGGCTATGGCATTATCGTAACAGAGTGTTATTAAAGATTTTTGACGAAGATATGGATGACATTCGATTTGGAGTACGACTGGTTTTAGATTGGCCATGCTTAGCAATCGATTGATTTGTTGCTCATTAAAATTGGATACTCCAATGGCGTGACAAAGACCACATTCAACCAATTTTTCCATGGCCTTCCACGTGTCCACAAAATCAATGTCCTCGAACACGGCCTTGCCAGTGTCGGGGCATGTCGGATAGAGATTATCGCCAGACTTGTATGCCATTGGCCAATGCATGAGGTACAAATCCAGATAATCCACACCGAGATTCCTAATGCTCGTCTCACAAGCTGTTCGCACCATATCGGGTCTGTGGTGGGTATTCCACAGCTTGCTTGTTATAAATAGTTGGTCACTAAAGAGTCGTAACAATTCCGTTATTAATCAAAAGCTTAAGATTACTATTAACAGTGATTACCGTGTAACAGCTCCTTCTTTGAGTTTCTCATTCAGGGCAGTGCCAATTTGAGCTTCATTTCCATAAATGTGGGCACAATCAAAGTGACGATATCCAATATCAATAGCATCCCTAACTGCCTGAGTAATGACTTCCGGTGAACTCTGAAAAAAATAAATCAATTATACGAACGATTTCTTTAAATTAAGTTGGCTAAATAACAATCTTTTTAATTTGCTTAAGAGCGAGTAGTAATTTAGCAAAGCTCGTTCTTCATATATGTCGTCTTTTTAGATTTATTAAATTTACATAATTTCCTTATATTCACAACTGTCGTAAGCCAAATAAATTTAAAGGCGGTCATATTTACTTGGCGTATATTCGCGGCCACAAAGGCTGCTAAAAGCTTAAGTGCAACATAGTAAATGCAGCGTCTGTAAAGCTCAAAAAAGCTTATTGGGGTCAATGGCAGGGACGTATGTTTTTAACATTGACATTGAAAATATACACATACAATTATCTAGTTTTTGTTATTATTCAATAATTTTGCAAAAGTTTCAATTCCTTTAATTTACTTACACGCCATGTGCCCAGTCCGACCATTGGCATATTTTTGCCATTGCTTAATAGAAAATTTGGCGTTGACATTTCTGTGTGCGTTAACTAACTTAGTTGGGTTATTCTTTGGAAGCTTGTCCATTTACCAAAAGTAAACTAAAAGAAATAGGTTTTATAATTTTTCTACAAATGAATTTCATTGACAACTAAATAAAAATACTTATATATATATATATAGAAGCTCACAAAATTTAAAATTAGAAATTCGTTGGCGTCCACAACATGCTGTACTACCTTGACTCCAAATACGATTAGTGCGACATCCACTTAATATTGACAAAACGCTTGTAGCGTGCTTCTCTTTCTTGTAATGAATAACAGCTTAAAATTTATTTTAAAAATTACAGTTAGTTTTGACTAAAAGTGTTTATAATAAAGTGTGTACACACTGCTGTCATTCAATAATTCTATCGGCCAACCGCTACAATCTGTCGGCCATTTGGAGCTAAAAATAAGTGATGGCGCATAATTTTAATTAAAAAATAAATGCAACTTTCGCGAAGTAAGAAATTTAATTTTTATTTACTTATTGGTAAATGAACTAATAATATGTTTACATTTGATTTGTAAAACACTTGTTCTTTTTTATCGAAATGATCACGAACATTTCAACTTTCTAAGAATGTCAGCATAAAAAAAGATTAGTTTTAAGTATTATATTTATATATTATATATTATATTTTTATTAAATGCAGATCAAAGGATTTTGGTTACTCTCCTCTTCAATGGAAACGCTTAGAAGTACAACAGAGCAAAGGTGAACAGCTGAACAAATGTTAACAAGCATTAAGGAACTTGTTCATTCCAAAATCAACTCTTTTTTTGTTCTCTCACTCATGAGCGAGCTAAGTCTATTGCCGGTACTGTAAAAGAAAAAAACAAACTGAAAATGTTTGGCACGGTAAATAATTATCTCTCTGGTGTATTGCGTTCTGCGGAGGACTATGATGGCGACAATTTGGGTACATTCCTATCGCTGCGAGACGTGCACGTACAGAATCACAATTTATACATAGCGCAACCCGAAAAGCTGGTGGAACGTATGCTGAAACCGCCATTGGATGAAGTCGTGATTGCGCACCTTAAAGTGCTGTACTATTTGGCCCAGGAACCACCTAGCTACATGGAAGCCTACAGTCAACAATCAGCAAGCTGCTCAGCGGTAGTGAAGCTGCTGCAACAACTAAAAAGACGAAAATTGGTGTTTGCCGCTCATGTATCGTGTGTGCCTTGATCTTCGATACTTGGCGCAGGCGTGCGAGAAGCATTGTCGTGGATTTACGCCTGGTCATATACTGGAAAAGGCTGCGGACTGTATGATGGCATGCTTTCGCGTGTGCGCCGCAGACGGTCGTGCCTCGGAGGAGGAGACTAAACGCTTGGGAATGATGAATTTGGTGAATCAACTGTTTAAGATCTACTTTCGCATTAACAAACTGCATCTCTGCAAGCCGCTCATTCGTGCCATCGACAACTGCGCGTTCAAGGACAGTTTTCCGCTACCCGAACAGATTACTTACAAGTACTTTGTGGGCCGGCGAGCCATGTTCGACTCCAACTATCGCATGGCCGTAGAGGATCTATCATATGCATTTACCCACTGCCCCGATCGCTTTACAAGTAATAAGCGACTGATTCTAATTTACTTGGTGCCTGTGAAAATGCTACTCGGTTTCCTGCCACGCAAATCTCTGCTGGAACGCTATGACTTGTTGCTCTTTCACGATCTGGCGGTAGCCCTGAAGGCCGGAAATGTGAATAAGTTTGATGAAATCGTGAGGGACCAGGAACTTGTACTCATACGCAGTGGCATTTATCTGCTTGTCGAGAAATTAAAGTTCATTGTGTATCGAAATCTATTTAAGAAAGTCTTCGCCATTAGACAGACGCATCAGTTGGATATGGGCGACTTCCTGTCGGCCCTACAGTTTGTGGGCGTAACGGATGTGTCACTAGATGAGACGCACTGCATCGTCGCAAATCTTATTTACGAAGGCAAAATCAAAGGTTACATCTCACACGCTCACAACAAATTGGTTGTATCCAAGCAAAATCCGTTCCCGCCATTAATATCAACATAGTTTTATGAAAGACTTTAATTTTAATAAAAAATCATCTAAAGTGTTATTGTTGCCGATTTATTTATCAACATAAAATCTTTATTACACTGAGACTTATCTTTTCAAATCGCTGGTTCTTCTCGCGGGCGTACTTATTCTGACACCTTGTACAAATTCCTGGTCTGGCAGCCCATTTAATCAAATTGCTAAAATTGTTGCAACTAAGGAAATTTATCTATTTATTGAATTTTCTTATAACTTGAAAAAATTATTTTGTAAAATTTTGGACAGTTTATGTTGGAAGTTTGTTAGTTTTTTCAAATAATTTCAGAATTAAAATTCTAACTAAATTTCCCTTGGGGTGACAAACTTTAATCTTTAGTTAAAATGATTTCCTAAATTTTATTTAATTTTGGGTTAAACATTGTAATAAATTAATAATTTATTGCAAAGGTTTTGCAATTTTTAATTATCGGTTTAGATAAAATTAAAATTTCAGGGCTGCCAACTGAGATAACGTCGCACAGCTGATTTACAAATGTGCTGCCAACTTGTCTTATTGACAAATGCAAAGAAAGCAAACACATTTTTTTTCAATAGAGCTGAAAACAGTTTATGGTGCAGTCTGCAAAGAAAAACTACAATTTGAATAAAAGCAAGTGTGTATTTTGTTAAATTAATAGTAATTAACATAAGATTGCAGTAAGAACATTATAACTTCACACATTTCATAGGCTATACACAACAAATAATCGAAGTTTAACCGGCGCTGTCACATACGTTTTTTTGTGTTATCGCAAAATCAATATTACTAATTTTGCTTTACAGTTTCAAATGACATAACTAATACGCATTTCAGGAAGTATACATTTAATTGTTAATTCTAGTTTCCAGCAAAACGCACTGTGCACCTGGTACTTAACCACTGAAAATTGTTGTTGTTTTTGTTGACGTCGTAAGAGGCTAAGAAAAGAGGTCAAAATGTCAGCACCGGTAATTGTCGAGGCCACGGTCAAGCAGACAGCGACGGTAAGTGTGATATGCAATTCTCACCTGAAAATTTGTATCTTAATGCTGCATATCATTTGACAGCTCATTTTTATGCACGGATTGGGCGACACTGGGTAAAGATTGAAACTATTTGCAGTTTGCAGTCGTTTATTCGTCTTGTTAATTTGATTAATTCTTGCAGTCATGGCTGGAGCAGCGCTTTGGCTGCGATTCGACCGCCGTTCATGAAGGTGATCTGCCCTACGGCCCCAACACAACCAGTTTCCCTAAATGCTGGATTCCGTATGCCCTCCTGGTTTGATCTAAAGACACTGGACATCGGCGGACCCGAGGATGAGCCAGGAATTCGATCGGCCCGCGATGATGTGCATGGCATGATACAAAAGGAACTGAGTGCAGGCATACCAGCCAATCGTATTGTGCTTGGTGGCTTCTCCCAAGGTGGTGCACTGGCTCTCTACTCGGCACTCACCTTCGATCAGTCGCTCGCTGGCGTAGTGGCGTTATCGTGTTGGCTGCCACTGCACAAGCAGTTCCCAGGCTCCAAGGTAGCCAGTGACGAGGTGCCAATATTTCAAGCGCACGGTGACTACGATCCTGTGGTGCCTTACAAATTTGGCCAACTGAGTGCCAGTTTGCTGAAGTCCTTCATGAAGAATGTCACCTTTAAGACCTACAATGGACTGTCGCACTCCTCGTCCGACGAGGAAATGAACGATGTCAAGGTGAGTCTGGCATAACGCCTGTTAGATCTCAAATGATATGACAATTTGTAATCGTTAAAGAATTTCCTCACGCTCTCTCTGCTCTTATCTTTTGCAGGACATAATCAGTAAATGGGTAAACTAAATTTCAATTAGCACTTTAGCACTTTTACCGCGCCCCTCCCGTCTCGTGTGCATTCCAGCAAAGAAAACAATACGCAACTACAACACGAATAACAACAGATAAAAAAATGATTACAATAATTACACTAAAGTACACAAAATTGAGCAATAATTATTAATACGAAACGAAAGCAAGTCTAAGATGAAAAACACACACAATCAGAAAACTCAAACACGACTATAAGCAACTGCAGTAAAAGTCGTCATTTTAGCCAAATTAAAAAACGTTAGAGAAGCAATCAATTATTATACGTAAAATACATAACAATAGAGTGATGCGAATCCAGGTTGTTTGAGCATACGTTTTATTAATTATTAACCTTTGTATAAGAAAAAAAATATATATCAGCGAAAGTTACTTTCAATACACACACATTATGTTCGGTATTTTCTGTTGATTTAAAAAATAATGAAACCATATATTTGATTACAAATTAATAATTATTAATAAACTTACTTAATCCAAGAAAAAAAAAAGAAATCCTAAACGGGAACAACTGCCATTCGATTGTCAAATTTGTTATATCAGTTACAGTTAATACTCGAGATTTTCATATATATACTAGCATTTTACTGAAACATACTCCATTAGGTTTTGTTTTCCAAAAAACCTTAAAAAATATTCAATATCATTAATTTCGTTTGTTTTTGTTTTTTTTTCTTACTCTATTTTGTACAGCAAGAATCACAGTCACATCATCTATAGTTTGCAGCCGATTTTAGTTAATTATTTCTTTATAATTTGTGCTTTCTGCTGAATTTATAAATAAATGCCAGTCTATGTTGAAAGCAATGCATACATAAGTACAACTTTAATTCTGTATTGTACACATATTCAATAATCCTAATTAACTGAATAGCAGTCGCACGACTCATCCACCTCTCATCTATATATTTACAGACGCATTGGGAGGGACAGAACATGACTAGAAGGGCACAATGCTGCCAAATATCATAGTAGCTATAGGCTATGAAATATAGTTGCAGTTCCTTCCACATAAAACAAATCTCCTCTACGCCCCTAGTCAAGAAACGCGCCCGTGCAGATGTCTGAAACTAAAGAGCATTGTATTTTAGATATTATTTTGTACATACACTATTTATGTAGTTCTTAGGCATATATATGATTAGCTATGGATGTCTCCACTTGGTGGTCTGACGAGAAGCAAATTCGCTGAAGCGAAATAAACAAAATAAAGTTATGTGACGAAAAAGCTTACAAAAACTCGACAAGGGAATGTGCCAATACTATGGGTTTTTCAGTTGGACTTTAAATTATTTGCGTTTATTTATTTTAAATTTATCCCGCCGTTTGCTTTCAAAATAATCTGCTGAGCAGCGTACTGTAACCGATAGTCAATAACCGTAGCACGAGTTTGTCACGACTTTCAGTCGCTGCAATCGTTAATGTTATCGAAGTTTTAGCGCCAACGCTGCAGCATTGAAAATAAAATTCTTATTCTTGTAAAAGAACAAAGCAAACGATCTCTGCATTTCTAATAGTCTATATAAAATGCTGATAATGAATTTTGTACAAACACGGATGTGAATAAGACGACATAAAACTCAGGTAACATTTGATAAAGAATTGATTTGATGCATGGCAACTAAAGCCGGCAAATTGATAACAATTTGGAGAATTTAGAGCATAGTAAACATACAGGCGCTTAGCGCCTGCCCCCTTACACAGATATATAAGCGCACCCATATTCACGAACACACACATACACTGATGTAGTTGACGAATGTGAACATTCACGACTTCGTGGTTTTTCGCTCAGTTGTTTTCGTATCGCTGCTAAGTTTGGACGCGTTTGCTTCGGTCTTGTGAATTGAAAACTTCGCGATTTTGCTTGTTTTATTTGATAACAGTAATAATAAATACGAGAGTGTGCAGAAGTGCAAAATTAATGCCAACTGTGAGTGAAACCAAACACAAATGGGCATCTTTTAAAAACAAGAAAGATAACTAATAATTATATTAAAAAATATATAAAAAAAAAACTGACAGTCTGTTGAAAGCGAAAGTTAACTGTTGCACTGTTTGCTTGCGCCTTCTTTGGCTTTTGTGGTGGTATGAGTACTTGCAGGTCTTTTGTGTATTGTTGTTGCTGTTGTTTTGGTTGTGGCTTATGGTCACAAAGGAAGCTTCGGAACATGTTAAATGCATTTTTGTGTTTGTCATTCTCGTATACCATCTACAAGTGCAATAAAAGATACAAATACAAATGCGTACGTAGGTGTTATTGTGTGTGTGTAGTTTAAACACAAAGATACATGCTGCATGCTTAAGAAGTGCGTGCAAGTTTTGTTGCAATCTTAGCTTTATCTATTTGCTTTTAGTGTTAACGCACACACTCTTTCATGTACTCTGTTGTGGGTGTGAGTAGAGACACTCCTGTGCGGCGCCCTATTGATACTTACAGTAAGACACGTAAATGTTTTGACATTTAAAAAAAAACTTGTCGAGGATTTTTATTTATGTTTATGCTTGCTTATGGTTCTAGTAAGCTCAAACATAAACAAGAGAGCTTAGCTACTTTAAATAAATGCACAATTATTTTTGTCAAAACGGTTATGTGAGTGCACTTTAGATTTAACGATTGAGTATAATAATAGATATCGAATAGACCGAACAACTGACCAGGCTTTAATGAGCCAAGTCAACGCCGTAATTAGTTAAATGCCAATTTGGTTCATAGTAAATTCAATATTCTAAAAGATTTTATTAAAGAAATGTTCTTCATAAAGAAGACATTCTATGGGTTTTTAAATACCAATTGTTTTTCAGAACTGAAAGAGAAAAAGTCTGTAAATAATTATACAAAAAAATAATACAAAAATAAGAACTATTTAGATTTTCAAATATTAAAATAAATCAGACAAAATATAAGTGCACGGATATATACCTAAATTAAAAAGAGAGCAATTTTAATTGCTCTGTGGTTGTTAACAGTTCACCTGTGACATTGTTAATTAATTGACACGCGAAAATTCTGCCCCATGATGATTAAACAAATGTGTTAAGAGGCTAAAAGCCTTTTAATGATATTCAAGCCAATAAATAAATAAAAATAAAAAGTTTTCAGTTCACCAGCGACATTATTCATTAATTGACACGCGACTAACAAGTAAATTTTTCCCCATGATGATTAAACAAAAGTGTTAAGAGGCTGAAAGCCTTTTAATGATATTCAACGTAATATATAAATAAATGTAAAAATGTTATCTTAAGTAAATAAAAATGCAATAATTTCTAAGGTTTTCAGAATTAATCATAGTGTAATAATTAATTTAAATATAACTATCAAATATCTAGGAACCGGAATTAATCATTGAATATTTTGAACTTTAGAACTCTTGTCTCTTCAAATCGTAGAAAGGGAATCAGGAATCATATTGTGTTTATAACAATTTTTCGCCGTTTCTCAGTTCATACCCATTGTGTCAGTTCTTTGTTGCGGTTCGGAGACTATTCCCGTACTCATATAGACAAATGTAAATTCAACCGATCGGAACGTGATAAGCACAATGATGAGTCTGAATCCATTGTTCAAAGGTCATTAAAAGGCAATCAGACGTGTGATATATGATTTTGAAGAGTGTGATAAATGCCACATAAATTTAGCTCTTAATACTAAGCTGTTACGATTTGTTATAAGAGCTGTGTCGTTAGTTCATACTTCAGTTATAATACTCCAATAGTTACAGAATAATTCCAAAAATTCTATTTGAGAATAAGTATATGCTTCTAACCGATAATTTTTTTTAGTAAATTATCTTTTTGTTCAGCTTTTTAAATCTATTTACTTTTCGCAGGGGCTGTTATTCAAATTCATAGATCCTTAACTGAATAATTGTTTATTTAATTTGACTACGCAGTAATTTTAAATGGTTACCAAGTATATGCACAAATTTAATTGTTTTATGCAACTCATGAATTTTTTATAGAATTTTTTAATTAAATCAAAACTACTTTTTTAGATACCAACAAATGAATCATATAAATATGTAAACACTACTTTTTTTTCAAAACGTGACAAAGTGCACTTAATTTTAAAAATGTCGATAGATAAATAGAGAAGATGAGAAGATGCACAAACGACTATAAAATAACCTGTAGTCATTTTTTTTTGTATATTTTAAAATATCAAACAATACACTAATTTCAGAACTTCCTACATTTTAAAAATGTACACAATTGAATGCACTCTATTAATAAAACATTAAAATTAAAGTTTTTTATTTGTCATTGCAATTATTCAATTATTTCCGTCGTGATAAAAAACTGAAATTTTCCCACACTTATTTGAAATAAAACAGGTATTTTTGTAATTCAATAAACTGACACTTGAAAATCACAGCGTACTATAATGAATTATAAAAAAATGTACTCATGCCAAATAAAACAAATACAATACATCATGCTCGACATGAGGCAAAAGTTCCCCAACTTATAAATACTAGACATGGGGAATATCGAACATCAGAAATATTAGCATATCAGCATATTATGCTTTGAACTTCTGTATATGCAAATTCTCAATTTTTTTTGTATAGATTCAAAATGGAGCATTTCATTTCCTTGTTCATTTCACTTGAGTTTCCGAGTTTCGTTTGGAATTTTATATGATCTTCAGCTTACAGTCTTATGTTATAAAAGACTTCATCGCTGGAGCATTTATAAGTGCAGAAATTCAAAAAACAAGTTTTTGCTCGGCAGCAGAAGGTTTTGCATTAATCCAATGTAGAATCAGACGACGCCAAATACATTAAAGAGGTAAATAAATGGACGCAAATCAGAGCTAAAATCAAAGTACGCGTATTTTATTTTGTGTTTATATGTATTGACGTGCCTTATACCTTATACAGGGTGTTCCACATACGATTCTCTTAACATAGCGTATTTTTATTTATCAAAACAGCCTTACATAAAATGACAAAAATGGCTTTTACAGAAACTATAAAATATATTTATAGTTTTACAAGAGTGACGACTATTCTGAAAGCTGTTTAACAAAAATATATACTTGAAGAATTTTTATAAAGAAATATTATATTATAATACAAACCTATCCAATGTTGTATTTAGAAGACGAAAATATTTACATAATTAGTATTACGGTATAAGCATTTGATTTTCTTGTATTTATCGTGCATATAGGAAGCATTTGCTAAATGTTAATACAATAAATGCATTAAAACAACAATATTGTTATTCTGCTTGCCAACAGTAAACATTCATATATTATTACCCCATTTAAGCGACGGCGATGAGTTGAGAGTTGATAGATCTGCGATTTGGTTGCGGTGTTAAAAGCGGAACAAACGTGATCAAACTGACGGGTTCAGCTGTCAGACAACAAGTCACACATCTGCTAGAGCTTCGTCTCGCTTCTCTTCACCTTGTGTCTTGCTCTAATCCACAGTCGTGAGTTGTCTACACACTAGCGTGAGTTGGCTTAACGAGCAACAATACAGAAAGCTGCTAAGGATCTGAGTTGACAACGGTTGTCAGGTTAATTGCATTATGAATCATGCATCTGATTATATCGCATTTTTATTAATTTCAATAGGTAAGCATGTCAACTGATCCCTTTAACAGAATTAACAGTGACCGGTTTTAATCTGTTACCTGCGTAATCCCACTGTGAACCCTTCTAATTAGCAGGTCGCAGGTGATATAAAAGTCCTATTCCGGTTTTCAGTTTCGATTAACTGAATGCATTAACATGCTTTCATTGTCGCAGAGAACTCGCTGAATGTCTTTAATTATTTGCATATTTATTTGTCATATATGCCAATGATCTCCACACCTAAGAAAAACAATAAATTAAAAACACTTATTACTCCAAATACATTTGAAATTATTAAACATGTTATTTAAGCTTGTTGTTGAATTTAACTCAACGTAATCAAAACAGTTAACAGAAGTTCAATGGATGTTTCCAAATTTACAAACGAATTTAAGTTTGCCATTACCCATAGGTTGGGTCGTTGACATGATATAGTACTGTATCTCAGTACCTCTAGCCTGGTGTGGAACACCCACACGCGAATAAATAAATAAATTTTGAAAATAAATTAGTGGCCGAGCCTTAAGTAGATAATAAAAATGCATAGATCGATGTGAGTGCCGAAATTCTGTGGCTGGCAAATAACTTAATGTGGCGTGTGGTCCTAGGAATGCCAACTGCGAATTTATGCAGCTGATACTAACAACAACAACGACAACAACAACAACAACCACAACAACGACAAATAGAACACCCATTATGGCAACAATCCCAACTATAGATTATCAATGTTTTTTCAAGGCCGAAAAAGCAAAAACAATAACAATGGAAAAGAAGGAATCCAATACGAATGCAGAGATAACATTGCTATAACTCTTTGTTGTTGTTGCTGACACGCTTTACAACTTCATTCCCTTGTCTTCTCTCCATCCACCCCATAAAAGCAAAATTAATAATGATTAATTTTTTATTTTTAGCGCGTATTTGGCGGCAATGCAGACGCCGCACAAACCAAAACAAAGCGATCCGTAGAATTCAGAAATTTTCGAAAGCAAAGCAAAAAATAACAATAATAAAAACAACAAGAAATTATACGTGTCGGTTGGCAACTATAAAACAATAACATAATAAAAGTAAACCTTTAACTAATCAATCTCCGATCGGTTTGGACAGGTAATGAAGCATTCCGTAAAAGTGACACGTAATATAGCAAAATCTACGACAGAAACCTAGAGAGATCTATTCCAAAATTATCGTTTAATAACGAATAGCAAAAGTGGCATTAAATAGCAATAAAACTTTTTTGGTACATAAGCTCAAAACATAATTGAAAATAGTCCAAAATGGATGCAACGCGCGGCCTTCTAACAAAACAGTCCAAGGATGTGGAATTTCAGGATGTGTTTTATACGGTCGATGAACGCAAAAATTTCTGTAAGTTTACAACAATGAACTGATAATATTATCTCGAACTATTGATTAATTTTAAGTTGATTTTGATTTATAGCGTTAAAATATCTTAAAACGTATATGGATTTATTCCCAAATTTACAATATATTAACATTACAGTATTGCAAATCTTTGATTTTTATATTAAATTAAATATATACTTTTTATGTCTCTATTAAAAAAAATTCGGGCTTACAGTACTCTAACTTATTTTCTTGCGGAATGTCTTTATAGTCATACTTTGAAACTGACTTTAATAATAATACAACTTTTGCTATTACAGTTAAGCTTTATGGTAATTATAAAAATTTTAGTGATTATTTTAATATTTCAAAATAAATTTTTTAACCTGTTAAAAATTTCACAATCAGCCAGCGTAATAAGTATTATATAATATCATATAATATGTATGAGTATAGTCCGCAGTTATACGAATTTTTACTTTAGTGGGTTTCTAAACATGGTTTACGAGTTGTAGATATTACCCAGTTTGATGGTTCTGGTTCCAATGTTAACCAGACATTTGGCATTGTTGAAATACAAATACATATCTAGTTTATATATTTAGTTGTATATATATGTTGGGGCTCTTTTACTTTATTTTTTATATTATTTTTGAGGTGCAATATTTGAGCTTTCATCGTCTTACAAGTCGTTTGCAATTTAAATGTTGCCTTTGTTGCGGTCTTTAAAGCTATTTTGCAATTACTTGTTGTCTGGCGAAGCGCTAAGTGCTCCATAATTATACTGGAAAAGAAGTAGTTTACGCTTCTATTGTTGTTACAGTTAACATCAATTGCAACATACAATTTTATTTGTATACCCTGTAACCGCAATAGTCAGATGCGATGAGTCATTTAACTTGCAACAACAAAATCTATAAATCGACATTTGTCTGATTCATTTTCAGTCAGAGCTTCGATTTACAAATAGAATCAGAAGCAGAAGTTTTAAAAAGGTTTCTATTCCTACACTCGACTTTAATTAAAATTTAATTAGAATTTTAAATGAAAACCCTCTATTTTTCGGCTACAGTTAAAAAGAATTGAAACTTGACCTGCGAACGAGTTTGTGTTTTGTCCCCCAAAAAAATATCTTTTATCTCCATAGTCTTAGTGACATTTTGTAATGACTGTCAATTGAAATTGCATTGCCAGCTGGTCAGTTAGTCGATGCTGATGGTCAACTGAGTGGACACATTTGGTATTTTGGCATCTTCCTCATTTTGGTGTTGCGCCCAATTCTCGTTTCTCTCGTGCAACTTGCCACATGCAACGTGAATCGTGAAACATGAAACAAGTTTCGATCAGACGTGCACATTGGACAATGTCTTGAGTTGTCGTTTACATCATAGAGTACACAGAAACACTTGACACAGAAAATGGCAACCAACCCGAAATTAACACGTACTTCATGACAAAATACTTGGCAGTTCCTCAAGTTCAGAGTACGATTTGTTTGTCATTTGCTTCTCGTATTTGAAATTTGTTGGATTGAATTTGCCTTTAACAATGTGAACAGCTCAGCATATTTCAATCGATTATCGTTCTCTCAATTCAAAAAGTTATAACAAAAACCTTTTACTCATTTTGTAAGTTAATCCAACATAATTTATGAAATTTATTACACAATCTTCTTTAAATGCATCCGTTCAAATGAAGTTTAAATAAATGTGTATATTTGTTAGTATATATTATCGTATACACATATTTCTAGGCAGTACTCTTAGTCTCTTCCAATTTAAGCTGTCACTCACGTTTTAAAGATACAGTGGGCATCACAGGCCAATCAACTGCTTAAAAAGTAAATATTTCAATGGTTAGAGTAAAAGTAAAAGTAAAAGTAAAAGTAAAGTAAGACTAAAAGCTTAAAAAGTAAATATTTCAATGGGATTATAGAAACGGTATAATGAATTTATTTCAAAGTCCAACTTCACACATTTTCCTCTACCAATTGACATTCAATTGATTGTTAGATTAATCCAAATGATTGTAAGAGTCTGTGTACATTCTGTTTTCAGGGGTTCATTGATTTTATTATTTAACTGGATAATTTAATGAAAATCAATAATTTATTTTCTCCATATTAGGTTTTTTTACGATTTATAATTAATTCGATTTTAATGTGAACACGTGCAGCTTTAATTATTATAATAGGTATTATTTGGGATTACATTAATGAATACACATCCAGTTTGTTTCATAATTCAATACTGTCCACATTACTCTTCCCTCAATTAAATCAGTTACTATAGCTTTAAAATAATCTCTCTTTCTCCCGCATCCCTGTCTTCTGCTCTTGATCTTATTGCAGGGTATTTTTAATCGTATTTATTATCATATTGAAAAATATTAAATATATTTTGGATTACATCTTGAAACCCCAAGCAACAGACTTTTCGTTGTTGAGTTTTTCCCGAGCATCTCGTGGCTTGGGCAATAATCACAGTTAATCAACGTCCCTCATACGCCATGTGCAACGTGCAGTGGGAGGCGACGTCGCCAAATGCGACTCGTTTGCCACATCTGAAATATCACAATAGGCGATAAGTATGTACATATGTGCATTTGTATTTATGCATATACTGCATATATGTATGTACATATGTGTACAGCAATTCGTGAATTCGACTTCCTCAAACTGTCGGCGCAGGCAGCGAATGAAAATTATATTGTTGGCGCACACATCATTATGAGCATGAGCACAGCATCAACATCGTTATGAACATAATGATCACCAAATGGCGCATGAACAATAATAACAATAACAACACAACCAGATTATGCTTAGGTTTACAGCGCAAAAAAAGGCAACAACAACAATTGACCAACTTTGATTGAATAATTTTCCTCTATCGCCCGCTTTCGTTGGCTTTCCTGCTTTCCTCTCCTCTCTCCCCCTTAAATTGACGCTTTCATTGAAACTCGCTGTGGAATTTCCTTTACTCAAAACACTTTCTATCTTTACCTCAAATTGTGTGACTAAGCATGAGAGAGAGAGCCTTAACTCTCTTCGTATTTCACACATATACATATACATAAATATTAGTCAAAGGCAATCGAACTTGTTATTCGTCAATGTTTTAAAGTTTTAGAAACTATAAAAGTGTCTCCAGAAATCCCTCGAACAGATTCGCTCTTAAGCTCAAATCTTCCATACGGCTTTCCGCATTTTAGGGTGAACATTACAAGATGTCATCTTAGTTTTTACTTAAATTATATATAGAAAATAGTGTAAGCAATACAGCTGATTACTAATCAGTATTTCTCTCAATATCTCTCTTTCCTTTCCTCTTGCTTGCTCTCTGTTTTTCTCTGCACTTGCAATGCCGACAAAAGTGCGGCAACTTCCCCAATGCAATCAATTTGAATAAATAAAAGCACGAATGGGGGAAAACAAAATGAGCTAATCTCAAGGTTGTCTAAATTGAGTAAAAGCAAATGTTAGTGTATAATAAGTATATCACTCTCAAGACTTCTTAAATATATTTATTAAAGTGAGATATTATATTATATTAGTTTATCAGATTTTTAGTACTCACTGAAAACTGCATTCCCCACTTTTGGTTCAATATTTCATGTTATATCCAACTAAAAACGAAAAAAAATTATGCTTAAGGCGAATTATCAAGAATAAATAATATTAGGTGTGGATAATCTTTTAATAAATTACATTTAATTAGCATTATAATCGTAAAAGAGAAGATAATAAAAAATATAATATAATATACTATTAAAAACTTTATATGAAAATTAATCAGATTGTTAATATATTCATTTAAGATTCAACGAAACAAGTAATTCTAATATACAATTACTGTAGTTAAAGGGTAAGACTTGAAAATTATAAACTTTCTTATATAAAAATCAGCTTAAACTTATAATAATTTATTTACAATCCTATTACTTGAGCTCATCTAAAAGCTAATAAGATGTTTACAGTTACTATACATTTAGGAGGTATTTTGTAAATCAATCATACACAATTAATCAACATTCAAGATGTCTAAAGCATTGATTTCAAAGTCGGCATTAAATAAGAAAACCTTAGGAGCTGCAATTAAATAAAACGGTTATTCGCTAACACTGGGACTTGTTACTAAATGTGGCGTAATCGATATAATTGAAGAAACACTACTAATCGTTTAAATTTACTTATAATAGAACAGCAAACAATGCATTATACAGTTCGTTAATCCCCCATAGGGACTCTCAATAAGGCCACTCATAACGATTCCTCCCTTTAACGAAAAGGTTCTTACATAAAACAGTCAAAGTATACATAGTAAATGCTGTCCAGTTATTGCGTTCTTACATACAATAGACTTGCGTTTGGAATATTAATTTTCAGGTACTTGTAAATGAAATTTAAATTAGTAGCAAACTTACTTTAATTGGAATATAATATCTCAGAACATAAAAAAATTCCAACACTTGCATATGTAATAATATAACATAATATTTTATATTTTTAATAATATTTATTTTATGAAAATAATTTTACTTAATATTAATAAATTTTTATTTTTAATGTAAATGTAAATTTTAAATATCGGCTGCTCATAGCCAGACAAATAAATAAATATATACAGATACCTACCTCGTATATGCATTTCGAATGAATTTGCACATCTTTTTTAGTTGTATGAATAATTGGAGAACTCGAAACGCGATCAAAACTGAGCCGAGTTATCTTGTCGGCACGTTCTACAGTCTCGTTACGTTGCAAGCCTCACTTTGCCCACCCGGCCACTCAAATTGTGAATTGAATTCACAAATTTGTCACGTCGCAATTCGGATTTGTGACTCACTCCAAGTTCGCCTAATCGAACCCGTTTTCTTTAGGTTAACTTCACAGGCGACTGTGAACGTTATTGGTAACCAGAAGTTACAATTTGTATTACAAATAATAACAATCTAATATTTTAAACAATTTAAATAATACTTTATCTATTGTATACTGCAATTCTGTTCAAGCTAAATATATTGAGCTGATTTTAGATAAATGAAAATAATTTATATTAATGCATATAAATATTTTTAACTTTGAATGATACTTTCTCTTAAATTTTTTTGGAATTACATCCACACGATAATAACAAAATGTCAATTAAATAGTAATATAAAAACCCGATTTCAGAACTCGCCCGTTTTGCTTGAACAAACTCAAACAAAAGTTGACAACGCAATTCTGGTTGTTTGATCAACTGACAGACAGTCAGTCGGACAGAGGGACGTACTGAGATTCAAAGTATCGGAGGGGCTAATTGATATGTAAACTTGGCCACTGGTCTAAAATCGACAAATATATATGTACACGTATGCTGACATCGTATTTCACTCTGAAAACTAACAACTTCTTGTATTCGTACTTATTGACAAGTTATGGTGTTGTCACTGACCTTCTTTGATGTACGATCATTGTGCAAGGAATTCCAATTTCAAATTGGATACCCCTGGGAGGTCCATTCGAATTGCTAGTGTCATTAAACGATTGACTACGAACCTGGCTTCTATAATTTGTCGGGAAACTTTAAGAGCTATTCAGAAACATAAATCAAGTATCAAGTAAAATAACGCTGATGATTAATGAGGCAAACAAACTTGAGAGCCATGAATATTATTTTTAACTTTAAGGTTTCTGGTATTTTGTTATGAAAAACATCTTTAAATGTTATTAGAAAAATATACATTCTTGTCTAATCAATCGATTCGTCATTTAAATTTAACACTTTATGAATATGGATATAATTTTATAGGAACTGTGCATCTTTTAACTACAACACTGCGATTCAATTTAATACAATCTATGACTATTATAATTGAATCGATCAAGTTCGTAGTTTATCGCCATGGCGAGAACTATTTATTGTGAAATCTCTCACTAGACGGTGTGATTTTTGCATTCAATGCTTTCTGTTCCCTAATCTCGAGCAGGTCAGTGACAGATCAATTGTATATTCTAGTTGGCTTTTAAATATAATGACAGTCAACTAATTTGTGTACTTAACATAGTAATAAGCAAATACGGGGCGAATTTAATCAATAGTTTAGTTGTTGTAATGTCTGTGATTTAGAAATTTTAATTGTAGGGCTGCTAATAACATTTCCGCAAATATTGATTACAGCATTTGTATAATCTTATTTCGAACTATAATTAAGCTTAACAACAGTCAGTAAGATGAGAAAGATGAGACTTGACATAATTTGTTATTTGTGTCAGTAAAAGTAACCTAATTATTCGCATCATATTCGCAGACACAATCAAGGTTACTGATAAGACTCAGTGAACATTGACACATATTCGCACTACACGTGCATGTATGTTGATTACAGAATAAATAAATTTCATTAATGTAAAATATTTAAATCAAAGTCAACATTGTTCAAAAATTCATATAAAAAATTCTCGTTGTTTCAATTAAACGTAATTAGCACTAAACGTCACCAATTATCATTACTAATCAACACTACACTCGTAACATTTTCAAAGCTCGTTTAAATTATTTTATCTCAGCGGATAACTTTAAACTGTTAATTAAGCGTGCTGTTTATAGATCACTTAAGATTTAACAGCACTTCAAATTTGATTATCGTAGTAATTAACATAAAAAACTATGCTTCAAAACACAATAACATGTTTGAACTATTCGAATCGGAAATAAGATTCAGATTGTTAAATGAAATGTTATAGTATAGTTGTACATCATAAAAAACATATAGTTATTCGCTAAAAGCATTGCTAACGGCAATTTCATTATACAGATACGTAATGTGCGAAATAAACTAAATTTATTATTAACCCGATAGTATTTTCACAGAAGAAACATCAGTAGTCGGCGTAGCTTGTCATGCTTATAAATTGCTGAAACGAATGGAGCTTAGAATCAAAGAGTTGTCTGATTGACTCTAGGAGTTGTAATTGCCTCGTCATCGTATATTATTTTGATTGCTTCTACACAGACAACGGGTATACTTAGCATATTTACACGCAAGCTTTTAATAAGAACTAATGCGACACATTTATTAACGTGTTTTTCGTGAAACGTCTTTGTAAAATCCACATTCTGATTCGGGTTCTAATTTTCATTTTTGTTTTTTAATTTTACAGTTCGCGTCACCGGACAACGGCAAATTTTGAAAGGCGTAAGCGGCAGTTTCCGCAATGGACAACTCTCGGCTATTATGGGCCCCTCGGGGGCAGGAAAAAGTAGTTTGCTAAATGCGATTTCGGGTTTCAGGTAAGCAAAAATTATGAAAAATCTAACATGGCATTTGTAAGTTAAATTAAATATGCGCTTTACCTTACGAACTAGTTAGACCTGGTTGGACCAATTCTTAAATTCCAAAATTACTTATATCTATATTCTCTTCGATTCTGGTTTAATTTATGGTGGGTACGCATGTGATAGGCGACTAGCGAATACCCTCTACACCAGATATACCGCGTTTATTGAAATATTAGGCAGTATATCAAAATAAATTCAATCGAGGTATTTAGTGACAAAAACCTTTAAATAGGATTTAAAATTTAATTTTAAACTTCTTGATTGATTGACTTATATTTTTAATAATCGTATTCCTTCACCTTGTTTAAAAATACATTTTGCGACAAATAGTGCTAAAAAATGTTTATGAATGCCAATTATTATATATTATTTACGAATGCCATATAGTATATATTTATTATGTTTTAATAAATGCTTAGTCATCATTCCATCATTTATTTATACATTTAAACAAAGTTCAACAATAGACATTGAATGGATCAATTTATTCTGAAGGTCAATCTAACACGTTGAATTCTACTTCGTTATGAGAAATATGAACTTCTAGTTTGGTTTTTATCATCTACTATTTTGTGTATCGGTTAATGTTAAACTTGAATTTGTGTTGTTTTTTTTTTTTTTGAAGAACTACCGGCGTCAAGGGCAATATTAGAATGAAGCGGGACAATGCCTGTTATATAACACAGGACGATCATCATCAGACACTGCTTACTGTTGAGGAACTTATGAATCTATCCTATGATTTGAAACTAAAGCAGCACCATAAAAAGGAAGAGCTCATTACGAAAATACTCAAAAATCTTAATCTTAATCATCGCCGTAACATCACCGCCGAGAAACTGAGCGGTGGAGAACGCAAGCGACTCTCGATTGCACTTGAACTGGTCGATAATCCGAATATATTCTTCCTGGACGAGCCCACGAGCGGATTGGATGAGGTGACAGCGGCACAGTGCATTCGCCTGCTTAAAGAACTGGCCCGCGAGGGTCGCACAATCGTTTGTACCATCCATCAACCCTCGGCGACCATTTACAACTGCTTCGATAGCATATATGTGTTGGCCAAGGGTCAGTGCGTCTACCAGGGCAGCCCCGCAGCGACAATACCCTTCCTGCGACTGGCCCAACTCGATTGTCCACGCCACTACAGTCCCTCGGATTACAGTAAGTTTTTTTAAAACCGACTGGCTTTATAGTAAATTTTCAATTTCACAAAATATTTAAATAATTGAAATCATTAACAAAAAAAAATCTACATTCTTAAACTTATACTTTCTGAATTGTAAGTTATATTTTGTTACCTTTGATTCATTACAGTTATTGAAGTAATCGATGCTGAGGATGGACAGTTGGTGCCGCTGATGAGCGAGCTAACGGACAACGGCAAGCTTACTTATCGGAGCAAGCAGTCGGATTTAATGGGTACCCAGATGGAACCGCAGCAGGCAATAACGACGCTTTTTGTGGAGCAGCCGAAGCGTCCGTTTCTGCCCACATTCTTTGCCGGCAGCGCTGCCTCCACAGATGGCACACTGATGGGCGCAGTGGATGCATTGCTGGGTCATGTGAAGGCCTTCACACAGCGCCTTCATAGGGATCGTCGTGAGATATCCGGACTGCAGCAATTTCTGGTACTGATGCGCGTCATGCTGCTAAAGATAATGCGTGCACGTCTTGCTCTCACCATTCAGCTGGTCCATCACTTGCTCTGCGGTCTGTTCTTTGGACTGATCTTCTTTCAGCTGGGCAATCAAGGCGCACGCATGTTTGATCATCTCAAATTCTGCATTGGCGCTGTGCTCATGATTGTCTACACCCAAGTAATGGTGCCAATTCTCAGCTGTAAGTGAAGCTTGAGGAGAAGTTAATTAATATCAATGAGCTTATGACTAATCCTTACAGATCCTGCTGATGTCAAGATGGTTAAAAAGGAGACCTTTAATCGCTGGTACACGTTAATGCCTTACTATCTGGCATTAACCATATCTCGATTGCCTCTGCAGGTGCTGCTCAATCTTACATTTATGGCCGTGACTTACTGGATGTCTGGACTTCCGGAACAAATGTGGCGCTTCTGCATTTTTGTCGCCGTGGGCCTTATGATCTCTCTCGTGGCCGAGGGCATGGGACTAGCCATTGGCGCTACTTTCAGCATTACAGTGAGTAGATCTCTCAAAGGCTACTAAAATAAATTAATATTCTTACAAGACACAACATTCAATTCCAAAGCGACATTTTATATAATTAAAATTACATAATTACATCGTGCTGTTTATATAAAAAACATATAAAATTTCAAGGTGAAAATACTACTGTTATGCTCTTTTTTATCCGCAGAACGGCAGTGTTGTGGGACCAATGATCATAGCACCGCTCATGGGACTAGCTGTATATGGCTTTGATTTTGCGCCCCAGATTACTGGAGCCATGAATCTGTTGATGAAGTTCAGCTATGTGCGTGTCGGAGTGGTGGCCTTGGTGCTGGCCGTGTTTGGATTTCAGCGCGAGGAGTTGGACTGCGATGAGATCTACTGTCACTTCAGTGATCCCCGGGTGCTTCTAAAGTTTCTCGATGTCGACAAGGTGTCCATATTACATCAGTTCGGCCTGCTGGCCATGATAATGATCTTCTTTCGCGTCATTATATATATCAGTCTCCGAAAGCGCTGTTATACCTGAGCAAATCTGGATAGTTACATAAAGCAAAAGTCTATGCTGTGATTATGGTTTGATATACCCACAAATCTAATAATAATAGTAATTAATTATCGATGTACATACCACTAACTATTGTTGCTATACTTATGTATTTTATGTGCACAGTTGATTGCCCCATCATGTAAACCATGTAAACACTCAGATAATTTGGTGCTTAATTAATCCTCTAGGTTCTTATTGTTATCACATCATGCATACGCATATACATTAATTGCAGAATATTAGCATATAATTTGTAAGCATTATTAGATCTAAGACTTCTGGTAATAGTGTTCAAAACAAAATATATTTTTACACATTGCATTTTGATTGTTTTTATACCAAAAGTAAGATGGTAAAATATTAATTGTTGCGAAAATTCCTTTTGGAAAATAGGAGAGTTGCCGTAAAAACATCAAGATGTGGAAAAGTTACAGCAAGAAACATAAAAACTTAAAAATCAACTCTGCAGATAGTCCCATCGTTGTTATCGACAAATCGATAAATTGATTTAAATATGTGTTGGCAACGTCATCTTGGCAGTTTACCGTTGTATCACTTTTCGCACTCAATTATAAAAATCTTCGAAAAATTCCAAATGAATTTTGCACAAGCAAATCAACTTAAAGAAGGTGACTTTGTATTTGCCAAGATGAAAGGATATCGATATTGGCCCGGAAGAATTCTCCAAGCAGCTGGCGAAATGCACATCGTGTTTTTTTACGGAACTTGCAACACGGCAAAGGTTGCGGTCAAACACATTACCCCATATGAATTGTGGAAAGGCCGCTTGGGAGATCCCAACCATCTGCGACCAAAGGAGTTTAAGCGTGCCATGATGCATGCGGAGTTAATGTTAGCCAATCCTACGGAAGATAATGCCTACTATTACTTTTTGGCCAAGGTTCCTAACGATTGCACACGTGCAGATGACTTGCATTCAAGTGATGAATATGAAATGAGCTCCGTTTCATCAACAGATGAGAGTTACGACTAAGCAGATCGGAGATGTCTTCTTATCCCTGTTATTCTCGTTTACTCAAAACCATTATATTCTTAATTAATAATGACAATACAATAAAATTATATGCTGTGCAAAAACCTTTTAAAACCTCGAAGGTTTTTCTGCTACACCTAGTTCTCTATCCGCTATATTTTTGTAAGAGGTAGTTTTAAAAACAAACTACAGTGGAGTCCGGTTATAACGAATCCGCTTATAGCGTCAGTCCGGTTATTGCGACGTATACTTGATGGCTTGGTTGGTCCCCATACAAAGTACATTAATTTATTTTATGTTAAAACATTACGAACATGGCAACCATAAAATAAACAAAATAATTTGTTTTCCACCTTTCCGTTAGTGAGCCTTCCGATTATAACGACCGTCCATTGAAAGTCGCTATAATCGGATTCTACTGTATATGCAGTGTTGGTGCCAGCTAAACGGACAAGCAATATTTTGCAGCAATAAGACATTAAATTTTTTATTGAGCAATGTATTTGGCATTTCTTGATCTCTAAAAACCCATGTCAATATCGGTATCTTCGTTGACCACAAGATTTGTTGAGTCCGTCTGTTGCATTTTGAGTAGCTGCTGGCAGCGATCAGCTTCCATTTTGTGCATGACCACAATTTGTTCGCGTAGAGGCTGCAATAAGTCGACGATGGACTGGAAATCGCCATGCAGTTGTGGTGGCAAATTGGACATCATGGTAGACACATAGTCCTCCAGCACCTCGTCCATGTCTTGGACGTTGCCTTGTTTCATTTCGGCGCACACATAAAGTAAGGTTTGCAGGCGAAGGATTAGCTCGCGTGTGGCCTGCAACTTAAGATTTGGCAGACCGGGTGACGCTTTCAAGTCCAATTCAGCTAGGAGGCGGCACTTCTCGTAGATCTTCTTGCGTGGCACGCTCTCGCACTGCAAGTCATCCTTCTCACACTCGGTCAGATGATTGTGCGCCACACGCAGCGAATCCAGTATGTCAGCGTTGACTCTGTGCAGCGTTATCATATTGGCGGCATAGCGACGCTGCAGCTTCTCCCGTTGTGGTGTCAGTTTGATCTCACGTCGGTTGGATGCTTGCGGTCCACTTGCCTCCAGTTCCTCGTTCATGACAGCCATATCCTGAACGGTTTTGCGCTTAAGGACCAACAGCTTCTGCAGCTGCAATACAGCATCGAGCAGTGGCTTGGTTTCCTTATCGTTATCAGTAGAGGTGTCAGCGGCAGAAGATTCCGGCGTATCTTTGGCCTCCTGGATGATGTTCGCCAGCAAGACGCTCTTGCATTCGTGCACCACATGGAGTAGAGAGTCAGCCATGCTGAGAACAATATGTTTCCCAGCAATGTCAAACTTAATCAAGTAACTAAAATCCTTGGGTTCGTAGCCAACGACACGTCCCTTGTAAAGCAGCTCTAAAGGAGCTCTAAGCAGACTTATCACCTTGGTATCCACGGGCAGTGGCATCGGTATAAGCTTAGGCATCACATCCACTGGCATTCCAAACTGTTCTAAATCCAGCTTGCGCTGCTGCAGCAAATCGCACCATGTTCCGACTGCGGTTTTGTTCGCGTTTCTCGCTCTCAATAAACGCGGGAGAGAAGCGACGTGCTTTTCCCATGTCACGGCGCAGGATCTGCCAGCATCGCAAGGGCAGCAGTTGGTTTTCTTGCAACTTGGGATACACGCTCCGCAGATACCACTTTACATCGAAGCCGCTTTCAAGGATTGCGCTGTCAATAAATGAGTCTACAAACTCACACCAGATCCACCGATGGCTGTATGGTTGCTTCAAGAATTTATACAGTCTGTCGTGAGCCTCTTTTGGCACAAGCTCCTTCGCACCGGCAACACAATCCTCCTTCCTGGTTATCCAACGTGCCCTTGCCACGGGCACGCTTACTAAATTTCGGCAACTTGACAAACAGCTCGTCATCCTCCTTGTCTGCCGTCTGCGATCTGAGCAATCTCTGCGATTCGGTCGTCTTTGACATATTTGATGATCGGCGCAAACCAAGCGTTAAAAGTTGAGGCGGCGTATCTGCGGATTCACAATTGGTAGTAGTTGTTCGGTTAATATCTGTAGGATTATTTGACATTTTGTGCAGGGAAATTAATTAGTCAGCTCCCTTCAAATGTGACACAAAAGTCACAAATTACCTGTCCTTTCTTATTCTGAAGGAAGTTTCAAACCTATAAAAGCTAGTGATGTAAATTCAAACTGAGCCTCTAAAAACATCGAATTGTCGATTAATTAAGAATATTTGCTATCGAGCTATCGACTTTTCATACAAATTATTCAATATATACCGGCAAAAATTTCCCGTGGACCCAATTTTGTCGGGCATTTGTCTTGGCCACTTTTGTTTGTATAAAATGAGTTCTCTATAGGTTATTTGCTTAGTGATACTATGGTAAATCTTGGATTAATAGGTTTCTCTTTATGAAAATTATTTACAGGCTATTTGAAATGCTAATTTATAACTTGGTTTTTCAGCATTTATAATGCAGCAAATACAACAGCAAATAAATTGTGCTTAATAAATGCATATAAACGGAATCGAATGTACAACTGGCTTAGCTCGCGACTTAAAATTTAAAAATAACTTTTCAGACATCGATATATTTTTACTTTGAAATTCTGTCAGAATTTTATAGCATTTTTGAGCTTAAAATTAATTTAACAAAATACAAATTGGCAAAATAATAATACTTATGTATTTAATTAAGTGAATTGAGAATACGCACATTTTTGTTTACATCATTTCATAAAATGATTTTACAAATGGAGCTTTGCATGTAGAAAGCAATTGTTTATTTTGAACATGTGTGTATTTATGTATTCCAACAGATCTCATCAAGTTGTTAACAATGCTTTAAAGTGTATTTGTAGAATTCTTAACTGCTTTATTTAATCTCGCTTGACTTCGGTATTTTGCTTTAGAAGACCAAAGAGGAGTTTGAATTTATCCAGATCAACGCCAGTCTTTTTGTTCACTCTGGCCCTCATCTTCGAGAGCAATAAATCAGTTTTGGCGCAGTCTGCCGTTAGGGCGGGATGAGCATCAAAGTTTACAATGTGTCCGCTCTTTTGGGCAACAGATACTTCCGTTAGCTTTAAAGAGCCATGAGTATTCATCATCTGAAACAAAAAAACGAAAATTCGCAATCAATTACAAATACACCTCTTATCAATGGAAGTTTCTTTTACATCCATTAGCTTCAGACTCAATGGTCGATCAGCTTGATCTAGGCCGTATCTTTCGCAAAGATTAATACAAGTGTGCTTCAGAGCATGTATCCCAATGGTGCTCAGTGTCCCATTTCCAATGCTCAGCATGTAAAACAGACGCACGACGAGACGCCAGCGTTCACGTTGCTCGTTATTGGCCATCTGCCAGACATGGCTTCTTCCCAAGTAGCTAAGTGAGTTAAAGTTGACATCGAAATGGGTGACCGGAAGTGCCAGCCAATAGCTCATAAGCTTTGCCGGCAGGGACTGTGGTAGTGGCACACTTAATGGCCTCGGATATTCAGAGATTGATATTTTGATAGCCATTAGAAATTGAAATACGATACGAGAATTGCTGGGAGTCTTGAGCTGCGTAGCAATTATAGTGTGGGCACTGATGGGATATAGAGTGGTGTGGTAGCATAACTGGTAACTGCGTCCATGGCAATTAACTATTGGCAGCGGGCCCAGTAGCTTGTAGAGATCGTCGCGAAGGTGATTCTGCAAATGTACAGTGGATATTATGGAATCTTTCAGTTGGTTCTTGCCATGCAAATAAATGCAACCGTCAACTTTAAAATCCGGATAGAATGGAAATTTCAGGTCCAGCAACAAATAACAGTTAAACTTGGCGGGTACGTCAATAACATTACCGCACATATAGGTAGCTAAAATAACGTGGAATCAACCATTAACTAACTAATCATATTGAATTCAATCTATCAGCTTACCAGTTTCTGGCAAATTACAAAAACTATCCGCAAATAACGACTTATAATCCTTTAGAGCCCCATTTATCCAGTTGGCCAGCGATGCGGTATCAGCTAGAAAGATTTTGTGTTCTTTTGAAGGAATCTTCAGTTGTGCAGCAACCAAATCTAGTGCAGTTTCGAAGTTCAAGGACATCGTGGCTTTAATGTTGTTTCGTTCAATGACTTTTCAAAAAGTGCTGTAAATATGAAACTACGCTTTGCAATATATTTTTAAATTGAAGGCTGCCACCCAGATACAATTTTCCGATCTGGTACATCGTACTTTTAAAATTGTAACCCTTAAAAAAACAATTTTACTAAAATCAAGATTTTAAATTTAAATAATCTAATTTCTTATTTAAAGTTTTCATCAAATTATGAATTTATTGCATTTGAAGCTATCTAAACTTACCGAAAATTTCAATTTCGATATAAAAAACGACGAAAACGATTAGAAATCGTTCGAATTGCTTAGAGCTGAAACTTTGATTACTCTAATCCTTTTTCACACATAAGTGATGTGACCTGTTTAAAATATCGAAAGTCGGCGATGCTTTAAGCTTCGAATTCACTTTCCTGGGATTCCTGAAACTTTCACTTTATTAAATGAAACAATATTTTCTGATTTCGATTTGATTCGGAAACAGGTGGTCAAATCTAAATTAGTATTGAAAATCTTACTATTATTTTTATGGTTTTTATTAAATATTTTTTATAGCTTTTTTAATCAATCTACTTTTTCATGCTGCTGATTTTCTCCTTACGCTTTTTCACATGTTTTTTCACTTTGACCTTTCGCTGCTCGGCTTTGGCTTCCTTAACCGCTTTCTTCCTCGCCTTTTTACTTTCCGGCGACTCATCACGAGGACGAGCCGAGTTTTTAAATTTTTTCTCATCGTCATCATCCTCAGATTCATCACTGCCGTCCCCACTTTCCTCCTGATCACTCTCTCCGCAATTTTGTGTTGTGTTCAGAATGTCTGGCTGGTTTTGGACACCGAGTTCCGACGTGAGACCTGTGATCTTAGCATAGACAAGATTTTGTTGGACACCTTGCTTGGCTTTTGCTACATCCCGCTCAAAATGAGGCACCTATATATTGAATGTATAAAAACTTGAGTAGTGTTACAGAATATGATATAGACATGTGGGTTTATTACTTCATCTAAACGTTTGGGAATGTATGTGTTTTGCCAAACAGCTTCATCTATCTTTTCTTGCGCAGTTATTGCATCGAAATCCCGATCCTTGATACGCTCAGAAATGCGCTCCAAGCAGTCATCCATATTCTGTTCGGTGATAGTTTGGTCCGTAATAAAATCAAACAACTCTTTGACTGTCATCGTGGCCACTGACTTCTTGCGAAAGAACTCAGATATGTTGGTGCAATCCTTGCGTAAAAAGTCGAAGGCGTGAGGATGATCATGCTCCACTGACTGACTGACATCAATGATGACCAGCTGACCGTCCTGAAAGAGAATATTGAACTCGGACAGATCGGCATGCACAAGCCGGCATTGGTGATACATGCGCCACATTATAACCACACAATCGCGGTACAATTCTCTCGCCTTTGAAGTGCTTATCTCGACGTCCTTTAGCTTTGGAGATGGCCAGCCGTTCTGACCACAGAAACGCATGACCAATACATGGGAACGCAATAGAATGGGTTCCGGGACGGGAATGCCTGCGTTACGCATACGCAGATAATTTCGCATCTCTTTTTCCGCCCAGGTGCGTACCATCTTACGAGGATTATGCTTGCAGTAGCCGTGACGGAAGCGAAACTCACCAGACACATACTTGTCACGATCTTTGAATACCAGAATGGATGTCTTGTAGATTTTGATGGCAAACTCTTCTGTGCCATTTTTGGCCACAGCATGATAAACGTTCGCCTCTTTTCCGGTAGAAATGCATCCGTTGATTTCTTGGATTAGGCCTCGATTCAACAGCTTGAAGAGTATCATTCGTGTGCGTGGATCCATCACCTGCTCAGCCGTAGCGCGATCATGTTTATCACGTACTCGAACTCGCTCAGTCTCCTGTCGCCGATCGAAGCTGACGAGACGATTGGCCGCCTGAGCGCTCATATTGGCATTTGGATCGTATTTCTCAACATTGATGCGAGCTGAATAGCGACGAAGCAGCTTCTCATTTGGTTGATAGCTGCTTACTCTCTGCGACCCGCCTCCTGCTCCACCAGATCCGCTGCCTAAGCTGTTGCTCCCGACAGTTGTCATCTGAGACTGTGCATTGGGCTTGTTAAAGCCACTATAGGCTTCCTCGTAAGCATCGTAGCCATCTCCAAGATCATAATCATCGTCATCATAATCATCCGCATAATCTGAAGCTGGATCCTCGGCAGCGTCGACTTCCTCAATAACTTTCTGACCAAGATCATCGCTGGCTTCCTTTTCATTCAGCTTAATGTCTTTGAATATATTGTGCTTCACCGTAAGCGATTTAAAGTCATTCAGCCACTCTGACTACAATATAAAATACATTTATATATCTATTTGTAGCTATTATTCTAGTTCAACTCACGTTTTTTAGCTCATCTTCATCCTCCTCCGGGTCACTGTATTTGTGTGCGTCGGTCATGATGCGAAATTCAATAACAAAAATACGAAGTTCTGATGTCTAATATCCAATTATAATTATGGCTTATTCAGTTACAGTCTGTGATTAATATATTTGAGGAGCTTTCCAAGCTCAATTTGTATTTAATAATAATTGCGAAATTTATAAAGCACGCACGTGTTATTTATGAACAGCTGTTGCAATTTGCCATTCAGCCTGATACATCAACATTGTTTTGGTATTTTTTAAGTTAAGCTATCGGCTATCGATAATGTCATTGAAGTTAAGTTATTATCGGTCGCATGGAAACTATAAATAATATAAATAATAATTAAAAATTAAAACTTCTAGCTCAGTAGAAATTATAAATAGAAAATAGATGAATACAAAACCATGTTTGTGTTGGCGGAGCTTAAAGATAACGTTCGAATTGGACCAGACCAATTTAATTTGAAGCTTGTTGATGCGGTGCGCGATGAAATAGACCGCAAACTGGCAAATAAGGTGATTAATTTTAATTAATGAATGAATGAATTCAATATATGTACTTAATTTACTCCGGTTTTCACAGGTGCTGCTTAATGTTGGTCTGTGCATAGCCCTCAAGGAGATTGTTTCGCTGAAGGACTCAATTATTTTGCCCGGCGATGGTGCTTCGCACACGGAAGTCCTGTTTCGCTATGTGGTGTTCCGGCCAATGGTTGGCACCGTTTTGACGGGGAAAATACGTAACTGCAGCCGTGACGGAGTGCACGTCACATTAGGCTTCTTCGACGATATACTGATTCCACATGCGGCACTTCAGCATCCGTCACGTTTTGACGAGGCGGAGCAGGCTTGGGTCTGGGAATACCCATTGGAAGATGGAGCCAAGCATGATCTTTTTTATGGATGTTGGAGAGCCCATTAAGTTTCGTGTTTCCCGCGAAATATTCGAAGAGACATCGCCAATAGGGCCACCCAAAGCAGAGGGCCAAGCATCGCAGAATGCAAGTACTTCAGCAGCAGCTGCTACAGCAGCATCACAGGAAGTGAAGGCCCCTTATAAAATTATTGTAAGTCCTCATAATAATGCCAATGTTATGTACAAGCATCCTGAAATTTTCATATATTTTAGGGTGCTATTAACGAGTCCGGACTTGGGGTACTTTCCTGGTGGGATCAGCAGGTAAAAGAAGAAGATTTAGATGACGAAGACGGTGAGGATAATACGGAATATGACAATGATGAGGACGGCGAAGGTGCCTGTGAGGAATAATAACAGAAAATCTGAAACTTGTCCTTGTAAATATAGTCGAATAAGATACTTAAAATAAGAAACATTGAGCATTTAAAAAAACTCAAATAACTAAATGACCACATGTTGTGCTTAATTAAATAAAACAAATTAATTTATATTCTGCATTTTTTTATTTTGTCATGTTTGTTTTAATTTTGCAAATCGCATTTGGTTTGAAATATTTCAAACCATAATGCTCACTTTTGTAGCGCAGCTTTCTATTAAATAAGTTAGTTTTACATATTTATATTTAATAATTTATTATACTTTTTCTTCAATTTGTCGTTAGCGACATAGTTCTAGGAAGGGCGGCACAGGAGCGTCTTTAAATCTTTTCCTTTGAATAGGACTGCATACAGTTTTTCGCTTTTAGGTTCAAAATTTATTCGTTTCTTTGCCTGTTTCGAGGGAGTTTTGATTTTATTGTTATTATTGTTAGCATAGTTATAGTATGGTACAATTAGTGGTCGGGGCTGCAAAAGTGAGCTAAGTGTAAAGCAGGTTAGCAATTTTGCCTATTAATAATATTCACTTTATTTACTTTAATTTGTATTTTGAAAATTGTTTCTTTGAACAATAAATTGCATAATTTTTGATTTTATTTGCATAGTGCATTCGCATTTTTTAAATCAACATCCCTAGCTTTTAAATATCTTGTGTCTTTTGGGCGCAATGTTTTATGTTAATTTAAATTTACATATATTTATATATATAAATACCTATGTAATTTGTTTGTTTCTTGTTGCACACTTTTGTATGGTTAATTACAGTGAGAATAATTAAAATTTTTCTTTAAAAACTACAGTAATAAGTATATATAAATATTTATATTAGAGTTCATCTTGGTATTGTACTTTATTGTAAATATATAAATAATTATCCTTTGGGGTTCTTAAACAGCTCTCAACTTAACTTATATATTTAGAGTTCAGTTAAAATCACAGTGTAAATAATAAAAAAAATTTAAAACTAAAACTATATAAGGATATATGAGAATATATATTTTTATAGCACAAAAAGGAACTTCCTGACTTAAAATAACAACTCAAAAAGAAGGCGATAGCACACAAATAGAATTTATTTTGTTACTGAATCCTAAAACAAAATCAGTTTCACTTCTCATTTCACATTTGAAGATTGAAATTAAGTAATCAATAGTTCGCTCGTATTCACAATTATTCGATTATCAAGCAGCGTGGCAAGTGCTCTTTCAAATAATCAAAGAGTTCGTGCGAGGCGCCGGGGCAATTAGTCAACTCTAGTTCCTGCAAATGTCGCAACTGTATAAGACTGGATAAACCCGATGACGTCAGCAGCGGGCAACCCGCCAGCGAGAGAACCTGGAGATTCCTCATCGAGCACAAATGTTGCAGTCCAAAGTCTCGAACCTGGGAGCACCAGCGTAGGAAAAGGGCCGTTAGTGATAGCATCGTCGAAATGTATCCAACTCCAATGTCCGTTATGTGAACACATCTACAATGAAAAATAAATAAATTAGTTTAAATATTATAATTATGTAAACGATAGAACAATTGGTGGGAAAGAGAACTTAACATTTATTAAAAAGTATTTTGCTAAAGAAATTTTGAATAACATTACGATTAATCTTTCCACATTATGTTTATTGCTGCTATTTATTTTATATATTAATATATAAATATGATATGATATATTGAATTCAGAATTTCACGCATGCATCTATTTCTTCGGGTCTTGTTAATTTAAAAAATGCGGGACACACGTCTCTCGTTTGTTGACTAATTTCTTTCTCTGATTATCGGAATGGATCCTACGGGTAACGAGGTTAGCTGTTTAATGCCGTCGCTTCAAAATTCAGTCAGTAATTGATTTTGCTGCCAGCAAGTTCACTGAATAAATAATTGAAATTATTCGGAGAGTATGAATTCGCATGTTGTATTCATTATGCTAGGTGTCTTCCTAGCACTTGGAACAGGTGAAGCAATACAACTCTCGAGGAGAGCAATTAAGCAAAGGGATCCACAAACTAAGGAATTGGGCAAACAATTCGAGTTCTACTTGAATAAGAGTTGTCAAAGCGCTCCTTTATCCATAAAAAGTGAAATTGATCAGCTGGCAACAGTTAAATGTGAAGAATTAAATAATGAACTTGTTGTCAGTCTGTATCATATCAAAACACTGAATGAACGTATCGAAAAACTCATTTTGCAAAAAAAAAATGATTATAAAAATCTGCAAAGTGTGATAAATCAAATTGCGATTCGAAATAAAGAAATTGAGGAAGTGGATCAGCAAATATCTAATCTGACAAGAACGACTGATGAATTCTAAATACAAATTGGAAGAATTGAAAGGCATTTCCTGAAAGATATGAAAGTTCAAAGCGTCTAAAACGAATCAAGGTTTTCCCACATTGGCGATATTCTGATTTTAAATTGCTGCTGCCAATATTAAAAATAATCTATTTTTAAGTATTTTAATGTATTAAATAAAATTCATTAAGTAATTAATTTCAAATAAATATATTGCAATTCGCTTGAAAATTTACATTTATCAGTTGTTTAATTTATGCACGAGTCAATATATGGAATTCTAGACCCTCAACAGCAAATAAATTCAATACAATGCAAATGTAAGAAGTCTCGTCTTATCGCTCTTACCGGATATGGCTAATAATCCATAAAAAACTAAGTTTAAAAACAGTAGCAAAGATAGGCTTTTCGGAAATTCTGATACTGAGCGACATTTTTTAGTTTCCTGACCTACGACTGGACTTGTGATTCATACAACGAAATTGAAAATAATTGATGTATTCACTGAAAAAAACTATCCATGACTTAAATATACAATATTTCCCTTCTCTTTATCAAATTAGTTATTTCCCAGTTTCCAATTATTTATATTTCCCAGTGGTATTTGAATAATTTGGCTAGTGCGAAATATTTCCTTTTAGAAAAGTAATGGTTTTTTTTATCCAGTTATTCTGGTCTTGGAAATTTTAAATCTGGGCAATGACGTTGGGCGACACACTTCTTTCGTTTGCTGACTCATTTCTTCATCTTATTATCGATGTGGATGCTACGGGTACCGAAGTTACTTTCTGCATAATGAGTTTCGTTCGATATTCAGTCAATAATTGTATTAGCTTTGGTGCAGTTCAGTAAGCAAGAAATTAAAGTTGGACTTCGAGAATGTATTCACAAATTGTATTCGTTATGCTCGGAGTCTGTCTTGCAGTTGGAACAGCAAGTATGCAAGGAAATCAACAGAATGTCAATATGGATAAGTTTAATAAAATCACCACGTCCATAATCAAACGTAAAATTGATCAGCTAGTAATGGAAAAATGTGAAAAACTTAATCAAGAACTAATTGTAAATAGGAATAATATAGAAAAGTTAAATAGTCTCATCGAAATACTCGAGTCGCAAAGGAAATTCGAACACATCCTATGTCAGAATCTAACAACACAACTTAGTAAAAGAAATTCTACATTTGCTAACAAAGTGTTACAACTTTCAAATCTGACAGAACGACTGACAGATTCTAAATACATTTTGCCAAAATCCCAAAACAAGCTACCAAATAGTTGCACTTCGTTTGGAAATTCTTCGGGTGTCCATCGGATCCAAGTCCATGGAATCGATTCTTTCAATGTCTTGTGTGACAGCCAGACAGAGGGAAATGGTTGGATAGTTATCCAACAGCGTCTCGGTGATGTTGGCGAGAACCTTACTAGGAAGGTGAACAACTCTACTAGGGATTGGGCCACGTATCGCGATGGCTTCGGTTCCATGAACGGTGATTATTTTCTGGGCCTAGAAAAGATTTATCGTTTGACCAAGGAGCAGGATCAATTGCTTTACATTCTTTTCAAACCGGTTAATGGACCTAACGAATTTGCCGTTTACGGTAACTTTTCAATCTCTGGTGCCGATGATCATTACAAAGTGAAATTTTTGGGGAATAATCATGGCAACGCCACTGAATTGCCACTGTAAGTAAACAGAACATACATATACGTGTATTATAATGAAAGCCCAAATTCTCCAACTTATTGTGGTTTTCTTTCAGAAAAGAAAATGAAGAATTCTTTGACGAACGCGCGGAGCAACAAACCATCAAGATGCTTCTACGTCCAATAAAATATAATAGAGAATATAAATCTTAAAATATTAATTATAAAAATGAACTTTAATTGTAGTTTAATTCACAATAAAACAAAGTATGTTAGAAAATATATCCCACTTTATATCGATATTGATATTCCATAATAATGCGATGATGCCTATAAATAGCAATAAAATTAATCACGTCATACATTTTGGGAACTTTTGATGTTGAGCAACAGTTATTCGTTCCTGACCTACGACTGGACTTCTTATCGGTACAATTGTATATATGCAGCAAAGCTGGAGTTAGTTTCATTATTCATTTTATTTACGTCATTAAACAATAAGCATATTTTTTTGTTCATTATACACATATATTTCAATTTAATTATTTAATGTCAACTAACAAGAGTTGATCTAGTGATATCTTTAAGATTCAATAAAGTAAGACTAAAATAAATTGCTTAAAAATATATTCTGTCATTTAAAATGGGCATAGGGTAGAGAAGTAATATTTATAGAAAAAAAAAACAACAACTCATGGTAGGTTCTCATAAATAATGGTCGAAATTGGATTACCCGCCTAATATTTTCTTTAGTTAAGAGGGCATCCCTCAGCATATTTTAAAATTAATCAAAGTAACCACATCCGATGATAAGAAATAATAAATCAACGCTTTAAAAATATTGTAAAAAATAAACTGATAATTAAAAATCAAATAATTGTTTATTTACACTTTAGTTTTTGATACTATTTATCACAAGTTACGCAAATTACAAGTTCTATGGCATATTTTAAAGTGCAACATTTCGAAATTGACTATTTCTATTAATTGGCAAGTAGAACTTATAAAACTAACTTTCAATACACATACATACAGTATAAAATCATATACATATATATACAAGTTTGTATATTTCCTATATAAGAAACCTAGAAATTTAAGCATACCTTAAGGTAACTATTAGTCATCCTTAGCTTGCTAAAATAATAATTCTCAAAGAAATGAAAGCTGCTGTCAGTTGCGAAGTCGGGAATTAAATTTAACTCGTGAATAATTAAAGTGCAAACTGAGAGTAGATAACTCGCAACCACAGTGCAGACAGATGACCTTATTGAGGTCGCCTATGGCTAACAGGGTATAACAGGGTCGGTGCTGTTGGGACTCACCTGTCCAAAGTCAATTCCTCCAGCTGGTTCAGATCACAGGCAATATACTCGAGCGAGGCGTCCGTAATGCGGGGACACCAGGACAGGTCCAGGGCGCGCAGCTTTTGTAGATTCTCGGCAATCAGTTCGACGCCGTCGTCGGTGAGTTTGCTGCAGCCGGACAGGCTGAGCACCGTTAGATGTGGCAAGGAGTGCACTGCAATATAGAGAAGCAAGAACAAAAACTACAGCATGATGATTAAGTCCACGATGATAATGACGATGAAGAAGAAAACTTTACATTAACTTTCAAGTGGAAACTGAGGCCAAAAAGTTTACACAGTCGCAACAACTACATATAACAACAACAATTGCCTCTGCACCATCAGCAACAACAGCAACAACTGACTGCAGCAGCTGCCCCATTTAAACAACATCAGTGTGTTCTTTGCTGGTTGCTGCCTCAGATTCTGTGTCAGCTGCATCCTTCAGCTTCTTTCGAATACGACTTTTGCATAGTTCATGAAGCGTATGATTTTAAGGCGGATTAGTTTCATTCTGGTCTTAAAGATGTTGCAGATATTAAGAGGAATATCAACAACATCTATTGCATATTATAGAGTATGTACATTTTTCTCATATTTAACTATTATTTTTATTATTTTTCAATTGCCAGCAGCCATTTTGTAACTATCTGTATTCTATTATTTGCTATACATATATCAAATATTAATTATCATACATGTATATACATATAATTTTTTTTATTTCTATCGACTTAAATCTATAATATAATGTTAATCACATAGTAAATATAATCCTATTTTTAGCATCTATTATCTGTATTCCATCATCTAACATATATTTATTTTATTTTCGATAAAGAAGATTATTCATCAGTAAGTGATTGACAGTAAAGTTACTCTTTCTCATAAAAAGGGAACCAATTTTAATTAAAAAGTGTTAAATATTCTGCATAGGAAAATATAATAAAAGTATAACTTAATTAATGATTCTTGTGCGTGTGAATCTTCAATGTGTCCTCTGAAATTTTCAGTTTCGCTGGAACTTTTAATAATTAAACAACCTCCAGACACATGAGTCTGAACATATTGTGTGCACATATTGAGTTTAGGGCCGAACTAATTGCCTTTGAGGTGTAATTCAATTTTGCGGCAATACGTTGAGAATATGTTGGCTAAAAGCATTTGCATATATTCAATTTGTTGCCAGTGCTTTGTTCAATTTGTTCTAGATACTAGAAAGTAAAGTATAGTATATACTCTAGCTACTGAAACTATATCTTACAGATAAAGTAGCTAACTGTTTCTGTTTCCTCTATGTTTTCTTAAAGCTGTTGAAGTCCCTAGCCAAAGGCTGACAACTGACAATGACAACTTTGTTCCATTTGCGTCTGCCACAGTTTTGTTCCACATTTCGTGTGCCACATTTTGGATCTTTCAACTGCAACTTGCAACAGTTGACATTCTCTTTATGTAGCTGTTTGTACTAGTTTGAGAATTGTGTTAGCATTGATTTGACATTAGGGGATTGCTTTGAAGAAAATTCTTTTAGAACTTTGGATTCTATCTTAACCAGTCAGATATAGTAAGATTAAGTTTTATTTCTTATATTATTTGTTAAGGGTCTATTTGAAAGCCTTTAAGATTACAAATAAGTCAAAAAAGCTCGGAAAAATGATTTAAAAACAAAACTTTCTAGAATTTTACTACAACTTTAATACAAATTCTTTATAATTTCTTCTTAGCTGGTAATAGAACCAGCTTATCTTTCATTGTTGCGAAAACCTTTTTAGTTTTGCAGTTTTCTTTAAAACTTGTGTTTTTTGAATAAGTGTGAAACTTGACTTCAAGTTCCTTGACATTCCTTAAGCATATACGAGCATTAAAGGGTTGTCTGGAATGCTGATAACTTGAGGGATGCCTGGGGGGTAAAGGGAAAATAGGGGAGAACATAACAGACGGCTAAAATTACCATTCGTAAGCGGCTTAGGCCAGCGAGAAGCTAGACAAGGGGAATATCTACAGAGTGTTTTATAGAGAGGGGAACTGGGAGTTAGTCTGGCCACGTGCCTCCGATTTCAATTTGCGGCGGCTGCATAAACAAAGATAAGAACAAAACGTGAAAAGGATCACAAGAGAAAACAAACTTTGAAAAGGTGAAAAAAATTCATAAAAAACACGCATATGGAGAAAGACGAAGTCCAAAAATGCAGCTCAAAGTAACTAAGCGGCTTTTCACTCGACTTTCTGAATAACAGTAATAGCAGAAGAAAGAAAAAACAACTATAATTATATTGCATACAAGATAAACTGTGTCCCACTTTGGTAGCCGCTACACAGATACGGATCCGAATACGTGTGGAAAAGTGCATCTCTTGTTTGGCTTCTGACCAAAAAAACCACAAAAGGCATACAAATGCGATTTGAATTACAAAATGAATACACTCGCTTGTGGGTTGCTTTTACTCGTATGTGTAAATGAATAGCTGCGTTTCACACATACGATAAATTCATAATCAGCTCGCCGGCTTCTGTTGTCAAGCCTTGCCCTAAAAACAAATCTATTGAAGACAATTTTGATGAATTCAACTAATAAGAATTTAGACCAGAATATTTGGAGGTATAAAAGAAAAATTTGGGGAACAAATTGTTATAGTTGTAAGCCGTTGCATGAATTCAGAGATAAGTTTACAAACAGTGAGAGAGAACATTTAAGGATGAAGTGCACCGAAGAGTTCGAGATTAAGATGAGCTCAAAAGAAAGAGTTAAAAGAGGAACCAAGAGAAACAACTCTCGGTACAATGATTGAAAAATGGAGCATTGCAAGCAAATGTTTAAGAATAAAGCACACAGCAAAATATAAAAATTGTATAAAATAAGAATAAAAATAGAGTGGTGCAAACAGAAATAGAAATATGGAAAGTCTAGGGTATACGAAGGGAAAACCAACTCATTTTAAGAGCAATACTCCAGTTCTTCTGCCCAGCAAAGAATTTCAACATAGAATTGGCCTCCAGCCACAGCATTGAGAATAACAGTAACGTCGACGCGACAGGAGGCTGAAGCTAAATAAGTAGATATCCAAGTTGGGTAACTAACTGTAATTGTATCCACTGGCAACAGTTGCTGACAGCAATTGTGGGTTAACTCGGCTCGAAAAGGGGGGACAAATCAAAGCTAAAAACCGCAAAAATCAGTCAATAACAAAGGCCTGTGTGTATAAATTTATTTAAATGAATGCTAAGCATTTCATGCATATGACAAATTGCCACAACGTTACAGATACAGATACACAGATACAGATAAACAGATTGAGCTGTAGATGTAGCATTAGATTGAGATTATACTACGAGTATATTGCCAGACTGCCACTAAGCGTAATATTCAGTAAACCACAGAGAAAAAAAAAGGGAGAGAAGACAGAGAGATAGAGGGAGGCAGAGAGAGACTCTAGGAAAGAGAGAAGGAGAGAAATAGAGAGATAGAGATGGAGACTAGAGACGGTCACGTGAGCAGACACGATGTAAATAGAAGTAGTAGAGTAAATATATTAAATCTCTTAAATTTATTAACAGTGAAAAAGTGTAACCGAAGAGTTAAAGAGAGACAGAGAGAGCAAATAGTTAGACTATCTAAGCAATCATTCCGAAATGTATACATTATCAACAATGATCATATGTCTAGTTTGAACTTACTATCGAAATTTTATTATTCCACAGAGAAAGAAGAAATGAGATGAATTTTTACAAAATAATAGAAGCAAGACGAAGCGTGTCACGAAAGAGAAACACGACATGCGATCAGCTCTAACAAATTTAGATCGCGTGAGGGGGGAGAGAGAAAGAGAGAGCGTGTAGTCGATTGAATTACATTTTGAGCTCAATCATTGCATTGGCATTAGATGCTGCAATTGGAATTGGCATCAGTTAGAATTCTCCAAGATTTGCGCGTATTTATCACGCCTGTAATCGCCGCTTCAATTCATTTCATTATCAGCTGCCCTTTGAGACGCATCCAAAGGCGCCACTGCAGTGCCAATAAAATGTACAATTTCCGAGAGAAACTAGAGCTAAAACTTTGTGATTGTGCACTGTGAAAAAGGATTCAAGATGTTTCAAATGTGTTGCAGTTTCATTTTGTGACCGACACTAACGGGTATTTGTTCACTCTATCCAAACACTGATTTACTCGTTTCTGCGATCACAAATTCTGAAATTGCAATGGAAATCAACAGCAAACAAGAGGAAGACATTAAAGTAATATAATACAAGTGCGACGGGGGTCAATGTGAGTTCAGTGATGTGGCAAATGTATAAAGTGTGAGATATTTTCACATCATATTGCATGGGGACAGAGAACTTGGAATTATTAAGTGCCTACTATACTAATGTATAATGTAAGTATTATGACACATAATTTTAAATATATCAAAAATCGGAATCTTTTGTTATGTAAGTGATCACAAAATATTCACAGACAATCAACCATTATCAGCAATTGAGACAGATCTGAGATGACTTTTCGATTGAATAGATAGATAGAAAAATATAAAATAAAACGAGTGTATTCGTGCAATAAATACAAATTGCGAAGATTGCTAATATATTGCTAAAGGGATATTTCATAGTCCTTCATTGTTCGACACTTCTTTTTTCATTTATCTTTTCGTTGTCTTTCATTTGTTTAGAAATACTAGAATTTAAGCATCTATCAGAAATATAAATTCAATATTTAAATTCAACTCCTTTAGAATATTTAAAATTCAAATCAGCCGCCTAAATCGAATTCTGTTCCAGGAATTGGGTAACTTGCGAGCTACTTGATATGTAAATGGATATTTGCGCATGGCGAAACATTACAAGGACCTTCAAATAGTGACATCAAACATGAAACGAAAAACAACACACACATACACATGTTCACCAACACACATATGGCTAAGCTAACAATTTGTTACTTGTGTATCTATGAGATACATTTGCCATAACAACTAACGACATTTGTGTGAACGCCTCGTTTCGTATTCGCTGTTACCATTTTCTTTTTTTTCTTCCTTTTTTGAGACATATGTGATAGGCACTGTGCGCTGTTTACTTCTCGCTCTCGCTGTCTCTATTTCTAGTTCTAGTTCTGTCTCTGTCACACATTTCTAGTTCTTATCCCTGTCCCATCTGCATTTATTTAAAGCTCTTGCCTCTTATCGGCTTTTACACGCTGATGTTGTCAAAACTGTCGAAACGAATGGGAATAACTTTTGCTATTGACATTGGCATCAAATCGTTGACATAGATACGTTTATTTATTTATTTATGATTATAGTTTCGTAGAGAGCGTGATATTACTTATAATAACAACTCAATTTTTTTTCATGTTATTAACATTAATTTATAGAAAAATCTTCAGATGTGAGAATCTATCTTACTTTTAGAATTCCAATTTATTTCACTTTGATAAATAGTATAAAACTACTACTAATTAATTAAGTACTTATAAAGTTATATTATTTGAAGAAATCGTATGACATAACTTCAAATAAATAATAATATAAAATAAATATTTTCCCACTTCGATTGCATATCACAGACTCTAGCAAAGTTGCTTCTTGCAGCTTTATAAGAATAATAATGGATATCTTCCAGTGACATAATCTCCCAGTTAAATGTCACTTTTACTCCGTATTACCAATATGACAAATCCGCGTCGCACTCATAAATTTTCATGTTAAATGTTAGACACGAGGCAAACATTTCTATTCCCCACATTTCTCTGCAATATTTTCCTTTGTTTTTATTGATTTTTCTTCATTGGTCTGAAGTTTTGCATGTGAAAAGCTGTTTAACATTATGATGAACATTATTATGGACAAATAAATTCGAATAGCCCAAAGTTTGTACTAACTGCTATAATTGATGACAGCTAACTTGAATTTGGCATAGATTTCATTTCAATGACAACTCCTTTAAATAGCTTTAATTGACGAGATATTCGTATTAAAATAACTGTGGCATGAATGGAGTCTGAGCGATGCCACAAAGCGGCTTAATTAGTGACTGTAAATGAGGTGAGTGCATTTAATTAGCATTTCAAATATTTTCAACATATTTTATTTATATACATAATTAATGGCGAGTTTATATACCAAAGTAATTGCATAAATTAATATAAATTAAAAGTGTAAACACGCATTGTTTGACAGTATTTAAATATCGTCACATATTCATTTAATTTTTTCATTAAAAATGTATTGCATACTTATGTGATAATAATTTTGGGAATTAAGTGCAGGCAAAGGATATTCAGTAATGTAACAGTAACAGTAACAAACAGTAAACAACAGTTAATTTTCGAAGACTTGATAAATAAGACTGAACAATTAATTTCTTTGATCTAAGATCTAAAACAGTTAACAGTCATTATTCCTCCTGCTTTTATTCTGTATATTTAAAAAAATATGTGATGTAGTTATTTTTTTGTTTGTTTAAAGTTTAATTAAACAAAGCTAAGTCAAAGGTTTGACCGCTGTTAGCGTTTACTTTTTTCCGTTTGTTGCATGTTGCATGTAGCACGTTGCATGTTTTTGTGCAACTTTTCGCGTTGTTAAAAATTTTAATTGCAGTTGCCAACAAAAAAGTTCATCTGTGACATTTCAAGTTAAACTTTAGTTTGTGATTGTTGAAAATAGGTATGTTAAGTTTTTGAAAAGGCACTAATAAAAAATCCGATTTAATTTAAAGGCAATAACTAATAGAAAATAATATTAATAGAAAATTTAGAACATGTCGGAGTAGATTTACAAGTTAAGTTTCCTAGAACAAGAGAAATATTTCAAATAATTCATCCTGTAATCGAAATTCGAAGTTCTGTCAGATTAATTTATGTTAAATATTTGACTTTAATAAGTAAGTCCTAAATCACAAAGGTCAACAAAGGTGGCAACCGAGTTGGTAATTGCCCCAAGCGGAAGTTCAAAATTGGCCCAAGCACAGTGGAGCAGTTAGAGAGGAATAGAAGAGAATTGAGGGGGAGAATGCGTAGGAGCGCTAAAATAATGAGCTAACTAAGGCAAATACTTGTAGTGCTTTGGCAGAAAGCGCGTGGGGCTCATTAGCCTGATGTCTTCGTCAGTTGCCGCAAAATGCCGATAAGGATTACGTAACGCAATCAACAGCAGCAGCAGCTGATGGGGGAGGAGAGGGGGAAAGGAGGAAAGGAGAATAGGCAACTGTAGGAGGAGAAAAGTGTTTAAAAATTAAATTAGCAACAGCCAGTAGACCAGTTTTGTTCTCTGGTTCTTAGCCACGTTCTTTGGCTCAATTTCTGTTTAATTAACTGTAAATTTTGCACACGAGAGCAAAACAATTTGGCAAACAATGTGGGACTGGGAAGGGGAGCAGTGAAGGGGCCGTGGGAGGAGGAGGAAGGTCAAATTATTCAACAATTGACAAACGAATTGCAAATCGCTTAAGATTTCACTCTTGGCAAATTGACAAATTTGAATGTTGTTGTCTGCGATTTCAATCAAAAATAAATAAATATATCATTTGTAATATTTGCAAACAGATTTGCAATTATTTCTATAACATCGAATTTGGTATATTTGTAGTATATAATTGGTATTATTTTAAAAATTGATTTGGTATTTATTGCGACTAACTCACGGCATTTCAATTTGTGTTTCCTGTTGATAACTTACCTGTAAAGAGGTAGAAATGAAATAATGAATAGGTAATAATTTTACAAATAGAATTTAATTAGTTGGAATGTTTACTGTTCATTTAAAAATTGACAATGATCTATATTTATTCACTTGATAGCCGAAAAGGTGTGTTTCTGAATCATCTTTGCTAATATCTATAATTTAAGTTTTGATTCTATCTGAGCTAAGTTTAAATCTCAATTTAAAACAAATCTGTATGTTCTAAACGAAACTATAGCTTAAGATTGCAGCTAAGCTGGTAAAGTTAACGTTTGCTTTGAAAGCTGCACTAAATACATGTTTTAACATCTATATTTAAGTTATTTCCGGTGCTTTAGAGCGAGAGTAGAACAAACAAAAGTGGGTAAACAAGTTTTGGCATTATAAAAAAAAAGAGGAATCCAAGTGAAACGGGACTGTGCTGATGATAGAGTAGCAGACAAGACACCAACTGCCAATCAAATGCAAGCACATACAACACACGCACACACACACACACACACCCACGCACATACAACACACGCACACACACATGCATTATACATGCACATGACCTGGAAAGCGATGCGCGTGGGAAACGCAACAAAGGGGCACTTCAGCACTTGCAGACAGAATAGCGTAGAAGAGTCATAGAGAATGTAGGAGAATGGAGAAGATAGGGAAAATAGAGATGGGATAGTGTTTGTGTGTGTGTGTGTGTGTGTGTGTGTTTGAGAGTGGGTTTGGCTCTGGGGAGCCATTGAGCGACAGTGGAGCTAAGCGTTTTAATACATTTTTAATAAGGACGCGTAACGCGTGATCCACGTCAAAGCTTCACCTGTGGCAACTGCCATCACTACCTTATCTCACACCTTCCCCAACTTCTCTATCTACCCCCTGGGGCAGCGCCGGCAACTAAAAGTTTAACGAGCAAAGTGTTAAAAATAATGTTGTAGTTTTAATGGCAGACAAACTTAAGCAAATGTAGTTTAGAAATGTCAAAAGTTTATTAATTCCATGATGTGTGGAAAATGTTGTCACATAAACTCGTAACTCAGTGGAAATCATTTAGAAAGCTTTCCTAAATGGAGTATAGGATAGCTTTGTAACGAAACATTTATTTATCTTTACTTTCGGTCGTTGTACTTTTATTGCAAAATAAGAAAGAATTTTTTTAATTTTTATAAATTTCTGCAAAAGTTTATGTGCTTACTCAATGTAAACCTTTATTAAATTTTCCTTTAAGATTTTAGATTCGTTTTATCGAATCAAATATTGTTAGTCTTTTCGTTTATTCAATTTTATTAATACTTTTCATTACTATTTAAAATGTTTGGCTTTCGTTTTTTAATTCTGAACGCAGAATTAGTTTCTTCAATTAGATTAACTAAACTAATGCAATATTTTCCTTATAATGAACACATGTATTAAATTCTTAAATCAATCTTCGTCAATTTAAGTTTCTTTTATCGTTTTTCTTCTCTTTCTTTACTCGTTACTTTCGCTGTCAAGTGGCATGCAACTGCGTCACGGCTGCACAAAATGGCCGACGCGAAGACTGTGCTCTTTAACTGTGTTTGACAGTCGACGCTGACGATGACGCTGACGCTGTCGCTGACGTTGACGCAGACTTTGGCGTTGACGTCGCTGTTGTCCTGTGGCAACCGGGCTTTGACGTCGCCACTCTATCATTGGCAGCATCATGGCTGTGGCTCCCAGCAGTAATCTTTCCTCCACCCACCACCACCCACTGAGTCCTGGTCATGGGTGTGTGTGTGTGTGTGTGTGAGCGAATTTTTTGTTGCCTACTTTTAAGCGTCACACTTGGCCTGCTTTGTGCGACATTGCGTGCAGTTATTTACAGCGGTGTGTGTGTGTGTGTGTGTGTGTGTTGTAATTGTGGTTGTCATTAAAATGCAATTAAAACGCAATTCATGCAGGCAGCGATTGCACGTCGAAGAGGGCAGCATATAGAGTTCATAGCTTAAGCCAATCTTCTCTTCTCTCTTCTCTCTTCAACTGACTCTCTCTCTCTCTCTCATGTTCTCTCTTCTCTGCTTATGGTAGTTCATGTTCTTAAGGCATCCTCAGAAAATTGCATTATATAACCCGCAATTACAGCATTTAGATTTACGAGCTTATTCCTTGTGGCTGAACTTTTAACTAAGTTCTCCCTACGTTTGTGTGTGTTTGTGTGTATAGTTGCTGTATGTGTATGTGTTCATGCTATCACCGCTTAACTTTTAGCTCCGACAGCAAGTTTGTGTTGCTTTCCAACTTTTGTGCATTCAAACTAATTTAATTTCATTTCACAATTTCCTTGACTTCTTTTTGCTAATTGAAATTTATATTCATATTCCTAACGCTTTTTCTCATTAACATGTTAACGAAATATTTCAACATGGCAATGTATTTAATGTAACATTGCTGTTCGTTTTTAACAACTAGTTTGGTGAAAGTGCAGCGAAGAAAATCGATTTAGTTAATATCTGTAGGTTAAGATTAATTGAATAAATGGAAATTGCACAGCAACAGCTAATGCCAAATGAGAAAAGTCATCTTGTGGGAGAGGAAATGCTTATACATATTCAAAGAAAGCACTTTGAGACGGGTCAATGGAGTCTGAGACTGATTCTGAGTCCGAGTCGTTGTCCAAATTCATTAGCTTGGTCAGTCGCTTCTGGCGCACAAGTTGACATTGATTGATGTGGATATGGTTATCACCTTCCCACAGGATATCTTTTGAAATCATTCAGTTCTCCCTTCTGTGGTTTACTGACCTTAAATGTCATCCACACACTATAGACTATGAGCTTTTAAATTGAACTCCTAATGGAACAGATAAGCCAAGAAACAAAGATAAAAAACAAATTTATAGACAAAGACATGTACACTTAACACAAGAAAGAATTCTCTGCTAGACTATTTACACTTTAAATATATAAATTTAAGCTGACAAATTGTATTATTATGGCACTACCATAATAAAATAAATACTTATATAATTTAAAAATACATTTTCAATACTTAACAGCATTAAGTATAATAATAGAGCCGAATATAAAATGAAATACTAAAAGAGACTGTTATTATAAATAAATTTAAATAAAAGATGTTGTTGGTATACATAGTTTTTGGGAAAATAGGTAAAGTTCATGGCCAAACACCGTGTGCAAAAACAAGAAAAAGCCGGCGACAATTGATTGACAAGTTGGCCGAGTGGCTCACAGAAACGGAAGGACATGGGCAGGCAGGGAATCAGGTGGGAAGGGGAAGAGACTAGGAGGAGGTGCGTAGCCAACAGCACGCGTCAAGTCAGAAATCGTATTCGCTGAGCTTTTGCTTTTCCCTCTACTTATAAATAAGTTAATTAAAAATTGCGCGCGACAACCAAAGAAAAAACAAAGAAACACAAACCGCGGCGATGGCGACGGCAACGTTGATCACAGATGATGACAACAACAACAACAACAACAAAGAGAAACACCTTGAAAATTTTAAACGTAATTAAATAAATACCATTCTCGGCGACAAGAGTGAAAGATGGAGAGTTGCGGTTAAGTAAATCTATTTAGTATATACTTAATAAATACGAACGGTTGAACAACCACTTGTCTTGACAGAGAAACAGTAGCTGCCATGCCCTCTACCCCCCTCTTCCTTACTCATACCCCTTAGGAGAATTATTCTCCGACAACTTGGCGTAAACTGACGAAGACGAATTTATTCTCAGTTTGTTTTTACAGTTCTCCCAGGGAATTCAACCAAGATAAATAATGTGAAAAAATATGTATATATATTTTACAATAGAACAGCTTGTAGCGAGGTTTGCTCTGCAAGTTCACAGATTAAATTATCTAATATACTTCCTTAGTCAGAAATTAATTAATTATTCATTTGGAAAACCACAGATACCTTTGATATGACAAAAGAAAATATGAACCATTATGAATCTGGTAAGTTGATATTTACGTGAATATTTAATACTACAAAAGCACACCTCGTTGTTTGCGTCTTTCGCACAGTGGATTAAGTACCGAAAATTCTACGCATATAAAAATTATTTCCACAAATTATTTCGCTGTGTCCTTGGGACACTTTAAAGTAATTTATATGCGTTATGTTCTATCTATTTTGTTTAATGACCTTATTTATTAAATTTGATCAATTTCATTTTACTTTTCTAGGACTCTCAACCCACAGTGGTTCGTCTGTTTGTGGACAGTCTGGGATGGGGGGACATTTGCCACTTATCGGGACACGAATGCCGAGCACTCGCGGCTAAATTGATGGACATTTTCGTTTTTGGCGGCGACATTAATGGCAAATGCAATTGCTCAGGCGCGAAACGAACCGCAAACCACTTTATTAGCAATAACAATGATGTTGATAATGATGATGCTGCTGATCATGCTAATGACACTGACAATGATGATGTAGATGCTTATTTCTCTGCCAGGTTTTTCGATTCGCCTTGAATATGCTTAATGAATTTCGACATTTTTGTTGACATTGTCAATTAATGTGAGATTAACATGTGCTTCCGAGCTCGCAAATTTCGTGCTTGTTGCGTGTTCATAAATCACGCATACGCCCAGTTGAACGAACTCGCTGCCAATTAGCCTCAGGGGCGCCTTTTTCACACATGTACTCGTACAGTATTATTGTATGTATGTTTCCGTTTTCGTTTTCGTTTCCGGTGCTGCCAAATCTCGCATGCCAAATGAAGTGTCACCTGTCCAAATACCCAAATAAAAAGTGTGAAGATAAAAAACAATAAATTCTACGGCTTGTAAGTGATACTTTGGCATCTGGCCCAAATAAAGTCGAAAGCGGAGAGTAACTAAAAAAAATGACAGATATTCAAAAAAGATCTCGCACCACATTCGAGCTGCCTCCTGTGAGAATTGAACTCACGACCGCTGGTTTACAAGACCAGCGCTCTGCCCCTGAGCTAAGAAGGCTTCGAGTTCTGCAAACTCTATTTAGACATATTGAAGAGCGCAGCGAACGCAGCTTCAAAGAGTCGAAAGACTCTTCAATTCAATTACGAATGCAATTAGCCAAATGCCATCGTCATGTTCTTGTGATAAGCGGAAGGGAACTGCTGTTGAAACGATTGCGTCGTAGTCTCTGCAAGCTTATCAAAACTTTTGCTGCCTTCTCTGCGTTTGTTATTGTTTTTCTTGTTGCTGTTGCCGTTGTTGTTGTTCTTGCTCTCCATGTTGTGGGTTGACAAGCAAAGCAAAAAAGGCTTATGGAACTTTTGGCAGGATCTTTGCGTTTACCTTGACTTGACAAGCTTGTCCTTCAAATTGTGCAGCAATCAGGAAAGTTATTCACAGTCGCAAAACTTAATTCACTTTAGTTTAATTTTATTTCTCATTTGCGTAAGAACAATTAAATTAGCCTAAGAAATAGAATTTCTAGTATTAACTGTTTGTTTCTTTCGTTTAAGGTTGAAGAGATTTAAAACATTCTATTTTAAAATAAAAGCTTGCCTATTAATTCTTATTTAAATTCTTCAATTCTTCTGCATATTTGAGGTTCAATAAATATTTAAAATTGCCTTAATTGGTGGCTGGTTTACTGTTAATGATAACCGTAATTTTTGTTGCTGACCATTAATTAAATATTTCCGGATATTGCAACAATGCGGTAAACCGTCGAGCATTTAAATTAAAATGCCAAATAAATAAATGGAATCCATAGGAAATATAAAAACGAGAAAGAAATATCGATTTTTTATTGTTCTTGTTGTTGTTGTCGATGTTATTGTTGTTGGCTGTTAGGAAAATAATACTTCATGGTCGATACAGAATTTGCTCATTAAATATGTCAATTATTTATTATATGTAATGTGAGTAGGCAAATAAAAATATAGTGTGAAAGAAATATTTGGCATTTGTTTTGTGCTTTATTTGTTAGTTCAAGGATAATTATAAATACATATTTGAAGAACTACATCGAATGATTTGTATTTCAACTTGATTTTCTTTTTATTATTGTGAGGATAGAGATTAAGTTTCGTAATTAAATAAATACAAATCAAGTTGTAATTTATGCTTGAATTTGGCACGATTTTTACCAGAAAATGAAAACAAAAGAAATAAAAATCCACATCTAAATCTAATGGGAAATTTCATAATTTTTTTCAAATTAATTTCACTTTGGACGCAATCGCAAGGCATTGTTTGGTTGCATGAATTGAGTTCGCTATAGGCATAATTTAATAAGAGCTCTGCCAACACACGTACATATGTTGGCCAACTTAAAACAAGTTGGCAGCTCCGGCTGCACCCAACGAGATGCAATAATTTAATTTTCAATGTCCGAGCATTTAGTTGCGAGGCTAACAACAGTTATAGTTACGGTTAAGGTTACGGTTGCGGGTCGGAGAGAGGGGCTGAGCAGAGCGAGGCAATCATGCCACATAATTGGACTCCGGAGAGAAGCGGCGATGCGTGCTGTCGAGTTGGCAGACCGAGTGGTCGCCGTTTGGCTGGGAGGATGTTGCAAACTGGCTGCTTAATTTGCTGCACTCCAATGGGCCACGAAACATGGAGATTAAACTAGGAGGGTGTTGGTGAAGGGTGTTAGTGAGAGGGGGGGGGGGAGAACGCGGAGAGTGTATTTCTTCGAGTTGATTGCGACAAGTTGGCAAGGGGAGAGGGAGGCAGCAAAAAAGTGCTGAAGCGTATGGCAGCCATTTTGTAATTTGTAATAACCACATTCCCATGGTATTACAAGGTGAAATAAAGTCGTAATGTCGACTCGCAGATACCCTATAGCTAGAAGCACTAACAATTAAAAACGTACATACCCTGTCATAGCTTTAATTGCAGGGAATTTAAAGGCAGAAATGAATTCAGAAATGAGAAGCTGTGGCAATTTCTAGAAGCACTCGAAGTGCTGCACAAATTGACTTAAGCCCAGGATGCGGGTGGCCGAGGTCGGGAAAAGGACCAAACAAAGCGACAATGGCGAAAAGCTGTCAGGTAACAGACCCCAAAAGTGTAAAAGGTCTCTTGAGCTGGGTATTATAAATGAATGTATGTGTGATATTTATGTACGAAGTTATTGTAAATACACTGCAATATTTAATTTTTTCCAATATGACAACATCTTTAATTGAAGAGAATAAAACCCCCCAACCGGTCAGCTGTCACATTTGGTATGTCAGTTTCAAGGCTGACAAGGGTGATAGCAATTGTCTGCCAATGACGTCAAAGGATCTACTTGAATAGATAGCATTCAAATGATGTTCTCCCAAATGTTTTACAAAGAATAAAACATTGTATGAAGTCAAACCTAACAAAGCGGGAACTTCAATTAGCTGAATGAAATGTTTTCACATTTTTGAAAATTGTACAAATGATTTGAATGGTTTGTGAGGCAACAGCTGGAAATGTTTATAGATAGAGAAGTACGCACTCATTCAAATATTTCATTGTGCTTTATTGTTGTTTATAATGTGTACCATATATAAATAAATAAGTATCTATAAGCTGCTTGATAGCTCGTGCTCCATTTTACAAACACCTGGCGGGTAACCGACACAGCTCTTTTGTATGACTGACAGCACAGTTATTTGATATAATAATAAAGAGCTGCCTCCTCCGAGCCATAGAAATTTCCAGAATTCTCCGAACATAACCTGAACTTGAGGAGCTTTTAGCTAACAATGAGACTGGTAAATTATATACGCCTCAATAAGCTAATTGGTTGGTGTAGCAAATTAAGCAAATTCAACTGAAACGTTGCAATTACGTTTAATTAGCACTTTAGTCACTAGCGTAAGCAGAAAGAGTCAGTTTTAAATTTTCTACCATTACATCAACTGTACATTATATTTAAACTCCATTTAGATAAATCTGTCAACAGCGTTGACAAAAAAAGTCAACTTATAGGTCAGTATAAAGTAGTTAGAGCTAATTGAAATATTTAAACACAGTTGATTTATATTTATTTCCTACTATTAAGACAATTATAAGCTATATTTTAAATGCTGTATTTTCTTTACTACAGCGAAAGCAGAATGACGAGTCACTTATTGAAAATAGCAAGGAAATAAATGCTCTACAGAAACAATATAAGAAAGTATTCTCACTACGGTATGATAAACTTATCTATTATTAATCAAATCCAATAATTTTACTCAATTTATTACTGCTATCATCATGTTATTTAACATAGCGACTTACCGATATTAACAATGCCATGATTGGTCAGTTCCCAGCATGACTGTAAGCGTAATATGCTCAAACTGTGACTTTGCTTTGGTGAAAAATATCCGAGGGCAGCATCTGTGACATGGTAAGCCTGTTCGCAACGACAAAAGCGACAAATTCAATTAAGTATGAGTTCATGTTCCGTTTTTCCCTTCCCTCGCCTTCCCCCTTGGGACTACTTGCCTGCAGTGAGAATTCGTATAAGGATGGCAGCAGCTGTGCCACTGCTCCGACTGCCTCGTCCGCAATGTTGATGCAGTCCGCCAGTGACAAGGACACGATCCGGGGCGTCAAACAGGCCCAGAGTCCGGCCTCGGTGACCTCATTGCAGCCGGCCAGCTCAAGTTCAAAGAGACTCTGCAATTGTCATTTTATCAACGAAATTATTTGTTTTTTTGATTGCTCTCAGTTTAGATTTAATCATAAATAAACAATTAAGTGAAATATATTAAAACAAAGCATTCAGATTAGTTAACTTGTTTAATTAAGTTATATGTTATTTAATATTTAGCTCTGAGATAAGAGAAAACCCGTATTTTGTTATAAAATACAACTAAGTGTAATGCCTAATCATGCAAGTTGCAAAATAATTTGAAATCTATAAGTCATATATAAGTAATTTGATTTGTCGGTCATTTCAAAAATATACTTTAAAGAATCGTTAGAGATTTGTATACAATTTTATGACACACTTTGTAAGCACTTTATGGATATAGATAAAATAGAATCTGAAGTTTCTGGCAACAGACTTAACTTTGACCTTTGCAGAAGCAAAACAACCAAAATAAATGACAAATAAAACATTTCACAATACTCGTACCTCGACCCACATTGCGTGCCAGACAATATGTCGTGGGTATTTGATCTGACTAGTCACAATTTTGTACCTACAATGTTCTTATTGTTGTCATTGCTGTTGCCTCTGTTGTTTTGGCCAAAAGTTTACTTCGTTTCGTGGCGACACTCAAGAACTTTGGCTCATAAACGCCCAGCGAAAAAAGATGCACGTCAAATCAAAGAACAACAGCAATAAAATAGAAATGTATGCGGGAAATGGGAAATGGGAAAAAGAAGAAAATAAAGCGGAAGTAAGGAAAATCTAATATGTATATGCGACTAGTGACTGGCGACTGGCGACATAAACAAAGTACGAATGACTAAAACTTTTATCGCTAACTACATCAACAATTACACAAAACTGAATAAAGCAATTTGTGTTGGATTATGAAAGTTGGAATATCGGAAAACGAACCAACTTTAATGTAGTTATCGAATAGAAAAAGTTGACAGAACACAACGAATTATAGGAACTTTGTTGTAATTAAAGATAAAACATATTATACAAAGAGTTTATATTAAGACTTATTACAATGTCCATTTAAATTGTAACAAAGATATAGTTGCTAATTCACTAGACATTAAGAGTTCCTTTTAGACTAGGAATCAATACTTCATTAACCAACAAAGTAAAGTTTTGATAAATAGATCCACAAACTCAAATCATAGATGAACAGATGTTCAATTAACTTATCTATAGTTCATATACAATTTACTCTAATTATAAAAGTATGTTAATAGATTCTTTCTTATCAACAGTTTCGATATGTAAATGACATGGTCTCTAATTAGATTCCAGCTAATTTGGACTCCTAAATTACTTCATTGTTAATGGCTGCGTATTTTCGTATTTTGTTTGCCTTTATGACCAATACAATGGCGACCAAGTTTGGCCTTTTGGCTTGGCCAACTGGTTGGCAATACACAAACACATGTGTATCCAGGACCACTTTATCCACATGTTAGTCGGAAAATCAATAACCAAAAACTATGAGTCAAGAGTCCAACGAATTTAGCTTTACTTGTTTTCATGCAGTTTTCAATAAATTAATCAAATAATATGCAAAGTATTTGGAACATAAATTTACACGAATTTTTCAGAGAACGATTTAGCAAACTGATATATAAAGTTATAAAAAGCTTACAAAAATGTTTTTTTATCAGATACTGAAAGCATGGTTAATTTGTACACAGATTCGTAAGTTTATTATCCATACTTTTGCCAACTCTCATAATTTGTTGGCCGAACGTGCCACTGGCGGGAAATGCTTAAGAATAGCCGGCAAAGTGTTGGCCTTCTTTATGGGTCAGCATGGTTCAGCACCACCAACAGCAACACCAACAGCAACACCAACAACACACTTAAGGGTCAACTTCAGAGCCAGCAATGCGGAAGTTACGTATACGCCGCGTTAAGTGTGAGCTGAAGGCAATTGCGGGCATATGGCCCATTAAATATGAACTCGTCGCATTTCCGTCGCATTTTCCATGCATTTACATTGCAAGTGGCAAAGTATAGGCGCTTGTTAATGCTGAAAACTATTGGATACCGCAGGGACAAAAGGGTTGCAGCTGCACAGTCCACAGTCCACAGTCCACAGTGCACAATATACCCATTCCCCAAGGTCAAATATTCTATATTGTTAGAAGCACTCGACTGTCAACTGTTCCAGCTGCTTTACGCATGCCATTCTTGTTGACATTTCCAGCGACAACAATTTGCAATCAAACCATTTGTCAAGCACAGAGACACACACACACACACACACAGATACACACAGACACTCACCGCACAAACAGGGCTCATGAACATGACATGCATTCACATTGAATTAATTCCGACATTGCAGATTGACACGCAGCCAACTGACTGACTAAAACACTGACTGACACAACCGCAAACACTCTGAGATATTTAGTATATAGAACAAGGCAGAAAGAGCGAGGAAAAAGATGAAGAGATAGAGATAGGGAGAGAGAGAGAGAGAGTGGAGAAAACATGTTCAACATTATCCACTTCACTCCAGACAACTGCTGTCTCCTGCTGAGCTCCTAGTTGATTACCCTGTTAGATTGCCCCGAATTGTCCCATGAATATGAATAGATAAGTTGCTCATTTCTACGAACTTGGCATTGCCAACACAGCTGAGTGCAGTAATTAACCTAAGTAAGCTGACTTTGGACTTTCCTAGGATTATAAAGTATTTGAAGCGTTCTGTTACTAAATGGCACTTAAAACTAAATGATATAAAACGATCATGGAAGTGAAGGGAGTGTTTACAGAATGAAAATATTAAAAAATAACGTTTAACAAGGAGCAAACATATAAGCATAGTTATAACAGAGTAAAATAAATGGGAAATGCAATAAATTATCACAATTGTGAGGATGAAAGGCCCAAAAATAATAAAATGGACATTCTGTAAGCAAATCTGAGAAGAATTGACAAAATTATGATAGTTGAACGCTTTCGAAAAAGCGTTAAGTAAAAAGTAAGAAAACAAATGGAAGTGGAATAATTTTAAGATAAAAAATCCGCAGGATATCGGATAATGTTTTTTAAAGCTTTAGCAGCTAAAAGTTATCAAAAAAAGTTTCCAATTTCGATCAAATTAGTCAAATTAGAGGTCTAACAATGATTAACTCGACATTGCGCAATGAAATCGAATAAGAATTGATGAAGTTATGGCAGTTGAAAGTTTTCGAAAAAGCGTTTCGATGTATTTTTTACAACACTAATTTTGACAGCTGATTGACAAAGATATACAATATAATAAAAATGAAATTCATTTGGTTGGTCACGCATCTTATAATATATTCACGATGCGAATCTGCACTCATTAGACTCGTGCTCATATAAATTTGAATTTATATTTGTATTTGAATATTTGATGTGTATTCGTATTCACTTTTAGCACAAATTAGCTAAACGAATTATTTCACTAAATTAAATGTAATTTATGGGGCTGCTTTGATGTGATTTGCGCTTGAAATTGATCGCATCACTTCGTTATGAGATTGCAGAGGAAAAGTGTAGAACTGAACACATGACTTCTCTTCACTTCTCTGCGTTCCTCCCTCTTCTAGGTCCTAAGACACTTGGGATACTCTGGGGGCATTTGATGACACACTTTTCCGTTTAACACGTTTCATTTCGTTTGTCGTGTGGATTTGAAATATATAATGCAAATAGTTTTCACTTGCCAAACAGGAATTTCGGTAAGTTATTTTAAAATTACGTATACGCCGAGTGTCGTGCGACGAACGCCTTCTGGTCGTGTCCGTCCGCCCACGGTCATGGGAAACTGTTTGTTGTTGTTGCTCTTCCCCATTTGTCGGACAACAACAGCGCCATATGATAAATATACAAGATTCTATTCAATCTATCTTCACAGCGAGTACAAATCTTCTGAAAGCTTATATATATTCTGGGGTATTACTGTGGAATTCTTTAGCATTTGATTGAACTAGCAGATTCAAGCATCGGAAGATTTAAAACACTATGCATAGAATTAAAAGAAATTTGGAATATATTAAAAAGTGAGAGCTATAAGATTTGATTATTAGTACTGACAGTCTATTAGGAATATTATTTAGTTCAATGAACTTAAGCCAGAAAAGACACATAGTTAAAATAAATAGAATTCAGTTTAAAGAAGAGGCAACGCTACCAATAATATTTAATCATAAATCATAATTATAAATTGTTCACTGAAACTCTGGGACAAAAAAGTTATTTATTTTACAAACTTAAAAGAGTCATGAATCGGGAAAATAGATGAAATAGAGACTTGAATTCCATATAAATAACAGCGGATGATGTGTACTAATTATAAGGTCTGCGTATTAATAATATTAACTATCGTAACTTATCGTAAGTTATAAGATCGGCATATCTCATGTTTTTAAAATTACAATTTAAAAGGGATTTATTTGTTTTAGCTCAACTTTCGAAACTCACCTGCAAGTGATCGAGCAACGTTTCCAATCCTCGATCGCTGATCGAGGAGCAGCGCAGACTGAGCGAATGCACATGCTTGGAGGCCAGTGGAAAGGAGTGCACCACATCGAGGGCATCCTCATCGGAGGCACCCACAAGACCGAGCGCATGGAAGCCGCGTCGGATGAGCGAATTGTAGAGCTTGCCACGATCACAGGCGGGCATCTGTCGCAGTTCGCGACACTGCAGCGTTGGCAACAGGCCGGACCAATAGCGTGGACTGCGGTACAGGATGTCCCGCCATTTGATGCACACCTGGGCGAGCACACGTCGCTCGTACGGCGAGAAGTATTGAAAGAAGCGATTCAGGAAGCGATCGTCGAGCAGCAATGCATCGATGCTCTGGATGTGTGGCGGGTGCTTGTGGAGAATCAATGCGGATTGGGTGACAGCCGCAGCCAGCTGATTGACCTGTGTCGAGCCGGGTGCAGCCACCACGCCATACGGATGATGCAGATGCGGATTGGGCAGCTGTTTACGCAATTGCAACGGTGTCCCGCCAGCGCTGACCTTCTGTGCCGCCACCATGCCCATGGTACTGAACGTGGGCGAACCAGGTGACGGTATCATAATGTTCATCTGCTTGGCTATCGATTTGACCGTCGGCGTGGGTGGGGCACCCAGTGGCATGCCACCAGGTGGTGCCGGCGCGCCACCTGCCATGACCATATGATGATTTGAATTGATCAATGTGGCACCGGCCATGGCCTGCAATTGTTGTTGTTGCTGCTGCTGCTGTTGTTGTTGTTGTTGTTGCTGCTGCAACAGATGCGCGGGCAGAACATTGGTGCTGGCTGGCGGTGGTGCAACGGACATGGAGATAAGCGTAGCGCCAGGTGAAACAGCCGCATTTTGGTTACCAGCTCGCGTTGGTTTATCCGGCGTTTGGGGCGTCACAGCGCCGGAATTTGAGCTGCTGTTGGTGTTGGAATTCGAGTTCGAATTGGAATTCAAATTAGAGTTGGAGTTGGAGTTGGAGCTGCTGCTGCTGCTGCCGCCGCACAGCGCGTTTGTGACACGCTCCATTACTGAGGTCTTGCCGCTGGATGAACTCGAACTGGACGTGGAATTCGAGGTGGCGTTGTCATTGCTGTTGGTGCCACCGCCGCTGCCGCTGCCGCTGCTGCTGCTGTTGCTGCTGCCATGATGATGCTTCGAGCGTAATCCCAATCCGTTGATGCGTTTCGATAATTCGGCGGAGGCACGCTCGACCACGCCCTGCGCCGAGATCGATGACATTGTGTTCTGGAACAAATGCACTTTGCCTCTCTCTTTTTCTCTCTCTCTCGCTCTCGCTCTGGCTCTGGCTCACTCGCTCACACGCACGCCGACACACTGCTGAGGTTGTCTCACTCTCTCACGCTCGCTGCCTCTAGCTCTATCTCTGTTTTACATATCGTGCAGCTGCAGCATGTTGCGAGTTTTTGACCTTGTTACGCCTTCTTCTTCTTCTTCCTTTGCCTCGTGTTACCTGCAATGCAAAAAGTAAGGTTATTAAGTTTACCGCTAAGCCTCCTTTTTAAGCTTCGTTTTTACAACACCACATGCTATCTCTCTCGCACACACACATGCAATGGCCAACGAAACACGAATTTATGTGCCACATTCATTACTCTGGCGTGTGGTTGTTGGTGTTCTTCATTCCTTTAGACCTCCATTCTTCATATCCTATTCATCATTCCCCGTTCGCCATTTGCGATTTGTTGTGGCTACAAAAACTTCAGGCGATAAAGCAAACAATGTAACAACAACAACGACAACAACAACAACAACTGTAATAGAGAGAACAACAACTATGCCAAGGTAATGAATGTAACAGCGAATAAATATTTGTTGTTGTTGCAGTATAAACTTTAAAGGCCATTTCGGTTCTCTGAACTATTCGAACTATAAAGTGAAAGAGCCTCAAGTTTGCTTAGAGCATTTAAAGGCATAAACACTTAATTATAACATTATTAATAATGATAATAATCTTAAATGTTAATGAAAGGAATCCACATACCTACAACTGATAAAATAACATTTCTTTGAAATTCGTACGAATTTCCTTGTTAAAAAGTATGTGAAAATAATGAAAATTTATTTCAACATTTAATAAACATTTAACTGTCGTAGTGTCATTAGTAGTTATATAATTCAAAAATCTGTATAGTCTTGACCAAGTTATGACAGTTTCTTTCAATATCAATATCAATATAGTAAGGAACAAAAGATGTGATAATTTAAATTTTGATGCATAATATAAATTGCGAAAAAGAATAATTTCCTAGAAGGAATATACAGTATCAAAACATATACTTATACAGAATATTTATTTGCCTGGAATACTTTAGATTTTTAATTTCAATCTGCTACTTAATCGGTTGAATTGGAACCATCAACTAAATTCAATTACCTAAATGGCAATGCATTTTATGACACAAAAGCAAGGAAGCAAAAAATGTTGTAAGTATGAAGGGACAATATATTTTGTGGCAAGGGCATTGGTAACATTCCTGGTCAATGATTTAATGTGTCTGAAAAGTTTCTCCACTTTGCACAGCTGGCAAGTGTCATTAATAATCAAATATCAAAGCTATTGAGGCTATGCTAAGTACTTGGAAATCTGTTCTCAGTGGCAGCCAAATAATAGGTGTTGTAGTAAGATGAAAAGGCTAAAAGAAAATTCATGAAATCATAAGCATGTCAGGTATTTAAGTGTGTGCAGCAATTTAAGACTTAACCTGCTACCAATTTCGCAACAAATGAGGTTATTAAAAAGCTCCGACAGGGGATGGAGAAAGTGAAAAGCAACAGCAAAATGCTCATCAGGTCGAACAAAGGATCCTGGTCATGAAAAACAATTTAATTGCCATAAATAGGGGCCCTTTTATGCTTCTTCACATCCTTCATCATCTCGGAACATGTGCCACCTCAGTTCGAATTGAAGGTGAACGACGCATCGTTTGTCGTGTTGCAGCCTCATCGTCATTCGTCTCTTAACGGGAGCGGGAAAATCTTAGCGTTTGCTTTCTCGTTGCCTTTCCGCTTGTGTGCAACACAATGGGGCAAGAGCACAAGACAAAGGCAGCCTCACCGCAGGGAGCAAGACTCTTGAGGACCGGAGCAGAACCCGAAGGGGAGTCTTTGAAGTGCCATTGTCTGTGATTTCCTTATCGTTGAATTGTCCCTGTCTGTGTTCAATTTCCGCTTCTTTAGTTGCTGCACTCTGTGTCTTAAATTCTTGACCTATCGAACATACTTCGTGGACAAGGTTAGCCATTATTCCGAACCCAACATGGAATCAACTAGAAGTGCAGTCTGAGATTTCTTACGTCAAAGTCAAATAAGAAGTTTGCCTTATATAAGTCCTTCTGTTCTTTTATACTTGACGTTTGCTACAAAGTTACATAAATCCCGCTGACTTTAGAACAAAGTTGAACTCAAAGTCTCGGAAGCTTCGCCCTTTTTTATTTGCTTTACAAATAATAAATTATTCTACAAATATACCAACTGCAGAGAAAGAAATATTACAATATATGTATAATTATGTATATGTACGAGTATTGCTTAAAATGCAATTAATTTTTAAACTCGTATAATCTATAAACTATGAATATCAAATTTTGTATTTTCTCAAAAACTTAAAATCTTAATAAAAACAAAGTAATTTGATGAATGTAAGCTTAGTATTTTGAAAATGAGAAGCGGCAGCTTGGAAGCTCAGCTGTGTGGCATGCAGCAAAAATCGAAAACAAGAAATAGAAAAGTTTAATGTGGAAATTCTAGAAAAGAAGCTGCATATTGTGCGTCGACTGAATCTGAATGAAAATCTAAATGTCATCTCACCACACGCATACAGATTCAAACGTACATAAATGCGTGAGTGTATTAATGTATGCGTGTGTACTCGTCCGTACTTATTTCATTTTTATGCGACCCTCCGTTTTGTGAGCATTTTCCGACGCTTGGCTGTGCGTCTATTTCTGGAGTTGGTTTGAGTCGAGTCGAGTTCTTTTTTTTTTGGTGTTGCTGCTCTTGATTTTCTGCTTTTGTTGCTGTTTCGCGTGCTTCGTGCCTTCTGCATATTGGATTTTACTCCATTCTCTGCTACTTCGCCGCGTAACGGTAACTAAAGCACGCTTTAAGTCGCTTTACAATTCTCTGCTCAGCGCTGTGTGTCAGCGCCTGCTCCATATCCACATCTAATGCTTGTTACCCGCAACCCGCAACCCGCGACCTCCCCAACCACCCACCCCTCCATTCGCTCCTCGTCTACTGTCCATTTAGTTGAATTTGTATGCGTGCTGCGACAGCTTTATATATCGATTTTTGTCCTGTTGTTTTTCATTCCCATTTGCGCTTTGATCTAAACGATGAAAACAAAATAAATCTCCCGAATAGGGCAACCATAAAGCGACTGTCAATCTATTTCGTTTTTTTTTAATATCAACGCAATTTTTGCAGGACTGTAAAAGTTTATGAACATTTTTTAGAGCACATAAAGGATTCTATCGACATCAAAGGGCAAGCTTCCTAAATTAATTTGTTTAAAAATTCTCAGTATTACACTGCATACTTCTTGGAACTGTTTGAAAATGGTTATATTCAACTATATTCAACGTTTTTGGAATAAATCTTACTTCGTCTGATAAATATATACAATTAACAACATTGAAAACAAAAAATAATTGAGTTTACAAATTAAATTTTATATAAAGGCAGTACCGTTAAACTTAAAAAATATATACAGCGTAAATTATAAATTTTACTAAAGAATTACAGATATATAAATATAATTATTAAAGATGTACAGAGTTTATTGAAACAATGCTGCTATATTTATAAATCCATTCATTTAATTTAGAATTTATATTCAAATTGACTTGTTCCGTTTCAATTTATTTATATCTATTGTTTCTCCAGGTAGCCGAATTTGTTTGAATCGAAAGAAATTTAGTATTATTATACTACCACATTTACATCGGATTCGTTGAATGTAATGATAGTCAAGAGCTTAGACAAGCTTTTTAATTTGGTTACTATAGAAATGCATAAAGATTTTCAATTTAGAATTGAAATGGACTCGATATAGTCCTATCAATAGGCTCATTTATGATTCAACACATGGCAGCTGTGCGTCAGTGTCTACGTAACTGGGTCAAATTGCAACAGTGACCCGATTTAAAGTACACAGGATTGTACATAAGCAAACCTACATACACATCTGTCGTAACTAAGATTTTAAATAAGACTTTGATAAAGCTCTATGCGATTGTGCTACCAAATCAATATGGAAATCAGTTGCAGGTGCAACCAGGTGTGCGTCCTATGGCGAAAATTGAGGCAACAGCAGCGAACAGTTAGGTAAAGCGGCGACTCAGCGCTCAGAATGTCTAAAGTCCTTTATTATTATGGGCAGATGTGGCTGGTATGACATCACAACCTCAAGCTCAAGCTCATGCTCAAGCGAGCTAGCGAGCAAGTGAGCAAGCGGGCGGGCAGCCACCCAACCCTCCAGGCGTTCGGGGTGAGACAGTGCGCGCCCGGCTTTCGCTCGGGGGTTGCAAGTGCTGATAGAACTCGAAGATGGAGGCCTCTGTAGATTGTGTAAATGGTGTGGGATGGTGCAGAATGGAGTCGAGTAAAAAGCAGACAAAAGCAAAAGCAAACAAATCACGTGCAACCCAAATGTTAAAACAGTTCAAACGTAAAATTTGGCAATATGAAACGCTAGAAATCTGCTGCTATGGAAACATTTGTAAATTTTTCAATACATATTCACACACCTTGTTATTATATTTAAATATATTTCTTATTTTGAGGATGTATATGTATTTGTATATATTTAGTATATATTTATCTTTTTGGAATTTTTTTTGGCTTGTCACACGCAATAAAAATCAATTTTTACAAACGTCGCGACGTGTTTGTTCTTGTTTTGTTTTTAATGGTTTCTTTGGTTTTAGTTTTGTGAATTTCCTTTCGACCACTGAACGCATCAGAGACGTTAATACATGCTATTGTACCGCTAACCGTGTAGAATTTTCTATTATGTGTTTGAAATAATACACGTAAAAACTGTATACAATTACAAAATGCTTGGGAAAACCGCAAAAGCAATCACAAAACTATTTGCACGCATTTGTTTGTGTTTATTTGTGTGGAAAATGTTGAGCGCCGTGAAAAAGATTAAACGATTAAAAGGAAAATTGGCCAACCGACCGTAAGCGCGCACGACTCATAACTGCAGGCCGATTCGGCCAGCGAAAGTGGCGAAAGTGGCAAAGCTCCCACATAAAGAGAGAGAGAAAAAAACAGACTGAGCGCAAAAAAAGGAGCGTGCGCTCTCGCCTTGCCTCTCACGCAAAGCTCAGTTCATTGACATGGTCGAAATTCATGTAGAGGAGCGACTGTTGGTGTAAGTTTTGCCATCCCTGTCAACAACGCCACTGCCGATTGGCATTGTTTTTGTTGCATGATAAGAGAGGATGCGCAATGCAGTTGTTGTCGCTGATTTGTAAAGTAAACAAGTGAATTGCACCCCCAACTTGACTCTCTTTATTTTCCGTGAGAGCACTGAAGAGAGAAGTACTCAGCGCTCGCCTAACTCAATCAAAATTATTATTTAATTATATATTTTCAATCTCATAATACTCTTTTTGGTTAGTTTTTGATGCAATCGTATTGAAAGTTATTTTTATCAGAAATTTCAATTTATCTCCAATAACAAAGATGATTGTTGAAGAAATGTTAGACCGATTCAAAACAGAAAAATAAACACTTACATATGTCTGAAATTGTTTTAGCCCTGAGCTCTTCAAATACTTAGTAGGTTATTACCCTTTTGACAGACAAATTCACTTACCTTACGCTCGTTTAGCTTCTGTTTTTGGCTTTGTCCTGCAACGGTACTTCATACGAGTTCAAATGCATGAAGTAATCCAACAAGTTATTTTCTCGCGGCGTCTTTGTGTGTTCTCGCAATGCGCTTAATATTTCATGTTCTGCTGTCTCGACTCGTTTGTTTTTTTATTTTTTAACGCAAACTCCGTCGTGGGCTTCTGTGCATTCTTCCGTAATCCACTGTAGTCTGGCTTGGGATAAAGGTTCCCCTGTAGACAGCTTTTTATTTTTATTTAGCGCTAAATATACGTGTATTGTCGTCGCTTTTATTAAGTTAGACAGAAAATTCCGTCAAGTCCGTAAATTTTGCTATTTAATCTATCATAAACACACGTTTCAATATTCAAAATATCCATTCTAGGAAATTCGGATATGTTTGAATATTATAAAATTTGCCCTTTAAATTGTTTCTTACCAACCGTTTAAGTTGATTGTTCAATAACTTAATATATATAGTTATTTTATACATAATGTTTTATTTTCATCACACTTTATTCAAATTTAACGTAATGGTGGTAAATTGGCACTTTACAGCACTGTTTTTATTAAGACGATGCATTTATCGATAATTAACGTAACTTATGCATGCACTACTGCCAACTTAACTATATTATAGCTAGTTCTTGCAATTTTCAAAATTCGATTGCCAAAAATTTTTTATGTATTCGACTAGGGTTTTCTTTTAATAATTTTTTCTAAAACTATGCAAAATACACGCAAGACAAATGAAGGTATAGTCCAGGCAGAAATAGCTATATTTTCATTAAAAGGTTGGCAGCACTGTCTTGCAAGAAGAAGCATTTCTGGCAAGAGCAAGAAGTAAATAATACGGATTAAAATAATCGCATTTTATTACAATGTCTTCGACATCGGCGGCTGCTGCAAATGCAGCGCCCGCTAAAGAAGTACGCTATGTGACGGAAGTGCCAAGCAGTCTCAAGCAATTAGCCCGATTGGTGGTGCGGGGATTCTATTCGCAGGAAGACGCTCTTATTATTGACATGTTGGTGCGGAATCCGTGTATGAAGGAAGATGACATCGGAGAACTGTTGCGATTTGAGAAGAAGCAGCTACGCGCCCGGATAACAACACTGCGCACCGACAAGTTTATACAGATACGCCTTAAAATGGAAACCGGGCCGGATGGAAAAGCGCAGAAAGTCAATTATTACTTCATCAACTATAAAACATTTGTGAACGTGGTCAAGTACAAGCTGGACTTAATGCGCAAGCGTATGGAAACGGAAGAACGCGATGCGACCAGTCGTGCCAGTTTTAAGTGCTCCACGTGCTCTAAGACATTCACAGACCTCGAGGCAGATCAACTATTTGACATGGCAACACTGGAGTTCCGGTGCACGTACTGCGGCAGCTCCGTGGAGGAGGACAGTGCGGCGATGCCAAAGAAGGACTCACGTCTAATGCTGGCGCACTTTAACGAGCAGCTACAGCCTCTCTATGATCTGCTACGCGAAGTGGAGGGAATTAAATTGGCGCCAGAAGTATTGGAACCGGAGCCTGTGGATATTGACACGATACGTGGCATTACCAAGCCGAATTCTCTGCGACCCGACAGTCTGCAATGGTCAGGGGAGGCGACACGTAACCAAGGCTTTGCTGTGGAGGAGACTCGAGTTGATGTTACCATTGGTGGCGATGATAACTCCGAGGCGGTTGTTGAACGCAAATCGCGACCCATTTGGATGACGGAAAGCACTGTGATAACTGATGCGGACGCCAGCGATGGCAACTCACTTAGTGAGACGGCACAGCCGTCAACTACATCTGGGCATCGCAGTAAAAAGGAGAATGAGGATATTATGTCGGTTCTTCTGCAGCACGAGAAGCAACCTGGACAGAAGGAGGCACATTTGAAAGGACTACGCAAAGGATCGTCCAATGCGAACTCCAGTGATTCCAGCGACGATGAAAATGACATAGACAACACTAAGATACGTGAGTTTTTCAGTGCTCTTATCCATGTGACGCATTTAAACTATTTTAAATATTATAGCAAATGTCAATTTCGAAAATTATATTAACTCGGAATCGGAGGAAGACGATGACGATGTACCTACAGTGCTTGTGGCTGGACGTCCACATCCGTTGGATCAGCTGGACGATAAACTGATTGCCCAAATGACGCCACAGGAAAAGGAGAATTACATCCACGTTTATCAGCAGCACTATAGTCATATATATGACTGATTCTCCTCCAACTAGGACTTAAGTATATAGTCTCAATGTTAGTTTAAGTGGCTTATTAAATTAGCACAAAAGTAACGTATTTAATTTTTAAAATATGTATTTGTTTTAAGTAGTTTAACCTCAGACTATATACAAATCAAATTGGCGCCAAAACCTGTGCTAGTAGTAAAACAAAGCTGTTAATTTTATAGGGGAAAAATAGTTACTTCTGGCTGGAAGGTATCTGAATTAGTTGCTTGTTAAATGCCGGAAATCTGGCTATTTGCTAAGATAATTATTTATACAAAAACTTATTTAGGTGCTTTTAAATTTACAATAACTAAAAATTAAGCACACCCGTTACTCCTCTTTAGAAATTTGCTCCTCACTTAACAGTATCACGCAGTTTTGACTTTCCTCTTTAGTTTCACAACACTGGTCCATTAGACAACACTGGTTAATTAGAATTCTTGGTTTGCTGGCCAGCTGTTTTTGCCAGTTTTGTTTTAATATTTACGCATTCGCATTTAAAGCATGGTCGGCAGTAGTGTTGGTGTTTGTGTTTGTGTTGTAGGCGTCTATTTGACACATTCGCCAAATTGTGTGCTCTAGATAAGTGGCCAAAGTAAATAGTATTCGCAAATATATATATATTTAAAATATCACACCAGAAGAAAAGTCAGCAATCCCGAAATTTCTTATAAGATTTGGTCTTTTTTGCACTTTATTAAACTGAATAAATGCCTTACATTTCGCATTTATAGCGTGGAAAACGCCACAGTTACGAACAAACGTATAATGCTGACACCTGCACATTCATATTAAAATAAGAAACGTGATCGCACTAATCAAAACAAGTGCTTATGTATGTGTGTATGAAATTAAAGATAATTCAAACATTTCGTGCTGTTAATTTGTGCCTATTCATTAAAAATCTAAATGAACAAATCATTTTTAAATGCAAGTACAAAAATCTTCTTAGTCAAACAAGAACTGACAGTCGATCAATTGGAATTTGCCGAATCTGAAATTTAGTTCTTCAAATTGGACTTTGATGAATTGCTAATTGGACCTGTACTAAGCAAAGCAACAGAAATCAGTCAAAATGAAGACCAAAATCGATAAGGAATTGGTGCCCATGAAGGCACATTACTTTCTCTTCAATGCCGGTAAGTAACCCATTTAACTAGCATTACTTAATTAGAAGTGCTCACAAGTTACTTACATTATCTGATAACGCTCAAATACACGCACTTTTCATATACGAGTATGCGAAAGTAAAGTGTTTCGAGATAAGGGAGCACTGATAAGGCATTTATAGTGACATGCTAATAGATACACAAATATATATATACTTAATATGATTGTTGGTTAAATATCAATTGCTCAGCATTCATTCCAATCAATTTGATCCCAATGTTTTGCTTCATAGTTCAATAGAAACACTGTTCATATTTAACAGACAACTTTAACCAGAAATCAATCATTTTGAGGAGAAAGAGAAACAAAACATATATATCTATCAATATTTATTTATCTATTTCTCAATGTACTCTGTCCATAATTTGATCATTTTGTTAGAAATACCTGAGTGAGTATAGGCTAGGTTCAAAGTTGAAATGACAATTAACTAAACCGACAATCCCCACGGTGCTTAGCCCATTCGTGACCCCCAGACAAACTGCTATCAGCAATTAAACTAACATTCTTTCTTTTATATTAATTAAAATGTTTACGTAGCAACGATTGGACGACTTAATACATAGGAACGTAAAGCTTTCATATCTATATTATGCTCTTAATGATGATATATGATTCCAATTGTGGTTTTTGTGAATTACCACAAATAAATGTGTACACTTCTTAATTATACACGTTACTTATCAGACATAAACACCCACATTTAATATTTAGACAATTTTCTCTAATCGCTGGTCGTTTGAATTTTAATACCCTGTATACTGCACAGGTTGGGTGTAACATAGTGTATGACTATTAATCATCTTTTGCCATATGTGTTTTGTAATTCAAATTGTGTTGTAATTAATATCATGGTTTATCAAGTAAAGTACAGGGTATTCTGTAGTCAGGTATACGTCGAGTTGCACTTAATTCAACATATGAACATCACGTACTTACCAACGCCCACACATCTAACTAATCTACATATTTTATTTTATATTTTATTTGCACTACATTTAAAATGGGGCAGGAACCGCACCCGTTGTACCCTTTTATGCCACAACTGGCGCTGCAGTTGGGATACTCCTCGGTTGTTGTGGGCACCATGTACATGATACTGCCCATCATCGGGCTCTTGACTAAGCCACTCTTTGGTTACATAGCCGATCGGTGAGTGCTATATGCTATCATTTAAAATTTAAGTTGAGCACAAATACAAACAAACTAATTTCATATCTAGATATTATGTTATCGGTAAGCATTCTTAGATAGCATTTTTAAATCGCTTGTAAATACCTGTAAATTATAAAATAATCTCTGCTTTTATCGCAAACTGTAGCAACAGCAATTCAGATTTTCTTTAAGCACATGCAGATACGTGTTTTATCTCGATATTTCGACACAGAATTTTTTAATTTGCATAATCTTTGCCTTTTATGGGTAACTCAAAGTACAATTTATTCAGATATCATTAAAAAACCTTAAAAAATTAAAGTAAAATTAGAAATAGTGTGAATACACGAATACTCCTAAAAAGTTTTATAAATAAAGCTTTTTCTGCACAATGAACAATGCTTTGATGCTTAAATAATTAATTCATGAAAAGCAATTAAAATAAATAAAGCTTTAATTTAGAAAATGTGTTTTAACCCACTAAAATAAAAGGAAAAATGAAGAATTGTATATAGCGAATGAAAGCTTTATATAAACTATTATTTTATGTTGATTCCCCAGCTATCACCGCCATCGATTCCTCTTTCTGGGTGGACAACTTCTCACGGCAGTTGCCTTCTTCCTGATAATGTTTGTACCTGCCCCACAACAGTCGGAGACACAATTCCACTGTCACGCTGGTGTGTCAAACATTCGCTACTGTTCCAAGTATTCGCCGGACACGGAGAAGAATCTGGAGACGCACTTTGGCAATCGGACATTAAGCTGCCAAATGCACTGCCAAATGGAGCCCTCGATGTGGGATGTTGTGTGCCAGGATTGGTTGCAGAACAAAACGAGCAATTGCCAGACGAACAGCAGCAAGACATGGATCGATTTTGTCACTTACGTCAGTCCGATGCATATCGTTGAAGATGGAGTTGGCGATGGCAAGTGTCTCAATTTTATGATTCCGCATGATCGCGGCACAGTGGACTCTCACAATGTGACACTCTATTGTCCCAAGGAGAAGGATATTTTCCGGTCTAACTGCAAAATGAACTGCAATGACACGTATTTTGAGGAAATGCTGCCAGCCACCGAACCGATCAACACAGGGGGTGCAATGGGGAGGCCAGAGTTTTGGTTCTTCTTTGGCATGCTCATCATCAGCTGGGCGGGAATGGCCGTTGTGGTGAGCATTGGAGATGCCATCTGTTTTGGCATACTCGGCGATCGTCACCATCTGTATGGAAAGCAACGATTGTGCGGTTCCTTGGGCTGGGGACTCTTTGCCCTGCTTGCTGGTCTGCTGGTGGATGCCATGTCAGAGAAGGGCTCCACTGTCAAGAACTATACAATTGTCTTCTGGATGACACTAGTCATTCTCGGCTTCGATATGTTGGCCTCCACCAAGCTTAAGGTGAGTTTACTCCACTTACAATTGAGTGGAAACATCGGTACAATTGCAAACTTAAGACTAACGACTTTAAAATTAAGCCAAACATGTAAAAATTATTTTGCAAAGTAGCGAATTTTGATCAAAGTAATTTTAACAAATTTTCAATTTCTGCAGCATGTCCAGACGCACATGTCGTCCAACATATTGAAGGATGTGAGTCAAATGTTTCTATCGATGCGATGCGTTATCTTCTTTCTCTGGTGTGTGGCCATTGGCCTGGGCACGGCTCTCATTTGGAACTTTCTCTTCATCTATCTGGAGGAGTTGGCAGTGCCATTTGATGGTGGCCAACACATTAAAACACTGGAGGGTCTTGTGATGAGCATCCAATGCTTTGGAGGCGAGCTGCCGTTTTTCTTTTTATCTGGCTGGATATTAAAACGTATGGGACATGTAAATGCCATGAGTCTGGTGCTCTTTGGATTTGGTGTGCGCTTCATTCTGTACTCAATGCTGCAGAATCCCTGGTATATACTGCCAATTGAGCTGCTCAATGGCGTCACCTTTGGTCTCTTCTATGCCACAATGGCATCTTATGCCAACATTGTGGCACCTCCAGGCACTGAAGCCACAATGCAGGTAATTCAATTGAAACCTTTACATTTTCCACACATCTTTAATCCTTATGATCCTCTGCAGAGTCTGGTGGGAGCAATCTTCGAAGGCGTTGGCGTCTCCATGGGTAGTCAGATTGCCGGTCAGTTGTTTGCCGCGGTCGGTCCTCGGACTACCATCGAAATCTTTGGCATTGGTGCTTTTATTATCTTCATCATCCACGTGAGCGTTCAAATGTATCTGCAGCGCAATGTCCCAGACAATAATGGTAAGGGTAGGTCCTCTACAAACTCAGCTCCCGCTATCGCCACTGCTTCTGCTTCCGCGTCACCTCCTGCGACGGAGACACATACAGACAATAATATTGGTCACCCAAATAGCAATAAGAACCATGATGATTTTAGAGACGTCGACTTGAGCTGAACATTAACTTTCCGTACAGTTAAGGATTTCTGTATAATTTTCATTGATTGATTACTTAATTCCTGCAATTACTTTCTAATATTTGAAACAACATAAATACGAATTTATTTTACTTTTCCGGAATATAGGTAGAATCTAGACAGAAACAGGTAAACAGACAGATATTAATATTTATATATATCACTTAAAAAAAGACATAAGATAATATTATTAACCGATGAGGAAACATGCTCTATAGCTTATAAACAATTTTAGTTCTGCTCAACTTAAAATTTTAGAGATGCTCAACGAGGTTCCAATAAAAGTCCAACTTGAAAGATTGGAAATAAGAAATATATTGAATTTAAAAAGCTGTAAAAATGTGAAAGCTCCTTATTTCTCCAAAATATATCACAACTGGAAGCTGTGCTTAATAGTACAAAATATGTTAGTATACTTCAAAAAGAAGATGGCTAATGAACCATTATTACATTTGAATACGATAGTTAACCGTAAAACGACGTGAATTGATGGATAGTTTTAAATTAGTTAGATGAAAGCTCCCAACAAATATTGAGGACTGTCCAATTACTATTGCCACCAAATAAAGATATGCTGTAATATACGAATTTATATAAATTTTGATATAAAACAGAAAAGGATAAATCATAGTTATATATATTTCATTTTATATGCATAGTACAAATCATTTTGTATACGATCTTTTGTTTTTTTCTATTCATAAATTAAAAATTCTGTACAAAATAATTACAAAATAAATTGGTTTATGCACTTTCACCAACTCTCGACGTATTCAGTAAGATTATTATAATATATATATATATGATCAAATATTAATAAATGTGAAAACTTGTTACTAATAAATGTTCCAAATACTTTTAGGCACTGTCAAATATTTTGCACCGACAGATGCAATGCACATGCTGAATGAACAGGAATATACAAGTTTAGCAAGTAGTGTTAGCTAAGCTGCTCTTCTGTGATCCGTAAGCTTCAAACCGCAATCCGTATCTCCCGGAAACAGCAACACAACAGAAAGTTCTACGACTCCTTCTTCCGATAGCAGCTGCATGTTGAGATTACTTTTAATCTTTCAATGTATTTATTATGATTATTCTATCTAGTTGTACTCTAATTTAAGGAACCGTAGCAACAAATTACACATTACACACAATTTGCATGCAAATTCCAAGCGAGCACAAGAAATAAACTTGGTCTATGCGCAGCTTATCGTAATATCTCTCAAAAGTCTTCTACAAAAATTGTTTATAAAATTTTTGGTTTCTTTTCAATTATATTTTAACTTAAAAATCTGCTAACTAAATTTACTTAAACTTATCACGATAAGCTACTGCATAAACTTGGTAAATACGATATTTGGCATGTTTTTAAAATGATTGAAAACCCTGAGAATGTAATTGTCACTGTATTAGCGCTGTGAATGATATTTTTTACACAATTGTATATTTAAAAAACATAATTATTAAATAGAATCAACTGTTGCATATGTTGTGAAATTGGCTTCTTTTGCATGTGTCTTCATTTTAACTTTTTTCTCAATAAAAATCTCAAAAGTATTTAAAATTTAAACAGAAATATACACTTGTTCAATAAATAGTTTAACGTAGTTATAGTTTTAAATCTATGAAATGTTATGTTTATTGAGCTTAGATCATAATTTCTTTGTTCCCGTTACCAAAGGATAAATCCCAAGTATTTTCGAAATGATTAAAAACGAAGTGCTTAGACATAATGCCAATCAGCTATTGGTTACCAATATTGGCAATAAGCGATTCCTCGTGCTGTTGCTTCTCCAGTTTTCGCTGATAATCGCGCTGCTTGCAGGTCGCCACATTTGCCGCTCGTTTCTGTAATCAGAAATACGATATACACCTAATTATAGTTAAGTAATTGCATGTGCTCTGTGTTTTACGCTGTAATCATTGTTAATTACTATTATTTTATTTTTATATACTGCTTATGGCTTCATACAACAATAAAGTTACGTTAATGAGTATTTACTTTGTTGCTTACCTTCAAAACTTTTGTGCGCTGGTAAATACTCTGCATTTCCTTTTTGATTCGCGTCAGTTTCTCTTTATAATGCCTCACATCGTTCATCTATATTTACAGATTGTAAAGCAAATGGATTTTATTATTATTATGTCCGTTTCATAAATCAATTTAACCAGCGAGATTACAAATTATTATTTGCCCCAATTTAAATACCCAGACATGTTTGTATGTTGATTAGAACAGTGTCATTAATGCGAGCTATTTCAAAATTAGTATCAACGACTTTTAAATGAGTATAATATGTCTAAACAGAACTAGTCAATATATGATCCTTAAGTCACCACCACTTATTGATACTAATTTGGTTATCTTCCGATTTAATTGAAAAATTATAAATCAATATTTCCTGATCATTTCTATAAAAACTTTCTAACTTTCTATTTAAAAAAAACAATATCTAACATTCTCTCTTTATTTACAATCCCTGCTCATTATATGAAAAGAGTCCTCGTTCACCTTTTAGTTATGCTAGGGATTATTCAGTATTGTCACCCAATTACATACCATGTCATTTAGTTTTGCCACCTCACTGCAATCCAGTTTGTATTTCTCTTTGGACAAATCTATGTAGATTTTGTTTTGCTTGCCGCTGCAGTAATATATACATGTTAATACAAGTAATGCATGCTAGGACAGCACTACTCACATCAGTTCCTTAAGCTGTCCGTGAGCACGCGCCAAAGGAGGTTCGGCAATTTGAAGTACTCCATAGGATAACTGTAAAGCAGCCAGGCTACATTCATTTCCACCAGCAACAGCTTGCCCACTGTTGTTGTTATTTGAATGTTCGGCATCTGTCACTGCGTCGCTGGCTGCATTATCAGCATCCAGTTGATTGATTACGCTATACAATGTACTTATTTATTACTTACATAAAAAACGTATTCAAAAATTACCTGTTTAAGTGGCTGCTTCTCAACATTCCGAAATTGATAACAAAACAAAACAAAGAAATGTGTTGCCAGCTGTTGATGACAGAGTTGGACAAGTCACCAAAGTTGCCGATGTCAGACTTATCGATAATACGCAATACCAATCGTTAACAATAAGACATTTGTTTATGTCTAAAAATTCGCGTAAAACTATTGTTTAATAAGCTCTACAATGCGTTGTGCTGTAAGTAACTGTGGTAACAACAATCGCAATGGCAATAGAAACAAATGGCGCTATTTTCACTTCCCCAAAGACAAAAAGCAGCTGCAAAAATGGATGGAGTTTTGTGAGCGCGACATAACAAACACGGCAACAGGTATTCACTAACTAATATTAATACCTCAAAATTAATTAACAAACAATTTGCTAGCCTGTATTTGCAATGAACACTTTACATCGGACGACTTTGAGCGAAATATGCAGTATGAACTGGGTAAGTGATTGCAATAAATGCATAAACTTCATTGTCCAATGGCATTTGCAGGTTTCACGCGGAAGAATCCGACTAAATTAAAGCCCGGCTCCTGTCCAACAATTCATAGACCAGCGCACAATGCATCGGTAGGAACTGCGAAACGAAAAAGTGTCAAATTCACGAGGTGCTCGCCGGCGCAGTGTGCAGACGCCGAAACGGACACTTCCCCAAAGAAAATATCAACAATGCCATTTTGTAATGACTCCACTGAATCTGAGCTCGTTGATTGTCTTGATGAATGGGATGACATAGTTGAAAACGTCAGTAGCTTGGACAAAGATAGTGAAATATTTGAGTATTCTATTAGCGAAGTAAAAGACGATTCAAGAGCTAACGATGCCTCCTCCTTTGGTCGAATGGAACTGGAAATAATTGATTCCATCAATCCCCAAATAAACTTTGAGGGACATGTGGAGATTGTTGACTCAGAGAGCGATACCTACGTGAAGCACTTGGAAACCACCGTGTATGTTTCAAAAAATATTATATATATTTATCATTGCACTTATATTCACTATTTAATTGGTCAACTTTATGCGACAGGAGCACGCTTAGGCGTCAGGTCTTCTTTCTAAAGGATGAGCGCAAAAAATTAATTGAGGAAGTTGAACATCTACGGTCAACACTTTACAATGCTCAAGACAAGGACTTCAATGTTGTGGAGAAGTTAATAAATGTAAATAATGTACAATCTAATGGAAGGGTATGCCTATCTTAAAATTGATTTGCTTGTTCATTCTATCTGTAACAAGAAAATTTCATTTATTAAACAATCGCGTTTTAAACGACAATGGAGCATATCTAATATTCAACTATCTAATTTGTAATATATTTTTATGTAATTTTCACAGGTTACAAAGAACAGAAAGGTGCCAGCAAATAAGACGATATTTAAGACAAATCTAGATACGATCCGAAATCTAAGTAAAATAAATAAGTCAACTGACTAAGTACAAAATTAATTTAAAAATAAGCTGATTAATGCAATAATAAAGATTTTCAGAAATTTTTAAAAATATTTTCTTTTATTTATTTAAAATTTATTAAAAAAACTAAATGTAGAAAACATTTCTTAAGTCTTGGGAAATCAACTTAACAGATTATAGAATAAACATCATAGCAAAATGTGTATTCGGTGGCAAACTTAAAAAATACACATTAAACGCAGAAAATTTTCCAAAATAGTCTCGTAAATTTTCAATCACTTTGTACAGTAATAAATCGGACATTTTGTATATATGAAAGATATCAATTCTAAGAAATTTTACCTAAGTAAGTTGCCTGGTGTTTCCCTTGAAATATATACGATTATATTTACATATGTTGTATCTCAATATCTTTCGGGTCTATCCCAATCTCAACCAAACCTTAAACACACAGGCAGCAATAGCTGCGATAAACTCAGGCTAAATAATTTCCACAAGGTCAAAGTCATTAGGAGTTGTAGTACTTCTAGATAAATATGGGTTTTCCGTGGTTCTTCGACTACCTGAAGTAGTATAAAAGATCACTGCAACTGGCAATCGATCTGCACTGCAAACGCAACCTTCTGACGACCAACATCGGCCGCGTTTCCGGATGAGGACTCTCAGAACCACAAGGAGCCGCAGCAGGAGTTCCAGCTGAAGCACCAAGAATGGGACGGAACTGGAATCGATCCCCGCTTGCAGTGTCAGCAAATTAGGAAAATTTTAGTCAATTGTAAATTTGTAGTTAAGGTTTATAAATCGATTGTAAAAATTCCCTTTAGCCTTAAATATTTAGTTAATCAATTGTACATAAACCCCAAACTAGACAACTTTTAAATTATTTAGTTTATCAACTGTACATAAACCCCAAATTAGACAATTATCAAAATATTTAGTTAATCAATTGTACATAATCCCCAAACTAGACAAATTTTTAGTTAAATATTTTATGTATATTTAATATACGTGATATTTTTGCAATAAAATGAAATTTACACACCTGCAAACTTAAAACTACTTCTTTTCTTACAAAATGTTCATAGATTTTGACAAATCCATCATCGCTACCATCACTATGGTAATCTTTACAAAACTAATGGAAATTAAAAAGAGTCCTTTGCAATTAGCACAACGTGTGGAACAAAATCAAAATTAAAGTGGAGTCCGATTATAACGAATCCGCTTATAGCGTCAGTCCGGTTATTGCGACGTATACTCGATGGCTTGGTTGATCCCCATACAAAGTTAATTAATTTGTTTTATGTTAAAACATATTACGAACATGGCAAACATTAAATAAACAAAATAATTTGTTTTCCACCTTTCCGTTAGTGAGTCTTCTGGGTATAACGACCGTCCCTTGAAAGTCGCTATAATCGGATTCTACTGTAATTAAGGATAGAAAAATATATTTCTCGTAAATTAATGATATAAAATATGTTTGCACTATAATTGCTAAGTATATTTCAAAAATGAATTTATCTTTTAAATTCTCTTCCAAGTTGGAAAGCGTGTTATTAATTCGTTGTCAAATAATATGGGATACTATTGATAAAACAGCTATCGGTTTCCAAGGAGTCCAATGGAATCCTATCGCCTGTATATTCTAAATCAATTTATCTTCAAAGGGTTATATTAAGAATTGTGCTGAGTTCTGATTTCTCTGCGGGAATATGGAGTATATATTTAAGAAGGAGCGTCGCACGTTTGGGACACGTGTGCATTTTGAGGATAAGGATGACGTGATATTTAGCGAAAACTCCAATCCTGATTTGGTCAAGAACTTCATACTGAAGAATCCAGTGGACCAAGTTACACAATATGCGGGTCAGACTTCGCTGAGTGTGGCAAATACGGAACGTGCCACATACAAGAGCACTGGGATAACGCATAATGAGGGCGGCTGGCCGAAGGATATCAATATGCACGATCCGGAGCAGACGGTGCGCTATAAGCGTAAAATCGAAAAGGACGAAAATTACATAACGCAAGTGATGAATTTGACAAAGCCTATGGAACACTATATACATCAGAATAATGCTGTCAACATTTATGAGAATTATTTTGAGAATATGGATCCGGCCCCATTGCCGGAACCTTGCAAATCGCGTACCGTGAACGTCTATCGGGATCCGAATCCTATAAAGGTGCCCGTTAAGCATTTGTCCTGGTCCCCAGATGGTGGTATCAAAATGGCCGTCAGCCATTGTGACATGAAGTTCCAGGGTGACAAAACCGGACAGCGCTGCAATTCGTACATTTGGGAAGTGGAGAATCCCAATGAACCCTTCCTAACGCTGGAGCCGAAGGTGCCGTGTGTGTGCCTCGAGTATAATCAGAAGGATCCGACCAGTCTGGTCAGCGGCATGTACAATGGTCAAGTGGCTGCCTGGGATACGCGATATGGCAAGCATCCCGTGATGATTAGCGAACGTGAAGTCTGCCATCGGGATCCAGTTAATTCGGTGCTCTGGAACAACTCAAAGAGCGGCACCGAATTCTTCTCCGGTGGCTCCGATGGTCAGGTGCTCTGGTGGGATACGCGCAAGCTAAGCGAACCCCTCGATCGTCTGCTCATGGATCCAATCAAGAGTGATGAACAGGATCTATCACGCTCTTACGGCATCTCAGTTTTGGAATATGAGACTACCATTCCAACTAGATTCATGGCTGGCACTGAGATGGGCATGCTCTTCTCCTGCAACCGTAAAGGCAAAACGCCCACGGAGAAGATACAAATCCGGGTATGAATGTGTATGCGATTTTAGCAGAGTTTCCATTGAAATGTGCTTTCATGTTTGATGATGCATAGATGATGTGCCACTTGGGTCCCGTTTATGCCATTACACGCAATCCGGCATTTGTGAAGAACTTCTTAACCGTTGGCGATTGGTGTGCACGCATCTGGTCGGAGGATTGTCGAGAGAGCTCCATTATATGGACTAAGAGCAGCTCCTCGATGCTCACAGATGGCGCCTGGAGCTATACCAAGTACTTGTTGCTTGAATATCAGTGAATAACTTGTTAAGATTTATATGCTTATGCATTGAAGGGTTTCCCAGTTCTTTATCACTCGCATGGACGGAGTGCTGGACACTTGGGATCTGTTGCAGCAGCAGAATGAGCCGGTGTTAACCGTGAAGGTCTGTGATGAACCCCTCTACTGCGTCCGCACCAACGAGAATGGGAAATTTGTTAGCTGTGGCAGCAAACTGGGCGCCACATTCCTTATTGAGGTTTCCGACAACATGGTCATGTCATCTAAGAATGATAAGCCGCTGCTAACTGCGGTAAACTCCAATCAACAGTCTCTGCATAAATGTAAGATAATAATTCGTTTCTTTCAGATGTTTGAGCGAGAAAATCGACGTGAGAAAATCTTGGAGGCAAAGTCAAGGGAGAGCAAGCTAAAGATTAAGGCAAATCATGGCCAGGAACAAGCTGACATGACCATGCTGAATGGCAAGGTTAACATGGCACCATTTGCCAGTGCCTGCGAGCAGGCTGCATCGGAATATTTTGCTGCCGTGGAACAGGAACGCCTACGAAGACTGCCCGGAGGCAAGCGTAGGTGAAAGACTAAAGTGTTAATATTACTGACCATTTTGACCTAATATTACCTCTCTTCTTACAGAGGATGTGGAGGAGGTTGATGTATCGGAAGCCGAAAGCTCAAAATTATAGCATTGAAATTACTTATTGCGTTATGTATTGTTACATTGTAAAGTTCCTCGAATAAATGTAAACAAATAATGAACATTTCAAAATTCGCATATAAATATAACGATATTTGACGTTTCTCAACACTAACAACAAGTGCTCGATACACAGTGGTGGTTAAGCGATAGTCACAATATAACGAATCGATACGATACGTCATACACAATTGAATTATCGAAGAGAACGTGGGTTGAGCTATTTTGATTTTGGCTAAAGTTAGTAATAAATGTAAGTGTAATTACTATTCTTGAGCAGTATTGGGTATTATCATTTGATAAAAGTAAATGTTGTTTGAGTAAATAAATACACACGCCACGAAGCAGTTTAAACTTCGCGCGTAACATAAGCAACGTTCATGTTGCACGTTGGGCTGCCGTGTGGCCTACGTGACTCAGAAACAGTTATCAATGGCGCAGCAACAGCTGCTTCAAAAGTTCACTGACCAATTTTAGTGCAACAGCAACCCCTGAGCCGAGCAGTATTCAAAAATCTCAAGTTGATTTCATTATCGCAGCATTCATTTGACAAGTGACAGCAAGTGATAGTAGATAGATTAGTGCTTCTAAAAGTTTACACGCGAGTTCCTATTAAATAATCAGCAACAACAGTTTTACAAAAACAAAGAGCAAAACACAACAAAAAGTGAACGTATAGGAAATTGCTTTGAAAGTGCACAGAAAACCTTGGCGCGTTTGCAATAATAAGTAATTCTAAAGTGAAGGTGAGACCTGTGGTCTGATTCATTAAGTTTAAGTGTTTCTTTGTCCGAACGATCATCTCTCCCCCTCGGCCTCTTTCGGCCCATTTACGAGTATATGGCCAAAAACAACTTCCAAACGCACTGTGGCTGCACTTTACATTTGCATGTCTGCAGTCAGTCACGTAGACCAAATTTGGAGGTGTAATGTGCATATCCCACATGCATTAAGTCTATCATTTATATATATATAAACGAAAGATTCTTGTCTTGTTGTCCTGCAAAAACATAACTTGATTTCTGCAGTTAATATTTGTTTCCAAATATATACATACAGAACGTCAAATAATTGTTTTGACATAATAATAATTATCCATTATATTTGTTCCGTATTTTATTACATTTATTTTTGCAATAAATATTTTTAAAATTGATGTGAATGTTTCCTTTGTTAGACAAATTACTTGTATACGTTTGTTTATTTCTTCAAATAATAATTAGGGTCATATTTGTTATTGTTACAGATAAGCCAGCGGTCAAAATGTTGGACATTGTCCAACCCAGCGAACAGCTTGACAGTTCGACTAACAACAACAGTAACGATGTGGTGGTCATCCGTGCCAGGCCAAAGAAGGTGTTTAAGCCCAAGGCTCGTATCAATCGCATACCCCAAGAACTCGTAGATGATCCTCAGCTGCAGCGCGCTATTGAACGGCTGCCATCGAACTACAATTTTGAGCTGCACAAAACAATTTGGCGCATAAGGGAGACGAAGGCGAAGCGTGTGGCACTACAGCTGCCAGAGGGACTGCTCATGTATGCAATGGTCATAAGCAACATCATTGAGCGTTTCACCAGCGCCGATACCGTCATAATGGGAGATGTTACCTATGGCGCCTGCTGTGTGGATGATTACACGGCACAGGCATTGGGTGCCGAACTGTTGGTGCACTATGGTCACAGTTGCCTTATACCTGTCGACCAGACATGCGGCATAAAGGTACTCTACATATTTGTGGACATCAAAATTGATCCGTTGCATTTCCTAGACTCGGTGAAGTTAAACTTCAAGCCCGATGTGGGTCAAATAGCACTGGTCAGCACAATTCAGTTTGTAACGACCCTTCAGGCAGCTTCAACAGAGTTGAAGGCAGCCGGATACGATGTACTTGTGCCGCAGGCGAAACCTCTCAGCCCGGGTGAAATTTTGGGCTGCACATCGCCACAGCTGCCGGAGACGACGCGATTGATCATCTACCTGGGTGACGGACGTTTTCATATTGAATCCGCCATGATTGCCAATCCGCTGCTAAAGGTAGACAATAGTTTAAAGCAGTTGTATCTGTTTATTGGCTTTACTTAAATCTGTTTCCTTTGCAGGCTTACAAATACGATCCGTATGAGAAGAAGTTTACAGTGGAGCATTACGATCATGGCGCCATGCAGGACCTAAGGCATTCGGCCGTCCAAAAGGCCAAGCAGTCACGCCGCATTGGCATCATATTGGGCACACTGGGCAGACAGGGCAGCTCACGAGTGCATCGGTTTTTGGAGAAGCGTTTGCACGCTAAAGGCATTGAGACAACTACCATACTGCTGTCCGAGATCTTTCCGCAGAAACTGTCACTGTTTTCGGATATTGATGCCTTTGTGCAGATGGCCTGTCCGCGTCTGTCCATTGACTGGGGATCGGCCTTTGAGAAGCCGCTGCTGAATCCCTACGAACTCTCTGTGGTGCTGGGAGACATCGAGTGGACACCGGACAATGTCTCGCCGCGCAACAATGCATATCCCATGGACTTTTATGCCAGTGGCAGCCTGGGTCCCTGGACGCCAAACTTTAAGCCGCCAGCACCGGGAGAGTGCGAAAATCGACCCTCTGCCGACTGCTGCGGTCGCTGCAACCGTGCTGAACTTGAGAAGGACGATTCCGGCAAGGCGGCGGCACTGGCAGATTTGCTTGATTTCAAAAAGGGATAAGCAAACGTTCCTATAGCTCTCAAGCAATACTTACTGCTAACTAAGTGATTTAGTTCATGTGCCCGCCCAGCCCATATGTAATTTACCTACTAATTTAAGTTAGTACAAAGATTCAATTCTAAGTTAGTAACTTTTATAATTTAGATACAAACATTTGTGTTCATCTCATTTCAACCGATTTTGCAATTTCTTTACACAACGAGACAACAACATTCATATACTAGTTAAGGGTTTAATTGCGTACTCAAATATGCAATGCAATTGTTTAACAAACATTAAATTATATATGGTATTTTAATAGTTGTGTATGAATAAAATAATGTAAAATTAAGCAAAATGGTGTTTGTTATGGTATAATAATGCTCGAATTGAACTTGAAAACCTTTACCCGTTGCCCTTGAATATTAAACAATTGTGGTTGCCTCATAAATAGTTAAGAATTTATTTTCAACATAAAAATGTACGTACAAATACGATCACGTATACGAACATGCAGTTAGAAGCAGAACTAAGTTCATTCTGCGCATAATATTTTTTTTTATCTAATTTTTTGTTTGGGTATAACTCAAATCGAAAGACTTACTAATCTCTGGACTTGAGAAAGCCTTTAAGCATAAAACTTGAATCGTTTACATATGGAAAACATAGTCGTTATTCGATTGATTTCATAGTGTTTATCATCGTAGTTTACCCGCTTAACATTTAGAGAATCTTAACTTTATTTATATGTATATGTATGTATGTATATATATTTTTTGATTAAATTAGGCTTGAATTTGTATGCACCTAATATTGGGACTTGTATTTGATTCTGATATAGTAGATGCACTCATTTCTGTATTTTTGTATTTAAGATTTGTTTGTTTTGTGTTTTGTTTTGTTTATATTTAGGTAGGTGTATTCGTTTCTAGCTTTGCTTCCTGCAACATCACATGATTTCTGTATTTTTATTATGTTTAAGGATCGTTTTTATTAATTGTTTTTGTTTTTGGAGATTGTAAATAGAGTTTTGGTAACATTCCGGGCATTCCAGGATAACTTGGTAATTGGTAACTTATCATCAATTGTAGCACCAAAAGCAGCTGATAATAAAATAACTACACTTAAATGCTAAAAAGATACGTTTAAAATTCATAATTCTTATATGCAACAAATTGGTATTTGAACGTTATCGAAAATAGTATTATAATATATTGTTTGTTTGTATTTTGTAATTCTCTTTTGTGGCAGTTCAATTTGCATCTCTGAAATACATTTCGGGACAGATGTTCTGGAATCACAACCAATGTGATGCACAATTCTCGCTACGTTTCCATCAAATACTCAAACATGTGATAATATGATAGTCAGATCGGGATACGATCCATTTAAAAAAAGAGACTCGAAAACAAGTTTAGAGTATACATATTTATAGCGTCTACACACAGTTGAAAGTCTAGTCAAGCTGTTGACGGATCTGAGTCCTAACAATAAACTATACGAACTCAGCATAGAAGTGAGTTCACTTAATAAGTTTAAATAAAATAATGTAAGTAGTGTCGTTAAAACTTTATCACTTTGCTTTCTACTCAACCAAATCTCCATAATTCTACCACTCTTCATTCACTTTCTGCTCTTCCCGCTTCTTTAAAACTTTAACATACACAATAAAATTCTCATATTTCTCTTTTCACATTTCTCACTGTCTAAAAATATGAATCTATCTCTTTGCTCTCTCTCCCCCTTAGCCCGCCCGCATTGGTCAGTTTTTAGATCAGTTTTTTTGTTAGTTTTCCCTTAATTTTTTTGGTATAGCCTGCGGACCTTACAATGAGAAGTACTTCAAGAACTGGGCAGGCGGCACGGGCTGAGCAAGAGCCAATTGACCGCCAGCCTCCTCGACGCGCTGCTTGTAGTCGGGACTCTGGTCGACAATGCACGGATGACCATCGGAGGGCCAGAAGAGGCAGCAGCAGGAGCGGCACAGGGCCAACACCTCAGCGAACTGATAGTCATCGTTGACGCCATAGGTGCGTCGCAGTTGATGATAGATCTGTTTCCAGTCTTTGGTTTCGCCCATCAGCTTGATCTTGTCCAGCTCCAGAGTGGTGTTAATCTGTCGCTGATTGAAGTGGAAGCGTGTCAGCTCACGCCAAATGCGCTGCTCGGACACCAGCTTGGCCATTGTTTCCCAGGCCTCGGCAGCCGATTCCAGATCCCGATGATCGGCAATGCACAGGATTATCTCGCGCACACACTCCTCGGGCAGCTCGTGCAGCTTGGGCTTTGCCTCCGGATCTGGTTCTCTGATCTCAATCTGGCTTGCGACGCGCTGAATGCGCTTAATCCTGGCTACATGCTCCTGCCACAGATAGGTGCTGCCCAGGGGTTTTCCCCAGCATTTTTGGTTCTCCTGGTTCACAATGTGCTCCAGCTTCAAAGCCAATCCTCGCAGCACATTCGGATGCTGCTGACTGTCGTTGACTGTGGCAGTAAATTAAGTACAAATTAAAAATATGTTCTGAGCAGCTTCCAGCTGAATAACTCACCATGTGAAGCCACCTCCTCCACCATTTGGAGCAACTGACGCTGTGCACTGCCCGGCAGACTGGCTATGCCCTTGTTGGAGACCAGCAGCAGGAATGCACAGATATAATGGAAGCGCTTACGATCCCTCACAGATCGGCGAAAATCTAGACGCTTCACGGCCTCGGTTAACCCATTGAAGCCGGCTATCTCACGTGTGCAGCGAATTGTTATGTGATAATGCGGTGGCATACTCCCAGATTCCTCATCTTCCCCCTCGCTGGTGCTTCCAACCTCTGTGCCCTCTGAACTATGACTGCAATTTCATCAAAATATAGTATAATTATAAATTTAAATTTAATCGAATATTTATACATATAATTGCATATATATACGGTCCCTATAATTATAAGCAATTGTGTCATAACTTTTCCCGAGAACCATTTAAAAATATATGTTCTTTTCGGTTGGTTTCTATTTATGAAACACCTCTGATCGGTTAAGATTTAAAAGGGAACTACAAGGAAATTAAATTCGAGATCAAATAATGATCAAATTTCGCCAAGTAATCGGTTAAGATTTGACAATGTTATGACAGATTCACGTTTTTGAAAGTTAAAACTTCTTATGAAATTTGAAAAAAAAAATATAAGCCGTTTCAAGCATATTCTTCATAACTAAAAGACAATAGATAGCAATGTACATTTCTCTTTATATATATAACGAATGCTTTATGCGGTCTTAAACGCCCGTTACAGTCTATTTGCTGGGTATAATCTGGTCAAAATCACATTTCGGAAGTGAATGCAATTGGTCTGTCCAATTGTCTGACTCTCGTCTCACCGTCCGCTGGCTTTTTTTTTTTACCAGTTGAACAAGTTTAAAGCGTTTTTTGGAGTTTAAATTATTTGTTTTATGTTAGATATTCGTAAACTGCTCTTGAAGAGGCGGAAGTTTATATAAGTTTTTGCAGCAACAGTTGCACGAGTGTTTATTAGATTAAACAATTAACTCAGCAGGTTGCGAGGGGAAGACAGGGTTAATGTTTCCTTCAATTTCAGGTTTTTTTTTTACCAATTACAGCTTGTACATTATACAATTTCAAGAGCTAAATAAAAACTAATAATATCTAAAAATAATAACAATTTAGGAAAGAAGAGAGAAGAGAAATTCTCAAGTGTTAAATGAAAACAAGAGATCATAGATAGTGAACATATTTTATTATAGTTTTTCAAATATTAAAAAAATTGTACAATTAATAAAAAGGAAAATAAGAAAAATTAATATTATCTTTATAGAAATGTTCATTTGAATATCTTATGAAAATCTTTATATTTCCGATGTTGCTTGTGATAATAAATATATCATAATAATAAACTGATCCAATGATTATGATGCTGAACAACGTGCTTTCGAAGTAATAACATTATATTTTAAAATAATTTATTCCGATTAAGTACCACAAAACGTAGTCTCAATTTAGTTATTTATGCTAATTTTAAAAGCTGTCAGTTTGTTAATTGGGCTGACTAGCTGCAGTCAACTGGTCAATGGATCGATATGCCTTGACCATATTTAGAATGCGGCTGAAATTGTACGCCAACCAGGACGAGGACATGGACATGTCCTTCGGCGACTGCATTTCAATTTTCGACTAAACTGGGTCAATTTCTCGCTCTATTTACGTAAGAGAGAGAGAGAGAGGAGAGGGAGAGAAAGAGAGAGGTGTGTGACAGTCGCTGTATTTGTAGTGCAATTCATTCAAATTTTACTGAAATTTACTTTTAATTGCAGTTCCGTTTGAAAACATTTCCATTGCCATTTTTAATTTCTTTTCTATAAAGGTATTGCTACTGAAGATTTAACAAAAACTGTAGCTCTAAAAATATCTTCAAATAATTTTAATTTGATGAAACATTTTAAGTAATTATATAAGTTATAAAAACTTAACGTTTAAAGTAATTTTTGGTGTCCTATAAAGTTTTAGGTAATATAACATGATAGCTTAGGGTTGTCAACCTACTACAAATCGTAATTCTATTAGCAGTAATTTACAAATTGCACGCTGCGCAGAAGAAAGTGCCAAGTCTCAAGGCCCCGCCTTCTGCCTATTAAATATATAATAATAGCAGCTGAAACAAAGAAATTGTTATTGTTGTGCTCAGTCAACAGACTCCAGCTCCAAATTCAAACCAACAGACCATGCAGAGAAACAGACAGAGAGAGAAGGATGGAGTGAGAGTGTGTGTGTGTGAGAGAGAGAGAGAGAGAGATATGGAGAGGGTGGGGGGTACGTGATTCATATATAAATCAGTCAACGACGTCATCATCAAGCGTTCGTTTACCTTTCTTTCAAGCAAATTAAACAAAATACATTGGGATCGCATCGGACAGCTGGCGACTTGGGAATTGGGAGTTGGGATCCCGGGTCTGGGGATCAGACGTCCGGGGCAATTTCGGCTGCAATTCGCTTCTCTATTTTTAAGTGTATGTGCGACCTTTTTCTACATAAATTATTGTGATTCGGGCGAGTGGAATGGCGTGGAGTCAACTCACGACTCGAATCAACTTCTAGTCTAATTTTAGAGGAAGTTGAAAGCTATCACATGTCGCTGTCGCTCTCGCAATGATACAATCGGCCGTTATAAATAGACTATATAATCGGGAGTTTTGTTAAATTTGAATCGATTTCAGAAAGCTGCCAAGTTTTGCAAGTTCCATTAGTTTCGGTTCGTAGTCCCATGGAAAAAAATAAATCCATCATTATATCGAGAGAAGGAAAAAAGAGCTATAAAAAGCGAGTACGATAGATAGAAATGATTAATGTGCGCATTACACAGCTCAACAAAGTCAAAGAACGGAAAAATGTTTGAGTAATACGCATAGTAAAACATTTTTACTTCAGATTATCATTTCAAAAATTTACCATAATGTTATCTTAATTAATTAAAGAAACTTTTGCTTACCAAATAAAAAACTATGTAAAATCTATTATATTACACTAAACTTAAAGCATTCAAAAAGGAATATTATTTGTGATTTATCAGACTTGCTTTTCCGTGTTGTCTAGTGTATAAAATAGATTTGAACGCATTTCCATTGGCTGCACCCGACTTTTGAAAGTGTGGAAGAAATAAAGAAAATGAGAGTCGATTCAAAAGGCCAACAAATGTTCAGTGGCGAGTGCAGTGAAAGTGGGTCCACATCCACATCCACATCCACGTCCGTATCCACGTAATGCACTTTGATTTGCTTTTTTATGCAATTTGATTTTATTTAATCATTTTTAATTATGATTTTCGTGCAGTCGGCTATTGCATTTTTAATTGAGAAACCTCAAAATGAAAAACTATTTCGTTGAGCCACTTAACACAGTTACGAAATTTTCAACTAAATTTCGATTGCCTAATTACATGAGCTTTATTTTTACAAATAATTTCCGTTACGCAGTTACGATCGACATGTCCTCATATCTTTCACAATTAGATTGAAATTTACATTTAAACTAAAAGCTCTACATGTGCATTTTTTAAGAATAACTAAGTAGATGGACTTTAAATGAGAGATGTAGCTTAATATGCATTAAGTTTAAAGCTTCACAGAATTTCATTTATTTTAAGGATCTTAAACTCTGAAATAATATGAAGCTCTTACAAATTCAATATATTTTTACGGGAAATTTATAAATTTAATGTTAAATAAAAAAATGTTTAAAGATACAATTTAAAGATCCTCTACATATTCGTTGAGTAAGTTTCTTGCAGTAATTTGGCTTAGAATCGACAGTTAAACGTCATTAAAAATCGATTTGAGGTAGAAAGTCGAGTTGATAAAAGTGAGACGGAACCTTGAGCTTTTGGTGCCGTTACACACATACAGACGCACTCTTGCCTAAACTTGACCGAGTTGCGGCCTATTTACGTATGTGTGTGTCTGTGTGATAGAAGTTTCCAAGGTTATTAGGTTTATGTAAAAACCTCAGTTCGTCCTTCAGCTAATAAGAAGCTTTTCCGAAAATACAGGCTATATACATATATTAAGAGTTTCTATTGGGGTAAAAGTGCGTTTGCATCTATAGCTAAATTTGGAATTAAAATTTCTTGTTGCTTCCGCATTTTCCTGCCATACAAGTAATATTGTACACGGCGACTGCCTGACAAATGCCAAAAATAGTTTCCCTTGTTGCATTCGGAAAATCTTCTTTATGACATGTCAAAATAATCACTTTAAAGTGACTTTTCCGTGTGTCTGTGCTTTTTCCTCGGGTGCTGTTTTATGTAAATCGTTGAACGCTCTCAAGTGGATCGACTGCACTCCAAGACCCTTGATTTTTGAGCGAAAATTAAGAAAATTAATAGGAATATAATCCCAAATGGTATCCATTTAGATTTTTATACGTTATATAGTTTATAGCTATTATTTCGACTTTTTTATCGAACAACTGGCAATCAATCAAATGGGAGCGTCTGCCAAGATAACTCTCCCTACCTATTTTTTCTATTGCAATTTGTCTAATTCACCATCTGCTGTCACTTTCACACTCATTTGAAATGAGTCACTTTAGTCATTATAGGCACATCACAGCAAGCATGTGTACCTCTAATACTTAGTACATTGCATACGCTGCAAATAAAAGCTCTATAGACTTTAAAATAATACTATATAATACATTTAATGGTTTCAGCGAATCATTTCGAATAATTAAAGAAACATTTTGTTAATTGCTGATATAAACTCATTCATAACGTTTGTGTTTTACTGCAACTTTTCAACATTTTCCGTTTCGTCATTGTGGTTTGTTTTGTTTGCTTTGATGATGTTTCGAGTAATCATAAGCCTAAACTAAAAAACTAAAATAAGAAGGTGAAGGGTAGCCCTCATTTTGTTTTCGAACAGATCATATTGTTATATTTATATATTTAAAGTAAATATTAAGTAAATGTTGTCTTAGTGAGATAAGAGTTTTAGTAGGTCGTACAACGACCTTGTTAATTTCATTTTCTAAACACGAAGCATTTCCTGTGTCCTTGGCCTTTAATCTGTCAAATGAGCTATGTTATCTTATCGATAAATTGCAAAAGTAAACATATTTCAAAAGAAATTCATACATTTTGGAGAAATAACTTATGAATTTTTCACAGATGTTAAACATTCACAATATCTATTGTTTTATTTGGGCCGATTTCAAGGTGACTGCACTACGCAATAGAAAAATTCAAATCGGTTGTCATTTAGTGTTATTTTTTTTCTTCACTGAATTGATTGCTAATCAGAGCTGCGTATTGTCCACGATATCAACAAAAAAAAAAATAATATTGATGAATAATAACAATAAGACTCACCGCTTGCGTTTGCCGCCGCATTCAAGCACCTTTAAGCGCTCCCAGCCTTCTTCAGTTTTGACCCAAGCTTCGCCAGGTGACCGAAAATCTTTCGAAATGAACGCCATATGTAGTTTTATTTATTTATTTAGCTTTTATGATGCGTTACTTAATTTTGTATTTTACGTATAACTGATATTATTAAATTACTCTTATTTATTTATTATGTTTTATGTTTAACGCGGACGGCGATTTGACTGCTGAAAAATAAGAAACAATATATCTTTCATGAATTTCAATATTTTATGCAATTTTTCAAGCACTTCTACAATAATTTGTTGCGCATTTTCCTAGTTTATTACCAAGTCGCACTTCCAACACCCTTTTGCCTCGATAATTCTCTTATCATTTATTGTGCAATTTAAACCAATATTGCAAAATAAAAACATCAGAATTTAAGTTACATTCGTTTTAATCAATATTTCGACTTTTGCTTGTAATAAACCTTCTTGCGAAAGAGTACAAAATCGTTGACAGTTCGTTGAGCTGCGGAATCAAAACAAAATGAAAAGGAACCAAATAAAGGCAAATCCAGAGAGTGAACAACATCAGCAAATTAAGAGCGAGAGAGCGGACTACCAGCTGTTCTTTCAATGTTTTGATGAGTCGAGAGGGGGAAACTGGCGCTCATGTGGAGCGCAAATCGTGCGTTGTTTTGTTGTCTCTTCGCGTGTGTCGCGAGCTTGTGTGTATGTGTGTGCTGTAGGTACACAGCTGATTTCTGCAATTACGCGTTTGTTTTGCTTTTGTTTTTTTTTTTTTTTTGTTATACATTTTTTTCCAGTTAAGTTTTAAAACACGCAACCAAGAAATTATTAAATCAACATTTGATCAAAACTTTGGTTTCATTTCCTCAATTAAGTATTTCAATTTACTCACTTATGTACATATATTTACACATTTGTAAATATATACATATAGGAAATGGCTTTGTAATTGTTTAATTTAAAGTGTAATATCTATTCTATATATTAATCAGATACTGTTTTTATTACGCACTTGTAAAATTTGCTGGTCTAGTTTTGGATTAATTTTCACGCTTGCTAATATTTTAGCAGTGGCAGTATCCAACCTCACTCAGTAAAATTTGTGGACTTTGCGGAACTCAATTTACAATGCAAGCGCACAGCTCCACTAACTTCACGAACTGTTTCACTCGGCGCGTTTTACCGTTGCATTCAAGCCCCAAACTTGTAGTATTAGCCAGGGTTGCCATCCACCCCAAAGGTGCCACCCAGCAAAGGTTGATCTGGAAACTTGCACCATTGTGGTACCAACTTCAAAACCATCATCAAATTGTTTTCCAGTATTTTATCCAATTTCAAAATTAAAATATTCATAAAATTTTTTATTTATTGAAAAATTATATCATTTTGCAATTTATTTAAAATTTAAATTTGTGTTGCCAAGCTTAGCAACATATGAGAGCAACATGTTGCCTTATTATGAGATGAAAAATAATCTAGATCAGCAGGTCTGGCAACGTTCAAATAAATTCCAACATTTTATCTGTCAAGTGGCAACGTCTCGCAGTTAGAAAAGGATAGAAAAACTGCCGGAGATTTCATAATTGTTGCCGAAAAATTTTTATCGCATCAAAAAAATATTCTCATTAAGCAGGTCAACTAAGTAATAATGTCGGCATCGGAACAAGCGCCCAAAATCAAGTACGGAGAAACCGCACCAAAGCTCGACAAGGCGCAGCTGCAGTTCATGAAACTTATCGAGGAACAAAATTTTGATCGCGTTCAGAAATTAAAACGTGTGCGACGCAATAATTTGCTTACTGCTGGCGCTCTCGGCCTTTCAGTTGCTGCTATCTACGGCTACTCCATATTCTCGGTGCAGCAGGAGAAGTTCCTCGACGACTTCGAAGAGCCCAAGAAGGTGACCACCAATTAGAGCTGCACCCAAAAACACGTTTACTGTTAATCTTCTAGTCGTTAAGCGTTTTTTTATTCAATCTGTAAACACTTCTGAAATCGTAATATCAACATCAAGGTAAGTTTATAATGATTCCACTTGAATCAGTTGGTAATCCCCTTGGCTTTCCAGATGTCACAGGCAACGGCTCGCATCCTTAAGAGCGGCGTGCGATTGCCACCGTTGCCGAGCATTCGGGATCTGGTCAAACTGTACAAGCTCCAGGCCATGAAGCAGCTCAGTCAGAACTTTCTAATGGACGAGCGTCTGACGGATAAGATAGTCAAGTCTGCAGGGCGCATTGATTCCCGTGACATTGTCCTGGAGGTAGGTCCTGGACCAGGTGGCATAACGCGTTCCATACTGCGTCGTCAGCCACAGCGGCTGATGCTTTGTCGAGAAAGACGAACGCTTTAAGGAAACGCTGCTGCTTCTGCGTGAATGTGCCCGTCCACTGGATATGCAGGTAGATATCTACCACGAGGACATACTGCGCTTTAATATCGAGCAACACGTTCCGGACACCGATCAACGAATTCATTTGATCGGCAATCTTCCATTTGCGATATCGACCCGCCTGCTTATCAATTGGTATGCCGATTTGGCTGCACGACGCGGTGCCTTTCGGAGAAACGACACCTGCATGACGCTCACCTTCCAGAAGGAGGTAGCAGAACGTATTTGTGCCCAGCTGGGAAGTGAACAGCGGTGCCGTCTCTCTATCATGTCTCAAATCTGGACGCAGCCGGTATTAAAGTTTATCATCCCAGGCAAGGCGTTTGTGCCCAAGCCACAAGTAGATGTCGGTGTTGTCAAGGTGATCCCGCTGAAGCAACCTAAAACGCAGCTTCCCTTTTCGCTTGTTGAGCGCGTCATGCGTCACATCTTCAGTATGCGACAAAAATTCTGTCGTCGTGGTTACAGCACCTTACTGCCACCAGAAGGTCGCGATGAGACAACATACAAACTCTTCCAGCTGGCTGATGTTCAAGATACACTGCGTCCCTTCGAGCTGTCTGTGGCCGAGTGTCTACGCCTCGCCGACGTCTACGCTGAGCATCTTATCACGCATCCCGAGGTGGCCAATTACGATTACCGTGGCCCAAAACAGACGGCCAATCCCGAGTGCCTGGACTGAATTAACGATTGCGATTTCATTAACTTTTTCTTTATATTGTAAAAATTGTATTACATAAGTAGTTCAGTAAATAGACTACCAAAAAAATTGTAAGTTAACCCTCTTAAGGGAGTCATTGTAAATTCCTTATAAAGAACGTTGTATATAATCATGTGTGTGTGTGGACGGAATGTTGTTAGACGAGATTCGAGTAATAATTGAACTGTCGTTAATTCTAAGGCACTTTGGTACTTCAGTTAGTACGGTTCAGTGAAAGTGGAATGCGCTGAGGAGCAACAGCAAGATAGCTGAGACACCGGCCAGGCCGCTGGCACCATTGCAGCGATGATCGAGGAAGCAAAAGCAGAAGGTTGTATCCGAGAAATAGTCACGTTTAACGTCGTGCTCCTTGATCGTATGATTAACGTAATGTGCCAATCGCAGATCCTTTGCTGCTGGACGACATCCTTCGTATTTGTCAGCAGGTATATCTGTGCGGAAACTTAATGCGCTGAGACAGTCGCGTGTAATGGTCTCCTGAGAACCACGCTGTTCGGTCACTTTGACGCAGATATCGTTCTTCTCGGGGCATTGTTCGCCAAGGTAGCCAATACCTCGCCAATTGAACTTCTCAGCGCAGCCGGGTGTAGCTGAAGTGCAGCGATAACACCAAATGGCAGCACCTATTTAAGTTTAATTTAATTCGAGTAATTATTTAATTAGTGAAGTTCCCATATATTATTCCTATTTTTGTTTACTTTAATTGATGATTCAGTTACGTACCTTCGTGTATGAGTGCTGCGATTAACAGCAGAATAGTGAGTGAAGCAAGTGCTTGCATTGCTGATTAATATTATTAATATATATTAATAATTATTTTATTTCTTAACAAAAAATATTTTACAAATAAAATACTTTTACGATTAAAACAACGCCCAAATAAATATGTATATCGGTCACTGCTGTTATCGACTGTTGATTTATCAAAAACCACCACAATTTACTCAACACCAGTGTTGGCAATCTTAAACATATAGGGCGCTAGTTTCAAAGCTAGCTTAGTTTTTAATTTATTTAAAAAATATGCCAAAGGTTTGGTTTTGGGCTTTGTTTACTTTTATTGACATGTTGCCTTGCAATCAAATTTCGCAGTGTTGTGACTCAGTTTATTTAGCTGTTTCTATTTTACACATAAGTATTCATATGGCATCAATTTTGTGTTTTTACAATCGACTTCCGACACACATATTTTTGGAGTTTCCTACGAGTTGTCATGTGTATTTTTAGAGCAACAAAATTAATATGCAAATCAGAGCTACAAAAAGGAGGAACAATAAACTTGTGTTTGTATTTGGTGATCGCTTTTAAAGTATTTTTTATGTGTGGAATGTGCGATGTTTGCCAATTTAAAAGCCAAGATGAATCAGCCGACCAAGTAAAGGCGGCACTGCTAATTAAACGAACCGCTGGCAAAGTCCAAAAAGATCGAGAAGCGCGTAAGACCGGTGAATGCTCGTATTGAAATCGTCAAGCAAAGAAAGATGCTCAAATATGGAAATGACGAAATATATTTATCGGGGTACAATGTGCAAAAGGTTGCCAAAAACGTTGAAAGAATTCAATTTCAATATAAAAAGATATATTTTTTTAATTTCATATTTATTGGGTTTTTGTTTTACTTGTTTATAACTTAGAAACTAAACAATTTATACAGTTAGTCACATTTGCAAATATCGCATACAATGTTTTTTGAATAAATCAAAATAAATTAAAATTAAAAGCTAAAGAAGATAATATGTTCACACATGAGATATGATAAAAGATCATCAAAGGGTTTTACAAGAAATTATGCAAATTATGTTTTTTGTTATTTACAAATTGGAATAATAAATAAATTATGCTTGCTAAATGAATCATTCACACGAAAAAAACAAACAAACATAGCTAACTAATGCACTCATACTAAAACAGACACACCTACTAAACAACTACGAATACATTTTATGTAAAATCACGTTTCAGGTTGAGGCCCCTCTCCCCTCTCCCAGCTGGACGCCTGTTGGACCACTGGACGATAGTCGCCTAGACGGAGACAACAAACTCCTTGCCGGTCTTGAAATCGACGCACTTGAACTGTGGACAGCACTTGGGGAAGCTCCAGTTGAGGTCACTGGGAAGCTCCTCGCAGCCGGGCATCTCGATGTAGGGACAGGTCTCGATATTGATCTGACGAGCCTTAATGTCGCACGTCATAGCGGCACAAATGCCCTTCGGCTTGTATTCCTTGTCGGGGAGCATGAAGCGTCTGGTCAGCTTATCGAAGCATTTGCCTGGTTGCGCTGTAAATATATATATGAAAAGAAGAATGTAAATCATAATGTGAATCACTTAAAGCGGAAGTTGTTTATCTGTTTTGAATTTTCTGTTGTTTTGCTTTATTGCATCTGCCTGCAGTTTTCATTATGTTGCTATATTTATGCACAAGGAAGTTGACTACAACCACGTTATGCAAAACCCACTCAATCTGACAAAACTTGCGATAAATATATAGATAGATATATGTATCTATAAATATCTGTAAGTATTTACCTTACTTTCAAAATGATTTGTTTTTAATTTTTTAGGGCATGACTTGCTTAAAAGACTTAAGCCACAAACTTGACAAAAGACTCAAAGCACGAACTTGACAGTCATGGCGAAACAGAATTGGAACCAAGTAAAAATACACTCAAAGCTCCCTTGTGGCATATTTATAAATACAAATCTTCAACTCTCAAGTGGTAATTGCAAACAATTGACTGGCTTTTATTTATAACAATATGCCCCAAGCTGGAATTTGCCGTAACAGCCGCTGTCGGAGTTTTGATTAATGGTACTCCGCAATTGCCATTCAGGTCGCCGTCGGTACAATCTCAAAGACTTTGTACATTAATTTCGATTCATTTTTTTTTTCTTCTTTTCTTTGCTTTTTGCACTTAATTGAGTTGGCAATAAAGAAATTCGCGTGAACTCATCGCCTATTTTTAAGCTCTAATTAGTCAGCGTTTTGCTAGTTGCTAGTTATTCCTGATATTAAACCCGGTCAGTAGTTGGACGACCTTCAGATAAACAAATCAAGAAACTATTTTATCAAGATCTGCGTCGTTTTTGTAACACAAATCCGCATAGCTATGCAAATTTATTTTAAAACACTAAGAAAAAAAAAAAACTCAGCACATTTCTTATGCTAATTTTTAGCAGATGCGAAAAACCCAAAAGCCGAAATTCGTACAAAGAAAAATAACAAATAACGAATTTAGTTGTTGTTGCCAATTTGGTTTTGCGCTGTTTGGAATCTTTTTGTATCTCTCTTTGACGTCAACGAAAACAGCAAATCAAAATATGAATCAAAAAATGTCTAAAGACATAAAATAAAATCAAAAAATGAATAACTTTTTAACAAGTCACCGACGTCAATGGCAAACAGTTACAATTAAAAGTATAACAACTCTTTAAAAGTCAACAAATCAATATAAATACGAATATACTATGGATATATAGAGAGACTATCCTCAACCTGTTCCATAAATCAATCAGAGAAACTGCCAACTGCTTTCAGCTTTATGCGCTTTTTATTGTTGTTAAAGGTCGTTTAAAGCATCTGACCATGTTTATATGAAGGCTTTGTTTACGACTGAAATTAATTAAAAACTTAATTAAAAAGTCTCCAATTAAGTGACATATCGAGCTACCAGCTAGCCGCATATATTAAAATTTGTATTAAATTAATCGAAGCAAATACATCGAAATATTATAACCGACACTTGGTTCTCCAATACTACGCACATCCTTAGCAAAGAACTCGCACATGGAAAGCTTTTTATTTTTTTAAATACTAACCAGTATGAATGAGGGCGGGCTGAGAGTAAACAGCCGCTTCTGCGACGCAGGAAAGGCAAGCGATCAACGCGAGTGCAACACAAACTTTTTCCGCGTACATTTTGATATATTTTTATGTAGATTATTTGTTATCTCTGCTATTGTTTGTATATAAAGTATTTGCAATTTAGTTTTCACTAGCCGTAAACAGACGTAGTTTTTGAGCTTAAGCTTTTGTTTGGGTTGGAGCTTTTGTCGAGCTTTGCACTGGGCAATTAACAGTCAGCAACTGAGGCTTCTCCGCCAGCAACGCTCATATTTAAGCGCGCCAGCTCAAGAGACTGTCAAAAGGCGTACGCTCTCACCTACTCTCTTTACGCTTGCTCTAGCGCTCTTTCATTTGTTGCTGTTGCTGCTGCTGCAAAGCACATGTTTTCTTTTTGATTGCTTTGTTTGCCAGCTTCGCATCTTTCGCCACACATTTTTGCGTCTTGGGTTATTCCGAGTCTAACACGCAACATAAATCTTTGAGGATCGAGTACACATACATACATACATATACATACATATGCTCAACTTACCGGCGAAATGCTTTTCCACTCTCTCTCTTTCTCTGCCTCTCCCTTTGATCGTCAATATTCTATGGTTCTCCCACGCTTAAAGCACACCATTGTTCTGCATTATTTGCAGCGTGTGTAATTAATTAATTGTTCAATCATTTCAAATGGCAGCGACTTGCCGACGGGTTTTATCCAAATCCGTACGCCTCTAGGGGTTGCATGTGGGTGTGTCTATCTGCTTGTAGGCGTTGTGGCATGTTTGCTATTTATATACCCAACCTTCTTTTGCTTTCATTTTATGGCCAGCTCGGATTAGTCAGCAGAAAAGTGAATTAACATTCAGTTTACGAGTACAATATCTATAATTGAATATTTTTATTGAAATTTTTGTAAAACTCTTATTGTATAATTCTTGGTTATGGTACTTAGAATTAGCTAAAAAGTAAAATAAGTTTTAATTGAATATATTGTATATTTATTTAACAGTTTGTTTGTCTGAGTACATCAGAATAATCGCATAATCGAGACCGTTAACTCCATAAACAAGAGTTTGTTGTCTTACATGAATTTCTTGTTGGCTAAGAGTTTGTAAGATGGCTTTTTCCTTTTTCCCTTAAACCGCCTTGAGAGTGCGTGTTAAATTGCCCCGACAGAGCTTGAGGAACCTGCCACGACGACGTGTTCACTGTACACTGTACACTGTACACTAACAGTGCTTATTATCCCATTCGAGCGACGCCAGGTTGACGCCGCTGTCCGTCAGGGGGGCGTACTGCTTAATGGAAACTAGTCGCCTGCTGCCTGTTTTGTTTTATTGCATACCAGACTTTAAATACCACTTGAGTACTGCCCGGCATTGTCCGAACAATTACACAATAGAATGAATTATTGTTTCAGCTGGAAAAATTGCATGGAAACTAGCGATAATCAGCTCAATTGAAAGACATTTTGGAGAAAAGAGTTGAGATAAAATGAATATAGAATCTGTTTTATACTAAACTAATTCAATTGGCTTTACGTAACCCAATTGTATTGTGTAGCTTCATTAAAGTCTCTCGATGTTGCCAGCTTTGTTGTTATTTAGGGGTTCGTTCTCACTTGATTGCGTCTTTGAGTCCCCACCGAATACCCGAATACCCGTTAAACCCGTTTGAAGCCTTGATACGCATGTCACACTTGCAACAACGTCGCAGAGTCACGACAGGCGATTCCAAGCTCGGCTCCGACAACAATAACAACGACGACCGTGTGACGTCAATTTGTTGTTTAGCCTTTTGTTGTTCGTTGTTTGGCTGTGTTTGGCGTTGTTTTTGACATTGCCTTGGCCTGGCGAGACTGAAACCGAATTCATTTAGCGGCGCACGCTGGAATTTATTAATTATGACCGGGTACAACATTTTAGCACAAAACATGCAGAGAGAGAGAGAGAGAGGAATGGGTAGGGGGGTGGAGATGGGGCCTGGGGCAGCTATGCTTAAAAAAATTCCATTCCAAGCCGCCGTTTTATAGCTGATTTATTGTTTTATTCGATTTAATGTTATTGCTCATTTTTGGTCTACGTGCTGAAGCCCAATGTAACTAAAAGTAACAACAAAACCCAGAGAATAAAGACAACGAAATAAAAAACAACAATAAAGAAACCAAAACAAATTGATAAATATTTATGGACTTTAGGTTTTTGTTTTGACGTGACGCATAATTAGTAATAAATTGTGAATTAAAACAGACCCTCACATACAGTAGCATGTTTTTGATACTCCTGCCCCATACGTACTTAATAAACAATTAATTACTGATTAATTTCATTGAACGTGTGTCGCATAAACACACAGATTCATTTCAATAGCTTCATTCGAATTGTAATATTACGAGAAAGCTAAAGCAGTTGATATTTTCTACTTGAAAGCTCTGATGAATTTTAATTTCAGAGGGTAACAAAAATATGTATATTATGTTTCTAGAAACAGGAACAAATTTAAAACAAAATACATTAGTAATTTGCAATCTTAAAGGTATAATAATTGAGAAATCCTTTCAATTTAAGGAATCACATTTTTGCAATTGGAATCTGAATTCAAACATGCTGTGTTGTAATTTACTTAAATTTCAAATATTATGTTATACTGTGTTTGGTATTCCCCAGAATTATGTGAGGGGAGTTGAGTGATGGAGAAAGAAATTTCTTTAAAAGCGACATCGGAGCAGACTTCATAAATTCATTAAATTTAAATTTGCATATTTAACACGTCGTTTTTTATATTGTGTTTAGCCAAAAAAAAACCCAGAAAAACCAAATCCGCATAATAGAAGATCTCAGACTGACTCTCAGTCAGTCTCAGTCTGGCGCCAAAGAAATTGCCAATAATCCATCAAGCGGTTTGAGTGGTTTTGTTTATCACAGTCCACAGCACAGTTCCCCGTCTCAGTCAGAGTTTTAGTCTAAGACTTCAAGTATGACTTGGATCCAGCTCCACTCTCTTCCATGTGCTAATCGCTCGACGGAACGTTGCGTAAAGTTTTTATTACACGTCGTCGACGTCGTCGACGTCGCTACCGTCCAGACCGGTCCACTGATGAATTTTTTGAATTTATTTCCCGGTCGAAATGTTGCTGCGATTGTCTCTAATTATGCAGGAATTTCAGATGTGGCGTCCGTCTCCGAGACGCCACGATAAATTCTGCGAATTTGGCAGTTTTTTCTATTAATTTTTATTATTTCACAAACTAATACATATCATGAATTCATTCCAGTTGATAGAATTTGTGGTGTGACTGATACACAAGATTTACATTTATGTACAATTCAAAATAGCATCTAGATATCTTTTGAATTCTTGACGAAGTTTAGTTCTAATATTTATAGAAAATACTCTCAGTACTTACAAAATTTTGTACTACTAACTTCTATTATTACAATATTTACACGTATTTTGAATATTACTTTTGTGATAATAATGTCCAAAGCAGTGTTTATTCCAGCTATTAAGCAATTGGCTAAATGTCTGAAAAAATTGAATAAGCCGGTTACAATTTGTGAACTACTGGAAGCTTGCAATATAAGCATGGAGGTTATGACTTCGGATCTATGTCTTTTAAAGGGACACATAGAACTTCTCATGGACACGGGCGTGGAACTGGGATATGTAAAGAAGAACAATGATCGCTACTCTGTCGACAATATGGTGGATCCCACTTCCAATGCCTTGCTAGGCGATGCTCATCCTGACGATCTATTAAAACTGCTTTTCACTCAACCGCCGATTAGTGATGATCAGAAGAGAATTCAAATGTCTTCCGATCAGAGCAGTGACGAATCCGAATAACGAATGCCAACAACAAATTTATATGTTTTAAAAGGACTAAATTAATGGTAGGATTCAATTACATTAAATAAAAATGGAAATCAGTTGCTAAAATTATATGGCAGAGTTCATTTGTTAATTGGTTTTGTCCACAGTGGCTAATGGCTTTTAGAGAGCTGCGTATCTCCCACGCGTTGTGCTTTAGAACCTGCACGCTACACTGTCAAAAATCACTTAGCTGTCGACACTTATGGAATGTGCAGTTAAATCAACTGTAAAATAATGAAAATTAAATTACATTTTATATTCACAATATGAGGGCAATCAATTCATTTGCCAAATTCTTTGTTTTGTTTGGTTACTTTTTTTGTTGTTTCCATTGTGATTTCTGGTTAAACCCAGAGATCATCATTTCTTCCCCGTCGACGTCTCGCGAGTCGCCACATACACGGTCAATAAATAAACAAAGTCGAACTAGTTCAAAACGCCGGCGACTCTCAGACGCCGTCGCAGTGACGCCGCCGACTTTCACGATCCGGTCTGCGTTTGAATTTTAAATGAGTGACGTGGATTTACCAAAAATAAATATACATATGTATGTAGTATTAGGTTATACAGGTGAATCTATAATCTAAAACCTAAGTATATACTACAAAAACAATTTGGCAAAGTAAAATTTAAATTGATCGAATTTGTCAAGTAAACAAAACCCAACAAACAAGACGAAGGCCAGGGAACCCAGATGAACCTTTGGAATTCCCAATCGAATTTTTTTTTGCCAAATTTATCCATGGCACGACGCAGTTTTTGATATTTTGTATAATGATATATCTCAAATTTATCAGAGTTTCTGTATGTGAGCCAGACAAAACATAAGAAGTCCTTGCAGAGTTGTCGATTATTGCCTCCTTCTCTCTGTTACACACATACCAACGGACACAATATACCTTTCACTTAGTTTGTAAGTAGGGGGTATAAAAATAATTTTGAACATAATTATTGTAATTTAAATTTATTTACCCAACCAAGTATTTGAAAATAATTTATTGACTTAAATTTATAACGATCAACAAGAGTTTTTGAGAAAACTATATATATGATACACTAAATATGCATATAATATATCAGTTTGTGAATTTTTATGCAGCTAAAAGGCAAAAGAAGTGAAAACAACATTTTATATATATGTTGTAGTATATTATACAATATTAATATTAAATATAATAAAATTCATATTTAAAAATAAAAGTATCCTTTGGATTTTAAAAATTGACTATGCCTATTTTTTTAAGTGTGTAAATATCGATAGCAACCGTTTTGGATGCAGTACAAATGTATCGATAGTATCGAACGAGCAAGACAATCGATGTTTTGCGAATAACTGTCTGATTTTCCGCGAGTACGGCATGTTTATTGCGTGATTTTATACATTCTTGTATCACTAAAATCCACCAGCGGTGTCCACGGAATTGCAACTTGCAAGCACTCAACAGGTGCAGTTGCTCCTGGGGTCATGGCTGAAGTCAAAGACTGGCGACCATTTGTTTATGGCGGTTTAGCATCCATAACAGCCGAGTTTGGTAAGATGATGTAAATTTGCTAGGTTTATCGCCAGAATCTGGTGTAAACAAACACTTGTCTCATGTGTGTATTATTTATTTGATGCAGGCACTTTTCCAATCGACACAACCAAAACTCGCCTGCAAATTCAAGGACAAAAAATTGATCAAACATTTTCACAACTGCGATACCGTGGAATGACAGATGCATTTGTCAAAATCTCAAAGGAGGAGGGACTGAGGGCATTATATTCTGGGTAAGGGTACGACAATTATTTGACCCAATGGTGTGCTAACCTCAAACATATACATATACACTAACACATACAAACAATATGCATTTGTATGTTGTAGAATTGTAATGTGTGCATATTGATAAGAAGGAGCACCGAGCATATGAAATGGTCTGTAAACTTTGCCCCCGCTTGATAAGCATAGTCAAGAGCAAGTCAAGCAACCCCTTAGACTTTGTTACCAATTTGTTATTGCTGTTGCTTGAGATAGCCAAATATCAGTCATTTAATTGTTGTCTTCCTCTTCCTACAGCATTTGGCCAGCGGTGTTGCGGCAGGCCACCTATGGCACTATCAAATTCGGCACCTACTACACACTCAAGAAGCTGGCCAATGAACGGGGTCTACTGACGGATGACGATGGCAGCGAGCGTGTTTGGAGCAACATCATTTGTGCAGCCGGAGCCGGAGCCATTTCATCGGCAATTGCCAATCCAACCGATGTACTGAAGGTTCGCATGCAGGTGCATGGCAAGGGCACCGATCAGTTGGGCCTAATGGGCTGCTTCAGAGAAATTTACAAATACGAGGGCGTGCGAGGTCTGTGGCGAGGTGTGGGTCCAACAGCACAACGAGCGGTTGTCATTGCGTCCGTGGAGCTGCCAGTCTACGATTTTTGCAAATTGCAGCTGATGAGCGCCTTTGGGGATCATGTTGCCAATCATTTTATGTATGAACAGCTTTATGATTTCACAACATCTTATGTTTTATACTAATTTTTAATCATTTTACAGTTCGAGTTTTATTGCTAGCCTGGGCAGTGCCGTTGCTTCGACGCCCATTGATGTGATTCGGGTGAGTGTCAATTATATCATGTCCAGTAGTTAAAGAAATTATTCAATTCTATTCTTTATTCTTGCAGACGCGTCTGATGAACCAAAGGCATGTGACAATGCTAAACGGTGGCATGGCCACTGCGACGGCATCAGCACAGAAACTCTACAGCGGAAGTCTTGACTGCGCTGTGCAAACTATACGCAACGAAGGTATCCTGGCGCTCTATAAGGGCTTTATACCCACATGGGTGCGCATGGGACCCTGGAACATAATATTCTTCATAACGTACGAGCAACTAAAGAAACATTAGCATCCTCGTTGGAAATCGAAGGACATCAAGTACAAGGTGTATTCAGCATTTGAAACCAAAAATATCTATTTTATAATACCGAGAAGACGGTTAGCTAAGAATCGTAGTTAAAATCTTTGAAATCGATCAAGGGAGTAGACACAAAAGTGCCTCTTGAATGTTAGCTATTTAATAGCCACATTTACTCCTTCACCCAGTGGACAAATGTGACAACAATTGAAATATTATGCATACATGTTGTTGCACCTAATTTATAGTATTTGCATTTGACCTAAGGAAACCTCGACATGTGGAATTGAGCCAATGTATTCCTCTAGTCTCGGAGACCTTATGCAATAACTAGCATTTCTTTGTTCTCATAAAGTCGCATTTACCTTAAGAACAAAATGTGACGAAAATTAGTTTAATTTAGAATCGATTCGGTTTATTTTTTATTATTTTTAATAGAAAGCTTAGTTTGAAATTGTATTACATCGCGCATTTCATTTATTCAATGCCACATGCATTGTATACAAATCTGTACTGTAAATATGAACATTAAGAAATATATAAAACATGCATGTATCATATACCATATATCTTATGTATGTACCATTAAATAAATATACCATTTGAAATCTCAGACAATTATTTCAATTTATGAATTGTAATAACAAATGCAATTCAATTACACGTGTAATCTTAGAAAATTTTCCATCTGCCAAATCGTAACATTGTAGAAAAGATTAAAAATTTCTATATTTCTACAGAATTTATTGTTTTATTTCTCGAAATTTTTGTTTGAATTTTGTAGACTGTTATAGTTTTTTAAAGGTTTTATTATTAGATTTAAAAATGAACTAGAAGCATCAAATTGAATATGTAAGTTGCTGTACGCAGATCAAGCGTATTTATTAACAGACGTTTAATGAATAATGCTGTGCTATAGGAAAACTGTGTTTAAAATAAATTTGCGTTGAATCGTTATGAGATAAGGAGCACATGAGTAGCCTGTAAGTAAATAAGTATGTGGTTATAATGATAATGAATTTAATTGCAACGGCAAAGTTGTATATTGCTACTCACATACATATGTATCACTTTATAAGTACACTAGAGGCCCCGCTTTTGCCTCCTTGCTTTGCTCGGATGCAGACCCACACTTAAAGTTTTAGAAATATGTATATTAAAAGGTTAATATAAATATTATTATTTAAATTATTTCGATATTTCAGTCAGTCAGACAGTAAGTCAGTCAGTGAGGACAAAGCATTTTATATATATAGATATACACTTAGCTTATTAAACGTACTTCTCTTACATTTTACAAGTTTTAAATTAGTTCATCATCTAATGGGAAGGCGATATAAATAAATTGTAAACGCAATACATAAGGGAAATAAAATAAAATAAAAAAAATAAAGGCTGAGAGATGCAAAATATATGTGACTCAACTGATCGATCCTCTGATAAAGTGGATCGAATTGTTTTAATCAAAAAATCAAATTAAATTTAATTTACATTACTGGTCATTTTAATATTACTTTTATTTTTAACATTATTATGAAATATTATGCAATAAAATCTAAAAATTCTGACAACATTCTGTGAATTACTGCTTGTAAATTTATTGCATGGTGATTAACACAATCAACGCCAGTTTGTATATACATATGTATAAATATAGCATGTGCAGTTAGGCGCATTACAGCCTGATAACCGCATTAATCACATGTAGCACTTGATGAATAACCCCTGATTCTTATATAGTAATACGGGGGGCTAAAGAATATTTCGATTAAAGTTCTCAAAGTGGTTGGATCATGGACCTGGAGCTGCGTGAATTGCCATTATCCCGAGCATTAGAAAAGCGAGATGTGAATCTTTTTGAGGAAACGTTGAGACTTGGTAGCAATCCCAATAAACCGGATAGTAATGGTATTACAATCTATGAAAAAACGCTGGCAACGCCTGGCTGCGGAAAATTCATCCAACTCTGTCTTCGACACGGATGCAAATCGAACTATGTGAGGCGAATTAATCTTAAAAATATTTTCACAACTAATATTAAAATATGTAAATTGCAGAGAAATGAAAGGGGAAAAGCAGCCATTAATTTTGCCAGCGATTCGAGAGACAGCGAAAATATTGGGATACTTCTGGAGGATCAGGGAGTTCAGGTGGATAACAAATATAATGGTCTGACTCCACTAAATTCGTTGGCCAAAGGCTTGAATAATGAGAATGCAGGTCAGGTAAAGGAATGCATTAAACGGCTTCTTCACTATGGAGCCTCACCGAACATTCTCGATGATGTGGAAATGCATCCCTTGCTATATGTTTTCAACAAAGATCTCAAAAAAAATAAGAAGCAAGAAATTATTGACTTGTTTCTGCAACATCCTGGCATCCAAGTTGATGATGATCTTCGCAAAGAACTACTGGAATGGAATCCTAAGCTGGTTTTTAAACCTAACCTGCCTATTGAAGATAGACGTGTGCTTACCCTCGAAGAGTGCATCACAAGTGGTGAACATGAAACCTTCGATCAACTGCTGAATGATCAGTTTGATGTCAATGAGAAACCAGAAGGATTTGATAAAACTTATGTGGAGATTGCCGTTGGACATGGCAACTGGTATACTCTGAAGAAGCTTCTGCAGCATAAGGATCTTAAGTTGCCCAATAACTTGGAGTTACTCCATAAAATCATTGGCAGATTTGATGACCGGCCACAGAAAACCTTCAGCGACTATAGGAAGTGCTTTGAGGTGCTCCTGGCTAGTGGACTTGTGAATGTGAATGAGACAGACAAAAGTAACAGGACTCCACTATACTATGCTATAATATATCACAATGAGTTTGGTGTAAGAGAACTGCTGCGTCATGGCGCCTATCTGGGCATGAGGAGCTACTTCAACGAACTGGCCATAGATAACATTGATCCGGGTCTGTTGGAGGAGCATTTCGATGATTCCATCACATCGGAAGGCTCGAGTCGCGCTGATAAGAAGTTTAAGATCATTCTAAACTATAAGTCTCTTAAGTCTCCCAGCAATATAACGTACAGCGAAATGGAACCGATTTGTACCATGGCCAAGTCAAAGGTTCTGCGTCATCTCCTCAAGCATCCGCTGATAAAGACGCTGATATCTCTTAAGTGGCAGAGTATATCATTACTATTTTACCTATACACTGTCCTTTCGGCACTTATTTGTTTCCTGCTAATGCTAAACATATATTCAATGTTTTCCAAAGATTGGACGTCAAAGCTCGTATCAATTCTTAACCCGATCTCCTGGATAGGTCTTGGATACATTCTGCTGGTCGAGGTAATCATTAAGTGTTGTCTGACTGGTCTAAAAAAACGTTATTGGTTTAGTCTGTCTATTGATGTATCCCTTATCGTAATGGCAGCTATCTGCAACATAATGAGCAGTAAAAAGGAGTCTCACCGTACCTTCGCAGCATTTACCATACTACTAATTGGCATAAAACTTACAAGACTTATAGGTTCGCTACCCGCGAACTCCCTATCGATGTACGTTCTGATGCTTCGCGAGGTCTCCAATACTTTCCTCAGGAGCTGTATTCCTTACTCCATTTTGGTGTGTTCTTTTGGTCTGTCCTTTTATATAATCAACTTCCATAAATTGTTGGATAACTCTATTTGGGATTCTTTTATGAGAGCGATTTCAATGTCGACAGGTGAATTCAATGAAAACGAAATTGGATTCAATGGAAACCAAACTGGATGCAATGAAAACAATATTGGGTGCAATGATCGATTTTTTGATCGATTGTTCTTCATAATATTTGTTATATATATTTCAATTGTGCTCATGAACCTGCTCTCGGCCTTGGCTTTTAGTGATACTCAGGTGGGCCCATACCCATATAAATAGTTTTTAGTAACTGAATTTTTCCATTTTTTATCCACTTTTATTGCAGGCTATCCAAGCTTCAGCTGAAGTGAATAGTCTCATTCACGATGTCAATTTGCTGAGCAGCTACGAAGAAATTATTAGAAAGCAATGGGGATGCATTGAATCATTACGCAAAGTTGTCTATCGTTGTTTAAATGTTAAAGTAGCAAGCATACCAGATTCGGTATATGCGTTTCCAAATAATGAACATGTTCAAACAATAGATTCAAATTCTTGCAAAATGAATCTTTTATCTAATAACAACACAAGGACTCGACAAGTTCATCCTAATAATGTAAACATGCCAGATGATTATATAATTATGAAATTCAACACAACAAAGATCAAAAGCTTTTTCCAAGTGATTGATCAGAAATCAAAAATAGAGCACAACCGTCAATTAAATTCAACAATTTTAACTAAACTAGAAAGTATTGAAAAAATGTTAAGTAGTCGCTAGTAACACACCGTTAAATATTTTTGAATAAATATTTGTTTTTGAAATAATTAATGTTTCAATTAAGATTAAAACTAATTCGTTATGGACTTTGAATTGCAGAGGAGCGCGGAAGATCGATAATTTTTCTAATTGATATCGGCAGAATTATTGCCTTGTAGGCCCTTGCCGATGTAAATTTGAATAATCATCGATACTTCCATCACTTTTAAAAATAACGGAACATGTAAGCGGCGTCGATAATTCGGGATACGACAATTGTATAGCTTAAAATTGTGAAAATTCTACATGTTTAAATGGATTTCGTGACTGCTATTACGACGGGAGCTACCGTTAAGGTAAATTAATTTCTTTTATTTTGGCAATAAATAATTGCAATTGTTTTTAGTATACGACAGAGGAGTACGCCTATAGTTTAATGGAGACAGTGGCACACAATCCACATAATTGGTTGGCTCAAGTGTCGCATCACTTTGTTGGCCAATGCTTTCGAGTGGTGGGACTCAACTTTACAGTGAGCGTTGAGGCGTTTGCGAATAGCTATGATCATCCGTATAGGGAGGATAATTTAACTTATATATTTAATGCAGTGCCATTTGTGCTGAAAGGGGTTGACTCGTTTTTCAACCAGCTACCGACACTGTTGGCATATTATGGAAGCGAATTACTTAAGGATATGCCAAACACACGCCTGGGCAATCAATTCTACGAGATGACGCAACCTGTGCCTTGTTATTTGCGCGTCGTGAATGTCTGGGCGCATGTGGTTCGCAGCATTACCGAAAACTTGCAGCGGGAGGACAATGCGATTGAGAAGTTTCTGTGTGAGCCGTTGGCCAGGTTGTCATTCAGCATACTAGGCGGGCTGGTCAAACTGCTGCCAAACAGGGATGATAACACGCTTAAGGAAATTTGCCTTAACCTGACCGTTATGGCGCGTTATGGTATATTGTAAGTGAATAATAATATGTTTCTGGCTTCTATTGTACAAGTTATTTTATTCCTATCCCCTTCGTTGTACAGCTATGAGGAGACCTTTGACTTTATGCTGACGCCCATGCTGGACATGTTTAACCAGTACTTTCGGCTATTCTGCGAAAAATCAGCTCTTAAATTTGTTTACACCGCATTTAGTTGCGAGGTAAGTTCGCAACAGGTTTCTATTTATACTGGATTTAATATATTGAGACATTTTGTATCAGATGTCCAGCAGTCTTGGTTATATTCAGCTATACAAATTTCTTGAGAAGATGCTGAATAAATTTGGCAATGGACAGCAGCGCGATTTAAATGGAAATCTGTACTTACGTCTGTTTACTAATGAATTAATCACTGACAACTATCTGGCCATTCAGTTTGAAACTCTGAAGCGATCGAGCACCAATCCCCTGCTGCTGGCAACACTTCAGTATCTACACACGCTGCAGCGGTAGCTAGAATATTAGTTCCACTTGTCCATTATCATATTAAAATAGTTCTTTTATTCCTTCTAGGCACCTGGTTAGCACGGAGTTCTTTCCAACTCGATTTCTTGAGCAAATCCTGCTCGTGTTGCTGAACGGATCGTCCTCGACTGTTGTGTGCCACTTGGCGTCCCAACTCTATGTAAAGTTAGCACGACGGCAATACGATGAGCAGGAGATTGTGGTGCATATTATAGAAACGTTCCTGAAAACGCAGCACAACTCACGCAGATGTGCCTCCTATGAGCAGGCCATATCCTTGCTAGAAAACTATCTATTAAATTTAATGGAACATTTTCCGGCACTGCAGAACTTTGATTATTATATGTACGTCTTAAATGCAAGCAACGTACGCGATGAGCTTGTCGTTTTCATTGCCCACAGTATCTATGCACTATTTCGAATCCACACAAGGCTGTATGATAGAGAGGAGATGGCCCGCAAGGAGATTCACAAGCTGCTAAACCATTGGCCTCGTCTCATTGAATGCACCGCTCCGAGATTGTCGGCCCGTTCTGTACTCTACGGCATTTACTTCGACATAGACTTTAGGTCCATACTGCAGCATAGTGTCGCAGTGGGTTGCTTAAATCATAGAATTTATCCTCGAAACTAATCGATTACATTGCAGATATTATATAAATTGGAGACATTCTGTTTGAATACCTTTCTGGCCGATCAAACGTTGACCGAAACCGAATTTTCATCGCTTTTTAGCAGTATCTGTAGGTCAATTGAGGCGACTGGGAATGAGGACTTACTCGTAATGACCGCCCAGACCTTGCAAGATGAATACACAGAGTTATCTATGCAGTTGTTATCCCTAGAGTATGAGCAACCACAGTCACGTTCAGAGGAAGTATTACAGTCCTATACTCATTCTGTGCGGCGACTCTATTCGCTACTCAAGATGAACAAGATGCGTGGCCATCAGGTTTTTAATATGTACGAAACTCTAGCTGTGCAGTTGTTAGATTCTGAAAATATCAATCAGGGCCTAGGTACGGTTTACTATTCCAGTCATTTTTAATTTATATAATTTCAAAGTTTTTGCAGCTCTTTATGGCTACGAAAGCTTAGCTTTTATGTTAGTCCTGGTTCAAAGCGAGCGAGATCAACTGCAGGGAATTGAAATAAATGAGGAACGTATTCTTCAATTGGCTCAACAACTGCATGATGTTTGTGTTCACGCTCTGAGCAACATATCCGACAACTTGCCACAGGTCAAGTCAATGTTTTGTGCCATTCTCGTGCTTCATTTGGGAATGCATCCTTGCCTGCAATTGAATGCAGCTACATATGATGTATTGCTAAACCAGATTTCAAATCCTATTCTGGCAGAAAAGGCACGCTCCAATACACTCTCCTGCAGCTATATACAGGAGATGCACCTACTCTTCCGCCAGCTTCACAATAGAGTTCGAACGGCATTGCCCAGTAAACGTATATGGAAACCCTTGCTGCAGTTTAAAATGGTAAAATACGATACGAAACAAATAAAATATGATTGGATTTTAATGATTTAAATCGTTGCAGCTTACAAAACTTCCAGATTATTTAAGTCCAGAGTTGGCTCAACTGATTCCAGTGTTAATCAAGAGACACCTCGAAACCTATGCCCATTGTTTGCCCGTCATCCATCTGCACATATGCAATGAATCAACGTCTAGGAGACGCATAGAAAGTGCACTGACCGCCCATCTGCAGCTGGTCGAGGAGCATGCTAGTGCCAAGGAGGCGTGGCTACTTAGATTTCACGTCTTTAACGCCTGCCTTGAGTTGTTGGTCAAGAATTTGTCTGTACACCAGATGGGAACAAGTGCTTCGCGTCAACGCAATCATCTTTTGCCACTCCAGCATCTGATGCAGCTGTTGTCTACATTGCGTCTGGAGAAATCCCATTTCAACAATATGTATGAAGCGCTTACGCATTTCTACATTAAATATTTAACTCTAATTTGCAATTTCTTGTCGCACAGCGCCCGCTTGCTCTACAGCCTCAAGGCAACCGCTTTTGGTGATCAGGACAAACAAGAGCTGGAAAAGTTTTTGTTACAGATAAGCGCACACAAGTATCGCTGCGAGGATGAGCATGTCGCTGCAGTGGCTTCGAAAGAGCTGAGCTCCTTCGAGTTAAAACCCCATCCGCCGGGTCCCTTGACCTTGTGGCAAGCTAAAGCGCTCAGCAAAATAACTGACGATTGTTCAGATCATCCATAATGAAATGTTAATTAATGTTTATCAGATCTGAACCCCAAGTGACACTTCGTATACAAATTATTTCCGATTGCTATGGGCTCTAAATAATAGTTATATGTATTGAAAGGAAATATTTATCCAAATGTTTTACAATTTGTAAGAAAGATGTAACATAACAGTTTGAAAAAGAATTCAAAATAATTATATTTTTTATCCCGATACCAGTGAGATGAGGAAGAGGATGTCCTCTTACGCCGGAGGTTCCACGGCCACTTCTCTGACAATCGAAGAGGAGCTGGCGACAATATGTGAAGCGGAGCACATGGAGCGCAAGTCTTTAGTGGTTTGGCGACGTCCTTGGATGACCTTAAAGTATAGCACCTTTGAGGCGTGTGTACTGGGATTAAGACTGGGATTAAAATTGTTGGATCGAAGACTATTGGGGGGACTATTAATATTGGCTATTGTCCATTGTGTGCCAGGTCCCCATGCACCTTACTTACTGAACTGTTGGCAGAATCTTTCATTTGCTCTCTACTGGTTGGGATTGGGTTTTTTATCTTCTATGGGATTTGGCACTGGATTACATACCTTTCTGTTGTATCTGGGACCACACATTGCAGCCGTTACATTGGCTGCTTACGAGTGTCAGACGTTGGAGTTTCCCATGCCGCCCTATCCGGATCAGAAGATGTGCCCCAAGGAACCTTATGTGCGACATGTGCCGACTGTGTGGCAGATCCTAACTAAAGTACGCATCGAATCCATGTTGTGGGGCGTGGGCACGGCTCTAGGCGAGCTGCCACCCTATTTTATGGCTAGGGCAGCACGGTTATCCGGTAAGTGCGTGGAGGAGAGGCAGGAAATGGTGGAGCTGCAACGACGTAGTGGTAATCTGAATCTGTTTGAAAGGAGCAAAGTTCTCGTTGAACGGGTCGTGTTGCGAATTGGTTTCCTTGGCATTCTCCTTTGCGCCAGTGTTCCGAATCCATTGTTCGATCTGGCTGGCGTTGCTTGTGGCCATTTTCTGGTGCCATTCTGGAAGTTCTTTGTGGCCACGCTGATTGGCAAGGCGTTCATCAAGGCCACCATACAGCAGCTGATCGTTGTGGTTGCCTTTAGTGAGGATCTGGTTACTGTGCTGGTCAATTCCCTTGGCCGCACTCCCTGGTTTGGCCCAAAGCTGCAGCTTCCCATCCAGAATCTTTTGACGTCCACAAAGCTGCGCATGCATCGCAAAATTAAAGAAGAATCTGCCTCAAGTCTGGGCCTAGTGGCCCATGTCTTCCAGCTCTTAGCTCTGATCATTGTCGTCTACTTCGTGGTGTCTTTGTTAAATACTCTGGCACAAAAGCATTGCCAACGTTTACAGGATCAGAAAAAGGAACAATATGCTCGGGAAAACGAACCGGAAATACGGCCGACTGAGAACAAGACAAAAGAAATAGAAGAAACTAACGACTGATTCTCTCAGCTCTTATACGTTCGTCTTATATTTTGTGGACATCAAGTTGATGAGGTTTTAAATGCAACCAGCTTTTATATTTAATTTATACATATATAATCTAATACTTTCATCTATCATTTTATTGATCAAAAATGTTCTCTGATTTTTGAGTATATTTAAACTTGATTTAAAGAAAATCTTGTATTTTACTATCATTATAAATAAATGAAACATTATGGTGAAATTTGTTGTATTCTTTATTTTTATTTTCATTATCATTAGTTTGGTTTTGTATTTGGGTTTCTGTTATTAATCTCTTTTGTTGTTCTTGTTGTTGTTCAGTATCCATTGTACATTTACATTCAACAGCAATTTAACACAAAGCTAAGCATTGACTTAACGCAAACGTTTTAATTACTATATTAATTAAGTACATTATCTGGGGATCGAAATTGATTGATTTGTAATGTCATTTGATTCGTTTATTATGATTCGTATAAAATGTTTTGGATTTAAACTAAGCACATACACACATTTGAATATATGCTGCATGAGTTGATGAGTGATGACTAAGGATTTCCAGCAAATACTTTTCGCATTTGAGTTCCCGGCCCGACAGAGGTTCCGATTTAAAAAAAGGGGCTAAAATCCAATGCACTCTCATACACTTCCTACGCCTACACTTCTACAGCTAAATTTCGTCTAACATTTGCACTACGATTATTTTCGAGTACGAGTATGGCATGGCCTCCATTTTCTTATTGTATTTCTACTTGGATATTACTCTTTTGAGAGCGGTGCCTGTCTAGAACCCGGATTTTAGTCGAGCATATCGTTTCGTTCGGCATTATCTGAACATTCCGTAACAAAAATTAAACTTTATATGAATTGGATTTGATATAATAACCATAAATATACATATTCGAGTACTAAGTATGTATATGCACATTTTTTGTTGGATGATTATGTTTAATTTACGAGTACAACAATTTTACATTTCAAACGTTCATACTTTTTTCTCTGATTTCTCCATCTTCTGCGATTTTCTTTGTAATTGTTTATTATTTAAAGTATGTAAAATAACTATAGTACTTATTGGGAGCGTTTTATTATAGAGTTTTTAATATCTAAGTACATACATACATATACATACAAACATACGTAAAGTTTTTACTAATTGCGGCAAAGTCTTTTCAATATAAAGAGAGTGAGAGAAGGAGAGAGAAAGAGAGAGACAGAGACAGAGTGGGAGTGAAAGATAGATAGAAAAGGAGAACATTTACAAACAAATTAAAAGAATTTTGGGATTGCCATGGAAATGTACTTTCCAATGTTAACTAATTTCTTAAGCATTTCGAAATATTCTCAGTTTTCGCACAATTCTCGCTAATTCGATTTAATTGTAGTTTCTTTACTTTTATTAATTTTTGTATATTTTAGCTACATTCATATACGACACGATCGTTAAGATATATCTTTTATTTCCATTGTTTTGCTTTAATCTTGCTATATTATATTCCTGTAATGCATAAATTAGTTTCGGCATCTGAAACAGTTTCATATTTGTTTTTATTTACGATTCTAATCATTTTTAAATAATTGAGATTATTTTGATATTACTTCAAGTACTTCTTGCTTTTGCTTTTTGAGTTAATTTCAAGTTGTTTTATTTTGTTTTTTACTTTTCCTAAAATTTGACGCCTAATTTAATATTTTTGTTTATACTTTATAATTTTGGTTAAAAATTCACTTTGCCATAATACCAGTTTTCTATAATTTACGATAAATATTTGTAAGAAGTGGTTTTATAGTACTTTGTTTTTCTTTACGACCAATATTGATAAAAGAAAAAACAAAACAAATTATTTATAAATTAGAAAGGGAAATTGATAATATTTTAACATTTTAATTAAGACTGACATGTTCAAGTTTTATAAGAACTTCTAGTTGTTGTTGGAACTTATTAATTTATGTTTGTCTATGGCAGCTAATAAGTTTTCAATAATTTTTCAAACGCTCAAACATGTTAAATATTATAACATTAATGCTATTAAATTTCCAAGTAAAGGAAACAATGCAATGAACGGAAACTTTTAATTTTTATATATTTATATAATTTTTTGCTTGATTTCTCTCTCTGTTTAAGTTTATCTTTGAACCAAAATGTATTCAACTGACTTATGGAAGTGGTTGTTGTCTATTATGATTAATCGTATTTATTAAGTATCCAACTTGTTTTTTAATGATTAATTTTTTTTGTATTTTTGTTTAAAAAATATTAACGGCGGGAATTACTACAATCTTTTTTGAAGCAGTTTAGTTTTCCTTTAGTTAATACAGTGTAAGTACATATAATCGTATCCTTTTGACTTGTAGCAAAATCTTAGACTCTTAAATCGGTTCTTGATTGTAGAAAAATGTATGCGGACTACTTTCCCAGTAATTTTACCTTCAAAAATGCATTTTGTGTCGTTTGTTGTCAAAAAGAGCAAAAATGTGTGTATTTCGTATTGTCCTTTAATGTCTCAGAAATTTATCATTTAGCATTGGCTGTTGTTCCGTTTTCTAGAATTTTACGATGCTATGTGTACATGCATCATGAAATGCGATGATGATGAAGTTGTAGCTCTGTTAATCTAAAGTCATCCATGCTATGGACAATGACAATGAAGTGTGAGAATTTGATCATTGAAGTTCGAATTGGGTTTTACTTGTATCTTTCGTTGGATTCAATATTGTCTACTATTTATTTACATCCCTTGTTTATGTTGTTCTTGTGTCCACTTTATTATTATTCGCATTTTTTCATTACACTCGTATTTAGAATTCGACCTAATTTTTATTATTTCATTAAAAATGATTTGCTGCTTCAAGAATTTAAAATACATCTGTTCATTTTATAAGCGGTAGTTTATTTATGTATGCTAATGACAGTATATCGGTTATTGTTAATCGTAAACTTTTTCATACGTGTATTGAGCTTTAATACTTTTAGCGGTTCTGTAGCTGTTCCTGTTCCAAAAATCCTTTTAAATGCCATCAGTTTCTTTCTTCGGATTTTCTAATTTCCCATAAAAACAAATTGAATACTACGAAAAAATGTGCTAACAGTTACAAATATATAATACTATAAACTAAATTAATTTCAAGGACTCTTTATGTTGCTGGAGGCTGTTATTTTTAGACTTTGACCTTTAATTTCTCTTGTCCTATAATCTAATATATTTTTCCTTTTTTTTGGAAATTGGGGTTTGGATTATTTCGGTATCATTATCGGTATTGGTATTGGGTTTAGCTATCTTTCTTTCAATTAATTAAGTAATTAAATTAATAGCTTTTTAATTATATTTATAAACTATATACAATTGCATTGGATATCCGACAAAATTATGCGTTCTTACGGCACATTTCGACCAACGCTTCGAGATTCTTCCTGGGTACGAGTAGATCTCTTAAATATACACCCTGCGCGGTGATGTCCACATTATTTGTTGTTAAATATAGTCAAACAGTCCTGTAACAGAATAAAGAACGTGTGGATTAATACAAGTTTTAGGCAAGTTACGATAGCTGGGAATTTCCCCTTTCAACATTGAAAGATATTCAATGAAATTGGCAAAGGGTTTTCAATAGATTGAATCAGATTATTACAGAATATTTTCGTGACTTACTTCATTTAATGCTCTGCAAATATCCATAAAATCACTTAATTAAGTGCAGATTATTGTGCTTAAGTCAATTATTTAGTTGGTTGTTTTGTTTTTTGCTTTCGTTCTTTCACCCGGAACCGGAACCAGTTTTGCTCTTTACTTCTTCTTTACTGATTTGCGTGTTGATTAAAGAGTCGAGTCGTTCTTAAACGAACCACTCGTCCTTTTGGGCAGCACCGACAGCGGCATTGGCATTTGGATGATTGCCAGCTGCAACGGCGATGTTCGTCTGGCTGAGTCCGGCGGAGTTTTGTGAAAGATCTTGACCTAATTGACGGAATTTGCCAAGCACCAAATGGGACGGACTTTGGTGGCCATCTTCAAGTAGTTGTGTGGAATGCGGTGGTACCCGGATGGTCCCGCAGGGTGATGCCAGTTTCCCGACACTGGCGGCAATTGTGTATGCTCCCTCGTCAGCGTGCCCCCCCGCCTACGCCTACGCCCATGCCCATGCCCATGCCAACGCCATGATAATGCAGGTGCTTCGACGAGCCGTTCGTCTCCGCATTGTGATGCACTGCAAGAAGTGTAATTTACTTATATATATACTTAACGTCAACGCACACAAGTTCAAATTTAAATTCAAATTGGGGAATGTGAATAATCAATTTAGATAAATTTAAAATTTGAGCTTAAACAAAACAAAAGGAAAGTTAATATTTAAATACAGGCTGAATTTACTAAGAGTAGTTTGGGATAATATTAGGAAATTTAAGTTTAAAACAAAACTAACAAAATACAAAATTAAAATAAACTTAACTTTATAACTAAACTGACAAAAATAAATATTTAAGAGCTAAAATAGGTTTTAATATAGAATGAACTTGGAAATGTGAATTTAATTAACAAATAAAATAAGTTATAAATACTGTATATTAAAAACGACATAAGCAAATAATAAAAAGAAGAAAGAGAAGAGTACCTTAAAATTTAAAGTAAAATTGTGTAAATGTAAATTAAATCTACATTAAAAAATTACCAGAATTAACTAAGCCAAATTTAATGAAGGAAATAAGGTGAAAATAAAACCTACGTTGCAGAGCCGTGTTCTGGTTGGCGGCATTCTCATCCTGGCGTCGACACACACAGATCGCAATGGCCACAATGATGGCACTGAGCACCAGGAGCACTCCAACGACAATCAAGACGAACCAAGTCATGTCCACGCCAAACACTGTGCTGGTTGTTTCGTCTACATGAGGGATACCTGTTAGTTATTTGATATTATTCATATGGATAATGGATAACTTACTCTGGCACAGATTCTGCACAGATTCGTCGGAGTTGTCGCCACAATGGTTGACGCCATCGCACAACAGATCAGGATTAATGCAAAACTCACGTGTGGCGCAGGTAAAATCCTTGCAAGTGTGCTCTGAAATAATGAATTGAACATCTCGTCAAGGATGGTTTTTGTGTGAATTAAATTGTCATTCTATACGCACTTGGATCCTTCACCGATGTTATCACCAACTTGAAACCGTTCGCATCTGTTCCCCATCCATCGGTCACGTATTTCAGAGTCACGAAATTTGTTCGAGTCAATATCGCGTTCACCGTGTTCTTTGTGTTTCGACAGGAGATGTCAATCTACAAATTTAATAAAGTTTTCAATACATATATTTACTTTGAAAAGTATTCCCTCTTATTCCTAAAAGGTTACCGGCTGTCAATAATTGTATTTTCACTTTATACATTTAAATACACCTTCATAAGGTTCCCGATTATCACTCTACATTCTCTCTTGAGATATAAGTTGTCATTTTAGCAGCTGTCATTTTTAATTGAATTATAATCGTTAAAATTGTGCATCTCATTTTTAAGCATATTTTATCTTAAGCATACAATTAAAAAGAACAGCTTTTATATATTTGAGAGATGTCAAATAGTTCCTGTAAATTCAAGAACTTCCTTTATAATCCAGTGAAATTGCGAACCTCTCAAATTTTTGCTTTTGTCGTTTTCCCCACTCTAACTTCTATGCTTTCTTCTCAGCTGGAGATTTTTCTGTCGTTTCAGACTTGTCGTCGAATATTCCTCTTACTTGCGTTTTACCAAAATTCCATCTTCTTCACGTTCTATCTGATGCATTAGCCACGCCCATTACGCCCCCGTTGACTGCATGTGGAACGCAATTTGAAGAATGGAAGTGTCGAGCTGTAAGCAGCTTGTTGGCAACGTCACAAAGACGAAGTGCAGCCCACGTGACGCACAACCATCCACAACCCGTGGCTGCTCCATCAATGCCATCATCCACCCACATATTGTATGCCACCTTTTGGGGGCAACATCAGCTGATAGTGGCACGCTGCATTGGTTGCCGTAATGCTGCGGTTAACTACGCATATATAGGGGCCGTACTTTAATCACTCTTTCGTCTACCGCCTCCCCTCCCACTCCCTGTCTCCGCCTCATTTTGCAATCCCTTGGGGCAATGGTCTGCATGCAACTGTGCAACAGTCGGAGGAGACTAGCAAAATTTTCAACGGCGAGAAATTTTATTGCTAAATGATGATTGACAAAAAAAATTAATGAATAATTTCTTCGAGCAGCATTTCCCATTTACCAATATTAATATAATAATTGTTATTTATATGTGTATATTAATATTTTTTTGCGATCTGTTATCTAAGTTTAAATGTTTGTTATAACAACAGCTTAAATATAAATAATTTTATCAGTAAATAATCAGCAATATTCGTAAATGTAAGAATTTAATAAAATGCAGTGGAACCAAAAAATTAAAAAAGGCAAGAATAATAAGAATTATCTTTCAATAACCAATGTATTGAAAACATAATCTTTAAAATTATTTGATGCTACTTAAGTTTTAGTTATTTGGTTTCAGTTTTGGCAATTTGGTTCCACTGTTAACTTGCCACCTTGCCACACTTTTCAGTCTCCCTGATGATGATGATGACTTTGGTAATGATGATGTTGTCTGCTGTGGCACGTGCACGCTCTGTGTATAAATGTGTAATGTGGCAACTGCAGCCCAAAACTTGTAACAGGGTTCATCAAAGTCCACACACACTCTCCCTCTCCTCTGTGTGTCTCTGTGTCTCTGTCTCTCTTCTCTCTCTTACTCTCGTTATTGCTCTTTCTCTCTCTCTCTCCCTCTTTTGCTGTGCGTGTCATCGTCGAGGCCTTTGCTGCGGTTGCTTTTCTTGACACAGCGCTCTGTTTTTTCGCTGCCGCTGTTGCTGCTACTGATCCTGACGGTGCCATGTGGCAGGAGGCGGGAGGCAAAGCCTCAAAGTTGCACAGCAGCCTCTGCAGTTGGCCGGCATCTTCGACGTGCGGCGCTTTGTGGCATATTTTAATTTTGTTGCAGCCCAAAAACGGCCGAAACTTTTCAACTACGCCTTCCCAATTCCCTCCGTTTCTTCGACTTACCCCTTTGCTTTGTGCATGCCACACACACACACACAAATACAAATACATACATACACATGCTAACAGTGTGACAAAATAGTATTTTCGCATTTTGAAGGCAGTGACAAGTTCTTTTGTCCCAAAGTATTTACATGCCAAGGACTCTCTCGACTCTAGACCAAAAATGTTATTAGTTTTTTGAGGCTTCACTTTGCTGTGGCGGTTGTGGCATGCAAATGAGCCCAAGTCTCGAATTAAGTCGCATGGCAAATTCATAAATTCGACTCTGCATTGCTCATACGCCACATCGTACAAGGATACATTAAGAGCTACATCAAATGTTCCCTGTTTGCAACCTCCTTGAGTGGCAAGGTGGCAAGAAATCAAGACGTGCAAAGCTGCTTAGGTCACTTGCAAGTTGCAACCGACTCTCTGACTTTTTGACTTACTAAGTCTGCTGCAAAACAATGTACTCGACAAATATTTAAGCAAAGGCTTTCCAGATTTGATTGCAGCAGATGATGAAGAAAGTGTGCACGAAGGTGGGGAGGGGGCAGGGGAAGGGAAACGACTCCATTTTCAGGTGGAGAACCGCAATGTGAATACATATTTGTAATCGGATTTCAGTCAAGTCTTCTAAGTGTTAAAAGTGTTAAAAGACATACGTGTGAAATTTCAATCGATTTCTGGCCTAATAGAATGTTTCTTTTTTAAATTTTATAACGATAGCGTTAAAATTAACAGACTTCATAAAGGGGAAGTCGAAATATGATTTGAAAACAATTGGGAACGACATCGAAAATATATTTCATAGTAATCAGTGCAATACAAAATACATCTGGGATCGGTGTATATTTTTCTTGCAGTTCTAACATACAATGACTAAATACTAGACTAAATTTTTAACTAACCAAACTCTGAAACTTAAAATAACTAATAAAAAAGAGAATAATCAAGCAATCTGTTCTTATTCTGATCCTTAAAGTTCAAGTTAATGTGAGGTATTTTTACCTATTACGTAACCTATTTGGAAGACCTGTCTCCATCTTGAAGTGTAGCTGACTTTTTTTAATTGACAACTTAAGTTGCCATCGATTTTGGCATGAACTTTGAAGCGTTAATAATTGAGGCGAAGCCTTGGTCAACAGCAATTATGTAAACCATGTAAAACGTGCATATGTACAATGTTGTTCTCAATGTTAATGATAATTTTGGGAAATATGTTATGAAAGTTGCCCTTTTACTGTCCTTTTTATATAATATAGACTGTCAGTTGGTCGAGTTAGCTCGTATTAGATTCTATATTTTGTTTGACTTGTCCCTGGGGTATAAAAGATTTAGCTTCTGCTTATGTGCTGTATATCTGGCCACTTGCCTTGGCTTACATTTCTACACCCACAGAGCACAACTAACACAAACACACACGCAGACACACACAGCCACGCCCACAGGCGCACATTATAATATAATGCAGTCCCAGTCTGTGTGTGTGTAGTGGTGAGTGGGAAAAATGAAAATTGTTGCTGATAAAATCGTGGTGCTATCAGCAAACTCAGCCGGCAGTTGGCATGTGGCAGCTGCCAGTTGGCGTCGCAATGCAACCGCTGTGGTGCAGCCCAGCCAACTCAACCCGCACCGTCCCGTCCCGTCCCAACCACCCAACGAAGCAACCCAGCCCAACCACCCATTTAACCACCCAGACAAAACCACCGAGCCACATTCTTGCCCGTTGTCATCATTGCAAATGTTGCAACTGCTAAAATTATGCCTACATTTTATCTCTCTCTCTCTCCCTCTTTGTCTATCTATGTGTGTGTGTGTGTGGCAGAACAGAATCCCCCACAGGGATTGAACCTAAAATGTCAGAGGCATCAACGTGCTCTGTTTGTGTATGTGGATCATGAGGCTGCGACACAAATTTCCCCCGCAATAACTTTGCCTTTGACAACTTTTCCGCAATGATTGCCCTTAACTTTCGCTATAAATAATACTGTCATTATATGGTATACCACTTATACACATATACATATATATGTATAGTTCCCAAAACTTGTTACTTTGACATGAGACTTGAAAAGGAAATTAAGAAACTTGACTATTTCTGCAGCTTAGCTTTAAGTTATAAATTCAAAATTCTTCTGAATATATGTATTTAAATTCTTCTTCATTCTTTAGCTATTACGAACTGTCTATTTGTTGCCTTGAAGTCTATAGATATGCATACCTTGGGAGTCGATACAGCATGGGCTCCATCATAGACAAGCAGATGATCATTGCAGTCCAGTTGGAGCATGTCGAAACGTAGCATGAAGCGCTGCAGGATCGAGTGCGTCTGAAAGGTGATGACACAGTCCAAATTGCGTTCGTTCTGGGACCAAAGTACAGCTCCGTCAATTTTGCGATAAAGTTGCTGAAGAAAGTGATTCTTGCACAGCGATTGCATATAATCTGGAAGAGAGAGAGTGAATGATAACATTTAGATAGCAGTTGTGCCAAAATAGGTAAGTAAACAAATGATTTGAAAAGTTGAACAAGTACTAAAAAATATAGAACATTGAACTGCCTCTCTATAACTTTTAATAATGCTTAATAATGTACTGATTCAGTGGTGAAATTCAGCATCGACTCGTACAAATTTCATCTGCTGCTATCTCAACTTCCAACAACTTCCTTCAACTTAATGGCTCTGATTTCCACAGCGACCGTCGCGACGGTTCGACTGTACGGCAGCCTCTCGTGCGTTGCGCCGGAAAACGTGCACTTAAATTTTAATGGCAAAATGAAAAATTCATTTACGCTTCGTTTCACGTATAACCTGCACATGTTTCCCGTGCATTTTCCTCAAGTACAGTTACTCGAAACTGTGGAAAATTTTATAAATTGGTATAAATATGCACTGGCAAGTAGCCAAACTGGAAAACTTAGAAACTAAACTATAAAATGCAGAATGAGCTGGTATATTAAATCTATATACTTTATTAGTTTTCAAGTTATCGATATTTAAAGCTATCGATCTGTTTAACATCAAAAAAGCGTTTTTCAACGAGAAATGTTCTACTGAGATATATTTATAGATATAATTTAGATAGATAGATATATCTATCCAAATATAGATACAAATATCTATCTACATATAGATATAAATATCTATCTACTCGTGTTACAGGCAAAACTTGGAGCAAAGCGTTAAAACACACATAAGAAACTAAACAGATTTTATATTAAGAGAGAGATAAAGAGAGAAAGAGTGCTGCATAAGGTGGAAGCTTTCTTAGCTCAATTTAAAGTCAATGAAATGGAGCTAATGAGAGGCGCAGCTGGCGAGGGAAATGAGCATATAAATTGCATTATTTAAATGTCTGTCAATTAGTTTTAATAAGCAAAACTAAAGCGCTTGAGTGCGAAATCCATTAACATGAAATGAACGCCATTACATAGAAAACAGGGGGGATATTTAGAGTAGCAGGGGTGGTAAACAGAACTGGACTGAAGCGGAGATGATGGCCATCGGTGTTGGCCATTGGCAGTGCATGCAAATGAAGTCAAACCAAAAAGGAGAAAAAAAAAACACTGAAACAAAAGTAGCGACAAAATTGTCACATAAAAGCCAAAAGCGTGCCAGGACCAGAAATGGTAATACGAATATTTGAGATTTTAATGAAACACACGCATACACATTCCGTGTGTGTGTGTGTGTGTGAGTGGGCGGGGCGTGACGAGGTTTACGTGCGCCTGATTTCAGGCAATTTCCTGCTTAGCAACCGCTTCCGTTTTCGCCGTCGCACTAATTCAATTTCGCTTCAATAAAGCGCACACGAAGGCGACACACCGCGGCGAAGGAGGCAAATCGGGCGAAAGAAGCAAAAGAGCAACTGAAAAGATGTCGTCGCAGCAGGAGAGTCCAAGCGGGAGGAAGCGAGTGAGGAGGGAGAGAGCTAAGGAATTTAGTGCAAATTCGTTTTGCGCCTTCATCACACACTCACACACTCACACAGTCATGCAGGCGCTTAGGCAGCGAACGAGAACGTGAGAGCAGCACAGCTCATGTGGCGTTGCCACCCGGTCATAAACGTTGGCGTTGCCAACTTCCAAATTGAATTCACAATTGAATTCAATTGCCGGCAACGGCGGCCTTTTGTTTTAGAACGAGACTCTTCCCTCTTCCCCTCTCATCCATACAACCCAACACAACCGCCATCTCTCTCTATCTCTCTCAACTACCGTCCAGGTGCCCGGCACAGACAATTTTTACGTGTTTTATATGTAATTGCCAATTTTGCTACACTTCGCTTTGATCTTCGCCGCCAGGTGAGGCAGCCATCAGCTAAAGTGGGCGGGCCCAAAATTGTGGGCGGCTGCACAAAATGTTGCCGGCAGGTTTTTGGCAAATAATTCACGATTTGGCCCTTAAACCAAATAAAACTTTTCCTTGCGGTTCGTTGGCTTTTCCCCTTTTTCCTTATTTTTTTCTCTGCTCCTTGTTTTATTTTTACTCCATACACAAGATTGATTACAGTTTCAGCTGATGATGTGCCCGGAAGTTTCTGAATAATTTAGAGCCAAAATTAAGTTAAACCAACCAGGATGCTGCATATGTAAATTAGAAACCTTCAAGATGTAAGATCTCTTGTTCAATCTGTATAATATAATTAAAATATTAAAAATTTATAAAAAAAAAAAACATGTGAATAGAGTGTTCAGAAGGAGGAAGTAAATCAACTGAGTGTTATGCGATTTATTTTTTAAATATTCAAAATATTCTACACTGAAAACTATAAATTATACCCGCATTAAAAATTGAATTCTTAGAAATACAGAAATCATTTTGATTGTAAGATTACATATTTTTGCTTTTTTAATATTCTAATATATAGCTTAATAATAAAATATATTAGATTCTTCACTTGAATAATTTGTAATTTTGGAATAGAATCTATAACTACAAAATTTACTTAATCACGGAATATTTAATTTGATTGAGGAAAACTAACATAACAGTGTTAAAACAAGCGTGCTTATGAAGAAACTTTCAGCTACCACTGTCTGCATTGGCAATCAAATGCAGTGCAAAAGGATAAAAGGACGTCACTCGGAGACAGCAATAAATAGAATTTCTGCACAATTTGACACAGAGACAAGACAGCACAGATCTGAAGATGCCGGAGGACACAGTTGTAGTCGGAGTCAGAGTCAGAGTCTGACAATAGTAAAATATCAATTACGGATGAGAGTAAAGTGCTCAGGCGTACATATTTCCATGTAGCCAAGGCAACAGTTGCGAAATCCTTCAATCATTGCTAGCCGGATTGCAGTGTTGAGTTGAGAGATTGATGGAGTAGTCGGGGGAATAGGTGGAGTTGGGAACACACCTCCTACATCACATCAGGATTACTCGTATTGCGCAGCTGTGTCACCACTGACATTGGGGGGATTCAAGAGGAGTATACAAAACACGACTCCTCCGGGATGTGTACCAAGGAGTGAGAAGCTCATGTGACAACTGAAGCTCGGATAGAGGCTGAGAATAAGGAAGCAGAGCCAGATACATTTTCTATAAATTAAGCCCGAAAACAATTCCATTTACAGCGGATAACTGGGGATGGGGGCGTGGCAAACCTGACATTGCACTTGTCCTTCCCTTCAAACTTTATCTATGCAGTCGCGAATGCTTCAGGGAAGTAGCTTAGCATTGAATGTCACTTCGGAAATATGGGATTACACCTTGCGCCTAATGCTGTATTTTTATTGGTCTCTTTTCGAGTTGGGAACAGAAAGAAAGTGCCCTACAATGTGATACCCTATATAGCATAATATCAAAAAGATTTCCTTCTTTGCGTATAGTTCTGCAATTGCCATAAATAATGGACTTAGCATACCCTGTAATCAACCGGAAATACTTGCCAATATGACACATACGAACCACCCCAAGCTAAAAGCCTCAGCTCTCAGGTCGCAGGTCCCAAGGTCTAATCCGGCCAACTCCGTTGTTTGGTCACTTCAAATGGCCTCAATTGAGCCCACTTAATGGTCTACAAATCCAAGGCCAAATTATGGCTCAAAGTCTTGTTTGTCCTTAAGCCCCTCCCAGTCTCCCACATTCCAAGTCTAAGATTTGTTTCGTTTTTTGTTGCTGCTTTTGGTGTATTAAGTGCTCAGTTTGCAGAAAATGAGCTCCACGTGGTGGGAGCACTCGGAGTGGCTCTGCTCTGGTTCGGTTAATGGCCAGATTAGTTAGTCGCAATGTCATTTGTTGGCATGAAAAGCACTGCCAAAAAAGGATTAAAATTAGCATAATTAATTTCAAGGACTTGCTCCCTACAATGTTTTATGCGCATGTTATTAATCGAAAGTAGCTTCCCAAGGCCAAGCTGCGTGCCACAAGATCTGAGCTGCGATTCAAATAATGTGGCAAATGAATTCCACAAATCAGTTTTGAAAGGTTTCATTAAATTGCGTGGTGTCGTCTGTGCTCGGAATTTAACAAAGAATAACTATAGGGAAGACTGCAAAAAGTTGCTTTCTATCATTTAGCAAAGAAGCGTAGGATAGATAGATAGATATATTCCAGAAGTTTCAGGAAAAGACACAACGAAAATACTAACTAAAGAGCAGATCTTATGTCTCTCGAAACAAACTTTAAGTAGACAGAAATTCATTCATTGTTTGCCAAAAAATAAATAGAATAAAAGAAGTGGTGGAATGAAACATAATCGTAAGAAAAGTAAGAACTTTGTCGAAAGAAGCTTAAAGAAGAAAAATAAGTAATCTTTTAAAGATGCTACGATCTGAAAGAAGTTGTGCAAAGAGACATAAAGAAAGTACTAAATAAGTCATTATCACCATGAAACATCCTCTCAGAAATGTTGGAATACTTTGCGTTTTCAACGTTCTCTTCGTTCGGCAACTAAACTGAGGCCAAGCCCAAATTGTGTCATCAAAAAGCTGCGGCGAGGCACTCAAAAAGGAGCAACCACAGGAGCGTAGGACCGCAGGACCGCAAAAGTAATAACCAGCTCAAAAAGGATGCTCCAACGCAGCAAAAAACCGCGAGGATGTCCACAGACTGCTTTTTGGTCTGGCTATTTGGGATCCTTAATGTTTCCGGCCAAGTGTCGCGTTGAGCTGCCGGAAGTATTTGCAGCTCTTTAATGCGTTTACTCAAACTCAAATGACAATGCTGCATTCGGGGCCACGCCCCCTGCCTCCTTGTGTGCCTCTTTTGGCAACTCTTCGATACGCCCCCATTATTGGTTAGTCCTTTAGCTTCTGCTTGTGCAGTGCACACAACACATTGGCGTTGATTTCTCTGGCAACATCTCTGACAGCTGAATTGGCAAAAGGAATTCCAATGCACTTCCACCCACCCTCACCCTCATCCTGTTCTCGCTTCTTCTTCTTCTTCTGTATTCCTCCACTTTCCCCACTCTCTGCAAACAAGCGAGAACTTTGTACAAGTAGTTTGACTAGAGGAAAATTATGTTTACCTTGCCACAACGTTCTGACGTCTAATATCAAGCTTAGCGTCTTCGTTTGGACTTATTTTTACGTACTGTACTTACAAGGATACAAGGATACGTATGCAGCTCCCTAGTTACCTAGCTGTCCTGATGTCCTAATGTCCTGACACGGACGGACAGTTGCTGTGGGCACCTGCTCAGTCCCGCATTATTCAACCATTAGGAAAGTCCTGTCTATTTCCGGGTTGTTTCCATCCATCTGCCTGACACTTGCCCCAACTGGGTCAAGCCTAGATCTACGCTACTAAAAGCTATGCCCGGATTACTTCAATCTGTCAAATACTGAATGTGCATTTGCTATCTATCTACAACATGGTGAGTGCCTGCATTGCATAGATTCTTGGGAGAACTTTGTGAAATATAACTAAACTAAACCTGGAGAATTTATAGAGTGCATACAATTCTTGACTATTTTCTTATTTGCTATAATTATTCATTATTTCATTTATAATCCATTTATAAGCCATCACTAAGTTATAACTCTGTTATATTTTCCGATGTGATTTAATTTCGCAAAATCCATTAGGAGATAGAAAATTATAACTCTGTTTATTTGATTTATTTCTCTTAAATCCTTGAATGAAACCTTAAACTTTTTAAATACCTGCAATATATGCATGCTATTTCCTGTAAAATAAAGTACATTTTTTCACATAAAAAGATTTGCAAAAGAAGAGTCACTAATTCCCTAGTAAAATTTATTATTAAACTTAAAATTTTATTCTTTACGCCAGTTGACAACGCTTTCAAATTGAAAATTTTTAAAAATAATGAAAAGTAAAATAAAATTCACTATATGAACTGCCTGCATAGCAGTTATAATTTATCTAAATTTTCAGATATCGATATTTATTTAATCAATGTTAGCTAACATGTTTGAAATTTTAATTTTATTAGGATATTATTTAATTGTTAGCTAAACAAGCAAATTTGACAAGTTGAAATACCAGTTAACAATTTAAAGAAATTTGTAATCCTAAAATTGCTTAGACTAACCCCTCTTAAGCTGGTTCTGTTTTAAAATCAAATTCTTTGCAAAAAAAAAATTATATATAAAAAATACATGTTTAGTTAAATTTTGTACCTAAAATTGTGTTCGCCTTGGGAAATTTGAAGCGCTTAAGCATTTGGTCTGGAATTTGCGAAATCCCTTGAGCTGTGTCCGGGGATAGGAAAAGAAAGGGGAAGTCAGCTTGACCGCCGACATTGAAATGCAAATGTAATGTAAATATTTTAAACTAATTTTCAGTGATTATGCAAAACCGCAAATAAATCTGCAGCAATGGCATTAAATTCGCAGGGAAAACCGAAGCCGAAGCCAAAGCCAGAAAACCTTCGTAGCGGACTAGACAAGAGAATAGTTCAGGACCAGGGCAACAATAACAACAACAACAACAACAACAACAAGAACAGCAGCAACAATGGCAACTAGCAGAACCACAACAGAACCTAAAGGCAACCAGACTACCATCTACCAGCCGAGTGCGTGACCTCGGGTCAGCAAGGGAATGGGGAGAATGGAGCTAGGGGATTTTTACACTTTCAAGCGTATCGAAACTGTAGACTGGTTGAGTTGGAAGGAGGGAGGTAAGGGAGGTAAGGGAGGAAGGCAGGAAGGCAGAAAGCCAGGGGAATGGAGTTTCATGGGTTGTTTGGCTATTTCGCTGTAACAAAATAATTTCGCTGGCTCGTTTGTCAAACTAATGGCAGGAATTTGAGCAATTTAAGTAACAAAGGTTAAACAATGAATTTCCTGTACGCCAATATTGAATTTAGCTGACCCGTTTCGTTCTGCCAGACCTGCTCCACTCTCTTCCATTGCTTGACGTGCTGTGTGAAGATGTCATCCCGAACTTCCCCCGTCCCTCAATCTCACACACACACACGGTTGACTAAACCGACCAAGTGTTGCCAGTATTGAGCTTGCCCCTCTAGTTGTTCCTGAACCTGATTCACTCCCACTTCTATCCTGCAGCTGCTGCTGGAGCTAGAGCTGAAGTTGAAGCTCACACGCTCCATTAGCGCGTCCAGAATGTCGCCTCGGGTGGCTGAGTAGCTTGGACTCTAGCTTTAATGAAATATTTGTACAATATATACATATACTTGAATGTATACTCAATTCTAATCTCTAGTAAATGCTTGCGCGTTAGTGCACAGTTCATGGCATTTGGCAATACTCTGCTCCTCTGGTGTTCATGGCCCAAGACACGCCCACCGCCCACTGCCCACTGCCCACCGCTGAGTAACACATCGTCAATTTAATTGAGCCTTTGGGGCAATGTTGTGGGAACTGCCGCAGTTTAAGCAGTAATCCCAGCACAGAAGTGAATCGTGTTTAATAGAGATGACAACGTGACACGCAGCAGAGAGCTTATTTTAAAAGAGATTTGAAATAAATATAGAGCTGTAATAAGTCAGCATTCTCAAAGGACATTAACAGCCTTAAGTCAAAGAGTTATTCTAAGTAAACAAAAATAACAAACTCGGTATATATAATATATTTAAAACAAAAATTACATGACCAACTGTAAACGTATTTGCTTGATTAAGATTTAGAGTCCCATTGAGTTGAGTTCTCGTGTCCATCTGTAGCTCATAGCTGTCCTGGGGTGTCAACCACATCTACAACTAAACTCAGAAGCACGTTTTAAGCTCACTAAGTGCCGCTGCCAACTTGTTTAATAATTCATAAAGTGCAACAAATATATATAGAGTCTCATTTCTCTGTTGAGTTGCTAGAAACTTTATCTGAAAGCAAATATTTGGTAAGAGGAAAGCTTAAACGCATCATTAAACTTTTGTCAGATGGCAGAGTAACGGGTAATTGCAAAGATGTGGCAACCCCAAACGCCAGCCAGTGGAGTGAGAGGGAAACTAATGAAAGGACTGTGCCTGAGTGCGAAAAAAGGACTCGACGGACTAATGGCCATCAAGTTAGTCCCTTCAGTCCCTTTCGCGACGTTGTCTTTTACTAGATTCCATTGCAATAATCAAGCAAATTGTCGCCTGTCAAAATGTTCAAGTTGCAAAAGTGCAAAACTTTTCAGCAAAGTGTCAGGACATCTAGTCAGGACTTTGCCATGATCAATTGGGTGTCGGAAGTCGGCAAATTATATTCAATGAATGGGTATAAAATAAGTAATGAGATCTATTCATAAACTAGTTCTTGGAATACACAAATACAGATACATATATACATATAGATTGCTTATTCGATTGTCACCATTTTTCCTTCAATTAACTTAGTCCCGAATGCCTTTAATGTCCTTTTTTCCTATCCTCTCCGCCCATTTTGTTATTTTTTTGTTATTCAATCTCTGGATTGCTCTTTGCGTCTGTCTTAATGCCCGGGAGTGCCATTACAAATGTCACTTGGGCAATTAGCGCTTCCTTTTCCAGCTTTTTTCCTTGTCTTTGCATGATTTGATTCCCAGCTGGTCAGCGGTTTCTCTGGCTATCTGTCTATCCAACTTTTTAGCACTTTAAAACACTCTAACAATCTTGGGTACGAAAAGTTTTCGGACAACTGCTGCAAACTGTTGACAGGCCTCTTCAAATTATGTGACAATTTCAAATAACTTGGGGATAAAGGCTTTACAGTTATTTTAGTTTCCCCAACAAAATGTTCGCCATTTTCATTGTGCTACAATTCAATTATTCAATGGTGACAATGTATATTTTATTGTTAAGTTGGCTGCAACTCTCATCGCTGCAGGTGGCAACTCTAAATAGTACAGTTTAGAATACCAATATTGCATTTTATGCCCGCTTTGAGCTATTTTCAAACAGATTAATCGATATACAAATATTTTTCTAATTTCTGTGTTGTTTTGAAAATATTCATTGGATGTTATTCAATTAGTGCGGATAATTTCCAACTCGAAGAACACTGCGAAAAAGAAACAGGAAAAAGAAACAGAAAACTGTCCTGTGAGGCTTATCAAGTTTTTTACGAATGCCTTTTGAACTTTTCTTTGTTTTTTGTAGCAAATTGTTAATTAAACTTGCGCTGCCTTCAGTTGCTTTCCGTTCCTTTTACTTTTTCTCGTCCCCTTTGAACTGTCTGAAAAAAAAGCTCTTAAATATTTAGCAAATAATTTATCTTTATTCGTTTAATAAAGAATTTGTTTTGCGTGCGGCAAAAAGAAACAAAACGAAAGACAGGCAACGAAAAACTAAAACCGAAAGAAAACAAAGCCAAAATTGTTTTCCTATAGTTTTTGTTGGCAAGTTTTGCTAGTTTATTACGCTATTGTTGTATTTATTTTGTTGTTTTTTTTTTGTTTAATTCTTCTAGGCTCTTGTTGTAATATTTTATGGAAGGGGGCGTGGCAGGCCGGAGATAATATTGCCGCTTTGTTTTGCAAGCGCGCGAATTCTTCTTTTATGTCGACGGCTTCTTTTTTTTGCAACTGGAGCACTCACCAGAGCGTGCGAAAGAGATGGACATACAGGGAGTGGAAGAAGGAGAGGTATACAGATACACAGTTACACGGATATACAGGATATACACGGAGATAGCCAGGATACACCCACAGCACAGCCGCCAAAACACAAAGCCCATCAGAGCCAACACGAAAAAGGTTTGGGATTCGCATCGTTTTCTTTCATTCTTCATTCTTTTTTTTGTTTTTTGTTATTTTTTCCTTTTCTGTTGTATTTTTTTGTTGTTATATAGAATAGAATTTTCTGTGCATTTGATTACAAAAGGGACTCACGCGCCTAAGTGAAAAGCATAAAGGAAATGCTCTACACATTTTCATGAGCTCTTTTCTACTCAATTTTCCGAGATACACAACTCGCAAACTCTATGTGGTGTACATGATTCTATAGCTATGCTATTAAATATATCGGTTATAACATACGTAAATATATATACTTATAATATAATTATAAATATAATATATTTTAATGTACGTAATTAAGCTGATTAAATTTCAAACAGAGACAACAATTAATAATAATTCCTGAGAACAATCAGAACAATTAGTTTGGTGCGCAGAATTGTGAATTGAATTCGAATTTCATTTTCAATTATGACTACGATTTATTATCATCAACACAAATTACTCAATTTTGCAGCCAATTAAAATTGAATTCAAATCTGCAAAATTCATAAATGTTTTGTGGGAGAAATATAAATTGTCAAAATACGGAAAACTCCCATCACACATATCAAATATCGATTTCAAATAATAGCAGTTTACTGTTTCTCGTTTGACCGGAAATATTGATAAATAACCCGGGCCTGAACCCCAACCACCAACCATCTACAATCTCTGCCCCACCAATCACCCTTGGCCACATTCATGGACAATTTGGCCAATTTATTGTTTGGCTTTTACTCTGTTCAGCGAGGGGGAGGATGAGGGGTGAGGGGTGTTTGCCAATGGCAATAGCCCCAAAGTTCGCAACGCATCAATCGTCCATTTGGCATTGGCATTGCGAGGGAGGAGGCGAGTGAAGGGGAAAAACAACAATCCCCTCCAGCGATCCCTCAACCACTTGGCAAAAATGTTTAGCTATAAATGACATTTGTTATGCCTTGCTTGATTTCATTCGCGCGTCGATTTCACAGCTATGAATTTATCATAGCCCCCAACTACTTATACATCACATCCCATCGTTCGTATAAACATTTATCTATCCAGTCGACTGTGAATCGAGTTAACGACTCTGAACTCTGCTGATTTTCCAGCTCTGTGAATGTATGAATTTCATAGACCCTTGACTTTGTAGGGAAACAGGTAAATCAGCAAATCGTTCACTTGACGAGTTATCTGATATCGTATACGACTAAAAGTAGAATTTTAAATTGCTCGGATTAGGTGCTTTAAAATCCTTTCTCTACGCAGTTCATCTAAATAACAAGCAACAAAACAAATCTCTACATAAGTCAAAAACATTACGTTGCTGATACCAAATACCAAATACTATATATCGTAATACCATTTTATCGCTTTTACCGATAAATCACAAAATGGGCAACAAAAGGTTTTAGAATTCTACAAAATTTTCTGTGGTATGTCGCAAATTCTGAATTCGTTTTATTTCGTATGCGGATGGATTGTTATAAAATTAAAATTTATTACTTCCGCAAAGCTGTCATAATGTTAACCCCCATCCCTATCAATCCAGGGCTGCAGACTACTACGTGCGGCCGCCAGAGCAGCTGCCTTTGCTTTTGGGCTCATTCAGTTTTGACGCAGTGGCAACTGGTACCGTCCCCCCCTCTCAGCATCCCTTCATCCTCCAGGTCCAGGCCCAAAACAGACCCAAATCCATCCATTCATATTTATGCCAAACAAAAAGCAAAAGTTTTATGCCATTTCTTGGTCGTCGACAGTTGTTTTTCTCACAATTTTATTGGCAGTTGGCCATCAGCGGCTCTTGGAATATGCCCAAAAGGAAATCTTTTCTCCCTCTTCCCCTTTCCCTTCTCCATCCCCGTCACACTCATTCCCCTTTCTCAGACTGTCACCCAAACAACGTGACCCATTTTATAAAATTGTGTAATGCTCGTATTATTGCACAAATTCGCACAAAGCAACAGAATTGTTTACAGCTTCACAAGCGAGTAGAAATAAAGTGAGAGAGGGAGAGTGTTTAAGAGAGAGAGAAACAGAGAAGCTTATATCGTTAAGCAACTGATTGCTTCTTCAATATTCAACAAAGTAGAAGCAAGAGTAATGGAAATACAGACAAATAACCATAAACTCAATGCTCAATACTCCCAAAAGAGAATAAGATCTACACAAAGTAAATAAAGAGATATACAGAAAGAGACAGAAAGAGAGAAAAGGTAGAAAACTAAAAAGATGAAGAAAAACATTACATTATTCAACATGACCAACTGTAACAAGTGTAACAACGTTTACGAATGTGCCATAAAGAAGAAATGAATTTAGCTTGAAGTTGATTTCAATAAATAAAGAAATAAGCTAAAGCTAGCTTGATAGCTCACTTCATTATACAAAAATTCTCAATATAAAATTAAGCTTGAGACAGAAAGGGAGAGAGAATAGTAGCGAAAGATGTTAGCACTCAAGTATCAAAAAGTTAATTATAATACGATGATGTGGTAAACATTCAACAAATTGAATAAGTCCTAAATTGTAACATTCCGTGGAAGTAGGAGCAGAAGCAGGCGACGGAGTTTTGGGACGCAAGACTCAAGCACGGAGGCAACTTGTGCTTCAGATAATTTGAAGTGAACACACAAAGTAATTATGAAAACCACTTGCAAATACGAAAGACAGACAGACAAACACACTCAAACACACACACAGGGAGAGTGAGTACATATTTACACATGTAAGTGAATGTTTGGTCCTGGAACCAACAAGTTTGGCTCGAGTCGCAGCTCATGCGAGTCATTACAAGTTACGCTAATCAAGTTGAACGTGCGCATCAAAAGTCGAGGACACGGCACAGAACAGAACCGGAAAGCTGGCAGACCGCTAGAGAAGGAGTAGGAGCAGGTTCTGGAGCAGGAGAAAGATGTGAATGAGATTGAGAAGTAGGTGGAACAAGGAGCGAGAGTTGAGCGTCGAGTGTTTTAGACAGGAAATGACAATTCAAATTAAAGACAACAGTCCAAAAAATACACGAATGTGGCAAGTAACGCCAAGAGATGGGGCAAAAATGAAGTGAAAATTGAATTGGCAGCTTGGAGAGGCAAGTTGGAACTGGAACTGGGTGATGCAGAGGCTCTGGGCCTACGATACGTTCGCATTGCCACTTAACATGAAATTAATTATGAAACTTTTGTGCAAAATTTTGTTGAACGAGTTGAGAGAAGCCTTCAATGTTGCCGACGTTGCTGCCCGCAGCTTAAGCCTTTGGCCGCGCCCCTTTGGGGGCAAATAAAAATAAGGAAAAGGAAAAGTTTCAACACGCCTGGCAATGAGCCTGGGGAAAATTAAGTACACGCCACGTGGGCCACCAAGTCTGCTGAGGACAGTCAACAAGGGGTAGCGTGTGTGTGTGTGTGACTGTGACGGTGTGTGCGTGTGTCTAAGTGTGTGTATATGTGTGACCGCAGAGCTAAGCATTAATGTTGTTGCTGTCGTCCCCGGAAATGGGCAAGTAAAAAGCCAACAACAACAAGAACAACAGCAACAACAGCAAACAGGCAGCAGAGCAAATCCGAGACGTCACCCAAACTGCGTTTAGAGCAAAGCACAGGCGAAAGGGAGGCCAGAGAACGAGGGGCAGCAGGGGATGCTGCAATTAGAGGCGCACGCTGCCAGCAGCAGCAGCAGCAATCCGCCGTAGTTGGCAGTCGGCAGCCGGAAGCAGGCCCAAAAAAGTATACTACAACTTTTTCACTGCTCAAACTTTCGCTGCCGCTGCTGCCGTTGACGTTGCGCCGTCGCTATCATTCTGCCGCAGTCGACGACACTGTTTGCTGACTTGTAAGTTGTTTTACTTCAAACATTTTTTGTAATTATGATTTAATGTTAAAATACGGAAATAATTTGTGGCAACAACTTGGAACGCGACGCGTCGCAACGCTTCAGCGATTTCATTTAATTTCCCACTCTCCCCTTGTCCCACCGCACACTATCATTTCAAGCGGCTGAAAACATATGGGTATCACTGTAGCACAGCCTGGAGGTGTAGCAAAAAATTGAAGCTTATGTAAACAGCACATTGTGGACTTTTAAGAGATTGTGTCCCTACCTACAGTGGGGATTTCACTATAACGAACTTTCAGTGAGTTCAAAGTACACTCTAATAATCATAAATCAATTTCTTTAAATTAATTGAATTAATAAACTTTCAGAAAGCGCAAAGTGTCCTTTTTAATCACATATCTATTTGGTTGAAATTGTAAATGTATATTTGGCAATTAAATAGAATAAATAAGAAATTCATTGTATTAATCATAAATACCAAATAAAGTGTGGTAATTAATTGCAATACCAATAATTTAAATTCCTGAAGAAGGTCTCTTGTGAGAACTACGAGCTATGGAATCTTTATTGTTATGCCTTGGCTTATTATGATCTTCATTTCGTTTTGTTATTGCGACTTTGATTAAAATGTTTTGGGCAAAGTCAATGCCAAGACAAATGTATTACAGACACATAAGCAAACACACACACACACATGCACGCACACACAGATAAGCTGTTTAGTATGCAAGTTGCCTTCCCATCGTAAAATTGTATTTATATGTTGTTTATTCTTCGCATAAACAATATGTAAGACAATGTGAGCAAATTACGACAGAAAAAGCACCACAACAACACACACACACACACACGCACACATGTGAGACGCGTGCATGTGTGTTTATTTTATAGTTCCAGCATATTTGTTGTTATTGTGCGCTTTTTAACAACATTTTCATGCACTTTTATTACATTTGCTCGCTGCTTGATAATGAACATTTTATTGTCGTGCCAAAAGAAAAGCAGACAAAAATCTCACATACTTGAACAAAAAGAAAAAATGTTAAAGCGAAATCTGTGTGCAAATATTTGGATATGTTGAACCAAAAAACGGAAGCTAAAACACATAAAAAGCAACGCATAATGTGACAAAATGTAGCACTTTCGAGATGGGAATTTGAATTCCAAACTTGTTGTCATCACATTTGGTTTATTGCATATCTCAAATTGGCTTAAATAAAATAAATACTATCTCTAATATTTCGATACTGTTGGAATGAACGAAAATAAAAGGTATTCTCTCAGCATTTCTTAACTTTGTTGCCCAATGATAGTGTGACCTGTTTCGCTTTCGTTTTTATTTTATATTTTCCTTTAATATATTTTTCTCTGGGTGCTTCTCTTGCTAACAGCAGAGCTATCGTTTATTCTCCAGCTTGTTTATCTATATTTCTCTCAGCTATTTTAGCTCTCTTCTTTTTTAATAAATCATCCATCATCGTTTCCTCAAAGTACATCTACTGTTCCCCGCTTGAATCTACAAATAATATACTATAATGGTAGCCAAGTTAGCATATTATTCAAGTCATCCATGGTCATATTACAGTCGTCAATTTGCTTGAGTCTCTTTAATGTTTCATTTTTAAATATATAATAACTACCCCAAAATATTCCCATTATTTATAAATACATTTGAATCCATTTTATTTAAGTGTCAAAATCACATTAAATTTATCGATGAAAATGGTGGCAAAACTTTTCATTTGTCCTGCAACGAAATTATTTGTTGTCGAAGCGCAAAAAGGGACGAATTGTTTTCAAGTGGACAACGAACAAGGGTAAAAGTTGAACAAAACTTTGATTTTAAGCCAACATAAATACACACAGATATGTTTCTAGATATACTATATATAGATAGATATATAGATAGTTGGAAATACTTACAGTGTTTGCTCTTCTCGGCGGCCACTTGACGCTGCGGCGTTTGGGCCACAATGACAAAGAGCAGGAGGAGCATTAGAAGCCATCTGGGAATGCCCGTGGCTTGGACTTGGGTCTGAGTCCGAGTCTGGGACTGGGACTGGGTCTCAGTCAGTGTACGTCGACGGATACGTGCACATCGGTCGTGTGGGGTTAAGCTAAGGTCAACAGCAGCATCGTCGTCCAGTGGTGGCCCCGGGCCACATGACGTTGGCATTAGCAGCATTTTGTTCGCTCAGTTTTCGCGATTTTCACAATTTTCACTGCTGCAGCTTGGCAAAGAATTGTTTGTTTCTGCTTTTGTTGTTCTTGCAAACAGTTTTCATTTCGCTTGCTTCGTATTTCTGCTGGCAAATGTCATTCTTTTGCAATTAAAAGCATTTATTTATGACTTTGCCTCGCCGGTCCACACAGCGTATGCGCAATGTTTTTAACGTTCATTCGACATTTCGCCCCGTTGCCGCTGCCGTTGCCGATGTATTAATTGTCAGTTGCTGCATTTGTCATTAAGCCTGGAAAATGGAAAGAATATGAAAAACAATGAAAGATAGTTCAGCAATTAGAAAAGCGTTGGCAAAACAATAAACTAAAAGCAAATCGATTTGAAAGTTTTTGTGCACAAAATCAAAAAGATTTTACAATGGAGTCATAACAGAAATAACAATCCCCGATTCACATTATTATTATCTTTGTTTTCAAAAACACAATTTAAAGTGGTTGACCGCAAATCGATTCTGCAATAACATTTGGTTCAGTTATCAATATTAAATTACAGTTGATAATATTCCATTTTTCTGCAATTTGATGCGATTGATATACATCTGATATCAAGCATAAATTCGCATTTCTATTTCCATTTCAAAGCACTGACAAATGAAGCGATTGCACACTCGCGCTTCTCTCTCTCACTCCCTGTGTGTTCTGCTTCTTTCGTCTCCTTCTCTTTGGCCATAGCAATGCGCAGCGATTCATAAGTATCACATAAATGTTGAAATCGATGCATAAATTTAGTCGAAGAGCAGAGACGAGCAGTGGCGCCATAGTCAATATAGGAGTGTGCAACGGGGGGGCATATGCGCATTTAAAAGTGCATTGCAAACGTGATATTACGTATACGCAGCGTGGCACAGTTTATTATTGAAATATAGTCGCTACTCATGTGCACGCGTGTGTGTGCTTGTGTGTGTGTTTGAAATAATAATGAGGCTCAACTGCATGAGTGGGTAATAAGAAACTGACGTTGATTTTAAAGAGTCGCCCGCCGCAGCTGTTGCCTTCAACTGATTCCTTGAGCTCAAGGTACGCGACGAAGATGAGGGAGGGGGGAGCAGAAATTGGTCAGGAGGAGGGAGGCAGCATGGCCAACTGCAGGCCGAGCACCGCGGGACAGCGGCTGCGCCTTTGTGCCATCAAAAGTTTATCACATTAGAAATCAACGACAGGCGCCCACCCACTCTTCTGTTTCCTCCCTCCCTCTGCCCTCTCTCTCTCTCTCTCTACGCTACTCTCATTCTATTCTTGTGCCACATAAAAGGCAAAATAATAATGAGAAGCCAGAAGCAGCAGCAGCAGCAACAGAATCAGGAACAGAAGCAAAAGAAACGCAAAAAGGAAAAAAAAAAAGAAAAATTTATCACACATATTTTGTTGTGCTTTATTTGCTAGCAGCATTTCTCCGTCTCCCACCAGTTCCCTCGACTCAGACCCCTCTCCTCGCTCCCCAGTCACTTCAGTTTCTGGACCATTCACGACTCGGACTTTGTATGTGTCACATACACGCGCTCAGCACTGTTTGTTATCCTTCGAGCGTTCCAATTTCGCCTTTAATTAAATTTGATTATAGTTTTCCTCATTTTCCCGCTATTTGCTCCAAGATGACTCCCCACTTTTTGGCCTGGGGCCCTATTTTTGATGCCAATTTTATTTGCTTTATATTCTTGTTTCTTGTTTCCGAGATTTTAAATTGGAACAGTTGCTATGCTTCAGCTAAGTTTATTATTTGAGCTTAAAATGAAAACTTCTGATTCACATAACATAATTTTATTTGCTTTAGAATTGAAACTGCAAATTTTAAATTTGCCTGCATTTTCGTCATCTAAGAAGTTCCTCAGGGAAATAAATTGTAAAGTTTTACTTTACCAAATCTCTTAAGAAAAAATGTATTTTATTTCTCGGATATACTAATAAGTTCATAGGATATTAAACAACTTTATTAAGTTTTTCAAAACTTATTGTATTAGTTAATATTAAAGAAATTTTATTAACCATAAAATATAAAAAGGCGAATGAGAAAGCGTTAAATTTAATACCTGTCAAAATAGCAATAAAGAACTAAGTACCATACTAATAATAATAAACAAGATAACACAAAAATAGAGAACTAACCAATTTAATTAAAAAACTAATTAAGTTAATTATGTAAGTGCTAATTGGGATAAATACACCTCTATATAATATATACAGAATATAGTAAGTCTCGTAATTGTAAAGTTGGCCGCGTTGTTGTTGCTTCGGTTATTGCCTTGGCAACCAATTTGCTTTGCCCCCCAGCGTGATTAGCTGGCAATTGGTAATGGAATACGTATACAAATCCTTTATTATCTGAACTTACCCTTTAGTCTGTTTCTTAAAATAAGATAAGATGGTAAAAGCAAGTAGTTCAACAGGGAAACGAAAAGGGAAGTTCTAATAAAAAAAATTGATACAGTGCTATATGCAGCATATTAAATATCTGCGAAGCTTAAAAAAAGCTAACAGAGTACAGTTAACAAAGTTGGAAAAAAGCTTTAAAAAGCGAATACAATGTAACTAACAACGAGAACCATGAAATGGGTTAGTAACGAGCGGCTTTTTGGGGATGGGGGATGGTTGCCCCCAAAAGAGCGTAAAATGTAATTGTTGTTGTTCTGGGTGAACGCAGGAGGTCGAGGGAAGCCGCATAAATTACAAACACCGGCAGCATATCAACAAAAATGGAGAAAAAAAGAATTCAGGGAAAAAAGTAAAAACAAAAGGCCAAAAGCAACAAACGCGTCTAAAGCCGCTTTAGACAGGCGAAACAAACAAACAACGAAACTAACAACAACGACAACTGTTGGTGTGTGTTAATGTGTGTGTGTGTGTGAGTGTGAGTGTGAGTGTGAGTGCGTAAAATACAGTCGAGGAAAATAGGGAAAATAACTATGTAGACTGGCATACAATTAATGGCCCTGTGGGGTTTCATTGGGCAATCGCTTTGGAGTTTCATTCCTGACGCCTATTTAGACCTTCTCACAGATGACAACGTAGAATGGGGCTTTGTTATTGTTTAAATTTAGCTGACAATATTCTGTTAGTATTATTTATGATGCACTATCAACGGAGACAGTATAAAGTACAATCAGAAAAGCAAAAAAATTAATTGAAATTTGGGACAAACGAAAGGCATGTTTTTTTCTCTTATCTGATAAATATGAGATTGAGTGCAGTAAAAATGATAAACTATAAAAATGTTTAGCTAAATGTATCGTTCATAGCGAAAAATAGTTATAAACATGATTATATTTCACTTGTAAATCGATTGTTTTTAGGATACCAAAGGAAAACTAAATTATTCCCATTTTGACAAGTTATTAAACAGCATATAAACCGGAAGTATTTTTACAGGGTATACCTAACATCGCAGCGAGTTTATGAATAATAATTGTATATTTAAAATGCATTTTTAGCATAAAGGGTTACATATATTGGTCTTTTTACAGGGTATATCTTACATCGCAGCTAGTGAATATTCACAAAATTTCCATTAACAACAGTACATTAAATCCACAAAAAAAAAAGGCAAGCAAAAAGCATGGAACATAAATACAAATACACTGATGCACGCACACTCGCACACTCACACACACACACACACATAGGGGCATACCTATATTAACTGCTGGTCTGCTGCAAACAAAAGGAATTACTTTATATGTAAAGGCAAAGTGTTTTTATGTGTGTTGGCAACACTTCATCCAACTTCCCCCCTCCTGCAAATGCAAAAGGACTCCTACTCCCGATGTGTCTGTCTCTGTCTCAATTTGCCCCAATCCTTCTCCCCCCCATCCTCAAATTCCCTCTTGTTGTACGAACGCTTTCTTCCATTCGTATCGCTTGTCTGCCAGTCTGTCTGGCCGCCCTTCTTCTTAGCCATGTCCATTTGTCTGCTGAATGTTGACTACCAACAACAACAGTACTGGGACTGTTGGCGCCACCTACAAACACACAGATACTCCCCACACACACACACACGCATACACTTGCAGCACTTGCCTGTTGTGCGTTCGTATTTCATTGCCGTATGAGTAATTTTTCAGGCGACTAGTCGAAAAGCCGCATTGTTTTGGCCAGCACACCCTCAACACACATACACACACACACAAGGAGACCAACACACACACCAGCACACTCTCGGACAGTCATAGAGTCAGTTGCATGTGCATTTTAAAGCAATTTCAGGTGGTTTCTTCTTTCCCTCTGGATTTTTTTTCTCTGTTTTTGCACTTTGTTCAGGTGCCGACGTCTGGCGAAGCTTTTCGCGTTACTTTACATCATTTCTCATTTGACGTCATCGCTGCCTTAAATAGTAGACAGAGGGCAGGGGAGAATCAACATGCAAACGCCTACGCTAAACACGCACCCGCAACTATACTGAATTTATGTAGAACAATTGCCAGTCTCTTAAATATTGATAGATGACCTCCTAGTCTCCTTACAATTGATGTTTTTTATGTTCGCTTCTCTCTCTTCCCTCTTTCCCTCTCTCTCTCTCCTTCTCCAGCTTAATTGCTGTGATGTAATGTCTTCCCCTAGGGAATTCTTAATGCAGAATCGAATTGATATTCTTATTGGCCTTTTTTGATAGCCTTGCAATTATACTTTGTATTTACTTGCATTTTCTCATTACTTTTAATACAGCTGAGTTTTTTATTACGAATTTTTAATGATCCTTACTCATATCTTAAGTAGATGTACAGTTATAATGCTCAGGGTTTAACTCCCACATTAAACAGCCTGTAATTCATTCGGGATTCTTTGAATCCTTAATACATATTGGGTATATTTATACCTATATTTATTAATAGGGAGACTTTTATATCATTCAAATCTAGATTAATCCGATGTATTGTGTTGCAGGAGGTTCCATATATTTTCCTTATCATATATGTTATTAAAATACACAATTTCGGGTAGAAATCTGTAGAGGATATTTGATTTTTTTCCTTTAGTATTGTTTATTCAACCTCAGCTTAAAACACTACACAAAATAAGGTAATATAAAAATTAACGTCTAAAATTATACGTAAAGTAAATATTAAAACATTAAAACATTCGAATATTATGTAAATTAACATCTCTGATCAAGGCAGTCATTGCCTCTATAAGGAAAACTGTGACTGAATTTTCGTTACTGTGTAAAGGAGAGCAAATTGAATAAACAATAATCAGGAAAAACATAAAGACAACATGCCAGAGGTCATTCAGTTAGCTGGCGTGCTGTCCGGACACAGTGGTTGGGTTACCCAGCTGGCCCCGCATCCCCATGATCCGGATCTCCTGGTGTCATCGTCACGCGACAAGACCATTATCGTCTGGCGTCTCACCCGAGAGGGTCTCAACAATTATGGGTATATGCTGAAGAGGAACTACGGACATTCGCATTTCATTAGCGATGTTGTGCTCTCATCGGATGGCAACTTTGCCTTGTCCGGCTCCTGGGATCGTACCATCCGTCTGTGGGATCTGACAGCTAGTGCAACGACACATCGCTTCGAGGGTCACACGAAGGATGTGTTGTCCGTGGCGTTCTCACCGGATAATCGCCAGATAGTGTCGGGATCACGGGATCGCACCATTAAATTGTGGAATACTCTGGCGGATTGCAAGTACACCATTACCGATGACTGTCACAGTGATTGGGTGTCCTGTGTACGCTTCTCACCCAAGCACAACAATCCCTTGATCGTCTCCTGTGGCTGGGATCGCACTGTCAAGGTCTGGGATCTGACCCACTGTAAATTGCGTAACAATCATCATGGTCACACTGGATATCTGACCACAGTGGCCGTCTCTCCGGACGGTTCGCTGTGCACGTCGGGCGGCAAAGATGCCAAGGTGCTCTTCTGGGATCTCAGCGATGGACGCAATCTATATCCCCTGGATCATCATGATGTCGTCAATGCCATGTCCTTCTCGCCCAGTCGCTATTGGCTCTGTGTCGCCTGCGGCTCATCCATTGCCGTCTGGGACTTGGCCTCAAAGAAGGCCGTCTTTGATCTATGGCTGGAGGATGTGCCGGCAACTGCCAAGGGCGATCTACCACAGTGTCTGTCACTGGCCTGGTCCATAGATGGCCAGACTCTCTTTGCTGGCTACTCGGACAACAAGGTGCGCGCTTGGCAGGTACTTACTGGTCAATAAAAACAAAGTCTAGTTCCCTAACACTATTTACAGGCCATGACCAAAAATTAAGCTGATTTGTTTATTCTATGTAACTGTAACTGGACACGAGACCACCATCGAAACAAATAAAACATAAAATTAGAATTATTGAAAGGAGAAACAAAATTAGATCGATATTAATCACAGATATTTCATTTATTCTGTCAATTTTCGAGAGAAAATCCCCGAAACAATCTTATCCCTATGCCACTTGTAAAGCTCGTTTCCTTGAGCGCCAAAAAAGTGTCAAATCATGAGATTCAGATAGGATTGGACGATGGGAGACGACGTTGACCAAATGGGTGGAAGGGGTGACCACTGGGTCAATCGTAAGGCGAAAAAACTGAGATTCAAACAGCAGGATGATGATGGGGAAAGGATAAGCCAAAAGCAAAGCGTAAATATATATATAAAAATCTTGTATTCGATTTGGATACGGACAGATTAATAGAGAGAACAGAGAGAAACCCGTGGCATTTGCGGATGGAGAAATGGGAGGGTTCTATAGGAAGGCAGATTGTCAGACTGTCGACAAATCCACAACAACAGACCACAAACGCAATCGCAATCAGAATTATATATTTATTTTTATGTTTCGCAGTTGGCTGTTGGCAGATTTCTCATTTGTGGCAAACGCATCACAAGAAAACTGACAGACGACTGTAGTATTAAGTATCCCTGGCTGACATATATATTTTATATTTAGGAGAGGATGCGAGGCAGGAGGAGGTGATCCATTGAAAGGGTCGAGGTCGTTCTAATGATTAATACGATTTACAGGCCGAAGTTACGCATGGGGCAAGTTGAGGGAAAACTAAGTTTAAATGGATCAACTGTGCTTTCCTTGCACCTGCCACACACACACACATCTTTGACTTCTGTGTGTGTGTGTGTGTGTGTGTCTACCTAAACGAGCCTACGCACAATGGAAAAGTACATAAAAACGCAACAGAATGATATTCCGTTACACACATCCTGACCCTGGATACCAAAATTCCACACACTCCCATTATACACATAAGTATGTATATAAAACGCTTGTATATACACCACTTATGTACACCGCTTGGCACTACTTTCACAGTGTACATACATAACATTCACACACACACACACAAACACACACACGCTTAGCTATGTGTGAAGGACTTTTAAAATCGACCACTTACTACGCCTAAGCACACTGTGTGTAAGCGAGATGGCTATGTTAACAGCGCCTTTGAGCATTGCTCTCAACAATCACAGAGTTAGAGAGAGCGAGTGTGAACTTTGAGAGTGGGTGGAGGGTGAATAGGGGGGTGGCTGATTGGTAAGCGAAGCCAGGCGAGTCCATCGGCTTTGCTCGTTTGAAGCGTACTATACTCGCAGGCGTAAAAATGTGTAAAACTTAGCTCTCTGATGAATGAGATTAACCGCTACACACACACACACACACAAGACACGCAGACACACACATACACACACACGCGCATAGCAGGCAACCCCCTGGCACAGGCGCATACAACACACCGATGGCTACAACAAAAGCAACAGCAACAACAACAACAACCACCAAAACCGACAAAGCACTTGCTGCTGCTACTGTCCTGTATTTTGTGGGAGGGGCGGGCGGCGTTAACGCTTTTACTCGCTACTCTTTTGCTTTGCTTTTGCTGATAGCCATTTTTTATGCGCCTTTTATGCTTTATTTAAAATATTTCAGCTTTTCTTGTTTGTTTCCGGTAAATTGTCGCTTTCAAAACTTTTAAATCTTTTGTTGCGGTTTCGTTTTAAATGTACAGTCAGGGATTTACATTTTGCCCTGTCCTTCTAGTTGACGCCCGTCGCAAATTGCAGACGAGTTAATACTCACACAAGTCTATAATGTAGCGGGCCACTTCACTCACTATGAATTGTTTATCGTTTTTGCATAAACTTTCTCAATGTTGTGTTTTGCACTTGTATGAATTTATGTAAAATGCATTTTACATTTTTACATCCTACATGACTCACACACACACCACACAGTTTTGAAAAGCTCTTTAACCGATTCGTTGTGAACGTTTCAACGTTTGCACTGCGACTGTGACTTTTACTCGTTAAGTGTGCAGTTCACATTAAACACATCAAGTTGGCAGCCCATTATAAGTTTATCGATTATATGTTTGTGTGAGCTGCTGCTTTGCGAGCGGGACAACACTACTGTCACTTACCTGTCTTATTCCACTGTTTAGATTTATTAAAGCAAAAAAATAGCTGTTCCGGCCGGAAAACATCCGCATAAAAAAATTTAAAATGCGCGCGTCTCTCATATGTGATACTGTCAATCGAGAGCAAGTTGCTTTGGTGTTGCAAATTTAAAAACGCCAAATCTTTGAAATAAATTAATAATTTAATACAAAATTTAAAATTCTAAATTATTAAAATTAAGGTTGATTTTATGTCAGAGCCTTTGACTCCAATTTGAGAAAATCCAGCGATTTCGCTGTAATTTCTGCGAGCACATCTATAATGATAGTATCGATATTTGCCACTTTCGATATATCGAGGGGTGCATTAAAAAATTAGAAGTTAAATAAATAGCAAAGATTTGATTTTGAATTTAAAATAAACTGAACGGAGAACTTATGTGTACGTTTATTCATTATCAAATGGGCTGTTCTTCCGGACTGTCTTTTGATAGTGTCGATGTAAAAACATACTAAAATATACATATCGGAAAAACAATAGATAATCAAATAAAGTAATCAGATAATTTATTTCCTACCCTATCGGAATACATTGGATATCGTTATATTTATAATATTTTTAAGTAAAATTAACACCATTACCAAATCTATAATATATTTTTAAGACTACGCTAAAATACGCCACTTGACCTATATATTTAGTTTGCCCCTTCACCATATCTATTAATACAGGTATATTATTGTCATATTACTATCGACTCTCTCAGTTATTACAATCTACCATTTGCTTTAGTTCGCAAACTTCCCGTTTGACATCAAACCACTTTCCCGGTAAACAGAAATGGGTTACTGGAGTTCCCTTCAGGCAGACGTAGTACTTATTACACATTTTTGAGTCGCGATTAGTAAAGCCTTCCGCTTTATCGCTACAATCGAGATTATCTGACATTGCAGTTGGTAAAACAGGTAAACTTTCGGAACTATCAACAGAGCATTCCACTCGAGTGGGGGAAATTGCAGATCTTTATCTTTGTGTCTATATAAAGACCTTTGGGACATTTTCGTGGTAAAGCTTTTCCATTGGCACATACGAAGAATTTGCTACAGGAGTTCGGATGCCTGAGATAATCACCATTTGCTGCGGAACTACAATCCGGAATAAATGTTGAGAATTCTTCCGTTTTGTCAACCTCATCTTTGTGAACAGTTTGGGAGATTGTTGGTTCCTTAGCCTCATAACTATATGTTTTATCAGTCGAGCAGTCTACCAAACTGGGGAAGTTGCAAACTTTCTTCTTAATATCGAAATAAAGGGTTCCGGGACAATTTCTTGGTATAGCACGGCCATTTGCGCATACGTAGAACCTACCGCAAGACTTTGAATCCCTTAGAAATGATCCGTTTGGTAAACCCGTACAATCTGTCGTATTCTCTTCATTAGAAGGAACAATCCGTGACTTCTCTTTATCATCGAGGTGTGCAGATAGGAATGCGTTCTTATATACATCCGTTTTAGTAGTCGTTTTGTGTGTTTCTTTGGCGATTCCTTGGGCTGGTTCATTGGAAGACATTGAAGATTTTGGCAACAATTCAAGGTTGGAGACGAAATTATTAGTGGTCAATTTATCTGTTAGAACATACGCAGATTCCGTTTTCTCATTATACTTTTCTATGTTGGAGATACTCTTCAGATCGTCTGTATATAATGATGCTGTTTTATCTGAGCTGTTTATCTCATTACATTTTACCAGACTGGGAAAATTACAAACCCTTTTCTTAATATCGAAATATAGATTTGGCGGGCAGCTGCGGGAAATAGCACGTCCACTTGCACATATATAGAATCTGTTGCATGACCTTGGATTTCTTAGATAGGTGCCACTTGGTAGAGAGTTGCATTGGGATAGCTCTTCTATCTCTGAAGCATCTTTTGGTAATTGTTGTACACTGCTGGAAATGGTTTCACGATCATCCTTTGGGTTAAAAGTTTTAAGCTTAGATGTCAATTCTGTTAAGGATGAGCTCGTAGTGGTTCCATCATAGAAGTCCGCATCCATTGAACTGTCAGAAGTGATACTATCTGACGTCAATGCAATGAGAGATGCGCTTGTAGTTGGTTCATCATAGATATCCTCTTTCGTTGAGTTGTCCAGTAATTTATCCGAAGTTGGAGTAGTGAGTAAAAGATTTACAGAACTATCTGGGAAAATTGATGCAAAATCCTTTGTTGTTGGTTTAGTAACTTCAGATGTATATGACTGCCCAAAGCTGGATAATTCATGTTTCAGGAAACTATCCAATGATTTTTGTGAAAATCTTTGTTCTTGATCCTCCAGACAATTCACCAGTTGTGGAAAATTGCATACTTTCTTTTTAATATCAAAATATAGGTCTTTGGGACACTTTCGAGATATTGCTCGACCATTTGCACATACATAGAACTTGCTACACGACTTCGAATCCCTCAAATGTGCTCCATTTGACAAAATGCTGCAATATTCACTTGCCTCTTTAATTGAAGCAGAGGACGATAGTTTAAATGGAATATGTACATCACCGATCATAGTTTTCTTCCTTATAGAGTTCTTCGAATTACCGTTGACCTTTCCAGCATGGGACCCAATTTGAAGAATAAGTTGCTCTTTAGAGTTTAAATTGAAGTGATTTTTATCGAAGAGTGAATTTTCTGATGGTGCCGATGGACTAGAAGAATCTTCAGAGATTGAGCTGAAGTTATCAATTGAACTCTTTGATGATTCCGTAACTGCTGGTGTAAAGGAGGATGCCTCAAAAGATGAACTAGGGCCGCCAGATTTTATGAAGCTATTCAACCATGATTTCAGTGAAATACTGTATTCCTGGTCCTCAAAACAGTTAACAAGTTGAGCCAAAGTGCAAACCTTCTTTTTGATATCAATATAAAGGTTTTGAGGACACTTTTGAGATATTGCTCGACCATTTGTACATACATAAAACTCGCTACAAGACTTTGAATCCCTTAAGTGGGCGCCATTTGGTAAAATGCCGCAAAATTCATTTGCCTCTTTAACTGAAGCAAAAGACGATAGATTGACAGGAATGTTAACATCTCTAATCATAAGATTTTTTGCGATTGCGTTCTTTAAATTCACATAATGTTTTTCTGCATAGAATCCAATTTGAAGCAGCAATCTTTCCTTAGAGCTCAAATTGTAAAAATTAACACCAAATGTATTCTCTGACGATTCCGAAATTGAAAATGATGCCTCTGAGCTTGAGCTTAAACTTTCAGTTGAACTCTCTGTAGATTCCGTTACTGCAAAAGTCAAAGAAGACACTTCAGAACTCTCCGATGATTCACTTGTTTCTGAAGTTGAAGATAAATCCTCAGAGCTTGAGCTGGAGCTTTCAGTTGAACTCTCTGATGAATCCGTTAACTCTGAATTTGAAGAGGAATCCTCAGAACTTAAGCTAGAGCTTTCAGTTGAACTCTCTAAAGATTCCGTAAATTCTACAGTCGAAGAGGAAGCATCAAAGCTTGAACTAGAGCTTTCAGTTGAACTCTCTGATGATTCCGTAAACTCCGAAGTCGATAAATAAGCCTCAGAGCTTGAGCTAGAACTTTCAGCTAAACTCTCTGTTGATTCCGTAGACTCTGAAGTCGAAGAGGAGTCCTCAGAGCTTGAGCTAGAGCTTTCAGTTGAACTCTCTGATGATTCCGTAGACTCTGAAGTCGAAGAGGAGTCCTCAGAACTTGAGCTGGAGCTTTCAGTTGAACTCTCTGATGATTCCGTAGACTCTGAAGTCGAAGAGGAGTCCTCAGAGCTTGAGCTGGAGCTTTCAGTTGAACCCTCTGATGATTCCGTAGATTCTACAGTCGAAGAGGAAGCATCAGAGCTTGAGCTGGAGCTTTCAGTTGAACTCTCTGATGATTCCGTAGACTCTGAAGTCGAAGAAGAGTCCTCAGAGCTTGAGCTAGAGCTTTCAGTTGAACCCTCTGATGATTCCGTAAACTCTGAAGTCGAAGAGGAAGTCCTCAGAAGCTTGAGCTAGAGCTTTCAGTTGAACTCTCTGATGATTCCGTAGACTCTGAAGTCGAAGAGGAGTCCTCAGAACTTGAGCTGGAGCTTTCAGTTGAACTCTCTGATGATTCCGTAGACTCTGAAGTCGAAGAGGAGTCCTCAGAACTTGAGCTGGAGCTTTCAGTTGAACTCTCTGATGATTCCGTAGACTCTGAAGTCGAAGAGGAGTCCTCAGAGCTTGAGCTGGAGCTTTCAGTTGAACTCTCTGATGATTCCGTAGACTCTGATGTCGAAGAGGAGTCCTCAGAACTTGAGCTGGAGCTTTCAGTTGAACTCTCTGATGATTCCGTAGACTCTGAAGTCGAAGAAGAGTCCTCAGAGCTTGAGCTGGAGCTTTCAGTTGAACTCTCTGATGATTCCGTAGACTCTGAAGTCGAAGAGGAGTCCTCAGAACTTGAGCTGGAGCTTTCAGTTGAACTCTCTGATGATTCCGTAGACTCTGAAGTCGAAGAGGAGTCCTCAGAACTTGAGCTGGAGCTTTCAGTTGAACTCTCTGATGATTCCGTAGACTCTGAAGTCGAAGAGGAGTCCTCAGAACTTGAGCTGGAGCTTTCAGTTGAACTCTCTGATGATTCCGTAGACTCTGAAGTCGAAGAGGAGTCCTCAGAACTTGAGCTGGAGCTTTCAGTTGAACTCTCTGATGATTCCGTAGACTCTGAAGTCGAAGAGGAGTCCTCAGAGCTTGAGCTGGAGCTTTCAGTTGAACTCTCTGATGATTCCGTAGACTCTGAAGTCGAAGAGGAGTCCTCAGAGCTTGAGCTGGAGCTTTCAGTTGAACTCTCTGATGATTCCGTAGACTCTGAAGTCGAAGAGGAGTCCTCAGAGCTTGAGCTGGAGCTTTCAGTTGAACTCTCTGATGATTCCGTAGACTCTGAAGTCGAAGAGGAGTCCTCAGAGCTTGAGCTGGAGCTTTCAGTTGAACTCTCTGATGATTCCGTAGACTCTGAAGTCGAAGAGGAGTCCTCAGAACTTGAGCTGGAGCTTTCAGTTGAACTCTCTGATGATTCCGTAGACTCTGAAGTCGAAGAGGAGTCTTCAGAGCTTGAGCTGGAGCTTTCAGTTGAACTCTCAGATGATTCCGTAGACTCTGAAGTCGAAGAGGAGTCCTCAGAGCTTGAGCTGGAGCTTTCAGTTGAACTCTCTGATGATTCCGTAGACTCTGAAGTCGAAGAGGAGTCCTCAGAGCTTGAGCTGGAGCTTTCAGTTGAACTCTCTGATGATTCCGTAGACTCTGAAGTCGAAGACAAATCCTCAGAGCTTGAGCTGTAGCTTTCAGTTGAACTCTCTGATGATTCCGTAGACTCTGAAGTCGAAGACAAATCCTCAGAGCTTGAGCTGTAGCTTTCAGTAAAATTTAGTAATGGTTCAGTCACTGTGATTAGTTCACCAGGTGTTAATGTGGAGTGCAGATCATTACTGGTAGTAAGGACAGATGCAGGTGTCGAGGTAATTGGAGGCTTTGGAGGCAGAATAAGTGGTGGCTTGGGAGGATTGTTCCAAAACGATCCAAAGAAATTGAAAATAATTGGTCTATCTAGGTTTATATTCTGATTGATGTTGAACTCATTTCTCACACCGCTGGTATCTGGTGGGTCAAGAGCGTTGGGTAGATTATTTTTGACGCAGGTTTGAGCTTGTAGATTGAAGCGGTATCCTTCGTGACAGTTGTTTCTGATCTTTCCAAGCAAGCCCAGGCATAGATAGTATGCATTGGGATCGGCTGGATCGGCTGATTTATATCCAAAATTTTGTCCAGTGCATACATCCAAGGCAAATGCCTGCGGAACAGTCAACAGACCAATCCACAGGAACTTCACTAAGGATATCCATTTTATTTTAATGTTTATCTCCATTGATTTTCACATTCACAATTTGACTTACCCAATTGCATTTTAAATGTTCATCCGGTAAAATGCGACGTGCAACGACTCGACATTTTGTTATATACCCCATGAAACAATCAGCTGAAAGCCTTTCCATATTCCAGTTACCAATCGTTAAGAAATTGTTTACAACTTTCTGCTTACAACATAATTATTTTAAATAAATTATATCACCGTTGTCTAAAGTATTTGCACTTCTTCAGAATCTTAGAACGGAATTCTTGTAAGACACATGTTCAGTTGCGGTTGCATGTCATCTACATGTCATCTGCTATCTCTCTCCTTCTTTTGATGATTTATTTCTCTCATTCTCTCTCAGAGGTTAAACAGAGTCAGTCAATCTCAATATAGTTTATATTTTCACAGCGTAGTGAAGTGAATTATTTTATTTACCTCGAATGCTTTCCAGCTTTTACTGCTAATATGATCTTCATTTCTTTAGTTTGTCTCTGAAAATGTTAATCCATGTTAGTCAACAGACTATTACAGAATTATGTTATGAAAAGCCTAACAAAAAAGTATGATTGGGAAATAATACTTTTAAATTATCAATGAATACTTTATTGTATGTTAACTTTATTTTATCTCTTCTTCTCACATTACGCATCAATTTATTAAATCTTATGGTAAGCTTCCAATGTTTAAATTGTAATCTACTGTCAAGTGCTGCTTATCAGTAATCATCTTGCTTTGGGGTTCTGTTTGCTTTGATAGTGTAATTGCCTTGACGTTACTATTCCACTTATACTATAATCAAGAACCCGCTCCCCTCCCCTTTCCGTTACTATTCATTGCTCACCCACCTGCTCCTCTATTGTCTCGTCGTTTGGCTGGCAGGTACCGTGGTCCGATTAGTTGATGAGATAAGGGTACCGAGGGCTCTACTTATCGTAAGTATTCTTGCAATGATTACTACAATCGTCAGACCACTTGTTGTTGTTCCTATTTTGTTACTATTTTTAGAATTGGTAGAAAAAAGAGCTTTTGGTGTAGAAAGCACAGAGCTGTAGTATCTAGAGGTCTTTTAGTTCGGGCTCTTATCGTAACTTGTGTGGCTTCGAATGTACCTGGTTGAGGAAAGCAAATTCAATGTTGGATTTTGTTGCCTCTGGTATTCGAGCCAATAAGTTCGGCTACCGATTCGCATTTTATCTTTTGCATTTTTTTATTATTTTTTTTTTTGATTTTCTTTTATTTTTTTGGGTTTTTTATTATTTTTACTGCAAGTTTTTTTGGCAATTCAACAGGTCACCTGCACATATTAAATCAGCATTGAAAACCTTGTACCTGATAGCACCTTTTATGACTGATAGCAAACTGTAGAATGAAAAGTGCGAGTCATTATCAAAAATCAAATTTAATACTTATGATCGCCTATTACCATATCTACCTGAACTTATCTAAGAAATTTACGGCAACTAATCCAAAAATAACTGCGTGATCTATCAGGTTTCATTTTGGAAACACTGTTAGCTTTAATTAACCCTTTTTTTCCTTAGAATTCTAGATGTAAAGTGAATAATGTTCATTTAATATCATGGTCTTAGATGCAAAGAGTTGGATCAAAAGATTTTTTTCTACCGTGACTCTATTTCATTTGCTTTCTAACATACTATAGAGGAAAATATATAGAGAAATTTATTTAGTATTGTTAGTATTGAATTGGATATCCATCAACAATATTATCATTTTTAATAGACTAGATAATAACTTATTTTAAGGATATAACTTAAATTTGAGCTGCTAAACTTCGCTTAGGCTGAACAAGTTTTTATTATCTACATGTATCTATATTAAAAATAAAATTGTATCTACAAGAATATATTCATATATTAAAAACTGAAATATTTTCTACATTTCAAAGCAGTCAGTACAAGATTTTTCTCTAATTTATCAATCATGTAACCTAACAGTTTTTGAATTACAATTATTGTAATAAGTGCATTTTCTTGTAATTTCTTAAAATATAGCCAAACAAACAAACAAAAACAATGGAACCGAACAATGGTCAAAATTTGCATATGACAATGGATGATGCAATGGATTAGAGTGGTCTCGAAACTACACAACGCTGTAAAGTGCGTTTGGGTCATCCGTTAGCTAACGAGACCATTCCAAACACGATAACGATCGCGGAATTTTGCACATATCAAGCTGAAAGCTACCTCCTGACAGATCCATTACAAGACCCAGGGGGGAGGGAATTTCCATTGCAACGAGGTAATCAGTGCTTATCTATTGCCGGCGCGATAACACGATTGACTTGGGCAAGTGGGCTCGTCCGGTATCAGATTAAAGATGAAATATTTAATAGGCGGACAGACCAAAAAAATTGTTAGTTCTGAGTCTTATTTATTTGAATCGAATTTATATATGGGTCATCCGTACTTTAGTTTAACGCATCATGTTGCAAAGATTTGACCTGTTCACGCTGCAGCCGATTGCCATAGGTGCGCGAGACGAGATTCCAGGTATCCAGGAAACGATCCATACACTGTGTTATGCAACGCTGTTCGGAACCATCTAGAGCCTTTCCAGGCTTACTGACGCACTTCTTGAAGCACTTCTCGGTCATCTTGGACAGCATCTCCTGGGCATTGGCCAATGCGATCTGTTGCTTCACTTGACTCATCAGCTCACCCTTCTCCAAATTAGCATGAGCCATTTCAATTAATGGTTATTTAACTTGCAATTTCCGAAATCAATTTCAATTTCACAATACGTATTTTATTCTCTTAGATGATTTTTGATTTTGTTTTTTCGTCTTTTCAAAATCAAAAGCCTACACAATTTTGCTGTCTGACGCACTGAAAATGTTATTAGTACGACAAAAAAAAGACATATACACATGTATATTTAAGGGGATTGCAAAGAGTTCCCTCAATATTACAGATATGTTTTTCTCAAGAAATTCGCACATAAAAAAGGCTACTATTATTATAAAAGATTTTCTGTTATGTTACCAAATAATTGTCAGAGTCTGTTTGACGGCTTCTTTCTAACAAAAAATGTAAATGCATTTAAAGGAAAGTCATATTATCCCAGCTGTTCAACGCATATATTTATATTTTGCTGTCTATCTTAAGCAATTATTGTAAGCAGAAATTATTGTAAGACACTTGCTTAGTTACATTTATTATTATTTTTTATTTATTGTTAGCATAAATACATTTTTTTTTAATTTACTTCAATTTATTACACATTTTTTTAAATTTCTATAAAGGTAGCTAGGTTTAAACTTTAACATATAATATTTTTAATTTAATTGCATAAAAGTTAGTTTGCTATTAGCGTATTACAATTATTTAAAAGATCTTTTGCTCAGTTTTTGTAGAAAAATATACTATAAAAAAGAGTTTTGTGATTTTTATTTACTTATAACATTTCGTTAAGTATATATTTTTTTTATTTCGCTGAGTGTACGACAATAAGTCAGATTGTATATAAAAATAAAAACTGTTTAGTTTTGTTTTTAGCAGCATTTGATGTGACCCAGTAAATTGACTACTGATCAGATAATCATACACATATAATATAATATTTAATATTCTTTGGAACGCATTTATTTAAGAATCGTTCGATCAAATTGCCGGAAATAAGTTGCCTTGGCAGTAAGCCATGTCAGGGTTGGATCCACAGATTTATATTCTATTAACTGAGGACAAATAAGTGTCGCAAACAGTTTCTAAACAAGTTGAACGTGTGCGTTTTGATTTTAATTTATATATACTTTTAGATCAAAAATTGGTCACTGATTTTTGATAGTTGCCCGATTCCAACTTAATTAGAATCAATAATATTTAGTATACGAGAGTCCGACCCACTTTTAATACTGTAAAAACCTCGCACCAGTCCCATAACAATGAACGATTTTGGATGAATCTTCAACTAGAATAAGGTATAAAGTGCACATTGCGGCATCCTAAGGACTGACCTGAATAATTAGATTTTCTTGTGTATATAGAATATATATATATATGTTTATATACTTTTGATCAGCATGTATCACTTATATTTGGTTGATGTATGTACATTATACAAAACTGTCAGCTGATCTTTCAGTTTTTTGTGCAATAGACAAACACGATTGGGTAAGAGTGTAAGAGTGTGTGCAGGAGTCTGTATATATTATGTACAAGTGATAGGTACAGTTCTATCGGATGTCAACTATGTTCTAAATATAAGTAGATGTATAAGTAAATTATATATAATTTAAATTGTGTATGGTATATGGAATGTACAATCACTTTGAGTATGTAAGTATTATTGCGTTGAAAAGACAGGCACAAAGTGTGTATGTATGCGTGTGTTTCTGTGTTAGCCAGATTGTCATTTATATAGAGGTTGCAACATTCATTCAATTCCTAGGCACGGTACCCAAACGATGCCAATCGACTAACTCCTGGCGCAAGTCATGCTTGGAGAGATCTACTTCAAAGCCGCCAAGTAGCTCGTTCTCCTGCAACGTATCGTGGGACCAGACTGTCACCTGCAACCTGCGCTGTTGCACCACATCCAGCGGCATGCGGTACTCCAACTGTAAAAAAGAATAAAGTTAGTATATTATTACTTCTTTAATTGTTATCGTCTTACCGTCTCCATGAAGCTAGGTACACACGTTTTGCGTACGACTTTGGTCTTGCGTTTGGTGGCTTTACTTGGGTCCGGTTTCAAGTAGCACTTAACATACGTGTTTGGCTCCTGTCCACCCTGCAGCATTGGCAGTCCTTTGGCGTGGTGTATCTGCAACTCGACAAAAGAGATCTCACGTTAGTTTGTTAACCCCTTTTGGGAAATAAGTTAACCCACCATCACAGTAAGTACGCCGCGTTGATATTGCAGCGATAATCGTATCTGGCCAATTTCATTAGCATTATCCCGCGATGGCTGATGTTTAACCTCTGCAAAGTTCAAAGTTCAAAGTTATTATAGTCCTTGCTTGGCTCTAATTCAATAACACTTACCCCTAATCTTGGGCATCTCCAATTTGGCCTCCTGCTGATCGCGAAGAAGAGGATGAAAGAATGTGTAGACAAGATCCGAATGGGCTATTTCCTCTGCAGCATCAAAGAGGGATTTTAGGAAACGCTGTATCAAAGGCAAACGCTTTTCAGCCACCGACTTGATATTGGAACGACCCACATGCACTCCAGCTGGAAGACTGAAATAAAAACAAAAACAATAGAATATATAGAATAGAAAATACCTTTGTTCTACTTTTCTACTTTCTGAATTTACCATATAAAAATTTTAAAAAAATCCATTTATTACACTTATTTCCTGAGGGAATTTTGATATTTCGAAAATGTTACTAACTCAAAGATAAAAGATAACACGATTTAAAGATCGGAACATACTAATAAACATACAACGAAAGTTATGAGTTCAAGAGGAACTCGGAACTTCAGACCTGAAGAAATAACAAGGAAGCATGATTAAAAGTGAAAATCACTATAAAATCAAGAACCTTGATATTTAAGATTAGAGAAATGAACAGTGAGTGGTAAGAAGAGTGGCCAAAACAGACAGCAGATAAATGATATATGAGCATAAACGGGTGCTTATCAGTTGACCGCCAAGTGGGACTGTCTGACTGAAACAGGTAACACAACTAATGGCTGATAAATCAGCAAAAATGACAACAACAAAAAGTGGTTGCGGCAGAGTTTGACTCGCTGAAGGCCGCGCAAAGACAAAGAGCGGCAGTGGGTGAAAGAAGAGCGGGCCAACAAAATGCCAGAATCGAGAGTCGAGCCGAGCAGAGTCACTCGACGAGCCATTGGGAGCAGCGTCGTGATATCGCAGCGATAAGCGTTGACGTCGCCCGCTCGCTCCAATCAGTTAACGAGCGAGCTGCAAAGCGGACGGCAGAAAAAAAAAGCTGAGAACGCGGGAGCTGCTGCTGCCGAGAGTCGAAAGCCCAAGAGCTGCGGCATTGGCGTTCGATTAACGACGACGTGGAGAAGTCAACGGCAGACCAACAACAAAAACTATACATATATACGTATAAAAAAACGAATATAAAAAACTTTATTCAATTCAGGTGTACAACTGCGGAATGCTGGCCAAAAGCATTTAACAGCCATGGCTCAGCTAACGTCTGTGGGCCAAGGTAAGTGCATTTACTCGCAAGAAAAAAGGGAGATGCTTCATCCCGCCAAGAAACTGACTCTTCAATTACTTCCCGCCACAGGCCAACTGGCGACGTTTGGTCCACTGCTTGCCACGGCCATGGTACTCGTGAGTCTCGTCCTAGCGCTGCTCGGCATCAAGTTCTGGGGATTCCGGCGACGCCTTACCTTTGATCGCTCACCTGCCTCGCAGCAGCCGCAACAACAATCGTCTCAGCCGTCTCAGCAGCCGCCACGTTATGCTGCCTACGAATCGCAGGTGCGTAAATTGCAACAATAACAAAAAATACAAATGAAAAGACACAAACAAATTGGAAATCTCGATGCAATCGCCATTTATAAAGGTTAATAAGGTATCGCGATACCTTTCAATACCCAACAACAACAACAACAACAATGCGACTCATTTATGATAACACATAAAAAAGGCAGGTGTATTCGTGTAGGTGTAGGTGTGCCTGTTGGGTGTGTGTGTGTGTGTGTGTGTGGGAGAGTGTATTGCTGGTGCTGGCAATCAAAATACGATGTCAGCGTAAAAGTCGGATACTGTTTATCGAAAGAGAGCTTAAAAGTTTCCAGTAACAGATCCAACAGTTATCGATAGACCGGTTTTACAGCCATAGTTTAAATAAGAACTTCTACATTCTATATTGAACTGTTGTCCTACAGTTAAGTATTTGCACTTCGGCAAAGCGCTAACTTAAATTTGGCTGCATATTTAATTATTTATTTATTTATTTATCTACCGTATCATACCTTATAGTACTCTCGATACTATACCTGCTTTTTCAATAAACTTATATCAATATCAGTTTTAAAATATATTTTAAATGCTAATACCAATCAATTTGAAAATAAAGCACACAAATAGGATATTTTGTAGTTCATTTAAATTTATAATCAAAAGAATAAAATTATTAAGAATAATAATTATAAGAATAAAGAATGCATAGAATTAAATAAAAGTCCACCTCTAAAGTTAGATATCGTCTTTCTGTGTATTTGTGCCTGTGGTCATGTGTTCGTGTGTAACGCTTTTACAGTTATGACGCATACGATAGTCGTTGTTGTTGTGGTTGTTGATATTTTCTTTGTTGTTGTTACTGGCTCAACAGCTGAGGCCACAGCTGTTTTAGTCGTTACAGCGAATTATGATAGCAAAGCAAATTGCGGGGGGATATAGAATGCACCTAGAGGAATGTTCGTTAAGAAACAAGTTTCGAAAACAAAACTAACCGAATAAATTTGCAGGTTAACGGCACCGACAACGCTGTACATGGAGTATTTCGACAGCGCAATACGGAAGAATTCGAAAGTACCAGACCCACAAATTCGGCAGGTAAAGCAAACGAGCGTTTATACGATATTTTTAATGTGGTACGAGTATTGCTCGAAAGTGAATGGAATTGCAAGTTGTTGGCCACATTTGGTGCCTTTAATCCAAGATCAAATATGTAATGGAGAATTTCGATAAGATCGACTGCTCGAAGTATTCTTATTAAAATAAAATCGCTTTCAAAATATCTCTGAATAGTAGGCATATTTAAAAAAATTATTAAAAATTCAATAAAAATGCTAACTAAAATGGTCAGCATGTAAAAGAATAACTCAGATGCATATTCTGGCGATTTTATAGCTGCCGTAGGAACCATTTTATGCTTTTCTGCAAGGACTAGGAATTCCTATATTTCTTAACCGAAACAATTGAATTTCCCTAAATTATAATTATTTCAAAATAAATTGCTTCATTGATTAATTATTTTCTGTTAAAAGAACCTCGTTTTAAGGAAAATCTTTGCCTTTAACATTTTAATTGACTAATCCTATATTTGCAGTAAATAAATATCTCACAGGAAGCGTACCAAACCTATCGCTGGCCTTATTGACACCTCGAGAGCACAAAGAGGTGCCCACCATTCCGGAACTGTCTGGAACAGTTGCCTATCGGAGTGGACCAGAACCACAAGCCGCACAACGTAGACGCCGTGAAGTCCATAGCGCCAACTATGAATACTATGCGACGCCGCCGACACGTCAACCGCCTGCACCACCAGGAGCAATAGGTGCAGCAGCAGTACCACCACTTGCACCGCTGGCAGCTGCTGAGCCTGGTGTAGAGCAACTGGATATACCCAACTTTGATCATTTTGCTGAGAAATACGAGCTGATCAGTGCCAAGCCGGCTGGAAACGGAGAGCCAAGAGAATCACAGCTAATCCACAAAGAGAACGGACGTTATGTTAAGTATGAGCAGGTCGATGATGTGCCTGAGCTGCTGACCCCCGATGATGATCAGGCAGGAGCATCCATTTCAGTGGCCGCCATGGTGCATCATACACCAAATGAGCCACAGCAGGATCCCCAAGTGATATCCCAACTGACAACAGAGGAGGAATCCCAACTGAGAACAAGAACTATCCACAGCATTCAGTTACCCAATAATCAGTTGCTGCCGCTGGAGCACACAGATTCAGCATTCGTTGTGGAGATCATTGCGGGCACTCCAGATGCAATTGAGCAACTGGAGCCGGTGATAGCTCCTAAACTGTTTGATGATCTGGAAGTGACATCACATCACTTGGATGCTGAATTTGAGCTACGGCGTTCCAACTACGAAATGAACGAGGCGGACATTTTGGACATTCAGCCAAACTTTTCAGGATTGCAGGTGATGGAACCAGCGCCTAGTAGTCCACCCGGATTCGGCAAGAGCATTGATGAGGATTGGGAGAACTTTGAGAATCTAGATCATGTCACTGATTTGCCCGAGCCCAATTGGGCAGTACATCCCGCTATGTTGGAGTCGTCATTGCAGATAGAAAGTGATACCAACATGGTGCTGGAAAATGTGGTGCAGCAGGAGACGCTCTTTCAGCAACTAGAGCTAATAGAGCCGGCATCTGAGGTACCGCAATCGGAACCGCCTCCATATGAAGCACGACTGCCTCCTCCACCCATTCTACCCGACTACGAGTCCCTGATGCAGCAGGATAAGTCGAAAACTCAACGAAATTTACCCAAATACGCGGATGTAGTGGGTCAGAATCGGGGAAACGACACGGGGTATGTGAGCAGCATTGAAGATCTCTTTGGGCAGCTGCAGGAGAATGGAGAAACACCAACAATTAGTTCTACCCACGTAAACAATTTCGAGGAGCTCTGCGAGGAACTGGAGATCGTTCCATCGCCAGTGCCAGCACGTCGAGCACCTCAGCCAGCTCCTCGTGTCTCCAAGCCAGCCACACTTAATGCCCGAGGCGATGCACCGCCTCTGAGATGCTATGAACCGGAGGAACTGCCGAATTCCAGTTCAAGTGAAGAGGAAACAGTTGATCCGTCACCACAAGCACAACCTCAGCCAGCCAAGCGACAGCGTCAGGTGCGTTTCGACGTGGTGAACTTGCAATACTATCAATCAGCCGAAGTGCCCAGCTCAAATGAGTCCGAAGCGGACTTTCAATCCGACGATGAGTCCGATATAGAGTTGCCTCCAAGACCCACACAACGCATGGTCGCACTGTCAACTGATGTGGAGAATAATGTGCCCAGACTCTTTGGCATGCAGGTCTCGCAGGAAGAGAGCGATGATGACGAAGCATTTGGACGTGCCATTCGAGAGCATCGTACCATGACAGAGTCACTGCGTCCAGTTGTTCAACTGGAGCGTAACAGTGATAGAGGCACAGAGGCTTAGGATACCCAATTGCAAAGATGCTGCTCTTAATTTCCTTAGCAAAGACAGTATTTAATTTGTACATAATGCTATATATAAATCCAAATATATATAATGTAGTCAAATATACCAATATAAAGTAGAAGATTGCCATATAATGTTGACTATGTTTAAATAAAGTTATCATAAATATGTTCAGAATGTTTTCAAGACCGCAAAAGTGGTAAATTTCGTGGAGAAGGGGAGAAGAGAGAGGAGTTACTCTTGGGGTTTGCCAACATGTTAACCAAATTGCGTACCACTGTTAACAAGGCCAGTAAAACTAATATTATGAACGACTTATTCTCCATTTCTCTGTACATTAACAGATTCTCAAAAAGAATCGTTGGACTCAATAAAGTTATAGTTGGAAAGCTCATTCTGCTTATTTAACATAATAATCTGGGAGTGACTTACCTGTGAAGCTTCACCAGAGGAAAGTGTATGCATAACTTCTGATGGAACTCGGTGAACTCCCGATAGGAACGAAATAGATGTGTAGGATCTCGCTGTCCGTGCCGAGTTACTTGCAATATGTACATGTAGTACTTCTCCATGCTGTAATGCTTCTGGAATCGCACAACTTTAACGATCTTCAAGCGACCATCCTGTTGCATGCTGTAAACAAATGAAGCAAAGGTTTCAGATATTTTCTAGTAAGAAATAAGACTGCAACTCACGTATATTTGCGAGGCACAAAAGATAACAATTCGCCAGTTCCTTCGTCATTGTTAAAACGCATCTGCGCCAAATTATGTAAAAAGAAATTGAACTGAGTGAACCAACTCTTCAGCGAGGATTGTATCATTTTGGCGAATGTGGCTGCCGCTTCAGGATTCGATTGGGAGGGCAACAGAGCATGGCGCACATAGGTGATAGCATTGGAGTTGACACCAGGCATGCCAGCTGTGGCCATGTGAGCCAGGGTATGAAGAAGCAGATCTGCATTCTTGCGTACAATGTTAAAGGCACGACAGCAAAGATCAACAAAATAATGAAAATCGGTTGAGGGTTTATCACCGCCATTTATCACATAGGCCATATCCGATGTGAGCACAAATGGAGTGCGATCTCTGCAAAAATAAATAATACATTGATAAGAAAGATACATAAATGTAATGTAATTAGCTATGTTCACTAACAGATACATATCACAACTTACCTCTTGAAGTTGCCAAACATCTGTACATCTCCGAGGAATTTACCAAAATCAATATGAAATAAATGTCCAGAAGTCTTAAGCATAATATTATCGTTGTGTCGATCACAGATACCCAAAACGTAGGTGGCCACGCTGTAGCCAGCGCAGGAGAGTGTAAAATTGCGAACAGCACTTTGATATTCCAAGGGACTTGGATTCTGTTTGCCCAACCACTCGGCAATGGGTCGATCCTTAAATGAACCGGTCAGCCCACATTCCACTTGAATTTTTCGTAGAGTTTCCGCCTCAGAAACAAGCTCTATCATGCCGCTTTTGTAGCCAGTGGGCACACAGTTAAATGTAACCATTTTGAGATCCAGACGCTCCGCCAGCCACATTTTGTTCATTATACGTATCAGTTGAATGGTGAGCATGTCTTGCTGCAGATCGTCGCCGCACTGTTAAGGATATCACAGATAAAATTATAGATCCAATAGATACAGATGCTATGTCAACTAACCTTAAAAATTGCTGGAAGTGGCTCAGCATCGGGTCCCACGAAGGTGATCTTGAGGGGCAACGTGTTGGAGTTAAAATAACTGCAGTTGCGCACATTGACGCCAGCCACCTCCAGCTCTGGGCCCAGGGGCAGACAAGTGGGTTCCTCTAGCAAATCCTGATGCACCTGATCCATACCAGCAACTAGACTCTTTTGTCGATTCGATTCTTTGGCTTCTTTAACCGATTCCGCAATCTTTGTCAGATTCTAAACAACGGAATAAGAGAATTAGTACAAGGAAGAGATTAATAATCAATATCATAACGCACCTGACACATACGATGCTGGAACATGAACCGCTTCAGTAGCTTCTCACCACAGATGGCCATCAGGGCACGCAGCATCATTTTGTTGCGTCGATAATAGCGTGCCTGTGTGATCTGAGACTCATCGCACTCCTGATCCACCAACGAAGCTCCAATCGAGTTGAGTGGATCATCAGGCAGACTGTGGACCAGCAACCAATACATGTAATGCGCAAATCTAGGCGACTCCAGGCACTTGGACAGCAGAAAACGCGCCAAAGCGGAAGCCTCGTAAGTGTCATGCTTAAGCGATTGCACAAGTTGTGGCAGGAAGTCAACTAGCTGATCATTGGGCATATGGGAGATCCATTCGACGGCCTTCTCCCGTACCTTGGCATCCGGATAACGTGGAAGCAGCAGCTCAAGTGCCTGCAGGGGCGACAATGGTGTCCAGGAATGCAACAAGGAGTGCAAATCAATCAGGTTCGCGTAATCCCAGCTGTGAGCCGCATGCAGAACCTTGGGCAGCGCCTTGGGATAATTTTGCAGATAGAGACGCTTCTCCCAGAAGACTTCACGTTGCTCCGTGGCACCCAAATAGCCTAGCTCAGCAGTATCCAGCAGCTCCTCCTGCAGATTGGCATCCAGTGAGGCAAAGTCATAGCTATAAGAGTGGATTTTTAAGGAGTAAGTTCATCACAAGTGCTAAATAATTATAGATATCTTACTGCGGTGCCCGCTTGGGTGCTTCCTGATGCTCGGGGAACTCAATGCGGCCACCATAGGGTGGTACTTCAATGCTCAACACCGGACAATAATCAGGATGCGGATGACAACCACGAGCTGGCGCCGGTCCCAGCATTTTGTCTGTTGTCGGTGGCCAAACAGATAGCAGATAAGGTCCACAGATCATAGTGCGTTTAAAGTCAAACAGTTGGATGGAACACCAGCCCAGCTCAGTGGTCACCTGTCGTCTCTCTCCATTCGGCTCCGTATTCTGTTCATTCTCACTGGCCGCCTGCTTGCCATAAAGCACAAATGTAAGACGTGCCTCCCGAGGCAACGTGCAAATTGGATGCTGTTCGAAGGTCAACCACGCACTGAAGTTCAAACGAGGAAAGAGACCGCCGGTGGTGTCATTGGAACAGTTAAGCACATGGGGCTTGGATAACAGACGCGTTCCATAGACGAGCTGCACACAAAGTGAGTAATCATCGTATTTCCAGTTGGGCTGAGGCCTGTGCAAGCAATTGATGCTCACAACTATTGGCTTGGAGACACAGGAGATGGGTATGGGTGCTGTCAGGAAAAGATTAATTGTAGATTACCCAAAAGATTCGTATACACACAAATCATAAATGAACTTACTTGTGGAATAGTCCGGTGTCTTCACCGAGAAGGCAACGCGGAATACATTGGCATAGAGCTCGACAAGCTCCTGGACAGCGTCACGGAGTCGATTGCACTTCAGTTTTATCTGCTCCAGCATGGAGCGTGGTCGCAGCGTCACCTGCGCATATTCACCATAGTCGCTGATGATTTCTGGATTATTAGCACCAGCCAGTGGAGCATACTTGGACTGTGCCTCCTCGCAGACGCGTTTTAGGTCGGCAATGCAACGAGCTATCTCTAGAGTATCAATGGAACCAAGCAAGGCACAAATGGCTTTTACAGCCTGGACGACACCCGAACAACTGACAACGCTGCTTCGACCCGTTGGAGCGCCATCCACAGCTGATTCCAGTTTATCGATCTCCATTTCGAGCGTCTCAATGAGTATCATCATGTTGTCATAGGTGACAATGGGTACCACTTCATTGGGCAACACCTGCTCCGGTAGCAGATCCCTATCGTGAGCATCGTCCTGTGCCGTGCGAGCAATCGCCTGCATATTGACCGAACTGCTCACACACAGACCCAAATGCACATCCTTCTCCAGCTGGAAACTGTTGTGCACACACTCCAATTGACTCAGCTTCGATGTGGGCGCCAACCATTCTAGCAAACCAATGGGCTGTCAAAAAGAATCAATAGATTAAACATTTTAATAATGGGAAACCAACATCTGCTAACACATCATGGTTATAAATGAATACACACCTTGACCACAAAATCTGTGACGGTGCCCTTCACCTGACCCTCCAGCGACGCCAATGCTTGCGCCACCACCTGCGCCACCACGGAATCAACTTCAGAAAATGATTGAGAATGGAGATTGTTACAACTATTAGTTAGATTTATTGCTGTATCTACTTACTGTCGCAGGTGAAGGTCACTGGTGTGCCGTAGCCTTTGAACTGCTCGCCAGCCAAAGAGCTGGACATGGCATGCGATTGCAGGGTATTCACAGCCGGATGGACAATAACTTTAATGCTGGTGTCCATCATATAATGATAATTGAACTCGGCAGCAATGATGTGACCCACATTTGTGGCTTGATCATCATGGACGTAACTGCTACGCAGCTGTCGCACCATTTGATAAAACTCCAAAAGTTCGCAATCATCTGTTCGTTGTTCACTGATCAACTCGTAGAGACGCGTACAGGTTTTCCGGCGATCCAGCACCACATGAGCTGGTATGCTGTTGGTGTAGCTGTCGGTGAATGGAGATGCCTGCTGATGGGGCTTCGATGTGGACGCACTGATGGCGCCCGTTTCATAAAGCTGCTGATTCCTCGGCGGAAGCGGAGGAGGCGGCGACACAGAGCCAGAAATAGAGCCACCACCAACTGCTGTTGCGTCTGCAACTGGACCTGCTCCTGACGCCGATCCTCCTGCTTGAGGTGTGGGTGATGCTGAGTGAGAATGCGTGGGTTGATTCAAATAGTCCGTTCGCCAGCCAATGGAACTGACACTGACGCTGCCGCTATTTGTGGCATTCTTGTCCCACCTGTTGACCGCTTCGTACATGGGATCCGAATACTGTGTGCCATTGTCGCCGCTGTATAGAAAATCGAATGGATCGTACTCCGCATAGTACGAGGTGCAATCGGAGGCGTCGTCGTTGCCTGCAAGTAACGAATGCATCATTCAATTAGCGAATTAATCACACAAATAAACGAATCAATCGCACAACGATTCACATATCAAACAGTTATGCAAATGCCACACGAGTGAGCCGATCGCAGTTGGTGGGGATTCAAGCATGTAGCCACAAATAAAGACGTCACCTGAAGGCAAACGTATGGGACACTCTGAGAGAGAGAGTGAGAGAGAGAGTACAAATAATGCTGAGAATAAATCGCAAATCTATGCTAACAAATCCGTTCTGTCAAGAAGACGTCTCCCTTCTCGCCATCCCCTCTCTTGTCTCTTCTCTTCCTCTAATAGCCAATTGTCCGCCTACGCGGTACGACACCTACACAATATTATATACATACATCCATATATAATTCGTGTCGTGTTTGTGACCTTTTCTTAGCATCTGCTTAGCATCTGTTATGGCTAATATATTTATACTCTTTTTATAACATATTTTTAGTTATCAAATAGTTATCTACCTATCTATCTATGTATTTCGCCTGAAAGCATCTGCATATTTATCAGTCTCAACTAATATGTAGGGAATCTATTTGCAGAGCTTCCTTTCGATCCATCTTTATTGTAAAGTATTGAAAACTTAATTTATTAAGTGTAGATAAGTATACAGAATAGTAAAGTGAATAAGATATCTAAGAGGGAGTTATGTTAAAACTCGAAAGACTTCAATTGAGAAATCATACACAAAGCAAGAAGAAACTCTATATATACATACATATGTTAATATTTCTACAATTTAAAGTATAAAGATCAGAAATGTAACTATCTAAAACGTGTTATGTCTTGGTCAAGAGCTACTCACGATGAGTTTAGTATACAGCATCGAAGATGAGAAAATGTTTAATAAAACAACAAAAAATTGGTACTGTTTATTCTCAGACATAATTTATTATATTGGTCTCAACGTTATACAAGTTTGTATTTAACATATGTATGTATATATTAAAAATATTATTTATGTATGTATATATATATGTGTGTATGTTTTTTATGTATGGATCGGCAAATCACAATTTGGTTCATTGTAATACTCTCAAATAACAATAATACAAATTAATTTTGTTTAGCATTTGGAGAAACCAAAAAAAATTGGACAAAGATGTCAAATTCGTTAAGAAATTAAAAAAATAAACACTAAATTATTGAAATAATTGTGGTGATCTGTGGCGCATCAGTTGTTCAAAACTCTTTACTCCCTTGCACTCTCTTTATATTTAGATTTGCTTATCTGCAGTCGTGGAAGGCACGTATTTAAATATTTCGTTAATATTTATATGTGTCTATATTTATATATATATATGTATATATATATATATAGTGTGTGTGTGTGATGTGTGCGGTGCAAGAAGGTGGTTCTATTAACATATGCATGACATGTATCTTTGTTTTTGCATTTGTATTCACACCAAAAACCCTGTGCCCATTTGCCGTCAGCTGATGACGTATTTTTATCCGTCACCAGACATATTTTATTCTTAACATATTTATTTATTTTTTGTTGGTGGTTGTTGTGGTTTTTTGGGTGGTGTGTTAAGTGGTTGCAGTTTTGGTAGTAGTAGTACTTTAGTATGGATAGTAGTAGTAGAAGTATTCATTAAAATGTATTACTTTTGCGACACTGCAATATAGAGAAACAGAAAGTAACAGTTTAACAGTTTTTTCTATTATATTTTCATTTTTTTGTCGTCAACTTAATAAGCAACAACATCATCAGCTTCGAACAGAAACAGTTAAATTTGATTTAATTATGGAACAAAATGATAAGAATGCGTCACCAAAACGAATGAATTCATTAAATAATTAAAAATTATACTTATATTAAAAAAAAACAACCAACATTAGACCTAGTTATTATACAAAATGCTGCGTCAATCGAAGTAATTTTGAATATACTATTATAGTCCTAGTCTACGCTTAATATTTGTAATTTTTTAGTTTATTGTATAATATAAAGTCACAAGTCTATCAATTCGAATTTAACAGGATGATAAAAGATTGGCCACAATCTTAATTACATATCGATTAGTGTATCAAAATAACTTTCTATAGATGCTGTTTTAGAGAATATACTTATTAATTTTATTATTCTGTCATTATATTTAGCTATACAATACTTGAAATTTTAGTAAAATATCATCAATACTATCCATATGGTGATGGGACAAGCTCTCTAACCGCTTTATAAATAACAATTGGCTTTGAATAAGTTTATGTAAAAAGATTATGACCCATAGCTTACCAGAGTTCTCATTGAGCAGGGGATCAAATGCCTCCAAGACACTCACACGGGAACTGCAACAGATAAATTGTCATTTAGATGGGCTGAAGATTAATATTTGAAAGCAGATAAAGCATACTAATCGTCCTGATTTAGATCGATCAAATCGTTGCCAGTGCGTGGAGTTGGCTGCTGCTGGGGTCCAACAGAGGGAACACTGCCAACGGGGGGCGTGGCACGGCGCACATTGAATCCTGGAGTAACACTTGGAGCTGGTGTTGTTGCAGCGGAATGTGAAACTTGATGACTTAACGGGCTGCTTCTGTTGGACGCAGCAGCTGATGATGTTGCCAATCGCGATGTTGATCCTGCCACAGGTGTACTGTGTGGACGCGCGAAGTCCACGTGAGTAGTGCCACCATTATTTGGGGTAAAGCCAGCGAAGCCATAGCCAAAGCCATGCGACGGATACTGAGGTGACATATAAGCGGCTGAGCCGGGAACAACTGGAGCTGAGAACGTTGGATAATACACAAATCCTGCTGGCTGAACTGGTGCCACTGGCTGCAATGCCAGCTGATTGGGCATGCTGTAGAGCCGCTGCAACTCCTCCTGGTTGAGAGCACGTTGCTGTGGTTGCTGCGTGGTAGCCTGGTATGGCACCATCTGCATGCCCACTCCACCGGCCACACTGCCATATGTCGGCTGTGCTGGATAATGGACGGGAGCTGACGTTGCAGCTGCCACTGGACCCACTGGCACCAATGCCGATTGCGGATTATGGGTCTGCATACGTTGCAGATCGTCAATCAACCGCTCAAAGGTGGTGCCACTTTCCTGGGTCGGTGGCTTGCCAGTGGGACTAGCAAAGCATATTAGATCGCTCTCTCCATTGCCATTTCCAGTCTGTGCTGGCGGTGTCCGTGAACGATCCACGTTTCCCAAAGAGGCAGGCACCTGGTGCACCTCCGAGTGGCGACGCTGACTCACATTAAAACTTCTTTGTTGCTGATGGTGTTGATGTTGTTGCTGCTGCTGGGTATAGTAATCGGCAGTGCCGCCTTGATACGAGCTCGTCCCATATCTTTTGTGTCGCCTGTAATCATCGAGCGCCTGCTGCTCCAAGCTTAACGCCGTCGCCTTGGCCAAATCCTCCTGGAATTGCCTGTCGTAGTCGACCTGTGCCTGATTCGACATTATCCACTCAGCGTCTTCGTCCACGACCAACTGCAAAAGGTAGTACGAGTTTAATCAAAGCGACACCAAAATTATAAGTATTTCTGTTTGTAAATTAAAATTACTCGTATTTGTTTTCTGTTCGAATCAACCGAATAATGCCGTGTGATATTTTTCATTGCTTCTCTTATCTTTGCCACATTCGGCAGTGCGATAACAAAGAACCACGATAAATGCGATAACGCTTCGTAAACCCATTTCGTATATGGCTCCAAGAATATGCTATAGACAACAACATGATATACATATACATATATATATATTTTTTTTGGGTGAACAGAGTACTAGACAAAGGCTAGACATGATTCAACAGCAGTTAAAGGGCAAGCAAAATAACTGAAACAACTTTTATCTGATCTATTAAATAAAGAAAACTTTTCAAACTTCTTATCTGTGTGTTAAAAACAATAGTAAGTATTATTCATACTACATATCTGTAGATCTATAATATATAATGGAATTCCCCATGGCGAAATTAAATTAACACACAGCTAATACCTTTGATAAGGGCCTCTTAATAATTTTTGAACACAACTTTGCAATTTTATGAAGTGATGGTTTTAATCCATTTTTATTGTCAAAAATGTCATTGTGAAAATTTGATTTTTGACATGTTTTTTAACGAACAATTCCTATCACTGTATACACATATTTGATTTTTAAATCATACATTCCAAATGTCATCTGATCCTTTGAAGAAACTAAATTGATTGTTTGCTTGAATTTTGATTTTATTGCAATATCTGGCACATCAAACATTTTTGTATTTCCTCACCTGCTGATCGGCCCACGATTGAGAGCACACTGTGAGAAATGTCCTAGTAACTTGCATACCTACTTATTTTACATATTTCATTTACTATTGATAAGAACTTCAGTTGTTAAAATAAGCAACTGTTTGCCTAAGATAGTCAAAACAGGCAATTCAGTTTAACTTACGTTAAATGATATTGATATTGCGAAAATGATAAAACAATAAAAGTTTAATTAACGTAGATTTGTTTTACAAATTCATGCTATCCAAAACGGCCGAACCCTACAATTAAGACTGTTAAATTAATCTACAATTTGCGGATATACATATAATATAATATTTGCCCTGTTAATCCAACTAATTGCGCAAAAGCATATCTTTATATATACATATATGTATTTAAAAATGTATGTGTAAGTGTAATGCTGAGTTTGAAATACATCGAAATAACCGATAAGGAAATTGTTTTGTTGTTGTGAGTCTGTGTGTAGAGAATGAAAATAAACAAATGCGAAACTTTCTCACGTTTGCCTTAAGAGGAACAGCTGTTCAGCATGAATGCTTACCGCACACATATAAACACGTACATAAACACACCAACGTAAGCACACAACACAGACGTGAAACCGGTACATGCATACGTACATTCAATATAGAAACCTATGAAAATGAAGACACAGCAGATATAAAAACATAGACCGGCAATGGGAAATTATTAGACGAGGTGGAAAGGGTTAAACACAATCAATAAAACGAATTTAGTGACTAACAAGCAAAAAATAATACAGAGAGGACCAACAAGTTCGTCGAGTTGAAATTTGCATACGTACAAATGTCCATACATAGGCACAAAAGTATGGATCCACATACACGGACAGGTTAGGCTTTGTTCGATATGTACGAACAGCAAAATTTAGAATGATAAACACCATAAAATTATATTACAGGAACAGCTCCATTACTGTTCCTTCAAAAATAACATAAATATATGTATATCTTTGTGTACACTATGTAAATACAGGCCCACATAGGCCTGTATATATTCATTCATTTGCATGTATGTAGTTTCACTTTTTAGCAACTTACTTGCTTTGTTTTTTGTTCTTTTGATCTTGCTCAATGCTGGCGTCAAATGGTGTTGCCTTAATTTTCATATGCTATGTATTTATTACGTTTTCATTGAATTTCTCGTCTCTTTCTCGGCTTTGGAGCTTCCTCCACTTACACACACATGCATATATATAAACAGATATAACACTAACACTTAAATACAGAGATTTGCCCAAAGAACGATACTTGAAAACACATTTAACACGTAGGCAAAATACGCAAAATACTTGTTAATACATTTTATTTACAATTGTTTATTAAAAATTGATACCTAAATGTTTCTAAATTGCTACCGTCACTGCGACACACACACGAATAATAACAAACGCCACTGAAAAATGAGCAAAAGGGAATGCAACAAGCATACAATGCAAATAAATAAACTCATATGTACACACTGGTACTTGACTGAAAGTTATTATCGGTTTTACCGCTTGCTAGCAATCGATACCAAAAAGCAGTTTAAATTTGAAATTTAATTTGTATTTTATTTGTTGTTACTCAGTTTAAATTAAGGTTTGCCATCACTAAATCTTCAATGTCCAGTGTATTGCCAGTATGTAATGCCAATTTTTTGGAGTCATCATCAAGTCCAACTGTTGTCCAATAATCCATGTCTGCATTTCCCGATAGATTGTACATTCGACGGTAGGAGGCATCGATGTTATCATCAAGCATTCGATCCACAATATCACTAGCAGGCAATACCTGTGGACCGACAGATGCGTTCCCAGCCTGCTGCAGTGCATCCGTTGTAAGATTACTTTTGCTATGGGCAGCCATACGTTGAGAAAACTCCACATTTTCAACGCCCATTTTGCAGAGCGCGCACTTGCTCTGGCCAATTTGTTCCTTCATCTTGTGCAGGGCAATCCGATCTTGTGCAAGAAGCATACGCTCCTGCGACATTTGTGCCTCCTTCTCGCTCAGCTCGTGGGCTCGTTTCCCCAGCAGCTGCAGCTTGGCGTGTAACAGTTGCTCTGCTTCTCGGGCTTTGTTTTCGGCCATATGAGAACGGTTAATGGCCAGGCGGTAAGCAGTGGAGGCTTGCACCACCTCATCCTCCTTCACATTGAGAGCATTCTCTTTGTCCAACAGAGCACGCTTACGTTGCTCCAATTCACGTTGTTGCTTGTGGCAACGATCTCGCTGTTCATCCGCTCGTTTAATGGCATCTCGTGCCACCTGCAGCTGTGCGTTCAACTCCAAACGCTCCTTATCCGTATCTCCCTGCTCTTGGAGTTTGTGCTTCATCTCCAACTTCTGTTGCTCCACCAGGAGACGGGTGCGCTCCTGCTGTACATCCAGCTGCAAGCGCTCCATCTCTGTAAGTTGCATTGTTTTTAGTTCTTCGATTCGCTTCTCATCCCGCTCCATTTGATCGCGATGAAAGATCTTCTCCTGCTCAAATGCCTTCTTCTCAGCCTCAAGGCTGGCCATGCGCTGCCGTAGCTGCCAATTATCCTCAGCGGAGTCCTTTGATAGCCGACTCAGCTGCAACTCCAGCGTGCTAACAAGTTCCATGAGTCGTCGCTTCTCTTGATCAGCATTCTCCTCATCAATCTTCACACGTCTTTCAGAGTCCGCCAGGCGACGCTCACGTGCTTCCAACTGCTGTTCTCGCTCCTTGGTTGTGTTCATGCCCTCTCGCAGCTCCTGGAGATCGCTGGACGCCAAGCGCAGCGTTTCCAAGTAGCTGCCATGATCCCGCACAGCTGACTGCTCCAACATCTTGGCTTGCCGTACACGTTCCATGTCGGCTTCATGAGAACTGCGCAGCATGCGAAGATCATCCTCATGGTCTTGCTTCAATGTGGATATCTGCAGATCGTAATCGCCTTTTAGTTTATCGAGTTTGCTTGTATAATACTCTCTAAGCTCGGAGTTCTCCAGCTTTAGACGCTCCTCCACAGCTGCCAAATGATGCTCCAATACCTTGAGCTGTTTTCTAAGGAACAGACACCAAACAGGAAACTAAAATCCCTTCAACTATCGATGGATTAATCTGCTTTCACTTACTTGTACGAGTTTTCGATCATTTCAATTTCCTGTTCATAGTTAACCTTCATATTGGCCACCAACTCCTCCAGTCGCAATTTCTCGAGCAGGTTACGCTTCACATCCGTCTCCAACTGCAGCATTTGTTCCCTCACCTCGTCTTTAGCTGATTCCGTTGTCTTTTCCGCTACAGCTGCAGTTGCTGCTGGAGTGGCTGGGGATTCAGTTCCTGTTGCATTTGCCATGACGGGTTGGGTCATCATCAACTGCAGATGCATATTAATGCGCTCCTGCTGTGCCTTTATGTGCTCCTCCATTTGTAGTTGACGTTGCAGTTGCTGCTGTAATAATGCCTGAAATTTCTGATCCTGCGAATCCTGTTTGCGCTGCATTTCAACCAAAGCCCGCTCCTGACTCTTCATTTGGGCAGCAATCATCAGATGAGTTTCCTGCTGCTGCAGAGCACTATAATTGTGAGTGCTCTCCATGTTCATGCTATTCAACATCAGAATCTGTTGAGCTGTGTTGTCCGTAACCGGCCTGATCCTTGCCTGCTGCGATTCCAGCTCAGTCTCATCAGAGTCTGGCAAACGGAGAATATCGGCGGCAGCCTTGGGAAGATGGCTTCCTGTGGTTTCCTTACCCGGAACCTGTGTATGTGGTGTAGCAGATCGCTCCGGCTCTAACTCCGGTTCCACCTCAACCGCTGCGGATGTGTCCACACCCAATCCCAGCCAGTCGGCTGTGCCGCGCTTCTTGGACACGGGCGTAGACATGCCCGAAACGGTTGCGTTTGTCTCCTTGTCTCTGCCGAACAGACCTAAGGGATCTGCATTGAGATTGGTCGATTGAGCAGAGGCGGAACTACGTCTTCCAGGGCCTCCTGAGGTTTTGGGTCGGGCCTAGAAGTGGGAATGTAAATAGTGTTTCGCTTGCCAAATCATCACCTACCTGGGAGTGCAGATTCGAGGTGTCTGTCGTGGTGTCCGTCGACTGACGGGACATTGATGGCTTCGCAGTTGCAGGTCGTTTTGTCGCTTCCCCACTGCTGACGATGTCATCGAAAATGTTCCTCTTTGGTTCTGCAGCCACAAGTAAATCGTCCAGTAGGTTTCTTCTTGCTCCGCTGCCACTCTTTGGTCGTTTCGGATCAAATCCCAGATCATCATCATCGGCATCGTCCATGGAAAGGGATGGTTTCTGTTTTACGATGCGCGGTGTGCTGGCGGCACTGGGTTTTGTGGCTATCTTCCCAGCTGCAGAAGGACTTTGTACGTCAGCTTCAGTCTCCTCTTTTATGCCGAAGAGATCCTCCAGTTTTCCCTTTGCTCTGCTGGATTTCGGTAACTTCTTTGCATTTCCCCCATCAAAGAAGTTGTCATTGTCCAAACTATTGTCACTAAGTAAATCAGCGAGGGGATCGTCGCTAAAGTTCATAATAAATTATGAAAAACTTGATTTTATGGTGTTCAAAAAATTAGTGGAAAATCACAAACAAATTGATAAAGCAAACGTTGCTTAGTAACGAACTTTGGTACTATTTAAGACATTTCACTAATCGCCGTGTGTACACACTATGAGCGCAACAAGTGGCGCAGGGCTGCTACAATTTATAGCAGAGTGTGCGTATCGACAAATTATATATCGAGATTTCAGCTATTTTTTGAAACAGCTATTTTCCATGTAAAAAATCGGCAACAGTGCTGAGTTGCCAACCATAATTTGTTTGACGACGCTAAAGTTGAGAAATTTGCAGGCAATTGTTTATAAATTTACTTAAAAATGAGTAATATTTACATTCAAGAGCCGCCAACATCGGGCAAAGTGTTGTTGAAAACTACAGTCGGCGATATTGATATTGAACTGTGGGCAAGGGAGTGCCCAAAAGCTTGCCGCAATTTCATCCAACTCTGCCTGGAAAATTACTACAACGGAACCACTTTCCATCGGCTGGTGAAGGGATTCATTGTGCAGGGTGGAGATCCAAACGGGGATGGCACTGGCGGAGAATCAATATACGGACACCCATTTAAAGATGAATTCCATTCACGACTGCGATACTCTCGACGAGGTTTGGTCGGCATGGCGAATTCTGGCAAAGATGACAATGCATCACAGTTCTTCTTTACATTTGGACCGACGCCGGAGTTGGAAAACAAGAATACGCTCTTTGGAAAGGTTACAGGTGACACAGTGTTTAATATGCTTAAGCTGGAAGAGGGAGTCGTTGATCACCAAGAGCGTCCCATGTACACGCATCGCATAATCTCCACGGAGGTGCTCAGTAATCCCTACAATGATATTGTACCTCGAGCGCTTCCAAAAACAGCCTCAAAGTCCAAGAAAAGCAAAAAAGAGAAACAGGGCGTCAAGTAAGTTCTTCAATATAATTTATATTATAGTTTAACAGTATAAAATTTCAATTAGAAACTTCGGATTACTTTCCTTTGGAGAGGAAGCCGAGGGAGATGAGCTGGAAACGACAATATTTGTTAAACAAAATGCTGGAAAAGCGAAATCCTTGCACGATGCTACGGATGATCCCAAGCTAAGTAAGGAACCAATTAAGGTGCCCAAAACAGAGCGTGCCCAGAGTGAGGAGCACTTATCCGAGGACTGCGAAGAGAATGATGTCATCAAAACAAAAACCGACTGCTCTGATATCATTAAAAGTAAACTCGCCAAAGCAAAGAGTACTTTAACTAAGTCAGTAAAAGTAGAAATAAAAAGTGAATCGGAAGACGACGACGAGGACGTTTTAATGACCCGCGAGCAGGAAGAAAGCCTAAAGAAAACTAAAGAAAAGTAAGTTTCACTTATAAATAATTATACGTATTTTTTACGTTTAATATTTGTTTTGTACAGGAACAAAATACGCGAGGAAATTGATTCTCTGAAGCGACAATATCAAATGGACAAAGTCGCCAAGGATAAACATTTGTCCAAAGAGTCAGATAACAAAGCCAAGAGCTCTGATATAAAGGAAGCAAGTGAAAATCATTATATTAATGATTTCATTGAAGCTAAAGAGATGTACACGGCCAAAACAAAGAATAAACTTAAAGGCCAAGTTAGAGAAAGCTTTACATTAGAGTTGTTGTCCAAGTTTAAATCGAAATTGGACAATCTGAAGTACAAATCGGGCACTGAAAATGGCGACGCAGAGCCCAGTGATTTGGACGATAGTGTTGTGGAAAAAGAGATTAAAGGAGACGACTGGTTGGCGCATACTTTAAATTTTAATAGTAATGCTCCCGTACTAGCCAAAGATGCATCTACCAAGGGAGATGATTGGTACGATGTATACGATCCCCGCAATCCGCTCAATAAACGCAAGCGAGGTGCAACAACTCACAGTAAATCATCCAGTCAGTCCAAATCTTCAAGACGATAAAATTTAATTAATAAAGATGTAGAAAAAATTGTAAATGAATATGATAAGCATTTTTAATGGGGATGTAGCGCGGAATTCAATTCAATTTCGATTGATATGATATAAATTGACGATATTTGCAAGCCGATAATAATGGGTATCGACTCTGATACGGTTATTCGGTCTCGACCAAACTTGCCAGATCGAAAACTTTAATTGGCTCTCAGCCTTTGTGCCAGGTGGCAGCACTGTGAGCGGTAGCAGCTGAACAGTAAAAAAACGTACTCAAGGTGAAGTAATTTTGGCTTTAAAAAACAGGTAATTAATTGTTGCAAAGAATGAACTCCAAAAACTGCAGAAAATTGTTGTCTAGAATGACGTCATTTAAATAGAAATTAAAAATAGATTAACAGAACAAAGAGCACAAAAATATTGCATTATAGTCAATTTATTGATTTTATTTGACATTTGTTTTCGTTGTAGTCACAGCTACAAGAAACTTGGAGTGTGCGCGGAGGTTGACAAGGGGGACAAAGGCAAGGCTGCTTTAGTCACCATCTCCAAAACAGCTTCAGTTTGAACAGTAGCAGCAGAATGAGTGCAAAGAGCAGACGCCCTGGAACGGCGAATAGTCAAACACCAAATGAATGTGTTCAAGTTGTTGTCCGATGTCGTCCCATGAGCAATCGGGAGCGTTCAGAGGGATCCCCGGAGGTAGTGAATGTCTATCCGAATCGTGGTGTGGTCGAGCTACAGAATGTGGTGGATGCCAACAAGGAGCAGCGAAAGGTGTTTACCTATGATGCGGCATACGATGCCACGGCAACACAGACAACGCTATACCATGAGGTGGTTTTCCCGCTGGTCAGTTCAGTACTAGAGGGCTTTAATGGCTGCATCTTTGCCTATGGCCAAACGGGCACAGGCAAAACATTTACAATGGAGGGAGCACGGGGCAACGATGATTTGATGGGCATCATTCCGAGAACCTTTGAACAGATTTGGCTGCACATAAATCGCACGGAGAACTTTCAGTTTTTGGTGGATGTATCCTATTTAGAGATCTATATGGAGGAGCTGCGAGATCTGTTGAAGCCCAATTCCAAACACCTGGAGGTACGCGAGCGCGGCTCTGGCGTCTATGTGCCCAATTTGCATGCGATTAACTGCAAAAGTGTCGATGACATGGCCAACGTCATGAGGGTGGGCAATAAGAATCGCACCGTCGGCTTCACCAATATGAATGAGCACAGTTCGCGGTAAGTTGTTTGTTTTATTTACTGCAGTGCATTTGCTTACAGTTTGAATCCTTGCAGCTCGCATGCCATATTCATGATCAAGATTGAAATGTGTGACACAGAGACAAATACGATAAAGGTGGGAAAATTAAATCTCATCGATCTGGCGGGCAGTGAGCGGCAGTCGAAGACAGGCGCCTCGGCAGAGCGTCTTAAGGAGGCTAGTAAAATTAATTTGGCGTTATCCTCGCTGGGTAATGTCATATCTGCTCTGGCGGAGAACTCACCCCATGTGCCGTATCGTGATTCGAAGCTGACACGCCTGCTGCAGGATTCTCTTGGCGGCAACTCCAAGACCATCATGATAGCCAACATTGGACCCTCCAACTACAACTACAACGAGACATTGACAACGCTGAGGTACGCGCAGCGTGCCAAGAACATACAGAATCAGCCAGTGAAGAACGAGGATCCACAGGATGCCAAACTTAAGGAATATCAGGAAGAAATCGAGAGACTCAAGCGTCTGATTGCGCCGCAGCAGCAACAACGCAGCGAAAAACTCGCAGCTGCTGCAATGAAGCGAGTCAAGAAACCCAAACGAGAGCCTGTGCGACGAGAGTTAACGGGTAGCGTGACGCAGGGATTGCAGCAACCGACGGAGGAGGACAAGGAGAGTGAGGAAGAACTATCGGAGCCCGAGTCGGACAAAGAGAACGAGGCGGAGGTGGCAAAGTCCAGCGAGCAATTGGAGCGGGAGCGAGTTGAGAACGCTAAACTGGCAGCAAAATTAGCTGAACTGGAAGGTCAACTTGTGCGTGGAGGCAAGAATCTCCTTGATACATACAGTGAGCGTCAAATTGAGCTGGAGAAAAAGCTGGTGGAGATTGCAGAGCGTAAGAAGCGAGAAATTGAAATACAACAGCAGCTGGAACTGCAAGAGGAGACAACACTGGAGATTCGAGAACGTAACGTGTCGCTGGAGCAGGAAGTGGAGCTAAAGAAGCGAAAGCTATCCAAATGCTATGCCAAGTATCTGGCACTTCAGCAGGAGCTTAACGATTGTAAACATGATCACAATCAGGATCTGCGCGAACTGGAGATGGCACAAAACGAACTGGTTAAGGAGCTGAAGCGACAGCTGCTTATCATTGACAACTTTGTGCCCATTGAAGTAAAGCAGCGCCTCTACACACAGGCTAAGTATGACGAGGAACAGGAGGAATGGAAGTTTGCCTCTTTGCCTCCAATGACCTCCAGCGATGGCAAGTTTAGCAGCAAGCGTCCAGTCTCCCATCCAAATCGACGCCGACCCACCTCCGAGTATGCAATCCAGGAGGCCAAGTCAAATGGTCCCGGATCAGTGCGCTTTAAGAGCGAGAACATTGTCAGCTACGAACTGGACATGCCATGTCGCACCACGCAAGAGTATCGCTCCCCCAAGGTGTCCGCTTCATTGCAGGCAGTCCTGGCGCAGGCCATGCAACCCGGCGATGACATTGACATTGTGGACACGCACACCAATTCGTTGCGTCATCGTCTAGAGAATATCATCAATGGCAATGCTAATGCCAGTGCCGCTCCAGCGCCATCAACTGCTACAGGTATCGGTGCCGTCTCTAAATCCACGAGAAGCAGCCTACCCAGCGCTGGCTCTGCTCTAGATTCCAATCGACGACCGCCAACTGGACGCATGCCGGTCAAGAAACCGGCTTCCGCTTATCCCAAAGCGCGTGGACTGGTCAACAAGTAGTCCAACTCAGTCACACACATCACACACACACACACAAGTGACAACCACACACACACACACACACACTAACCAAAGTTCTCATAGTCACACAGTCACAATGTAAAAATCGAATATTTGTTCTAGTTGCGCATCCTATGCGAATCTAATCCTTAGCCCAAATCTTCGCACATTTCGCGCTTTTTAAAAGTATTTTACATTTATTGTATTATTTTTTCTCATTTTTTATTTAAATTTTTGTTATAGTAATTATAGTTAAAAGTTTTTGTTATTCCTTTTTGGTGCGTTGCAGTTGCATTTTGTCCCACTGTGGCCAGTCATTCATTTAATGTGCAATTTAATCTTAAGTTTAATGTTTATACTGAATTGCTTATTATTACTTTATTATTATTTTTATACTTACTTAGTACAAGCAGCTTAGTTAATCAGATCAGACCAAATAAAGCAACTCAAAGCAAATATCTACAGCTAAAGTAAAGCCTCGCAAATTAGAAACACTTGCATTTCGAACTTAGAAAAGATTTAAATTCTGAACATTTTTATTTTTCCATATAAAGTATTTTCAGAGAATTTGACTTTGAAATTTGCTTTTTCCAAATCGAAATTGTGAGAGTTCTAATTTGTAAGACTCTACTGTGAATCGAGTTATTTTATCATCTACAAAAGACGTCCAAAATGTATTTCAGCAATTTCGGAATTTTCAGAGCCGATTTTCTTTAAATTGTAGACAGAGATGTAAAAGAATTGTCAGAACTTTTTTTGTCTATTCCTTAACATATAGATATTTTCCCTCTGATAAAAATCCTCGGATGTATACTTGATGCTTTATCTCGGATAAGTTAAGAAACCTTTTAAAGATCTTGACCCATTGTAAAAGTGTTAGGATTCCAGATATTTACAGAATTTCTTGGATGTTTATTTCAACACACTCTTTGGACTCATTATAAATGCAGCAGAAAAAATACTTGATGTTTATATGTTTCCTCTGGGAAGAGCTCACTGGATGACTTTTAGGCCGCGACCGACCTCGATGAAGGCCTGGACAGCACGATCGATTTCCGCCTCCGTGTGGGCGGCAGAGATTTGAACACGTATACGGGCCTTTCCCTGTGGCACAACCGGATAGCTGAAGCCAATTACATAGATGCCACGAGCTGTAAAGCATGGAAAAGTTAAACAACTGGATGAAGAGGTAAAAGGGTTAGAGAGGAGACTTACTTAGCATTTGGTCGGCGAAAGTGGAGGCAAGACGAGCATCGCCCAGCATGACCGGACAGATGGGATGATTCTCCCCGGCAATAGTGAATCCTGCCTTCGTCATGGCATCCCGGAAGCGCTGAGTGTTGCTCTGGACACGCTGGCAGAGCTCGCTGGAGTGGAGCAGCATGTCCATCACCTTGAGGCCCACGCCCACAACGGCCGGCGGCAAGGTGTTGGAGAAGAGATAAGGACGCGATTTCTGGCGCAGAAATGAGATGAGCTCGGCGGGTCCAGTGGTATAACCACCAGAAGCACCACCCAGCGCCTTTCCCAGTGTCGAATTGATAATGTCCACCTCCCCCATGACATTATCGTACTCCTCTGTGCCCCGCCCGGTGGCACCAAAGAAGCCCGTGGCATGGCACTCGTCCACAAAGACCAGAGCGTCATACTTCTTGGCCAGCTCCACGATGCGGGCCAGTGGTGCAATATTGCCGTCCATGGAGAAGACGCCATCGGTGGCAATCAGCTTGATGCGGGCATCGCTGGAGCGCAACTGCTGCTCCAAATCCTTAAGATCGCGATGCTTATAGCGCTGTTTCTTCGCCTTGCACAAACGGATGCCATCAATGATGGACGCGTGGTTCAGTTCATCCGAGAAGACGGCATCCTCGGGCGTGAGAATCGCCTCAAAGATGCCCGCATTGGCATCGAAGCACGAGGCATACAATATGGTATCCTCTCTGCCATGGAATTGCGCCAACTTCTGCTCCAACTCCTTATGTATATTCTGAGTGCCACAAATGAATCTCACCGAGCTCAAACCGGCGCCATAACGCTCCAGCATCTGCTGACTGTACTTCACAATCTCCGGATTGTTCTGTGTAGTTTTCGAGACAAATTAGAGATTTATCAAAGGCTGCAGGAGAAGATGCACTCACCGCCAGACCTAGATAATTGTTGGCACAAAAGTTGAGTATCCTCTGATCGCTGCCCTGCACCGTAATCTGTGTGCTCTGCGAGGATGTAATGATGCGTTCCGCCTTGAAGGTGCCCGCCTCCTCGATCCCCTTCAGCTGTTTTCCGAGCAACTCCCTCAGCTGCGACTGCGCTGCAGCGCTGTAATGACGTACATTTCCCACTGCTGCTGTTGGGGTTAAGATTGGAAATTGCATAACATAACATAAAACATTCAGTAGACTAGCGTCTACACTGTAGTCATGTCAGAGCTGCATCTACTTTTGACACTTTCTTCTGGCTACAGTGTATAAATATAAACTTACCGCGCAGTGACAATATTTTCGAAAAAACTGGCATCATGCGGCGTATACTTGTTATATGTACGTATACTTAATGTGTAGACAGCAGACAGCAGACACGTCCACTCAACGCCTCACATGGAACTGAGCGACGAGATGACAACGACGACAAACAGGCCTCCCTGCAAAAGATCAAGCAAAATAAAAGCAATAACAATAACAAACAACCACCACAAGTTAAAGGCAGCTGGCAACGAACAAGTTTGTTGTTGTTTTCCGATTTATAAATACATAGCCCCCATATATAAGACTATAACTACATACGAACTCATGCACAAAGCGGACTGTTATTATTATAAATATTAATTGAATTTGCTTTCATTTTCGTTGTCATAGCTGCCGTTGCCAATTGTTAAATTTAATTTTTCCTACACTCAAAAAAAACATCATCCAAACAATTATGAGAAAATAATAGAGATATAAAAATATTTTGCATTAATAATTTTTCAATTATATTTAATTTATAAATAAGTTTATCAGTGCAAAGTAAACAAATATGCAACAAGTATATTCAAGTAATTATTTTAGGTCTGCCTTAGATTCAAAATTAAATTAATTTATTATTAATAGAAATTGCACGTGACTTGTGACGTAGCATAATCTCAGAGCAACAATGATTGTGTAACCTTGTACATTTTACGATCTATTCTGAGTTAAATTCTCAGCTCTTTTAATGCAATTACTGTGAAGGTCATTGACAATCAAATTATGATCTCATATGTGTATACATAAATTGATGTACATCTAACGCAAACAAGCAAATCAATTCATGTACATTGTACATAGTACAAATTTGTGCATCTAGAAAGCACTTTATTTGAACTTGATTTAGTAAACTGATAACCTAGAATTTTACATGGACAAGTGTATGTTCTATTTCCAACTGCTTCAATATATGCATAGTTATTAAATTATCAACAAAATGCAAAAACTACTTAAAAATTACAAAGGTCAACTTCATATATTTGTGCACAGTAATGCAAATAGTTTCTGAAATCAAAAATTAGATTTAGCATCAAACGTAATTTACAATATAAAGATAACAAAATGAAATAATATTAAAAATCATTTAGATGTTTGTTTATTTTGTTTACATAAATGCTTTAAATATAACTTCACTATGGAAAAAAATATAATTTTGAGAGAAATTATAGATTCACTGTATCTAGTGAAAAATGTACCAGTTTTTGTACAAATGGACCAAATGTGACAGCCGAGCTGCTTGGATATTAAAATTGTTCAATTTTATTCGTAAAGAACCTACATTGGAAAATATAAGAATATTTCGACAAGAAACTATTTATTTTGTGCTTTTCAGTGCGGATCAGGAATTGTTTAAAGCAAAAACATGGCGATAATAAAGCTTATTTGGTTCTAAATCACGCATTCTTTTAAATGATATGCAGGCTCTTGGTCAAGTTGAAAGAGATTATAGACATTATCTCTGTTATGTCGTATCGATACGTGCCTTTCATTGTGACATGATGATAGGGGATACTTCTATTATTTACCGCCATTCAATTTACCGCAGTACGTCTAATTCTTGGTGTTATATTTTTGCAAATGACTTCAACGATTTCCATAAGTATTTGAGTACATTAGCAAACATTAACAAATTGCAGAAAATACTTGCAGCATAAATTCAGACTTATTGCAGACTAAATTCCTTATAAAGTCGAGCAACAACAACACTGCAAGTGTTCGATAAGCTTCGAAATATTTAAAAAAAGATTTAATTTACAATCAGAAAATGTTTAATTTCGTTCAGATTTATGATTTTGCAGTCTGATATAGCAGTAGATGTTGTTGCAATGCTTCCGTTTCATTATCGGTTCCCACTGCTGACTTATATTATAAATTTTGATACTATATTTCGGGACCACTGCTGGCATAAATAATAAATCTTGATACCATTAGACATATCGGCAACATATAAAAAGGCGCAACTTGGTAAGAGCAATTCAGTTTCCCGTAAACCTTCTACGGATTTTTAACTCTATCAAAATGAAAGCAGTAATTGTTGTCTTGGCCCTGGTCGGGTTTGTCCAGGCCACTAACCTTAAAGATGTCCTTAAAGAAGAGTTCCAAGCCTTCAAAGTAAAGCATGGTAAAACCTACCAGGATATAAGCGAGGAGTTGAGGCGCATGAAAGTCTTCAAGGACAACGTGAAAATTATTGAGGAGCACAACAAACGCTTTGCCGCCGGAGAGGAAACCTACGAAATGGGAGTTAATCAGTTTTCAGATATGTCGCCATCGGAATTCAAGAGACTTATGTTAACAGATATGAAAATGGATGACTTAGAGGAAGAAAACAGCAACATATATAATACTTCTGCCAGGGCTAACGTTCCAAGTAGTTTTGATTGGCGTTATTACGCTGCTGTGAACGCGCTTAAGAACCAGGGATCCTGTGGTTCCTGTTACGCATTCGCTGCCGTCGGCGCCCTGGAGAGTCATCATTTCATAAAGAAAGGGCAGAGGGTCTCCCTGTCTGAACAAAACGTGGTCGACTGCTCCAGTCGAGCTCCCTACAACAACCTCGGCTGCCAAAGTGGCTGGGTTAATAGAGCCTATGATTATATTAGGGATTATGGCGTAGACACTGCAAATTACTATCCGTATCAAGACTATTTCTACAGTTGCCGGTACAATAACAACTACATTGGCTCCAGAATCTATGGATATTCAACAGTTCCAAGGGGAAACGAATACGCATTGGCATCAGCCGTTGCCAATGAAGGTCCAGTCGCGGTGTGCATCGATTCCTCTCATTTCCAGAATTATAGAGGAGGTGTCCTCAGCAATCCGAGCTGCAGTCAAAATACAAACCACTGCGTGGTAGTCGATGGCTACGGAACTGATTCCTACGGAGGAGACTATTGGCTAGTGAGGAACTCGTGGGGCACTAATTGGGGTGAAAACGGATATGTTCGCATGGCTCGTAATCGGAACAATCAATGTGCGATTGCCAGTTATGCATACTATCCGATGGTAGTATAAAAAGATTAGATAAATATTAATCCATCTATCTGCAAATAAATAATCTTGAAAATTGATGTGTTATTGTTATTTATTTAAATTTAAAAGGTTCATTTATATAGGTAACGAATCTAGAATTATTTGTTAGTAGTATAAAAAGATAAGATAAATATTAATTCATCTATCTGCAAATGAATAATCTTGAAACTTGATGTATTATCATTATTTATTATTTATTATCATTAATTATTTATTTAAAAGATTCATTATATAGATAACGAATAAAATTATTCGTTAGTAGAATAAAAAGATAAGATAAATATTAATTCATCTATCTGCAAATGAATAATCTTGAAACTTGATGTATTATCGTTATTTATTTATTTATTTAAAAGGTTCATTGAATCTAGAATAATTCGTTGGTAGTATAAAAAGATTAGATAAATATTAATTCATCTATCTGCAAATAAATAATCTTGAAAATTGATGTGTTATTGTTATTTATTTAAATTTAAAAGGTTCATTTATATGGGTAACGAATCTAGAATTATTTGTTAGTAGTATAAAAAGATAAGATAAATATTAATTCATCTATCTGCAAATAAATAATCTTGAAACTTGAAGTATTATCATTATTTATTTATTTATTTAAAAGGTTCATTGAATCTAGAATAATTCGTTGGTTTAAATATTATTATTTAATTTTCTTGAAACTTGTGATTATCATTATTTATTTTATTTATTTAAAAGGTTCATTGATATAGATAACGAATTAGAATAATTCGTTGGTAGTATAAAAAGATTAGATAAATATTAATTCATCTATCTGCAAATGAATAATCTTGAAACTTGATGTATTATCATTATTTATTTATTTATTTAAAAGGTTCATTGAATCTAGAATAATTCGTTGGTAGTATAAAAATATTAGATAAATATTAATCCATCTATCTGCAAATAAATAATCTTGAAACTTGATGAATTATCATTATTTATTTAAATTTAAAAGGATAACTAGAATAACTCTGAATTTATTCAAAGCCATGGAAATAATATAATCGAAACAAATCCAGTGCCCACAAAATTGGGCGATTTCTTGGCGACGACCTTCAACCGATTGCTGTTCATACCGAATTCCTCGGGCATCTCGTGTCCACAGAAGGTGTGACGAAGACTTTCACTGCTGTCGGCAGAAAGTTCATAAATCTTCACGTTATCGAGTGCGCAGTTGGAGCTGGGACCCATATCAAACCCTAAATAGGATGGTATATAAATTAAATGGATGCTACAATAATTCACAGCTTACTTCTGAAGTGAAATTTTAGTGAGTAGCCCGCTGGAACAGAGATTTGCCAGGTGCATTCCGAATATTCACGACTTTCATAGGGTGGATTGGCAAAGTTACCTTCCAGACTTGTCAGTTGTCCTCCACAGCCAGTGGGCAGTGTATGGACATTGGAGTGATAGTATATTTGTATATATCTCACTCCAAGTGTAGCAATGCGTATGATATTTGAAGTGCCCAAAATGGAAACGGAGGTGCTACCATAATCTTTTGTTGCATAAAGCAGCGTGCGGTTTGCTCCCAGATCCGTAATCTGCAAAGTGATATATTGATGGCTATTTAATTCTCCTGCTATTGAAACAAATTCATTTTACGTACATTTAAATAAGATGTATTATCTCCCTGATAGAAATCTACGAATTCTAACTCCAAGGCTACCGCGAAACCGTGTGGCACACGAATCTCATTGATGCACTTGTTGTGCTCGTTACCATCATAGGAATAATAATTGATGGTATTGTCCAGACCGGTAAAGGTGCGATTACAACCTAAGTAAATAAAAGAAAATGTTAAGAGAGTTAGTTATATAAAAGGAAATTAGTTCGTTTATAAAAATGTTATATTATTTATATATGTTGACTTACCGCCTTTCAATCTCACTGTTATGTCCAATGCATAGTTAGTTTCTCCGCCAGTGCTGTGGAATATTACGTCTGAGATCATCGGAAGGTCCACGGAAGCATTGCTGAACTGACCGCAATATCTCTTGGATGTTTGCTAAGGGGACATAAAATAAACCTCAGTATTCGGAGAACCTTCTGATTCTTCCTGGTATCTCTTACGTATTTTCCCTTGATGAGCAGGTAGTCCTTGCACTTGCGAGTCACCTGGGAGACATCCTGAAGTTGCACGGCATGCATGTCGACAGCAAGCTGATCATCGGAGATGAAGTGCCATACACAGTGAACATTGCCCTCGTAGTTGCTGGAGGTGTTGGAATTCAGCCGAAGATTGACGGTCTTTAGATGAATTACAGAGGGGGGATTACAAAGAGATCTGTGGAACACGATTAAAGTTACTCACCTGATTGCCACTCAGACTATACTCCACCTGACCACAGATTGTTGTCTCCATTTGCAACATTATCTCAAAGCTAATTGGGAATTGAGAATGTTTCTCTCCGTTCACCAGAATCATCAATTCATTTGCCGAACTTATGAGTCTGGTGCCATTGGTCACATTAGCAAAGTAGCTGCCCAAGATGGAACTTTGCACATCAAAGCCATCGATCACCATCAATGAGTTGCAGTTGCGACAACGTTGCCCGTTCAGATGCAGTTGCTTCAGCGCAACGGATAGGCGGTAACCCGGCGGAGCACTGGCCCGGAAAAAACAGTGCAGATTCTCTGTGCTGTTGGTGTCATTCCTCTGGTAGTGTCGCACCAGGCTCAGGCGGGTGTTGCCCTCACTCAACGCCAGCCGCTCATTGCAGTTGGGTGTGAAGCTAACAAGGGCCTTGAAACCGCGTCGATTTTCATCGGAATAACCGGGCAGATTGGCCACAATAAGCGCCTCATTGCTGTCAATCATGATGAGTGGATCCGTTAAGTTGCCAGTGAGTCGGTTGACACGTTGCTCCTCATTGGGACTGTTGCCGCGATACACAATCAGCTCGTCCAGCTCATATTTTGAGTCCAGCTCGAAGTACTCGAAGCGCAGGATAATAGCATGTTGTGGTGGCGCCACCACATGCCACAAGCAGTTGACGCCATGCTTATAGGAGCTACCAGTTTCGCTCAGCGGAGAACGTAGCGTGAAGGGAGCAGTGTGATTTCCACCACAACCAATTAACTGGTACTGCATTTTGAAGGGTCGTACATGATATTTGGAATTTTCCACCAAACGCACAGCTCCATAACCGCTCACCTCAAACTTGGGACACAGTCGGTTGTTGATCAATTGTTCCTGCTGTGTGTCTCCTTCGACCTGGCGATAGGCCTTGAAGTTTAAAATGCTACAGGTTGACTGGGACCATCCGGTGTTGTCGATATCTTTGACCATGACCACAATCTGATGCTTGGTGTCTGTGGTGAACTCAAAGTTACATCCATTAATTTGTTGCATTATTCTCCGATGGCTGCGACTCCTGCTATGACCGATTATAGTTTGCAGCTCGTGGGTGGCCTTCACTTTGACATCGCAAGTGGAGGAGACCAGAAAAGTGAAGCCATCGCCGGTGATGTTGCCATTGGTGCGGAATATAATGCGCATGCGATCCGATTGAACAAGCAACGGCTGTGGCAACTCCCTTCCACAGAAGGTGGCAATCGGTTGCCAGATCTCCGACTGATAGGAAAGCACTTGAAGCCAATCATTGCTACAGTTGGGCGCCATCTCAATGAAGAATCTACCGCGGAACTCCAATCGTAGTGTCCTGTCCTCACTGGCTTGGAACTCCCAGTTGAGCTCCATGTTGTTTTTATACCTCTTCCCATCGATGGTCACCGGCACCGGGATTAACCGGCCGACACTTACAATCTTGCCAACGCCCATCAGGGAATTTGGTTTGGTGACCTGCAACAGGAACTCGCTGCTGCCCATGTGGTAATGGGTTGCATGGTAGCGCAGTTGGTACAGCTTATTTTTCAGAACTGTATTGTTGGTCTGGGAGACTCCACGACAGAACCTGGCCAGCTCAAAGTTCACTTCAGAAATGACCAGGTTTTCATTATCACAACTATCGCTGAAGCTAGAATTGATCTTTAGTTCGTAGCCTTGGCTATTATCCAACGTCCACATGCAGTCCAAGGTGCCAAAGTGTTCGGTCAAGCGAGGTATCTCAATTGTCATGCCCTCCGACAATTCGAGGTAACCTCCGCATGCGTACCTTCGATAGGAGGCCCAGATGCGCAGCTGGGCGGAGGGATCGCTCTGGATGATCGTAACGTAACCAGATGTGGTTGCCAGCGAGAAGGTCACATTGCCAGTTGACAGATACACTTCATCCGTTCCATGCACATCGTCCTTGAACCCAATTAATCCATTTACTTTCTCCCTTGAAAACTGAGCATTAAAGCTGAGAGTTACGCCTGGTTCAGCCACGAATTTAATGGTGCAGTAATATGTGGGCAGATTGATAAGCTCCTGGTTGGACAGTATGCCAGTTGCCTGTACTCCAACGTCCGGCGGACAGGGAGATGGGTTACTCGAGCTAAACCGTGCACGGATCGAATCCAGGGCTATGCGAGAACTTAGAAAGATGTTTACTAACATATTGTTATCGCTAGATTCAAAGATTCCGCTTCCATTGTATGAGTCCACATTGAAATTGATTATCTTTGACACGTAGAGGAAATCATTGTACACCGTAATAATTTGCTTCCGTGATGACAAATCGAGTGGGAAGCTTGAAATCAGAATTAAGTGAGGATTATGTCAATCAATTGACTTGACAAATTTATGATTTAACTTACCGGCGATCTTCATTAGCCTCTGGAATCGGAGAAGGCGTTCGTAGGTCCGGCAGGTGGAGGAACTCGAGACGAACCCGTTGACCCTTGGGCACCGTAATACGCCATATGCAATTTCTAGAAAACCTCTGGGGAATCAGAGACTTTCGAATCTCCAGCTCTCCAGATGCCGCCGAAATACTCCGATGGCAAATACCAAATTCGGTTTTGTAGTTTAGTTTAAATCCTCTATAGCTATTGACATTTGAGGTCGTTGCAACGAATCGCACGGCGACTTCATTGGTTTGGAATGGGGCGGTGTATGGCAATTGAGTCATGTTACCATAAAGAACCAACATGATGCGACGCTGATCCATCAGATCCAAGAACTCAATGCGATCCAAATCATCCGCCTTGGCATTCGCATTGTAAGGCAAATGCAGATCGGATAAGGTTACCACAAAGTGTGAGGATTGATGTGTCTTTATGCCGTACTCGCAGACAGCCGGCTTGGGATAGGCTCCCAAGGCCGGATAGTGTTCAGAGGTGATGGAGCCGCTGTCTATCGGTTGCTGGCCGCCACACCGGCTGAGCGAAACGTTGAGGGAGAAACCAGCGTGGGGTTCTACCAGCTCCGTTTTATAGTGCACCAGCAGAAGATTTGACGAGGTGCGTTGCACCTCGGGCCTGCGACATGCATGCAATAGACGTCGGGACAACATTGTGGAGCCATCGTACAGCTCAACGAACTCCTTGTCGCACTGGTGTACGTGCAAGTCAAAGGCATCCACGAAATTGGCAGCAATGATCTCTCCCTTGGGCGCTAGTACCAGCCAGGTGCATTCCGAATGCGCATTGGGGTTATTAGGATATCCAGGTGTGCTAAACACATAACTGGACGCCCGATGCGTCAGGTGTATCTCGGTATTGCAATCTCTAAACTCGCGATACGTGAGTGTCCAATTGTTTTCCGGCGGATTCACTCTCGTAAGGAAGGCCGGCATAATATATTTAATGGTAGCATGAGGTCCACTCGTCCGATACAATGTGGTTGCCAAATCGAGTTGATTACAGAATTTGCCATTAGGCAACATCGGTGCTTCGACGTCTGGACCATCGTAGATGAGGCCGTAATGTGGGCAACTTCTATTGATGGACGGTCCACTGTATTCAATAGAAATATCGATTACTCTACCGGGTCTCACATCAATGTGCCACTCGCAGAAGCTGCTGTTCGCAAATCTGTGAAATTGCGGCAAATTGGAGCTTGTGATGGTGCCCACAGAGTCCGTCATATTGGAGCCGCACTCTGTGTTGATGAGTGCTTTGAAGCCAGTTCCATTCACCGATAGGTCGGTGAAAAACTTCAGCTTGAGATTCGGTGTGCCATGGATGCGTTGCAACGGTTTCTCCAGGGGATCGGCACTCATATTACACACTCGCAGTTGCTCCTGCCAATTCGCCAGATTGCTGGAGCTCTGTATGCTTAAATAATCAGCCTGACACCGATCCGCATCTTCTAGCTGAGCTTCATACAGATCCACATAGACGTGTTGTGTTACATCCGACGACGTAAATGTCCACTCGCAGTTCTGTCGCGACTTATAGCCATGTGGGTAGCCCGGCGATGTCACCTCAATTTCTGTGTCCCTTTTAAGAACATAAACCTCACCACAGTCCTCAGATAGCGTCTCGTTTTTGGTCAGCTCATTAGACTTCATTACTTTCCACTCCAGCCGGAATGCAAAGAAATCGGTATTTACGGTTTTCAAATACAGAACATTACTGCTTGAGATGAATTGCCAGGGTGATTGATGTATGTCGATCCCCAATCCGGTGTCATCGAAGCCATCAAAGAGCTGAAATTCATAAGAAAATGCATTCAAACTCATATACATATGTGCTTATTAAATACCGTTAACAGATATGTTACATCTCTGTTATTAACATTTAGAAGCTGTAAACACTAAGCAAATAACATATAGAAAACTCATTTCATACAACAATTCATAAAGAAAGACGATAAAAATAAATGCAATGGCTGTTTAATAAATGAGAACAAAGAAAGTAGACCTTTCTTGATAAAACATTTAAAAACATGGCAACTCTCACAGCAGCTCATACAAAAGCACACACTTACTGTCAGACTCACGCATACATGGAGATCAGTCTCGCCGTTCAACTCTGTCTGTCTCCGTCTGGCTACTTAAGAGCATATACTACATATGTGTAAAGAGAGCACGAGATAAATATTCACACTTTGTATGCCTTCGACGTGCGCTTCTCGCGTTGTAACGGTGTACTATGGGAATTTTCTGCACTTTTATGAATTCGATTAAAAACTCGTTAATGCTGTTAACGAATACTTTGACATGTTTTCATTTTCTAATAATATGCATTCCCTAAGAAGAAATTTAAAAAGCGCGGGCAGATCAACAATGCCTCAAACTGATCAAATTGGCATTCCTTTTCAAAATCAGGTTATTTTTGGTAAGCTTTTGAAAGTTTTAAGTTGTTAAATCCTTTAATTGCCTAATGCTGTAAGCTCGCGGCGTTAAAGAGAAATGTTAGACTCGCTGTTAATAACATGCGAAGCACATGTTAAGTTACAGTTCTACTCCTATCTCATACTCCTCTCTCTCTCTCTCTCTCTCTTTGCTTACCTGTAATCCAGCGATGTACTCTTTGAAGTCGAGAACGACAACGGAGTCACTTGCGGAATAGATTCTCCAGCTGTAGGGCTGTTCATCAGCGAGAGCCGTCTGCGTGGGAGGTGATTCGATGGTCCCATTTGTGCTGTTTCTTAATTCGACATCGTGAACTGGGACAACTCAAGGATTAGCAACAGAATGTGTTGTGTTTGCCAGTGGACTCACCATAGTTCCAGCGCAGCTTGAAGCCAGTGCCAGTGTTGCCGGACTGACTGCGGAATTTTAGCCAGATTTTGTTAGTGGCAACAAGTGGCTCAACGGGCAGGTTATTGTCGCAGTAGAGTCCCAACAAGGGGCCCTGACGGTCGACACGCACCTCCAGGAAGTCCGTATTGCAGTGTTCCGACTTGGTAATGTCCATTGCCTCAAAGGTTAGCTCAATGGCATTGCCGGCACGAGGTGTGATTAACCAGTCGCACTCCACATTCGAGGGATACGATTCCGGATAGTTCGGTGAGCTGAGTGTTCCGCGGGCAGAGCTGATATTTCCCCCACAGGAATTATCGATGGTTGTGTACTGCGCTGATAGCACAATTCCCACAGCCTCAATACGCGCAATGTTGGTGGGGATCAACACATTCGCTGGATGCTCTTGACAGAAATTGTAATATATCACTTCATCCTCGATATTCACGACACGAAGTCCCGCCGTACAGTTGCCTGTTGCTGTGCAAGCCGGACATTCCAATTGATTTATGTTTAGGCTGATCTTGCTGCCCTCCGCTCCATAGATACTCCAATAACAACTCGTGTCCAGTCGCGAGTTGAGATACCCTTCGTCCGCAAACCGCGATCCGCCGCAAACCCTTTGATATCGTATGGCAAACTTACCCCACGCTCCCGCCTTGGCCTTGAAATGCAGCCGGACTTTATTGCGTAAGTGGAAGGCTAAGCTTGTGGGATCTGTTCCGCATTCGTGTAGAATGTGCTCCTTGCCACTGTCGCTGGAGTAGGAAATCATTAGTTCAGACTCCTCGCATTTGCCAGTCAAGTTGAACATGTCAAAGTCCATCAGGATGCCATAGGTGTCCGTCACCTGTAAGTGCAGTTCAAATGAGACAGACAGACCTAATAGTCGGTCAACTCACCTCTATGGTCCACACGCACTCCACATCCTTGTCGTATACATCCAGGTCTGGCTGATAGTAGCTGGGAGATGCGATGAGTCCGTTACTGGCACTTAAATATCCTCCACATTTCGCATCAATTGTAGAATAGGTGACATTCACGAATTTGCGAGCACGTTGGGGGCTACTACGAAAACGGATATTGATCTCGTTGGATGGCGATGTAAGAGTTTGAATGGACGTCTCCACTTGACAGCTGCGCAGCAGGAGATCCGATGAATTGGTTCCAGACCAAATGGTAAGCGAATTCTGACTGCAGTCGCGTTGTGGCGTCTCGATGTGTAGATCGAGGATCTCTAGACGGATTTGTTTATCCTCGGGCACAACAATCTGCCAATGACAGTCCAGATCCAAACTGTATGGAGCATTGGGTGTCTCGAAGTGACCTCTCTCTTCCAATAGCGCTTCACCGCAGCCCAGGCGTTTGTATTCCGCATGGAATCCTCCAGATGCTATTGTAGAATCGCTGTTGAATTCCACCACCAGACGATTTCCCACACTAGTGATGATCTCATTCTTGCCAGCGCACAAACGTCGCTCGCTGATTAACTGAGTATCCCGATAGTCCCGGAGCAGCACATAGTCAGCGTAACAGTAAACGTCGAAGATCTCCAGGCTCAAGTGGGAGAAGACCAATTGGACACGATTGCTTCCTTGTCCACCTCGAATGTCCCACTCGCAGCTGCTGTCTGGCGGATAGTCCTCTGGAAAGTTGGGAGTTTCGATGGCGCCACGCAACTGCTCTAATAGCACCCGACAGTTCGTAGAGTAGTCCAGCACAAAACCAATCCCTCCAGCTGAATCCTGGTCGATATCATAGCGCACCAGCACATGATTCCCACTAGACGAAAGCGTCAACATCTTCGTCATCTGCTCCTCGTCGGTGGTGCAGTTCATCAAGAGCTTGGGACTCCGTGTTGTGGGTCCATCATAGATGCTCAACGCTCCATTGCACAGATTGTCTCGACTCTCAAGCTGCATCTGAACCGTCGAACCCAAGGCCACGATGATCTGCCAATCGCAGGACAACACACCACGATTATCTTCCAAGTTGTTGTGGGGAGAGTGAATGGCACCCACTGGCGATGTCAACTTGCCACCGCATCCACTGGCTGCCATCTGCCAGGTAAGATAGAATCCTTGTTCCTCTATCATCGAATCCGAATGGAAGTGCACATAAAGCGCATTCCCGAAGGAAGGTAATAGCGGTGGGATGCGATCTCCGCAGTACCTTCCAATAAGAGGAGCTCCCTTATGGTTTCCATTTCTATATGTGAAACAGCAAAGAGACGGAGAAAGAGATTAGAAAGAAATAAATATATTTTTAATAAAATATTTTACGATATGTAACTTCCATAACGGCCGTAATTATTCCATTCGAAATTGGGATATATGAAATAGAAGAATTTCTTCAGTTACCTTATTTCCAGATAGTCATCGTGGCAACTCCTCAATATTTTTTCAACTGTGAAATTGTGAACAATCAGCTCGATGCGCTCTCCCAACGGAACCGTAATGATCCAAGTGCAATTCTCAGAAGAACCATACTTTTCTGGCCAATTGGGACTTTTAATAGTACCGTAACGAGCTGTATAATTGCCACCGCAAACTGTTAATGAGTAAAGAATAGAGACCGCAATATAGGGAGCATCAGAAATTATTTAAGTTGAGTTAGGTTACCTTCTTCAGCTGGCTCATAGCGAATTTGTATAAGATGCATAAATGGAACGGGTACACTTATGGTTAAGAGACTCGAATCTGTGTACTCTTTCATTTCAACACGATGGATTTCATTTTTCGGCTGGAGGCTCTTAAGAAGTTTAGCTTCCCCAGCGGTGCTGTTGTCATAGATATATACTGTTTCAGGTGTTTGTGTCAAGGATTGCACTTTGACCGTCAAATGCTTTCTTCCCGGCACCTCAATGATCCACTGACATTTGAATCTGGTAATTTGATCAAAGATCGCGCTTGGCGATGTCAATACACCACCGCAATCACCTCGAATGAATTCGTACTCCAAACGGAGACCACGTGCTCGCTGTGGATTCTTGCCACCGTGGAAGACTAGACGCAATTGGTTATTCGTTGAGACCTGCACAAGATTCGTCACATTCTTCGCAAACCGTTGTTTATCGCTCTCATTCCGCGAGATATAAACCTAACAAGGAAGCTATTATAAAAGGGATTTCATTTCTGAAAGATTCACTTACATCCAAATAGCTGAGTTCAGCTCCAACATTGAGGGTTGATCCATCGTCCTCCGGCTCCATTCCGCTGAGAGAGAGGTCAACTATTTTAATCTGCACTTTTCTGCCCAAGGTTCCAACTATATTAAACGTACACTCCAAGTTCTCGTAGTAACCATTCGGATAGTTGGGAGTTGTGATAATACCGCCATTAGCATTACTGAAACTGGAGCTGCAAACTAAAAGAGCAAACATAGAAAATGCATAGTGTAATTCCAAACTTTGTATACATTCAGTAATAAAAATGCACAATAATAGAACCAAAATTAATTTTCTAATTATGATTCACAATCAAAGTACAGGCTAAATAGTTATACAATTGACATACAATCGATAAAAATTTTACTGAGCAAAATAAATGAATTTTTTAATCTTAATGCAGATTGAAAAAGTTACGACTGAAAACAGATTTTGAAAAAGTGTATTGAAAGAATGGAGAGTTAAGTAATAAATTGATGCTGAATCAAATCAGAGTTGAGCTGTGGACTTATCATGAAAATCAATTTAAATTTATGAATCATTATCTTTGATGAATAAACCTAAACCTCCTTCCGTGAGGAATAAATTTCCTGATTTCAACTACCATACTCACCTCGATTGTAACGCAGCTCGAAGTTGTAAGGAAGCTCAAAGCCCTGCAGAGCGTACTCATAGCGCAACAGGACGACATTGCCGCTGGATATGAACGGCTGAAGCTCGCTATCCTCCGGTTGTCCACAGAAACGTCCCAGCTGCGGCTGATCCTCGCTGCCTCCATCGAAGATCTCCAGTTGCTGTAGCATGCATTTTCCGGTGTGTAAGAAATTCAGTTTTTTGGAAATTCAGCTCAATCTGTGTTCCATTTGGCTGTTGTATGAGATACAAACAGACTTTGGCATGCGTGTGGCCACGGATGAGACCCCGGGGCTCAGTGAATAAGCCACCACAGCTGGGATGACCCGCAATCACCTCGTAATGCAGCTGAAACGCGCTGTCCATGCGATTGAGATCCGTGTGGAAGTGGATACTCAAACGATTCGATGTACTATAGAGTGGCTCTGGCTGTGCCGACTGGCAGGTCAGGTACAGCTCTCGATCGGAATCCCTTACCCTCAGATAATCCCCATTACTGCAGTTCATCGATGAGTTCGATGGACTGTTGGCCAGGCCAAGGGTAATCTCGTAAAAGTGAAAGAGCAGACGAGTGCCAAACGAAGCCTCCAAATGCCAACGACAATCGATGCCCGGCCGCGTCTTGCCCGGGTAGCTGGGTGAACGTAGAACTCCGCTTTGACCCAACTGCAGGTTCAGCTCCTCGCCGCACACCATTGGCTTTGAGGTCCATGTGAGATTAAAGCCTCGCCCCTGGGTGGCATTGTTCGAAAGGAACCAAAGAAACATCTGCTCTTGGGTGGTCATCACGGTGCCATTGCCCAGTGGCAACTTGTTGCCACAGAAACGTCCAATGAGCCGAGCGGTGAGGGAACTACCGTCATGGATCTGCAGAAAATCCGCTGTGCACTCGCTGCTGGACTCCAGATCGAATAGGCCAAAGGTTACGTTCAAGATCATGCCACGTCGTGTGGCAATGATGAAGGGACAACGTTCACTGGGCTGATACTCCGTGGGAGTGCTGTCCTCACTGGGCGGGAACCGCATGCTGCCCGTCTCGTTGCGTAGAATAATCCCACAGAAACTGCGCAGATTGGAGCAACTGCTGCCCGAGTAGCCGGCGGCGCAGAGGCACATGTAACGATTCGCGGGCAGCAGGCGACAGGTGCCACCATTCTGGCAAGGATTCGGATGACAGGCGTCCGTCTCACCGCACAATGCACCCTTATAGCCCGGCTGACAGATGCAACTGGTGCCGCCACCGCTGAGCACACAGGTTCCATTGTTCAAACAAGGATGATTGTCGCAGGGCTTCCGATTAGCATCCTCGGTGCAACCATCGGCGCCATAGCCGTGTCCAAAGTATCCAGCTGGACAGCTGCAGACGATCGTGTCAGAGATGTACTCACAGTTGGCACTGGGATGACAAATCCGTTCGCCATTGCACGAATTCGACTTGGCCTCCTCGCACGTGTGTCCGTCTCCCGTCCAGCCAACCGGACACCGGCCACAGCGGGAGGATCCCTCCGTGTTGATGCACTTCACCGTGGGTCGTTGGCTGCAGCCTCCATTGTTCCCATCGGCGCATTCATCAATGTCGCGACAGAACTTTCCATCACCTGGCAGGAGAAACGGAAATGAATGAGTACAACTGTGAAATACCCGGACTTGGGACTCATCCAACCTGTATAGCCCGGTGGACAGGCGCCACAACGGAAGCTGCCTGGCAGATTGATGCACTCATTGTGGCAGGGATTAATTTCCGGAGCACATTCGTTGACGTCACGGCTGCAGGGACTGGGACTTGCCACACTCACATTGGTATCCGCCCACGTCCAGCCCTGGTCACAGATGCACACATATCCTGCATCATTGCTGGAGGTCAGACAGGTGCCGTGGCTGCCGCACAACTCCGCAGACTGATTGGTCAGGCAGGCGTTGTGCTGTAGTCGACAGTGGGCTCCTGAGTAGCCCTTGCGACAGACACAACTGCAAGATTGCATTGAAAATTGAGACAGAGATTCAGACTAGACATTGGTGGGTGACATCTCCAACTCACCGATAGCTGCCGGGTGTGTTGATGCACTGGGCATCGTTCCTGCAGGCAGCCAAGTCGGTGCTGGCCAAGTCGAAGCACTCGTTCACATCGTCCTCGCAAGTTGCGCCCTTGCAGAAGGATGAGGAAGTACACAGAAATGAATTATAATTTAGTCCATGGAGTGGAAATCACTCATAAGGGATACAAGATACAAAATGCACTTATAACATAAAGAAAGATTATGTAGGATAGTAAATACACAGACTATTAAAAAACATTCAAATATATTGAGTAAGTCTGTAATTCTTTTGATAGAGAAATAATATATAATAATAATATAGTTCTTCACTTAATTTAATACTTGAATTTAATATTTAAATGTAATTGTAAATTTATAAATCAGTTTCTTAGTCTAATTTACAAAATTTATCTTAATTTAATCGTGTTTAAATAAATAAACAAATAAATAAATCATGAGATACAAATATTAAACTACTATAACTTCTATTTTGACAGTCATTTAAAAATGATTAAATAAATCGTCACCAGTTCTATATTCCAGATTATCAAACCAAAATGTATATCGGTTTTAGTAAAGGTTTTGCTTTCCAAGCTGTTACCGGTTTATTTTTATGTTTTCATAACTTTCAAAATATTTCAGCTTGTAAACCAAAAGTTCTAGAATTTGTGGTTTCAGTTACCGTTTTAATTCTTTCAATTTGCCTTATAAAAGAATTGTCAAATTCGGTTTTCGTACTGAGATAAGAACTGTGACACAGCTATGATAAACGCCCCATATTTCCAATCTTCCAGAGAAGGAGACGCCCCCCTAGCGAGTACTTACTTGCCAGGCAGCGGGACAGCTACAGTGGAAGGAATTATAGGTGTCGTGGCAAGTGCCGCCATTCTTGCAGGGATTGGAGCTGCACTCATCTTTGAGCAGGTTAGATTCCAGAGTTTGTAGAGTATTCCCAACGATCTGCACCCGCTGTAAAGCACGTCGGAGAACACGTTGAGTTAATCGACCGCGACGAGTGCCATTGTGCATATTGATCAGCCAACGGGAGAGACGCGATAGATCCCGCTGGACACCATGGAATTGCTCCTTGAGTGCGTCCAGGGACAAAGGCTCTCTCTCAATTTCTGTTGGCTGGGTTGCTGCCGCAACTGCACGTTGACGTTGCTGCAGGATGGGACCGATATCCATGTCGTTAATGAGCAATGTGGCCGCATCTCCCATTAGGCGGAATGTTATATTCTGATCCTTGGCTGCCTCAAAGAACAGGGTGCCTTGGTCGCCTCCATGTAATAGCGCCTGGCCGTGAGGATTACTTGTTGTAGCTACCGGAAATTGCAGTAATATTAAAAGTCCACAATAGATTGTAGCTTCAATCCAATAATTATTTGTACACATTATTTACAAGTTTTCATTTTCAAATCTCAAATAGGGATAAGTTTTATAATCACTTAATTTAAAATGCCACTTTTTAATTTATGCTTAGCTGGAGACAATCGCGAGGAGACTGAAGTCGTTGGAGCTGCTCGTTTCTATTTTATATGCGGTGTGGAAGGGGCGTAAACACTGTGGTTGGAATACATTATTATCAGTTAATCGTATTCCTCGTGCAGACTAAAATATATTAATTTTAAGGGTATACAGCCTAAATTACAGATTTCTTTCCCATCATCACAATATTCGGGGTCTTCTGGAATAAAGACAGAAAAGTTTTGAAAGCAACTTTTATCCATATAAATCAATGCGAAGAAAATATATAAAACGACCACAGATAGACCTAAATTTCTATTTTAGTTGTAATTTTTGAAGTCATTAACATTTACGAGCTATATAATATAACCAATTGTAAATTTAAAATAATATTTATTTGTCACAATACAGATCCTAATATTGTTCCTTGAGGGATATTAATATATTAAATTAAAATTTTGGCAATGCACCACTAGGTTTATAGTAAGTGACATTAAATTTTTCTTTTATCTTTGAAATCATTTAACTTTTTCATTAGAAACTACAAGCTTAAAAAACACTTAATTTTCTTTTTGAAATTGATTTTATTTTCATTATTATTATTTTGTTCATGATATTGTTAATAATCACATAAACATTAAGTAGCCCAAAAAAATCTTTCTTTGTTTCTGTTTGTTACCAAATTCCTGAGACAAATGTGAGGTTCTATGGTGTAATGGTTAGCACTCTGGACTTTGAATCCAGCGATCCGAGTTCAAATCTCGGTAGAACCTGTATGAATATTTATTTTTAAAAATTTTGTTTAAGAATTTTAATTATATACGTACACAGATAATCTATTAATCATTTATTTATTCTTTGTAGCAACTATAATAAACTATACGTTATGTTATCGTTTGCTGATCGTTTAATGTTATCTGAGAGCGATTGTTGTACTCGTATGTTGGCTGAAGGGCAGAGCGAGATAGCTAGCTGCTAGTCATCCTGGAAAAACAAAAGAAGATGGCAATAGCCGCACAGTTGTCTGCCTGCCACAATATGTAGGTAATGTTTAAATAAATTCCCCATGGAAACCAATTCCCAATGGCTGATAAAAACAAAACAACCAATGTCAATGATTAATTTTTTTTAGCGCTGTTTTGTTCTTGACCTACGTCAACAATTGGTTATCGTCTGGAGTAAAAAAATGAAAGTATAATTCTATAAATAACTTTTATTTATTTAAAAAATTTAATTATTATTAAAAATTAAACTTTATCGATGATGCTGCTGAATTGATGTCAACAGCTTTTCAAGAAACCAAATCCGTATTATTTACATACTTAAGAAGAATAGTTTTAGTGCTTGCTTTTCTTCTTTTTTGGCTTTTGTTTGGATTTTTCGCTTTTCTTGGACTTTTTCTTTGACTTCAGTTTTGATTTCTTGGACTTTTTGGCGCTGGATTTTTTATGTGACTTCTTGGACTTGGCCCGTTTTGCCTTTGAGCTGCTGCATTCAGAACTATCGGAGCTGTCCTCGTCGCTATCGATGCTATCGTCGCTATCGCTGCTGCTAAGCTTACGTTCCACCCATTTTTCTGCCTTTCGTTTGGTGTTCGCATGTTGCTGCCACAGCTGCTGCAACTTGGCATCGATGCTAGCCTCAGCCTGCATACTATCATCTGGAGTCGTCTGTTTCACTTGGTTCGATGGCAACTTGGGTCCATAGAGCTCTTCAGCGGGCACCTGTGATAATGCCAGCTCCTTGTCATTCTTCAGCCGCTCCTCGCGTGATTTGTACGCTATCTTTAATTTGTTACCCTCAATGGGTGCAAATTTAGCAGGAGCTATAGTAGAAGCTGCCAGAGGCACTTGCTCCTCGGCTGGCTTAAAGAGTGCTGCGAAAATTCCACGCGGTGGGGAATTATTGCGAAGAACATTGACTGCTGACGCGGATGTGGAGCTGCTCGGCAGGCCCAGAGCAGCCTGCATGGCAGCCAATTTGTCAGCCGCAGGCTGCTCTTCCTGTTTCTCCCCAAAATCAGCTGCTGTATCCGTCTCATCATCACTATCTTCGAAAATACTCTTGAAGAGATCAGTCTTTTCCGAAATGGGCTTATCGCGAGCCGCATCCACAGCTTGTTCCAGAGGCGTTCTTGGAACAAAGGTAGGTTTGGATGAGGATGTGGATGCAGATATTGCTGGCTCTTCAACAGGCGCTGGAATGGCTTTCTCCTGAGACATAACTGCTTCAACAGGCGACAATGTCACCAGTTCCTTCTGCTGATTCTTGGATATTTCGTTGTGCTTAGGTATAATGCTTGGAGTTTTAAAATTTGACTTGGTATTAATTGAAGTTTCCAGGTAATCAAATATGGACATTTTGGGTTTTGCCTTTAGCTCCTTCTCGGGATCAGGCAGAGCGCCACCAAAGGGTTCGGCAATGTTGTAGCGCTTGCACAGCAGGGCATTAGGTTTCCACATGCTCTTCGTCCGCTCCATCACAATTTTCTTGTGCTCCGTTGGTTTAACTTGCTCCTGAACCGGCTGCGTCAGAACCACGGTTTCAGAGACGAATCTATCGAGCATGAGGCCAGCTAAAGGTCGATAGATTTTCGCTGCTTGTATGAATTCCTTCTTCTCCATTTCACGATCCCAAAGCGAAAGCGTAACAGGTTGCAAATCTGCCAGAAATTGCGTAATCTCTGCGTCACCTTTTAAATTGGCGGCCAGGAACTGATCATAACGCTTCTGCTTGGCCTCGTCCGCAAGGAATGGCTTGAAACCGCTGGCAGGTGTACTAGGAGCTGACACAAAAGAAAAACATTTGTTATATAGATTAATTATTAGAGATTTTTTCATAAACATACCCAGGTTCTTGGTCTTGGCGGCGGCTTGTTCTAGGATCGCTGCATTAGACTGCTGCAGTTCCCTGCTGACCTCCAGTACTGCCACCGGCTGCTCCTCGCCAGTCGTGGTAATGAGTCCACCTTTGGTGAAGTTGTCACTTTTAGCGCTGATTAGCTCTAGCAGAGACTTGCCCCGTTCCTGCTGACTACTGACGCTGGTACCCGTCTTGAAAGGATTCTTTTTAGTCTGGGTTTCACCCAGCAGTTGAGCGCGTTGATCAGGATTAAGATCATGCCTGCCCAGACCCGTCTTCTTATGCTCCTCCTTTTCGGCCAGTTTGCGTGCCCGTTGCTCATCCATTGGGGCAAATCGACTCTTGCGCTGAAGCCAATTACGTGGCTGAAAATCACGTGGTAAATCAATGGAATAGGGTTGATTGTGCGTTGATTCGCTCTTATCCTCGCTGAAGCCATCAATGACATGTCGCTGCTGGACATGATGTATCTTCTTTTGCTTTGGCTGCTTATCGGCCAATGAGAAATCGTAGCGTGTCATGTCATCCCTGGCATAGATGTCGTCGTCCTCCTCTTCAAAAGCGCCAACACCAAATGCCTGTCCACGAATAGACAACTGTTTTTGCTTGGCCGCAGTCTCAATCTGACCAAATAGATTTATATGCTGCATTGGCGCCGCAGGTGTGCTTCCCTTGGACAGCACGGGGTCGCGACTAAGTCCCGAATAGCTCATGCCAAAACGATTGTCCTTGGGTGTATAGAAAATGGGCTCATAGTCATCCGGTGCAAACGTAATATCCTCATCATCATCCGTCTCATCATCATCGTCCTCGTCCTCGTCGCTTGCCTTGCTTTTGCTTGGTAATCCCTCCGTGCCATAATGATCCAGTAAATACTGTTCCCTTTTGTTGCGTGCCGTTGTTTGTCGCTTCTCTTTGCGGGTCTGTCGTGGACCCACACCCTGACCAGGCTTCCAGCCCATACTTTTCAGTATACGTACGGCAACCTTGTCTCGCACCGGACGCAGCAGTTCTTCCAGCACGGGAACACCTGGTATAGGTCCATCGGCCTGTGGCTGCATTAGCTTTCGCTTGCGCTCACCCGTACGCTGCTCCTTCTCGCTTTCTTTGGCGAACTCATCTCGTGTGCGTATTCCTTGTGGTGCAATGCCAAATTCGCCCAGATCTTCTTTGTCCATAAAGTCCTCTGGCCGTTGTTGCACTTTATTGGCCTTCTCACCACGTGAACTCTTGAAATTCTGTGGCGTCCAGCCCTCCAATGAACCGACGGTATTCCAAAAGCCAGCGCTAAAGCCGCCGGTAAAAGCACCATGAAACCGACGTTTACCATTTTCATCCTTAACAATTTGATCCTCAATAGCCAGCGGCTTCTTGGCGGGTACTTCATCTAAACGTATACATATATTAGAATTGTTTTACATTGAATATACTGCAGGCTTACCCTTCTCTATCGGATCCAACGGTGTACCAAAGCGATGTAGATGCTCCTCCTCATCCATTTTGACAAAATAATTACAAAGCGAGGAAACAACACGGCAGGAAATTTTAGTAAAGCTGCCACTTCGCGCTCAGCTGACATACAAAACGTAAACAAAATAGTAGTGTTGCCAGTTCACCAAATTTTCCTTACCATTCCGATGTATCGATTGAAAGCTATGGTCACAAACGAACTTAGTTCGTTGGATCATATTACAAACGATTTAATACAACCCTAACCGATATCAAGTCAAGTGACATCTCTATCGCACAGCTGTTTTGGTGTCCTCAGAATTTGCAATTTTCCAACTATTATTTTACGAGAAATTGTTCAAAATAGCAGACAGCAACAAGCAATTGCTTCCAATTTGTAAGTATAAGAAATGGCAACATACAAATCGCCCTGCATCTTGGCCACTTGGAAAATGTGGCCCAGCGGCAGTGGTTTTATGTGCGTGTGTTGGTGACTAATGATGTCAACATTTTTTCGGTTTCTCTTTTCATGCTTTTATTCTATAGCTACCTGGCGTTTGCCATTTTTAAAAGCTGGACGTGACTGTGGCAGGTGCATAGAAAATAGACGTAAGTTTTGCAGACGTCCCTTAATTAGAAAAATGAATTTGAATTTAATGCGACTGTTTTTTTGCACACATTTTTCACACACACACATCGTCATCTTACTGCAGTTTCATAACGCACACACGCACAAAACTGGCGAAGTGACAGTAGAAACATCGGCATGTCGGAGAAAAACATAAAAGTGGGCGCCCGGGTCGAACTGACCGGCAAGGAGCTGTTCGGCACGATCGCCTACGTTGGCATGACCAGCTTTGCCGTTGGCAAGTGGGTGGGCGTGGTGCTGGACGAGCCAAAGGGGAAGAATAGTGGTTCAATCAAGGGCCAGCAATATTTTCAGTGCGATGAGAATTGTGGCATGTTTGTGAGGCCAACACAGTTGCGTGTGGTAACTCCAGCTGGTGGCGACCAAGGCGGTAGCGGTGGCTCTGGCAATGCCACGCCTTTAGTACAACCCACAAGGGCACGGCTTAGCGGATCACGCACCTCACTTTCATCCAGTCGTCAATCATTGCTTGGATCACGCACACAACTCACCACATCTCTAAACGAACGTACCGGATCCAACAGCAGTTTGGCAACACGTAAATCCCTTGCGCCGCAGAGTAGCAAGGATAAAGATGCCTCCAGCACGGGATCATTGGCTGTTGAGGGCGGTCCAGCAACATCTGCCACCGCATCAAAGCGGGCTTCGTTCGTGGAAACGGGTTTTCTGGAAATTCTAAAGCCACAGTTTACACCATCGCAGCCAATGCGTTCGCCCTCGTTTACAGCGCTGCCAAGCTCAACAGAGGACAAGGTTGCCTTGCTAGAGGCGCAGAAGACCAGTGCAGAGCTGCAGGCACAGCTAGCCGATGTCACTGAGAAGCTGGAAACACTCAAGCAGCGACGCAACGAAGATAAGGAACGTCTTCGTGAATTCGACAAGATGAAGATTCAATTCGAGCAACTGCAAGAGTTCCGCACCAAAATCATGGCCGCCCAGGGCTCGTTACAAAAGGAACTGCAGCGTGCCAAGCAGGAAGCAAAGGATGCCATCGAGGCAAAGGAACAACATGCTCAGGAAATGGCGGAGCTCTCTGATAACGTGGAAATGATCACGCTGGACAAAGAAATGGCCGAAGAGAAAGCCGACACTTTACAATTGGAGCTGGAATCAAGTAAAGAGCGCATTGAGGAACTGCAAGTGGACTTGGAGCTGTTGCGTTCCGAAATGCAAAACAAAACAGAGTCCAGTATTTCCGCCGCTGATGGCGGCATGTCCACCTATGAATTTAAGCAGCTGGAACAGCAAAATATACGCCTCAAGGACACTCTTGTTCGTCTGCGTGATCTAACAGCGCACGATAAGCACGACATACAGAAGCTTACCAAAGAGCTGGAGATGAAACGCTCCGAGGTTGCCGAGCTGGAGCGCACCAAGGAGAAGCTCAGCTCCAAAATTGATGACCTTGAAGCTACAGTCGCCGACTTGCAGGTGAGTCTGAATTCAATTAGTGATATAAACAGTCATGTTCCCAAATTCCATCGAAGTTATATAATTTAATTGTTTTCTAAATATTTTTCTTACATTGATTAACCTTTAAATTGAACTTATCACTTATTTAATAAGGAATTTCTTCTAAACATCGAAATATCCAAACATTTAAAACAGTCATGATCTAAAATTTTTTGAGGAAGTCGATTAAAAGTAAAAAAACGTAGCTTAAAGTTATTATTGATGTGATTTATTAGTCATTTTTAATTGATTACTTTTCAAATTAAACTAATAAGTTTATGAATGAAATCGGGAACAGATCTGATTATGAATAAATATGTACACTCTTTAAAAGCACGCTCACAACTCTGCTCACAAAATTTTAAATATGCCAAGCTTCCTCTCTCACTATCTCCGCCCTCTCCTTTTTCTTAATCGCTTTCACACACAATTTTCCAATCCACGGCTTCTTATGGTTTGCTTTAATTTTTTATTACTATTTAATAAAAATAAATATACATTTGCTGTTCTTTCGCTCCCAATTCTAAATAAATCTTTATTTGTTTTCTTTGCCGGCCTACATAAAAATAAGGAGGTAAATTCGAATTTGTACAATTTTCATAGTCATATTCATATTCTTATGTTTTCCCCGAATTTTCATTTACGCTATCCCATTAATATTTTAAACTTAACCCGGAGAAAAAGAATTTATTTAAATGGAAAACATTTTGCTATTGCCATTCTAAAGGAACAAGTGGATGCTGCACTGGGAGCGGAGGAGATGGTTGAACAATTGGCCGAGAAGAAAATGGAATTGGAGGATAAAGTGAAGCTGTTGGAGGAGGAAATTGCACAACTTGAGGCGCTGGAGGAGGTGCACGAACAGCTGGTGGAGAGCAATCATGAATTGGAGCTGGACTTACGTGAGGAACTGGACTTGGCCAATGGGGCCAAGAAGGAGGTGTTGCGGGAACGTGATGCTGCCATTGAAACAATCTATGATCGTGATCAGACCATCACCAAGTTCCGTGAACTTGTTCAGAAGCTCAATGAACAGCTTATCGAGCTGCGGGATCGCAGCTCCAGCAGTGACCAAAAGTCTCTACAGGATCCAAGCCTCAAGTTGGCCACGGAAACTATCGACTATAAGCAAATGTTTGCCGAATCTAAGGCATACACGAGAGCCATTGATGTACAATTGCGTCAGATTGAGCTTAGCCAGGCCAATGAGCATGTCCAGATGCTGACTGCCTTTATGCCCGAATCGTTTATGAATCGCGGCGGAGATCATGACTCCATCCTGGTTATACTATTAATCTCACGTATTGTCTTCAAGTGTGGCATTGTTGTCTCGCAAACGCGTGAACGCTTCCCCCGCCGTCGAGGCGGTCACCAGAGAGGCTGTAACTCAGGGTTACGCCGTGCAGCAATATGCCTTCAAGTGTCGCCTGATGCACTACATCCACAATCTGCAGTGTGCGCTGCATCAAATCCTTTATGGCCTGAATAGTTGCCAGCCTGACACGCTGCTCCGGGCGGGAAGCTCTTTGCCAGAGATGGTTGCCCAGGAGAAGATTGTCGATGGCATCATTGAGCTGCTCAAGTCCAACCAGCTGGACGAAAATAGCACCACAGACAACATTGAGAAGTGTGTGGCATTCTTCAATGCCATGAACTCCGTGTTGTTGGCGGGCGAACAGCTGTTGAACGAGACGCAAATGATACGGGATTGTGTTGCTTCGTTGGGAGCAGCCTGTGAGTCCATATTAAATGATACGGCAATTGCCAAGGTGATTATCGAGGAGGCGGGAGCCACAAGTGATTCAATGCTACTCATTCAGTTCCTCAACGAGCACATGGAGAGCATCAAGCAGCAGGTGAAGCTGATCAAGCGTCGTCTGCCCAACGATCAACATGTGATCAAGTGCGAATTGCCGCCCCATAAAATAGATGCAATGCGTGCACTCGCTCAGCATATCAGCCGGATAATGTCCGCTATGCATTTGGCCACCAAACAGGCGCTGGCTGCCATTGTGGCCAATACAGAAAGCGACAATGCCGCCGAGCATACGTTGCCACAGGATAAATACTGGTCCCTCCTCTCCTCAGCCTGTGAGCGTATCTACGAGCAGGACGATCGTGGCCCAACGCAGAACTTTAAGGCGCTGTTGGGACAGGCCAATGCGGATCTGCAGCACATTGCCCAGCATCTGCTGGACAAGGAGTATGAGATTATGTCAGCAGCTGGAGCAACTCCACGTGTCCAGGCCCAAAATACGCCCATTAATCAGCGGGCGCAGTTGATCAAGAAGCAGCTGGAGCAGAAGAATGTCTTGGCTGCAACACTTGAGAACCGCGAGGCGGACATCAAACAACTGAAGCTGGCGGCAAAGATGAAGCTGAACGAGTTGAGCGAAATGCAAATCCGAAAAGATCTCGCCGAGAAGAAACTGAGCGTGCTGCAGTCCGAGTATGAACATGCGGTGAACAAGTGGAAACTGCAATACGAGGAGACGCATCAGAGTCTGCTGAAAAAGGAGAAGGAATTCGAGGAGACCATGGATCATCTGCAGAGCGATATTGATGCGCTCGAGAGCGAAAAGAGTGATCTGCGGGACAAACTTAAGTTAAACACCAGCGCCGGCAAGAGTCAGGCATCCGATTCACACTCCTCCTCCATTCACAATGTATCCGGCACGGGGCTGGGCACGGGCAGCGCCAATGTAAGCTATTCGGCTCCCGCTGGCACGGCTCCCTTGGTCGCTGAGGAGATGCAGCTGCTCAAGTGCGCCTTCAACAATGAGAGGAATGAGCGATTGCGCCTGCAGGCTCAAGATATGCGCGCCAAGCTGCAACAATTCGAGCCCATCTATGTGCCACAGCCGCAGGATCAACGCATTAATGCACTGGAGTCGCAGCTGACCAAGATGAAGCATGCCTGGGTGCTGTCGCTGCTCCAGGTGCAAGCCAACGGTGCCACTGCCAATGTCAACACGGTGGCCATGCAACGTCGCCATCAGCCGGTGCCACAAAAAGTCCGAGATCAGCACACAGGCGTCGCGTCTCGCCTCGGACATCCTGACGGAGTATTTGCAACGGAAGCCACATCGTGCTGCTAATGGACAGTTTGCTTCTTTTCCCACCGTCGATGTGAAGCGTGTGCTGCAGATTTAAGGGGAGCATGCGGCGGAAACGGGGCAATAGCTAGGCTAGATCACCTTTTTATTAATTTATATGGCTAGCACAAAGGTTTTAGAAAGGAAAAATCCCTTTTTGGCATTACAGAACCAAACGTACACGCACAGATTCAGCTGCTTATCCCTCATCAAAGCACTAACATCCACTAATCCCTTTTCATTTCCTCCTGCTCCATTTATTAGTATACTCCCTACGTGGTGGCCTCAACGGTCCTCCTGATAATTGTATTCATCTATTGGCTGCGCTTTCCCAAGGGTCTTCGATATTTCTGGAATTGGGAATGGCCATTCCTTGCTAAACTATGCAGATTTTGATGGGATGATGATGGGTGTAAAATTATTTTTATTGTAATTTTTATTTAATATATGTTTGTATAAATATCTATGTAACTTATGTAACTGTGTATCTTTAACAAGGCCTATTCTGAAATCAACTCAAGCGAACCCCTTTTTATAGCTATATTTATATATTATATATATTTAACAATATGTATTATCTATCCATGAAGAGAGAAAAATGTGAATAAAAAAGACACTTGAAGACACAATCTAAATAATATTTGTAACTAAACACAAATTCAATTTGCATATGAGAAATATATACAGTTATATACATATATACAGAAATAAACGAGTATATTTTCCAGATGTTGTTTAACAAATATCAAAAATGACTTTTATTTTATGACAATATCATTAAAACTCTTCTACCTTCTTTCAGCTTAATAAATATACCATAGAAGTTTACAGTAAGTTGCTGCCATATATATATTTGATAATTATTACTTAATTTCCTAAGAATTGAATATAACATCTTTCCAATTGAAACCGATATCAAACAATTCGCCGCACACTTTAAATTTAATTTTCAGTTTTTAAATTGTAACCGCCATTGGCCAATCAGCTGCTTACGTTCCACTTGGCATACACTTGTCGCTCTTAAGTTCCAAAAAACGCAAGAGCGTGAGAGCGCATGTTTTTGCTCTTGTTTTGATAGGCGCTCTCCCTTGCTCTGCAACTCTTGCGGCCGCTTGCTTAACACAAAAGCAGCAGCAACAACAACAGCAGCGCTCAATGCCGCTTGGTTACAGCAACAACAACAGCCACAATAATAACAACAACAGCTGCAATAGGTATAGAAACTATTACACTAGACGACCATAAACCATGATGGTCACAAAATAGTAGCACCCCCTCCCTTCTCTCCTCCTAATGCTAACATGCAATGCAAAATGTAAGCCGTTTTCCATCTCTTTCATTGACCATATTCCCCTTTACTCTATCCAGAAAAATTGTGCCTTACGTTGACCTTATTTTGTCCCTCTCTTGGAGTTCCTGAGTACGCTACAAATGCAGTTCTTCCAGTCTTCCAGTTTCTTTAATTGCGCCGCTTGCGGAAGCTCCATTACGATCCTAACCTAAGTGATCCGCGCATTGAGCATTGAGCATGTGAGCTGACCATTCTCTTACAGAGAATGGTATGAAGGGAGGGAGGGGGAGAAATGTGTTTCTGTTCATTGTGTTGTTTTTATAGAGCGACTTTAATGTGTGTCGGTTGTTGGGTTCGCTGTACCTCGGCTCGCCTTTTTTCTCTGTCGATTCTCACGCCCAGTTTTGACCTTTTTACGGTATTTTTTGTGGTGTTATTTTTTGGGGTTTTTCTCTTGTCTGTTTTGTAATATGCTGGCCAAAACAGTTTCATTTCTGGGTTAAAAGCCAGACTTACAAGTTCTAATGTATGTTGAAATTGAAATGCATCTGAAAACTACAAGAACAATTGTATTTGTAGATTTATGTATCTATATCTACATGCGATTCGCTCTGCTTGCGACGTCCGTCAAGATTTGACGAGAGATCCTTAACTGTCACTGACATACATATCCAATAACCAACCCAACGACTGACCCAAGTTCTCTTGTCATTGGCTTACATTGCGAAAAATATACAACAGAAAAAACCAAAACAATAACAATAACAACAACAACAACAACACAAAAATAATCAAAACAAAAAGTTGGCTCATAAAGAAAAGCTTGTAATGCCCCCGGAGTTGTTGACTCATGCCAAGTGCTATAAAAAACAACATAATTATGGTATTATAAGATATATTCAAACAATCAATTTGATTGTGATGCACGTGGAGCATACCCTGTACTTGGATGCTCTGAAATATAATTTGAACTTTTGCTGAGATATTTAAAAAACCTTCGATCATCTTAGATATGTGAGAATATCAATTTTAAATGCTCCACTTGGGAAATCCCCTGTACTTGGATGCTTTTGGAAATTGCTTCAAAACGATTACATTTTAGAATGATAAACTTCATCTAAAACTTTAATTTATCTGCTTTTTGGTGTAATAATAACTTTTATAAAATGCAAATGGACTATTTATGAAATGTCAGATGATCAATTAAACAAATAATTGAAACTGTAAATCCTACTTATCTTAAACAAAATAAATATAAACAAAATAATATATAACACACTTTATTTTTTAAGAATAGCACAATTCGAATTTTTCCATTATCCATTGAGGTTTTGCAGATGCAAGGCCCTCCCCACAGCACAGCAATTTGCAGGGTATCTTAAAAAATAATTAAACACAATTGTACGAGAGCAAAATCGAATCCGAAACCAGTTTGGGGCGGGACCTCAGAAGGGGCTCACCAAGTGACCACAACAAGATCGAGAGTGCTGAGGCAGCTCAAGAACATGCAACATGGTTACAACTGACTGAAGATCGCACACAACTGCAAGCGGATACCCTACAAATGTTCGAGCTGTAGAGTAGCAATAACTTAAGATTAAGAAACGGAAGCGCGGAAGACGATGCTTCAGTTGCGTTCTTTTGGGGTTCTTTTAGTTACGCCTGGTTAATCGCGATGCTCAATTTGGTAAATGACCAAACAGAAGCCATCGGCCATCAACCATCAACTACCAAGAGACGGCCCCAAAACATAAACAAAAGACCACGCAAGACATGTGAGTATCGTACTACTCAAAGCATCAGACTAATGGCTTGTGGATATGACTGCGACTTCGACTTCGACTTCGACTTGAGCTTGGGCTTTGGTTCCGTCTCCGGGTTCTGAACAATGGGGCAAGTGCTAGATTCGAGCTTGAGGCATCTTCACTTGCCGCTTGGCCACTTGAAGCACTCAATGTGCATGTTGTTTTGGTCTGCCTCAGGGCTGAAGTGGTGGAGGGGTGGCAAGGGGTGACAAGGGGGGTCTTGAGATTTGTTTAGTAGCACGCACTAGACCCAATGTCTATGTCTGTGCTCCATTGTTATTGACGCTTTTACATGTGTGTGCCCATTGTTGTTATTCTTCTTCTTGCTGTTGCTCTTCTAGTTGTTGTTGTTGTTGCTTTTGGACTGGCGTCATATGGAAAATTGTCGGTTCACTTGGGTTTTGGAGGTCCAGAGCGCATCCGTTCTGCCCTCTCCTTCTCTTACTCTCACCCGCTCGCTCAGTTGCATTGTAGTTCACTTGAACGCTTTCGTAAGTCAGCCACAAAAGGGTTAAGCGAGTAGAGAGAGAGAGAGGGAGTGAGAGGGACACACTAAGAGCGCGAGTGCAGAAAACACTGCAAACGCAAGAGAGCAACATATAACAGATGGCAGTTAAGAGCGCGCTCAGGTAACACTTGTAATTGGTTGCCTTTAAAGTTGAGCAGTGCTTAACAGGGTTGTCATACTGTTTCAAATTTACCAAAACTAAAAGTGCAATTTAATATGCAGGTAATGTATAAAATAAGGCAAAACAACATCTACATTTTAAAAATGCAGCTTACATTCTATTCAAGCAGCTAATACAAACCTATATTTGTAAAAAATTCTCTTTAGAAGTTGATTATATTATAAAGTGAGGATAAATATAAATCATTAGAACTTAAAGATAATTAGACGTTTGTATTGCTTAAAATAATACCAAAGACAACATACAAATTTAAAAATATATTTAAAGTAATTTGTTTGATCATTGTAAGTAAATATATAATAAAATGTAAATTTATTTTATTGATGATGATTTTATTTATATATGATATTACTATAAATATAAAAACTAAGACATGAATACCTTTTTATTATGATTAAAAGTGACTGGCTATTATTAATTGTTGTTTTTATTGACTTATGCCTACACTATTCCTCACAGAAAATGTATTTATAGGGTATATCAATTCTATAAATAACCAAAAACCATTGCATTTCTTATCTACTTCTTATCTATTAGCACATATCAGACTTTTCATACACTCATATCTCAGCAGCCTTGATTTGTCGCCTTATCTTTCCAGAGCTTAAAAACTTTGTAATTTAATGCCACTCGACAACCCTGCTGCACTCTCTCTTAAGAACACGCGCTCTTCTTACGCTCTTTGGCCGTTTGTTTAGTTGTTGTTGCCCAGTTACCAAGTTGGCTTGGTTACTCATTTGTTTTGCCAATTTTTGTAGCGTTGTTGGCCAGTTTCAGTTAACACCGAACACTCGCGCCAGCCAGACGTTGTGTGTGCTTTCCACACACACACACACACAGTCACACACACGCATTCGCAATAACACAGAGAGTTGAGAGTCGAATAAAAACGATAGAAAAGCCAAAAAGCGAGCTTCAAACATCGCGTCGGCATCGAAATCGGAATCGGAAGTTCTTCTTGGCTTGCCGTCGTCGTGACCGAGGTTTCTGACTGTCTATTTACATATATAAACATAAATCTGTGCATACATGCATACATATAAATATATAGATGTGTAGTTAGTTAGTTGGTTGGTTGGTTGCTTGCGAAAGTGGAAAGTATCTCATAGATACCTTCCGATTTGAGCGCCCGTTTGTTTTGTTGTTTTGTCAATAAATAGCAGAACTGAGAAACAGTCGAATCTATCCAGTAATAATACCTATGTATCCTTACGACTATGTGACTGTGACACAAATAACGGAAGTGCTCGACAATACCCAATGAAATCAACAACAACAACAAAAACAATTCGTCAGTGTGTTTGTTGCTAACCAACAACAATAATAACATTAATCAAATGCTGGCCAAAACCGAACGCGTTAAGCGCATTATATATTGGCAAAAACAACAACAACAACAACAATAATAAAAACAACAACAAACTGCTGCCACCAAATGCAGTAAAGCGTGAAGTGCTTGCCAAATTAATTTTCTATACCATAATTAAAAGAAAATACTTTGCGCTTTAAAAAATAAATTAGAAATTTATGCAAAGTAAACTGAATCCAAAATTGGCGCGTTAAAACTCGGTTTCTAGGCAATACATATATACGTAACTTGGTTGGGGATAAAGCCAACAAGTTAGCAACAACAACAAAGGGTTCTTAACCCATACAAGGTCTCAAACCTTTGCTACATTGACGTGAAAGTGCGATTGCCTTTAACCCTTGAATGCGATACATTTTAAACTTGACATCCTAATACTCAAACTGTACTAAATTAACCCTTAGTTGCTTCTAATTCGAAAGTAAACTAAGCTAGGCTTAACTAGTGCCAATTTTCTTAACATTAAATCCATGAGTTATTAGTTAAACAATACCTTTTTTAGCGTCAAAAATTCGGAAATTTGTAAGCTAGCTCGAAAAGCTATTTTTTGTACTTAATTGTTGTGCAGATCGTGACTTCATTAAGAGTAAACAGATACTTTAATAGTTCGAAATTAATTAATTGTAGCTTGTTTAAAATAATAATTTTATATTAACAGAAAATTTAAATAAATGTGAAATAATAAATTCAAAAAATTTGTTGCTTAAATTGGGAAACACCCAATCAATAGTATTACTTGAAAAGAGCTAGGGAAGATAACTTGCAACTCATGGGAAACCTTAACCCTTACCAAGACCAAGTTAATCGCATGCAGCTTAACTAATCGATCATTTTACATTAATCTACCTAACCAGAAGAATACAGTAGTTATATGTCATCAGCATGTAAATACCGTCTTAACCCCCCACTGCCTGCTGTTAACCCTTCTTGTCAGTGTAATTGAAACGTGCTTGTAAATGTGCAACGTGACCGGCGCTCCTTTTGGTTAGCTTAGCTCAGTTTACGTGTCCCGCTTTTGGGGCGAGAGCAGCTCTTGTATTATATTACCACATGCCATGCTGCCAATTCGGCTGTAATTCTCATTATTGCTATGTACTTACTAACTTACCAAATATATACAACAAACTACAGTTGAATCGTCTCATACAAAACGCATGCTGAGCTGCTTTTTGGGGCAGCGGACACCTATGGAAACATCATGTGGCTTGGACTTGTCAAAGGCGACGCACAGCAACATCAAAATAAACGGCTACAACAACAGCAACAACATCGATTACATCTGAAAACCTAACAAGAAAATAAAAATACAAGATAAATAATAATAATCGCCGCTAACAAAATAAATCGCTAATCGTTAATCGTTTGGTCGATTGGCCGCTCGATCGCCAACATCATTATCATCATCAGCAATATAATAGAAGTATCGCTTTAGTGTTATGTTTGTGTGTGTTTTAATTATTTTATTTGTTGTTTGTAATACCACCCAACCACCACCACCTGCCCGCCTTTAACGATCATGCATAGACCAAAGTTAGCAAATCCTATAACTGCTGCCGGTATTGCCTCATCCATATCAAAAAACAACAACAGCAATAGTAACAACAACAAATCAAAACGCTCACGTCAATTCAGCAGCAATCCAGCGGCAACAATCGGCACAGCAGCAGCAGCAGCAGCAACAACTAATAACGAGTCTGCATTGAACTCGTCATTGTCACAATACGAACAGCATTCGCACTCCCAACTAATAGACGCTTCAATTGATTTAGAACATTACATCAGCGCCATGGAGGCACGACGCAACGACAACGAGCCGGATGTGTGGGCTCAATTGCAGCAGAAGGAATCGGATATATTGCTAGCCGCTGAGCTGGGCAAAGCACTGCTTGAAAAGAACGAGGAGCTGGTCAAGCAACAAGAGAAACTAATTGAGGATTATTCTGGTAAAATTGAGGTGAGTTGCAGCAGAACTTATACTCGTATTTAAACCCAGACAACACTATTCAAATTTCAAATTTATCTGTTAGAATTGATCGATATTACATGCTCTCGATAAACTTAACATTGATCGCTTTACTTTAAATCCTTGCTATGTTAACTTTCATGGCGCAGCCAAGTTCATGTTATTTACATTTTGCATTGACGCTAATCAAACAGAATACTTCCTGCTGACTCATCTTTAATTTACATTGATTTTGTAATTCATTGACAGCGCACAGGTGCTTAATAAATAAATTGTAAACTCTACACACAAGCGGCTTAAATTCCCAGCGATTAATATAACAATCGGCACGAATAATTTATGGCATATTGATTTTCTAGTTCTGGCCAATTGCAGTCATTTTGTCAACTGCAATGAGCTATGCATTAAATATTTACACACACCTACATACATACATGTGTACACATACTATATGTATGTATATACATATATGAACTACACTATGTCATACACATTTCCCAAATGGATGGTCAACGAAATGTTTGCCTGTCATGTCACATTGAATTTACTACAAAAGTGCGCAGTAAACTACTGAACTACATACAGTTAGTCCAGTAACTGTGTTGACAAATTTAAATATTTGCTTAGTTTAGACACAAGAATACCCTGTCCTGCTTTTATACATTTTCTTATCTTATTTTGGTTGCTTTTGGTTCTGAGCAGAAGTCAAAATAATTAATATATAAGATCAATTTGAATTAAATACTTTTATTTATTATAATTCACATATTTGATTAATTGTAAATTGTTTAAATATAGAGAACAAAATATAAAAAGGCAATAAAATGTATATTTCTTATTTTAATAAAACAATTTTGCGACTCACTGTATGTTTTCTTCACATTAAATAAGTTACTTGACATACTGTATTATATATACTACATTTATATAGTACACTTGTACATATATGTATTATCTGTGCAGAGCTATCGATTTTTCCGGCGAGTTTACTTTGCATTTATTGCATGCTAAGGAATGAGTGAGTTTATAAACCGTTGCAGCTTTACCGCTCTTTGGTTCCTTCTACCCGTATTATCAGCTAGCTGAACACGCGCTAATTCTGATAACGTCAGCAGCTAGAGACATAAGTAAAATAATGACAGCGTCAAAGTTTTGTTTGTTTTTAGCTGTGTCTGCGTGTTGCGACCTTGAACCACAGTGGGTGTTGTCTATGTCTATGCCTGCACCTGTTTACACACTGTTTTTACACTCACTCATACAATAGATAATATCCCAGCCCTAATGCTTAGATAGCATACCAAATGTTCTGGTTCAAGGCATTACAAGTGCCCGGCTCAAGTTCGTGGCCATTGGTTCATTAGCATATTACTCCGTACTAACTATGCACTTACCGAAAACTATTCCCCCCTTCCGAAAAAGATACTTGGACTAATGGCAATATTCTTTATTGTTTTTGTTGACATTTCCCCACAACCGAACAGTGGCTGTTTTTTTTTTTTATCAATAGTATTGGTTTTATTTTGGTTGTTGGATAATTTGTCATGTAAATGACCGTAGGCGCAACTGGAGTTGGAGTTGGGCCGTGCTCGAGGAAGTGTAGTGCCCTCAGGTGTCAGTAACCCAGACAGAGGACAGAAGAAAACGTTGAACTTGAATTATCGATGCGTAGAGAGCGGGTTATTCGGGAAATTTACGTGTTGGTTTAGTCATGCCAACAGTTCCATTTATTTTCGGTATTTTACATTTCATATTGTGGCATGACTTCATCTTCATTTACGGAATGAAAGTGCGAAGGTTTCTCTAGGGAACTGACCCATCGTATCATAATTCCATGAAACACATTTCTCAAGGATAAAATATACGTTGAAATATGCGCATTTATTTTCCCATGTCATGAAAGATGACCTATTGATCGATTGTCGATTGTCTAATTGCATGCTTATTAAAAAACCATAAGAAAACAGGGCTAAGTGAACTATTTACTATTTACCATCTGTTTAAAGTCGATTGCTCATTACAAACTCAAAGCGAAACAGAAATATGTTCCCATGTTCCACTTTCCATTAACCGAAAAATACAATTCGCTTGCCGCTTTTGTTTTGGCCCAAATGAAATTGGTCAAGCCGCAAAGGTCAACTGTGCGCTGTTGAGTGGGTCAATTTGTCACTCGGGCGTTACGAGTGAATACAGAATACTTTAAATATTTCAATTAATGTGTAAACCTCATTCTCTCCCCCCTCTCTCTCTCTTTCTCTCTTCCTTTGTCCATCTAAGGATTTGTGGCATGTGGATGTAGCATAAATCTCATGTCTTGGCACCTTGACATTATTTATAGTTAGCTTAGGTTGTGAGTTTATCGTTTGGCAAGTGTCGTTTGGACTTTGTTTTTGTTTACAATTTTTTTTTTGTGGTTTTTCGCGAGTTTTTTTTTGGCATATGCAAAAAAAAAATAGAAAAAATAATTTAAATGGTCTCTAATTAATTTTGGAGCTTCTACGCGCCTTTTCTGACTGTTCGCTGATGCGTCATAATCACAATGCCATTTGCCATTGTTGTTGGTCATTTTAGTTGATGTCCAGTCGCTGAAAATGTATATAGTATATATTGTAGTATAGTTAGTAGTTTTGTATAGCTATGGCTGACTGACGTAATTAGACTTGGGACTGGTCGTTGTAGGTGTTGTTGGTTCGTTGTTCGATGTTCGAATCATCAAGCGCGCCTTTATTTTTTTGCGGTCTGGTGAAGCGTGTGTGCCAATTTACGAGCATTGGGTTTTTATTTTTAGCCAACATTTGTAATACATACATATAACATTTTATGGCCTATGCCCAATTCTGCTATGTAAATCTGACGCCTATAACTTCTTGGAATTGGTTCAAACCAACAGAAAATATTGTGTGTATATCCGGAAATATTTTCTCTATAGTCTAGACAAAACTGAAGTTAATTTCTGCATTCACTGTGTGAGAACTTCAATTTCAATTCAAAGCTATGTATCTCATTCACAGTTGCCATTGTCTGCGAAACGTGTTTTTTACGCCCAACTGGCTGGCCAAGTTATTTCTAAAAAATTTGTTAACTAAACTCGTTCAACGGAGAACAATTGTCGATTCCAGCATCTATCATTTGAGCTTATTTCTCAAGTCTTTCGTTTGCTCTTGTTAATCACGATTTACAGCCAATTGTTGTTGTTATTTGTTAAGCGTTAAATCTGGAAATACTCACCTCCATCTCCATCGGAGACACTTCACCGCTCGATTTTATGACGCGTTTAGTTTCGCATTTTCGGAGCAGTCGCACCAAAAATCGTATTAAATGTTTTGTGTGGGCGTATATATGTTTTATATATAATACATTTTTGTATATGTATGCGACTATAAGTCGTTGTGGTTACCCCTGGCCTTTTCGAAAGTGTATGTCCGTCTATCTGCTTCCACAAGTGGTTTAAACTTACGGTTTTAGTATTTTGTTTTGATTCGTTTAGAATAACCAGTTTTTTTTTCTTACTTATTACGTCCGTTGAATGGAATAGAATTTTCCATTGTTTTTACATTGTTCTGCGAATTATTGCGGTATAAATGCTTTGCAAGAACATTTAATATGCACTTCGATTAGCCTTGAATGCAACAGGATGCATTAATGTCTGAGTGGAAGTGAAAAACTTCATTTATATAATTAGCGGATATATTGCTTTGATTTAAATACGCAAATCTATAATTGTTGCCAACATAACTAGGCAACAGGATCTATCGATAACTCCCACCTCAAATTGGCATTTTACTTAAAATAACATATTCATGCCAATTAATTATGTTTTCCGCCTTTCGCCCACCCATCAACTGACTCACTCACTTGCTGACCATATAAAGCAATCCGATCTGCAGATTGACGCCAACGCATTAGAACGAATCGTTCAGATCGTGTGAATGAAGGAAACCTACACAGTTCCACTCGAAAGTAAACATACACACATACATGCACACGTACATATAACTGGCCAATGCTCTGATTAGATAATGTGTATAAAAAAATTATTAAAATATTAACTTACTTTCAATACTTGAACAAAATTCATGAAGTTGGCTCACGTACGCGTGCAAATTTTGGGGTGAAGTCATCAACACATTGTCTCTCTGTTCGATGTCCGACGATTTATTCACGAATTTGCTAAAAACAAAAACAAAACAAAATAAAAATACTCAAAAACAAGAGCTGCAAAATTTCAAAATTAACTCATTTGCATGCGAGTGACTGTGTGAGCTCGTCCAGCCGTCGTCAATTGTTGAAAACCAGTTTTATAAATGTTTTAATTTTATTTTTATATATGTATACATTTTTTTGTAGATTTGTTTGGTTTTTTATTCTTTAAGTTTGCTGATTCACATGCAGAGAGTGAATCTTCGTATTAAAGCTCATTTACCTTTCATTTCTTAAAGCCCTCAAAATTTGCCACATTCCTAGACTCGAGTTCTTTGTAGATTACGTGGTGCGGACAGTTTTATGACTTGGAGAACTGCTCCTCCCCTCAATACGTAACCTGGTTAATAGTTTTTTTTTTTTTTTTTTTGGGTTCGTAGTACCCTCAGCAAATTAAGGTCGCTCAACATAGTTGCTATGATTATAATACATACCCACATTAGACTGAGAGTCGGACTCTGTTTGGTTCTCGTGCGCCCAGTATGGTCACCCAATTATCCAGTTACCACTTGCGCCCAGTAATAGCATTTCTTTTTTTTGTTTTTTGGTCTTGTGTATGGGTCTGCAAATGTCATGGTGACTGTTGGATTCGTCGCCTATTGCAAATTACTTTCCTTATTGTACTGCGTATTATTTTTGTAGTGTGTCACAAGGGAAACTTGAGTTTTTAATGCGGATTTTCCGTATTGTTTGTAGGGCCCCTTTTGCCTTTTAAATGGTTGGCATACTCGTATATGCTGCTAATGAGCTTTATGCATATAAAAACTATGAATCTTGCATTGCCGTATTGAAAACTGTTTTAAGAGGGTTTTGAACTCTGCATCGTAGCGACAACGGCAATTATTACGTGAGTTTCCCAGTGTTGACAAATGCAAGTATTTAGTGTTGATAACAGCATGTGATTAGTGCTGTTAAATGTTTTTGGGCTCTGCTTTTATTGTTATCCTAGGTTCGACTCCCACAGCTGGTCAACTTTTTGGTTTTTTTAAAAAAATTTAATTTATGAAATTTACTACATAGCCAAATAAAAAGTCAACACACGTCGCCGACAGTTGCCATATTTGTTAGCACATTTTATAATTTATGCCGGTTACCTTGGGTAGATTTAATCTGTCATTAGGTTGTGTTGTTATGCCTTATATACTTACAAATTTTGCAGAATTATTTTCCGCGCCCGGCTCTATATAGGTCGCCGCTCTGTCACAAATAGAACTTTCAGTTTGCCTCAAACCTCAAACTGGGTTCGAATAATTATTCTGGTTATTGGATCTAAGGACCCGCATTTAACCATAATAACAAGAACACAAGAAATGTAAAAAATATTAAAATAACCAATGCAAAACCTGTTAAATAAATAAATGTATTTTTATTTAATTTATATTATTCAATCAAATACTTTAAAATATAATTTACAGTAATATTACTGCTCCTGATTCATCTTGTTTGTGTCAAATGAAGTGTTTTAGCTGATTAAGCCCAATTGTACAGCATTTGACCAGCTGTAATTGTCACAGTGTCTGCGCACCGTTGCCTCATCAAATTACAGATCTGTGATCTGTAAAGTGGGCCTTCATCTTTGATTCATTAACAACAAACTGTAGTTAGATAATTATTACATATTTCCATGTTATTCAATAACTTAAAGATTAGCAGGAAGTAAAATATTAAATACAGCTCTGCATGTCCGGTATAAATTAAATAATAATTGCATTTGATATTGATTTAATTTGGATAATTATATAATATAGGCCTGTCTCCTGTCCATGAGCAAACGGTAACAAATTATCTTGTCTTCTGCTGGATCGTCTTGCAATGTTAAAAATTTATTGATGTTCAAATTATAATAGAAATGTTGTTGCTTTTGAGAGTCGGCCTATAATTATCCAACATGCAATGTGGGATCGTGAATTTTGAAAATAAAAACCTGTCTAAGAGCAATTTATGACTGACATTGCTAGATTGTTGACTCCGAAGACTCCCGAGACTCCCAAGACTACCACAACAATGCGACACCACCTACTGCCACCTTTTGCCACCTTATTATTATTGCTTGGCTCCCATAAGTGGAGTGTGTTTGTATATGTGTGTAATTTTATTAATTTTTTTTTCTTACTCAAATATTTTTTTATACCGAATTGCTAAAGGTGAAAGCCTTTTCACTTTCCAAACCACATTTAATATCAAAGCGTGGCTTGGGAACAATACAAATATTTAGAGTTGATAATTTGCTATGAATGAGATGTTGAGAATGTATATCATACAGATTATATGTTGATTTTAGGTAGGTGTATCTATGAATTTAAAATTTCATCAAACACAAATCACATTAAGTTTGAATTATAATGCTTAAAGCTTTCAAACTTGAAAGTTTCATAATAAATGGAGCATAATTATAGAAGTTATTTCTATAACAGTATAAATAAATAATAGAACAACAATTTGGGTATTTAGTAGTCGTTCACTTTATTAGTATATTGAACATTGTAGCTTATTGAAGACTTAAGAAGGTATTATAGCTTTTTTACCTTTTTTTTATTAATACCCTAAACAATTAAATAATAAAATGAATTCCCTTTATCTGTTGGGAAATTCTAATGAACAATCTAATCATAGTCCACCCTTTTATATTTTCTATAAGCCTTAGATAGCATGTATTATTTGATAGTATATCATATCATATAATTCCATATCCGTACTTATCAAATAGACACCCACTCACAAGCCTATTTTTTTGATAGCCCACTGACTCATTGACATCTAATTAAAATAAATATCGTTATATAGCGAACTGTACACACTCCCCATACACATATAGATATTCATATCTGTAGATACACTTACATATTTATGTATAAAGCTGTGTGTGTTTGAGCCTTGCTAATTGGCCAGCTTTCATTGCAATAATAAAAATATTTGAATTGTGACTAAGAGACAACAACAACAACGAGACCAAAGACCGACTCAAACTGCCAACCGATTGACAATTTCAAAAGCCAAATACATGTGCACAACTACATATATCTAAACATATAAATACACACAAATATTTATATTTGTACATGTACATACTATGGCAAATATTCATATATGCATGTATATGCCAATCGAACGTTAGCATGATGACAATAATAGACGATTTCACAAAATACGATACCCTGAAGCGAAAAAAACCATTTACAGATGACTAGTCATGACTATAAGATACCCTGTAGATAGTAATTAAAGTATGAACGTTTTGCAAGCACCAAAAATGAGAAAACTTATTACGGAACACTACAATGGTTAAATATACAATTTTAAGATACCCTAAATTAATAGCTTACTTATCCTAAGCTACTCAGCAACTGAGTTGACTATCTAATCATTTGAAATTTACAGAGTATATGCATAACATACTCAAACTATCAATATCATATTTTTACTTTTTGGTATTCGTAATTATTTATTAATATTTTTATATTTTGCACTTGTTTAAGGTATTTAGGAGTCTAAGAATAAAATACCCTTTGATTGTAATTTATTAAGGGTATTAAGGAAAAAAACATAAACACACAAATATAAATACCCTGAGCTGAATTGCTAAAACTTTTGTCTTGCCTCACGCAAAATCTGATAGCAAATTTGAGTGTCAGCCAAAGTGGCCTAAACAACGCTTCAGAGTTGGTGGCAACTGCGAGGGGTGGCAAGTGAGTTAGCGGGGAAGGGGGTAGCTCGTGCGCTTTGCTTCAAGTCTTTTGTCAGTACATTTGGCGTGTTTAATTTAATTTGGGCTTGTTGCCCCTCAACTCCCAGTGCCAATGACTATAATTTATGCACCCCTCGAGTCTCCTTAGCAATATTCGCGTTGTCTTTTCTCAGTTCGAATGTGAATGGTTTAACTATAACCATAGATATTGGCTAATTACAAAACTGTCTGCATTCTATTATCGCGCATAGATCAACATATTTATGTATTAAACAGAATATGCCAGATTCTGTGGGAAGGAATATGACCTAAAAGTGTCAGAGATCTATCTTAAGTAATGAAACAAAATAATACAACATGACTCTTGAACTTTAGCTATATCCAATTGAAATTTATAGTTTTGGAAAATGTTGTAAGGTTCGAATAATAGTTATAAACTGTTTATGATCTACTAAACTAATTTACAAATACTAATATTTAATGAAAGTATTTCATTAGCCTGTAGTTACAATTACAATTTGATTTGGCCGTTTAAAATCAAGTTAAGAGAACTAAATATAACTCATCGACGACAACAGAAATTAATGAATTGCAAGGTCACTAAAATAACAACAATTAAATACCAATTTGATGCCCAATTAACCAACTGATCAGCATTAAAGATTTTGTTTTAAAAGAAAAACAAGAAATAAATTAATGAAAAAGATGCTAAACCAATGGCTTGTGGGCAAGTTCAAATTGACTAAACATTGCACAATTCAATCAAATTACTTAAACTACAAATTTGACCCATTTCGAATGAGTCAACGACTGCGACGGCAACAGCGACGTCGGCGTCTGCGTCGACGCTCTGCTGCGCATGCGCGACTGCGCAGAGAAGTAGAAATAGAAATAAGCTTAATATAAAAGATAGCTAGGCTTGAAATTACCCTGTGTTCATATTGCTGTTATAAATTTGCTAAGATCTTCTGAAATTTCAATATAACAAAGCTGACCAAACATTAACTTTAGAAAGCGAAATTGTAATTTTAATTTTTGTGTAAGAATATTGCCTTTGAGTTCTAAAGACTTTAATATATGATACATTTCTTATTAGAAAAGCAGCATGCAAAATTTGGAGTACCTAGCTTTTATAATCGCTGAGTACATACAGTTAGCTGGACGTTCTGTACTATAACTAATTGCTTTATACTCTTCTAGATTGATTTGTGCCAAGTCTTTTTCAAAATACCCTATACTTACAGGGTATTAAGAGCTGCATTCGAAACACTTTAACAGACTTCGATGTGATAGAGTCGCCTAGATAATACGAACATATAATGCAAGTTAGTTGGTTCGTTTCGAAATTATGTAACGGCTTTTTGGCTAAACGGCATTATTTTTGCGCATTTGGCAAAGTGTTTTTAGACTCTATTTTGGATTCGTTTTTTTTTCTCGTCTTCTCTCCATTGTTTTTAGCGTTGCAATTGCGCTAAGACTGTACTTTAATTTGTTCTCCTCCCTCTTTCCTCCACTCGTCCACTCTCTCGCTCTCTTTCTCTCTGTAATTAGCACTCTTATGCTATTGTTTTGCTGTTTTCTCCCCCACATACGTTTTATAGAGAAATATGTGGAGTGTTTTTCTTAGCTTTTTCGAGGAAACCATTTAGCATGAGCCTGAGAACTAAGTCGATTGTCACTTTGTTGGAACTCCTCTGCAATTACATGCCACTAGTTAAAAGGTGGCAAGTACCTGCGATTGTTGTTGGATAATGTGCACCTGAGTTATGGACAGATTGCTACACATCTCTAACTAACGAAGACTGTTGAATCAAGAGTTGTTTTCATTGTTTAAGTTAACAACTTCCTTACATGGTAAACGATAATGTTTGCTATAAACTAAACTTGTCTGGGAGCTGTTAAATAAACCTAGAGCAATAAAAGCTATTTTAAAAGAGGCATTTTACAGTTACGTTAACTGTAAAGTATGGTAATAACTCATTCCTTCTATTTGCATATCGGGAAAAGTAAGTATATAAGTAAGGACTGTATGTCAGGATAAATAATGTATTTTGGGAGCAATTCCTTTCCTTTTATAATTTCTTAATTGAGAAATATTAAAAATATTAATTAGTGACTTAAACTTGCTGAAATTTGTTCTAATTCAACAAAATAGGCATCACTTAAGTTTTCCGCTACTTTCAAGATTTATTCAATTCCCATTTCCCACTACTTAACTACTCAAATTTGTCTACATAGATAAATCAATATTTTTGGGGGAACACACAATTACAATGACCACCAATTTGGCCAAGTTATGTTATAAAAACAAACTAAAAGCCCAAATAAACACAAATAAATCATCAGCCAAGAGACATAAAACAATGTTTTACCCACACATAATTAGCTCATAAATTTTTCTGGTCTTTAGTTGAACAAAGGAACTTGCAGTTTTTAGGCGTACGACGGAGTAATCTGTCCCGTCAAATACTTGAAATGTTGTTTTGAGCTGAGCTCATCCAACAGTAGCTCCTCCCCCTTGTTGTAGATTAACCCTGACTCTACTTATATGTATTGTATGTTTTTCTTTGTTATTTAAGAAGCTATTTTAAGATTAATGACAAGGAAGTAAGAACAAATAAACAAATTATTTATAAATATTACTGAATTAAAGGTGCGAAAGTGAAATTATAGCATCAGAAATAAACTAAAATAAATAAAAATATAAACTTGCTAATTTTTCTTTCCTTTTTTCGGTGCGGTGTTTTACAAAAAATCGAAGAAATGGATTTACATATGAATGAATCAGGTTAATAGCTGTGCTGCTTCACTATTCAAATAATCCAATAACTACTTGAAAACTTAAAGATCTGACATTTAACTATTTAAACAATAAAATAACTATTTCTTTTTTTAGTATTTGCTTCATCTGTAACTTAAACTTTCCTTTCGCTCGTTATTTTTACCTCATATTGTGATTGACTCTTAAAGTTTATTTAAAAATAAATCAATCAACGAAAAGTTTATAAACTTTCGTCTGTTTATCGACATAGTATAATCAATATTTGTATTTAAACAGTTGTTTTTGCAGCCAGTTCATTTACTTCTTTATTAGCTTTAACCTCATCGCACAGTGATAATTTTTCATAATTTTGTTATATTATTTGTACATTTTTCATCAGGTTTGGCAATGTTGTTTTGAGGAGCACAATTAAAAAACTGTTCAAATTATAGTTGTTGTTATTGTGGTTTAAAATTATTTTTTCTTGCTGTTTGTTTTTTCGAGGAACACAAAAGAATTGCGAGCGAAAAGCCTCCAGCGAAGACAATTAAAGACAAAACAACATTTTATTGTTTATTTGTACAATTTTTAATCACCTGTTGAAAACATGTGAGAATTAAACTTTGACAAACTAGACTGTGACTTAAAGTTCATGGATGACCTTGCCAATAATATAATAATAGTACTGAGAAGTTAACAAATTTAAATGTGTTGAACGCAGAAAAAGGATGTGAGAATCACTTCGCTCAGAATAATTCTTCTTATTAAGCAATACAAACTTGATCTAGAAAATAATTTAAATGGTTTTATGAAAGTTTTTTTTAAGATTTTTAGAAAACTCTGAGGCAAAAGAAAATTTAACTCAAAAACAGTTCCATATATACTTTCATATTAAATTGTATAAAATCAATTTGTGTGGTTCAATTAAATTAACCTACATATGAAGTCTGTTTTTTGGTTTTTATAAGAAGAAGATTTACTAATTTAAAAACAAGCTATCCAAGAAATTCTCGATATTAAATTAACAAAGCAATTATTTGAACATTATCAATAGAATTCCTCAACAGATTATTATAGAGGTACATCAAGTTCAGCAATTTTTAAGTACTATTTTGAAAGCACTTCATCGTTTTATTGTAGTCTTTGGTGCTTTATTGTGCTGAACTAGTTTGGCCCGCAATAATCTTAAGCTTCAACGGTGACTAATTGTAGAAGTTACAAGCAAGACGCAGCTACCTCATCAACCAAACCGCCACTTTGTAACTCTCTTTGTAGTTGTCTATCTTTCTTTCGGAGTCTGTCTGTATATTTTGCGCTTTGTTGACTTGACAAGAGGCAAGCCCACGCACTGTGCGTCGAATGCGACATGTGAAAGATGTCTGGGAATGCGCTGAAACTTGCTGTGGCAACTCTAAAGAAACCCCTGCCCTACTGTGCCCCTTACCACACTCCCTTTTGCCGCTCTGCCTCGTCTCAGATCTGTGCGCATGCGCAGTGGGCGTTACAATTTGCCGTAACATCTCGTATTTATGGCCTAATAATTTTGACTCTTCTTTGGTGAATTTTTTTAATTAAAGACACTTTGATTTAGAACCTTCCCCTTCCCCTTCCCCTTCCCGCCTAACCTCCAACCGCCACCACTTTGGTAATGTTGTTATTGCATTTCCACGCGTCGAACACTGCAAATTAGCCCGAAAGTGTAGCTTGTTTTTGCCTCTTATCAGAACTCTGATATGAGGTCTGATTTATTTCTGCTCTTTCCGTTCTTCCGATAAGATAGAGACTTGTTCGTACTTTTTTTTAATTACCAGATGAGTCATCGAGGTAAAATATAAAAAATATGCCAACAATACACATTAATTCATCATAATTAACTGTATGCACTTATTGTAATACCCTCTATGATAACCAAACGTAAGCCTATAGCTTAATAGCCTTTAAATGACCGTAAGGTAAAAAAAATTGCAATATATTTATTTATAAAACTCTCATAAATTACCTTACTAAAAATCGGCGAGTAAAGAGTTGGCAAAAGAGCATAATCTATTGATTTCCCAAGAGTATTTCATCTCTCGACTCGCTGAAATTAGCAAATGTATCTTTTTTCTTGTCACTTTAAATTGCGCCACTCAAAATATACCCACAAATGGGTAAAATGCGTTTAAGCTTGTTTTAATTAACTGTTTCTCCCCCAGTTATTGCACTTTACATTAAATTTAATCACCGCAAAAACGTCAAAATAAAAATTATCTTGCTCAATTTTGTTCACTTTTTACACAATTTCATTAACAATGGAGGAAAAACAACTACAGAAATTGTCAATGCCAAAATAAATATGAAATGTAATATTAAGTGCAATGAATGCTTACATTGCAATATTTTGTTTAAATTTTTCCTTTGTAAAAAAACGAGAAAATAAATGGTTTACTTAGTGCAACGAATGTGGTATACTCTTAAAAAAAGGGCAAAGAAAAATTATATTTTGCTTCTAATAAATACTCAGTAAGAGGTATAATTGAAGTTGGCAAAATAAAATTAAAATAATATGTTGTAATAAACTATTTATAGAGTATAATTGAAAATTATTTAATTTTCAATAGCTCTTTGATTTTTCATGTGCTAATCGCATCTTGATACATAAGAAAACATCGAATCATCCGCAGTGAATGCCAATCGAATCGAACAAAACATATCAATGACTCTTTAATTTAGTTTCTGTGACTTCTTCGTCTTCATTTTGGTTGCAACGCGTTTTGCACATTGCGAGCAACTTCCAAAGCAACTGACACTATTTGGCTTCTTTTGCAAGGCCAACTTCAAAGCCCATCCATCCTCTAGGCCCATTTGACCGCCTACAACAACAGCAATAGTAACAACAATAGTAACAACAATAGAGTGTATTATATGCCATTATTATGATGGTTATTATTATGGCTGCTGCTTTTTGGTTTTGCTTTGGCCAAAAGGGCCAGCAAATTGGGCAGTCGACTGTGGCAGCCACGCCCACTAAAACAGCCCACAATCAAGTCGAAGTGGGGGTTGGACTACATTGACCTTAAAGCGCATAAACAAACTTTGGCAATTGTTGGAGAATTAGCATGTCGCATTGTTATTTTCATGAGTTATTTTTTTTTTTTTTTGGGCCATCAAACTCTTATGGTGAGAGGTCATTGTCGCAGTGATTGAATAAATTATAGTTCTTTATATGTATGCAGTTGGAAATAAGGTCAATTGAGTTTTCCGCATTGCAAATGCTGCATTTTCACTGCACACTTTTCATTATCGATTGTAGAAGATACTGAAAGCTAGAGAAATCAGCAAAGAATATGTCTAGGCATATTTTATTTCATTAGCTGATGACTTAATTGTGCAAAGTTAAAAGCTTTGCAATGTGGAAACTCACTTCATTATGGCTAATTGTTGAATATCTCAGATACGCTTTCAACACTTTTCCATGCATAAGCTAAATGCCATCTTTCACAAGACTTCCCGTTTATCAACAAGCGGCAATTAGCCATCATTTAAATGAGCGCAAAATGGCCAAACACACAAATGCATGGATAAATATAAATATTTGTATTATTAACCGCTTAGTTATGTGTAATTTGCATAATGCATTTCATGCCAATAAAATGCAAAATGCAATTTGCTATTATGTGTGAAATTTCAGCGGTGACTACGATATGGTTGTTTATTTCTGCTACTAATTAAAATCAAATGCAATTTAATTGCAATTCGAGTGAAAAGTAGGCGGTATTAATAGCCGAACAAAAGCGAAACTCCAGACGGCCGAAGAGCACGATGAATCAAAACTGAAAATTGGCGTTGTGGCCACATTGCGCATACGCAACGTTGCAGGATGAGCATTGCTGTGGAACAGAGTGCAACAGATTTATTGTGGTTTTATCCCCAGGAAAATGTGCATTAAATACGCATCACTCGGAAAATGTGGTGCTGTGGATCAAGTCAGCGTATAAGATTTACCTGGCCATAGACTCATGCTAAAAAAGCTGAGCTCACGCTCCTGAGTCATTGGCGGTTCAGTTCGGTTCGTTTCGTTTCGTTTCGGCCTGGCTTTCAGCCATTCAAAGTGTTTATTAATAGGCCGCTTAGGTAATTGCAAAGCATTTGACATTCGAAGTAGACAGAAGAGCTTGCTTCGTCTATTTGCCTCATTCTTCTCTGTCGTTTTAAAAGGCACGATTCTTGCAAGTGCTGTGTAATTTTGTTAATTATTTACAGCAATTATCGAATGCAGTTGCTGCAATCGCTTTCAACACCCAACAAAATAGTCAGCAAGTGCCACAAAGTGTTCGTCATGCAGTTGATGATTTTGTGACGTCACACATTAACTGAAACGCTTAACACTAATTAGCAATCGATTTGGCAATTCGATTCGTTAAGTTTGGTAAGCAATCGCACCAACAGTTTGTTATCGTTGCGTTAAATGTATCGATTGCTGTTATTCCTTCTTATGTTGGTTTTTATTTACTCAACCATTTCTTCCGTTGAACACAAGAAATTTGCATTGATGACTCACAGATCCACGCTGGGCCTGTGACAATTATGTCAATTGCATTTAAGCATTTCCTGCCCCCAGGCGCTGCAATTTGTGCTGCACAAATACAAATATTTATAATTTTCTTTGCAAAACCAAATAAGCACTCGCACCACACAAAAGTGGGTCATGTTACGTCGCATTTGAATACAACAAGGCAGCGAAAAAGCAATAACTAACATAAATATATGTGCGAGGGTTGATCAGCAAGTAACTACAGAAGTTGAGCCTAAAGTCCGAGCGATCTAAGCTTCGATTTAATATAGATAAGCTAGAAAAGTTTTCTGTTTTCCTTCACAGACCAAAAGCGTCGTCAAACAGTACTCGCTGTTGAAAATAGGCCGCTGACAACAAACGAAGAAAAAAAAATAACAGGACAAATTCAATATGTTGATTTTTAAGGTGTATTATTTATTACTAGAGGGTCCGCTTTTGCGTTCTCGCTTTGCTTCGACGTAGACCCACGATTTCAATGCTTGCTTAGAGAGTTTGCATTTAATGCAATTTAAATAATGTTTTTTATATCAAGTAATCAAGTAAAAATTATTCTGATTATTTAAAATAAAATTCAAGTCTCTAGGACATGTGTCCTCAGTCAGTGAGGACAAAGCATTTTATATATATAGATTACTATTTTCTTGGATTTATTTATTAATAGTATTTGACGAGTTTTAAATATTTTGCAGAGTTCATGCTTATGCATGAATTAGAAAATTTGTAATATAATTTATATCCACCTGAAGTAATTGTAATATAGCAAACCGATCGACCCACGTATGCGTGAGTGGCGCTTAAACAAATTACAACTGCCGCCTGGTGATCATGCAATTGTAATTAGCTGTGACTGTATCTAAGAAATTCAAAAATACGTAATAAAATTAAGTCAAAAACAAAACTGGCCAACTCAACGTATTTTTTCTATAGTATGTGTATACTCATTTAATTTGAGCAAATAATTCAAATGTACAAACGCTCGCTCGTTTGTTGTGAACTCATTTCTCATTTCTGCGGCTGAGCTGAGTCTGAGTTGATGCCAACTTCCGCTGTTGTTAGCTGATTTTAAAGTTGCCACCGCCACCGCCACCGCAGCAACCGCTGCTGCCCGTCGCTTACAGTCAGCCATCATCATCAACACATTTCATTGAGCGTGAAATAGAAACAGAGAAAGTATGCACAATAATTTTATTTTTATTTTGTATATTTCTCTTCTCTTTTTTTATTTTCATTTTCATTTTGTTTTATTTCGCTGGCAAACTGTCAGTGCAGTCGCCTGGTTTGCAATTGTTATTTTTGTTTTTCTTTACTTTTTCTCCTATTTAAGTTTTCCATTGTCTGGCACTCGTTTTCTTTCTTTCTGCTGCAATTGCAATTGTTAAAGGCGCGATCCGAGCATCGCCCCCTTTTTACAGCCAACAGCAATTCTTGCGGTTTTTTTTACATTTTTTGGCGGCGTCGACGCATATTATGCAAATTGCCGGTAATTTTATTAAAGCTTTTCATTTACAGTTTTGTCGCTCCATTTTATTAACGGCAATAATTTTGATTTGCTTTTTTGCTGCGTTAACTTCTCTTATTTATTTGCTACGTGTTTGTAGTGCATTTTCCGCTGTTTAAGTTTACCGATAAGATAAACCAAACTCTTTAGAGAGGTTGCCATAATTTGTCTTATTTATAATAAGATAGTAAATAAATACTCTTGTATTTCATTATGGCCTTTATCGCAGCTGGCGTGTTCTTTGTTGAGTTTGTTGAGTGTTTGAAGGTTTCTCGCATTTATCGATTAAACTTTGCCTGCAGTTTTCAATGTCACCGCTAACCTTGATCCAAATATGCCCCACCTGCCCCAAGCGAATGTCAATTATGCAAATGATTTCAATATGAGTGATTATGATTGACAATCGAAAGTCGTTTAGACTTGAGACAAAGTGGCCAATCGTACTTATCGATAATTACGCTCGCTATTCAGAATATCCCGATCATTAGAACTAACGATTTCACTTCTTGTTTATCGCTCAATTGAACTCAGCTTATGCTCAGCAAATTGACGGGTAAATTGAATGTCTGCAGTTAATGTCCACATCCCACAGACATTTCGGAGTTGGATGCACCGCAAAAGAAGTGAAAATTAAATTGCAATTTTATTTGAATGATGTGAATTTTGTGGTTGTCTTGTTCGTCTGCAATGGTGTCAAGAGCCCGGACGCCATTGTTAGCTGCAGATTTACCTAGGCACCGTGGGTCAAAGCGAGGGAACACTTAAAATGGATCAAATTATAGCTAGTAGAAAAGGCTCTAGTCGACTAGGAGCTACCCTGCAGCTATTCAGATTATTAATAGTATTAATATAGCTTAAATAATAATTATTAAAATAGGCAAAGCGGTAATAAAAGATATAATATAATATTAATATTAGTACAGGGTCTAAAAAGAGTTGATATTTACTATTGCATTAGCTAGGAGCACCAGTTTGCTACCAATTCGGAACTAAGACAATCTCACTACAATTATTATAATTAACAGGGGCTTGAGGGATTCCACTCGATAAGGTTGTCTTGCTGCTGCAACAAAAAAAAAGATGAAAAAATATTCAAAATGCAAATGGTACCTGTGCAATTAGTTGTCGAGTTGTGTTAACCTTGCGGTTGCCTTTGTTGGTTGATTGTTTCTTCTTTATGTTTTTTTGCTTTTAATTTTGTGTACGTGCACATTGTTTATTTTACTTACTTGTACTTTCATTGTCTTGCTGGTTAGTTGCTGTAATGGCTGAAGCGTCATAGAACAAACAATAAGTTTTTTTTTTTGCCATTTTTATTTATCTTTGCTTATGTGCATTTAATTAACTTTCCATTTTGTTGTTGCTTTTCAGAAACTTGAACAGGAGAAGCATGTGCTGCGCCAGAAACTGGCTATAGCAGAGGATGAGAGCGATCAGCGTGTACTAGAATTGCAATCCGATCTCAACGAGCTGAAGGATAAGCTGCAGACACAGGATGTGGCCATCAGGCAGGCGGAAAAAGAGAAGACCATCCTCATCGATGAGCTGCAGCATCAGAACACACGACTCACCGAGCAGATACAAGAGGCGCATGCCACAGAAATGAAGCTAAGCGCACAGATACAGGAACTCAAGGATCAGTATCACTACAGAAACAGCAGCTTACAGGTAAATTCACAGCAATTAAACCCATTTAATAGCAATTTATAGACATGAATGCATATTGATAGGAACACGTCAATAGCCTGGAATCCATCAAAACCGAACTAAACCTCACCACAGGCAAGCGACAGGAGCTGGAGCGTCGTCTGCAGCACGCGCAGGAGGAGAAGGAAAGCCTCACCTCATCACTGGACGAAGCATCCGACAGAATTCACATGCTAGAGCGACATGCTCGCGAGCAGGAAACAAAATTAGAGGTGAGCTCAGCATACAAATTTGAAGACGTTATCACGTCGCATACATTTCCATTTCAACTTAAATTTAAACGTGAACGAAAACGAAATCGAAATCGTGATTTAGAAAACACTGAGATTATTTATGTCGTTCCCAAGAACTGCGCAATTTCTCAAGTGTCCAACTTATCTACGATTATGAATGACTTTCTTTTGCTTACAATTTTTGCAGAGATAAGTCGAAAGTTTGTTTCTGTATTTTTTTTTTTGCTTTGAGTATTTTTTAACTGTCTGTTACATCTTTGCAGACCACCTTACAAGCATTGGAGCGATCTCAGCGTGAGAATAATGTGCTCAGCGAGAGATTGGGCGCGGTAAGTTCTTTTTCTCAACTTGAGATAATTGCAATCAAAAACTATGTTTTAACCAGCGTTACATAATAAATACAAGATGAAATCTAGACGCATCTAATTATAAAAAGATTAAATTAGATTATAATTTGTAAATATTTATTGTAGTTTAAATAATTGAATTGTCAGGCAATAAGTGACAGATATTTTACATATTTAAAAAAAAAAAAACTAGACAAACAACTTATTTTATGTTTATATTAATAATTTCAATGGTTGCTATCTGTGATTGTGATCTGCTTTCATAAGATTAAGTAAGCTTTTCTCATTTTTGTAAATTGCTGCAGATAGGAAAACTTTACTTAATTGTGTTAAAAATCTGTAAGTCAACCTTTTCCTTTTTGGTAGGACACCAACTCCATGCCCGGCAAGAAGAGTTTGCAGTTTGAAATGGAATGCGATGAGGAAGAGGCAAGCTTCTCGGAAACGGGAAAGCCCAGTCAAATGTGGATTGAAGCGCGATCTGTTTACATACAGTTGAAATCCCTGGTGGATTCGCTTAAAGTGAGCCATGACGATGACTCAGGTAAGTGATTGATCAATCATTAAAGTAAAAAATAAATAAACATGAGTCCTTCTCTAAACCACACAGGTCTTAACTCTGACATATCGCTGGATCTGGAATCCATGGATAACACAATGTCAAGCACAGAGCGAAGTGAGGGTGGTGACCATATCGCAATTGACTTTCGTCAGGGCATGCTGTCCTCCATGTCCGACGAGTTGACGCGACTGTTGCTCAATTTGGATGCGGGCAACTTTAAGAAAATGCTAGATCAAACCCGAAATCTTGTGCTGGAACAGGAGGATGAAATCAAGCGCAGTCATCAGCTGATACAACAACTGGAGGCCAAGGTCACGGTCACCGATGTCGAGCTGCAGAATGTAAAGGAAGAACGAGATCAGGCGCGCGGTGATCTGGTCGATAACACCGATCGTGATGAGCTGCTAACAAAGGCGCAAAAGGAACGCGATGCGGCCAACGAGCGTCGGACTAAGGCCGAGGTGGAGCTGGCCAAGAATCGAGTCGAACTGATGCAGGCCAACAGTCAGCTGCTCGAGTCTATACAACAGAAAGTGGAGCTATCCCAGCAGCTGGAGCAATGGCAAATGGACATGCAGGAGCTGATCGATGAGCAAATGCGCTCCAAGCTGATCAACAATCGCCGTGTCGTCACCAGCGAGACGTCACCAGCGACGCAAAGCAGTGCCGCCGCCAATCTGGCCAAACGCGTGTCCAGCTACAAGCTCTGGAGTTTATTTCAGCGGTAATTGGACTAATTTGACAGCACGCTGGAAGATCTACGCAACTCTTATATTTTTAATGTAGAAGAGTTTATAAATGAGCTATATATTTTTAATATTTATACTCACACACACACACACATACACAAAAGAGAGCCTAGGCATATATATATATTATATGTATTTGTACTTAAAGATGTTGTAATTTGTATGTATATTGAAAAGATGCGCCCTTCTTCGGTTTTGTAGTGAAATCTATTTTAATTACGCTTTATTAATCTTAAAACCATTATTATGTATTATTGTAATTGTACTCTCGTACCTATGTTTAAACAATATTTCTGTACACAAATTATCTAAACGCTTGCTCTCTAACTATCCCCTCGTTTAGTTAATCTTGTAATTGTTTAAGCTGTAACGGAAAATCAAAAAAAAACATATCGCGCCATTTTGTTAAGCGTCTGGCGGATGGCTTTAAAAGCATTTTCGCTGGTTGATAAACTTCTGTTTGCGATTAATGAAATCAAAATGTTATAATCGTATCCCTAATCTATAATTGTACTTAAGCATATTTAAGTGTAAGCAAAGCATTTATGTTAAAAGAACAATTTTATGTATATGAGGAGTATATATTTTTCAAACAGGCAGACAACGGAATTGTGACAGACAACTTGCCTTAAATACGGACAATGAAACGGAAAGTTTAACATTTTAGATTGTTTAACTGCATAACTTACCTATAAATCTATACAAAATAAAAATTTAATTAAACAGTCACGTTTCCATTTCTGGTTGTTCTGATTTTTAAATGTTCAATTTATATATTGGCAACTCTGGCGATAGCTCTTCGGTAGTATTATTATCGATATTGAATAAATTTGATTTAGTGATCTAATATTCTAGTATTTTATTAATGAAGACCATCAGAAAAATAAAGTTATTAACTGATATTTCAACCTGTCGATTGGTTTTAACATCACTCAGCTACACTGTTGCCAACTAATCTGTTTTATAGTAGCTGTCGGTATTTTCAAAGTTCGATGCTTGGGAAATTTAATAATTGCGATTAGCCGGAAATCTGGCTAATTTCAATGCTTTGTATATATTTTCTAAAGGTATTAATAATTGCAAAATCAACATTTCCAAAATTTTTTAGAGAGCAACAGTTGTTGACCACTACTACATTTGTAAACCATCTGTGCCGCCTCGCTCTTAGATATTTCGCATCCCAACAATTTCAGCTATTTTTCGAATGCTTTCGAGTCAGAAACAGCTATATTTTCTCTAAAGCTGGCAACAATGCTCAGCTGTCAACAATCGGTGTCAAAGTTATCGATATGTTCGATACGTATTCCAAGCGTTTAAGCCATCCCTAAGTTTTTCGAAGAACAAAAAGAAAGAACGGCAGGACTAGGCAGCAGTTTCAATTTCATTCCTAATTTATAGTAACCGTAGTAAGCAACCAGAAGAACACACGGCAAACAATGCCTTCGGCTGCTACCACATTCACCAACAACAACAACAATAGCAAGGAGAAACGCGCCTCGGTCAGCTCAATTGGTGCGAGCAGCAGCGTTGGTGGCGGCGTGGGTGGTGGCGGTAGTGGCGGCTGCAACAATAGCAATGCGAGCAACGGACAGCATAGCAGTAACACCAATCTTACTGAATGTGTCAAGACTGGAGCGGCAGCTGGTAGCGGAGATAGTCAAACTGATTTGACCAACAACAATAATGTCAATGCCAAAACGCTGAAGCTGACTGCTGCTGCCACCGCCGCGGCCGCTGAGCCGTATAATCCGATGAAGCAAATTCTGGTCACCATTGAGCACAAGATCCGCAACTTGGAGAAGCGTAAGGTGAGAGAGATATAGGCATGAAAATTAAATTGGGGCAGAGGGTTGGCATGGTCCACCATTTTATTATTTTCGTTCGTCGCCCGCTTTGTTTCATTTCGTTTTTTTTTTGTTGCTCGTGTTGCTTGTTCCCCTTGTGCACGCAGATTTTTCGCGACGCCATGTTTGCTAAATTACAGAGTTGCCAGACCAATAACCGTGACTGAATGACAAAAATTTTTGTTTAGCAAGTATATGCAGACAATTTTGATTTTTTTTTATTAAGAATTGGATTGAAAGCAACCAATATGAATATGAATTGTGTATATGTGGGTGAATAATGTGTTAATATAACTTGTGATTGTTTGGGGTACCAGCGTACAATATGGCAGCACTGTCGCCGCGTGCGGCTCGACAATTTAAAACTATTGGTTTTCCCATTGGTTTCGATTCGCTTTGTTTGTTTAAGCTAAATTGCAACGCAAAATGTTTAAATTGATGCGTTGTCAATGAATCATCCGTCACACTTTTTATCATGCATGTAGACTAAACTGGAATCGTATCGGGCGATACAGAGCGGAGGCAAGGAACTAAGCTCTGACCAGGCAGCTGCCGTGGCCAAATACGATTCTGTCCTGGCGACTATGGAATTTGCTCGGGACTTCTCCAAGCAAACGCAGCAGATGTTCAAGGAGGCCGAGAAGGAGCAGAAGAAACAGTTACGCAAGGTAAATAATTCAAACATATCAAAAACGTCGATAATTTGAAAAACAATTTTGCTATTATGTAGGACAACCAGGCCAAGGCGGTGGCTGAGACTGCTAAGATTCGCGATCTCTTGGTCATTCAGAATGTTCTTACCTGTTTTAGCGATGAGCAGGTGCGCAATGATTTCCTGGTCGGCGAGAACGGCGCCTGTAAACTGGAAGCCAACGAACTGGCGGCGCTCGAGAAGTTGTAAGTTGTTTTTATAAACAAAATTAACTCCATATTCGAGTGTTACATTACATTATTGCGCTCTGTTATGCTCCGTACTGTTAAGATTTGGGAAGAGCTAAACAGTTAATTCTATAGATAAGATAAGAGTATTGGAAACTAGCAATGATTAACACTTGTTATATACTTTCCTCGGTATATCATTACTCGGATATGAAATATTAAATATCTATTTTATTACATAGATACGTAGAGGTGCAAACTCGTCGCCCGGAAACAGCGGAGGACGTTAGCTTTTTGACAACCGCTCAAAAGGCAGCTGAGATCTTTGCCATGACGATCAATTCGCGGGCCAAGCCGTACGGTGAGCTGACTTTCGAGAAAGTGCGCGCTATCTTCCAACAGATTCAGGACTGTGGCTATTTGGATAAGTACTATTTGATTCCACTTGTGGATCAGGGCAACAGTACGGACAGCGGCACGGTAAGCGGTGAAGGTGAGACGTTGCTTAATGATGCTCCCGTTACCGATCCGGATATGCTTATATCGGAGCCATCGGCACATAATTCATTGGAGGAAGGTCTAGATAAGCTGTCTATTGGTGATGCGGGCAGTGTCCTGCCGGAGCTGCATCAGCCGGAGCGTGCTCATCTGATGCACGAGTCGCAGCATCAGCGTGCGCCCCATGATCAACAGCACTTGGTGGTCCAGCAACAGGCGGGCGTCTATAATACTGCTCCGGCAGCTGCAGCTACAGGTAATACGACGCCTGTACATGTTGTGTATGCATCAGCGCCACCACAGCAGGCACCGCCACCGCCAATTCAGCAAGCACATCCGCATCAGCTGCTGAGCAGCCCCGTGAATCTCCAGGCCTTGCACGGTGTGCCGCCGTCGCAGCAGCCCCAGGCGGGCGTTGCCGCTGTGCCTTCGGTGCTACCACATCAGCAACAACAACAACCACAACACTTTGGGCCACCCACAGTGCGCGGTGTGGAGCATAATTACTTCAAGCAACCGCCTCTGCAGCCTCCACAGCCAGCTGCTGCTCTGCAGGCGCCAACGCCACAACAGCAGCAACAGTTCATGCAGCAGATGCGTCCGTTGGCCGAGGTTCTTGGTACCGGCAGCTTCCACTTTCTGCAGGACAGCGAACTGGATGCGCCGGAGGTGATGCCTCCCCCCTAAGCAGCAGCAACAGCAACAGGCACCGCCGCCACAGCAATTGTCGGTGCAGGGTTTAGTATTTGAACAGCCCCAGCAACAACAACCGCAGCAGAGCCAGAATCATGTGGATGAGCCGCAGACTATAACCACGCTGACCTTTACCAATCAATCCTTCCCGTCCCTGCAGCAGCAACAACAACAGCAGCAGCAACAACCACAACAGCCACTACAACCGCAGCAACAACTGTTCTCGCCGGTGCTGATACACGATCAGCAACGCCAACAACAACAACCGATGCTAATCATGACACGTTTGCCACCACAGCAACAGGCACAACCTGCTCCGCAGGGAATTGGCATGCAACCAGGTGATGTCACCGCAGTGTTCCCTTATGACAGTGCCGTTGTCAGCTACGAGCAGCAGCTGCAACAACAGCTGGGACTGAAATCACAGCAGCAACAACAAGCAGCAGCAGCCTCCACAGGCAAAGATTGAGGAACAGCAGCAACAGCAGACTGTTAACGATGTGGAGGAGTGGCATGGACGTGGTGGTGACACCAATGCAGCTGCTACAGCTGCGCTGACCAATGTGCTCAAGACTCAGTCATCGGCATTGGTGGATCAAGCGGCGGTGGTGGTGCCGCCTGCAACAGCAGCAAACAACAAGTGGAGCAGCGAAATGAATGCGATGAGCAGTGCTGCTTCAAACGGAAGCAACAGCAGCAATGGAAACAAGCAGGAATGGGCCACGCCAAGAGACAATAGCAACGGTCGAGGTGGCTATGATAACGATACTGCCAACAATCATTGGAACAACTCTTCACAGCAGTCTCAGGATAATGGTAACCAGGTGCGTCGAAATTCCGGAAATTATCAACAACAGCAGCGACGCAATGGCGCCGGTGACGAACGTGGTCGTAATGGAGGAGGAGCTGGAAACTATCGCTCCCGCCAATATGGTAATTCGTCGTCAACTCAACAGAATGGACGCAACAGTGGCGTCTATTTCCGCAACAATGAGTCGAGTGGTGCCGGAAGCGGCGGTGGAAACGGCACCGGAGGCGGCGGCAACAACAACTACTACCAAAACGGCGGAGGTGGAGTTTACAACAAGGAATCGCGATATGACTCGTCTGGAGGCGGCTCCTATCGTGGCCAGCGCGGCGGCAATCAGCGCAATGGCAACGGTCCCTTTGGTCGGCCCATGGGGGATCGTGGACGCAACACGGGGGTGGATCGGGGCCGGGTAACGGCAGCGGCGGGGGTTACATTAATCAGCGTCAATCACAACAACAGCAGCAACGAATGCCGCTGGGCTTGGAAAACAAAAACTGAGCAGTGAAAGCGTCGCAGCTGTTTGGCAGTGGCACATGTATTAAAAGAAAAGCTCCTCTCACACATCTACACACCCATTTACATATAATATACGCATTACACATCATTAGCACACTCACCCACAACTCACATACACACATTTACAAGCAGCGTTGCCACGTTGGCGTTCCAAAAATAAGAAAAATAACGGAGAGTTTACGCATTTTTTTCAAATACAATTAAATGTTCTTATATAATTATGATTTATTTAATTAATTAATAATAAAAACAAAACCAACATAGTTATTAGAACACTTATAAAAACAAACACAACACATACAGGAAAGTTCAAAAACAACAACTACAAACAAATACATAAAATCAGAAACCAACATGAAAATAATGCAAAGGGGTTTTTAAAACCCAAGAGCAAAACAAAAATAAATGCAAAGGAATGGAATGCAGAGAAATGTAAAGTGCATGAGCACTGGACAAACAGCTGCAAATTTGAACGGAAGAAACGAATAGAGAAAGGAGCGAGAAAAGTGAGTGAAACTTTTCAAGTTAATAAATACAATGGAAAGAGAAAATAAAAGTATTTATACGTCTTAGCAATTAAATTACAATTTCGAAACATACAAATTATATTTAATTAATTAATATAATACATTGCGAATGGATGATAAAAATATGAAAAACAAAAAAAAAACCGAAAGCAACTTATGTAATTTACTATAAACAAATATATTTATAGTTTGTGCTCTTACTACCATTTTTTTGTTTATACTCTTTATTTTCTGCAAGCACACAACAAAGCGCATATTAAATAGATATATATATATACATTAATCGTTTGTAGAACTGTATACTTAACAATTACAGAATACAACATGCCCCACTTATGTGCATTATAAAAGAATCAAACGAAAACGATGTATTTGCAAAATAGTACATTAAACAAAATGATATAAGTAACGGATGTTATTTATTTAATTTCAAATAGAAGACAATTCCAATTTTAAATTGTTTGGCTAAGTTTGCAATCGCTTGGCTCGAATTTGGCTGATTTCATTTAATATTTTAATGAAAATTAGAATTTCTATGATTGCTTGGTCTTGACTTCACATCTCTTGTCATTTGTCAAGTCCGTGGACGTGTCGCACAGAAACCACAGGCCAGCCAATATAAAAGTTATGCCTATGCCGGATAATGTTGTCAGCGGCTCCTGATAAACGAATGCCCCTAAAATAAACTAAAAAGATGAATACAATTTGCTGTTGTGAACAAAACAGACGCACCGATAAGACGTAATTGGAAGCGGCTGTCAAAACGGTTGCCGTAAGCGTTTGTTGGGTCATTTGCAGTGCTTTCAAAAAGTAACGCAGGTTGCAGGCATTACAAAAGAGCATTAGACCAATCGGCAGCAATTGCACAAGTGCAAATTCTATGTAAAGAAAACAAATATTGAAAATGTAAATTTGTTGATTGACAAATCTTTCATGCAAATACGCACCCACATACGAATAGTTGGTAGTTGATTGCAACAAGTGAAGTGCGCTTAGAAAACTCGGCAATTTGCCAAAGAAACTGCCGCCGGCAGCGCAAGCGCCTGCTAAAAAACTATAGCGGTATTTTAGAAGAGCCTCCATTGTAGCCGCAGTGGCGTTGCCAACTATTTTAATCAGCTGCCGTCGTATAAATTTAAATCGATTTATAGCAAGATCCAATCGACCTACACAAATATAATTAAAACTGCTCCTATCAATAATTCTGTCGGAAGAAATTTAATTTTTAAATCGAAGTAAAATACAATAAAGGAGAACTCTTTTAAGAATTCTGGGAGTTTGGAAAAAATATTATTTTAGTTGAATCCCAAAATATGTCAAAATTCTAAGAAAAATTCTGCAAAATGTGCAAAATTCCAGCTTTACGAATTTCTCGTATTTAAGGCTATTTTGGAAATTGATCACAATATGAAAATGCTGCAAGCCTGCCAGCCCGTTGTTCGGTGCTACATGACTATTAAAATTAGTTGGCAGCACTTTACCACAGCACATTGTTGCGAATTACAACTGCATATTCTCCCAAATTTAAACGTGAAATGTACGAGCTAAAAACTTTGTTGCCCCAATTCGATATTAAACTACCGACCTGTATGTACGAATTAAAGAATGCCAGCCTCTCTGCCGGTGTTGCAGTAGGTCCCGCAGTAAGTGTAAAGTTTTCTCAGCTGCCGTGGCGAATATTAGAGATGAGCGCAACTGTGACTCAAAAAGTCGCAGTGCAAAAGTGACCGTGATTTTTGCAATATGTTGTTGTTGTCCATGTCTCTAAACAACTTTGATCTGAAACCATCTTGTTTGCAATAGAAATTTATTCATTTTTTCATTCATCTAAAAAAATCAATAAAGGGCAAGAGAATTCAATGTAATGGCTATATGGAGAGTGCGAGCAACACGACAAAGTCAGTCACTTGTGCACTTGATTTGGACATTTTAGGCCGACAAATACAACAATTGCTAAAGGTTAAAAGAAATATCTATATATTAAACACAAAATTATAAATCTATTTATAAACATTACTGACTAACTCAAACGCATAATACGCACGATGCTTGCCAATTTTGTGTTGCTTACTGTGTTCACAATAGAAATGGGCGCATGATGAAACTGTCGTTTATATGTATGTTTATTTTCAACTGTGAATTAAGGGAAAACATGTGAAAGAAATTTTAATCTTGGTGATAAAGTGAAATATATAGATTTAATGGGAAACGGTTTACGAACTAATCACAATACTGTTATTGTCACGCGCCCATCTCTAATTTACATGCGAGTCAATAATGTGTGAACGCCTTGCACCTGTCCAATGTTGTGTACTCTTCTCTCTTCCAGCTGGAAAACACAGCAGCGGTGGTGCAGCGCCAGGAGAAGGTACTGAAGCAGCTGGAAGAGCTTAAAGCTCAATTGGCCAAAATACGATCCAGCTTGGGTGTGCGTGTGTGTGGCAAGACTGTGCAACATACGACAGCTTATCAAAATGGTGGACTTAAAGAGGTAAGTTAATATTAAGTCTCTGAGGTGATCAAACTAATGATGAGATCTTTTAACAGGTGCCACTCCAAGATATTGTCGTCAATGGTCATCCGAACTTCATACCCTACGCTCTTTTGGCATTAAAGAACGCTTGGCGCGATCTGTACACCATCGATGTAAAAACCTTCACACACTCGACTATGGCAGACATTGGACAAGCTGCAAGAGAATTCGAGGCTAATTTGGCAAAGGTTCCCGTCAATGCAGCGCTGCCCAAGATCAATGTGACCCTCATATGGAAGAACTGTATGCTGGAAACATAGTTTCTTTTTATACTTTGCTTATTTGACTGAATTACTTTGCAGGCGAGCACACGGAAATGATTAGCTCACCCACTATGTATGTGCCCATCTACGGCGAGGTGAATATCATTAGGTATTTGGGTCGTGTTGGGCCGACCGAATATCGTTATGAGAGCTCACCACTCTGCAATGAAATCGATGCCGTGCTGGACATATGCTATCAATTGCTCCGCTGCAGCACGCACAAAAGCCAAGTGGCCATGGTTCGTCTGCTGGATAAGCGATTGCAACAGCAGCAATTCTTTGGCGGTGATCAAATGTCCGTAGCAGACATTGGCGTCTACAGTTCCCTTATCCGCATGCCCGCCATCACAGACAAGGATCTGACACCAGCGCTGCTTGCCTGGCGCAAAAGAGCAAAGCTCGTTACACAAATCTGAGATATTTTCTACTCAATGCGAACAAAATAAAGTCTATTAAAAGAATATACATACATATACGCTTGTTAACTATTCAATTTAAAAGTGCACAGCAAAAATATATAACAGAGCAGAGCGCATAACTGTTGACCGACACTGTAATTTACTGCTGCACACTCTATCAATTAATTACTCTTGCAGTTGCTCTTCGCTCTGCATCTTATATACATACATCGGCGCCAATCAAAATGCTCGAGCTCACTCTTAATTATAAGCTCGCTCAGTTGATCGCCTTCTCTTGATACACTGTATTGCACACTCACAGAAAACGAGCATACGCATACAGCTGAAACACGCTCTCCCACTTAAGACTACCTTAAGAGAGCATCTTAGGCTCTTCCTTCATAACGTTAAAAATTTTGTGTGTTTTCGAGATTTATTTGTATTTGTATTAAATAAACTAAACTTCAAATGGCATCCATGGAGCATGCTTAGACTCTCGGGCGAGCACCTCGTACTTGTCTGACTGCCTCAGTGGCAAGTTTCCAGATCTGACGATGCACTTCCTCTGGTTTAGATATAAAGTGCCCATATAGATACCATTATCGGTTCTGAATCGGCAAATGTAGACGCGATCGTTAGTGGAGTTTGTGCCAACGGAGACAGCATTCCTCTCCCTGTATCCATCGTAGCTGCGCACCCAATGATAACTAACGGTCGCGTTGGTCACCAACAATTCGTAGGAAGTGGCAGTGTTGGTAATCGAGTCAGTGTTGAATGATGCAACGCCAGTTTCGGCAACAACACGGGCTGGCAGAATGTTGGCGGCGGAAACTACGCGACCAACGAAGTTCCCATATCCGTTAGTATCGTATCCACCCAGAACAGCGTTTTCTGGAAAGTTCTTTGTCTTATCGGAAAGAATCCAGGTATCCGTATTGTCGTAAATTCCACAATGTATGGCTCCCAACAGCTGGGCAAGAACCAGAGCCAGGAGTGAGAGTTGTTTGGCAGAGTACATTTCGTCAACCGTTAGGTGATTGATTAAAGTTATTACTGAGGATTGCGATTTTGCATGAGGATTTATATACGCCGTCGAAGGGAATTATTCCCTGATAAGAGTTTATATTATAAATTGCCTAGTGTTGGGGGATTACTTTTAGAGTAAGATGTAGATTAGATATGCCCACGTGTTAAATAATATTTGAGAAAATAGTAGTGCTAAACTTTTCAGGGAACCCCTTTTGATAATTTACCGCGTAGATAATCTTGAGATACGGGCTTATTATCAAAAGTTTAAATTAATAAGCTATGAAAAAATAGAAGCTATTATGTTGTCAACCATTTCATCAAAGTTCCAAGAAAATGATAACGTCAAATTATAAATTAAAGTCGATGATCAAATAAATTATATATACAGAATATACTCTGGCTAAAAATAATGTCCGAACTTGCTGGACTGATAAGTCTATCAATATGTTTGTTAAATGTGAACCACAAAAGTCTTTTCGAGAACACGGTAATTTCTTAACTGATACGATAACTAAAAAATACTGTGGACATCCTAATTCCCGTCACAAAAATCTTATCAATGACATGGTGTAATCCTATTATTACAATATGTACTTCTATAAAATAGGGTCCGATCGAGTCTAGAAACATCAGTCTTACCAGAACTTTTAAAGATGTACAAGGTTGCTTGCTTGTTGATCGTTGCCCTCTTTGGAGTGGTATACGCTGTGCCCTCCCAGTATGGCAAGTATTCCCAGCTATATAAGAAATCGTGAAATAATAATTGGATTGTACAACTAATGTAATAGATGCGGAGCAAGTTTGGGTAGCTGGAAATCTGTCGTATCCTATTCCCAGTAATGCTCTGATTGGTGGAGTTGATCCTTATGGTTATAAGCTCTATGTTGGTCGACTAAACTTCACCGGAACAATTGCACCATGCAGTGTCAAGGCGGAGACTGGAGTTGCCAGCGGCAACACGGATAAATACACATTCATTGAAAGAAACTATCAGATTCTGACTGCCCGGAATAACATGGACTACGAATGGATTCGCAGCTACGATGGTATTCTCGAGGACGATGCTGTTTCAGTGGGAACTTCCTCATCGAACGAGAGAGTGTTCATCTGCCGCGCCAAGTCGGATGAGGGTATAATCATCGGATCACTGTTCCTTACCAAAAAGGCGTGCTTGATTCAAGCTCTAACTACCTTTAACTATATACACTCATTCGACAAGTATGAAGTTTTGGTTGCTGTGCCCAAAACTAATGCAACATATTAATAATCATTGATTAAATATGCATTATACTTGTAAGGAAGTATGAATATAAACATGTCTGCTTGAATAATATTAAATCAACTCCATTGAACACTTTGAATACCAATGCCAATTTACCAATTACAATTGAAACCTGTGAACTGCTCTATTTACTATGCATGTGTGTCATATTTCTCTCTTAGTCGTGCACACAAAGCAGGTCTCTCTCATTTTCGTTTAGAGACACATACATAGATAGCTGCATCACAGATTTCTCCCATTCCGATGCAGTGCATGAGCACTTGCTTATTGTATTTACTGCAGTTCCCACACATACACATGTGAGCAGCAAGTGCAGAATGTTTTCTTGCTTGCTCACTCTTGCTGCTGCAACTAGCCGCTCTTCTCGATCGTATTGATAATCACACGCACTGCTCTTAATAAGAGCCTGCACACACTGCTTCTCTTCTCACGAGACAGGAAAACACACAGAAGCTCACACACACTGACACATATTTACTCCACTTAAGCGGAGCGTTCTCCCATTTTAAAACAATGTAAAAAGAGCAGTCAAGTATTTTATGTTTATGAATATATATTTTTTGTTTTATTTTGCATGCATTAAAAGTGTCTTACACTTCGTATGGCATCCAATGAGCAGATTCACGCTGACGAACGAGCACCTCATACTTATCCATCTGTCTCAGTGGCAAGGTTCCGATCTTGATGAAGCACTTCCTGCCTAGATATAGACTGCCAATGTATCGACCATTATCGACTCGGGCCCTGCAGATGTAGATGAGATCGTTGGATGAGTTGGTGCCCACGGCGACGGCATTCTTCTCCCTGAGGCCATCGAAGCTGCGCACCCAATGATAGCTAACGGTCGCGTTGGACACCAACAAGTCGTAGGAATTGGCAGTATAAGCGGTCGCATCGGTGTTGTAGGATGCAACTCCAGTTTCGGAAACAACACGAGCCGGGAGAATATTATTGCCGGACACAACACGTGCGACGTAGTTGTCGAAACCGTTGGCATCAAAGCCACCTACAACTGCATGCTCTGGAAAGGATTTAGACTTGTCGGCAAGGACCCAGCTATCCGTATTGTCGTAGACGGCACAGTGGATGGCACCCAAGAGTTGGGCAAGCACCAGCGCCAGGAGTGACAGTTGTTTGGCAGAGAGCATTGCGAATACTGTCCGGCAATTGATAAGAATGTGTTTTGATCAGTGTAGAATTGCGTTTCGGTTTAAATAAGCTTTAAAAGCGCTGAGTTTTGAGGGTAGTTGTTGATTAGATATGCGACTATTGCTTCTTGATGACAGATGAGTAAGCCTTAAAAGAGCAAAATAATAATATTTTCAGACGTGCCAACAATTTATAGGTACACATACTCAATACAGTTGAGCTTCTCTATAACGAACATCCGAAGACTATTTTTTTTGACGATCGTTGAGTTAATTACATCGACTTGTCACACTGTCCATTTTAACTTTATTTATCGCGTTGACACAGCTTAAAAAATAATTGTTTACTTTAGATTATTGTTACTTGATGTATTATTTTCTCGGTAAATCGAATTTTCGCTTCTTTTTTAAATTTTTCCTTTCTAAACTTACAATTTGGATTTACATCACTGGTACATATTGATCTGACAGTTCTTGACTAAGGTGGTTTCACTGCAGTCATAATATTTTGGTCCCAGGGAATCCCTAATTGATAAGCTACTACAAAATTATGAGATAAGTGCTTATTATCAAAATTCAAATCGATAAGCTTTAAATACAAAAAATAGAAACTTTCAGTCAACCATTTCATCACATTATGTAGCCGAATTATAATAAACGTCAGTAACCAAAGGACTTTCATAGTAGAGACATATTTTTATAAACTTGACATAACACTTAACCAATTTATTGCAGTAACTCAAATTTTGCGTTCTTAAATTTTTGCAACGAAATATCTATTTTATAAATACATGTCAAAAATTATTATTTAATTCATTGTAGAAACGTAAATATTCCTTAGTATTATTAGAACCATAATTTCAATTTCCAAATTCTGCCTTAAAATTGATTCAGCAAATAACGTAGCATACTTTTAGGAATAACTTATAAGTATCATATAGTATAATAAATAATGACTTGTGAATTAATGAATAATAAACATAGGACTGTATCACATCATAAAGATAGAGAAAGTAAACTTTTATGCAATTTCCTGCAATATTTAATATCAATAATAGTACTAATCATAATTTTAATTAGTGTACACAATGAAAGTTACCAGATCGAGATTGTCCGTGTCGATAATCTTGTTTCCAAGAAAAGAACAATAAATCTTCAATCCATACCGATCAAATCAAATCGAATACCAGTAATTATTTAAAGATATGCCTACTACATAAACGCTACCAAGTAGTTTGATTCGTCAATAGTTAACTTCAAATCGCTCTAAGATGTACAAAGTTGCTCTCCTGTTGGCTCTTGGATTATTTGCCGCGGTTCACGCAGTTCCTTCGGTATATGGTAAGAGATTCTTTGAAGGAAGCTGTCATAGTTGCTGGAACTAATTTTGTTTATTTTTTGTGTAGATAATAAATTTACTTGGGTGACTGGAAATCTGTCACTTATTGTGCCACCTAATGCTGTGATTGGAGGATTTGATCCCTATGGATACTACACATATGTAGGACGAATTACTTATCTTACAAACATTCTGCCTGCTCGTGTTGTGGCCGAAAAGGGAATCGCCTACTTCAACACAGACATTGTGAGCCACAAGTTGGTCAACTATCAGCTGCTGGTTACTCAGGATTATGAGGCCTTCGAGTGGATTCGCAGCTTCGATGGTTACCAGGAGAAGAATGCCGTTGCTGTGGGTACAACCCATTGGAATGAACGTGTTTATATCTGCCGTGCCAAGGCCGATGGCGGTTTGCTAATGGGAACCCTATATTATTCCCGCAAGGCCTGTATTATAAAGAACGAGGATTTGCCTCTGCGTCATTTTGAAAAATACGAGATTCTTATTGCCAAGTCAGTGATCAATGGAACAGTCTGTTAATTTAATGCAAGTATTGCAAATTAGTGTTAATCGAATCTACGTCTAACAATTATACAGATACATGTAATAAAATTAAATTCGATTAATATTTGTTATTAGGTAAGCAATATGGATTACTTAATGTGTATGATGACCTATCAAAGATCAGCTCCGGATATTTATATCATTTTTAAGCGGTTTCACAGTAATTTTAACTGAGTGCACTGAAATTCGATAGGAAGAGTATATCTGGAGTATATCCTATTAATAAAAAAGAGATTGAAACATGAGTGAAAAGAATCATATATGCAAGTATCTATATATTTTTTTCTATTGAAATTTGAGTTATTTCAATAGTAATTTGATTAGATTTATTTTATTTGATTTTGTAAGTCCTATTTTCATGGAATAACAAGTATAACTAGTTTATATAGGATATGGATAATATACAACAATAGTATTAATATAATGTGACTACAAAAATAAGGACAAGGTCTAATTATACCAACTTTTATACATATGCAGTACAGTAATAATATACAACTAAATTGCTCTTAGTAGACCAGAAAGAGGCTTGATAAAATTACTAGAAAAAACTGGAAAATAGTTGGTAATACAGAGACGCCAGCGCTGCGTTCATCCTGCCACCAGGTCCACTCGTTTTTGTAATAACGTGGATCACAGTTGGGATCAGATGGCTTATTGCCGGGTGGACGTGCCTTGCTCTTGATTTTCTCGATACGAGCCAGATAGTCAGCAATTAGACGTCCATCGCGGACCTTCTCGTATATATTGTTCTGTTCACAGGGATCCTCGTCCATGTCGAAGATACAAGGACCTTCCAGAGGCAGACACGGTTTGTCATCGGGTTCTGGCTGGCGACACTTCACTGTGGCCTGCTCCCGCATTGAGGTGATGTTTATAGCCAACAAGTTGCCACGTAGCATCTGCAGTTGCTGCCACACGCTGGTGTTCCTGATAACCTCTTCATAGTGATCAGCCCGTGGATCGAATTCACTGGAACGCAGCGATAACCAACCATCGTATTCACCATTATTGGTGGTGCCATTCACAATCTTCCACTTGCCGTCCACGTAGGATAAATATGGCACCGAGTCATCTATGTTGTGCACAATCTCTCGCTCCACTGCATCATAGTCATACATGAGTGCTGGCCACAGATTCAGTCCGTCCAGTTGCAGGGAATCCTTCAGTTGGATTCCCGCTGCAGCTGCTAGAGTGGGCAGTATATCTCCAATGTAGAAGCGCTGTCTCCAAACTCGACCAAGTCGTGTGAACCTCTTGCTCCAAATGGCCGCTGAGGAGCGTAATCCGCCCTCCCAAGGCGAGTTCTTTTGCTGTCAATTGATAAATATCTTTATTATTTAAATATACCAACAGTAAGATACAATTTTAGTATATATTGTAGTATACTATTGGATAGCGTTGAAATCTAAAATATGTAAATAACTATAGCCTCTGTAATTCGATTTTCCATTCGATAAAGAGAGAAAAATTAATAGAGAAACTTCACTTTATGCAAATGAATAATCCTTAAAGTAATTACATTTTTATGCACCTGTTTTTAAAGACTTAAGAGGTTCCTAAGTTGCTTATACTAGAGAGCTTTAATCTACTTTATATTGGAAAATACGCTACTGTTATATAGACTACCACAAATTGGTTACATCCCTGTGGTGGTTTAAAGAGAAGTTCTAGAGAATAAAACTACTCACGCCTCTCAGTGGATAGTTGGATGCGGTGGTTGAGTGCTCTCCCAGAGTGGGACCTCCGTTGTCCGACAGAAAGAGAACTATGCTCTGATCCAGCAACTGTTGACGAGCCAAAGCATCAATGACACGTCCCACGCTCTTGTCCAGCCGTGAAACCATCGCTGCATAGTAACGTTCCGTGAGATTCGTGAGATACTCGAATTGAGATAGTTCCTCGATCGGCGCCTGCATCGGATCATCAGTATTGGCGGCATGTGGTGCCAAGTGGCTGAGCAATAGAAACAGAGGTTGATCGGTGACATTATGACTCTCGATTAGCTGCACAGCAGCATCGGTTAATACATCCGTGACATAGTGACCCATTTGCTTATGAGAGACCTTTAAATCGTCGCGGAAATCGTGTCCACGTGCATAGGGTTTGCCCTACGTAAAATGTAGCTTAATGAAGATTATAATTCTGAATATATCCTTGCAATAACTTACATTTTGCTTATACGTCTGATCATAGTAATCCACATAGGCACCCAGATACCCCAAGTGGTGATCAAAGCCACGTTCGGTGGGTGTAAAATTGCGTTGTGACATTCCCAGATGCCATTTACCCAAGAGATTGGTGTGATAACCACTCTCCCGAAAGATCTGAGCCATGGTTGTCTCATTTAGAGGCAGTCCCCAGGGCTGATCATTCACAATCACATATTGCTGCATGCCTTAAATTTGAAACAGGTTAATAATACTCAATACTCGTGGTTCGATGAACTCTTCCCGGCAAACTGAATCACTAACCCGTATTTATTGGATATCTGCCTGTAAGGAGAGCTGCCCTGCTCGGCGTGCACATGGCGGGTGTATAGAGTTGGTTGATTATCACGCCATTGTAGGCCAAAGCATCGATGTTCGGTGTGAGGAACCTCTTCGATCCCCGGAAACTCACATCATCGAAGCCCTGGCAAAGAAAATGTCAACACTTCCGTAGATATTATAATATTTGCATCTGGAATTACCAAATCATCTGCCATTATGATAATAATATGCGGCTTGCGACCCTCATCGTCGTCTTGGCCATTTGTTATCGTTATGGCCAATATGAGAGCTAACAGTAGAGCGAGAGTTCGCATTACGCTGACTTAGAACGGGGTCGTGTAACTAAAAATAAATTAGCAATATAACAATAGCTTAAAATTACCATAACGAGTGGGAAAACGATATTTAACATTTTTAGTTTAATTACATTTTTAAAGCACATTTGAGTTGCATTGTTATTTAGAATCAAATATAAGTAAGTCATTAATATATTTCGTTTCTTAATAACTTAAGCTAATTTCCAATTAGCAATATTTTAGTAACATGTTATTTAAATGGACCCAATGCCATGAAATTAAGTGATGCATTTAATGGCTCTTCAGAAATATTTAAATATGAGTATTTTACGATCTTTTGCACATGTTTTAATTATATTTGCCTGACTTCGGAGACTTATTAACAATACTCATTGCAACTTCAACAAGTTCTTGCTGCTCAATTAATTTACAGATTATAACTTGAATGACACGTAAGATGCTTGTTTTTAAGTGAACTCGATGGGATATTACCCTGTATTCAAGTTAAAATGCACATAAATTCCAGTATAATATTATTAATATTTTAATTCGATGTCATTACTTATCCACATTTAATATAAACAGGGTATTAAAATACCGGTAAGCAATCATGTCTGCAATATTTAATTTTTTATGATCTGTGACAATTTGGTGTAGAAATTATAGAATCCAATCAGATACAGCTCTGTACGTTATAGCAATTCTAATTAGTTCGACAAAAATTCATAAATCTTTGCGTATTTATAGATTACAATTGTCATAAGTAAATAAACTTTTTTATTTTGACATGGTTTGTTACAATTAATTATTGAAGCAATTTAATAATTTCAAATTGTTAATTTGTAGTATTGATACCTCACTTTGCACTAACACACACACACACACAGACACAAATTTTCAATAATCATTGAGCTTATCTGCTCAATTATTAATGCTAATACACGATCTATAGGCAGTGCTATATTATATTTGCGCTCACGATAAAAATTGAACAGGTTACCCGTCCGTTACCGTTGAGAGCGCGAACTCTACTGAGGCTCCATGATGTTTGGATTCCGCGAGACCGGTTGCTTTCATTCATTACTTTTGCATTGTCTCTTATGTGGGTGATAAACATCAATTATCGGAGCGAAGAGCAGAGAGCTGAGAAAATGTGTGATGTGTACTGAGCCAAACTGTAGCATACTCTTAGGTGTCAAAATAAGTACAAAATGTATTCTATAAATGCATATTAATTGTCGAACATTTAAAAATGAATCATGTTTTATGTTAGGCTCAATATCATATTTAGGAATTAGTGAACAATTAATTCTAAAACAAATGTTTGATATTGGAACGCAGAGTTCAAAATTAAAAAATAGCAGAAAATTCTATTAATGCTGTCGATCTTTGGTATTCTTACAATCGAGTTATAGTTGATATTTAAAACCCCGATAAACCATTTATTTAATTTTAATTTAACGTAAATTATTGAAATATTTCATTTATTTATCGCCTTACATGCGAACTACATGACTCAAAAGTATGAATCAAATAACTTTACCAGTCATCAAATTGTGATGATAATAAGAAATAAACCATAAAATTGGAGTTTATTCAGTTAAAAATATCAGTAAATGATCGTGTTTTTATAAACACATATTAATTAGCAGAAGAGGGTTAATTTGCTACATTTAATTTTCTTTAAAATATACTTTATATGCGTCACGTATTGACATAAACTAAATTATTAGCAAACATAAACAAGTTCATAGAAAATGGTCAAACTGATGCAATGCATAGCTATAATTGAATAAGCTAGACAAGGTAAGAGAGAACGTGAGAGAGAACATAAGAAAGAGGAATTCAGTTTTTGCCGGCTGTTGAAAGCAGTGAGAGCTTTTTCTTTGGGGTTGTCAGGTCTTGTCAGGCAACGGCTAACCAAAGGCAGTAAGCAGCGCTATATGTAGACTCTTACTGTAGCTGGCAACCCAGTTACTCTCTCGCGCCAAAAATAAAGAGAAGAGCGCCAGAATGGAGCAGCTGTCAGCTGCCAGAATTGTTTTTGTTTTGTATGCGGCCCAACAACATGTTTGTTAACCAAAGCAAAGCCAGAGCACATGTCTACACACTCTGGTTCTGATTCGGCAGTACCTCGTTCACTCTCCTCGCAGCTGCTGCTTGCACGCGTGTGTGCTTCGTTTTATATTCCATGTGGAAAATTTAATTTAAATTTGATGGCAGAAAGCAGGCAAATCAATTGAAACTGATTGAACTGATCGAAAACGAAATATTAAACACACAAAATGGATGAGTTATCGGAGTTCTTTGGGTAAGTCACCTAATAGAATTCTCTGACATTGACACGCACGCTACAAGTGCCTAAAATTAGCGGTAAATGAAAATGCATGCAAATAGCAGTTTTTTTTTAGATTACACTTAACACCCACATGACGACCACGCGAAATGTGGCGCATACACGTATAAACAAAAGCCCCGCTGAACTGCAAATCAGTTTATCAAACAATATTAAATTAGTAATAAAATAAACTGCAAAACTTCGCAGCTCTTGCAGTGATTGCCCGACTGAGAAAAATTTCCTGTAGAAAGAACCCAAGAGAGGGGGAATGAGAGAGAAAGGAGAGAGAGAGAGAGAGAGAGAGAGTCATAGATAACAAACAAATTTCATGAAAGCTTTCAAGACAACATTATTTATCTTAAGTCTGCTAGAGAGAAAAACACTTATTTAATTATATTAATTGATTTTAAAACTAATATTTACATGCGATTTTAGTCATTTTAATCAATTATTGTATTCCCTTTGAGTTCCTTTTAATTTTAAATGTCAATAAACTAAAACGCTAATCGATCAAGACAATGCAAGCAGCCACAGGTTGTATAGGCCAAGTTATTTCCACCCCGATTTGCTTTATAGTTAGCCACATTGACCGAATGTTAATTAGCGACATCCACAAGCTCACACAGACAGACACACTCACACACACACACAACCGCAATTGGGCAGCCGTCACTTGTGGTTACCAACGAAATCTCTCTCTGTGGTTTCACGACGGGTCATTTACGAGGATCGATCGCATCAGTTGAGACTGTAAAAACCCACCCGCTACCCCGAAAAGCGTGCTCAACATTTCGACTTTCCAATGGCTGGAAACTCACCACGATCTCAAGTCTGTACGATTTGCCGGAATCGTGATCGTATTTAACCGGGTTCGCAGTCACGCCAACTGTTCAGAAGTAATTTGAGCGCAAGAGACAATCGAGTTCTGAAATTCAATTTATAACGAAATCGAAATACTTTATTGTTATTAATATTGATATCGTAATTTGATTCGCTATACTTGCTGGCAAACAATCCCATGATGGGTTATTTGTTGTGATATTTAAAGAATTCTTTGATAAAAGAAATATTTTGTGTGTGGAAAACAAAACCAGTGATCGATAGTTGACAAGAGTTTTGACAGAAAGGATTTAATTATTTGAATACAGAAGGTGAATTTTTATAAGTGGAGTATATTATTAAAATCATCCAGGAAATTCCATGAAGACTATTTAAAAATAGATTACAGTTGGGACTAAGATGAGCTGGAATCCCTAATTAATATTGTTTTGATGATATTTACTTTGTATTGAAGATGAACTGTATTTGATCTTTATTTGACATCAATCAAGTAATGATTTTAACATTAGTCATATCGGACATTTTCCCCGAAGATCACAAGACAAGTGACTCTAAAAATCGCGCATTAACACCCACGCACTAATTATCTTATGGCTCTACGGCTATAAATGCCCATGTCAGGGCTGGGATTCAAATGGAACCACCCACCGCGACCCGCTTTCAATAATATTGTATACATAAATTTGACATACAATTGGGGAACGTGTTAATATGTCGATTCGATTAACATGGGTATTCAAATAATTACACTGGGTAAAAACAGATACATACTTAGCATATATTTCACATTTCGTATAGCTAAGCAAAATGTAATCGTACCTCAGTTCATAATTTGCGTCTTGTCATCAATTATTCCAGTATGCCCAATTGGAGCGTGACAAATGCTTTTCGCGTGCTCACACGCCGTAAGCCGCTGGAGGATTCATCGGAATCGAAGCTGGCCAAGGTGTTATCCGCCTTTGATTTGACCGCCCTGGGCATTGGTAGCACCCTAGGTGTGGGTGTCTATGTCCTGGCCGGTGAGGTGTCCAAGAGTCATGCTGGTCCTGCTGTCGTCATCAGTTTCCTGATCGCTGCCGTTGCCTCGATATTTGCGGGTCTCTGCTATGCGGAATTTGGAGCACGTGTGCCCAAGGCGGGATCCGCGTATATCTACAGCTATGTGACTATTGGCGAGTTCATTGCGTTCCTCATCGGTTGGAATCTCATATTAGAGTACGCAATCGGTAAGTTTTATTGGCGGCGCCGACCACTAATTGACGACATTAATTGGTTAGCATTGAGTTCCATTGATTCATCGTTTCCATATCGATATTGTAGGTTCCGCCAGTGTTGTCAAGGGGCTGAGCACGTATCTGGACTCGTTGTGCGGATATGCCATGCGGGATTTCCTTGCCGAGCATCTGCCCATCAATGTGAACGGCTTGAGTGCGTATCCGGATTTGTTTGCCTTTATTGTGACCATACTGTTCTCCTGGGCAATTGCATCTGGGGCCAAGGAATCCACCAGGGTAAATAATGTGTTCACAATGCTCAATCTTGGCGTTGTGCTGTTTGTCATCATCGCAGGACTTTTTAAAGGTAAGTCTGATTGTTTTAGATTGCACTAAGTCAAGTAATTATTTTGATAAACTTAAAATATCGGCAATTAAATTGTGTGTAAGAATATTTTAAATTGTATAAATTAAATCGTTCCCATTGTAACCGTTTATTGTAAATCCAACCGCATTCAATTGGCCGTTCTTTTTTATAGTTTCCAGCAAGAACTGGAGCATACCAAAGTCGGAAGTGCCAGAGGGTTATGGCGATGGCGGCTTTATGCCTTACGGAGTCTCTGGGATTATCAAGGGAGCCGCTGTCTGTTTTTATGGCTTTATTGGCTTTGATTGCATTGCCACAGCCGGGGAGGAGGCTAAGAATCCAAAGAAATCAATTCCATTTGCTGTGATCGTATCGCTGGCGATGATCTTTCTGGCCTACTTTGGGGTATCCACCGTACTTACCATGATGCTGCCGTACTACGCCCAGGATGAGAGTGCTCCACTTCCACACGTCTTTCGCATTTACGGCTGGCATGTGGCCGAGTATGTGGTGACCATTGGAGCCATGTTTGGCCTGTGCGCCAGTCTGATGGGTGCCATGTTTCCACTGCCTCGCATTGTGTTTGCTATGTCCAATGATGGACTGCTGTTCAAGTGTCTGGGCGAGATTAGCACCAAGTACAAGACACCCTTCAAGGGCACCATACTGACGGGTCTGCTGTGTGGCATCCTCGCGGCCATATTCAATCTTAGCCAACTGGTTAACATGATGTCCATTGGTACACTTTTGGCCTACTCCATGGTGGCCAGTTGTGTGCTGATGCTGCGTTACGAGGTGGACGATCGTCGGGACAGTCGCATTCTCGGCAATGGACGCGTCAACATGGGCCAGGACCAATCGTGCTCCCTGTGGCGTCGTCTACTTAATCTAAATGGTCAAACGATATCCACCAGGCAGACATCACGCATTGTCACCGTCATGGTTACTTTGTTCTGTAAGTTGAACTAAATGTAACTCATAAAATATTTAGTTTAACTTATCATTTTTTCCTTCCAGCCATCTGGTGTTTGATCTTCTCGCAGATTCTGACCAAATTCGAGGAAGATCTGGCCGGTACTACTCAAGTAGATGTGCTGCTTCTTGTTCTCGGTGGCATTCCTCTGATACTCATGTTGTATATCATCTCTCGCCAACCCACCTCGGGCGTTCAGTTGTCCTTTAAGGTGCCGCTGGTGCCTTGGTTGCCCGGCATTTCCATACTGATTAACATCTATCTGATGATCAAACTGGACATTTTGACTTGGATACGCTTTAGCATATGGATCACCATTGGCCTGGCCATCTTTCTGTCCTATGGCATTCGCCACAGTCGCTTGCGACAAAGGGAACAACGCAACAATTCCATTACCCTCCTGCGGGATTCTAGCGATACAACGCTCCTTAGTCAGGATCGTTTAAAATATGGCAACGAGGTGCCACTGATATTGATGCATAGCTCCTCTTAAGTATTTTATACGTGCTCATATTTTGCTTTTTACTGCAAAAAATCATATGAAAAGAAAAGATATTTTTGTTAAGTCTAGAATTAAGTGGCACTTTTTATCATCCACCATCACCCACAAAACAGTCATATTTATTATGTATGAAAATATACGTAAATTTCTGTCCTGCTCGAAACACTATCATATATATATATATTTAATAATTATAAATAGAAACCAAAAATTGTTTACAAAGTACAGCAAGAAAAGCTTAAAGCAATAAACAGGTATAAGAACAGCAAAAGAATATGCATTTATTGTGATATGAATGGAAATTTTGAAATACTTAAATTCTTATCAGTTGTTTATTTTTTATTGACTGCTTCAATTATTAAAAAAATCAATAAAATAAACGTTGACAAATAGAAATCGCATTTTGCGCCATTTGGTTCAAGTTGTTTATCACGGTTGCCAGATTAGACATTTATTGCTAAAAGAAATATATGTCAGCATCTTTTAATAATAATAATATTAATAAAACTTTGCAAAAGTGCCCACAACAACCAGTTTCTTTGCTTTCCAGCCAGAAACAGCCACTTATTATTTAAATGTTAACATTTTTTTGCTCTTCAAATTTAAAAATCTATGTTAACGCAAAATAGAGTCTGTTAACGCACTATGAGTTTTTAACGTTGCGCTACTTGAAGTTGGCTGCGATCGCAATTAGAGTCGCTTGGTTGGATTAGAGTGACCATGCCATAAGTCTTGCTGAACGGCAGTTAATTTTAAAATGGAATTGATTCTAATTGTATTTAGTATCCAAATGCGTAAAATTAAAAAAATAACTCAGATATAACGTAAGTAAGTAAAGGGAAATATAAATTGTTTTCCTATTGTAATAGCGCAGACATTTTCAATTCCAAGCAGTAATATAAGGCTATTTCATTTCATGTTGAGATATAAATATTCTCAACTGATTGAGATAACGGCCAAACTGATATGTTTACACTTATGAAAGTAGTTTCTCACGTCACGTACAAGGCCACAACAAACACGATAAGTTCAAGAAGTTTTTGTTTGGGAATCCACAAGTTATGCGATGATTGAGATTAAGGACGACAGAGACTTGTTGAACAAATGCAACAAGTTTGATGTCCTGGCAACTGATTGTAAACAATAAATTGAGCTCAAGTTCAGCTGTTGCATTGGCAACGCTCGATTCAATGGAATGTTTAATCGATGCTCATTCGAAGGATAAAAACGGACAAGACGCAAGTGCACAGCGAAAATAAAACAAGAAAAATTTGGAAATGAATTGTGAAAATTCAGCAATGTCGCGATATAAAAATTAGTATAAAAACGAAGAGAGCTGAAAGATTTGCGGTGAGCTATCATCGGATCGCTAATCAGCGGATTTCTCTGGCAACATGGGAAATACCGAGAGCAATGTGACCAGCGGAGTCAAAAAACAGGCGGGCGTCTCCACACAGGCCCTCTACAAATTTGTAAATCTCAAGGGCGGTGGTCTCCTCGTGGACATGATGAAACGCGCCTGTCAAACCAAACAGTTTGCGGAAATTGACCATGCGATCAAAACGAAGGTCGAACCCTTTTTATATAACAAGGGCGCTGGCCGCTATTTTCCCATATCGAAGCTGGTGCTGCTGCGCAATCGGGACAGACCCCGAACGAGGCAATTGCCCGAGATACGCGCTCTCGAGAATCCCGATGATGACTTCAACATACACGATTATTGCCCCGAGGTATCCGAGGCGGAATACATATCGAATCCAAGTGCCTATCGTTTCGTATGCTGGGATCTAAATGTGAGTCTAATTTCATTTTCCTAAGAGCTTTTAATTTACAAGACTTACAAGAGTTACAAGTGATTAATTTAAAATATGTATATATTCAGATGCGCGGAGCTGTGGGAGAAACCATTCTACATCTGTGCCTGCTCAACGCCTCCTCCTTGCATGCGGATTTGGCCAAGCGTCTGCTCAAGTTCTATCCCAAACTCATATTGGACATCTACATGAGCGACGAGTACTATGGAGAGAGTGTGCTCCACATTGCCATTGTCAATGAGGATCCAGCGATGGTCAAGTATCTGCTGGATGCCAATGCTGATGTTCAGGAACGGTTAGTGTTGCATATTTTTAGGTATCTGCATATTATTATCTTTTATGATTGTTTGCTTTACAACAGCTGCTGTGGCGCCTTCATGTCCGCGGAGGACACAAAGGCTTCCAGGACGGATTCACCGGATCACGAGTACGTCGCATTGCAGCCGATAACCAACTATGATGGCTACGTCTACTGGGGGGAGTATCCATTAAGTTTCGCCGCCTGCCTGTCTCAGGTGAGCAGATAAGCAACTGCTGTATATATTTCTAAATGAATTAATTACTTATGTAGTTTGATTCTTCATTTGAACTATCCATCTATTTAGTGTGTAGTAGTGCTCATAATAGTTTCTCCTATTGCTCTATTTAGGAAGAGTGCTTTCGCCTGGTGCTGGCACGTGGCGCAGATCCGGATTTCCAGGACACAAATGGCAATACGGTGCTCCATATGCTGGTCATCTATGAGAAGATGGAGATGTTTGACGTGGGCTACGAGGTGGGATCCAATATTCATGTGAAGAACATACAGAATCTGACGCCATTGACACTGGCAGCCAAGCTGGGACGTGTCGAGATGTTCTTCCATGTGATGAGCATTGAGCGGGAGATTTACTGGCAACTGGGAAGCATCACATGTGCCGCGTATCCATTGCTAATGATCGACACCATCAACGAGGAGACCGGAAATATTAACAAGGATTCGGTTCTTAATTTTGTTGTCTTTGGTGATAAACTGGAGCATTTGGAGTTGCTGGATGGTGTGGTCATCGATCTGTTGAAGACCAAATGGGATACTTTCTGCAAATCCCGTTTCTACAAACAGTTCTACATGTTCGCCTTCTACTTTCTCATATCGCTCTTCAGCTTCATATTGCGACCGGGTCCCGAGGCCAAGGACGATGAGGATGAGGAACAGGAAGGCACATCTCTGCCAGCTTTAAATGGCAGCTCCAATCACGATCTCTACATCAATGGAAGTTTGGGTAATCAACACTCCAAACGTGGTACTTCCAGCACCGAATACAGTTAGTATATATATTCTAGTAAATCCGTAGACTCTCTTCATTAATCATCTAAAATATAAATATGCAGAAACCTTTTGGTTAAACTTCACCGAATACTACGATCCTAATGAGGTGGAAGTCCTGCCTGCCTGGTGGCAAACCTATGCCCAATGTCCACTTATGAATCTGGAATCCGATTTGGCCAAATTGCGCATTATAGCCGAGTTAATCAACTTTGTTGGTGCTATACTCTATCTACTTGTGGCCTTGAGGGAGGCTCGCTTCTTGGGATACAAAATGTTTATCGAGAATTTGGTAAGATCGCAGTGAATTCTTTGAAAATGAATGAAATAAGCTAAAGAATGCAGACAAATTAAATTTAGAATGATTACTTAAATTGAATTCGTTGCAAAATACTACTTTCTAAACTAAATCCTAATTTTAATCTCTCTAGAAGGAAATAAACTATTTTCTGAAAATATATTATGATATATATTATAAGATCTTGGACAGATGAGTAATTAAGGTATATGTAAATCTTTATCCCCAATAAGAGAAAACGTAACTATATTCTGAAATTAAATTTAAAAATAGAAGACAAATGAGTAGATGAGTTAAAGAAATGAAGAAACCTTTTAATCTTTATCCCCAATTTCCTTTCAGATGACAGCCCCATCGCGTGTTATGTTTCTGTTCTCCTGTGCACTAATGATGACCATTCCCTGGCTCAGAGTTTCCTGTCTAACTGAAATCGATGATCACGTAACGGTTGTGATAATGTTGACCACAGCTCCCTATTTTCTATTCTTCTGTCGGTGCGTGAACTTAAATCTTATCTTTAATCTAAATCTCAACTAAATCTTAACTTTTAGTGGCTTTAAGACCGTTGGACCCTTCGTCGTGATGATATATCGCATGGTAATGGGAGATTTGCTGCGATTCGTTTCCATCTACTTGGTGTTTGTCCTAGGTTTCTCTCAAGCTTTTTATATAATTTTCCTCACCTTTGATAATCCTTCGACGCCGGAAGATCAGGATGCTGAATCAAATCCAATGCCTTCGCCAATGGAATCAATTGTGGCTATGTTTTTGATGTCCTTAACGAACTTTGGCGATTACTATGGTGCGATGGTGTCCACACAGCATGAGTACGAAGCAAAGATACTCTTCTTTCTGTTCATGGTGATTGTGAGTGTGCTGCTGGTCAACATGTTGATTGCCATGATGGGTAACACTTATCAGAAGATTGCCGAGATCCGCAACGAGTGGCAACGTCAATGGGCACGAATTGTGCTCGTCGTGGAGCGAAGTGTTCCTCCTGCCGAGCGTCTCAAGAACTTCATGCACTACAGTCAGTCCATGTCGGACGGACGACGTGCTCTGGTTCTCCGCTTAAATATGACGGTAAGTTGTATGCTTTATCTTTAATACTGAGTGCTCAATGTATGTATGTCGGGGAACAAGGCATCTTAGATACTAAAAAGAGTATATATTCTTGATCTGAAAATTGATTCAGCTAAAAAGATGTCCCTGTTCGTCGGTCTGTTGGTTTCAGAAACTGTCAGAGCTAGATGCCTTGATTTTACGTGGAGTAAAGCTGAATAAGCGGCAAAGATTACCGTTCTTATAACGTCTTTATATATACTTAATCAGTAGAAAAACTCCGTGAAGACGTCAAACTCAGAAAATTGTAGAGCTAGACACTCCTAAATTTCCTAGTGTGAAGTTAAAGAAAGCTGACATCTCCAATGCTATAAAGTAAATATATTATTAATCAGCAGTTAGGTTCACTTGAATTAATGGTATTCTCTGTCGGCTTATCTGTATATATAAAAGAGTCGATCACAGAAATTGTAAGAGCTAGACACCTGACATTTTCATAGTTTGAAGTTAAAGATAGAAGAAGCATCTCCCAGTCGAAATAGTCCGACTGTATTAATATTACAAGTCGTATTTGGCTTTGATCTAATGCATTTCTTGCAGGACGAGGAGAAGGAGGAGATGAAGGAGGTGCAGGAGATGAAGCGCATTCATCAGCGCTTCTCCAAGAAGCGTCAAATGGAGCGAGAGGCCCGCGCCCATCGTCGCCAGCAGGAATACGAGAAGTTCTTTGGGACGATGCCCAAGACGGACAGCATGGAGAATAACAATCTGTGAAGTCCTGCGAATGGAATTTAGTTCAAGTTTTATTGAACCAAAGGCAGTCGCTTGAATATGGGAATGCTGTTAAACAAATTTGTTTACATTGTGCAATAAATGTTTAGTCTATGAGCAGTTTCAACCACCAACAACAATGTGTTGTCCTTACAAACTTATGTCCTTAATTGACATTCGTATGCGTATCATAAAACTCGGCTTTACGACATGACAAACAGTCCGTCGTCTATGGAGGGTGCCAATAATGCGCCATTTGAATGATAATAATCATTTTTATTATGCACGTCTGGCCAATAAATCCGTTTCAAAGGATGTGGGAGGAAGGGAAGAAGGGAGGGGAGCAGAATGGTATCTGCTTCTTTCGGCATGTCCTTGACTACATCCGTCTGTCGAACAACAGATTATTCTCGTCTCTGCAATCTTCTGCATCTTGATTACGTAATTGCAACTGTTGCAAAGGACCATGACACCTTTCATTGTCCTTTCTCCGATTGTGTGCAAGTGCACACAAACAAAGGATCCTTTCAGATGGCTCAAAATCGATATGATGATCAGCGATCGACGGTGCGTGGGATCCTCTTTTATACATCTTTCTCTTCTCCTATTTTAGCAAACACAAAAATCCCATCTCTCGATACACCGGAAACGTTTAGTCCTCATTGTTTGTTTGTGAACGCTATAAGATCTATAGTTGGCATCCCTTTTTAATGCTCAATGTTCATCCGTGCTATTGAAAGTGTTAAAAAGCAGCGATCTAGCTCTTGAATCACTGCGTACTTTTAGTCCTTTGAATCCTTTGCTCAGCAATCGCAGCTTGACTTTAATTGCATCTGAATAGAGCAATTTAGGACATGCTGTGACGTGCACGATACTGGCAAAAACTCGCATGCACTGTAAAAAAGAGTAATATTAAAAATGTATACTATTACAAATTTGATTTATACGTTATAACATTATTATTTGCAACCCTATATCCATTGATCAAATTATTTTAAGTGTAGCACTCCCCATTTCGCTCAGTGTAAGTGCTTTGGTCAGCTTTCGGCGCCTTTGCTGAATTCGCTGAGTTCCCACTGTCACCGGCAGCTACAACCCTTGAGCTGCGGTTGCACAATGGGCACCACAGCGCGGCTAGCGGCGTTAATGATATGGTGGCAACCCTTGCCGATCACAACAAAGGCATTTTTTTAGGACCAGCATTTGAATATGTTTTAGTCACATCAGATATGCGTTTTCCCAGCTCTGGATTGGCTTTTTGCCTCAGTTCTCACTCAACTCGTTCTCTCTCTCACTCTCTCTCTCTCACTCTCTCTCTCTCGGTCTGTCTTTATTCGCTCTGATTGTTCGGGAAGTTGATTCTCGGCACTCTCGTCCTCTGGCTATGTAATTACCGAGTCCTGGCGAGGTGTCGAATTCGTTGTAAGCGACAATTTAATCACATGTTTTGCCAGCAACGTCGCCAGAACCTTTGTTGCCACACCATTGTGCCTGCTAATGGGGCAGCTGGCAATGGGTTTTGGATTGGGATTGGGATTAGAATTGGGTGCAAAAGGACGCCCACTTCCTTTTGTGTAACCCAGAGAAAAAAATCAAGAAAAACATGTATAATTTGTTTGTATTCATTTTATATTTGGCAAGACTTCGGGTTGACCTCCCCTGGGCACTTTCTAGTCTGAAATCTGAAAATAACCGTGCGAGTTTTTGCATGTCCATAAAGATGCCAATGCCGATGCCGATCCTGATCTCAACTTGTTAATTTCCCAAGTCGTAAAATCGCGACGACTCGGGTAAAAACTCAAGTTCGAGCTGCTCGAGAAAGTTGGCAAAATTGTTTAATTACTCACAACATTGTAAAACAATAAAAACGCAAACAGGATGGAGGAAAACGTAGCCGACATTTCCCGGGAAAAACGGTTTATGAGTTACGTTTAGCGGCTTTCGAGGGGCGTTGCAAATGACTTTTAAATGCGGCAGTCGCGAGTCGTTGATTACTTTGATTTTTATTTTACACATTATTTCCAGTTTATTTTTTTACCTTTCTTTTACTTATTTATGTTTCTTTTAAACTAACTAACGCGATTGTTTGGCATTTGTTCTTTTGCCAACGTAGCCCAAACACTTGACAAATCTTTGGAGTACAAATCTGAGGCCCAAACGAGAGTCCTTTGGGACTTTTCTTTTGGGCCAAAGAGAAATGCGAAAAACATTCAAATCAATGGTATATTTAAATAAGAATTATTGCTGGGGTGCCAGTTCACCTGGGAGTCCCCTTCTCCGTCTCCTTCTCTCACCTCACCCTGTTTCTTTTCCTCAGCGTTTCTTAAATATTTGCTTAAAAGTTTCAAGCGTTCTTTGAGTTTATTTAAACTAAATTATTTATGCAAATAAAAGCAATGCATACAAAATGCTTGCAATTTATTGTGACAGTTTGAAGGGATGTGTGTGAGTGTGTATAAGTGTGTGTGTGTGTGTGTGTGTGGGTGTAAATGGCAAGGGTTGCTGGATTTGCTTGACCTTTGTTAATGCTATTTGCATTTCAGCTTTTTGACTATTGATTTACGCTGTCAAAGCGATTGAAACTAAAATGTGCTATAGGTGTCAACCCTGAAAGGGTTTCTTTTAATGTGCTTAGCATATTTATTTAAACAATCAATGCGAAGTCACTAAAATTTTTCAGTGACCAATAATAGCTTTAAAATGAAATAACTTTAGTATACATGTGACAATCCTGAAAGAATTTAAAGCCTTTAAGCGTAGATTACATATTTATTTAAGTTGATAAAACAAATGTTTTTAAAACTAAATAAAGTGTAAAACAGTAGAATGAATTAAAGAATTCAATCCGAAGTGTGCTAAAAGTGGAGAATTTAACTTTGCTGCTTTCATTATATTGTTATTACAAATAGTTTCATACTTTTACAATATTTTAGCTAATCATTTTTTGCTGTGATTGTTTGTGCTTGTCAGTTGCATTTGTACTTGTGTAACTTTGAATTGAATTATTGAGTGCTTTTAAAGGTCGGACAATACATATTTGGTTAGATTGGTTCGACTGTTCAAGTTTTCAATGAGTTGAGGACTTGAGAGATGAAAATTCATCATTAATGCTATTTATAAAATATATATTCGTAAAAAGTCAGATAAATAGTTGTATTCCTAATGTGGAGATAAAAAATGATTCGAATTTAAATAAATAATACGTATAAAAGATAATTTTTTAATTAATTAATCAGCTGTTGTTTCTGCGGCAACTAAAGCAGAAACTAAATAATCTTTTGAACATGGAACATATTGAAAATAATATAATATTATAATATTATTTAATACCTTATAGATAAATCTATAACATAATCCAATATTAAATAGAGAAAGTACGAGAGGTATTTCGCTCAACTCAATTGACAAGCTCACCTTGACTTTTCATGTTTTTGCCTCTGTTCCCTCTCTTTCTCTCCCTATCTGCCTTTCTATCTCTACCTCCCACAGTCTGTAGTGTTAGAACACGCCTCGCTTTGATTGGGAACCACTTGGCGTTTATTTGCGGGGGGTGTTAACAAAAAACCGCAAAGTTTTAATTGAATTTCCTGAACAAAATAATGTTTTGCCACTTGAGTCTCGCGGGAGACGCTAAACAAACAAATCGACAAACGAAACAGACAGACAGACACACAGACCGACTGGCTGACTGAGTGACTGACTGACTGGTTGATTGACTGACTGACTGCCTGATAGATTGAAAGGCGATAGGAGGTATGCATACATACCTAAGAATCGAATTGAAATAAATTCGATTCGCAAAATCAAATCACTTGAGTGAAAATACGCACCACAATAAAAGTTGCATTAAAAATGCCAACCAAAAGAAAAACACAAATAAACAAATGGACCCCGGAAGTGGGTGGGTGAATTGGACTTGTTGGGTTGCCCGGTTACTGGGTGGATAAAGGTGTCGAAGCAGTTTTCCTATAGCTGAAATTCCACTTTGATCTTTGACAGCATTAAGCACGCGCAATGAAACCCTTTGACTTTGAAACTGCATCAAACCCATTTGCCAAATGAGTGAAATTAATTACAAGAAGCCACAGCAAAGTGTTGACAATGAACAGACTTGCACAACTAAAGAGATACCCTGTGGGCAAATTTAAAAGCTGATACAATCGCTACTTTTATACTTTTCATTGATTTCTTTTTATCACTTCAGTTTATATTAAATATTTAAAATAGTTTTCAAATTAAATCGACTGTTTGTAGTTGACACACTAAATTAAAAATAAACAAATATTCTAATTGCATATGTGTAGACAAAAACAAATGTGTAGACAACTAACTGACAGCTTCAGTTACGCGTAAGCTTGACTGCAGAGATACCCTTTAAAGAATCTTCAAATCAGTAAATTATTGAGTTTTGTACAATTAAATACCTCATTTTTACAGGCAATTGCTGCCTCATTACGAACTTCAGTTACAGGGTATAATTATGAAAATATCAAAGTGGTTAGCTGTCAACACTTTTGGTTTAAATTTGTGGTTCTGTCTTTGACAGGCCTCACCACGTGTCGACCCTGGCTAGGACCTCATTTGCCTGTTGGCAACGCCCACGTACGGCCTCCCCAAGCAAAACGGGTCTATGGAACAACACGGCTCTAGGAAGGTGGACTGTATGTTTGGCTGATGATGATGCCCTGAGGCAACCGCAAAATAGAATTTTGACACTCTTTCGGGCAGCTAATTCAGCGGGAATCGTTTCATACTGTTCTTGTTGGTCGTAAACACACACCGTGGGATTCGAAAACGACATCAGGATTCCGTGGTCGGTACTGCACTCCAGAAATCGCATCGAGTGGCCACTTTGAGGCGGCGACGTTTTGCGGGCCAAGCGACAACAAAAATTAGACGAAACCAAAGCACTTGAGTTGGACCAACCCCTAAGAATGACCCCTAATACGAAAGAAGAAGAAAAAGCACAAGATGACGATATGCAAAAGAATATATCAGAAAAAAATTAAAGTGGAAAATTTATAAAGAAATATGCTCAAGTATTCCAGGAGAAGCGGCTCTTAAGTGGCCCGTTTCGATTACAGGACGAAACTTAAGATGAATTCCGGCTTATGAAGTGCCTCGACTGCGGTACCGTTAAGGTTCGCCATTTGACTGCAACCCTTTGCTTTTCTTTTCTCTACTTTTACCCTTTTATATTTTACTCGCGCTGATTGAGAAATTAACGTCGTTTAGCCAAGTGGCTGACGTGGTCTGGAGTCGATGATCTGGGGGGGTTTTATTTAATTCCCAACAATAGCCAACGATCCTGGACGACTTCTGCATATGCAGGAGCATTTCTTAGTTAATCTGTTATGACATCTAGTAGATGTGAAGGAATGGTAAAGAGTCCGAGGGGAGCTTCTCCTAATGAGCTCAAATCGAGCATGCCTTATGAGTACCATCAATATCCTACGCTCTGACAGCTCCTCAATTGCATTTGCATTTGCATTTCCAGAGGTATTTCTTTTTTTTTCCCAGGCGAGAACTTCTCACAGATTCTCACACTTGGCACTGCCAAATCTCATCACAGAGAGAATGACTTTCCAGGCGTTACATGTGGGCTTACACATGTTTCAGCCAAAATATGTATATAGGTTTACATTATGATCCTATTGCATTTCGTATGTGGAGAAAAGGTTAATTGTTGGCCAAGTCCTTGGACAGCATTTCCGGTCAGTACGGAAATGCTGCAACACAAAACACATGCAACACAATGCAAACAAAATGCATTTAAAATTATTGTTTTATTTATTTGTTTTTTTTTTCTTACATTTTCTGCCTTGGCTGAAACAATTTGCAGCATTGGCCAACAAAAACACAAGCAGAATCACAATTCGAGTTCCGTTGAATTGCAGACAATAAAGGACGACAAAAGGAGATGCTGAGACAGCACAATTGACCAGCTTCGTTTCGACCTGGTCAAATCAGGTGAATGCGAACGGAAGTCCGACAACATGGCACATGCGACCGCCCAATGGGTCTGTCTTGGATCGGCATCCTCCTGAATAAATCGCCTCTTTGTTTATCCCTAATGGAATGAGCCCTCCAGTTAGTTCTCTGTTTACTACCAACATTTTGTTCACTTTATTTTTCGCCAGAACTAAACAACAAAACAGTTGAGATATATAACCCTAAAGAATATCCACAGTTCTATTGTCGTTACTTAAGATGCTCTTTGATATTGGATGTATTATGAATAACATTATTTTCGACGGCTAACAACATTATATATCCACTTCTCTAAAATGAACTATTTTAACTAAATAATATATTTTCGACTGTTAACTAAATTATATTTCCACTTCTCTGAAATGAACTATTTTAATATTCTAGTTGGATCCGCTATCTTGAATCCTCAAACTGGAAAATAGCAGGGCTTAATTCCCCGCAATATTATTCTACAATTTTCACAATTGTTTTGATTTATTTAAGCATATTTTGGGTAATTTTTACTTTATTAAGAGCATATCTTTGGTATTTACAGTCCAATTCGGACAATATTATTATAAAATCTATGAAAATGAAATTAAATCTATGAAAATAGAACCCAAGAATCATTAGATTATGTTGATGTCCATTCACTAAAATACATATTTTCCAAGTAAAAACATGTTCATTACTCAAAACTAATGATTGTAATCTACAGAGCATAATATATCATTATGTTTAGCCTAAAAGAAAAAATGGTGGAAAATGCAAAAAAAAAAAATAAATATCTTTAGATTTCGTGTGCATGCAAAATGCTCTTAACTCGAATGACACGTGAAAAGCGCAAAATCTGTTAAGTAATCAAATGGACACGTCCGCCTAGGAAAATGTAATCAAATGCGTGTGTGTGTGTGTGTGTGTGTGTGTGGGAGGAGGGGGAAATGGAATTGAGAAATGGGCAGTGGGAAATGGGAAATGGAAACTGCAAAGTGAACAAAGGACATGACTACGTGAGAAAATGTTAGTTAGGAATAACTGAAAACATTATTGCCAGGTGATGTGAATACTCTAGGATCAAGTGAAAAATGAATGTGGATTCATAAATAAATCAAGAATAATTAAATTTAATGTCGTATTTCTCATTGAGAAACTGATTGAAACGATTCAATTAATTTCGGAAGTCAACACAATTTAACCTCATTTAATTCATATAAAAGACTCGCAGACTTTTGGCTTTTGTTTAGCTGTTGTTTATCTTTATGATCATTGTTATTATCACATTTGTTGTATTGTTTGTGAATTTAATTTAAAAGGAAATAAAAAACCAAATTGTTTGCTATGTGTGTGTGTATTCGTGCTTTAACCAGACTCAGAGCTCCAATTCACAATTGAAGAATTCACAACGACAACAACAACAACAGATGTCGAACAATAGAGCGCGCGACTCTCGGGACTTAATGCAAAAGAGAGAGAGAGAGAGAGAGAGAGAGAGAGGAGCACACCAGCGGAGGATGAATGAGAATAAAAGAGAGCGCGTATTGAATGCAGGCAGAGAAAGGCAATCCTCATAAAGGGTTCGGTTTAGGGTTAGGCATTTCATAATGGGTTTCATAATTACAGAACTGTTGATTCTACTCTAGCTCTAGACTCTGCTCGAAATTGAGTGTTTATAAGTACATACAAACACATGTATATAGCACCTGACTGCGTTGCTATTATGTTTCCACAAAAAAATGAAAATAGTGAAAAAATCCCCAACCCCTCCAGCTTTCTTCCCCTCTCCACCTCTCTCTGTCACTCGCTGCACAAGAACAGCTACATTTGAATGTTAAGAGTGAGATGCGTAAGGTAAAAAGCAAAAGTTTGTTCATCTTTCCACTTTTTCCCATTCCTTTAATTCTCCGCTTACTTCGTTGTCCTTCTCCCTTTCGCTCGTCCTTCCGTCCAGTGCTAAGTGAAAAGTAGAATGGTTAGAAAGCAAAACGCTAGCTGAACAAAACTTTTTCCATTACACAACACATCAACAGTTTTTTTTTCTTCTGCCTCTCTATATTTTTACTTTTTTCGGTGGGCAGCACAAAGGAAACGTTGAAAGCGCTGAAAGCTTTTGATGCCCTGCAAGCAAAAGGGTAAACTGGGCATATCACTTTGGACAACAGTCAAATGCAGCCGACAACAAAGTTCCATATTATATTTAAATATATTCTAAACTATTTCTTTCTTTGGTCATCATTAAATAAAGAATATTTCTCAAAATGTTTCCATTTTATGAGGAACTAAAAGTGTTCATAACTATGTTGTAGATATTATCAGTTTATTGTATTTTTTTTATCACAGATATACATATAATAAAGATACTTCAGTTATGCTGCTCATTATAATTGATTAGGAATCAGAGCATAATATATTCTTGCAAAGAAAAAAAAATCCTTCATGTTGTATGGTTTTCTCAACTTGTTTTTGTTGTGCATTGTGCAATCAATCTCACCCACACATAGGTAAACTTTATTAAAAGTGTATGTATGTGTACAGTATACAACATACATAGGTATGTATGTATGTGTGTATGTATATAAATTTGGCTAGCCATTCAGAGCGTTTTTCTCGCTTCTCGTTTCTCGTTTTGTTATTGTGTTGTGTGGCGCATTGTGTCGCTTTTGCTTTTCCACTTTTCTTTACCAAATAAGTAAATAATTGCAGTAATATCCTTTCGTGCGCAAAAAAGGAAGAAACGAACAACGACAGAGAATGGAAAGCGTGTTTCCATGTTCTTTTCACAAACTAAAATGTGCTTTTCACACACACACACACACACTCACACACATATATATATACACGCATACATACACAACCATTGTATGTACATGTGGCTTGTATATAGCACAGAGAGACACACACAAACACCCACAATGGCCAGAGCATACAAAAATTCACACCAAGGCCCCATTGTGATTGGCTGAAAAGGCAAAGCCAACGGGCCACGCACACACACTCACACAATCATGTACATGTATGCTCTCTGAGCGTATGCGTTTTAGCTCTCACACTCTCGAAGCTCTCTCTTCGGACAAATAACAATAGATGCCGCGGAAGTGCAGCGCCAAGCAAAACAATAACGGAAATTGTGTGCCCACTGTATGCGAAAAATCAATGCAATTTTAGAGAGAGGGAGAGAGAGAAGGAACAAAGAGGGACAGAAAGAGAGCGAGAGGGAGAGAGAGAGAGAGCGAAAGAGTGAGTGAGGGTGAGCAGAAGTGTAAGAGCGCAGGAGAATGATATGCGGGAGTTCGGGCGCTCTAAATGAGGTCGCTGCCGCAAAAAATGGGAGCAGCGCAGCCAAAAACTACTAACAAGGCGACCAGACACGAACAGAGCCGAACAGTGAGCGAGCTGTTGTTATCGTTGTTGTTGCTGCTATTCAGTCTTTCTATTGAACACACCCCTCAATGGACAACAACTACAACGAACAAGGCGGCCGATATAAAGGAGCCAATGGAACAAAGCCAACAAACAGCGTAACAAAGCAGCAACAGCAGCAGCAGCAGAGAGAAACAGAAAGAGAGCACGAGAGCGAACACAACAGCAGAAGGCAGCGTGAGCACAGGTATGCGAGAAGAAGCCAACCTAGTTGCCATCTCGCTCTGACGCATACACTTACCTGTACCGAGGGTTGATGTTGCTGCCGCAGCGACGACTGCTTGGAAGAGGGAATGAGAGAGCGAGCGTAAGAGAGAGCGGCCGCTGTGAACTTAACAGAAAACTGGATTTGACTGTAGTCGTGTCAGTCTCAATTATTGCGCAGACAAATCAGTCAGTGTGTAGCTGTTGAGCCGAACAGAAGCAGTAGCAAGAGCAACAGTAAAGCAAAAGCAACAGCGAAGCAAAAGCAACTGCATAACACTGAGAGACAAACGTTTATAGTAAATACAAAATACAAAGCACTAAACAAGAGACATTGTGAATACAGTGAAGTGAGAACAACAAGAAAACAACAACTATAGAGTGAACATTTCGATTTATTCGCAACAATATCAAGTGATAAGCAAACACATAATGGCTACATTATCATCACATCCCAACTACGGTTTCCATCTGGGACCCGGTCAAGGTCTGGAGCTGCCCTCGCCCGGCGACTATGCCTCCCAAGGTCTGGGCAATGCCCAACTGAGTCCCAGCATGGACATGGATATTAAGCGTGTATTGCACTACTCACAGAGCGGTGGCTTGGCTGCCAGTTTGGCTGCCATGGGCGGATCCCCCGGTGGTGGTCCAGGCGGAGTGGGCAGTCAGGCGGCCAGCAACATGAGCCACCACATGGCACACCACATGCACAACGCGGTGGCCGCACAGCAGACGCTCTCGCCCAACAGCTCCATCGGCTCCGCCGGCAGTCTGGGCAGCCAGAGCAGTCTCGGCAGCAGCGGCATGGGCGGCAGCATTGGCATGGGCAGCACACATGGCGCTGGAGTGGGAGCAGGAGCAGGAGCGGGCAGTGGTTCCATGCACAGCCTTTCCACATCTCCGGGTCAGGAGGGACACATTAAGCGGCCGATGAATGCGTTTATGGTCTGGTCACGTCTGCAGCGTCGTCAGATTGCCAAGGATAATCCCAAGATGCACAATTCCGAGATATCAAAGCGTCTGGGAGCTGAGTGGAAACTCTTGGCCGAATCCGAGAAACGTCCATTCATCGATGAGGCGAAACGTCTGCGCGCTCTGCACATGAAGGAGCATCCCGATTACAAGTATCGTCCACGTCGCAAGCCCAAGAATCCATTGGCCGGCGGACCACAGAGTGCTCTACAGATGCAGAGCAACATGAACATGAATATGAACATGAACATGAATATGAACATGAACATGGCACAACAGAAGCTGGGAGGAGGAGGCGCAGGGCCAGCGGGCGGTGGCTACAATCCATTCCATCAGCTGCCCCCATACTTTGCCCCCTCGCATCATCTGGACCAACCGTATCCGGTGCCGTACTTCACCGGCTTCGATCCTTTGGCTCTATCCAAACTGCATCAGAGTGCGGCGGCCAACAATCAGACGCACAAACACCTGGAGGCACAACAAGCATCACAGTTGCCACCGACGACACTGAGCAGCTTCTACTCCGGCATCTATTCGGGCATCTCGGCGCCATCGCTGTATGCCGCCCACTCTGCGAACGCCGCTGCCGCCGGACTTTACACCTCATCCTCGACATCGTCGCCGGGCTCCTCACCCGGCACTATCACGCCCAACGGCATGGATGGCAGTACCATGGACAGTGCATTGAGGCGACCGGTCCCAGTGCTCTATTAAGCCGGATGGGGGTCCAACTGTCCCAGAGTAAAGTACAATTTGCATTGTTGAAGCGTTCCCAAAGTGATCCACTGGTTTTAAATCTTTAAAAGCTCTAAGTAAGCCAAGTACAGTCTAGTAGTTCTTTCTATTAACTCTAATTAACTATTTAACGATGTATCTATCAAAGCAACCCTATCAAGCAACGCTCGCAAAAGTCTAGTACAATCTTTGCACCAGAAAGAAACCGTAAGAAACATTCCTAGCCAATAATAATACGAGTAATAATTATCAAATAATACTACAATACATACGTATGTATTATCTATAAATAATATATCTATAATTTATTTGTCACTAAACAAAACCTAATTGTACAATATATTAATTTTATTTAGTTTTAAGTGAGTGCTCCTTGTTGTTTTTATCAGCACTATTCTCATATCCTAGTTACGAGTACTGTGACTCTCCTCCTCCTCCTCCCTCCTCCCTTATCCACGATCCCCTCTAACACAAATTGTAAATATCACGCCCAATTCGTTATAAAGTCGAAACACAGCCCAAAAATTAGTAACAGAAACAAAAAAGAAACAAAAAACAAAAAACATTTATAAATGTATTATTAATTGTATTAAAATAAAATAAAAATGAAAGAAAACCGTTAATTTTTAAGATGAGAATTGCAAAATAATTAAAAAATTAATAAAAAACGACATTTATTAAAATGACAAAAAAACATACAAAACTTTTCGACTTTTTACTTAATTGTTTTTCAGCGATTCTATTACAGAAAATGTGCTATTATCCTTAGCATTTCATTCATAAAGCCCAGAGATGTTCTATATAGACAAGATCTGATGAGATTTGCAAATTTGGTATTGAAATATCATAGATTGGATTTATTTCTTGAAGCCTTCGGTAAATAAAATTTATTGGGTGCTTTATAAATTCAAAATGTAGCAATCAGTTCATTTAATAGAGATTTATCCAAATATCTCTATTCTTTCAGTTTATGTTAAATGATGTAATAAGATACATACAAAGGCATTATTTATTTTTTAATTTCTTATTATAGAAGAATCTGCAGTCAACCAGAGTCTAGATAAACCAGACAACTTATTTCCATTTTGCGCCCGATTTCTGAAACAATAACAACAATTACTATCTGTCAATATTTACTTTCCCTCCACGTGTGTATTTCTCGGAGAAACAAGTAAATATAATACCAATAAGTACCTCACTTGTGTTGTTTTATAATTATTGTTATTTAAAAACGATAATTTGATTTGCACACAGATAAAGAGAGACGGGGAGAGAGCTAACAAGATAGAGAGATATATATTTGTGGTATTATCCAACTATTTGGCGCAGTATTAATTTCTATTGATTAATGCGCTGTTTATTTAACGCCTGAACCAACAATGATATAGGGGATCCGATGGAAAAGGTCGCGAGATTCGCCTGGGGTAAGGGGCAGGTGTCAAGGGGCAATGGGCATCTCTTTTAGCTATATTTGGGCCTTTGTTTGGGGCGCAACGGGGGTCTAAGCCATTGAAATCTTAGACGGCAAACAGATCCCATAGATCACTAGCGTAGAAATCAACGCGTTTTCCGTCATTATTATTTTTTTAATATTTTCCCTGTTTTTTATTTCAATCTTAACTTGTAATAATAACAAGAATAATTGCGGTCATTAATAAATCCACTTGCATTGTCTTTCCGTAGATTCCAACTGTGTGTTCGATTGTCTATGCTGGAAATGTGTTAAAATATCAAATATTGTTTATTCTTGTGGTTGTTGTTGTTGTTGTTTCTTTATTCTCAATTCTCGTGTCGTTATAAATTTGGTAAATATTTACTCTTCATTGACGTGATACTGAATAATTATATAAAGAATGAGTTTTAGGTTAAGCTCTTGGCAATAAAACGCATACATGCTCATAATAATGATAAAAAGAATAAAGAGAGACACAGGGAGAGCAAGAGACAGAGAGGGATTACACTCGAGTATTTGGTTACTTATAAGGCAAATTTTAATACAAGGAATATTTAATATATATAATATAAATGTAACCAATATACATTTACTATAAATTGTATTACGAAAATATATCTTATAAATTATATATACATATTAAGCTTATAAAAACAAATCATATTTTGTAATTCAGACAGGATCCACAATATAATTTCTTAAGCTTATCCTCTAAGTGAAACGGAAGTATGCTCACTCTGTTAATCATCTCTACCAACTTTAATCTTAACTAGATCTAAACAATTATGCATTTGTCCATCTTCCGCTTCTTGGCTGCATTGTCGAAATTTCACTTGAAACATTTCTTAACTCTGTGCACTTTTATGGCCAGCTTCAATCCCGTTCCCTGCCCACACTCTGCTATATAAGTTATATAGCCTCGTTTCGGGGATATGTATACGAAAATAATTTCGCAAAACAAAAGCCGATGACAATAACAAATCGCAGGCTATAATATTTTCTTTTTACGACTTTATTGGCGGATTAGCGTCTCGCCGTCGCCGTTGCCGGAAAGCAAAAGGAGTGTGCAATCGGAGGTGTTTTATATGTGTCGCTCTATCTCAATCTCTCTCTCTCACTCTCTCGCACTCTATATATAAAGGTATATATTTTTTACCTGCTCTAAAGAGTACCCGGATTAACCACAGAGAAGGAGAGGAGCGTCGTCATCTGATTTTCGCCGTTTTTCCAAATTGTTTTCGTTTTGTTTTGCCGTCTTTTTTTAGACGAAACGCTAATCCGGCGGATTAGCGAAACGGATTAGCATAAAGGTGATACAATTCGCTACAACAATTGCCGCGAGGCTGATGGCAACATATCGTTTTTACATGGAAGGTTAGATGCCATAAACGGCAACATCATCAACAACAAACGCAATGACAACGACAACATCCAACCCGAAGTTGCAAAGGGGTCAAGAAACAGTTGGCGTTAGCGGGATGTTGTTGTTTCTCTCTTAACCAGCCCTTGGTCTAAATATGGCGACTGATTCTGAGCCGAAAAAGGTGGGTGCAAAAGAAGGCGGGGAGGGAGTGGCAAGTCCGTCGTCGGGCAAGTGTCCTGCGTCTGGTTTTACAGCCTAATTTGTGGGTGGTGGCTTTTGTCAAACAGTTTCATATTCTATGCAGTACACAGGGATGATTCTCTACATACACTACACAACAAAATATTGTACTACAGTCTATGTTAGACAAATTTCAATGATATTGTTTATATGTATTGTGAAAGCATGTCGATAATTTAAAAAAATTTATATTAAAATTAGTGTAAATGTTAACTGGATATGAAATTGCAGGGAAATCAAAAAATTAAAATACTTAAATATGCTATGTTTAAAAAATATATATAAACAGTACTGGAAATATAGAAAATAGTACTAAGAACTGGATTTTAATATAGATTTGCTTTAAAATTTAAATAACGAAAATATGCAATAGACAAATGGGTCACCTAATGGAAGATATATTGGCAAAGTTGAAGAAAATTTGAAATATTGAAATATAATTACAAATTGATTTTAAATATAAATTTGCTAATATATTTGTAAAAGGAATATTAATTATCATTAAATATCAAACAAATTTTCAAGCTGACGGAAAATATTGCAAAACATATAAATACATCTATAAATTACAGCATTCTTAAATTTAAATTAATGTATTTACATATGTTAAATAAAATAGGATCAACTGTTATCACCGTAAAGCAAGCTGTGAATGTTTCGCTAATGAGCATAGAGTTTTAAGTATTTACAGTTTGTTGTTTAGTGTAATTTATGGACTCGGGTTACTGTGCCTGGACGTGAAGCATATTGTTGGGGGTGGCACGTGGTTGACAAGTAGCAAAGCGTGGCGGCTTTTAAGTGCTAGTTTGACATTTTTTTCTATCGCGGTGGTTGTTGTCGCTTGTTGTTGTTGTTGTTGTTGTTGTTGTTGTTGTCGTTATGGGCAACCGAGCTAACCAACCAGACCGTCAATAAGTTGCAGCTAACAATTAATTAAAAGCCTCGCCGCAAACTCGACGCACTTAGGCAAATGAGCAGCAGAGCATTTTCAGAGCGGCCCACGAGGCGTATGAGCGATGCCAACTGGGACATAATTTGTCAGAGCGCGTCAAAGCAAAATGGCAAATAGAAAATGGTAAATGGTAGATGGTAAATGGTAAATGGTAAATGCAGTGGGAAACTGCAGTGCAGTCAAAAGGATAACAGTGAACAGCGATTCGTCAGCTTCGCCAGCTTCCTCGTCTCGAGACGCGCTCTCGAGTGTTGTCAACAACGTCATTAACATGGCACGACGCCAAATGGAAATTAAATGATGATAAATTTGCAACTCGACGCGACTGATTTGCGTGTGCGCAGCAACAGCAACAGCAACAGGGGCAACAGGAGCCTCCTCTTTGGCATTTGCATAATAAGCAGCGGAAACTGTGAGGCGCATTCAGTTGTACAAAATTTGATTAGGTGCGAGACATTTCATTTGTCAGGCCAACACGGGAAGCGACCTGGCGGCAACCTCAACATTCACATCGGCATCAGCTTCAGCTTCAGCCTCAACTTCAACTTCAACATCAACGTCAGCGACACTGTGACCACCGCTGTGTGGCAAGTTGTGGTTGCGGTTTTGCCTGGCACAACCCTCAATGACGCCTGACGTCGATTGATGAGCCAAAACTGGACGTCTGTCCATGTGGTGTACTCCCAATTGAAGATCCTCGGCATTCAAATTAGCGGACGGGAGGTAAAACGAGTTGAGATTAATGGCAGGAATCAAACAACTCAATTTACCAAGTTACTGTACGCTCAACAGTGCTGTAATTACTGGTAATTACCACTGCAATTACTTAAGTATTTAGATAATTACATGTTGATACTGTGATAACGACCGATCATAGAGTAATGCAGTGCAACTGCCATTATTAAATAAGGTAGTACAATTTATATAATATTTAGGCCTGTTCTGCATTTTTGTCTAACTTTAAATCCGAAAAACGATCAAATTAAAATACTTTTAATTATTTAATAATTTATATTACAAGTTTAAGAATTATGATCTCTTCAGAATTTCCAATTATAATACTGCCATTACTTTTGTAATTATGGAAATAATTAAAGCACTATATACCATCAAGTTTAAATACTTTAAAGCTTATCGAGAGACAACTAAGGAAAAGCTCAATTCGCATCAGAGGGTAAGGGGTTAAAGCTGCTGGCGGGTGTCCAGTGTTCACATGACAATAGCTAAAGGGGGGAGTTGAGGCGCGGCATATACTGAATGATAGGATTCTCCACGTGCACGACGGAACGCCCGCCGTTAGTGTTAAGCTGGCACACAGGGTGAGTCATTGCCAGGACGCGGCATCTCTGGCAGCAAGGCGCATCCTTAGCAGACTCTTCTGCTCATCCTGTGCGGCGATAAATGCGGCTGTCTAATGCATTATTGTTCCTGTCCAGTGAGACGATGATATGGACCGAGGACAAGGCGCCTGCCAATATGGAATTTCATAACTGCTCTCGAGCGTAATTTGTTTCCTGTTTACGCGCAGCAGGACATCTCGCATCCGCATCCGCGTGCGCATTGGCGTATAAATTATTGCCCGAATCATAAGCCAACCCACCACCACCAGGAGCAGGAGCAGGAGCAGGACCACCACCGCTAGGCCATGTGACCCGGGTGAGACCGTTAGATACCCTCGGGTATCTCCGACTCTCAACTCAAGTGTTTGCCCATTAATTTGCTGGTTAGGGTGGCTCCCAGCAAATATTTGCATAAATTTGTAATAATTTTATCGTCAATTTGTATTTTATTAGCATGTTGCGAGCCACTCAGCCACCTCCCTTCCCCACCATTCATCTACCAAGTCTCATCTTTTTAATGTTGTTGTTTTTTTTGTCTGGCTTTGATTTGTGGTGCTCATCTGCCCAATGCTAATGTGGTTTAGGTGGTTGAGGTGGTTGAGGGACTTGCGGGTGTCTCACAACGATTAATTCGTTTTTATTTTTTATTAATTTGTTAAAAATTTGTCACTTTGGCATTGTTCGCTATGCTTTTCAATGATTCTCTAGTTGAAATATGATGAAGATAAGTGGATTCTGTGAAAAAAAACAAGGGAATAAAGCAGAGAAGTGGTTGTTGTGGGTATTTAATTCTAAACTGACTTAAATTTGTATAAATATGTATTAAAAATCGTTAAATAATACTCTATTACTGGAACTGTGATTTTATTTATTTTATTATTTAAATGTGTATGTGATCTTTATTTTTAGATCTATATTTGCTATTTTTCTTAAATCGATAATAATAGAAATACCTTAAATAAAATACATTAATACAAGAAGATACATACTATATGTCTATATTGAATTTACAATTGCTGAGTTCTAAATCAAACTAATAAAAGACTTTGAAATCCACTGTTGAATCTCTATTAAATACTGGATATGGACAAAGAATTCGCATTTCTTTATGGGCAGGAAATTGATTGTTGGTTCCGTTTAGACTTGGGCACGCTCTATAGAGCTGCGAGCTATACCCTAGTCTGTTATCAGAGGGACAGGGAGGTGCAGCTGCGGCTCCAATCGAACGGCGTGTGCTGGTAATCAAAACAACTGCTTCAATACGAGAACGGGAACGAATACGACTAAGAATGGGTGTATGAGTAAAGGTATGAGTATGAGTATGAGTATAGTACTCGGTCCGACAATCGAGATCTGTGCTATTATGACATAATTAACTCCTCGTTTACTCGACTGGGGATTACATAACGCAATTGGGCCTCAAAGCTGGCGGGGATTACGCACAATGTACAATGTACAATGTACAATGTTTACATTTTTTTGGCAACAAGAGAACGGAAATGCAGGCTCTAAACAGCTTACCAACTGGCCCAAACAAATAACCCGTACACCCGCTGGACGCAGAGGGAGAGAGGGAGATAGAGAGCAGAGAGTAGAGTGCAGAAAGAACAGAGAGGAGTTACATGGAGTTGTTGAAGTTGGAGAAGGGTCTGATAATACTGTTTTCAGACAATGGACAGAGACCGTTGTCGATTTTGAGCGCCAGCTGCTGCGACAATCCAGAAAGAAAGCAGTTAGAAAGCAATAGACACAAAAATAGACATAGAAATAGAAATAGAAATAGTTTATATTGATAACTGGGTTGTTTGTTAGCTTGTTGGTTTGATCTCATCAATGGGTTAAATGCCACAGCTGTTGTAACTGTTGTAACTGGCAATAGCTTGGGGATTATAACTGTAACTGGACCTGAGCAAATCTCTGCAACAATGACAACATAACTATACAAGACAAGAGCTGAGCTGAGAGCGAAGAAAGAAGAGAGGAGATAAAAGAGAGAAGGGAGACGGTGCCCACATAATTGTTGCCCATTGTTGATTACTAATAATATTTAATAACATTTTGGCGTTAACTTGGCGAATAGAGTTTCCCCTCTACACCGTCTCTTCCTCTCTACCTCTCTTCACCTCTTCCCCTCTGCCTCTCTTCATATTGGCCAAGCGTCTCATCAATGCCTTGACGAATCGTAAACAAAGCAAAATTTGAGTAATCAGCTTCATTCAAGAAACGTGTAGCAGAAAGACACAGGGACTAGTTAAATAAAAGAAACAAGCTACAAAATATGATAATGAGCTTTGACGAATATGGCTATACTCTAAATGGCATTTAAATTAAGTTTAAATATTAATAAAATGGTATTGAACTATAGACATTTGCTATTTTGCAATATCAAAATGCTTTTACATACTTATACATTTATTTTCTATTTTATATTAAATATTTATATAGATTATATTCCAGAAAATTTCTACCTATAATATTTAGTTTGCATTGTTTTATTTTAGAACTGTTAACGTACATAAAATTAGCTATTTTTAAAACTGTATTTATATACATTAGTTTTGCAAATAAACGAAAATTAATCAAAACTTTAACTCACATAATATTTGGAGTTCTTTATCGCTGATTTTATGGATAAAGCCAAGACAAAACACTGAAACTTACTCACAATAGAGTTAAACTAATAAATATTTAGTTTCAGAAATTGCTACCACTTGAAATAATCTTAATTTGAATAATCCAAGACATTCAAAGGGTATCAGAAATGCCCAGTTTTTAAATAGTGTACAACATTTTTCTCGCTTCCCATCAGCCCGTGTGGAGGTGAATGGGGCAGTGGTCAGGGCCGGGGATTACGCCGGGTAGAAGGCAGAGAAGGGAAGCTCGGAACTCAGGGCTTCACCGAGTGGCGAGTTCGAAGCTCTCGATGGACAACAAAAGCGCTTAAATGAAACAAAGCAATCGAACAATGGACTCGCATTATTTTCTAATTTATCGGCATTGTGCGAGTAGTACGGGATGGGATCGGCTCGGCTCGGCTTCTCGGTTTGTTCAGGCATTTTTTGACCAAAAAAATAAATAATAAAAAACAGTGCTCATTGTTGTGTCTTTTGTTGTTGTTGCTTGTTTTCATTATTGATTTAAACAAATCGAAGAGCGAACAAGTGAAGAGCAGTCGGCATCGCTATTAATGCGCTTTTAATGAAGTAATAACATCAACGATGACGATGCCGATGCCGAACACGATGACGATGACTATGGAGAGGAGGATGACGATGCCCCCGAAAGCTATGCACAAGGTTCATTCATTAGCAACACTCACTATTTTTGAACCAACTATTTGATTTGTGGCACTTGGTAACTGTATAAACCAAAACTGCCTGCAATTATCGTTAATCTAACTGAACAGATCTCAGTTATATTCACGACTATTAATTGCATTTTGTCACAACAAATTTGCTAGTTGCATTGTGGCACGCCATGGGCTGGGCCACGTTAACAACAATGTGGCCAACAGCACTACAACCAAAACTACAACTAGAACTAGAACTGGGCCTGGTCGACACTTTCCTCTTCTGGGCACTTCTGTGACAAATGTTACGTTCCAATAATTATGTAAAGAACCGTAAATGGCTAAATTCCCCCTATAGTGCATATTGACGACCTAATTTCAGTTAGGACAAAAACTATTGAACGCCTAAAAACAAGTGGCATTAATGGGTGTGGTATTAGCCAAACAAAAAACCCAAAAACGTTGGAATTTGTGAACTCAACAAATGTAATATGTAAATTCAACAACTCTTTGTAACATTTTCTGATTTTTTGAGATCAAAATTTTGCATATGCCTAAACAGTTTCTATAGAATTGTAATTATAGATGTATTAACTGTAATATTGGCACATTTCATTCAACACCACAGACAAATCTTAATATGTTATTTTATTTCAGCTAAATCAGCTAAATATACATTCCCTTTTTGAAAGTTGAAAGAAAGTTACAGTTCGTCTCACCAATCTATTGAATTGTGAAACTTTAGATATGATATTTCTTGGAAATATTGTAATTGAAATTACTTGAAGTCAATTGCATAGTGACTGCTAAAAGGATGCAGCTATGCTATTGTCTATATATTCAGGTCCCTTTATAGTGTTTTCGGTTACTTAACCGTTCTGTCCTGTCTGTTAGCCATGTTAATACTAGGAATTGTACAATCGTTTGCATTGTCTCTAGACAGGCTATGTGTAAACATTGATCTGTCGCGACAAAGTCAATTGAGAAATATCCTTGCACCTGGACTGTTAATTAAAAGAATGCCTCAAACTCGGTGATGCGACAAATTCCTTGGTAGTACTCGCTCTGCATAATACTGCATATAGAATCGGGTATAGAATACCTTCAAAAATGTGAACAATCAATTAACAGAGAACTAAACGTTGCCAGACATTCAACGCCATCGGACAATGTCCAACTACTGTTTGGTAATAATTCTTCATATATGTACTACAGTTCCATTTGTTTGTAGTCTCATCTGGCTGGCGCTACAGTTACAGAACTAAGTCTGCAGCTTATACAGACACTGTACACTACACTGTACACTACACTGTACACAATCAACAATCTCTTCTAAAAATTTTGCTATTTCCATTTACCACTGAGGAAAACAAATATATTTAATAAAAATCTCAACAAATTCCAGATAAATTAACTCGCTACATTGTGAAATTTAGTTAATAAAAATCTCTAAATTATAAACAGATCTGTTACTTAAAAATGTAATTACTTTCGACTCTACTACAAAAGCACTAAAGAGGCATAAATAGAATTATATTAAAATAAATTAAAACACAAATAAAATTACAAGGAAATATTTAAAAATGTAGAAAGCATAACATTAGAGAATTTCGAAATAATTGTAGTGAATAATTTCATTATTTATCAAACCATATTCTATTATTTATAAAATTATATTCTGATTATTTTTTTGCATACTCAATAAATGAAAATTCTAAATAGTTTTCATTGTCCTCTCTCACTTTCTGTGAATTTCTGCATTTGCTTGCAATTCCTATGGCTCTGCAAGGGTATTCTCTTGTCGACTAGCTGAGTCAGTTTTTTTGTAGCTGTCTCAACGTCTTGTTTGACTTGACTGGATGCCACTAAATGATGGTAAACAGAGCGCGGGTTGCGCTTTTGGGCTCGATTGGCTTCTAATCAGCTGTGGCGGCGTCAACAGAATCTGGACAGCGATGTGGCAACTGCTAAATGCAACTGAGGCACATACTGACAGTCGTAAGTCGTACGCTTAATGTGGCAACTGCAATATGCAAATGAGCTGTAACAACAAGAGCAGAAGCAAAGTCGCCACGACTGTTTGTCTTGGCCATTTGTAGACTTTGTTTTGTTTGAACATTTAATTCATAGGGCTGAACGAGTTTTCCACTCAATTGTTGTAGTTGTTGCTGCTGTTGCTGTTGTTGCTGGCCCGCTTAACACTCGATTGATTTTTTTGTTTAGCACAATCATAGAAGTACAAGCTCGTATATCAACGAACCATCGATCGATCGATTGACTGAACGAATTTCAATGTGCCCCACCCCGTATAACTCTCTGTATCTGTATCTGAATATGTTTCTGTATCTGTATGTATAGCTCTCTGTCAGTGGGTTGCTCTGGCTATATCATTAAGGCTCATTATGTTTTATTTGCGCATCGTTGTGCTCATGTCCAGAAAAAGGTGTTTTTCTCTCTTTCTGTTTTTGTTATATTTCGTTTCATTTTCGCCTTATTGTTTGATTTCTTTTCGCTTGTTTTGTTGTTTTTGTTTACGCTCGACACCATTGCAAATTTTGATACAAAAACCTCGTCATTTATACACATGCGAACATAATTACGTTAATTCATTGTGTTGTATGAGGGTAGTCGGTCCAGTCTCCCCCTCTCTTTCTCACCCCAACTATCTGCCCTCTCTCTCTCTCTCTCACTGCCACAGATAGTTACTGCCACAGCCCTTATCAAATCATGCGGCGGCCTCTGATTTCTTTCTACTCTCCTCTCATTATTTATTATTATTTTTTTTTTTTCTTTTGGGTTGATTTATGATGTGACGGAAGTTTAGTGTTTCGGAATTTATTAGACAAAACATTGTGCGAATATTGGGTAGAGATTCCGATTCCAGAAATCGAATAGCGATCGTCTCGAAAAGTGAACAGCAACTGACAACATTTTGAGGAAGGGAGCAAAAACATGGCCAAGCACAATGCAAAAAGCCGCCAGCAGCCAAAAAGGACTCGAAACTGTCACAAAAAGGAGCAACAGACGAGCGACCCATTTTGGCCCATTTTGGGTGCTGACAGTCCAAATATGGAATGAGAGTGCTCAGTGTTATTTGAATGGCCCATACAAATACTATACACATCAGTCCAAATGCCATGCAGAAAACCCGTCGAGACATTTTTCGCTGAATTTCGAATTTCCATGTAGAATGCGAACGGATTCAGACAGATATAAAAAATTGCAAACCAATTGAAAAGGGATTTTGCTATATTAAAGCTGAACGAAAGTATTTTGAAGTATCTTACGAAAGGCCTTATAAAGAATTATTTATAATATAACTGATAATATCTTAGTGTGATTATTAAAATATTTTATAGTTGAAACCATTTTTTTTTAGGTAAAGTTTTAATAACACATTAATGGAAACATCTAACTACATATATAGCAGTGTTGCCCAAAGTAGTCATGTGATACGATTCAATTGTGACAGGATTAAGTATTTATGCTTTTATATTTTGGAAAACACTCATATAAAAAAAATAAGTTGGTTTCGACTATTTTAAGATCTCCTATTATAAAAACGTTCAAAAACTGCAACTTCTACTATACAAATTTAAACTGATACTCAATTACACACATTTTGAAACCGGTCCAAGTCAGTTACTCCAGCAGTTCCACAAATTACGCAATGAAGCGGAGCAATCTAAATTGAAACTGCGTCACTTACAGCTTCAATTGGCAATTGCACAGGTGTGTCTCTACCTACATATAGTAAATATGTATGTACAACGTACATATAAATTAAGGTATCTATAAACCCATCGGATGTCCACGTCACAGAGTTGTGTGTTGGATACTCGCAAGTACTCGAGAGAGTGAGAGAGGAAAAGAGACAGAGAGGGAGAGCGCGAAAAAAATACAATTAAATTGAAACAATTGTCTTTTATTCAAACGTGGCCTAACAAAATACATTGGCATTGTCTGTTTATGATCTCTTTTCAATTGTTATTTGTATTTATATGTATTTGTATTATGTTCATGTTCAGTTTTCATTTGATAGTAATTGAAGCAGAATATAGGAAGTGCTTCAGGTAACTCTCATGTTGATACAGGTTAAGTAAATACTGATTGATTGACAATCAAGTGTGAGTTAAGCATGTAAGAACTGAATTTCATTTATTACATTAGATCACAAATTTTACATTATTTACTTGAAATATTTGGTTATAAATGGCGATATGTCCCTTTACTTATAGTTTTAATTGAAAACACGATCGAATTTAACTTATAATACGTTTATTGCAGGCCAAATAAGATAAGTGAAGAGTTGTAATTTCCCGCATTAAATAAACGTGCTAAAATGAGAATAACATTGTTTTAACATTTTACATAAAAAGCGCATTGTTAACAGATTTGTTACACACAAACAGCTGATGGGTGAAATTAGTTAGATATTATGAATATCAAGCAATGACTAAAATTAAATGAAATAAAGTAGAATATACTGCACATTCTCATAACATAATGTTTTTTATATTGATTTCAATTAGAGACTACATGATGGTAAAACCTTAACTTCCATTAGAAGTGAGTCTGTTTCTGTTTCCATTTTCTATTTGTTATGTTTTTTAAATGGTGCGAAAAGCGGCGTTTTTTTATTATTGTTTGTCCGCCGATCGCTTTTAATAATATTATTTACACTTTGTTGCGTTACTTTTTGTGTGTCTTTCTTCTAACTTATTTTTGTTGTTGTTGTTGTATAGCACTGTGATTTGGGGCGTGAGTCGTGTGGATTGTTGTCAAGGACGATTTCCGGACAGCATTTGCAACCCCTAATTGCTGCCCACTTGAGAGGAACTCGGCTCAGCTGCACTTATCTGTGTCAGCCATCAGTTGGTTGAGTTCTCATCCACACAGCCACTCCACTATCAGTCGGGACTAATCGGCAAACAGTTGCCTTCCATGTCCTTGTATTCCTGTGTATCCCTGAGTATCCTTCTGTCAGTTGCAGGGGCTAATTTCATGTTTATCGCGGCATCGAAATTAACCAGACACCCAAAGGGGCGTTTGCTTAGCTTTAGTTTTGCGGTCGGTTTTCTTTCGCTTCTTTTTTGTTTTTTTTTTGTTTTTGTGACTCTTTCAATTCACTTTGGACCTGGTGTTTATGGGCTAATTTGTAAGTTCTTTTTATGACTGATTCGGTTATCTCGACTTTATGTTTATTGCTATCATTTGCCTAATTTGTCTCATTTGCCTCATTTTATTGCATAGTTTCCATCACAGATCAAATCAAATCCAATCATTTCCATCACATTTATAAATATCTTTATATTTTCTCTCTATTTATCAGCTTGTATTTAGCGTGACTTCCTCTTTCTTTGCTTTATACTCGGTGCCTTGTGCTAAACCTGCTAATTGTCACAAAAAGTGATCAATAGTGATCGAATGATAGATTCAGTTCCAGTTTTATTGTGATCTAGCATTTATTTGAATTTTTATTTATGAAGAGTATCTGCTATTCGCTTTGATGACATTCTTAATTGACTCTGCTGTTGTTCAGTTTGTTAATGTTGATTATTGTGTTTAAAATTTTCCATATTGTTGCGATCCACGAATTGCTTTATATTCGTCTATGAAGATCACAGTTGACTTTACCAATTATCACTGATTATTTCGATTCCATTGGCAACGACAATTCGTCATTGTCGTAACAATTGTTAACATGGCCATTGATTGCTAACAATCTTAATATCAATTTAAGAGTGCGATTTCCATTCGTTGTTTCCACTAATACCCTGTACAGAGGGGGTAAGAGGCATTATTGACTTGAAAAGTTTAAAAAAATACTCCAAACTCATATCAGAATAATGAAAAATGTTAGTTCGTTGTATCTCTAGTTTTTTAGAGATTTAAAGTATAAAAAACTACCCGAAATTCTAGTCGGAATCAAAGGAAGAGTCCAGGGTATTTCTTAGTTCTGCTTGAAAAACATGCTGTCAATTTCCATTTGATTGCAATTTGAAAATATGTTCTCACAGGATAACAAAAAGGAAGGCTACGCCTTAGATCCATGGACTCTGGACTTGGTCTCAATTGCACCCACTTAACGGGATCACATACAATTGAAAATGTTTTGCGCCGCTTTTCCCACCCTTCCGCCCGCCCTCCTCTCATCCAACCATCAACCATCAACCTTCGACCTACGAACACTCGACCAAAATCGCGCCCATTAGAGCGTGTTTAATGTTATTTATTCATTAGGTTTAAGTGTGCGCGAAAAATAACAATTACAAAAGCAACAAAAAACGAAGCGTATTTTGTTGTGCGGGGGTCAGATTTCCCAAATACATAGTATAAAAAAGAGAAAAATAGAAAAAAACGATAATTGAGTGGCAGCATCAACGCTATGAAAATACGAGTGTACTCATAGTGTATTCATTCATAAAGGACGAGCATATTTTCGCCAAGGATCTCGCGATTTTCAGCAGCTGTTGTGGGTTATGAAAAGCGCAGGAAGTTCGCCAGTATTAGGGCAGCTGTGTTATCCTTAGACAGACTGAATTCAATGGATGCCATTATTTAAGCCCAAACAAGCCGCAAAATTGGCCAAAGAATGAGCTTAAATGCCAAGTGCTTGGCGAAATTCTAAGTACTTTTCAGAAGACACAATATAACTACTATTGTGCTTTGTAGTTCTATGGGAATGAAGTCAAATGGAAAATGCATTTTAAATTATTATTTAAAGATTAAATAATAATACTCTTTGAAAAGTTTTAATAAAAGTGTTGCACAGAATAGAGAATATTACACAAAATATACTAACAATGATTGAATATGAGTTAGTTGAATTCCTAAAAACCTGCGATTAAATTGGAAATTACACTTTGCTTACCATCAATTGTGAAATCCATTTTCTGGACGACCATTTACTATAACATTGCATTAATAACTTGATATTAATGCATAGAAACGTTAAAAATTGACATAACATTTTTAGGAATTTCTAAATATATAGTATCTACAATGTTAACATCTTCTAAATCTAACAGTATAGAATGATTACTATCTTAGGAAAATTTGATTGATATAAGGGAATCTTATTAAATATCTAAAGAAAAGTTTGCTTAGAAAAATTGGTTACTTTATAACTATTAATTCTTTTTTAATTATGTGCAGTTAAGATTAGGAGAGCTGTATTTGAAATATTTTGATTTAAGAAAATATGGAAATATGTCTCTGTTTCTTTAATTGATGTTGTTAGAGCTCTAAAATCGGAGACTAGTGGCTATATTATTATTATTTTTGCGCCAACACATGAAGCATTATGGTCAGGTGTTAATAAACTGTAACTCTAGGAAAAACATGGCACACACACTCATACGTACATACATGGCAACTGTAGCCTTTGAGAATTATGAGCTCGAAGGAGCATAAAAAGCTTCTCCACTAAAACTGAGCTGCAGACTGCGCTAGAGAGGAGTGAAAGAGAGTGAGAGGGAAGAGTAGACAGCATGTGTAGAGTGAGAGGAAGAATTAGAGAGCATGTGTACAGTGAGAGGGAAGAGTAGAGGTGAGAGTGAAGAGTAAAGAGTAGAGTCAGTCATGCAACTAGCGAGAGTTGCAGCACTTGTGAGGCTTTCATTTAATTAGCCACAGCTGACAGTTACCTAAAGAAAGCAGCAACAATGTGTACAACATGCACACACACACACACATTACACGGACACACACTCACATACAGTGAGTCAAAGCTGTAAGTTACCGTCAGCAATCGAAACCAAGTTAGAGTTTTGATTTTTGAGTTGAAAACTGAAGTTGCCGCACTTGAATTGGCGTGCGGCCAGCTGTTTTGTGTGTGTGTGTGTGTGTGTGTGTATGTGGTGTATGTGTGTGTTGCATGCCCCATGCCAGCAAGCAGGCCAAAGCACTTGACTGCTGCTTCAATGGCTACAATATGCAATATAATATACAATAATGACATTTCACTTTGCAATTACAATATAAATTGCGCGGGCATTAAACGGCTTCAACTTGCGCCAAATGCACTCGAAATATTTCAAGTGACTCGAAAAAAGTACAAAATAAAAATGAACAAGAAATCTATACATATTCGTATGATTCTTTTTTTTCCACGCTGCAATAAATCAAAATTCTGTAAATGTGCAGATCCAGTCAAGCATTAAAAATTAATTATGAAATCTCTCTTCTCTCGCTCACACTTACAACAGTACTGTCTCTCTATCTCGCTCTGTCGCTGTAGGTTTTCTATGATTTATTGGGAAGGTAACTTCGAGTCGTAAAATTGAGTTATGTAAGGAACCACAGTTCTTAGGGAAAAACAAGACACACACCCCGGAAAATTCGATTGAAGGCGCCAAAATGTTTGCCAAACAAAGCGTAAATTATGAAAATTATGAATTGCTTTGGTTGAGTTACGTACGGAGTATAAAGCATTTTTATCGGGTGGCAAGAGAGATATCTCTTAGAGGGTTTACTGGTTCAAGCCATGTCGATTGTCTGCCAATGACATCTTTATTAGTTTCCACAACGTTGGGTCCAACCATGGAAAATGTCAAAAATGTATAATGAATTATGATGAATTGCCCAAGTCGCTACGAGCTAAAGAGTTTTCAGCCCAACACAACAACTGACAACAAAAGCTAATGATGAACTTAATTGGAGCTTAAATCTAAAGAATTTACCACAACGAAATAATTCTTTATATCTTAACTTGTATTATTTTTATGGTGGTAAAGGATTCCCTAAGCTACTTAACATGGTTTAGTTTATATTTAAACAAAATAACTTTAGAACTATCAACATATTTAATGCAAAACTATCCTTAAATTAATGAGAATTGAATTTGAATTGAAGACAACTTTTAACAATATTGCTTTAAGTTGAATTCAATTACTTTTAAAAGCTATAAAATTGTATATATTGAGAGAAAATTGGCGCAATATTAAAGTTAAATTTAATAGTTAATACAATATAGTTATAAAGATATGGAAATTAATTAATTTACCCCCTCGTTAGTCTCTGTTTTATTATATTCCTTAATCTATTGTGTTTAACAAGGCTTCTTTTTGGAATTACTTCAGTAAACCACAATTTTATTAACTGGTAGCCATTTGCTACTGCAAAAAGAGCACAATACACACACATACACAGATCCAGACATACAGAAAACTAACACATATGTAAAGTATTTGGCATGAATGGCGGCCAATCTTTTGACATGGCCAGTGACATTTGAAAGCGCTTTAAAGCCAAGTTGAGTCGCATTTTGACATTAATTGTGTAAATTCTTTAGGGTCACCCAATTCAAATCATTTCAAATCGATGCTACAACAATTGCGTCAAATTAAACGAAAAAATAAAGAGAGGGTGATAAAATGACAACGAAGTCAAGTCCGCCAAGTGTCTTTGTCCGGATCTAGAGCTAGAGCTGGGGTTGGGCTGGGTTATGGAATGGGTTAGACCCAATGTCTTTTGGTCTCCCTCAAGTGGCACGTGCTTTTGTTGGCGACGGTGAAACCGTTGCTCGGCATTTGTCTCCGCCTTTGGCATTTGTCTCATTTAGAGAAAGGTGACTTTTCAAAAGGTGCTTATTGAGCCATACACTCACATTCATATACATTTATCTACATAGTGTAATAGTAACGCGTCTCTGCATAACAAACACTGAGCACAATGAACGTGGATGCCAGAGATTGATTGTGAGTCGCCATTTTGTTGTGCTCAAGTAGCTGAAAGTCCATAGTTACTATAGAGGTATTAACATCCGAAAAATGGAACTTAAATGTTGTGATTGTCTGGCAGAGATTAGGCTGCAACCTTAATATTGAAAGCTTTCGAATTTATCAAGAAAAATATTATTAAATATGTATAGCAAGTGAACGTAAAGCTCAACCGGGAAGACACACTAAGGAGCTGGTTATAAGAAGAAATATATTCTAAGCCTCTCATAAAAATGTAATTAAATTAATATATACAAACTTAAAATTCATGTAACTTTATATATGGAATATAATTCTTTATTTCAAATGCATTTTCAGTTCTACAGCTACACACACGTAACACACGCACAGGAAATTAGCGGAGCTTAAAGCTGCGTCCGTATGAACTACACAAAAGCACACTTATACAAGAATATTTACTAACACACAGACAGACATTACGGTAGCCTCCCCTCTGTCTCTCTCTCTCTCTGTCTCTGGCATCTGCAGGTTCGTCTAGCCTTGATCTGGCTCACAATAATGGACAAGTAATTAACACAAATCGCAAATTATAACAGATCTCAGCGCCAGTCCGTCTTCCTCTGAAGCAGTCCTTTTCTTACGTCTGCCTGTCCACCACCGCCTGTCCACCAGTCCGCCTGTCCGTCTCCCCCTTTGACAGTCCTCAGACAGCATATGTATGTATAAAGCGTACATAAAGTTTTCTTTATTTTCTTAGTTGTTTGTTCCCTTTTGAATGGCCATTTATCATTGAAACTATGACGGGCCATTTGCTACGCGAAACGGAAGTGGACAAAAGTGACCATCCAGTGAGGCAACAAGGCAGCAACAGCAACAGCAGCCACTGTAGCCAGTTTCTTGTCCATTTATATGCGATATATTTAATGTCATTCTCAAGTAACCAGTCTCAAGTCCAGCAGCAGTAGCCGCATCTCTCTCCCCTCTCTCTTTCTCGCTGACTGCATGCAGCATCGTAAGTATCGCAAATATGTGCAACAATTTGACCGCAGTTGCCGCACATTTGAACCCAAATTACTTGAGATAAATGCGTACTTAATTTGCAGACTTTGAGTGGTGGTATCAAAATAATAATCAATGTTCCATTATCCTTTCAACGGCAGGCGAGTCGAGCGAGTCGAGTCCGCTGCGTGAAGATTATAAGCGACACGTCCACGTTGGCCCCTTTTTCCCGAGCCACCAAGTCGCCGAGTCGCCGTGTCCCCGTCTTACCGATTCCCTTGCCCCTCAGGCGCCCCATATCTCGGCGAATTCCGGTTGAACCCGTTTGCAACCTGAACCCTTCTCAAGCCCATTTACTGCGATCCTCTGCGTGTGTGCGAAAAGTTTGTCTTTCGCCTCCCTGTGGCCTGGGGCGGCGCGAAAATTTGGACATGTTATGTGTTTGCCAAAGTTAAATAGCTGCCGCTGGGGTTCAAAGGTTAAACAAGGATTTGGCATGTTTTTCTAGACGTGCAAAAGTGGCAGCTACTTCTGAAAGCAACTTATCATCGAAACGAGTCTTTTAAGCACTCCGATTGGCCTACGAATGGGACCATCTGAATACCCTGTAGCAAAAGAGTGTTTTGAATTTAATAGAGTATGTCAATCAAATTGGAAAATTTAGAAATAAATACTTAAAAATATTTAGAACAGTCCTTTAAAGAATTGCGATTATTATAAAAATGTAAAAATAAACAGCACGAATAAGGATTTCATTGAATATAACATTTTCAGAAACGCTCATAATTGTAGATGTAAATCTGTTACAACACTCTGTTATTTAAGCCCCATCTTATCTAAAGAATAGGAGAATATTTCGAATAAATTATAGGTACAGAGTATCCCAGAGTTGTATATCTCTAAATAGCTCATATGCCTATTTCATTTAAAATCTTAAGTGCCTTATGCAAATCCAATTTGAATCAGTTAAAGAGTCCGCCAGAGGCAAGACAGGTAGGCGTCATCATCAGCAGCATCATCATCATCATCTTTATCATCTTCAGTGTGTTACCGATATCGAAATCGAAATCGAGTTCGATTTGCAGTGCATCAAGTGGAGAGCACAAAGACGGCGACATTAAAACAAAAGTAAATCACGGCTTAGCGTCAAAGATGTTAATTTTATGGGAGCTACGGCTACCTTTTCGGGTCTCTCACAGCAGCTATCTCTCTCTATCACTTAATCTCTCTCTCTCACTCTCTCGCATTCACTCTGAAATTTATGCAGCAACTGCCAGAAGGGGGCGCGCCAACTCATAAAAATCGAAACACGTTACAAATCGATCGAGAAATCCAATAAAATTATGTATGTATATGAAATAAAGATTTTGTTTAGTTGAAATTTTTGGAGCGTGTGACGCGTAACGGTCAGGGACTAGTGACCATTGTCAGTCCCCGATCCCCGATTCACGATCTGCAGCATCAACAGATCCCGCATCACAAAAATAAATAAAAAAAACAGAAAAGAAAAACGGATTTGATAAACAAACAACAGCCAAATCAATGGCAAAAAATCAAATGAAATGATGAAATTGATCATTAGCATGGTTTCAATCAATATATTGATCATCTGACTACCAGCATTTAGTCGATATGTGATCTGTGTGAAAAATAAGAACACAAAGTCTATCGTAATGCAATTCCAAAAGCGGGTCAGTTCTGTTGCTAATGATGTTAGCTAATTAAAGCTAATGATAATACAACATTTAACAGTTAGCCATATGCAGTGCAAGTTGAAGTAGTCGGATATTTAGGAAAAAATCGTGGTGTAAGTTAAATTACAATTCTATTTATAAAATTTATTCTATTTTATAAAATAACTACAAATTTCATTACCTTTCTTAACCTTTGCATAGTTCATTATTTTATTGTTTTGTATCCAAGGACAATACAGAATTTGTTTGATTAATAGCATAGATAACTGAAAATATATTTATGAGAAAGACTTAATGTTTATCTAGTTAAAAGCTGTATCTTCTAACGCCTCTTCCTTCCTACATCTTCCTCATATTCTTCCCTCATCACCATAATAAAGGCACGCATTAGCGCGATATCCAATTAAAATATTTCGCCTTGATTTTCAATATGTAAACATTTGAATTTCTATACGAATTCTGCTCTTTAATGTAATGTGTAGAACAATGAAACAACATATGGATTATATACATTCATATGCGTCTATCGTCAGAGATTTGGAGCAATTAGAGAAACAGGAAAATAAAATCAAATACAAAAGTGTGTGCAGATATATCAGAGAATGTTCTCTATACTATATATGGAAAGGTTGCTGGTGCTGTAATTAATTTACGCCACTTGACTTTTGGGGCAAACAATGGGGCAACGATGAAACACCAAGCTGAGCTGATGGCGCCAGGCGGAAACCGGAACGGAAGGGAACGGAGCGGGAAACGGAAATGCCAAGGCATGTGGAAACATTTGCCAATGTGCGCCGAGTGGAAAGGATAATGCTGAGGCAGTAATTAAAAGCGGCATGCAACTAGCTAAGCTGCGGCCAGGTATGCTTTCTTCTTTGCCTCCAGTCTGTGGCATGGTCGAGTGGCATTTGGCGCGATGCATTTTTTTTTTTTTTTTTTGCTTTACGCGCCACTCGCTGTGCTAATTGAATATTTGCCAGGTGGACGAGCCGAGGACTAGATTTGCATACGCTGCATTTAACCCAAGAGGATGCTTAACAGAACAACAAATAGGACATGAGTGGACCATCTGGTTAGTCTGTTTTGATCAGCACTTACCACTAAATGCGTCTTAGACGCGGCTCTTTGTCTTTGCCTGTCTTTGGCCAGGACAATGAAGGACCTCCCAATATGACTTTGATATGGTAGCGTTGACAATGCGACATTTGTCTCAATTGTTGTACACAATTTCTTTAAAAACTAAAAATTACTTTTTAAATACGCAATTGTCCTTTTTACACTGATGTCCCGTCTTCTGTCTTCTGCTATTCTGAATGGCGGGTTACCTTTTGAAGCCTACCACAAAACAAAGGCAATTGTCAATTGTCAATTGTTGAAAAGGAAATTTGCATTTTTCGTACTAGTTTCAGATCAGTTCAGTTCTGTTCCGTTCCGTTCAGTTTGAGTTTTCAGTTTTCAGTTTAAAACTGTTCAAGAGAAATGTGAACTTGTATGTGTCTGTAGAGAAGTGAAGACCCACCGCAAGGCATCGAAAGAAGACCATAAAACTGGCTCAGACCGGGCCAAGTACGGTAATAAACGCCGGGGAAAGAAGTCGGAGAGTCGGGGACTCGGGGAATCGCAGAATCGCAGAATCGTGTAGAATCGCGTGCCTTGAAGCAATATTTACATATTTGCATTTGGCTCTGAGCTCAGAGAACGATCTGTACGCTCTATACGCTCTGTACGATCCGTAGGATCTGTGCTCAACCTCACACCTCTCTCGCATTTGGCGAGCCATGATTTATAACGTTTGTAAAAATATGACAAGTCTGTCATATAAATTCTCATATTGTTAGCATACCAAAGACATCGTTTCGACTCTTTTCCTTTGTTCATCTCACCAGCAGCAAACAGAGCCTGGTCAATGCCAATGATGCAACGCCCTCCACATTTCTACAATTCCACAACTCCACAACTCGTTGTGGTGGCAGTTGGCGCTTTTGTTTGGACCTGACTCTGAAAATTGTGGCCATCTGCACGTGTTGCATGCTGCAAACGGTTATATGCCTCTCAAGTGCCAACAGTAAATGGCACATAAAAATATTTTCAATTTCAGTTTCGGTTCTTTCGGTTCAGGAAGTTACTTGCTTCAAAATTACAGAAGTCGCTTTATTACCGGTTCAGCCTTTCAGACTTTTAGCCTTTCTGCTTTTCATCCGTGAACTGTGAACGTCGCCTTGGGCACTCATTTAAATTGTTTTCTTTTTTTTTTTTGGCATCAGAAGGTGTTATTAAATACAAGTCCAAGTTAAATAACCTGTGGTTAGTATTTAATACGTTGCACTGGCTTCTTGAGAAATTAATGATGGTACAAATAAGTGTTTTATTAAGCGGCAGAATAAACCTATCTATTGTTATTAAACTAACAGAATACTCTTTATACAAATTAATAGTTATTCAAAATTACTTTATCTAAGGAATTCCAAAAAAAATATCAGTTGTGTCTTTGTTTGTTAATAAATCCTAGAACGGTATGTGAGGTTCTATGGTGTAATGGTTAGCACTTTGGACTTTGAATCCAGCGATCCGAGTTCAAATCTCGGTAGAACCTGTGACAGTGTTACTTTTTTTTAAGCCAGTAAAATAAAGTTAAGATAATTAATTCCTTTTTTTATTAACACCATTTTTTATATAGAGTAAGTTAAGCATGTTGGATAATTGAATCTAGTAAAATACCTATACTTATATCTATATTTATGTCTATATCTATGCCTATAATTACAACTATCTCTACATCAACGCTAATATGGATATCTTTGTCTTTATGTATATTTACATTTATATTTACATATATATCTATATCTATATCTACATATATATCTATATCTATATCTACATATATATATATATATATATCTATATCTATATCAATATCTATATCCATACCTATATCTGAAGATATTTCCCATGAAACTCTTCTATATTTACTTATTCTCTTAGATTTTACTTAGCCAGGATGTTGCTCAGTTTATGAAAAACTTATACACAACACCCATTTGAAGCAAGAAGCATCGTAAAAGTGTGGCACACAGTGTCAGAGGCCGGAGAGGTGTGTTGAGAGAGAAGAGGTAAGGACAGTTGAGGAGAGGAGAGGGATCAGCAGTCAGTGCTTCGGGTAGGAGTGATTGTGAGGCGTATTTGTGACCTAAAGTTATTAGGCAAAGTGACCTTTTCTCACAACTCGTGGATCGTAAAGCACTTTTGACTAAGTAGAAACAGATTTCGCTGGGCGTTTGGGAAATTCCTTGGGCAAGGACGCGTGTCCTGCATAAAAGCTAAATGCCTAGCAAGTTCATTGTTTGGCCTAATGCTAATGCCGTGGCAGTGTTCGGCCTGTTTGGCCTTATTAGTGGGTTTATTGAGCCCAGGAAATTCCGAAATTCAACCCGAGACTTCCGAGAAAATATCTCGAAACATTGGAAGCCAGCACAAGACGAGTAGCGATTAGCGTGCTCGACTCAATTCTTGTCAAAATTCACTTGAAATTTCACACTTTCATGCTGAAATTGCATTGCACATTCAACGGCCGGCTGCTGCTCGATTATCGCGGCCGCCTGCTGTCTATCGATAACAGGGAATATCGAATTTGATACCACGTCCATGAAGTGTATTTGTAATCTTTGAACTCTCGCCCCGTCTGACATATTAGACAATTCAAAATACAACAAAATACAATGGCAAAAACGCAATACAAAAACATTAGGAAACAATTGAAATTGTTGAAACATAAATCCCCTACCCAACCCCCTCTCACCCCACACCCCTGCAATGTACGGTGTGTCCTTGTATCTATATCCTGCGCAATATGTGTTGCCGCCTTTGTTTGTGTGTGTGTGTGTGTGTGTGTGTATGTATGAGTTGTTGTTGCTTTTTTCCTTCTTTCATTGACAATCAACAGTCGCAGTCATCGCATCGTTTTGCTTTGTTCGGGCTTTATATTCCCGAGTATTATTACGTCTGATATTTCCGAAAATACGGGGATGAGGGATGAGGAATGAGCGAAGGGGGCAGGGGGAAGGAGGAGTCTGTCTGAAGTGGCTACAATGGGCATTAATTTATATGGAGCATGGCACGAACAACAACTAAATGCGCATTATGACAGCATTTTAATTGATCCCCTAGACTAAGCGTAACTGTACTTTGCACTCTCTGTCTCTCTCTCTCTATCATTTCGCTCTCAATATGTATCTCTCTCTTTTATGTTGAGCTGCTGTCAACGTTGATCTAATCTGACATTTGGACTGAGATGCATCGCTGCACAGATTTTCCAATAAACAAATTTCGCAGGACCCTCTAAAGTTGCATATAGACACAGATACACAACTAGAGATACAGACACAGATACAGATACTTTCTGTGGCAGAGATTAGCGTTTTACGCTCGTTTGAATTTTTATTATGCTAAGCTTGGATTTAATTTGAGCATTGTTTTTCCCTCTCAAGAGGGGTGGTTCCGTTTACACGCAGGGGGTAGGACCAGGAACAGGAACGGGACGAGGAACAGGGTCAACTTTGTCCGTAAAAGCACTTGCTCCCTAACCTATAGAGAAACTAAACTCATATATCGATATAAAACAGTTTAGTGAATTGTCGCAAGATGATTAACCCAAGACAATAGAACAACAAGAGTTCGAAGACTGTGGAAAAAATAGAATAGAAAGAAGAAGATTTCTGTAGTGATCCTGGCAGACAGTCTGTCGCCGTTTGTTGGCACTCCATGGCACAGACGAGAGCATATTTGGTTGATTGTTGGACATTTAAAAGAAAATCGATTATTAAAATGAATGAAACGAAATGAAATTTCAGAATGATCTGCAATTCTATACTAATCTAGCAGACAGCAGGGCGACTCTCTTTCACTCCGTCCATTGTTCCTGCCAGACATGCTGGCGACCCTGTAGCAGGTAGATCAGTGTTTCAGTTCTGTTCTGTTCTGTTCGAGTTGCCTCTAAAGGAATGTCCATTGTCCATTGGGCATTGGACATAGTTTATGTGTCTGCTGCCTAGACCATACACGATCCATTTCCATTGTTGACCACGCTTTTCGTAGAACAGTGTGTGACAAAACAGTAGAACAAGGGAACAACAGAACAAGAGAACAACTGGAGAACTGAAGAACTAAAGAACTGAAGAATGCACAGAGACAACGACTTCTTCGACTCACTTATTCTTCTCTTAGTCTTTTTTCTCTCTCTTTCCCTGTTGACTGCGCCCCACCATTAAATGCATTTTCCTCATCTTTTCTTCTTGCTTTATATGACATTTATTTAGTTGGCTTTCATGGCCAATGTGTTTCTGCTTATTAATGTGGAAATGCCTCTCCAAATTGGAGTGTCATTTGGGTTGAATCCGACAAAAGGAAATGCCCAACCAAATTGTTAGGGTGCAAGTTTCAAAAAAATCATCAAATTGTGTGTGGAAAACTCGTTCAAAAAGAAACTACAATCTTTTGACTATACTGTGATCATTTAGATATGTCAAAAGAAAGGGAAACATGAGACATCTATAAGGAATTAATATAGAATTATCATCATTTTGACAGTACCACAAAAAATTTGCGACAGTTTCCCACACAAGAAGGTAACCAAAAAATGAATAAAGAACAAGTTTTATAGGATAACATAAGTCAAAACCTCAGTTTATCTATCGTATCTATCAAGTGTTTAAAGGAGAAACCTTAGACAATATAGAATAGCTTAGTTTTAATAAGAATACTGTAAGCAGATCTCAAACAGATCTCGATAATCTTATAATATTAATGATATTTCGCTATAGAACAACACTTGAGGTATGCATTTATGTATATACCCTGTATAAGGGGTATTTAACTACAAGCGAGTCGAGCTCTGACGCCGACACGCCAGACAGTCTGTCGCCAACACATGAAATGAGGGAGATAGTGAGAGTAAGTGAGGGAGCGAGAGAGAGAGCAGACAAGTAGCTGAGCGGACTTAAGAACACGCACAATAAGAGCGAGACAAGAGTAAAGACACAAGACTGAAAGAAATGTAAATAAAAGACAGAAGAGGATCACTTACACAAAGCTAGACAGAAGAGAGAGAGAGAGAGAGAGAGAGAATACAAATACAATGGCCTCCTACACAGTGGTAAGTGATCAGTGAGACAGGCCTAAAAAAATAAAGAGAAGAATGCTATACTATCGTATAATACTAAAACCAGAACCGAATCGAACCCGTGCCCCGGGCATTTGACTTTTTGTTGTGCGTTGCACTTTATTTTCATTTGTTTTGGGAAATTCCCAAATAAAAGGTAGTTAAAGCCATACAATGCCAACAAACAGGTAGAGATAAGCATAGACCCGGGGTACAGTCAACCGATCCATGGATGACATTGACAACGACAACGAGGATGACAACGACAACGACAACACCTGTGATCCCGCTAGAGATCACTAGGAGCATTCGGAGTTTCCCAGGCTCGTCGTTGTCGTTCGCACAGCTGGTGCAAAAACAAACACAGGAAGGAGTAAGTAAGCTTAAGCCTAAGCCGGCTTTTACTTATCAGGCAACAGGACTTAGCCAGTTAGCCATGGCCAGATTTAAATGACCGCAGCTCAGCAGCGATTTGTATAATTAAAAGCCGCATGCAAATTGTGGGAAATTTCATCGAGTATCGGCAACGATCTGAGATCTATATAGAGGCGTATGCAATTAGCACACGAAAAATGAGAAAATAATTAAGTCTTTGATATCATTGATATTCTATACAGAGATTTCAAAAAATCTATGATCTACTTTAATTAAAACTAACTTTGATTAATATAAAAGATCTTTGCTATTATCAAAAATAATAATATATCTACAAATATGCAGATTAACTAATCTAAATGCAGATTAACTAGTTTTAAATTCCAAATCTCTTACAAATTATCCAATAACTATAATTTAATTCTAAATCTGTTACATAGAACCCTCGATTTTCGATCTATAAAATGACATTTGATGGCAAAAAACAGCATAAAGTTCACACGATGCAAAACTCGCGCAAGTTTCATGATTTATGGATATGTGTTCACAGTCAAAACCATTGCAAAAACCCCTAAAATGGCAAAAGGAAAAGAAATTGAAGAAAATCAAGGTATTCGTTAGGCAATCGATTGTCAAAGGACGCAACCCTTTTTGCAATTCCCGTTGTTATTGTAGGTTTCGTTTGTGCCGTCAAGAAATCAATGCGCTCCGAAGGGCAACCCTGTGAAAGATCAGCGCAAATTGCGAACTCTCACCTGCGCAGTTGACAAAAAGACGACGGGCCTTAAAGAAAAGAGATCTCTTCTTGAAAAGGGGTCACATACATTTCATTATTATTTTGGTTTTTTGCATTTGAAAACTGGGAAACTGGGTCGTAGGTCGATCGTTGATTCGAAACGGGGTCGCATCTTGCGTTTTCGACTTGATTGAGTTTATGTGATCGCATCGGCTGATCCTTCGATCGGTTCAAAAGGTGCAAAATAATTGAACACGGCGAAAATGAAAATTTGCAAGCATGTAATTGTCTGAGATTGGGGGGGATTGAGGACTGACAAAGGTCGAGACAGAGTTGTTGCAATTGAATTTAACTCTTTTGTTGTTTATTTATTGGTATCAGAGCAACATTTGACTGGCAAAAAGTAAAGTATATATGTATGAATTGTGAAAGGGGTTTGATTTTTGCATTGGAGGGCAAACAATGTTGTCCTGATTGCAATAACATGCAAAAGAAAATACGGAAAATTAAGAAAACGCGCCAAAAATAAGAAAGACATGCGGATAATATGGAAATGGAAATGAAAATGGAAACGAGAGCAGAAAATGCACAATCACATCGAATGAATTTGTCAATCAAAAAATAACTTAATTAACGAGCATGCAAATTAGTCAAGTGAGGATAATAGTAGAATTTGCATATATCAGAATTACTTATGAAATTAGAAAGTCTCTGGAAACTGCTGGAAATTTATGAATCTATTGAACATTCCTAAATTACTTAAAGAAATTGAACAAAATCATAAAAAAAATAGATCAGCTTTAATTGAAATCATTTTATATAAGCTACACAGCCTATTGATAGACACTAATCTCTTTTGAATTCCGTAAAAATACGAAATATAACGTATTTCTGATCAAATATTTTAGTAAAACATCTTGCAGTGTATTAGAAGTAGGAAGCTATCTTTACAACGGAATTCGGGAAGGATATTCTATTGTAATATCAGCAAAATGAACATCTTGAAATGACTTGAAATCACAAAAGGCAAACGAAATCACTCGAGATCGAAGATCTGGCATATTTGTTACCATTATTGAAAGTATCAACTTACCAAGTGAATGAATTTGCAAATGAAATGCATTGATTTGCGATTCAAAATCAATCGAGTGTGTGCGATCTTTATGTCGATCTATATGCAAATCGTAAACGAATACCCAAAAAAGATTCAATTTCATTGCACAACAATGGGAAATTGCAACCGTGGCGAAAAGTAGCAAATGTTTCAGCAAACCCAACTCATGTGCCGATTCATTTGGCGAAAAAGAAACCCCTAAAGATCGATTGTGCGACATTTGAATTGCCTTCAAATGGATGTTCAAAGATGTCCTGGCCGAGGCGCTAAAGCAACTCCCCCCGCCCCTGGAGGACAATTGCCCCGCTCGCATTTGCATGCATTTCAAATTCATTGACGTGTCGTTGTCGTCTGTCGTCTGTCGTCTGCTGTTTGTTGATTTTTAATTTATTTTTGATTTTTTGCGCTCTCCTAAGATCTATCTTCTATATGCTCAATTTTTTAATTTTTTGCCAGGCAGCTGTCTGTTTGCCTTTTTGATGTTTGCTGTTTGTTGTTTGGCAATTTCCTTGCGGTTGTCCTGAAGTGCATTGCGCACTTCCAAGTTGCCTATCAAAGTGTCATCCATCATTTTGATGGCTTCTTGCAACGTTTTCTGCCACTTCCCCGTATTTGTTGTTGTTTACATGTCTTGCCCACTCGCCAGTTTGCAAGAGGAATGGAAAAAAGTCACACGAATCAAGACTCATCTTGTAATTGAATCTTTTATCCTGACTGGAGATCGCTGGGAAAAATACGCTGGCTGCCGTTGGCAATGTGGCAACGCCTGCGCAGAGTGTGTGCAACATAAAATTTGCATGTGGCATGAAATTTGAGTGGTCTGCGTGGGTTGATGCCACACAATGCCGTGCCACAATGTGGCAACTTAATGGGGCACACACAATAATTTTCCACTTTGCCACATTGCCACGCACCATGAAATTACCGCACCCCCGCAAAATGATCCACGAATCGTTAAGTTGCAGTGCAACTTCAACTAATCAGCTGTCAGGGCAAATAACTCAATTAACTTGATCTGCCACAAATACAATTCCATGGAATTTCAAATGCAACCGAGTGGCAACTGTCAAAATGCTGTTCAAAATTCAACGAATTTTCTGATCAAAACAATACGAAAATGCATGAAAAGACACGAAAAGACAAGAGACAAGCCAGATCCAAGATCCAGCCATTGATCAGCCTCTCTTATAAAGTGGCGACTGTCATTCGACGACGACGACGACGACGATGACTCTGTATGAAATGCATTTCGAGTGGAGTTGGAGTTGAAGTTGGAGTTATCCAGGTGCCCCCAAAGATCTTCGTAATGGCAGACACAGCTGGTGGCAACTCCAGAGCCGGTCTCCACACTGTCTGGCCCTGGCCAGACCAGTCGGCGACTCCGAGACTCCAACTCAAGTGGACTCTGTGTGGAGTGTGAGTGGATAGTGGAGAGTGGTGAGTGGTGGGTAAAGGGCAGGGGAAGGGGAAACTGGCTCTTGGAATGTTTTCATATCAATAATTTAGCTGTGTGCGCAGTCCAGGGGAAATGCATTTATTTTGATATTTTTTTATTTGTCGCTGCTCGCCTCAATAAAAAAGAGACACACAGCAATCAATATGCAATAATCAATAGAGCAACAACATTTTCATTTCATTTTTACTTTTCCAAGATTTGACAAAAGCGCATCCACAACTTGTTGCACTAACAACAACAACAACAAAATAAAGATAGCAACAACTGTAGCAACAGCAACAAAAGTGCAACTCAGTCCAACAATAACAATGACGCAGCCGCAAAAGTTTCTTACCAAGAAGAATCGAACCCTAATGAGTTGCTGGCGGGGCACAGACTATCGCATACATGCAGCGTGCACTGAGAGAAACAAGCGTGCACTTCCGACAACAATTAGTTAGTTAATTAATTTATATTGATTTGTAAAATATTTTTATCTTTCTAATTTTGGAATATTTTAGTAATCAGAATATTTGTATATCTGTTGGCACTGTAAAAAAGGTACCCTTAAAGCTCCCCTCGAAAGTCCTACATTTAGATATTAATAGTACAATAAGTGTTTATTTTTAATTTGGATATAATTCTCTGGTATTGTAAGATATATATCTATTTATCTGTCGTTTCTCATTCAAGCTAAACTTAATATTATTATTAAATTATGTATAAATATTCTGTTGAATTTTCTGTGAATGAAAAAAACAACTTGAACTAATTAATCATATATTTAATGACACAGCTGATTGAATAATAATTTGAAATATATATTTATGCTGCGTCAAATTATTAGATTTGTATTAATTTATTTTTATTTTGAAATAATTCTCTGGTATTGTAAGATATATATATATTTATCTGTCGTTTCTCATTCAAGCTAAACTTAATATTATAATTAAATTATGTATAAATATTCTGTTGAATTTTCTGTGAATGAAAAAACAACTTGAACTAATTAATCATATATTTAATGACACAGCTGATTGAATAATAATTTGAAATATATATTTATGCTGCGTCAAATTATTAGATTTGTATTAATTTATTTTTATTTTTGAAATAATTCTCTGGTATTGTAAGATATATATATATTTATCTGTCGTTTCTCATTCAAGCTAAACTTAATATTATAATTAAATTATGTATAAATATTCTGTTGAATTTTCTGTGAATGAAAAAAACAACTTGAACTAATTAATCATATATTTAATGACACAGCTGATTGAATAATAATTTGAAATATATATTTATGCTGCCTCAAATTATTAGATTTGTATTTTTAAGTTCATAAAGTTTGCAATGCAAATAAAAGATACAAGTCAATCTAAAATAATATCTCTGATTGTGCTCAGATTATAATATTTCAAACTTCATGGTATTTCCCTTTCTTTAAAATTCTTCTATATTTTATTAAATTTTGTCAGTGTAGGCGAACCGGTTGCTGTTCGATTGGGCACGGAATGGCAGCTCTTGCAGGTCTGATTGAATCCACTATTTATGCGCTTAAGGTTAATCAAAGCGCGGTCGTGCGATGCTTTACACACATGGATGCAGACTTTGACTCAGCAAAGGATCACACAACGAAAGAGAGGGATGAAGTGTGTGTGTGAGTGAGTAAGAGAGTTGTGGGCAGGGGATGGGGGACGGGGAGGAGCAGCCGCAACGGGAGCGGCAGAAACAATTGGAATTTCGGTCGTGTCATAAATGCCACAGGATATGGCACTGGATGCCATCCATAAATAATAAAATTTTATGTGCGCGTTCTTTAGTCTTTTTGACTTGGGGGATTAACAGCAAACAGCAACAGCAACAACAGCAACTAAATATGAGAGTGTATACAGATATTTATATGGCTTATATATATATATGTGGCACCATGGGGCGCCAAGCGATTGTGCCGACTCAACGGCCTGTTTGTTCTTATTAAAAGGCTCCACAAAAGAAATCTAAAAATTTTTAATGAAAATCCACAAGAGCTGGGAATTTATGCGAATGCGTTGATGCCTCAGTCTCTGTCTCTGTCTCTGTCTCAGTCCCTTTCCCCTAAGTCTCTGTAACTACTTATATAGGCTGCCACTTATTTATCACAACAAATCAGCGCACGCACCCACACAAAACCAATTCGACACGCGCCCGTGGTGGCCTCCGATCGGACCTGGGGAACTGGCAACTGGCAACCTGGACGAGGGGACCCTGAGACTTGCTCCGTTTGCTGTCCACGCGATCAGCGCAATTAAGCCTCATCGGGTCGAATCGTAGATGGATGGAGAACGGTGGGAGGGAGGCGACAGGCGGCAGGCGGGGTGTGTCTCTGTAACAAGGTGCTAAATCATTGGGGCGACATTAACCCCAAGCTATGGCACACTTTATCAATGCACCAGCAACAACAGCAACAACAACTAAGAAAAACCAAAGGAAAGCAAAGCAAACCAAATATGTTGCGCCTATCAGCGACCAAAAGGATAATGTTTCTTTCAGCAACAGCAACAGCAACAACAACCACAACAACAATAACTGTCCATTTCGGCTGACCAACCATCGGCTAATGAAAGCCAAATAGCTGAATTATGACTTCGTCTGGCATACTGGGTCAACTTATGTCAAAAACTGACTGAAATTGCGAACTCATAAAAAATGCATTTCAGACTTTTAAATAAAATATCAACAATACTATAATAAAATACACTATAATTTTAGTTATCTTTGAAAGTGTCACACTTTACAGTGCTGCAAATTATATACATATTAATGGTTATAATATTTTTATATAACTTTTAAATATATTACAATTCATAGAACTTAAAATAAATATCTATTAATCATAAGAAATTAAAATGGGGATTAAAAATTTAACTAAATGGGAGCGTTAATTTTTAAACTTAAATATTAATTATTATTATTTATTTATTAAGTAGAAATCTTTTATATTTTGCAACAGCAAACAAACGACAAAGCGATTTTAACAATTGCAGTCAAGTTTTGTATTTCAAATAGACATTAATCCCATTTAAAATCTATATATAAAAAAAAAAAATGTTCAGCTTTTCAGCTGGTTATAAATTTGAAAAGGTAACAAGTCAATAGGAACTGTGAATATTTACAGCAGCAGCTACACTGTGCCCCCAGCTCCTGTGCCACGAATAGCAGCTCCATTGAGATTCCAAAGTGCGGCAAAAATGCGCAATGCGCTCAGAAAAAAGGCAACAGAATGGTAAGAAAAAATACAGCTAGAAAAATGTGTTAAAAATGGTTTTGCTGTATCTTTTTTATTCTTATTCTAGAGTGTTGTCGCATTCACGAGCGTTATTGCGTCCTGTCTGCATGTGTCTCTCTCTCTCGCTTTCTCTTCCTCACCCTTTCTCTTCTCTTCTTCTCCCTCTCTCCAGTAGCTGTGTTCATTTGTAGTTCATATCGCAAGTTGATCCAACTGTAGTCAATTTCGCGGAGTTGGCAACTTGGGCGGTTCTGCGAGGCAGTTGGCAACTTTGTCATGGATTACAATTTATGGGCACAGTTGGAAATGCCACATGGAAGAGCCTGCGTTTATGGCTGCAGTTGCTCCCTCTTCCCATACTCCCCCCTCTCTCTCACTCTATCTCTCCTACTCTCTCCCCCCACATCAGTCAGAGGGGACTGTAAACCATGAAATTTATGCTCAATGGTAAATTGCGAATACAACAGAAATTGGGTCAATAAGCGTTTGTAATAACAAAAGGCAAAACTAAGAAAATAAGCAGAAGTGAAAAAATAACGATCGAAATACTTAATAATAAGTAACAACAAGTAATAATGAGTGTGAGCGACAAAATTGTACAAAAAGGTCAAAATACAATACATTTTCTATTAACTGCAGCAACAACAACTACAATTCAAACAACAATGGACCACGAGAAAGCTTAAAAAAATAAATAAGTTTATAACAACAAATGAAATGGAATTCGCAATCAATCAAATATTGCTTAATAATTAAACAATTCAATAGAGTCAACAAACGAAAATAAATTGTTATAATAAATTGTCAGCATAAGATACAAAAGTGCTCATAAGCAAATTGTAACAACGACTGTTCAATGCTCTTTTTAGAAGTTTTATACTAAACATTCTTTGCTAGGACTTCAGACTACTTAAAACTATGAACATGAATTCACTTTCTTTCGAATATATTATTCAGAGAACGAGAACGTTCTTCTTATTATGATATCAAAAGAATCAAGTATTTGATTTACGCATCTCTGTCAAATAAAGAGTCAATATTTTAATTTATTAAAAGATTATGTTGAAGTTTCTTTTATAAGGAAATCAAACAGTGGTTTATTAAAATGGCTATGAAGAATATATTAACACAGTTTATATGCGTAAATGGAATTCTTAATAAGCGAATAAAATTCTTCAATTAATTGGATGATAATAAATATTGTATATAAAGCATGAATAAAGCTATACTTAATTATCATATAAAAAATACAATGTCGATCTATATTTCAATTTCAATTTCCTCTCACTCCTTACTACTTAAAATAAATAATATCTGGACTTTAGAAAGATATAGAGCATATTAGAAACGCGCTGACAATTGATAATTACGCAAGTCCCTCAACGGGGGGGAATTGGGAGCGGAGGGGAGCGTAGACCGCTATATAGAACGGATTGGTAGCAACTGAAATCAAAAGTTACAGAACCGCTGCTAAAACCGTTGCGTTGGCTCTAACTAGAAATAGATACAGATACGTTTGCAGAACGACAGATACAATCAGTATGACAGTAAGTTAACCATATTACACGTTCAAATAATAAAGATTGGTTTGTTGTTTAGTTATTGAACGGCATGAAAAGGTCCAGGCCGCAATCCGATTTGTGGGCTTTTGTCATTTGATTGCTTCGCTGTTTGTTATAGTTGTAGTTGTTGTTATTGTTATTGTTGTTGTTGCTTGTTGCCTTTCTCTCGTTTGTTGCTATCGCTTTTGTGGCATTCGTTTCGCTACTTTTTCGGGCCGTTTCTTTTCGGTGGCTCCAAGTAGTTGCTGTTGTTTGTTGGCCCTTTTGTTTGTGCCACCAAATTTTAATTATAAGCAACTTACACAAAAAGCCAATTGTCATTGTAACTGTCCAGCGAGCTAAGCTCATTTATCAATGCGACAGTTCTGAGTGGAAAAAGCGTGGAAAAACAATGACAGCTAATGTGTAGAAGAGCTTGAGAAACGGTTTTCAATGCCTTGAGACTGAAAGTTGTGATCCAATGCCATTTTAAAGATAGATACCTATGTATAGAATAGCAAATTTATTTTAAGATATTGTCGGTATGAACACTGTTGAAGTGGTTTTACGACGGAAGTGGCTAACATATGATATGAAAATTCAGCATGAAAACTTAAACAGTTCCTGAGATCTTAGACTGAATCGTTTAAAGTGTAAATAAATTCATTGAATCAGAAACTTCAACTGAGAAAATGCTGAACAAATGCATAAAATATTGATATAGACTCACAACTACTTTTAATTTACTATTACTGCTTGTTATCGATAAGTTATCGATCATTTAATTAGCTTGCTGTAAGCGTTTATTTCGAAGTGAGGTGTGAGTCTTGCATATTAAGTACCCAAACAAGCAGATTCTACCCGCACTCCCCGTACCATAATTTCAAGTTACCAGGCGCGTATCTTACAGATACAAATCGCCTCGACGCGCATCTTTCAACACGCGCGCTGTGCGCATCAATCACAACTACTTAAACAGCATATGAAAATATGCCCAAAACGGAGTGAAGCAACAACAACTAACAAATATTTATTATTATTGTTGTATTTCACGCCTTTAAGCCGACAGATACAGATACAGAATAAAAGAATTGAAAGAACTGAGAGAAAAGAAAAGCCCCGAAAAAAATGCGTTGTGTTGTGCACTGCATTTTTCATATCTTTTCACTCGTTGCGCTGTTGTTGTTGCTGTTGTTGGATGTTTGTTATTATTATTTGTTATTTGTTGCTCTTGTTATTAAGTTCTCATTGTTCTATTGGTTCGAGCAATTTCTCATCGCCAACGCTTGCAGCGCAGCTGAAAACCCAATGAAATTTCTATCTCATGGAAAGCACTTTCCAATTTGAGCAAAACAATGGAAAACTTTCGGATCAAGCATGGAAATGCAGCATAAACACATAAATTTCGCTATGCTTTCAAACGATTCTCCCCCTTCCTTACTTCTTACATTAACTTCTCCTCCCCTTGTGTTGTAATTCTTACAAATCTTTTATTATACTTTTCGCCCGGTGACAATCTTTAAGGTATCTTCCGTCCGCCCTTGGGTCAGTCCTTGATTGTCTTTTTGGGCCGGTATCAACCCCCTTTCAGGGGCTGAACATTTTCTCAGCTTGTAAGTTGCATTTTATGGGCCTGGACTGTGGCATCATTAGGTTTTGTGCCGAAAATTAGGGTACAATTTATGGGATGCGCTAATTTTCATTGAATTTTCCTACTAAAAAACGAAGTCAACCCATTGGCAAACTTGTAATTTATGTCGCTGAGAAAAGGACACAGGAGGCGGCCAATTAATGGCAGCTAATGTCAGGCTTGACACAGGGCTCGTTCCACATTCCCTGCTTCTTGCCATCCTCCTCTTTCTTCCCCTCTCTCCTCTCCCCTGTCCCTTCCCCTTTCCCTGCTCTGCTCCAATACGTTTCCCATTTGGCCAGGCAATTTGCACCTTTTGCTCAGAGCTTTACTGCCACCTAATTGAATTGAGGACGAGTGCTAATCCGATTTGTGGTTGACCATTCGGTTACGAGTAGTTACACGCATCAGTTGCCACTTTGCGACTCAAGGATCCCCAAACTGGACACACGTCAAATCTTGGCTTTTCGTTCAAAACACCAACTTACCAAAAAAAATAAAGTAAAAGGACAAATACTTGAGTTCTCCATCTATTCATTCTTTTTTACTTTGACTTTGGCTTTTGTCATATTTTCCATTTTTTCTTCTTTATTGGAACTTTCATATTTTTGTTTGTCAAATGCAGTGACTGATTGTACATAGGGCATATAAGCTTAGCTAGTAAACAGAATAACAGCTACTGAATGTCTTTTCATTATAAATATATTTCTGAATTAAATATATCTTCAAAATAATTATTATTCCCAAAAATATCTTCAATATTACGTTGACATATTTGATGATTATTAGCCACAATTGATGTTATTTATATAAGTTTTAGTTAAATAATATTAGTTAAGTTAGATATTAAATTTATTTGATTTCTTTTTTTATTATAATTAATATTATTTTATGTACCAATATTTTTAAATGGCAAATGGAAATCTTTTCAATTCTTCTTTAACTATCTCATAAATGTAATGCAGGGTAATAGCGTAGTCGCGCAATGCTCTAATCTCTGTGTGTGTGTGTGTGTGTGTATGTGTGGGAGTTGAAGTGGCCAAGAAGTGGGTTGTCCCTTATGGCCTGGTCAGTCAGGCGCAAATTATAAAGGAATTAATAGAGGCAAGGTCCAACAATGGGCAGATATTCTTTTTTTCTTCTCTTTTTTTTCGTTCGTTTTATTCTTATTCAGTCTTTGTGTGGAGTCAGTTCAAAAGGAAAAACCTCAAAGAAACTTAGAATGGAGAGAGGAGACAGACAGGCGGTGAGGCAGTCGGATTAGGCATTGAGCGTCTTGACAATCTTGGCATCAAAATTGGCATTTGAATGCATTTAAATATGCGAATATGCAGAATCTGTGCGGTTGGATGAAGGACAAGCCCATAATCATAATGAAGCCGAGCGCTAAGCTGATTGATTGCTCCGTAGGAGCTGATCGAATAGAATGGCAAATGTGTATGAAAAGCAGCAAAGAAGCAATGTAAGGTTGCATATTGTGTTTTGTATATAGTCGTATGATGTAAGAGAGATGATGAGATGAGATGAGTCGAGTTGAAGAGAGTTGAGTTGAGACAGACAGCTATCCATCAAGGCGTCGCTCGGATTTGGATTTACATAAATGCAAATGCACAATGGTACAACTGTAGGGCCGTAGGGCTAACCCACTTAAAACTGTCATTATGATTATTATTGATCATCAGCTGGGTGTTCTCCCCTTCCCCCTCCCTCCTATTCCCCTCTGCTCTTGGGAAATAGTTTTTAAATTGCTTGGCTATTTACATAATGCTGTTAGCGATAGGGCTAGTCGAGCGGGTCAGAAAAACAGGTTAGCGGGATTAACTTAACAATGTTTGGAAAACTTTCTAAGCAAATAACAACAACAACAACAACAACAAAATAAGGAGAACAACAAACAGCCAATGAAACTGAAATTGAATTTGAAATGGAGAAGAAACAGTTGAAGATTTCCTTGCTACGGAACTGGAGAAGAGCTTACTTACGAGCATGATGGGATTAACGTTTCGCGAACTGTCATAAGGGGCTGCCAGCTGTCAGCTTATATGGCTAACTTGATCTTAAGCTCTTTTGGTCATGTGAAAATTATGAAAAGCAACTACCTCGAGCCTCGAATTCGGACTCCGACTCCGACTTCGACTCGAACTTGGACGTGCAATATGGAATTGCACAAGAGAGTAGAAGATTGTTGTTGTGTTATCGCAGCGGGAAGATCGCTGCTCGTATTACGATCAGGTAAAAGGACTCGAATCGCATTCCCACACGGGACAGCCGGGGAATTGAGCGACCTGAAGTGGTTCAACTAATCAAAACTGACAAGGCAACAGACCGGCCTGAGATCTAGACACGACAGATCCTCACTCTGATCCAGATTCCTGCTCCGATTCCGATAAGATGCTGAGATCTCATCTTCTTTTGCTTGGGGGTCCGAACGGAAGTGAGTTCATCAAATTAAAAGGTGACAAAAGGGTTGCAACTTACGTTGCTCTCGGTCAGGTAAAGACAATGCGTCAAGGGTCAAAGTTTCCTAGAGCAGGGACAATTGACAGCAAACGGTACATCTAGGGCTAAAGTTTAAATTAAATTAAATTCATAGGTTTAAACGAGTTCAAAAGTTGAAAACACAACTCATAAAAAAAGGTAAAGATAATGAATCAAGAATGACAAGATGCTGTTTTCCTGCAATTAGCTGGCATTTGTTTTCCAACTTGCAAGAGAGACAGAGAGAGAGAGACGGAAAGAGTGACGGGGAGAAGGAAAGAGTGAAAGGAGAGAGGGGAGAGGCGAATTAAAGGTGACTAGAAGGGAAAAGGACCACGACGATCTGATCTTCGATATTTAGAAATTTAACATTTCGGAAAGGGGTAAATTTTATAATGAAACTGATGCGATTATAAAGATATTGCAATATTAATTATTAAAAGAGTTAATTTTTTAACTTGAAGTTAGCCTAAATTTCATTTTTAATCATCAGTTTAATCGGTTACATTTTTAATCAGTTGTTAATTAACATATTTATAATAATATCTTTATATTCTAGTTAAATTGTAAACACATTTATTTAAAAGATGAACAAAAGCTTTTTTTCCACATTGAAGAAAGCTCACAGAAGTTTACAGAAGTTATTTTAAGAAATTGCATAAATTATTTTTGGAATAAAACTTAGATTATATTGATCATTATAAAAGTACTTTCTCTAAATTTATTATTTATTTCATATATTTAATCTTAACTAATGCAGTCTACTCAAGAAGCAAATATTTAATGCAAAATATGAACAATACTATTTATTTCATTTTATGAATAACATATTTTTATAAAATTAATTTACAATACTTCGAGTATCTTCAAGTTCAACAGTTGACTTTAGTCTGAAGAAGCTTTCTGTCCCTGAATTATAGGCAATGACTAGTCAGCAATTAGGACTGGCTATTGTCATGTTTGGCTGGACAGCTGCGAGGCACTCGAGAGAGACAGGAACAGCTGAGAGAGAGAGAGGGAAAGGTAGAGGTAGAGGTAGAGGGAGACAGTTAGAGATAGGTCCATAAGCCAGTCGGCAAATTAGCGATCCTGAAAGAGGCACTGGTCACGGTCCTTTGATGAATTGCACGGAACCTCTCGAAGAGTTACGCATCGTTTTGTGTCAAGAGTGTCGACTTGATTGGATCTGACAGCGCGCGAACCAACCTGAAGCGAGTAAGGACTGATGATATGAGGATTCCAAGTTGCCAAAGGACTGAGAGACTGACGGACTGAAGGACTGACGGACTGAAGGACCGTTGGATCGAAAGGTTGAGTCACAGCAGCTGCGAGCGCGCTAAAATCGCGACGTAAATTGATGTGGATGATCTTGAGATCATCGTCATCATCAACATGATGATGATGAACTTCCGAGGCGCGACATAAGTGTAGCAAGTTTGTTTGTTTTGTCGGGGAGCTGAAGGGTCAGAATTGTGATTGTTGTTATTGCTGTTGTTATTATTGCTGTTGTTGTTGTTGTCCGCCTTATATGCAAATCAAAGGACACGAATTTACCGCCCTTTGAAGCTGCGCCGGACTTGAAGAGGAACTAAAGATCGAGATCGAGAGCAAGAGCAAGAGCAAAAGCAAAAGCAACAGAGAAGCTGATGAGCTCGATTGTTGTTTGCCAGCGAAAGTGACCGTGAATTGTGAATAGTGAATGTTGAATACTGAATGCTGAATGCTGAGTGCCGAATGGAAGACCCTTTTGATTGAATTCAAATTAAAGTTGATACGTTTACATTTATATTTACGCTTCCATTTTGCAGTGACAACTTTGTCTCATGGATTCCAGTTTTTCATACTCTGTTTTTTTTAGTGCCCTTTGTTGTAACAAGTGAGCGGCCTTAACGGCTTTTCGTTTCACTGGCCGCTGAAATTGTAATGGTTGTAAGCGACGTTAACTGTTAAAAACCTGAATGGATCTTACAGCATTTGGCAATTATTAAATCTCGGGCGTGGCAAATTTAATGGCCAAAGTTTGTTCCAAACTGGGCAACATGCACGCGGCGAGAGAGAAAGAGAGCGAGCGGGGGAAGGGAGGGAAGGAGGTAGAAAACCAAGATGTAACCCTTTAACACCCCAATGGACAGGGCACAACAATCGATCGATCTTCCCATTAACATTGCCAAAAAAAAAGTGGGCGTGGTGCGGCAACGAAATTTGCCAATTTTTTTAACAATTTAACAATTTACAATTTTATTGGCAACGCCCCGACAAACCGACAAATGTCAGCAATTTTTAATGGCTTCATTAAAAAGAGTCTGCAGTCTGGAGTCGAAGCCCCTCTCACCCCTCCGGCCACTAACCCTTCCTCATATACGATTTGCATTTACTCAGAGACAACAATAACAACATCGATTAATGGCCGTTACAAATGTTTTCCATTTGTCAGCATGCGTCGTGTTTTGCTTTCCCATTTTTCGCAATTCTCCCGTCTCTCGTCTCCCTCCTCATGTCTCTCCAGCAAAATAATATCCAAAATTTGCGTATCGATTTGGCATGCCCGAATAATTTATGCGAATTTATGATAGGCATCTCGAAAACTGTGAAATGAATTCGAATGAATGAAAATTTCGCTTGCGATTTTCAATTTGCGACTTGTGTCCGCTTTTGTTGGCATTTGTCTGGCGGTTTTGGGTTGATTTCGATATGGAAAACGAACCGGAGAACAGGGAAAAGCACAAATCGTCTGTCTGACTGACATATGCCACCGAATGTGCATAAATCGGTTGAAAGGGTAGTTTAAATAATAGGCGAGCATTTATGACTTGCGTGTAATTCTAGTTGGTTAATAAAGCTATTTAAATTCATTTGCAATGATTAACAAATAATAGAAAGTGTGCTAAATGGATTATTAATATGGATTATTGTCATTTGAATATTAATGTGCAGATTATTGCAGTTTAATTTTGTAACATTAACAGCAGATAATATATTAATAAATAAATAAATAATTTAGAATCGATTACTTATTGAGTCATCTTGCCTTATATCAAGAAAATTGTCAAGTAATTGTTGAAACACAATTCGGAGCTCAATTTTAAAGAATTTTGTTTAAAATATCTTAGTACATTTCAGGTTTTATTAAGACTACCTATCAATTGGCATCTAAAATTAGTTATTTTCATTGAATAAACTTTTGTTTTAAGATTTGCATTCCTAAACTCTCCAAAACTAAATATATTTATTTACAGAACCAATTACAAATATTCTGATACTACAAGAATTCTTTATTCTGGGAATATCACAATTATCGACTTAATGAGAAACAGATATTGTAACTAATTTGATGAGGCATTCTTTAACGATAAGTATATCAATATATAGTGTCGACTATAGAGTGGCTTACAGCTCGAACTAAACCTTAGTCATTGCAACCCAGACTAACCAGACAGACTAACCAGACAGTCCGTCGACCGCTGACCAATTGATTATTGGAGCTACCATGTTATTAATATCATTTTCTGTATTTCTTGCTGGTTTTTTGTGTTTTTTACTCCCTTTTGCATGATGCTAAAATGCCAAATCATTTACAGATGCTGAGGTTGCAGCAGATTAAACAGTTGGGCAGTCTCCCAGACAAGGTAGTTGGAGATGAGGGACTCAAATTGCTTGCTATGCCTAATGGAAGTCGGCATTCAAAATGGGGATCGATCGATGGATCGAGATCGATTTATATGCAGATGATTACGGGGCAAGAAAGCCGCTGATATCAGGAGCATCATCAGGCATCAGTTGGCCATGGGAAAAGTACTTATCGGATAGACTGTATGGCCAGCCACTTGACCTTGTCTGTGGCAAGCGTTTTGTGCTGCACTTTTGTGACCGTTGTTGGCTATAAGCCTGAAGAAGAAGAAGCAGCAGCAGCAGCAGCAGCAGCAGCAAAGTGTTATCCTGTCGGCCATGCGGCCATTCGTAATGCTCACTGTCCGCTGCCCGCTGCCCGCCGCCTGCTGTCCATTGTTCTGGCCAAAAGGTAGAGACAATGACTAGCACAAAAAAAAAAAAAAAAGAAAGGCAAACAAAAAAAAGACACACACACACCTACGTGCCACATTGAATGGACGCAGGACGCGGGCGGCAGCTCGTTGCGCGTTGCACGTTGCCAAGACAATGACAATACACTGAAGCAAATTGAAAATTCATTCATGTGAAACGCACAAGGCACAAGGTGGCAAAGCAGAGGAGGAGGAGGAGGAGAAGGAGACGGAGTAAGAGACGGAGAAGTTGAAGGTGGAGTAGGAGAAGTTGTTTGACCGGCTGGGCATTTAAAACACCTTTAAGCGGATTATAGGAATTTTGACACTTTTTCGGCGTATCCTTAGCAAAGCAGTGAGAGACAGGGAGAGAGAGAGAGAGAGAGGGAGAGTCTCCGACTCAGCCACCGCACGTTGCGCCATTGAGAGACGTTTGACCATTGAGAGATGATTCGTTAGGGACTTTCGAGCAGGTCGCCAGGTTGTCTGGCTATCTGACTGTCTGGTCTCAATGAATTGTCGCACCGGCTTCCTTTTACTCCTTACTTACACTCCCTGCTGCCAGCTCTGTTGTCTGGCATCGGTTGAGCGATGAATTATGAATGAAGAATGAAGAATGCTCAGACAAAAGTCAATTACATGCGTTCTTCTGGCGTTCGAACTGAATGAAACTATCCCTAGCATTATCCTATTTTCATTTTTAATACCTTCTACTTATATTTTTTGTGTCTTGTTGCGCTTTTCAACAGTTTCCCCGAAATCTGTTTCATTTTTCTCGTTGAAGGGTTTTCTTTATACTTAGTTTATTCCCTTCACATCACATACATCACCTCATTTATGTGGGCGTTGACGGCCGCTTTGCAACCTGCTGCAAAATGATTCTACCTTCTTCTGCTAAACGGTTATAGGGTATACAAATTTCCCGCTTCGCAAGTCTGCATCGTTTCAACTAGCAGTTCTCAATGGAATTGTGTCCTTTGTCCTAGTTCCATGGACATCAAAGACAACACATATGTTGCCTTATATCTCGACATATCAATCGCGTTGTCATAACTGCTTTTTTCTTGGTTTTTGGCAGATTTCCTTATCAATTTGCTGCAAATCTCATGGGACCGTTTGAGCCGCATTGTTTAACTGTCCCAAAGTGTATCTGCATATGTGCGTGCGTGTGTGTGTTTAGTCCTTGTTTGCCATTCGAAATTCGCAAGGATTAAACGCATTCAGCCAAAAGATTTACATCTCGGTTGTCGATCGTGTGTGTTTTATTTCATATTGTCATTCCGTTCGATTGATTATAATCGATAAATCGATCGATTGAGGCTTCTGCAAAACTGTTTGCTTTGTGGCCTATGTAATTGTTGCCGATGCTTATCTGAAAACTCAGCAGAGCCGGGGATTGTACAGAAAATAGATTTGCCTACCTATTGCAAACCATATAAAAAAGGAAGGGTATTTAAGGTGTGTGATAGAAATTAGCGAATGCATGGGGACAGTAATTAATTTATATATTTTACATTTTTTTAGAATTGCGTCCTTCTCCTTGTTACAAACATTACAACAAACACAAGTTTAGTTTCTAATATTCCGCTTATTTCTATAGCATACTTTTGGTATACGTATCGTCTATTTAGATGAAATGGTAAGGTTGCTTATAAAATAGGTACATTGAGAAACTATACAACATGTATTTAAAACCAACATGTAGAATTCTCGAAATGTTATTTTTACAATAAAACACACTTTTAGGCAATTATAGAGTTTATTTTAAATCGGTCTAAACAAGGAAATCATTATGAGACCTGAGCGTGTACAATATTGGTAATTGCAGTTTGCAAAGTGAAAAAATAAAAGAACGAGAAGAGAGTCAATTGCAAAATCTTGCTCGAATCAAGTATTTTTGACTTGGTTTTGTGAAAAGCCGGGATTAACATACTTCTGATTGATATGTTTTCTGTGTGGTTTTTCTTATCACGCTCCCCACTTAACAGGGTATCGTCTGGTTGCTGGGTTGTAGCGCTGTCGCCATTTCTTCCCCCATTTGATTAACATTAATGAGCAACCAAAAAGTGCAAAATTTACATGGCAACGTCGTCGATTCTCTCTTTTTCTGAGCTTTTGTTGTGTGGGTCTTTAGAAAAGCGGCATTGAAATGAGTTGGCAACAATGTGTGGCAGCACCTGCCCCCAAATAACAACAACAACAACAATAGCAACATTAACAGCAAGGGGAGCAATAACAACAACAGCGATTTAGGCATTAGATTCCATTCAAGTGCCGTTGATTTGTGGCATTTGCATACGAACATTTAAAGCTGCCTCAAGACCCCAATCTGAGAGTTCGGAGAGCAGACAAGTATTCTTATACTTGTATGTATTCGTATTCATTTGATGTTATTCACTTTATTCCGTTGCATTTTAAAGGCAGTCAGTCAGGCAGTCAGTCACTCAGACTGACTGACTGAAGACGAGTCTCAGATTGCATTGTCAGCGGCTTTTTGTTCAACTACTCATTAACATTTATTTGCAAGTGCAAAGAGAATGCAATGGCAAAAGCAACTGCCATGATAAATATGACAAACAAACAAACCGACAAACAAACGGGCGAACAACAACGAGCGAATAGACAAACAGACAAACGACAAACAGAAAAATAGACAAACAGACAACGCACACAACGGACAAACAATTGCATTGCGAAAAACAAACAAGGAATGCTCACGAATTTTTGGCCAAATCAACGACTAGGAAAATGCCCTACTGAATAGTAGTAATAAATAAATAGTCCTAATTTGTGATGTAAACAAATTGATTATAATTCTTAAAAAATGTAATTAAAAAAAATGTATATAATGTTGTAAAGTCAGCAATTGATCGGGTTTTGCTTCATAAATATGCATATAAGTATAGGTAGCGATTCTACAAAAGTCGAAGTACTAATAACTCGAGTTCGTTAACATCACTAATCCGAAAATTCTCTCCCTAAAATCTCGGATATCGGTTGTCTTTTATCTAAGAGTTACTCTATGAATCTCCCTGCAGCTAATAAGACCGTCTGCCTTATTCTGCTGAAGTACAGGGTATGCTATGTCATAACAATGGCTGCCTAACAGTAAAAGAGATGCAGATAGGGACAGTAGCATTGCCAAAGACAAAGGGTTAGAGCCAAGTACATAGAGATCCAAAAGCCAGGTCCAAATGCGTTGCAGGGGGTGGATTAATAAGTTATCATAGTTAAGAAGATATTAATAAGCCAAAAATAAAGTAAATTTCAATGCCAAAGTGTTTAAAGAAATTTTACTCTTCATAATTCATATTATTCATAATATTAATATGCAACAAAATAAAACAAAATTAATGCATTCTATTAGCTTAAATATTGTTAGTTTTCTATATCAAATTTTATTATTATGAACAAGAATTTTCATGAAAATTTAAAATATTTAAATATTTTGACCACTAATGAAACCGCCCTCGTATAGTGAGTGGCACAGTTGCCATCGTCATTCAGTCAGTTAGTTTGTGAAAAGAGAGCTGGAAAAACGTCATTGTTCAGAACTTGCAATTGTTGACTGACAATTGGCAAAAAAGGTAACAAGTACAGAGATGAGCAGAATTTTCTCTCATTCCCAATCTCATTCTCCATCGCTAGTATCCCTCTGTCCCACACAGCTCAAGTCATTAGAGCCAAATTGAATTAGAATTGAAATAAGAATTAAAATTAGAGCATTGCGTTGACTTTTGTGTGCATTTGTCATTAGTTTGATGTTAATTAAAATGAGACCCAAGTAGCAGTCGAACAAAATTAAAATGAGCGCTAAAAACAGCCCCATGAAACAAAAGCAAACACCTGCAAAACACACACACACACACACACATAAGCATAAGCACACACACACGCACACACTCATAAAAAGCTCTAAGAACAATGGCGACAAATGGAGCTGCCGCTGCTGCAGTCGCCGCCGACGTCGCGGTCGTTTCGTCGTCGTCGTCGTCGTCGTCGTCATGGGCAACAGGACACCAAGGAAATTAACAGAACAAAACGCTGCATGAATATGAAAGGCGAATGGAAAATCAGTTGCTGTCCTGCCAAGGATTTAAGCGACGCAGTTTAAAGTACGACACGTAAATTAGCCAATGAGTAATACAAAATAGATATATTTTTATACTAAGGATAAAGATGTCGGCATCATTCTGAAAGTGTCCATTAAGATTAGTTGATTTTGCTTTCGATAGTTGTGAAGCGCTAAGTAAATGCGTTAAATAAACAAAAAACATAGCAACAATAACAACAAAATAAATAAAAATACATATAAGAAAATAGTCGCAAGCGACTCCCATTTGATTTCGACTCCCAACCCATGTAAAATGCTTCTCCCAACCAGAAGCAGCGGCGTCGCAGTCGCAGAGCCATATCCAATTGGAAACGCCCACTAGTCGGCAAATAGCAGCAATAGACGACAACAACGATGGCGAGACATGACAGTAGTGTCGTCTCGCTTGCGCTATAAGACTACACCTGCTGAGCTTGGCGCTCAATTGGCGCTCTTTGCGCGCGAGCTCTCTTGCTCGCTGTCTCGCTCGTTCTGACGCTCGTTTGCTCATTCGATTTATGCTCTCAGCTGTGCTGTGCTCTTTTTCTTTTTAAGCGTGACATTTCTTTGCTGTTTTTTTCTTGAACCAAGTGTCACCTGCACTTGGACGCCGACTGCGCTGCTCACCCACACCCACACACATTTATACATATGTATGTGCACGCCTCTCTCATTTGCATGCACACACAAATTTCTTATGTTTCACATGTTACAAATTGTCAACAGAAAAAAATACTTATTAATCCACAACAAAATCAAACAAATAAACCAATAAAAAGCTGCTGCCAACCAGTTCTCTGTGTGAGTGTGTATGAGAGTGAATGTGTGTGTGTGCATGTGAAGTGAGAGAGCAACCGACGCTGAGCGAATAACTAAAAGTTTGCATGGCAATACGATGTTTTTGTAGCTTTCGCTGCTGTCGCTGCCGATGTCGCTGCTGATGTCGCTGTCGGTGTCGGTGTCGCAGCAGCCAACCCCCCAAAAAGTGACAAGTCCGTGCGTGTCGTTCGTCTGTGGCTCGTGGGAGAGCGCGCGCCAAGTTTTTAGTTACGCGTCGGAACGTGTCCGTTGAATAGCCGCGAAGCCAAAAGCAGCGCTTAGAAGTCGTAGCAGCGCAACAGCAGCAGCAGAATCTGCAGCAGAAGCCTCAGTCGCAGCAGAAACAGCAGCAGCAGCAGCGACGGCCTTAGTTTTAATCCATAGTTAAAATAATAATAACAACAACAACAAGCAGACCGGAAAAACGTTTGTGGCAATAAGCAAATTTGTTGTTTTGTCGTGTTGCAGTTGCTAGTTGCAAGTATTGGCAATTGCATCAACTTGACGAAACGCTCAACCGTCGGTTAAACCAATACATAACTGACCAACAACAACAATTCACTTTGTTCAAATACAGTGTTGCACAAAATACGATAACGGCTCAAATTCCAATTGGAATCACAACAATCCTTCACACAGCAAAACAAAATCAAACAAGAATTCAAATACAAATTAATATACAAATAGAAATAGAAGAAAAGTGTTAATATTGCTCATAAAATCGTGAAATCTTGACCATAAGCTACTTATATCAATAATAAACAACAACAAGCAGCATTTCCAGTTCAAATGAATGAGTGAAGGAATAAATGAATGAATGAGAGAAGAGCTCACAAATGCCATCATAAACAAATAAAGTAAATAAAGTAAATAAATAAACATAAACTAGTGATATCTCCAATATGTGTAATGTGTAAAACAAACAACAACAAAAATACAACTTTTGAAACAACTACAGATACAGATACAATATCTCAAGCAGCTCAGTTCAGTTAAGCTCATAAAAGTCGCTCGTAAACAAACATTGTTTAAGAAAATTATACAAAACTCAACGATTTATGGAATTGAAAAACAACAAGTCGTTACAGCAGCCATAACCACATCCAAACTTCCCATAGATATTAGGTATTACTTGTAGAGAATATACATATATTTTGATTCTCATTGGGGTCCAGTAAATTCAAAGGCAATGCAGCGCCATTCAAGGTAAGTTTAAAGGGCACATATCGAAAATACTTTGCATAAAGAAAGTATTAAAATAAGTAGGCTCCATAACTAAGAAGATGAATATAATATTGGGGCCTTAAGGCATTAAATTAATGAAAACCTTTAATTTTGACAGTTTTTATCATCAACGTTATTATAAATTTAGTAAAAAAAATAATACTGCAAATAATTATGCATAAACTAATTGATCTGTTAGCAAATCTATTATAAAATCAACTTAAATTAAGAGTAACCCTTCACAAATCAATAAAATTACCCAGTAATGGTCAAAAGAGAATAAGTTGCGAGGTTGAATCTATTTTTCCATTTGCTTTGATTTTCCCATTTACATTTTTGTGTTCTCATTCAATTTATGCAGAATCATCACTGTCGGAATCTTTGTGATTTCGATCGCTCGTGTCAGTCTCTCCCAACAATTCTAACATCCTTCTCCACGCTTTCTGGACCATTTTATTTATTGTTATTCATTATTATTATTATTGGGTTAAGCTTTGGGATACAAGCTCTATAAATATTTATTTAACTTTGCTTATTTGATAATAGCAATTTATATATATTGGATTTATATAATTAATAAAAACATGAGTAATTTTAAAGGAATTTCTACTTAAGCAATTGTAATTGAGAAGTGATGCTTAATATATTACACAAAAGTATTTATAGTTTAGTTTCTCTATATTCCTAGACAGAGTTTCTTTTTTATTTAGATCTTTGCTCTACTAAAATTGCTCACATATAAATGACGCAATTTGTGCAAAATACTTTTAACACAATGAACAAGTAAACGATTTAGTGACGTGCCTCTTGATATGTTGTCGAACCAAAATAACATACTCACATGCAACTAACTGTGGCACTAGGCACAACTGTGAAATATCAAATACAATTGTGCAAATAGAGTTATTTTTATTTGCTGCTAACCAAATTCAAAACAAATGTAGTTCAAATAGAGAAACAAGTGTTCTTTCAAATGTTCGGCTGTACTTTGGATATTCGCACAAGCCCAAAAAAGACAAGAAGAAGCAGAAGAAAATGTGGAATTCTAATTAATATGCATATAAGGTTTTTTGTAGTGTTATTTTGTTGTGTCTCGAGGTTTGCCCTTGGCACGAACTTGACACTAAACCAAGAGATACATTTACGATGCGATTGTTGCGAGTGTGAAAGTTCTTAATTACAAACATTAGGGGGCCCCAGCGGCTTAGGGCTTCGGATCACAATCACAGCGTGTGCCCAAGAGACACTTTTCAATGGTTATGAAGAAGGGATTGAACTGAGACTGGGACTGAGACAGAAACAGAGACAGAGACAGAGAGACTGATCAAGAAACAGAGAAAAAGTCAGAGAGTATAAGTGGAAGCAGAACGATACATTTCAACACAAAGTGGAGACACTTAAAGCTCTACCTGTATTGAATTGAGATTCTCGATTCACAACTCACAATTCACAATACTCGATTCTTGACTCTTGATTCTTGATTCTCGCGTCTCGCGTCTCGACTAACTGCCACTCCAGAGAGCTGTAGTTGTTGTTGTAGTTGTAGCTGTTGCTGAAGCCTCTGGGTCTCTGGCTCTTGGCCAGGCTCAGCATGTGGCTAAGCCGATCATAATTCTTGTTTGACACTGCAACAAACGGATGAACAAATGAACGAGAAGCCAGAGTCTGGGGACTCCAAACCGTCCAGTTCCACTGTTGACTGTTGACCAGTTGCATAGTCTCTTCCCCTAACCTCCCTTCCCCTTTCCACGCTTCCCCTCACCATCCTTCGTATCGTCACGAAGTCGCAGTCATTCAGTCTGTAAGTCTCGCGGTCTGGCAACGACAACGGGTAGCCACTTACCAGTTGCTAGGTAACAATCGCAACGCCTTCTCTGCTCCACATTGAAATGTTGCTCGACTTGCGAATACCCTGTAGCAGAAATAATAACTTGCTAATACAAAATGCTTTGAAATAATAGTTGAATTTTGCAAAATATACTTTAGAATACCCTAAATTATAATTGATTTTAGGGTATGCAAGCCTAGGTAAGAAATAAGTGCTCTCAGTGCATTGATGTTACCCTATTTTCCGGGTATTCAGCCACATTGAACGTTTGTTTCAGTGCTTAGCATACTCGTTTCGAGCTAACAGTACAGGGCATAAATATTTGCTCCTATGCCTAGCCGGAGGTAATTTACTCCTACTGCGTGGAAGAATCGGCCGTCGGAGATTTGCATAACAAAGCGAATCGCGTAGACGAAGGCAGCGGCTGCAATGATCATAAATAACTTGGCTGATATCTATTAACGCTTTTACTGGTGTTACTGGATTAACGCCCAAGCCACTGAGACAAGAGAGAGAGAGAGAGAGAGCAAAGTTCTGAGTGAGTGAGAAAGAAAGCAAAGAACTAGATTAAAGTTTGTTGGGAAAGTTTGTGGATAAGAACCTCAAATAGCCCACGCTTTTCATATTGATGGATCATTTCTGGGCTAAGAATCAGCCTTTAACTGAGTGGGCAGGGTTAGAATTAGGGTTGGGGTTGGGATTGGGATTAGTTTGGGGTTTTTTCGGTAACAATTTCTGGTGTTTATCACTGGTAGCATTTGCCGTTGATATTCACAGCAAATAAAAATATCTGGAGTGCAATTTGTGCACAGCTGGTGGTGCAACCGGTGCTGGTGGTTGCCTGTGGTGCACACCAGCAGCACAAGCGTGCACCACATTTGGCAGCGGCAGCAGCAGCAGTTGCTGCCACAACGCGATGCCTCTTCGTTTCCCTCCCTGGCAAACTTGACAACACAGAAATTTGTTTGCACTCCATAAAGATTACAAATATGCGTGTCCCTACAAGCCTTTTCCCCTCTCCGCGTTTCTCCCCTCCACTAACCACTTCTTATCCATCTCCCTCCCCTCTCTCCATATCTGCGGCAGGTTGTTGTTTCTCTTTAAAATAAATTTCATGCTTAATACGCATGCCTGAGCAATTTTTACTTTAACACCAAGTGGATAATGCCCGGAAGCAGTCGCAGATGTCGCAGTTGTCGTAGGATACAAGAGTTATGGACGCGAAAGGGGCAGTCAGCGGATAACGGACAGTAAAGGATTAACACTGTCAAGTCCAGAGAATAATAACGGATATTACAGTTAAGATAAACGCACTGCGAATTGACCATAAAGTCTCATTCAATTGACCGCATGTTCCCTGGGAAAATTCTCAATGTTTTTAAATTATATTGACTTGAGTCTGTAAAACATTTAAATATTTTTGAACCAAAAATACATGATATATTTGAATTTAAAAATCTCGCAAATTTATAAATACTTTTATGAAAGTATTTGAAAAACAATATGAACGAATAAAATAACATAAAATGTTAAGCACGATAACAGTTTATTTTTATTTGTATATGTTTCAGAGAATTTCAAAAGCTTCAAGTAGAATTTATCTAAAAAAAAGGATAACTTTAACCAGAAAATTTTTAATACAAGTCTAAAATTAACTAAATTCAATTGTCACAATAATGTATTGAGTTTTAGTGAGCATTAGACAAAACAAATGCCTGAAGATAATTTAACATTTATCATTGAAAAGCCTAGAGAAAATTACAAGTAGATTTAGAATTTCTAACTACTCAATATTAATTTGCATTATTATCAACATATTTGGCAATATCAATAACACGAATTCATTGTGTATTATTTCAATATTAATTGCTTGAAACTTTGGAGTGGGAATGGAGACACACTTCTCATCCACACTCCCCATCTACACAGCACTCACACCTTTGTCCAAGTCAGCACAATGTGTGGAAGCTTCTTCTATGCAAATACGCAGTGCAGATGACACATTTGCTGAGCATTATGCAGAGTGTACACTAAAGAGCATAGCATATATGACGATGATGATGACGACGAGGTTGACGATGAGCATGTGGAATCCATGTCGAGTCTCAAATGTCTTCCGCACATCCAACTCAATTGTACTCCAAAATCGAAGCGTCGTCGTCATCCTTATTGGACCATTAAGCAAATTGAAAGCGTTTAGATGGACGCTGGCAACTGCAACAGCTTCTTGACCATAAAGCTGGGAACCCTTTTTTGGCACAACAACATATGTGTGGTGTGTGTGTGTGTGTGTGTTTAACACATTAATGCGATGCGAGTCTCAGTTGGGATGGGACATCAAGTGGACCACATAAATCCCGATTATAATGCACGCACATGTGATTTGAAAAGCCGAGAGTTTTGAAACCCATCAACGCCGACGACGACGCCGACGCTGACCTGACCCGACCTGACCTGACCTGACCGTATTTAACATACAGAAAACCAACATATTATAACCAACTTGGGGTATAAAGAAATGGTTTTCAAGTGCCCTGATGCATAATGAACAGGACGTTACGGATTTCATTCTGGACGACGTTGTGACGACTTCGGCGTGTGCGGACCGTCCTTATAAGGGTTGACATTCAGCCAATACAATGGAAAAGGTTTCGAGTTCCAGTTGAGACCCGAGACTCGAGTCTCGAGTTGAGGTGGCGACTGCCAGCCACCGTTAGCAAGTGGTCCTGGGGCAGGTCCATTGTTTTCTTTTACAACAGAATGGGGAATGGGGAATGGGAAAAGGGGGTGGGTACGGGGATGGGAATGGGGATGGGGTTCGGCACGACAGGCGACACACTTTTAAGAGCTCAAATCAATTAGTTAATTGATTAACAAAAGCCCACAAGGCATAATTGAGAATGAAAAGAAACGACTTTATTGGATTCGTCACAGACTTTTAAATAATTTGAAAACTTTACAATTGGAAAGCAAACATACTATTATATAGTATCAGATTTGAAAAGATGTATACAATTTTCAAATTTAAAGGACTCATTAAAGCAGAAGTCTTATGTAGTTTCTTCCTTATTCCCATATATCACAATAAAGTCCATCCAGTTTAACATGATAAACGGGAACCCAAATTCAAAATCTACGGTCAAGTCTAAGATGTGTTCACCAAAAAGCCATAGATCTAAAATTAAGTAGAAATCGAATTTGGAATACCATTTTTCAATTCTTTTTGTACAATAGATTTATGCAATACAAACATAATACTGTTCCTTTTATAAAATAATAAATAAACATAAAATTTATTACAAATCTCTTATTAAAAACGTAGTAAATCTGTGCAATAATGATTTTCAGATCAAATATAAATGACATCTCTGAATTTATCTATGTGTACGAGTCTTATAAGTTATCTCTTTGATTTCTGCTTCACAGCTCAACTTGTGCTCTTCAGATCAGAATAACCACCGACACCCTTGGCACCACATCAACAACAACAACAACAACAGCAGCAGCAACAGTAGCAGCAGGAGAAACCACAGAGATCCGGCCAGAAGCCACGAGTGCTTCGATTGCAGCTCCATCTGAAAAATGATGGAACGTCTATCCACACATCTGTCGCTCTCTGGATTATCGCTCGCACATCCCTTGCAGAGTCATTTGAGCTCGGTGAGCTCCAGCAGCGGCACACATCTTGGCCAATTGATACAGCACCATCAGCAGCAGCAGCAGCAACAGCAGCAGCAACAGCAGCAACAACAGCAGCAACAGCAACAGCAACAACAACACGGCAGTGAACAGAGTCACGGTCACGGCCACGCCCATCATCATAGCCAGCAATTGTCGCTGGGTCAGTTGGGGCAGCAACATCATCACCATCATCAGTGCAGCAGCAACAGCAGCGGCGGTTCACCCAACGGCAACGGCAGCAGCGCTTTGGGGTTGCATCCACACTTGCATCACTCGGCGGCAGCTGCAGCGGCGGCGCATCACCTGAGTTCGCAGCACTCGCAGCTGCATCAGCACCATCAGGCGGCAGCAACAGCAGCCGCAGCGGCAGCAGCGCATCAGCAACAGCAACAACAACAGCAGCAGCAACAGCAGCAGCAATCGCAATCCTCTGCCTCACATCACAGTCAGCCCACGGGATCTGGTTCTAGTTCCCTACACAGTTCATCCCAATCGCAGTCGCATCAGCCCCACAGCAACGGCATTGGACATCATCTGGGGGTAGGAGGTGGTCACAGTCTAGCCAGCTCCAGTTCCAGCTCCAGTGCCCCAGTGCATCACACGTCCACGTCCAGCACCACGAGCAGCGTCATGGCCGCCGCCGCCGCTGCTCATCTGCACCACAATTCACAGGCATCGCCCATCAGCAATCTGCACCAGAATATGGGCAGCCTCATGAACAGTGGCAGCAGCGCCAGGTGAGAAATTTTCTAAGCAACACTGTTGTCTTTAATCGGGCTTAACCTTTTAAGAATTGGTTTCAGTTTTCGGATATACAATTTAAGGTTGTGTTCCAAATAACTGCTCTGCTTGTTCAATGTTAATGCTAAAATTTCTAATATAAGATCAATTCTATTCTATCCCATTTCATATTAATTATTTTAATTATTCATTTAAACTATTATAATATATTATTTTAAATATAGTTCAGTAGATACCAAAAAAGAAAACATTGATAAGTACATCAAGAGAAAAGATTTTTAAATTTAAAAATAAAAAGGAAAAATGCCTATTCATTTATTAAACTAATTTTGATATATTTATAAGTTAAAACTAAATAAATATGTAAAATACAATATTGATTTGATATTTAAAGATCTAAATCTCATAAATTTAGGCGTATTCAATTAATTGTTTAACTTCAATGCTTATATGAATACCTCGTTCCCCGAGTTATCACAGTTAGAAATCTCATAAATTTAGGCGAGTTCAACTAATTGTTTAACTTCTATGCTTATATGAATACCTCGTTCCCCGAGTTATCACAGTTAGGAACTATGACATTATTTAGCATCCAGATTTTCGAACTAATTTATTTCAAAACTATTTCACAGCGATGTCTTTTTTAGCCTGATGATACAGAATACAACGAAACGCCAGAATGAGGAGCACATAAAACGTCCAATGAATGCGTTTATGGTCTGGTCGCGTCTTCAGAGACGCAAAATAGCACAGGATAATCCCAAAATGCACAATTCGGAGATATCCAAGAGGCTGGGTGAGTGTTTACTACAGATATTCTCACTCAAAAATGTAATCAAAAGGAATCCGGCAATCCTTATCAATTCAGCTGGTAGCCACAACTTGTTAGCAGAATGCGCATTATTCTCACATATATATATATATATAACAGATATACATAATAAGCTACAATAGGTAGAGCCCATAAGTACTTGGGTTTGTTTGTAATCTGAAAACAATGAACGAAATCTCACACAAAACTAAATTAAGAGGCGGCACACGACCTGCCAATCTACGCTCGCGCCCACTCTTCCCTTCCCTCTCTCTCTCCCTCTCACTCTCACTATCTGTCTGCATGTCTCGCTCAGTTATGCAAGTTAAACTAATCAACGTAATACCACCCCATCTCTAAAGTCGTTTCGGAAGAATGACAAACCAAAAACACGCTCTCATCGCAACTGTCAAAACTGACAAGCTTCTGTCAAACAATTGCAGCAGGATGCCAGATCTTTTGCCAAGGAAGCTGTTGATTATGGCCGTCGAGAAGGGTTGCCACCCCCGTCCAAAGCATTTTGTTGGCTCTGTTACTTGCCAAATCATTGCCGCCTGCCACATTGTCTCGCCGCTTAACTAGTTGCAAAGTTAAGTAGTTTATTTCTGCTGGGGCGTTGGCTAATCCCGAGCACAAAACACTCGCTGCTTTCTTATCGGTCTGTGTTTGGTCTGTCAGCGTTTTGGGTTCTGGGTTATGGGTATGCAGGGATTCGGGGATTCATCTTTCCGAGTTTCCAATTCGCATCAAATTCAATTTCAATCACACACGCAGCCCGAATGTGGCACGTGGCAAGTGACAGCCGAGATCTTTTAGCATAACAATGCAGGCAAAAGGCGCTGCTTTACCTTTGGCCAACTCATGCATATTCGATGAGTTCAGTTCTTAGTCCTCAGTTCTCTTCAGCAGCATCTTTTCTTCTGCTTCTTGCCACTAATCAGCCCCAAAAATGCTGTCATAACAGCGATAACAATAAGCCCATCGATAACACTAACCGAAGAACTTCTTGCCACACACATACGCACACACATACACTCAGTTTGGGGCAGCCATTTGCAATTTGTGCAGTTTTTTAATAAACTCAACGGGAGCTTCCACTTTCTCTCCCTTCTCCCTTCTCTCTCTCCCTCTCTCGGTCTTCAAATTCTCCCATCTCCATTTCTTGCACTTGTGAAATGACTTTTTCTTCTCTCTTTTTGCATTCTTCTCATTTTACCATTGTTTAAGCAAAAACAATGCAAATTAAACGCGACTCACTTGCAATGCAGTTGAGCGCAACAACAACAAAAACAAAAGGCAACTCATTGCTGCACTTGAATGAGGCCAGTGGGCGTGGCACAGTGCGGAGGAGTACAAAGTAACTGGCATTTCAAAATTAACACATATAATCGACTTGAATATACCATGTAAACTGGAGTTTAGAATACTTAAGCTTCAAAAGAATTAATTGAATTAGAATTAGTTAAAAAAAGGAAAATATATATTTAACGTTTAAACAATGATTTGTTCTCCAACTTAAAAGGATACATCAGATTTGAGTCTTTGATCAACAAACTTAGAACGTTAATGTAAATAGAAAACAAATATCAAAGGAGAAAATTAATAGGCAGTTTAAAGTTATCAGTTAAAATTTGTAAACATACATTTAAGTCATAGGAAAAGTTTACTCTGATTTCGCTAAGCCGAACCCTTTATCTATCATAATTTAGTACAGGGTATAACCAGGCAATGAGGGTTGCTACAGCCAAATGGCGATTACATTTCATTCACAGCCATTAAAGAGGATTTCTTAATCAGGTAATGAGACTCGATTCCCAGACTCTTTGCGCTCAAAAGCAGCCAAAGTTCAAGTAGCAAACCGAACCAATATATGAAAATCGATGCGCAACAACAACCACAACAACAACAACAACAGGCTAAACACAATATACACTCCAAAACAAACTTCAGTTGCGAAGTATTCATTTTGTTTGTGGGTTGTATTTTATAGGAAGGCGCGAGCTTTTGTTCGCTTTTCATTTCACCTTTTTCTGTTGCTGTTGTTGTTGTTGCTGTTGCTGTTGCTGCTATTGTTGTTGTTGGATTTTGGCAAATCCATTATGTCAATTGACAGTTCTGTGTAATATTTGCTGTCAGTTGCAGCTTTTGTTGAGTTTTTCCTTTTTGAGGACGAAGAAGACTCCAGTTGCCCTTGTCCTCGACTCGGAATGGGGCACAAGGAGGTGTTTCTAAAAGTAGGGTAACTTGCATAAAAAAAACAAGGAAATCGAAAAGAAATATGCTGAAGTTTACAATCTTTTGTAATTGACAGTTTGCAGCAATTGAAATCTGATTTCACGTATGTTCAAGCATTTTGAAAGATTTAATATTAAATACAAATTATGGGATTATTTTTGTGACTCTTTAAAATTCTTAATAAAATATATTTTATTTTAAAGCCAAAATAATTGTTTCTGACGCTTTGAGGTTAAGCTTAAACTTGCAACAGTCAAGTGGGAAAACCTGCTGAAATAAAACATTAACCATTAACCATTTGCCACATTGCAACAAATGACAAAGTTTTGCACTTGAAAAGTTGGCCTGGCATTCAATTAAATGAATAAAATGAAAATAAAACGAAAACGAAAAATGAAATAAAATGAAATACAGAAGGCTCATTATGAAAAATTGCGCTGAGAAAAGGCGCAAACAAAAAAACTGTGGCATCAACAAAGGCGCCACAAAAAATGGCGGCGCGAAAGCTACTTTTCACACACACACACACAGAGAGAGAGAGAGAGAGAGAACAAGCGAGCGAGCGTCGAGTGTTGAGTAACTGGCGGTAACTGGTGACTGGCAACTGTGAAGAGCTCTTCAGACGCTGCCGTCGCCGTCGGCGTCGGCGTTGCCATTTATTTTATTTTATTTTATTATGCAAAACAAAAGGCAAACAAAAACAACAGAAACGAAATAAAATATAAAAAAAGAAGAGAATGCGTTATAGAAAACAATTTTGTTGCGCGCGAGCTTAATTGAAATTGTAACTGTCATTAATTACTGTCTGGAAATTTGAATTAACAACAAAACAAACAATGTGCGACTACAACAACAATAACAACAATTACAATGAACAGCAACAACAGCTAAATGACATTCGTCTGTATTCTCATCTCTTTTCGAAAATAATTGAAAAACCTGTCGAATCGGCAATCGAGCGCCTTTGGTCTGTTGTTGTTCTTATTATTCTTGCCTTTATTTTTTTTAATCAAGGACTTGTGTGTCCGCCCAGCTCCTGCGGGAATATTAAATAATGTTAAACACAGCCCCACGAGTAATAGATTTACTGACTGACTGACTGACGGCTGCTGAACAATGGAGAAGACTTCGACTTCGATTCGATTGCGACTTGGCACAAAAGGTCGAGCTCTCAAGCCTTTTACCATTTACCATTTACCATCTACCCAAAACCTCCACCTTGCCATCGAGTTGCCTTTGTTGCACAATAAAGCGCAAACAATTGATTAGTTTGCAATTGGGGGAAATGTAAGCAAGGCTTTCCCCCTTTTCCCCTTTCAAGGGGTTGAAGTTGGCAACTCGTACATCGAACTGGCAATTGACAGGTGTGTGTGTGTGTGAGATGGGCCAAGACTTATCAGCGAGGGAGATGAGTTCGCTTTTAATTACAACACGCTCAATCAGCTAGGGCAAACAGGACTCTTAAATAATAATTACGAATTATTCATAATTATGAAATAATTGCAAAGAAAGAGCAGAAATGCTGAAAAGTGTGCAAATTGATCTGCATTACAGTAACAGCATTGCTCTCTGTTACTTAACATTAATTTAACAGACGCTGCCAGACTGAACATTTTGGTTTAACAGAATTCTGTACAATTCAAACAGAATGTAATATTTTTAAACGATATGATTTTAAGGGATAAGGAAATTAATGCTTAAATTATACTAAATTAACATTGTAACAATTTACAGAAACGCAACTGATTTGAGTTAAAATTATATCAAATATATAAAGAACTCTATTTAACGCTCTATTGTACATTAAATTCTAGTCGATTAAAGATATAAATTTAAAATAGATTTTAAAAAAAAGCTGAGTTCCACAAGTAACAAAAACTGGTGCTGTAGCTAATTAAACAGAGGTCAAAGTTGAGCATTAAATTGAAGGTAAACAATTGAAATACACATCTCTCTTTCTCTCTCTTTATTTCCCTTTCCCACTCTGCATCTCTGGTCAAGTTATGAGTTCTGCTCGAGTGACTGGCGCCCACCGAGGGGTAAATAGAACCCAAAGAGTCCCCAGAACAAATATCATAATCCCCTGTAAGTAGCCCAATTGCGGGGACGTGTGAATGTGAACTACAGTTGGAGAAGTATCCCAAAAAACGAGATGTGACCAAGTTGGATTAGATGGAACACGTCAGTCGCCATGTTCGGTCCAATTGTAAACTGTGTGAACTACAAACTGCAACTAGAGCCGACTTAAGTTCAATATTTGCATTGTGGTTAGCAGACAGTTGAACATTTTCCTGGTCTGCGAGTCGGGAAAAACTTGTTAATTATGCTTGAGGCCAGAGGCACTTTGTGTGTAGCTCAACTTGCAACTGTCAGTTGCAACTTGGTACTTGTTGTTTTTCATATCAATTATTAAGCTGGCTTGTCCACTCAGTCAACTAAGGGAACTGGGGGAACTGAGGGAAACGAGGGATTGGGGGGGAAAGGGTCTGACGCCAGACACTGTCAATTGTCATCCTTTTGTGGCATGTCAACTCAGCAGTTTGCCCTCCTTAGTTTATTCAACTGAACAATTTGTAGATACTTCTTCTTTCCCCTCAAACACACACACACACACACACACTCTCTCTCACTAACTCAGAGTTCCTCTCTCTGTCTCTATCTTTATCTAACTGCCCGTTCGTCTTGTTTATTATTATGTGAATTGTCCCCCAGCTATTATACTATATAGTGCTCTAGTCTACAAGGTGTCGTAGCCAGGAGCTGAGTTGCGCATTTGATGGCCACTTGCCACTTGCCACTTGCCACTTGGACGGCCTGTCAATGTATCTATAAATTAGTATTTTAGCAGCAGCTGCCAGTTAAGACCAGCTACTTACATTATGAGTGGGTCTCCAACTTCCCAGTTATTGTGGTGGGCGTTTTTTGTTGTGGGCGTGCCACTTGTCGAGTCTTTGGGGCACAATTGTGCTTTTGTTTGGCATTTATTGTTATAGTTTTTGTCTGAGCAGTGTGTGTTTTCTGTGTGTGTGTGTGTGTGTGTGTTGGCCTGTCAATGTCCTGGCTGCTGCTGTTAGCTTGTCATTAGTATTGTGACCCACTATTGTTGTTGCATTGTCCCATAACAATGCAATTTGTGTGTTCGCTTTCCACAACTCGACAGACACTCCAAATTACACGTTATAACTAATTAGTGAATATCCCAAAATCCCTTGGGTAATTTTCTTTTTTCCCAACTAATTTAGTCACAATCTGTTACAACTTGTCTTGGATAAGATTAAGTTTCGGATAAGATGGGAATTGAACTGCGAATTTTTAGATAAAGAGTCTATCGAATAAGAGTTTTAATAAGGATCTTACAAATAAAGCAATTTAAAATATGAACTGAATTAAAATTCATAGACTAAGTAAATACGTTAATCTGTAATTAACTTATAATAGTCTTCCGTAAAACTTAGTGACTGAAAAACTACTTAACAGCAATTTAAACAGAAATTGCAACTGAGGAATTAGAGCAAACACATCACAAAACAATTGTTATGCTCAAAAATGATAATTATTAAAACTCTAGCTCTTAAAATTAGCATAAGAAAAATCTCAGTTGAAATATTTCTCTCAGTTGTGTTGAGCGAAGAATCTAAATATTATTATATAGAATATAAAAATACCAAATTGCATATGCCAATCTATTAATTCTGACCCTTAACAGATATTAGAACTAGCCAAAAATAATCTCTAAATTAGTTACTCCCTTGATATCTGTCTCTCTGTCTATTTTCTTCTTGCTCTCGCGTATTTCTTTTACTTTCCATTAATAACTGCCTTAACTGAACTGAATGTTTAGAACAGCGTTTCAACATTTATAGACTCATTTGGGGCAAATAAGTAAAGGGATCTTTGTGGCAACAACTCGTCTCCGTCCCGTCCTCCCCTCTCCCCGCCCTTCATGTCATTTGTCCCTCTTCTGAGGAGCATTTCAGGCTTTATCAGCAGCCTTGTGACACATGTCATTATAACATTTTACATTAACTTAAAAACATTTGCAATTTCTATGTACACAATGAGAGAAGGCCCCACACAAGCTGCCACTTGCCACTTATGAGTGTGTGGCACGTGCATATGCCATGTACAATGTGTAGTACATACATCCATGCAACATAAATACACAAACACACAAAAATATGTATCATGTTGAGCTCTCCGTGGTGGGAGACAGAGACAGGAAGTCGGGACAAAAGCACGCCCCCAAATGGGCTCAAACCACCTGCTGGTTTTGGGCCATTATCGTGCAAGGACTCGGCAAAGTCCTTGCTCGGAGACGGCTTGCAGGGGTTGAGTGACTGAACTGACAAACAGGCAACGAGACAACAGCAAATGACAATGCCAAAACTGGCAACAATGGTGGCCAAATAGACAAGGACAGACAGGCAGTAGACAGTGGGAGCGAGTGAGAAAAAGAGTAAGGGACAGAGAGAGAGAGAGAGAGGACAAGTTAGTATAAGAGAAGGAGATGAAGACAGAGATAGAGAGCTAAGCAAAAGGAAGAGATGACAACAACATTGTTTGGTATTTGGTGTCCTTCTTGTTAGTGCAGACAAAACAAGTTTATACTGCTTCCATGTATGTGTGTGCGTGTGTGTGCGTCCAATTCTGTGGCAGGTTGCCATGAGTGCGTCTCTCATTGTGCTGCCACATTTAGTACAACAGCTTCAAGTGCCCCAACCTAAAAGTATCTAATGGATTAACGACTTCTCTCACATTTAATATCTGAAAACTGAAACTTGTCTCGTTTATCTCGATTGCAGGTGCCGAATGGAAGCTGCTCACCGAAGAAGAGAAACGTCCCTTTTATCGATGAGGCCAAACGTTTGCGGTAAGTTCCAACCCCAACTCATCCCCCCTAGCACACCTCCCTCTAACACTCGACTGCACTTCTTGTATCTGTATCTGTATTTGTATCTGTTTCTGTTTCTGTATCTGTACAGCGCCATGCACATGAAGGAGCATCCCGATTACAAGTATCGTCCCAGACGCAAGCCCAAGGCTTTGAGACGTGATGGCTATCCATATCCCATGCCATATCCATCGGTGCCAGTGGAGGCGTTGAGAGCAGGTAAGCGAGATTGTAGAATTGAAAACCTTTAAAAAACATCTATATATACAAAGTTGTGTTAAAATTCCGATATTTATAAGTACAATATAGAAAAAGGTTAAAAAATAGAGTTTAGTCATGTTAAATACTTTCGAATAGCAAACATACAAATGTGAATATAAAACTAAACACTTCATAAATATGGAAACGGAGCATAAAGTTTACATTCATTTAAGGAATAAATAACAAGTCTAGTTAAAAGCCTGAGAAAGTACGGTAAAAAAAAATAAGAGTCTCTAGATTCGTATAAAATTCAACAATAAAATAAAGTAACTTATAAATTTATAATCCGTCTTAAGATTATTATAAAATAAGTACAAATAATAACAATAAAATATTATTTTCAAAACGAAAGATAATTTAAAATTTAAAAGCAAGTTTTCTTCACAAATTCAGTATTCAGTGTTTGAAGAAATCATTTAAGAAGTAGTAAAACCCGTAATTATCTAAATTAAAGTTAAGCTCTGACAATTGTATAAATTAAATTAAAGCAGTAGTTCAGAAAAAAGCAACAACGAGAGCTGCAATAAACTCGAGTAAAAACAATCAAAAATAGTAAAACTATGTAAAGTAAGCAGCTAGTTTTATGAACTTCGCATAAGACAAACGCAAATGTGGCACGATATGTGGCATGCCCCACCCAGAAGCAGGAACAAAACCAGAAGCAGGAAGTGGAACAGAAATAAGCAAAGAAGTGAATGAAAATATGACAAACTATCCGCACACTCGACTGGTTGACTGGTTGACTTTGACTTGTTGTTGCTTTGTTTATGACACTCCCAAGAGAGGGGAGTTCGGTGGGTTCTGGGTGTTGGCTGTTGGATGGTTGTGGGTGGCAACTAAAAAGGAACTAGCAGATCCACCCGTTCGCATGTCCTGACAAACTGTGAAGTCATCATCCTGGCTTAACAACTCATTCAAATGACAGCACAGACAGACAGACAGACAGACGGACGGACGGACAGACAGACAGACACACAATGAGAAGGACCCAACAGCAGAAGCATAAGTTTCCATTCATGATTTTCCGCCCCCTCCCAGGGGGGTGGCACATTCACATACTTCTCTCTCCCTCTTTCCATAGTTTCCACTTGGAGTTGGAGGTTTTAAATTAGCATTTGTCAAGTTTTTTGTCTTTTTCTCTCCTGCTTTCTGCTTTCACTCCTCTTCTTTCTCTTCTTCTATTTTTGGCTACATTTAACGCTAGTTTCTTCGGTTTCTGATGTGCCAGCAAATTTGTGCGTTGTGCGTTGGCGGTTAAGGTTTAAGGATCTGTGGCACACAGGGTCTAAGGGACAAAGCCAACCATGTTGATGATTTATGCGCTTCGGAAATGATAATAAAAATGCTAGGAAATGCGTAATAAATAAAGCGAATTAGTCCTTAGCCTGCATGGACTTGCGCTTCAATGCACGCAGCAAAATGTTAACGTGGCTTAGAGTGAAAGAGACAGCTGTTGCAGGCAACTGTGGCATGCAACAGCTTTTAATTACGGAGAAGGGTATTGAACAATACACAGAAAAGGATTATTTGCACGATGTGTGCTCAACAGAAAAGAGAGAGATGTATGAATTATTTACATTTATTTTATTGTTTGCAAAATAAGCAACTTTAAAGTATACAAAAATCTTAAGTATTGAATAAAAGAAAATCAGGAAAACTTGTCTCAAGAATTAAAAATAATCAATGTAGCTACCAAAAAAAAATTATAACAATGAATTGAATAGAATAAAAAAATAAACAGATAATGGAAATGAAACAAATTCAAAGGGTAGAATCATCCGCACAATCTGTGAATTAGACATAGATACAACAATTGAAAATATGCAAAAATCTAAATAATAAGCAGCTGCTTAATCAGCTAAAACTTTAATAAAGAAATCCACAAAAGTTTCATTTGTATTTTCGATTGTATTGTTGATTTGCTGAAAGAAAAGAGAAACAGCTACCAGTTAAAGTTACAAGTTTTGGGGTAGTACCTAATCCTCTATTATGTGGATTAACAATAGAGATGATGCCATCTCAAGATGTCGCTACTTGAGATGCTATTTTATTCTGTATTATTTGAGCCGTCTTTCAACTTGTTGTTGTCTCAGCAATTTTAATTGCCACAGCATCCAGCAATTTAAACAGTTGCCATGAATGAAATCGTAATCGTAATCGTAAACGTAATCGAAATCGAAATGAAAATCATAATCGTTATTTCAATAACTCTTTCAATAAGCGGCGCTTGTAATTATCGAAATGCCGTTTACAAGAGCTCCGAGAGGGTTAAGAGGGACAGCTGGACGACTACCGTTTAAGGCAATTGGTAGTAACTGCTGTTGACTATCTATCAGATACAAACTCCAACTCTCCACTCAAGCTGAAATAGCTGATTCAGCGCACAATTATAGAGGGAAAAGAGAGCGGGAGAAGTGGAAAGAAGAGAAGCCGAAAGAGTTAAGAGTGAAACGCACAAAAGGGACGCAAAATATTTCGAGTGGCAATTATTTTAAGCACACACAGACCCAAAAACCATTGTCATAATTATTGTAAACTTATTTCTTAACATCGTTTCGTATTAATTCTTTTTTATTTCTGTTATGAACCTTCTTTCAATTGCAGGCATCTCGCCGGGTTACTTTGCCCCCGGGCCCACAGCGGCCGCCTATCATCTGGGCAGCCATCTCACGCAGACATCGACGCCAAGCTCAACGCAGGTGAGTAGATACAGATACAGATACAGATACAGTTACAGATACCCTGCCATACCGAGCCCGCATCGAACTCAGCTCCGAGTCAGGTCCGAACGGTAGCGAGTCCAATTATTATATTATTATTGAACGGTTGGGTCGAGGAGTCTCCTTAATAACATAATTACAGACACCCCGAGCAGACGCCCACTTTAAAAGGCGGAAAACATGCCGGGCCATGACTAAGCGTAACGCTTCCTCATCGATCCCACTGCGTGGATTGTGATCCTGGCCCAGTTAAGCAAACTGACATGTCATGCCAAGGATTTGGCAACAAACTTGTCATTACACATTTAGTCCTTGCCGAGATCCCCTCGAGGCGATAACAAGCTCTCCTCCCCAAGCAAAAACAAACAACACAGACAGGTGCTACACCCTACCCAGAAATAAGTAATAATAAAATGAAGCACCCTGCTCTGCAGCCAGCTGCGAGGCGTCAGACCAAAAAAGAAAAACAAACATTAAAAAAGTTGGCAATTAAAACTTAAAACTGGACAAGGTGGGCGTGTCCCGTGTCGCCCCTTTTGGAGCCCCGTTTGGAGCTCCGTTTGGAGCTCCGTTTGGAGTTCCTCTTGGAGCCGTTGGTTGATTAACAACCCATTAAAAGTCATGACTCTGGTCTTGGCATTGTTGGTCTTGACTTGACTCTTGGCTAAGGCCTATTTGAGTCTGTGATTGATGTCTGTGGCAGCGTGTTGCTTGCTACGTGTTGCGGGTGTTGAAAGCCCTGACATTAACTCGCTTCTTCGCTTTTGGGTTAATAATATGCCTCTGCACTCGGAGCTGACCATAATAATAGACCAAGTTTAAAGGCAGTCAGCGTGAGTGTTACTCAAATTGAAATCTCTATACGAAAATTGCATTGTGGGCGGAATAGAAGTCGGCGTTTATTATTTTCTCAATTCAGCTCCTCCTCCTCGTACTCCTACTCCTCCCTCTCCTTTGCCTCCTCCCCCTCCTTCTCCCTGCTTGCCTGAGAAATTGAGCATACAGAGAATCATATTCAAAGACATTCCAATGGCTTAAAGGTTTCAAAAAAGAATTTACAAAGGATTCGTGCTGTATTTATTTGATAGTTCTGCAATAAGGTCTTTTGGTTGCCGAAGAAAGTCTTTCCACTTACTTACAGGGATCTCATCTTGATAAAAATATCACTGTCTATCACTATATATGCCATTAATTATATTAAAATGAGCACGAAATAACGGAAATAGCTCATTGTGCGAAGAGAATGGAATAAATACTTCTTTACTTTAAATGTAGCCTAAAGGAATTTGAAAATAACATACTTCTTAATAGACAATCCATTTCTCCAAGCACATACATATTTCAGAAATTGAAAAAGTTAGTGAGAAAGAACAGCGAAACAGTGAAGAACTCATGGTTTTTATGAAGCACCTGAGACTATATTCTTATCCTTAACTCCACGAAGTATTGCTCTATTTTCTCACATTTTCATCTTCGTTTTCCCAATTAAATAGTTACTAAGAAGCCCAAGTAGTGCTTTGTTTACACAGCTGAAAGAGAAATTTTACCACAATTATGCGACAATTTGATCACCTGCTCAAGTCGGTAAAAACCTGTCACAGACCTCGGTTGATCCCTAAAAACCACTCGTAACCAGAGAGCTAAATCAATTAACTGTTGAAATAATAATATAATTGAAAGGAAAAGGGGAAGGCTAACTCAACCGAAATACAAACATAAACTCTGCTTAAATCGCTGAGCATCAAAATATTTACCAATCCACACTAATTCCCAATTGGGCGCAAATCAAATCAAATCAAATTGTAATCCAAAACGCTTTCGGGCCAAAAACATACACACACTCCGACAGTGTCTGTTGGCGCTGAGTTTGTTGTGGATGACGACGACGATGATGATGATGATGACGATGACGATGACGATGTGTTAACAACATAATTATAGCCCAGAGCAAAGTGCTCTGTGAAAGGGGGAGCAACCCCTCGAAAGAAAGCAACCACTCAAAACAAAACGGAAACGAAGCAAAAACAACCCCTAACTTCCATATGAACCGAGTTAACATACAGTCCTCGTCTCCGTCCCCGACTCAGTCCCAGTTCTTTCTGAAACCATTCGTAAACCTTGCCAACTGGTGTCGCAATGAAAACGTATTGCAAATCAAATAAAATTAAACTGAGACGCGTCGAGATGATAAAGGGCAGGAGAACTTATTCTCCTGTAACTTCATGGGGTTGTGTTCATGTTGCATCCACAATTAGTTGGTCAAATAAAGCCGCAAAAGTGTTAAGCAATTTGCACTAACCAAGGGGTTCCACACCCACTGTCAAGTTCAGTCTGTTACAGTTCAAATAAACTAGGCAGGGGAACTTTGTTAACCATTTAGATATTCCTAACAAAGAGACAAAATATTATTTAATATACATAATTTAAAAGTAACAATCTCTGATATTAAATGAGTAAATTTATTTAAATATATTGGCCAAAGGAATACTTCTCAGTTATGAAGTACAAATTAATTTTAAATAGTCTAATTTATATTTGAGTTGCACTTTGCATTCAATACGGTTAAAGCCGGAAATATTTTAATGAAAGCCTTTAAAACCCTGCATCATCTCATCATCATTACAGGCCACACTCTCCGGACAGATGGACAAGTTTGCTGCTCTGGAGCGCAGCTCGTATCTGAGCAATGCAGCAGCTGCAGCGGCGGGAAGTCAGGCGAGTGCTTATAGCGCCTATTTGGATCCCAGTGTGCTGACCAAGGCCTACTTTGACTCCAAGATGTATCAGGATCGTGCCAACTATGCCTTTGATATCTCCAAAATCTATGGCGCCCAGCAGCACGCGGCGGCGCATCACCAACAGCAGCAGCAGCAGCAGCAGCAACAACAGCAGCAGCAGCAACAACAACAGCAGCAGCAACAGCAGCTGCTCATGGCCAGCAGTGGAGCAGCAGCAGGAGGGGAGGAGGAGGTGGCGGAGGAGGAGGAGGAGGAAGTGCGGGTGGCAGCTCCCACAACAACAACAGCAGCAGCGGGCTGGATGATCGTGATGCCACGCCCCAGTTGGATGCGGGCGGAGGAGTTGAGACCAAGCCGCATTTACACTCGCCCAGCGATGTGGGATTGGATTACGCCCATCAATATGCCCAACAATATGGCGGACAGCTGGCGGCCAGTGCTGTTGCTGGCGTCGGTGTGGGTGTGGGTGTTGGTGTTGGCGGCGGTGGTGCAGCTGGTGGCGGTGGTGCTGGAGGCGCCACTGATTTTCGTCGACCGCTGACGGTCATCTTCTGACCACCATCGTCCAATGGTAGCGAGGAGTTAAACTTGTCTATGACTTAGGAAATGCGAGATTAAAGTTAAATGTAGCCAACTTTACAGTTAAGCCTCGAGTTGTAAACTAATCATAAGCTTTGTTAAAACGAAGAGCAGCTGCAGCAGTGCGGAGAGCAGGAGCTGGGGGAGGAACTGGAGGAGATTGCGAGAGGATCACGAGAGGATCACGAGAGGATCACGAGAGAATCACAAGAGAATCTACATTTTGAGAGAACAACGAGCGGTGCAATTTTTTATGTTTTAAACGCTGAACGAAGTGCATAGCATAAATTTAAATGTATTTAAATTCTACACATATACTACAACAACAACAAGACAAACAACAGCAACAAGAAACACAGCAAAATACAACAAAACAACAAAACAAAAACAAAAATGCTAAAATAAAAAGCGTATTGTCATAATCCGTAAATTGTTGATACTTAAACATACAGAGAAAGGGTTCCGGGTGTTTTTATCCTATTTATTTCGTTATGAAAGTCTTAGTTCCTTATAAACAAACACTTAAAATAGTTGTCTTCAGTAATCTTCCTTTTTGATTGCGAACAGTCTGGTCTGCTTGGAATGAGATTTCTCTACTTTTCTCTAGAAAAGTTCTTATCTTCATTAATCTATAACTTATCTGAATGATGCTGTTACCTAAAACAATTATTACGCCCAAGTGTACAGCCTAAAATACCATTCTTGTTAAACTGCCCTCGACTGAAAAATGGCACGACTCTCTTTTAATTGCCCTCAATTTAAATTTTAATTAATGGGAAACAAGTGGTTGACCCAGGTGCTAGGTATGAAGGGCAGTTCTGCTTTTGCGGGGGTTGCTAAAGCCAACAAAAGTCAAGAAGGCGCAAAACATTAAACGCTTCCTAATTAAGGCAACTTCTTGGGGCAGAGTCCTTCTGGCCAATCACGATGTGCGCCTGTTGACAAACATACGCGAACCACGATTTCGTTTGTTCAAGCAGCGGCAACAACTCAAAGAAATTACCGTTAGCCACTAATTAGTGCGAATCAAGGTGCAGAGAGGTGCAAAAATCTCGACAAACTTAATTAATTTCACGCCGTTTTGAGCGTCTGCCGCAATTAGCGACATATTTTGTGGGTTTTTTAGACACTAACAGGAGGCGTGTCAAAAACGTTAAAGTAAATTCGTTTTTAAAGGAAATAACAGCTGTTTCTAGCTGAAAGCACTAAGCAAATAATCTTTAGAGAACACATTTCATACAAGCAAAAGTGTTCGAGCAAATGGCTTTCGATTGTGTCCACGGGATATTTTTGCCGTGGACCCAATGTGCGAGGGAAATTATTTTGACTTTCAGTTTAGTGACTGGCTGATTTAGGTAATTGTGGTTAAATATGCTCACGTTTTCAGCACTAGATGGCGATACCTGTCGTTATTCCAGTTAACCTTCAGATGGCGCTTTGCTCATCCGGCTTAAATAGTTCAATTAACTAACAATGTGTTGTTGCATTCCGCTTTACATAGGTGGCGCCAGCTGGAAACGGTTAAAGGGTAACTTCTTGTGAATTTTGGGTAGCACTTGTAATGTACTATTTGTCATCTAATGGGTATCACTGTATATACAGCAAACTTAAATATTTCTAAGTGACATCTATTGCTCGTCTTGTTTTCTTCAAAAAAACTAAATATTATATAATGTGAAAAATAGCTAAAATTGCAATACAAAATAGGTAAAAGGTTATTTATAGGTTTTTAAAGTTCTCAATGAATAAAAGGTTCAAATTTAACAGGTTGTTAATTTTTAAGTGAGGAGCAAAGTTGCAATGAGGAGTCCTAAGACCGTAAATGTGACATAGATGGCGCTGCGTAGCTGTGAATTACTTCAATTTATAAATTTTCCGGCTATATAAATATATAAACAGTTATAAAATACTAATGCAAAAGTCATAATTCCCACAGAAACAGATGACTTTTTCAATTTATATCAGATCGACAATAACACCTAGAACTGGATTACTATAATAATTAATAATAAATAATAATAAATTTGAATCATAATTGTATTGGTATTTGCGGTTGAACAATACTTAATGTATACATTTTATGTCATAAGCTCTATAAAGTTAAACATTAGTGTGACTTTTGCTTTTGTAAAGTGTAGAACTAATTTTACAGCAGAAATGGAAAATCTAAGCATCATTAGCTTGCACATGGATTGCTTAGATCATATCTATAGGGAATTAGATTTGTTAGATCAGGTGAATCTGGCTACGTTACATCCAAATCTAAGCGAAGCATTTGCTTACCTCAATCGGCGACGTTTCAAAGAAATTAATTTAGATGAATTAAAAAATTATGATTACAAATATATTGATTTGATTATAAAAATGTGCGGTAGAAATGTGTTAGCTCTACATGTTAATGGCTATGAAAAATCCGTTGAAATGCTTCAGTTGGCACAACAGTATTGTCCGCACTTGGAGAATGTATCCGTTTTTATAACTCCGGACACTTTAATTCAAATTCAAGGCATCCTAATCAATCTCAAAACACTCAAAGAAATTGAAATAACACGGCAGAACGATGCTCCCAATATAAATGACTTGGTAAAACGCCTGCAATCTGCGTTACCACTTATTCGTAATATTAAACTGAAGAGTGTAACAATGAGTTTCAAAATAAAAGATACAAAATTCATATATGCAACATGTAATAATTTTAATATCAGGTCTGGAGTCGCTTGATGCTAAAGCGATAAACGCAAACTATAATCGGGTTTGTGTTTGATATTGAATAAATATATCTGTATATCTGAAGTAGTGACTATAGTGTAAATTAGTGTCTGTTTCTGTATTTGTACATCAGTATCTGATAATCCTCTCCATGCATTACCATATGGAAAGCTCTATCTCTATTTAAAAATAAAGTTGTTTTCGCTAATGTCTATGTATCTTAATTTGTATCAGTATCTGTATTTGCTTACTAACTTCAATCACCTTAAGTAGTATAAGTATGGCTATTTTCTTAGCTTATTGAGGTCAGATTGCACTGGCCAGTGAACAACCCTACTGTAATTCAAGCACAAAGTGGCTCTCGCATTGTACACCCTACTCAAACCTAGTCATTTGGGCCAACTCGAGGCTCATTTCAAACACAAATCACGATTAGCGAGCCACATTTCCATTTTTGGCCAAAAACTGGCAACCCACACATGCAAATTGTGGCAATGAAGATGGGAATGAGGATGACTGCAACTCCTCCATAAATTATTGCAGCCAAACAATGCGCCGAGCTGGAGGACAATGCGAATGGAAATGGAAGGCAACTCTATAGAGACTGGGGAGACAGTCGTAAAAAGTGCCACGAAAATACCCAAAATTATGGCAATCACATATTTGCTGGTCTGCCCCAGTGAGAGGCGGGTCTGAGTGGGAAGGGAGAAGGGGAAGAGGAGCAGCTCCTCAGTCTGGTCATAAGTAGCGCAACGGAATTGAACGATGCTTCGCTTCATTGTCCCGATGCTGGGCATAATAGAGCAGCCATAATGTCCATTATGCGAGAACAAATGGCAGCTGGCATAGTGTGCCAGGACACGATAACACTTGACGACAGAAGCAGTAGCGGCAGCAGCTGGAGCGGGAACGGAAAGGAAGGGGAAGGGGAAACCCCCTCAACGGCAGTAAGCAGCACAGAACAGAACAGAACAGAAGAAGTCAAGCCACCAGTTGCTGGCCCATTGTTTTGGCCATGTGCCTTGGCCAATAAAATGCATTCAGCTCGCATGCAAAACAAAAACGATAAAAAGCCGTCACCATTGAGAACGCGTCTAAGCAGCCGCAGCGCCATCCACGGCTCCCACTCCTCCCCAGCATTGTCTATGCCATTGGCCAAAGCGACACTCGACACTCGACACTCAGCACTCGACACTCAACACACGAGCCGTCGACATGCGCGCAACGTTGCCACAGAAAAGGGCGCCCAGTTGTGGCATGAATTGGTTGGTGCCAGTTGGAGTTGGGTGGCATGTAGCCGAAACCGTTGATATCGCTGCCATTTTATTGTCAACGGTCTGGGAAGGCGGTGGCTATCATCCCACCATCCCTCCCCGCACACACTCATTGCCATTCTGGTTGAAAACTCTACACTGGAGAGCGACGCATGCGCACAACAAACTCTCTACCTTTTGGCGCCAAATAGTATTTAAAATACGATTCGACAAAACGGTATTCAAACTAACATGATAGTGAGTAGAAAACTAATTGAAAATTACTCTTGAAATGTCTGATTTAACTAGATTTATATAGCCTATAACTTAGTGATGAAACTGGCTTATATTAGCGATAGTCATAATAGATACATTGTCAATTCTATGCTACTATCATTGCCACATTATTTTACTCTATTGACAGAGTAAAATTCAATATAATATAAAATTTACGCTTTCAATTAAATATTTTTAGTTGCAGCAACTCTCAAATATATTGAATGATATTATCGACTTTTAATGCAGCGGCAGCAATTTTGTTTAATAGATCTTAAACTAAAACAAATTATTGATCTACTCGAGTATTATTTATATTCATTTTAATCCAGAAAGTCCTTAACTTAAATGTATTTATAATTGTAACTAATTTTAAAAATTTTATATCAAAATTAATCTTTTTTTTGGTTTGCTTACAATAGTCAAATAAAATAATAAAGTTAGAAAATGGTCCCAATCCATCTCTAGGATTATAGCTTCATTATAAGCTGTATCCGGAAATGACGACAACATTTATTTTTACATTTCTATAGTTAAATTGACTTTCTTAAGGTAATAACTGTCAAAGGGATTATTGTAAAAATTCTTGTGTATATCTCTAATTTCTGGAATTACAAATAAAGAGTAGATTAAAGACAGCCCTCATTGGCAATTCGAAGCCTATTTGACGTTTTATGGTCGCAATTATGTGGAAATTAATTGAAACTACCGAATGACGAATTTCCTGTGCAATTTGCAACAAACAAGGAAAGTAATTGAACTGACGTCGCTTCCCTTGAGCCCCGTTTAAACAAAGGGAACCAAAGGGTAAGGGTATCAACATATAATACACACATAAGTGCAACTACAATTGCATGCGTGCACACACCTAAATACAGTTTTGTATATGGTATATAAAGAGATATACACGATCGGAGCGACGATCGATTGTGGGAGCAAACAAGGCGTCAGGCCAAATTGATAAGCAACTGAATATCATTTTTGGTGAAGATTATCTTATAAGTCTTACAATAAGGAAAACACACAGAATATCAGATATTGTTTGTGTTGTCTTGTGTTGTGTTGTGTTTTGGCTGGAAGAAAGGGACGCAGGACAAACAATCGTGCAAAGAATAGCAACAACAGCAACAATAACAATAACAACAAGACAATTTCAACAAGATGAACAAATACAAATACCAATACAAATATGAAATGTTGAACTCACTCGAAGTGGCAGTTTAGGGAGGGTAAAGGGGAGAGGGTAGAGGGTGGAGGGCAGCGCGAGGAGCAGCAGCAAATTTTATCACTTAGCCGCCACGTTGTCGTCGCGACGTCCTACGAAAGGTGTCAAAAAACAAACTCTACAAACACCAGTCCGCTCTCTCTCTCTCTCTCTCTCTCTATCTCTCTCTTTCCTTCTGTCGCGCTCTCTTTCACACCTTTGCTGTCTCTCTCTGACTCGCTCTCTCTGTAGAGCAACTTGCAACCACTACAATAACAACATATACCCCCCATAAACACTCACACTCACACGCACATGCACACACACAGAGTTGTTGTTTGCCGTTTTTCCCTCCAGTTTCTGTATTCCGCCAACTGTCGCAAGTTTTCGAATGGCCATCCATAGATTGTGGCACAGTCCATAGAATGTGTGTGTTTCAAATCAAAATTGTCGCGCACTCGACACGGACGCACCGGCTCCGGCACTCGTCACTCGTCATTCAACTCCGGGTTTAGTTGTTTAGTTGTTTAGTGTGGTTTAGGCCAAACACAATACGGAAAGGAAGCGTGTTTTTAAGTGTCGCTCAAAAGCGTTTTGTCAAGTGCTCAGAACAAGATCGCAATCTCAAATACAATATCATACAAGAAATTCCGACTTACAAGAATTAAATCAAAGTGTTTGTTTGATAACATTATTAAATTTTTGGAAAGTGTTCGAAAACTAAACCCATTTACGATCATAATAATTACGCGGGATTACGCATAAAATCCACAACTATACGTAAGGTAAACATTCATTCAATATATCATTAAAGACGAACTAATTTAATTGAAAGTGCATGTGAATCATAATTTTATTATTTGCACAAGATTTGATTGATTGATTTGAGTTTGATATTGATATTGATTTATTGACTATTTCATTTCTGTTTAGATAAAAATTAATGCTATGATACATAATTTTTAAGATTATTTTAAGTTGATTTACTGCGATTTTAATGCTTAATGCTTCTCATGAACAAATGATTCAATTCTATCTTAAAACTAGCAGATAATAAATCTACTTTCTTTATGATCTTTTGTCTCTCTAGTCTAAAATCCTATAAATCCTATATATTCCATATTGGATGTATTAATTGGAAAATATAAGAAATCTTAAAATTTTTGGAAAGAATATAAGTTTATAAGGTTCCTGTTAAGTTAATACGTCTATTTGTTGGATAAAGAACATATTTAGCAAAAAACATCATATTATTGGTTCATCTGGAGATGTTTAATTTTAGTTACAACTCAAAATCTCTGAATAACCTCTTTCAATATTATTATATTATTGAGCTATGTTAAGAGATGTTTTTGTTACATTATTCCATACGAAAATGAGAGTTTTCAAATAGATTGTGGTCAGTAAATGCTTTTATTACTTTTAAAAATTGTAAACGATATTGTTCTTAAACTACAATTCTTTTAATAAAGTAATGAATATCGTCTTAAAGATTTGTATGCGATAACCGCAGTTTATTATTGATATTTAGATGTCCAGTGATATCATTTATTACAATGAGCGCAACTGTCACTACAAATTAAACATGTCTGCGAGCAGATCATGAATTTGTAAATATTTCTAAGAATCAGTTAGTCATAAACACAATGCAGACCTGGCAGGCGGGAAGTGGAGTCTCTGGATTACCTCATTTCAGGAAATTCCAAGCTCCCTCCCCAGCGCCAACTCGAAAGTCCGTTCAGAACACAATGCGCCCCTGCTCGACATTTTGGTTGGAAACAAAGCGTGTCTATTGAACTCTATTACCGTTTGCATTTCAGCACGGTCAGTGCACCCCGGACCCGGTCGCATCTCCCCCCAAAACGGACAACGGACAACGGATAACAATCGGGCCACTCACCTGACGCCACATCCACCATGACGAGCATCTCGGCGCTGCTGCATCGCAGTCACGGGCACAGTCACAGTCACAATCACGGGCACAGTCACAGCCATGGCCACAGTCACAGCAACAATCACAGCAACAATCACAGCAACAATCACAGTAGCAATCACAATAGCAATGGGTATACGAGCAGTGGAAGTGGCAGCAGCAGTCGTAGTCATCACAGCAGAAGCAGCCTCTCACCTCTGCCGCTGTCAGCGACAGCAACAACAATCGGAGATGCCACAACATCGCCGGCACCAGCAGCAGCAGCAGCACCACCACCACCAACACAACAGTCAGTGGTGCCAAAGCTGCAACAGCAGCAGCAACATAATGGCAGCAACTCAAACTCAAATGGGAGCTCGCATCATGACCACATTAAGCGACCAATGAACGCGTTCATGGTCTGGTCCAGAGGACAACGACGCAAAATGGCCCAGGACAATCCGAAAATGCACAATTCAGAGATATCGAAGCGTTTGGGGGCCGAGTGGAAATTGCTTACCGAATCACAGAAGCGTCCATTCATTGATGAGGCCAAGCGATTGCGGTGAGTATCTGTGTGACTGTCTGTGTGACGGTCTGTGTGTGTGTGTGTGTGTGTGTGTGCGAGGGTTTGTCGTCTGGTTACGAATTGAAGCGATTAGCTAAGACAATGGACAGCTATTGTGAGGCTCTAAAGTGGCATTGAGGAACGTACTACATACATTATATGATAGTTGTTCGTATTCCATTTGGCTGCATATCTTGGGTAAACAATTCAATACAATTACAATTCAATACAATTTACAATTTTTGTGGCTTATGAGTCTCAGTGCATTCAATTCTCGATTGTGACTGTCTAAATCCTTTTATTGATTGTATTTGACTGCCAAATGATTGCGTACAGTGTACAGTGTACACTACATACCTGACATTTATTAATGAGCCGAGTTCGCATTTATTAGGGCTTAAACTAATGGCCATTCAGTACAAAACAACAGACAGTTGGAAAAATAATGAACGAGACACACTGTTCAAATATTTGCCAATGTGCGAGGCCTCGATAAGGTGACAGCATTTTACTTACAGTTTTCTTTCTTTTTTTTTCGATTTTAAATTTTACTTTTTTGAAAGGTTGAAAGATAACAGGGGCTGACCAATTTGTGTATGGGAACTGCAACAAAGAGCCAAAAAAAAATGTATATCTAGGCAAAGAAAGCAAAAGTAACCAAGTATCTATAATAATAACACAAAAACACACACACACCTTTTATCAACATTTATCGTTTGTCAAACAAATGTCAACAATTGCGCATTGTTGCAGCTGGAAATACGGAACAAAACTCCAGAGCTCCAGAACTCCAGAACTTTAAAGACTCATTCTCCTTGGTCGCCTTGCTGAATGGTCAGATAAGCACTGAGGAGAGAGGCATTACAGGAGAGGTTTTATGGAAGGGTTTCGGCTTCAGTTTACATACTCTATAAGCAAGATTGAAAGGGGCTTAAGCGACTCTGCAGTTGATAAACCAAATTTCCTTTCCTAAACAAATCAATTTAGATTTAATCTCATTATTTGTTGGTAGCTAAAAGTCTAATAAACTCAGTTCTTTTGCAATAAATTACAATTCTAAATCTTGAAACATTTGAATTTAATAAAAAGTACATCTTGAATATTGTAGTGAATTGAAATTAAAAGAAAACTTATTGATATTTGTATTATATTTTGTAGAAATCAGAAAATAATTGTCATTTACGATTCTCATTCAATTACTCCAAAAAATAAGAACTATTTCTAAATTTATTTCTTCTATAATATCATTATATATATTTATTTTAATTTAAAACTAGTCCCTGGTTTTAATTATTGATGGATTTTCTGTATACTTAAACAGAAGTCATTAGTCACAAAAAGATATAAAAATGTTTGATCCTTAAATATTCTAATAATTTTTAAATTAAAAATCATAACTATTTCCATTCGGTTTCAATGAAAAGATGTGATAAAGTTGAACTGATAGTTAAGCTGGATCTTCCAAACTAAATACAGGGTATCTTGACAGTTGTTCATTGTGCAGCTACTTATTCAAAGTTTATGGCCCAGGGCAGCAGGGAACGATGTTTAACCACAGATTGAGTTTATGATATCATCGCGATCGTTCAATCGCTATAATATCGATGCCGTTGCCCGATCTTTGATCAGTGTTTCAACATTTACTCAATTTACAGCGCGCTGCACATGAAAGAGCACCCCGACTACAAGTATCGTCCGCGTCGCAAGCCGAAGACGCTCAACAAGTCACCGGTGCCGGGTGGCGGCGGTGGCGGAAACGGAGGCGGAGGAGTCGGCGGAGGTGGAGGAGGCGGCAGTGCAGGTGGCTCAGCGAGCAATGGAATTGGAGCTGGTGGTCAATTGGGCAAGGATCAGGGCCAGGCACAGCACTCGCCACTTGGCGGACACGGTCTGTCGCATCATCATCATCATCACCATCCGCATCATCCACACTCGCATGCCGCACATGCTGCCCATGCGCATCATCATCATGCGCAGCTGAACGCCGTTGCAGCCGCCGCCGCAGCTGCCGCCGCCGTCTCCCACTCCCACTCGCATTCCCCCACCTCGCTGGCAGCCAAGTATGGCTTTGGCTCCCCGCTGGAGTTGTCGCTGTCACGCGTTCCAGGTGGATTTCCCGGACTGGGGCATTATCCATTGGACCCCACACTGGCACTGGATCTCCAGGCACGTCTACAGGCGATGTACGCCGGCAGCATCTATCATCCGTGGCGCTACTTGCCACTCATCAGTCCGGAGACGCCACCATCTCCTCCGAGCAGCAGCGGCACGGGCATCTCATCCTACGGCTGCGTCAAGTCGGCCAAATCCTCGCCAGTCGCCGTTCCCATGCCCGCGGTGGCCACAACGCCGCCCAACATCATTTGACCGACTCCGTTGCGCTTCGGCGCTGCTGCCGCAGAGCACGCGGTCTGAACTTGCCGCTGACCGCTGGACTAAGTGCCGCCCCAAAAGAAAAACAGAAAATATTAAACACCTCCCCACCCAGAAAAACTGGTAGCAGCCCCAAAGGCTGTCCACTTGCTAGTGTAGAACCCTAGTGTTAGCTGAATCTTTGTGTGAGTTTCTTGTTTCTTAAGTTGCATGTTTCTGTTTATCCTCCCGCACCCCCTGGTCTATGTTTAAACTATTGATCTTGATAATGTGGACTTTCTAAGAAAAGTTAACTATCGAAAACAATTTAGAAAGAGCGAAGAACTTTGCACAACTCAATTATTTGAAGCCATTTCATGAAGTAGTGTATTACCGATATTTATCTGAAAATAAAGCATTGCCATCAATAAATGTTTTCAAATTTTAATCAGATAATTTATTTTGGAAAAAAAAATACTATCTAATTGTTTTCAAATATTATTCGTCAATATATATATTTCAGTTAATTATTTAATACCTTGAAAATTTTAAGTTTAAGATAGTATCAATCGCAGTACTCTACAGACAAGTGAATCTTCACATTGAGAGTCCTTGATGTAAGAACTTCAAAATTTCCTTCTGTTGGTGAAATGTTCGAACAAATAGCTCTTTAATTAACGTCCTTAAATTAAATTTGGTACTATAGAAAACACGATCTAAAACTATAGATAAAACCAAAGATAAAGCGGATCATTAAAATCAACTCATTTATTTTCCTATATATTTCCTAATTCCGCTATCGACTTTACCACAATCAAAATCAATTGTTTAAATGTAGCGCCTTAATTCGCTTCTAAGTTCTTAGTGCTTTATATCAATATTGTTGAGACCCGATTTTGTGTAATATATGCGTATATATAGTATATGTATGTGTATATATATAAATCTATATTTTAATGTGATATTAAAATTGAAAAGAAACAAAATATGAAAACTGTAAACGAATAAACGATTTTTAAATAGTACACGCCCCACTGATTGATGAAGACACTTGTAAGACCCTTGCACCCCATCCATCCAGCAAAGAGGAATACGTAGACCGATATACCGATAGACCGATAGAGCGATAGAGAGAGCAACATCAACCAGCCAGGCAATCTGTCAGCAGTCAACCGACAGGGGGCGCCACAGGCGCGTGAATAATAACGACAATGTTTGCTGATGCGTTGATTATTAGTTTAAATTGCCAACCGCCTGGGGGGTTGTCTGCCCATTCAGGGGGTTGCATTTACAACTGTCGACAGGCGACAGTTGAATGTTGAGAGTCGAATACTGTTGCTTAATGGGATTCACTACGCCCACTTGTTTATGCAACCGACTGTGAACTGCGATGAGGCGTGGCAGACGGGCACAAAAAAACAATTGACACCTTTTCAGACTGGCGACCAAAACAAAGAAGTCATCCCCCAGAAGAGGGGGGTGAAAAGAGAAGAGGATGACACAAGCGTGGCAATCGCAACGGCATCATAACCAGCTCAAAAGCCGCACATAAAACTCACACAAATGCCACGCTGCAGCGTAACCGAAGTGCTGATAAGAAAAGCGAACGTCGCGCCTTCTGTCTGCCCAAAAGAAACCCAACTTTCCCCCCACCCCCACCCACCCATTCGCATCCCTTGTGTCGCTCTCTTTAACTATGTGTACAACTACAATTCCAACCCGGCAGCCAAAAGTCGTGCGCTGATTGTCAGAGAGACAGAGAGACAGACAGTCCGACATACACAGCGAATGAGAGCTCACGTCTGGCTGCCTTTTGTTGCCGCAAGGTCGTTTTCATAGTGTCCTGGTCCGAGACCGAGACCGAGAATGAGACTGACACCGAGACACTGAACCAGACCGAGAAACGAGAACGAGAAGAGAACGAGAACGAGACCCGGCAATAAAGACATTTAGCCCCTCGTTGTTTGTATTTGACCTCAGTCACAGTGCAAATCACTTGTGAGAAACACTACGAAATGCTACAAAAATATTTACCCAATGAAGATGTCGCAGGCACTGGGAACTAAACCACCGCCCCCTCAACCCCTCACAATTTCTACTCCCAGACTCTCAAGTAGTTGTATTCCTTAGCGAAAACAGAACTATAGATATATATATAAAGAGAATGAAAATAAGAGAGGGAGGGACAGAGAGAGAGAAGGAATTAGCTGATAAATAGCTAACTGAGCAATAAAGCAATTAGGCCCACAGACTGTTTTGGGTTAGCCAAAATGTATGCTACATTTATATGGCCAATCCCTTAGTTCAATTAAGAAGCATTTCAAATACCATGACTATCGAGAAACTATACAAATTTTGGACTTCAGATATCAGACTTACCAAGTTCTTTGGACATCGGAATATTTAAATAAAAAAACAACACTTGCAAATTTCAGACTTTTCTAATTCCACATGAAGTGATTCTCTTTAAGCTTTTGACTTTGATAACCCTTCTTATTCCTCAAGAATCTACATAAAATGCTATAATCTGAGTATCTTCCAATTACCATAGCATAACTTTAGCAAAAGAGATTAATATATTGCCAAAAAACTTAGCTCTGCACAGATTCTGCCTATCTTTGGAGACACAACAGACTTGCGAATCAATTATCAAAATTTAACGGGTCAACTACTTACAGACCTACGCAGAAGTCAATAGCTATGAAAACTAACTGACACGCGTCGGACACGTGCAACCGCACTAATACCAACACACACACACACACACGCATACTCACTCTTATGAAGCTCTTTCAATTTTGCTATTCAATTCTGCCAAGTCACTTGTTTCAGGGCAAACAACAACACAGAAAGAAACTGGGAGAGGACAAAACGAGAAACGTGTGAAATGAAAGTTGTTTGATTTGCTTTGTGAGAAAAAGATAGAGAGAGAGAGAGAGAGAGTGCAAGAAGGAGAGATGTTTAGAGCTGGAGAGGTAACAAAAGTAGCAATCGGAGCAAAGTCACCATCTATCCAGATCTTCCCGTTCCACTGCCCACACTACTGTACAAATTTTTGTTTTATTTATTTGGAACGACCTCGCACTGTGGTTGCCCTTACTTCCCATTCCTCCCCCTACCTTAACCTGCCCCTCACTCCAGTCTCTTCTGGTCCTCTTTCTTTTCTCATGTTTTTTTCGTTGCTATTTCATTCCTGGCACACTCACATCCGTTTCGATAAAAAGAAATATTTTCTTTTTGCCATGCGTTGCTGTGGCACTTTTATTTTTGCCCTGCCACTTCATTATTACTAGTACTATATTTATATTTATTTTTTTCGCTTTCTTCTCCCTCTTCTTTCTGGCATTATTATTATTATTTTGCTGAAGTTGGCTCTTTAAGGTAGCCTAGACCATTACCCATTACGCAGAGGATATTGTGTGGCCATGAATCAATTGGGCAATGTCCATTGCCCGGAAATATGGTGAACCGAAAAAAATGGCATTCCATTTGCATTCCAACATTGCGTAGAAGAGCGGGACATTTGACTTTGAATCTTCTTTCCTCCTCTTCTGGGGCCATCTGCCCCATAATCGCTTGTAATAAATTTTAATTTTTTAAGCATTTGTAAGCAGTTTTATCGGGCCAACAAAGGACTACATTTTTTAAGTGCCAAGCCAGCCAAAAAAAGGATATAAGATTAAGACACCAAGACGAAGATGAGACATAAAAAACACCAAGCAAATTAGCGACACAGTCGTGATGGTAACGGAGGATGGAGGACGTTCGGGATGAGGTCGTGGATAAGACAGACGGTGCTTCAGCTACTGCGGTTTATCACGCCCACTGCGTCAACGGATATCCGACGCATGAAAGACAAACAAAAAAGGCATTAAATCGCATTTAAGTCGTGGCAAGAGACGCAGAAGGCAACTCCGTTAGCAACCACCCTCCCAGACACCCGGCTTATACATCATTTGCTTGCCAGAATGAGCAGAAGGATGACGACTACCGAGGATACGATATGATAGCTTGGCAGTCCCACTTCAGAATGTACGAAACTCACAGATTATCATATGAATTTGGGACTGGCAACAAAGTAGCACAAGTACATCTTATAAATAAGGAATCTTCTCAATGTAAAGTGAAATTATTTGTTTACCTAAATGTAAAATATTATGAAAATAATTTGTAACAACTTAACATATTTGAAATATGTATTGTTTTAAAATAAACTTTAGAACCTCTTTCATTAAAATTGATTGGTTATTAAGTTAAATATTAATATTAAGTTAAATAAGTTAAATAAAATTATAAAGATAAACATGCATTGGAACATTTTTAACTGAGTTATAGGAGCAGAAAAGATTTCTGAATATTTGATGAATATAATAATATAGTATGGCGGGATTTAATTAACTTGCTTAACAGGTGAATGACAGGTTTAGAACAAATCCAAAGTGTTAAGTCAAGCGCTTGAGTATTTAATAACAAATCCTATCACAATGCTCTTTAAAAACGGCAACTTAAACGATTACACGCTGCTTTCTTCTGCGCATTTGGCATTTCATTTATAGTAAGAGGTTTAATTGTATGAGACAAAGAGATGGCATACAGTATTAATGAAATTGCCCATGCACTGCATAACTATACAAAAAGCATTGGACTGTCCTTTAATGAGCCCATGCAGCAATTAAACTGAGAACTGAACGAAGGCAGCGCAGCAGCAGCGCAGCGGCAGCATTCACATTCCTCTGAATGCAGCAAATGCATTTGCATTTGCAAACAATGCCAGACTGTTTTTTAAGCGCCATTTTTTCTGTGGCCCAGCGCTAAAAGTGGCAGCCCCGCCGCCCACACAGCAGTCAGTCGGCACAAAGGAGCAATTAATGCGAAATTGTTGCTGCATAATTGCTGAACATGCAACTGGAGCAGCAGCTGGACATACAGAAGCAATTAATGTCGCACAAATGCGCTTGACATGCACAAAAATGCTGAGCCCTCATCTTGCGCCTTGCAAAAAGTGCACAAAAGAAAAAAAGAAATATTATGCAACAGCAATGGGAAATCAAAGTTGCTGACCTTTTGGCAAGCTGGCAAACAATTGCAATTACATTAGAAAAGGAAGGCAGGCAGCGGCAGTTGTAGGAACAAGAACAGCAACAATAGCAACAGTTTCGAACCTTAGGCATGTGGCACCCACGTAGCGCGTTGACTTCCGTTGCATGCCAGGCACGTTGCAAATTGTCGCAACGCAGCGCATCCAAAGAACGACGGCTGCTGGCACACAAAAGCCACGGCCAAACGAATTGCCAATTTAAATGTGAATAGAAAAATTGCAATCGTCCTCAGTCACACACACTCACACACATAGCGAACTTTTGACAATTCCCCCAATCAAACAAACAAAAAATGAACAAATAATGGCGCAACCAGCATTTGTCACCGAAAAATAGAGATGCTTAAATTCGGATAACAGAGCTTAGCTTAACAGAGGCGCTAACATGATCATCACTATAACGAATTCAAATGCTAATCGATTTATCAAGCGATAACGCCAATCGATCAATTTAAACGAAACGTAAGTTGACAATTTCAATTAAAGACAATGCAAGTTTTACTGCATGAATGTATTCTGTTTATTTGCCGAAGATTCGAGAAGAGCAATGAATGTACATTTTGTCTGATGCACACACAGATGCATCAATACTAATACACATTAATTGCAGTCTGCATGGCAACAAATTCGGGCTATTTTAAATGCATCAACAAGGGAACAAACAAAAGCCACAAAGGTGCAGGCCAATGGACTAATTATTTAGTGAGCAAATTCAGTTTCTTTGTACGAGTATGACCCGTTATCTGCAGCAGTCAAAACAAATGAAAATCAACCAAGCAACTGGATTGTTTGTACAAACAGCAATCAATTGACCCATTGACCCCAGCTTTTTCACAATTAATTGCATAATATACATACATTACTGATAAACATTTCGTTTGCTCAAGCAATAAGATTAGGGGTATAAATGGGACATTTGGAGCAGCTGAATCTGCAGTCGCCTTCTGGTTTTGAACGGAAGGAGCTTCTAACAAGATGAACAAGCTTCTCGTGCTGGTGGCCTTTGTGCTGGGCACGGTTAACGCTGGACGCCTTCAACCACGTGAATCTCCTCGTGTCATTGACACTGGTAAGTCTTTCAGTTGGAAAAATCACTTTATTTCCAACCGATTTGTTTCCCTTTATTAGCTGACCAGCGTATTGAGCGCATGTCGTGGCAAGATTTGGTAAGACAACAGTTTCTACTGGACATTGTGCATCGTGTGCAGCAGCCATTGCAGCAGGATGATCTCATACAGCTGGACGAGGGCCTAGTTACGGATGAGAATCGCTACCGTTTTGGCATTGATGGTGAGATAGAGCTTATCATCAATTTGGATCGCCAGCGTCGTCTGCTGAATCAACTCCAGGACTACAACATACGCAACGTAGATCATGTGCTCCAACTCCGAGGCATTTGCCGTATCCTCTCCTCCTCCAAGGACTTTGAGACACTTCAACGCAATGCCATCTATCTGAGACGCAACATAAACCCAGTTCTCTTTGTCCATGGCCTAACGCTAGCCATCCGAATTCACCCGGACACTCAAAAGTTGATTATGCCAGCAATGCAGGAGATATTGCCGGAATTGTATCTCGACCAGGAGACAATTCAACGTATTCAGAGAGTGCAACTTGAGTTGGAGCACAGCACGCGCCCTTCTCTCCTTTCTCTGGTGGGTCTGGGACAGACTTTGCGAGGAGTCAACCCGCTGATGAATATGATTATGCCCAGGCGAATGGCTTGGAAAGCCCAACAGCTGCGTGAAAGTTCCAATCGTGTGGTCTTGCATCTTCCAACCGAGAACCAAGGCATTTCTCTGCTCACGGAGGACATTGACATGCGCATCTTTGTCCAGAACCTGGTCACTAATCTGGCAATGAACGAGGACACAACGGAAAGTCGGTTAAGGAATTTGCTGAGGATGAGAAACAGCAATGACATGGAGTTGGAGATGGAACAGCGTCGTCGTCAACAAGAGAACATGGAGGATAACATGAATCGCAGTCAACGGGATCGGCTCGTGGATGCACTGCGTCGCAAGGAAATCAACAACGAGGAAGATCTATCTAGACAACAAATCTCTGGCCGTCGTCTGTCTCTGGAGCGCAATATGGGACAAGTCATTGGACCGATGACGAGTCGTATCACAAATGGCGATGATCTATTACCCACCGTGGATATTAGGGACAATCGGCTGTTGCATGTGGGACGTCGCCGCCAGAACTTGAACGGCAACCGAAGGGATGATGGGCAGCTGGAGATGCGACTTCACGGCAAGCGACTGAGTGAAGGACGTCGCGTTGACCAGAACCAGATCCGACAAGAAAGTCAACAATTGTGGAGCAGGAATGAAGATAGAAAAGATCTAATCGGAAATCGACCCACTATTCGCAGTAATGACGAGCGTCTTGTGCACATCAACAGACGCCGCTTGGATCAAGCAACAGATAATGTGACTCCCCAACACATTAACCACATTGACGAAGACTCCATGCAGCTGATTCGCCAAGAACTAAGCGACGAGGAGCTCGTCGAGATGCTGCGTCGCAATCGACAGCGTGAAGAGCAAACAGATGTGGAGCGCCTTATGTCAATGTTAAGTGGGAATCGAATGAACGGAGAACAGTGGCAACTGTCACAGGATGATAATCAGGAATGGACTGATAACTGGCAACAGTTGAGCGATCGCCAGCAAAGCTTGCCACGCCAGAAGAGTCGTCGCTACCGACGCAGTCTGGACAGTTGGGATTACGAGCAAGTCACACGGCATAGTGAAGTCCTGGCACACACTCTCCGCCAGCTGTTGGCTCGCCTGAACCAGGAACGCATCTCTCAGCGCCTGATCGACGAGGAAGCGCAACTGATAGACAACTCTCGCCTGATCCTGCCCAGCCAAAATCAGGCTCAACGCTTTGCTCTGCGCCTGAACGAGATGCGCTTGGACTCACGTCGCAATCGTGCTCTGCTCGATCAGATCAATGCCATCGAAGATAACATAAGGGAGGGAATTGAATACAGCCGCGTCTCAGGCTTAACATTGAACCACCTTGATGAAACGCTTCTTTTGGAGCGTGTGCTTGGTGAGATTCTAACCGGTCGCCTGGGCAACACTGGAGTCCTGCAAATACTTCGTGAGCAACTCCAGAACAGCAACGTGTTGCAAAGGGATCCCTTGGGTCTTGGCGTCAGCTTGAACAACCGCTTGCTGCAATACACACTGCGTCGCATCCTGAACGTTGTGGATGAGCAGCGAGAGCAGCAGCTGGGTGCCTACAAGCAGGAACAGCTGGACATGCAGGGTGTCACCATCAATGATGTGCGCGTCAGCAAACTGAGCACCTGCATCGAGGAAGGCGACATAGATGTCAGCAGTCTGCTGGAGCAGCCTCAACAAATGCAGATACTTGTGCGTCAGCGTCGCCTTAATAATCTACCATTTACCATTGACTTGGACATCAGCTCGGAGCGCACACAGGATGTCATCATTCGCATGCTGCTGGGACCACGTCAGGATGCTGAGGGTCGGGAACTGAGCTTGGAGCAACGTCGCAAGAACTTTGTGCTTCTGGACGCAATCAATACCCAACTGCAGTCGGGTCGCAATCGCATCCAGCATCGATCCACGAGCATTGGCTGGACCACACGGGATGTCACTTCCTATAGCGACATCTATCGCCGTATAATGACCACAATGCGTGGCCAGCAGGAACAATTGATAATTGACGAATTGGTCGGTGAAAACGGACGCTTCCCGCAGCGTCTGCTCTTGCCACGCGGTCGTCCTGAGGGTCTGCCCATGCAACTCCTGGTAATTGTCTCGCCCATAGAGCGACAGGAACAGGGAATGATCCTACAACGCACTGGTGGCCTCATGGCCATTAGTCTAGCTTCCATTGAGGACAAACGTCCGCTGGGATTCCCCCTCGATCGTCGCATTGACAACGAACAGGACCTCCTCCGTTTGTCCAATGTGCAGTTGCAGGATGTTGTCATTGTTCACGAGAACTGAAACCGATTCTGATTGTCCAACCTGTGGTCGAACAATCGACCAATCGATCAACATATTTTCATATATTTTACTATAATTATTATCAGAATAAAACTATGCAATAATAGCATAAAAGCATTTTAAAAAAAGTAACGAGTTGTTAATTAATTTATAATAATAAAACCGTATTGAAAAGAGCTTTTAAACATTAATTTAAATTAAATTATATTATTGAAATCAGTTTATCAACCCCTAAGGAAAGCTACTGTCAAATATTCAAATGCTTAATAGATACATCTTTTGAAATTATCTATCTAAATATAATCTGTATATCAAGTATTTGTTCAAAACTCAATTCAACTCATTAATTTCGATGATTTGGACATTCACACACCTACACACAGTTAGAACACACACTTGACTGAATTTTCTAATTTCGAAAAACAATTTCAATGCAAATTGCTTGATAGTCTGACGATGAAGAGACGATGAAGAGATCTAAGTGGGATTAGGGCGCCCCCTAACAAAAGCCGCCCACAATAACACTTTCATATAATGTTGAGGGCAGACAATGCAACGACAATATAGCTGGCAGGCAGAGCTATTCCTGCAACTATAATAGACTTTTCTTATTCTTGCCACACAACTCAATTTGCAACAAGGACAGCAGCTCAACGTGCGGAAGCACCCTCTCGTATTGCCTCACACACATACATACCATACATACATACGTACATTCGTATGTATGTATATATGTTTATATATATGTATATATATATATATATATATCTGTGCTGGCGCAGACGCCCAGCGAAGCGTCAATTGCCAAATTAATTGGCCGTAAAAAATTGAAAATGAAAATATAATCACACTTTCCGTTGTCAAGCTATCTCTTTCTGTCTTTCTCCCTCTCTCTCTCCCTCTCCCTCTCTCCCTCTCTGTGTCCCTTTCTGTACATTTTCTTTCTATGTTCCTCTGTTGTCACTGGCTAAAGCTAGAAATGGATTGAGTTCTTAACCCACCCGTTCTGAAAGCGTTTTCTCATCAAGCCAGACAGAACAAGTGTTGGCCAACCATAGAAGAGCAGACATTTCGCTGCAGGCAACAAAATGTTGCATTTTTCCAGGTTGCCTATCACCACAGTTTTAAGTTATTGATACCCTGTAAAATATGAATCAATCACAACTATGATTGCTTCTTCAAAGTATCAATAACTTGACCCAATCAATTTTTCTGCAACTTAGTTAAAAGTGGTGATATTTCGATGATTATTCCTGTATTACTCTTCTATTAATCTTAATTTAAAGAGTATCATATAGTCGTGTTGTATGCAGTTCCACTGCTTTTTGTACTGTCAAAGAATGTGGCGCATCGCATAATGGAAAAATGTTGGCACTCGACCTGTCTCTGACTTTTGCCGCCTGAATGCACTTTCATTATCATCGAGTGTTTCACGCTGTATAACTAAGTTTGTTTTTCTTTTCCTCTCTCTCTTTTTCACTCTCTCTCTCTCTCTAATTCCCCCTTGATATTTTGCTATTTGGAGAGTCTGATGAGCTGATTAGAGCGCAAAAAGTTGGAGCATTACACGGCCTATTAGCTTAGCGCTTAATGCAAAAATAATTATGTCTTGTTAATCAGTGCTGCAAAAAGTTAAGAGACTTTTGGCAAGTCTATTTAACCCTTTGGCCCCATTGCTCCACCAGAAACAGAAACTTTCTTCGAGTGGCAATTGAAGGTAGCAAAATGCAGGCGGCTCTCCCTGAAAAACTTTTGTGATTAGCGGCCGCAGCAAAGATAGCGGCAAAAGCAAAGTGGCAACAGCGGCAACAGCGGCAGCTGATGCGGAAAATGTTCGCATAATTTATGTTGTGCGACTTGCAGTCGGCGAACAGTTAACTCAGCTAACGGAAATACCGTGGCGCAACCGCTTGCTGCAAACTCCAAGCACAAATTCCATAGCATACATTCGAGAGCCGCACAACGAAAAGTTTTTGCCACGCAAATTAGCGGCCACATTTGTTTCGCTTGACTGTTTGTTGCCAGCAGCCGCCTCCAAGTGCATTCCACATGCCGCATAAGAGTCCGACGCCGCCAAAAGTTTTTCAGTTATGAATATAAAGTTTATTTATTAAGCAAACAACTTGGCGTTCTTATCTGTGTTGACTGTGTTTCTTCTTTTTATACCCTGTAACTCAGTGTAATACGTTAGGAAAGGTGTATAAAATACATTACACACATATAAAAGAATCTATTTCCACATTAATCTGAAATCACTTTTAATTCTGTTAATATTTATTTTAACAGAGAGTGCGTGGAACGAGTCTGTAAGTTAACATAAGCATTTGTATTAAGTATCACTGTTAACCAGAGATTTTGAGAGAGAGAGAGCGTTTAACATTATAATTATAACGTTCTCGACGGTACAGAATTTTTCCACTGAAATTAACATATTGTCTTTACAGAATGTTTAACATATTTAATATTACAGAGGTCGATAACTTTTCAGGGAATCGTTGAGTCGATGAATGAATGATTATGCAATTACAACATTAGTCAAACGTTTTTGCGAATTTAAATAAACAAACCATTTGATTTTATAGTACTGAAAATATCTGAATATTTAATGTTCAATGAATTTCAGATACGATCGACATATAATGAGCTGGAAGTAAATGTCGTAACTTAACTAACAATAATGCGTCACAACTAGGAGGAAATCAATGAAAAAAGTTAAGTTTAGTTTATACCTTTTGTGAAGACGTGTGGAAAATATTGACAATCGGAATGCCAAAAGCAACTGAGGAAGGCGTGAGCTGTTTTCAAATCAACACACAACAAGGAACACACAAAATGAGAAAAAATAAAAAAGAAAAAAAACGAACCCTTGGCCCAGTCAACATGTACAATAAGAATTTTTGCATGTTGAAATAGAAAAGAGTTTGTGATTGGGGTTGGGTTCTGTCTTCATTCTTTTTAGGTTTGGGGCTATCAAGTTGAGCAGAAAACTTCTTGCTATTCATACTCATGCGAGTGAATATATGAATGTACAATATAGAAGAATGCTAACAAACGGAAATGTGATATACGCGACGCAGTCCAAATACAAAGGCTAATGGTGGCAAGACGGGACAGGGAATGGGAGACAAGTGAGGAGGGGTAAGGCGAAAAGGACTACTAGGAATCGAACCAATTGCTTACAAGCCATTCACAATTTTTTTGATGTGTAGGTGATAATGCTACATGGCAATCGTCACTGTCGTCTATTCAATTTGTTGCGAATTAAAGAAAAAAATACATGTATACATAAAAAACACACGTTAAATTGACCCGCTTAAAGAAGCACGACTAGCAGATAGTCTGTAAAAATGTATCGTTATTTATAAATTAAATAAATACTAATTCTTAAGCAATTGTATAAATACAAAATTTGATGCGATAGTGTGTTTTCGATGAATAAATAATAATAATAATAGTATAATTTTTAAAATTCGAATTTTCTATAGCAAGACTTTCAAAATATAAACCCGTTTACGTTAGTTCTGTAGTAAGAGGTATCAAATTCGAAGTCGCCGAAAATACATTGAAATTCGTGGGGTGCATTGTCAAATGGCTTTCCTGCTATTGTAAAGGGAATGGAACCACAAGCTGCGTTCCAGCCACACCATGAAAGCCACAGAGCCACACAGCTGACACGCTTTGGCGCTTCGATAGATAAGAAAGAAAGAGGAACCTCTTGAGGCTTTCGCTTGAAGTGGGATTAAAAATTGAGGAGAAACTGTCGTGGGTATTACGGAAATGTGCACAGGAAGGGATGCCTGACGCAGGTAAGCAGGTGCCAACGGAACTGAAATTCAAAGGGCGAGGAAACTGGATATATCAGTAAACTAATAGTTAACAAATATTTTCAATTACTGTTGCTGTCACAGCAAAATCAATCAATTTCGCAGCCACAGAGACGAAAACCAACGCAAATGCATTTAATTTTCCAATATATCGAGGAAGAGGACTTTAGCTGATATCAATTTGTAACGCAAATTGATTTTGTGGCCACAGAGATTACAGCAAATGCATTTTGCATTTTCCATTTTGCATTTACCATTTTACAAGTATTTTATTTCACTTGATTTTTCTCATTACACGCCGAATGGACAAATATTTTGTCAACTAATGAGGCTGAAAAATGTTGCAATTATATTTGCTGCGCTTGCTGAATGCCGTGCAATTAGAATAAGTGTGCATTTCCATGCCCTCAAAAGTAGGCTATATGAGAAACTACATCGACAATGCCACAAATAGATTTCCCATTCGAATCGCATTCGTCTCGGCTTATTTGCTATTCACACCACAAACAAAGTAAACAAAGCGCCCAGTTCCCCTGCCTCCTCTTTCCATACGCATTTCCCCTGCCCATTTGGTAAGGACAACCCTCCTGGCATACCCTCAAGTGGCAAGTGG